>OX328266.1:37070090-38320090 GCA_946814005.1 Chamaenerion angustifolium | reverse complement strand
GTAGAAATGCATAAGAATCAGTGTATTTCTTGAAATAACAGCACTGATCCTTTTCACTCCTACAAAAGCCACTCTTGATCATGAAGGAGTCGAACTTTCAGATCCACTTTCAGACATCTGTAAATTGAACAATCTACGCATCAAATATACCTTGTTCATAGCCGATGGCTTTTCATACATATTTGACAGCGCCTTCAACAGACCGGACGGAGTATGCTCCTTAACAATGTTGAACGCCACGTTCTTCGACAAAGTCAATCGGATCATACCTAGGGCCTGACGATCTTTCAGCTTCCACTGATCCTCTGTCATGGAATCCGGCTTCACCCCAATTAAGGGTTCGTGAAGATCTTTCTGGTAGAGACAATCTTCAATCTGCATCTTCCAGAAACCGAAATCGGATCCATCAAACTTCTCGATTCCAAACTTCGAACTTTCCATCTTCAATGGTCGTGTTGAATCTCCTTAGCTCTGATACCAATTGTTAGGATCAAACAACACTCAATAATGAAGAACACACCTAGGATTGAGGAAGAACACTTAGGATTTTTAGAGAGGAAAGGAAGGGAAGCCAAAACAGATTTCTTGTGGTAACACTCAAGTGAGCAACCTCCACACGGTTTATCATGATATTATTGATGACGGTTACTGTTACAAAATACGTATACAGGAGAAATACAGTACAGTACAGTATAGCCTATTTGGTTCGGGGCAGCGCCCCGAACCCCGCCTTCGGGTGGGGGGCTCCCACCCCCCACCCCCCGGCATCCTCACCGTGGAGGTTGAACCGCGAGAAGCGTACATTAATACATAACCGACCATTACATATCAATCAGACTACAATACCTAACAAATATTTTCTTTTAACTTTTAACATTATGCAATTTTAGATTAAAACAATATTATTATTTTGATATAGTCTTTTGATATCTTATATTTGCTCCTAATGTTTTTAATTGACATGTTTATTCCCTTTTTTATTTTTGCCCCACTGAGAGAAATTCTTAACTTCATTAACTAGTGAGTTAGTAACTCAACGTTCATCCCTTAATAGGATCGACAATGGTGCAGTGAAAAACTCATAACCATGGTTATAACCGTTACTGTTTAATATGTTTAATCGTACCATTATGGTGATGAATTTTCTACCCATAATGGTTATGGTTATGGTATTTGATTTTTATACCCATGGTTATTATATAAATATAATATTTATTTATTATAATAAACTAATTTATATAATATACTAAATATAAATTATATAATTGAAATTTTGAAATTGTTGAAGATTGAATGCGTCAAAGTCCAACAATGGTAATATAGATTGATGTATTTTTTAAAATAAAATTTTTGAATCTTTTATTATATTACATGTGTGGAATGAATATGGGTATATAGGTAAAACCATAGTTAATAACCATGATTATTTTAATGATTATGGTATTAAAAATTATACTCATAATAATAGTTATAATTATAGTATGTGATTTAAAAATATAGTATAGTTATGATATTTATCGTACCATACCCTAACCATCCAATAGTCCTATCCCTTTTAACAATTCCCACATAAATACATGCTCAGACTACTTTTCAGGGGTATATATAAATTGGATTTTTTTTTTTTTTTTTGTGGAGTATTTTAGAGGTTCATTTATAGGGTAATACTTTTAGTATACTTATTCCACGCTTGGAATAATCTTCATTTGCACGGAAGTCAGAATTTAAGAAATAAAGTTAGCTTTTAAAAAGTAGAAGTTTGGGTCATTAAATTTTTTTCATTCTCAGAATTTATATATAAAACTTCTAATTAATAAATAAAACGTTAAACTGTTAACTATACCACTATATGAAGCAAAATATCAAGAAAGAAAGTTGACAAAAAGAAGAAGAAAACAGAACAGAAAGACTCAAACCGATCCAATCTCTAATCCAAGGTTAAATCTTTCGTTCTTTTGGGAGAGAGAGCAATCAGAAAGTACAAGACAAACGGAAGTCGGCCTAGTCTACTCCGCCACAAACAAAACGTCAAACCAAAGGCCCCACGTCACGTGTTTCCTCAGTTTTACTTTCACTAACCAGTAATAAATTTAAAAACAAAAACAAATTATACATATAAGACTTTTTAGAAAAATATTCGCCTGCACGATAATAATATTTTAAAATTTTACCTTCTTTTTATTTGGAGTGCATTCAGGTGAATGTCGCGGCAGTGGGTTTAAATTGTATTTCGAAAAATTGAATTGGAAATGACCCACTTGGATTAAATCGTATATATAATCAGTTTTGAAACTGAGGAAGGTCTCTGTTAAATTCGTTAAATTTACTTTTTAGTTTTCGATCATTAGGATTAGGTAATTAAAGCCTTAAACACCTTCTATTGATACCTAAATAAAATTAATTACTTATCAGTTTAAAACGAGAATTTAGGCGCCCCACTTAATCGCCACGTTTGTCTCGGCAAACCCACGTGTCCCTTCCTTTACCCACGCGCATCCGTCCAAACCCACCCTCTGTAACTCTGTCCAACTTCACGGTACAAACATGCGATCCAATGGATACCCTAAATAAATAAAATCACTTCATCTCCCTCCACACACTGTATTCCTGTTTCCTCCTCTCTCTTGCCATGGATACTCTCACCCTCCTCTGCACTGGGGCTCTCCTCCTCGGCGGCGGACTCTTCTGGTTCTTCTTCGTTCTCGGACCTGCCGAGCGAAAGGGAATGAGCGGCGCCGAACTCTCCGGAGGATCCATCTCCGCCGACAAGGTACAGGACGAGTACCGAGAGTACTGGTCCTTCTTCCGCCGACCTAAGGAGATCGAGTCCAAGGAGAAGGTACCCGACTTCGTAGATACTTTCTACAACCTCGTCACCGACATCTACGAGTGGGGATGGGGACAGTCTTTCCATTTCTCACCTTCTGTTCCCGGAAAATCAGACCGTGATGCCACGCGCCTCCATGAGGAGATGGCAGTCGATCTCATCAACGTGAAGCCTGGCGATCGGGTTCTCGACGCCGGATGCGGCGTCGGAGGGCCCATGCGAGCAATCGCTGCTCATTCTCGCGCTAACGTCGTCGGCATCACCATCAACGACTACCAGGTAATTACTAATTTAATTTCTTAAAGTAAATGAATAATGGATTTTTTTTTATAAATTAAAAGACATTTTTTTCTTTCTTCTGATAGGTGAATCGAGCAAAGATGCACAACAAGAAGGCAGGGCTCGACGCGCTGTGCGAGGTCGTGTGCGGCAACTTCCTCGAGATGCCATTCCCAGACAACAGCTTCGACGGCGCGTACTCCATCGAAGCAACCTGCCACGCGCCGACGCTCGACGAAGTCTACGCCGAGATCTTCCGTGTGCTAAAACCCGGATCCCTCTACGTCTCCTACGAGTGGGTCACTACCGATAAGTACCGACCCGAGAACCCGGAACATGTGGAGGTCATCCAGGGCATCGAGCGGGGCGACGCTCTCCCAGGCCTCCGCAGCTACGACGAGATCGCAGAGACGGCAAAGCGGGTCGGTTTCGAAGTCGTTAAGGAAAAAGATCTTGCCCTGCCTCCGTCGGGGCCATGGTGGAGCCGACTTAAAATGGGTCGGATCGCGTACTGGAGAAACCACATTCTGGTGACGATTCTCTCCGCCGTGGGGATAGCTCCCAAAGGGACCGTCGAGGTCCACGAGATGCTGTTCCACACTGCGGATTACTTGACCCGCGGCGGCGAAAGCGGGATATTCAGCCCGATGCACATGATTCTCTGCAGAAAGCCTAAGTGAATCAGCAGCTGAATGGTAATAATTGGCAATGTTTCGATCTTTTTTTGGGGATATCTTTTTAATTTTTTGTTTTTTACTGTAATTTGTGCCTTCTATTGCGCAATGAATCTATGTTTTAATTTTTTTAATGTTGGTAGCTTGGAAGAGTCAATTGCGGTTAAAATCAATCAATAAAAAAAGTCATTTCATTAGTGAATTTCTAGGAAAGATTCCTTTTAAAAAGAGATGTGTTGAAGGAACAGCTGGAAAGAGTAACGCAACAAATGTGTCCTTATCGTTGATGCAGTGGTGTAACAGATCCGATCGACTTCAGAGATTTCAAGTTGCCAGATATTCTTAAGCTAGAAGATAATATTTATATATTTAATTAAGGGTGAGGAGTTATATAATTAATTGTAGGATTAATTACCAAAAAGCAAACCCAACTTTGGACAAAAATCAAAAAATAAATTGAACTTTTTTTTTTTCCAAAAACAAAACCGAAGATTATGAAATGAGCAATTAGGAAACCCGACCCAAACAGACGTTAATTTCGACGGAAATTGTAACAGTTTTGGAGTTGATATTGGATATGACGGTTCTGCCCTTAAGATTGAAGATTTGAATTTGTTCTTCATTCTAGGGTTCCCTCTTCTCCCCCAAATCGACAATTCATGCAAATTTCATTGTTTCCTCGAAAAATTGGAACCCCGAACTGCAGCAATTCACGTTTATTCTCCTTTATCTACTGCAATATTACCTGCAATTTGCATAATATTGCATAATATTGCAGGTGAATGTTGTCAAAGGATTGAAACTATACGAGGATGCTTTCACTGATTCCGAGCTTTCCAAGTTGGCCAATTACATGAAATCGGTATGAATTGCTGCAATTCGGGGTGAATTGCTGCAGTTCGGGGTTCCAATTTTTCGAGGAAACAATGAAATCGGTATGAATTGTCGATTTGGGGGAGAAGAGGGAACCCTAATTTGAAGAACAACTTCAAATCTTCAATCTTAAGGGCAGAACCGTCATATCCAATTTCGACTCCAAAACTGTTACAATTTCCGTCGAAATTAACGTCTGTTTGGGTCGGGTTTCTTAATTGCTCATTTCATAATCTTCGGTTTGGCTTTTGGAAAAAAAAAATTCGGTTTATATTTTGGTTTTGAACCAAAGTTGGGTTTGCTTTTTGATAATTAACCCTTAATTATATTTATCATTGATATTTTTGGACGGATCAATTCAATTCTGACCCGCCATCCTAACTTGAGTCAATTTCTTGAGTCTGAGTTCAGTTCATTTTTGGGTTATTTTCGAATCGAATCTATAATTGACAGGTCTAACTTCAAATTAAAATTTGGGTAGTTTTGATTAATTTTTGGGTAGTTTTTTTAAATAATCAATTAAAAAATATTTATATATACCTTTACAACGTAATACTACTGATTCTATAAATCTCATATCGAATTGAATGATAAGTTAATTTTTTAAGTCAACATAGACCTCTAGAAGAGTGGTGGATAGAACGAGATGAGAGTTGCTGAGTGCAATTATTTCTATGTTATTAAACTGGACAGGACAGGATCGCACTAACTCTCGATCCTGTCTGGATTTGTTTAAAAATTAGGTAATGTGTAATTTGTTTAAAAAAAAGTAAGGATAGTTAAAAAATATATTTAGAGATCTATATATAAGCGCTAGTAATAGTATTAGCGTGTAATATATTTCTTTTTTTTTTATAAAATGTGCTACCTCATATAACGTTAGCTTTTTCTTCATTTTTTGACGACTCGATGTTTAATTAAAAATTAAATTAATTATCTACTAACAAAAATTTTAGTAAGTCAATATTTTAATTGTAATTTAAATGATGCAAAAAATATTAAATTTGGATTAACGGATTAACTGTACGCTCTGCCGTAAGTTCATATATGAAAATTTGACTTAAAAAAAAATATAACTTAGACCATGTAAGTCTAAACTCACCACAGTTATCGATATTTATGGCGAAATTTAATTATCTACTTAGGGTAATGTTTTTGGAATTTTTTGATTAGAAACATATTTAAGATTTTAACATAACATCGTTTATCATATAATTTGACCAAAATGATTAAATGCATTAGGTAAAAAATTTAATTATATAATTACTCAAAAAAAATAAAAAAATTTATAATGCGTAGATAATTTAATAACGAATTAAATAACGTTAACTAGACGTTAAATTTGACTTTCAAACTGACTGTATAATACGATATATAAAAAACTATACATATGTATATATATATATAGTACTTTTATTGTTCCCACATTAATTTTATTGTATATATGTGCGTATGTATAGTGTTTTACGTATCATATTATACAGTCATTTTAAAAGTAAAAAATTAACGTCTAGTTCGCGCAATTTAATTCGTAATTAAATTATCTACGCACTATATTTTTTTAGTAATTATATAATTAAATATCTCACCTCATTTAATCATTTCGGTCAAACTATAGGACAAACAATGTTATGTTAAAAAATTAAATATATTTCGAATCCAAAAAATTACCCTAGGTATATAATTGAACTTCGCCATAAATATCATTAATCTTGGTGAGTTTGGACTTACAGGATCTGATTTATATTTTTTAAGTCAAATTTTCATATATGAACTTACGGCAGAGCGTACAGTCAATTCATATGTTCAAATTTAATATTGTTTTGCATCATTTGAATCGCAATTAAAATATCTACTTACAATAATTTTTTTAATTATTTTTAATAGATACATAATTTAATTTTTAATTAAACATTGAGTCGTAAAAAAGGAAGAAAAACGAATCAAATAAATAAATAAATAGAGATAGTTAACGCTACCCGGGATAGTGCATTTTGTAAAAAAAATATAACATGCTACGTGCACACGGTAGCACTTATACAAAAATTTCTAAATATATTTTTTTTATACTTACTTTTTCAAAAACAAATTACACAACGTCTACTTTTTTTTTAAACAAAACTTATGTGTCTTGTCTCTGTAATACTGATGAGAGTTATATTTGCTATAATAAAAATAGAAGATAGGTTAGATACTGAAAAGATTTGTCCGCTATATAACGTGACTTTTTTTTTTTTGGCCAACATATATAAGTATATAACGTGACTTGAGTTAACACTATTTTTGTATACATATAGTAGTGAAATTAATTCATGTAAATTTTGTGTAGTGTTTGAAAATGTGTTTGATGTTTGTTTCTTTTGCAAGTTTGTGTTGTCCTAGGCCACTACGCACTAAATGCATTGTTATCAGAACTGGACTTCGAACCGACGAGGGGGGCTGGTTTCCGGTTTGGTCAGTCCAACCCATTTGAATTCGGTTTGATGTGCAGTTCACTGTTCATAAGCAAAAAAAAAATGAAAATAAATAGTATGAAAATATTATTTAATATATGTACATATTGAAGTGTAAAAATATATAACTATAACTATTTATTAATTTTAATGACTAAAGTTTATGTATATATAAAAAATCAAATTAGTAAATGGCAATATAGTGTTTTCTTTATTTTGCTTAGATATCTATATTGGAAATATAATTAAGTTGATTAAAATATAGTTAGAGTTTGATTGTTTTTTTTATTGTAAATTTATATAAATAAGATTTGGATTAGTATATATTTATAGATTCTAGATAGATGAATACATACACTAAATAAACCCTAATGAAAAGTTGCAGAGCTGCATAAACCCTAACTCCATATGTCGAGCAACTTCATCACTTCAAAACTAAGAAGATGACGATTAAGGAAATCAACTGTGTGGTTCGATGTGTGGTTCACTGTTCAGAAGTTGCTCAGTCGAACCGAAAAAGTCGGTTTAAAACACCATCAAAAAAATTAAAACTGGAAACCGGTTGTTGGGTATCGATAGTGACGGCCCAGTAAGAAAAGGCCTCGAAGGCCCAATAACTATAGAGGGGGTAAACCCATGACATCCGAACCGGATCGGCCCAAGTACAAGCCAAACTTGGCCCACCATCGAGTAATCCAGATTCGAGCCCAAAGTCTATAGAGACACCAAAGGCTCTCAGACTGCTCGCCATTCTCTACCAAGTCGCGACCTTCCACTGCTCGACATGGGAGTGCTCGCCCCGAAGAGAGTCTTGCCTCTCTCCTCTGGTCCCACTAAACCGTTAATAACAGAGTGGCCAAGATATCCCGCATATCTCGGTCACATATTCACTAAAGATTAGATTTGGTAACTGCAATATCTCGCAGTAACTGCCATATCCCACGATCCGAATCTTCAGCAACTCAATATACATTAAGATATTCAGTTGCCTTTATACGGTTCTATCTCTCTTACCCTATAAATACCCTTGCTTTACATACGTTCTTTACGTTTTTGAGTTTTATACACACATATACTCATTTAAGCATCGGAGAGGGACCCAGAGGCACCCCCTCTGTTGCGTTCCCCTACCTGCAGGTTCACCGGGAGTTGGAGCTGAAGCGTCATCTCAACCTTGTCTGGCATTCAATTCACTGCCAGATCAGCATTCAGGATTTCACGATCCAACATTTGGCGCCGTCTGTGGGAACGAGCAATTCAGCCATGAGAACTCGATCCCAAAGCAACCGTCGGAATCAGACTAGGGAGCGATCCTCAGATAGCTCTGATTCCGCCGCCGCTTCACCGCTTCAACAGGAACCTGCCAGCCGAGCAGGAGTTAATGCTGTTTCTCTGCGGACAGCCCGAGAACATGTCGGTGATTCAAGACCGACCCCAGCTGCTGATCAAAACGGAGCCCCTGCACCGCAGACAGTCCACATTGCGGGGCAGGATATTAATTTAACCCCCGAGATGGTCTCCTTGCTGGAAGCCATCCTAGGACAGGCGCGCCGCCAAGCCCCTGCTCCTCAGGAAAACAATCCCTCTGCTCCTAAGGAAAATCACCGCCCTGCTGCCACAGGGCCTTCACCTTCAGAAGCGGCCAATCCTAGTCCTGCTGCGCCTCAGGAGGATCAGGAGATGACGTCAGGTCAGCAGTCCCTACCTCCAGCGCACACCAAGGAGCCAGCAGCCGCATATACTGCCAATCCTTCCGGTCCGCCTCCACCCGGAGCCTCTCCCATGTACTGCACTGTGGATCAGATGGATGACCTCCTCAACAAAAGGCTCCAGGAAAGACAGTTGACAGTCATAGCTCCCTTCAAGGAGCAGTCCTCTCATCCATTCACCGACGCGCTCGTCGCTATCAAAATCCCGAAGGATGTGGTTGCTCGGGCCATACCTGAGTATAGCGGTGGAGGAGATCCCACCGTACATGTCAACAAGCATGAGGCCTCCCTTCTGGGTAAGTCAAACGATCCCAATCATTTGGCTTTGCTATTTCCATCTACTCTTTCGGGCTCGGCTTCGTCCTGGTTCTTCGGCCTCCCTGCAGGATCAATAGGAACTTGGGCAGAGTTGAGAAGCAAGTTCCTGGAGAGATATATGGGCGAGCGCCAGTTGCTGAAGAGTGTGGTCGCCCTTGACTCGGTCAAACAGCAGCCTGGAGAGTCGGTGTCCAACTTCTACGGGCGTTTTCATCAAAACGTCACAGAATTAGATCGCCGAATCTCGGATGGGGAAATCATTCGAGCATTCTACAGAGGTCTGGATGTGGCCAACAAGGCCTCGAGAAAGCTGCGAAACAGCTATCACGTAAAGGAGATAGATACATTGGAGGAGTTGGCGTCCAGAGCAAAAGGTTTCATAGACCTTGAACGCGCAAACATCGAGGCGAATCTCCTGACGACCTCGCTAAGGGTAACCCATGAACCCCGACGCGATGGTAAGAAGGAGATAAAGAAGGAGAAGAAGGGAAAAGAAAGTAAGCCCCGAGTCGAGTCTCTTCCAGCACCTCGCCATCCAGAGGTCCCTGAGTACTTCACGCCTTTAAATAGGCAGATCTCAGCGGTACTAGTCGAGATGGAGAGGAGATCCTTGGCGAGGCCACCGATGCCTCGCCGAGGTGGGTTACCCATGGGCAAGGATGTCGAGAGCTATTGCAGATACCATAAGTGCAAGGGCCATAAGACAGACGATTGCAAGATTCTGAAGCGAGATATAGAGAGGCTGATTCAGGGTGGAATGTTGAAGGAATTTGTGGCAGGGCGAGACCGAAGTCGAACGCCCCCCAGGAGACATCGTTCACCAGCCCCTGCAGATCAAGCTGAGCCTTCTGGAAGCAAGAGGAGAGTGAATCTGATTGCGGGAGGATTCGGCGCAGGCGGCGAGAGGTCAAGCGCCAGAGAGGTCTACGCCACTCAGATCTCCACGGCAGTTCAGTTGGGGAAGCGGCCCCGACCTGAAGAAAACATTGTCATCTCATTCTCTGAAGATGATTTGGCACATGTCACCACGCCCCACAACGATGCTCTGGTCATTACGGCAGATATTGACGGCTGTGATGTTGCAAGGATTCTGGTCGACGGAGGCAGCTCGACAGACATCCTGTTTCTGGACGCCTTCGAAAAGATGGGCAAATCAAAACGCGACCTGAAGAGGGTCGACTTTCCGCTGATCGGATTTGCGGGAAGGACAACTTATCCACTGGGGGCTATAACCATGCCAGTGATTTTTGGCGAGGGGTGGAAAAGCATCAAGGTGTCGGTCACTTTCCTGGTGGTCGATTCACCTACATCCTACAACGCCATCATATGGAGGACCACGATCAACCCAAATAAGATTGTGGCCTCCACTGTCCACCAGAAGATGAAGTTCCCTACTCCGAACGGGATTGGAGAAGTGCTCGGAGATCAGCCTTCCTCGCGGCAATGTTATGTGAACTGTTTACGCAGGAAGAACCAAAGGGAGGCGCTCGCCATCGAGACAGAGGCCGATCCCCGCGAGGACTTGGCTCGACCAGCACCCATGGAGGAATTGGAGGAGGTCGAGATCGATGGTCCGGACAAAAAGGTGCGCATTGGGACCACCTTGAAAGAGGATCAGAAGGAGGCCATGACCGCCCTCCTCAAGGAATTCAAAGAGCTCTTTGCCTGGCAGCCGAGCGACATGCCAGGAATCAGCACAGATATTATCTCGCATGAGCTCAGGATAGACCCCTCCATCAAGCCGATCGCCCAAAAGAGAAGATCGTTCGGGACTGATAAACGTTTGGCGATCAGGCAGGAAGTCGGCAGGTTGATTGAAGCTGACTTCGTCAGAGAGGTAAGATTCCAGAGCTGGGTCGCCAACCCAGTTTTGGTCAGGAAATCTAACGGCAAGTGGAGGATGTGCGTCGACTTCCGCGACTTAAACAAGGCTTGCCCCAAAGATTCATATCCCCTTCCAAGAATTGATCAGCTAGTCGATGCTACCTCGGGTCATGAGATGCTGAGCTTCATGGACGCCTATTCATGCTACAACCAGATCAGAATGCATCCAGACAACGAGGCCCACACTGCTTTCTATGCTGACGACGACATTCTATGCTACAAGGTGATGCCCTTTGGTCTCATCAATGCCGGGGCAACTTATCAGCGGATGGTAAACCGACTGTTCCAGGACATGCTGGGAAGGAACATGGAGGCCTACGTGGATAATATGCTCGTTAAATCCATCAAAGGCAATCCTCATACCACCGACCTCCGTGAAGCTTTTGAATGCATGAGGAGACACAGCGTTCGCCTGAACCCAGCAAAGTGCGCCTTTGGAGTCAAGTCCGGGAAGTTCCTGGGTTTTATGGTCAGCGAAAGGGGCATTGAAGCAAACCCGGAAAAGCTAAATGCCATAGAAGAAATGAAGTCGCCAACCTGCCATAAGGAAGTCCAATGCCTGAACGGCCGACTAGCTGCTCTTAACCGCTTCCTCTCCAAAGCAAGCGACAAGTCCCTCCCGTTCTTCAAAACCTTGAGGGCCAACCGTAATTTCGAGTGGACGCCAGACTGCGAGGAAGCATTCCAGTCCTTGAAAAGGCATATTCAAACACTCCCAGCTCTGGCAAAACCCGTTCCAGGCGAGCAGCTTTTCCTCTATTTAGGCATTAGCGATGTGGCAGCCAGTGCTGTTTTAATAAGGGAGGAGAATAATGTTTAGAGTCCAGTGTATTTCATTAGCAAAATGTTCAACTCAACAGAAATAAAATATGTCCAGATTGAGAAGTATCTCTATGCCTTAGTTATTGCTGCTCGGAAGCTGAGACCTTACTTTCATGCGCACGACATCACGGTTCTCACCAATCAACCTCTCAAAAACTTCCTGATGAAGCCAGATTCTTCAGGAAGAATGGTCAAGTGGGCGATCGAGCTCAGCGAGTTCAGGATCAAATTTGCGCCAAAAACGGTCATCAAAGGTCAAGCACTAGCTGATTTCATAGTGGAAAGCACGAGTAACGGTCAAGCGGAGGCAGAAAACAGGCCAAGTCAGTCAGCAAACGACAATCAAATCTGGGAACTCTATACGGATGGGTCTTCATCAAAAGAAGGCTCGGGGGCAGGTTTAATTCTTATTCCTCCTGAGGGCGAGCCTCTGAAATACGCGATCGCCTTGACATTCCCGGCGACCAATAACGAAGCAGAATATGAGGCTCTTATCACTGGACTCAGACTGGCAAAAGGAATGGGTATAACAGCGCTTAAGGTAAAAAGTGATTCAGAACTTATTGTCAATCAGGTTAATGGCGCCTACGAGGCAAAGGGAGAAAAGATGAAGAAATATCTCGGCATCGCCAAAAAACTAGTCGTGGAAATCCCAAATTTCGCGATTGAGTTTATTCCTCGCCAAGAAAACCAGATGGCAGATTCTTTGAGTAAGCTAGCCTTCGGAGGGGCGACAATCCAGGATGTGCAATTTCTGGAAAAGACCCTATGTTCAGTCCTTGAAAACAGAGCAGAGGTCTTCAACATTCAAGAACAGGTCACCTGGATGACCCCGTTCCAGAATTATTTGAAAGAAGGCATCCTCCCAGAGGACGAAGGCGAATCCACTAGGATTAGAAGACTCGCAGCCAGTTATCTAATCATCGATGGAGAACTCTATAGAAGAGGTTATTCGACGCCTTACTTGAGATGTGTTGCTCTACCCGAAACAGAAAAAGTTCTTCGAGAAGCTCATGAAGGGGCAGCAGCATGTCATGAAGGTGCTCGTTCACTAAGCAGGAAAATATTCAGACTGGGATATTACTGGCCGACCTTGGGAAAAGACGCAGCCGAATTAACACAGAAGTGTGAAATTTGCCAGCAGTTTGCACCACGATCGGGTCGACCATCGACATTATTATCCCCAATGGCGGGTGCCTGGCCCTTCGCTCAATGGGGAATCGATATATTGGGTCCTTTTCCCATTAGCACTGGTCAGCGTACTCACATTATAGTGGCGATCGACTACTTCACTAAGTGGGTAGAGGCGAAAGCTCTAGCTTCGACAACGGAATTCCAAGTTATCAAGTTCATGCAGGTCAACATATTCTCCAGGTTTGGTATTCCCAAAATACTCATCAGCGATAATGGTCCGCAATTCGTTGGAAAGGAGTTGAAATGGCTCTGTGAAGAGTATCATATCGACCATCGCTTCAGTTCAGTACATCACCCTCAAACGAATGGGCAAGCTGAAGCAGCCAACAAGATTGTCTTAGCCGGACTTAAGAAAAGGGTTCGAGCATTCAAAGGGAATTGGGCAGAAGAGTTGGAAAACGTATTATGGGCCATCAGAACAACGCCTAAGGCGGCCACAGGAGAAACGCCTTTCAGTTTAGTGTACGGATCAGAAGCAGTAGCACCAGCTGAATTAGCAGTGCCTACCCACAGAGTCCAACACTTTAACGCGGAGGCAAATGAGATCGAGCGCAGAACTGACCTCGACTTGGCAGAGGAAAAGAGATGGCTCTCGGAAAAAACACAGGCAAAAATGCGCTTGGCGACCGCTCGGTATTTCAACAGAAAAGTTAGCGCTCGCCAATTTTTCGTGGGGGAGATGGTTATGAGAAGGAATGAATTTACAAGGCTGGACAGTAAAAATAAACTTTCAGCCAAATGGGAAGGACCATACAAAGTAGTAGAGATCGCCGCACCAGGATCCTACTATTTGGAAACCACCGAAGGCGAGAGGTTACCCCGTCCATTTAATTCAGAGCATTTAAGAAGATTTTATGCATAGCTTGTAATCAAACTGATTATGTCAATAAAAGAAAGCCATTCCTTCACAAAGCGTGTCCACTCGAAGAAAGCTGAAGCCAAAAAGCCCTGACGCCAAAGTCAGGCCTCAAAAGCCCTAGCAACAAAGCTAGGCCAAAAGCCCTGACGCCAAAGTCAGGCCACAAAAGCCCTAACAACAAAGTTAGGCCAAAAGCCCTGACGTCAAAGTCAGGCCACAAAAGCCCTAGCGACAAAGTTAGGCCAAAAGCCCTAGCAACAAAGCTAGGCCAAAAGCCCTAACAACAAAGTTAGGCCAAAAGCCCTGACGCCAAAGTCAGGCCACAAAAGCCCTAGCAACAAAGCCAGGCCAAAAGCCCTAACAACAAAGTTAGGCCAAAAGCCCTAACAACAAAGCTAGGCCAAAAAGCCCTAGCAACAAAGCTAGACCTAGCAAAATGTTAGGCAAAATAAAAGCCCTGACACCAAAGTCAGGCCAAAGAAAGTTTAGGCGATCACTATTGATGATAAAACCTGACAAACTCCAAATCCCCTGTTATTAGGCCAACACCTCAAAGGTTTAAACTTCAAAGAAGGTAATATCTCTTTGAACTTAGAAGTTTACGCTTTTAAGTGTCAAAAGTATTATCCTTAGAAAGTTTAACTTATGATTGGTCTACGACTTTAAGGGTCGACGACATTACCAAGCAAGGAAAAAGTGGAAAGTAATTATGAGTAAGATATTGGATAGCTAAATATGTTCGAAGTCGATTAAAGGCTCAAGAATGTAAAGGCATTCAATAGAAAAACCCAAGTCTTCGATAAATAATTACAAACCAAAAACGGAGAATACAAAAATAGCTATTTAAAAAAGAAAAATACGGTCGCCAAGGAGTTGGGACTTCGAGCTTTGGGGTTCTCGGGGGCAAAGACGCTCTGCTCGCCTTCGGGGGCAGAAGTACCGGGCTCGCCTTCAGGAGCAGCCTCCCCAGCAACAGAGGGCTGCGAAGGCTGACTCCGCAGGAAGGTCTTCAAGGAGGCAACTTCCCCAAGAGGAAAGTGGGGATCGACCGCCTGGACCTCCTCCACCAGGCCTTGAAGAAATTCGGCAATCGCCGACTTCATCACCTTCAAGGCCTGGTCCTCAAAGTCTTCGGAGGCCTTGAACTCCTCAATCACGGCATGGGGTGAAGGAACCGCCTTCAGCTGATCAGCCAGTCGGTTCTTTTCCTCATCTAGGGCGACCCCCTAGCTTCGGCAGCATCCCTCTGGGCCTCCGCGGCGACCCTAAGAGCATCTGACTCGACCAACTGGGCACGAGCTTCCTTCAACTCGGCCTCCAGGCGAGCACGGACCGCCTCCCCTTCATCAAGGCACTGATGAAGGGCCTCAGCTTCATGAAGGAAGGCTGCAGCATCAGCCTCCCTATTCTTGACATCAGCAAGGAGGCGCTGCTCTTTCCTGAAATACTCCTCCCGGGCGCCGTCCACCAAGGTGATTGCCATGTCAGCGGTCTTCTTGATGGCCTCCAACTGCCCGGGGGTGACCCCTGTGCTTCGGTATTGCTCCAGCTCGACAAGCAGATCAGAGTGCTTGTCGGCGAGCTCGCCGAAAACGCGGCCGAGGATCACCTCTTCCCGAACGAGCTGACAACAAAAGCACAAGGAAAATGTCAAGTCATCAAAATAAAAAGGAATGACAAGGAATAAATAATGGAAAGAAGGCGAGATCATACCAGGGCAACTCGTTCGAAGTGGGTCCGTAAGAACCCCTCGATCTGAGGAAGCTCCGTAGGGACAATCGAACGGTCCTTGGGAGGAATTATCCCATCAAGGAGCCGCATGCACATATCCGGGCTACCCCGTAGGCTCTTCTGGGCGGGGTACCCCTTCTTGGCAAGGTCCCCACAAGGGACCCAAGGCCTCCGAGAGTCCCCAGCCTTAAAAGACTGGAACAAGCTCGCCATGGAGCAGTACTCCTCGGTGGGAGCCCTCGAGGAGCTGGAAGCAGCAGGCCCCTTCTTTTGGGCCCCAGACTCCTTAGTAGGAGCCGTGGGCACTGAAGAGGCGGGAGGCGCCAAAGACAAGGCCTTCTCCTTAGCGGCGGAAGGGCCCTGAAGAGAGGGAGAAGGAGACGCCGTGTCCAAACCCTTCCCTTTGCTGGCAGAAAGGCCCTTAGGAGGGGAAGGAGAAGGATGTTGGTCGACATCAGGGTGCTCTTCACTCCTGACCTTCTTAGAAAGAGGAGGAGGAGGGTCCCGGGCCACGTCCGCCAAGGACTCCACTGCAAAGCAACAAGACAATAAGTCAGGAGTCAGAGAACCGCAGAATGTAAAAACATTAAATCAACAAAAGGCGAGGTAGTACCTGGTTGACGAGGGTCAGTAGTGGCCGAAGGAAGCGTCTCCTCGGGCTTCCTCTTGGTCGAACGCCTAGAAGGAGGAGGGGAGAGCTTAGCAGCACTTGGTCGGAGGGCAATCCCGCCGATCCCTGGTCATCAAAGAGACCTATCAGTTTTTTGCTCTTGCTTACAACCTTCCCTACAAGTAATAAAACAAGGGAAGAGTTAGAAAATTACCCAATCATCAAAGATTGGCGTAGCTTGATGAATGCCCGCCATCTCAAGGGCATTCTCGGTAGTCTCCGCCACTGAGCGGATGGACTTGAACTGAGATGACTGATGCAGCCGATATAAATCGTCGATGGCATTCCGATCACTCCCGGACAATTCTTCGAAGGAGGGAGGAAAATCCTTGTCCGGAGCAAACAATTTCCAAGGTACGCCCCCCTTATACAAGAAGTAAAACTTCTTGTAATTGGAGTTAGTGGCCCGGAAATCATCGATCAGGCGGACATGGACGTTCCAAGCCCATCCTTGAGGGCCTCCCCACTCCGAAAACTTCGGCCAGCGGGATTGGAAGTGGTGGAGGTGGTTAGCCCCTGCTACCAGTCGGAAGAAGCACCGGAACAGGGCCAGTGAATATACCCATTCCTGGCGTAAGCATAGGAACTTGAAGCCGACCCACATCCTGAGGGCATTCGGGACAAGCTGTGTGGGGTGAATCCCGTAAAACTGACACAAGGTCTGTAAATCCTCACAGAGAGGAAAACGCAACCCAGCATCAATCTGGGCCGCATAAATGTAAACCTCTCCATCGTGAGGAAAATGCAGACCTAGGCCAGGATACCTAGGAGCATCCTCCGCACTGAAGCCACCAAGCGCCACCATGGTCTTAAAGTAAGCCGGCTTCAGTTCGTTAGGCTTGATATCTACTCAGAATGATTCAAGTATGGCACAGCAAGTATAAAAACAAAGGAAAACAGAGGATATTGCCAAAATAGAGCAATAAAAGGGCGAAAGTTCACCTTTTGGGGAAAAAATAGGCGTGTTCAGCTCAGGACCATCTACCACCACTGGGGTGGCCGCAGACCTTCCCACGTCAGGCTGTTTCCCCGCTGAGGAGGGCACAACTTCATCCCTAATGGTCAAGGGAACACCGACATTCTGAGGGGCGCTGGCTTTGTTAGCACCCTTGATGGCCATGTGTTTTATTCGCTGACTTCTGGGGGCCATGGAAATGGTCGAAATGAGAACTGAAGAGGATTGAAAGAGAAAGGAAAGGTTTGCAGCGAAGTTCTGAAAATCTGAAGGAGTGGATAAGCGTAAAAAACAAAATGCAGAAACTGACGTTTCTTATATAAGCCCAAAAAGGAGTAACCGCCACGGACGAATCGAAGCGACACGGAGAATAATTGCGCCTTTTTGGAAAAAAACCAAAGCAATGTCAGAATTCCAAGAGACACCTCGGGGAGACAAACGGTTGGTTGGTGCAGACAGCTGTCAGACTACCCTAGGTTTACGGAAAAGTAAATGTCAGGCGTGCCTCAAGTGACCGTTCGATTTCTGGACAACTGCGCAGTTATTAAATGCTAACAAGTCCACTAAGGAGACAAGAGGGTCGCCAGCGCACTAATAAGCGCTATTAGAAGTACATCGGGCAGGTAGTGATCGCCTAGCCAAGAAAGATAGACTTTCAGAAACCTAGATTACCTCGAGTGATCGCCAAAGGGGAATAAAAGAAAGGATATTTTTTCAACTTTGAGCGAAGAAAAAACTGCTCGCCAAGCAGGCTCAAAATGCCTCAAAGGCGCTGAGCCATTACCAAAGACGTCACTATCTAAAACCCTACCAGGAAATCAAGCTCGACTGAAGGAACTTCAATCAAGCTTCGGGGGCAAATGTTGGGTATCGATAGTGACGGCCCAGTAAGAAAAGGCCTCGAAGGCCCAATAACTATAGAGGGGGTAAACCCATGACATCCGAACCGGATCGGCCCAAGTACAAGCCAAACTTGGCCCACCATCGAGTGATCCAGATTCGAGCCCAAAGTCTATAGAGACACCAAAGGCTCTCAGACTGCTCGCCATTCTCTACCAAGTCGCGACCTTCCACTGCTCGACATGGGAGTGCTCGCCCCGAAGAGAGCCTTGCCTCTCTCCTCTGGTCCCACTAAAACGTTAATAACAGAGTGGCCAAGATATCCCGCATATCTCGGTCACATATTCACTAAAGATTAGATTTGGTAACTGCAATATCTCGCAGTAACTGCCATATCCCACGATCCGAATCTTCAGCAACTCAATATACATTAAGATATTCAGTTGCCTTTATACGGTTCTATCTCTCTTACCCTATAAATACCCTTGCTTTACATACGTTCTTTACGTTTTTGAGTTTTATACACACATATACTCATTTAAGCATCGGAGAGGGACCCAGAGGCACCCCCTCTGTTGCGTTCCCCTACCTGCAGGTTCACCGGGAGTTGGAGCTGAAGCGTCATCTCAACCTTGTCTGGCATTCAATTCACTGCCAGATCAGCATTCAGGATTTCACGATCCAACACCGGTCAGTTCAACCCGGTTCAAACACTGTTCATATGTTTTTTGGTCTTTTAGCTGAACCAAACCGGACAGAGGTTCGATTCCCGGTCGGACAGAGGTTCGATTCTCGGTCGGACCACCGGTCCGGTTATGATAATATTGACTAAATGTTTAGTGTAAAATGGAGTGAGTGGTAAAAGGGTTTTGTTGGATCCTGTAAATCTTCTTCTCTACAGGCGTCGCTATCTCGGTTTGGACCTGCGTAGAAATGACAACTTCGGGTCGACCCGTTTATTCCACTCCGAAGCTTAAGTCAGTTCTAAGGCTTTGAAGAGCTTTTATGTGGATGTGGTAAAAATCAGAGAGTAATAAATGATAATGAATGCTGGTATTTATAAGCTTTGCTTAACCTAATGAACAGTGCTTCCTTTTTACCTTGGTTAGCTAGTTTAACTGAGGTTAAACTGACCTTCGGATGGGACAGGGGTCCTTATTTATTAAATATCAGAGATATTTAATCCCATTTAATGCTGTCAGACCTCCATTTAATGCGACATTATCCTGATTTTGCATAGGCGACGCCTTCGTATGGACTGACGCATCAGACATATATTAATGGGTGGCGCCTTATATAAATGGATTATGTTTTTAGGTCAGTAATGTAATGGTTTTAAAATAAGGCGTCCCTTATAAACCCCATCATCTGCCCCCCAAGCCAAGCAGGAGTATCAGTCCTGGTTGGATAGAATCTCTCTATGAGTGCGACTTTATAGAAGTCTTAATTTGCCTCAACTGGGTTCCTTTTTTAAGGCGTCGCTTTGCTATGAGATTTCATAGTCGTCAGTGAGCTTTAATTTTCCCAGGTGTTGATACACCTGGGATTTTGTAGGCGTCGATGAGCCTTTAATTTTCCCAGGTGTTGATACACCTGGAATTTTCTAGGCGTCGATGAGCCTTTAATTTTCCTAGGTGTTGATACACCTGGGATTTTGTAGGCGTCGATGAGCCTTTAATTTTCCCAGGTGTTGATACACCTGGAATTTTCTAGGCGTAAATTTTCCGAGGTGTTAATACCTGGAATTTTGTAGGCGTTGATGAGCCTTTAATTTTCCCAGGTGTTAATACCTGGAATTTTGTAGGCGTCGATGAGCCTTTAATTTTCCCAGGTGTTGATACACCTGAAATTTTCTAGGCGTCGATGATCCTTTAATTTTCCCAGGTGTTAATACCTGGAATTTTGTAGGTGTCGATGAGCCTTTAATTTTCCTAGGTGTTGATACACCTGGAATTTTCTAGGCGTCGATGAGCCTTTAATTTTCCCAGGTGACCTAGAATTTTTATAGGCGTGAGCCTTTAATTTTCCCAGGTGTTGATACACCTGGAATTTTCTAGGCGTCGATGAGCCTTTAATTTTCCCAGGTTCACCTGGAATTTTTATAGGCGTCGATACTTGGAATTTCCTAGGCGTCGATGAGCCTTTAATGGCGGGAATTCCACAATTTCCTAGCGGTAAAATTCAAAATTGAAACTGTTTCATCTGCCCCCCCCCCCCCCCCGACGTCAGCAATCCGTGTGATCTCTGCTGATCCAACGGTCCACATTACTTGATATTTTTTATTTTGTTTGAATTTGAATAAAACAGTTGATGACGTCAGCAATCCGTGTGACCGTTGCAATCTAACGGTCAGATCAAAAGCAACGTTTCAAATTCCGTTTCAATCCAACGTTCATCTATGGGTGACGTTTCGAATTCTGTCTTCATGGGTCCACTATAAAAAGGAGTGGCCCCTTTATTCTGAACACTTTCGAATCTTTTTACTCTGCCTTCTCTCTAGTTTCTCTCTCTAAAATCAGGTAGTCATTACTCGCAGTTAAGCAACGCCATCAGAAGTCCAATCTTCGAAGAAAATAATGGCGTCTTCTAGCAACATTCCTAGTAAGAATCTCAACTTTCCCCTTCCTGCAATCGACCCTAAACAGAACATTCTTACCCGAGAAAACTTCGCTTGGGCCGTAGAAACCTCGGGTATGAGTAATGAGGACAGACCCCAATTCCCATACCCTGAGTCCATGGGCGACGACAGGGTATGCTTTCCAAGGGATGACGAAGTCACGATCTATTTGGCTCAAATAGAGGCGGGGCTTCGCTTCCCTTTCTGCGACGCCTTAATAGAACTCTGTCGCTATTATGGCATCACACCTACCCAATTGACGCCTAACGTCATACGTATGTGGGTAGGGTTTAGTATCCTATGCTTCGAAAATAATTGGCCCTATTCCCTGTCTTTATTTCGATCCTTCTACCGCCTTCAATTCAACGCCTTTGGCGTTTTTCTTTTTCAAACCCGTTTCCCCGAGTCAAAAGGCTGGAATGTGCGACGCCTTGGTCAAAACCCTTGGTTCTGGGACGCCAAAAAACCTTTGGTTAGTGGTTTTAAATCCACTAACTCAAATTGGAAAACCAAATATTTCTTCTTCTTTGGGGGCGTCGCCTGGGCTCTTAGAAATCCTTGAACCGATCCCCTACCCTCCTTTACTGAATACTCAGAAGAGGACCTAGATACTCTTAACCTCATATATGAGGCACATTCCAAAGGACAACTCTCCCTTATATCCAAGGATACAACGGAGGCGATGCTTGCTAGTGCCTCCATAAAGTCGTCGACTTTTCAGCCAGATATTGATTGGGTCTTTCTAATCCTTCTCTTTTTTCTTATTTGCAGATGGACTTGATTTTGATTACTTATTTCAATCTTCTGGCTGCTATGAACAGGCGTCGACTGGAGTTCTTCCTCCCATTCAAGAAAAAGAACCATCCAAGAAGAAACACAAGGCAAAAACCATGGCTCCGAAGCGACGCTCAAAGAGGGATAAGATCAACCCTGCTGATCCTTCCAACACTTATAGTGTTGGATGAGAGTACAGAAGAAACGGCGCCGCCAACAGGTATTCTTTGATAAGAATTGTACTGTTTTGTAAAGGCTTTGGCTAATTTATTCTTTACTTCATTTTTAGGCTCTGGAGCGTCGCCAGGGGGTGGGGTGTTTTCTACTTCCACCCTTGATCCCTCACCCCTCAGACAAGCTCCGCCTCTAAGGTCCCCCTCTCCGGTGACACCCACCATGCCTCAGGCGACGTAGAGCCAACTGTCTCCAAGGCCATCTGCTCAACCACATGTCCGTCCAGCGACGCCTCAGATGTCTCCGCCTGCCTCAATGAATCCTTTGGGTCCTGTTGAAGGCCCTGGATTTTATTTGAGGCGGCACCTGCACGAGACACCTATCCCGGAGAATAACCTGATGAGCTGGGAACCGTGGTGTCGCCTGCAAGGGGCCAACATTCCAGAGGGGACCTCACTTCAAGTGAAGCTTCTTGACGGAACCCCTGCTCATTCAGACCTGGCTCTTCATATCGTGAGTGGGTCAGTGTTGAATGGAGATCGTCGCCAGCTCCACTTCGATCCCCAATGTGTCGAAGGAGTTGTTAGCAATCACCTCACTTTCGTAGCCTCTATAAGTTTTTCCAGCTTTACTTATTGGATTATTTCATCCTTTTATACGTCTAATCCATTTTTCACTTACAGCTTTTGGCTACCGAGACTGAAGTCGGCGCCTTAGCAGTGCATTTGGCATATAAATGTGCTGCTATGGAGGATCATGCACAAAGGGATGCCAAAGCTGCTCATCTGGAAAAGGAGAAGGCTGATTGGATGAAGGAGAAGGTTAAGCTGGAAGATGATAATGCCTTCCTTCGTCGACGCCTAGATTAGGAGGTCGAGTTGAAGGATGGAGCTGTGGAGAAGGCTCAATTTGCTGTGGACAAGGCCAACAAATTTGCCCAACAACTGGCAGAGTGCGAACAGGTTTCCAACCAGAACAGGAAGAATGCTCGCCGGGCCGAGAAGAACTTGTCCACTGTGACCAAGGACAAGGAGGCGCCGCTCCTACAAGCTGAGACTGCCCAGAAGGAGAAAGAGGCATCTTTTGTCCAACTCCAAGCTGTTCAAAAGGAGAAGGAGGCGACGCTCATTCAAGTAGAGACAGCTAAGGTGGAGGCGGTGACCTCTTTCAAGAAGACTGCTGCCTTCGAGGAAGCTGCTGAGAGACATCTGGTCAACAAGATCATCCGTGTATACGGAAACTTAGTTGCCCAGATCCGTGAGGTTCAACCAGACTTCCCGTTGGAGCAGGTACAAGGCTTTAAAGCCTTTTCGCGGATGCAGCAGCAGAACAAGGAAGCTGAGGCTGCTTCTAAAACGACGCCATCCACCAGCGCTCCTAAGGTTGGGCAGAAGAGAGTGACACCATAGCCCAACACTGAGAGCCCAGCCCAGATCCTTCCTCCAAAGGGCAATCAGGATATGTTATCGCTTTCCAAGTCTTTGTTTTTGTAATTTTAGCGCTTGAACATTTTCCCTTGTAAATTATCTTTGAACTATTTTAGATAATCAAGGCATGTTTATCAATGCATCGACTTTCTTAATCGAATCTTTGAATTAATGACTTCCATAACTTGCAATACTCATTAGTAATATTCAAATACTTGCAAATACTTGATAATTTTACAATGGCATTGTACATTATAATCTAAGCATGGAATATTTTCAAATGCTCCGCATTAAAAGTATTCCTTAGCTTTATCCCTTCCTCATCCTCCAAGACATAGGCGTTGGGGTGGGGAACATCGACGACCTTATAGAGTCCTTCCCATTTCGGGGAAAGTTTATTCAGTCTATCCAGGTCTGAGAATTCATTTCTTCTCCATACCATCTCCCCCACGAAAAATTGGCGAGATAACACTCACCGATTATAATATCTAGCAGTGGCTAGTCTCATTCGTCCTTGAGTTTCGTCGGAGATCCATCTTTTAGCTTCCACAAAGTCAAGGTCGACACACCTCTGTTTATCATTAGGCGTCGCCTCATAATGAATTACTCGGTGCGATGATACTGCTATTTCAGTAAGAGCAACAGCTTCCGAACCATACACCAATCCAAAGGATGTCTCACCCGTAGATGTTTTTGGTGTTGTCCTAATGGACCTGAGAACATTATCTAATTCATCAGTCCATCTTCCTTTCAAAGCGTCTACGCGCTTTTTCAAACCATTGAGAATAACTTTGTTTGCTGCTTCTACTTGCCCATTTGTCTGGGCATGCCTTACCGAGGCATGACGATGGTCAATGTGTAACTATTCACAAAAGCATTTTAGCTCCCTTCTAGCAAACTAGGGACCATTATCACTGACAAGAACGCTCGGCATTCCATATCTAGAAATAATTCTGAATTTCAGGAATTTTACTACTTGGAATTCCGTAGTCGACGCCAAAGCTTTAGCTTCTACCCACTTTGAAAAGTAATCCACTGCTACTATAATATAGCACTTCTGTTTAGACTTGAGAAATGGACCCATCAAATTGATTCCCCATTGCACGAAAGTCGGCGCGCATAGGTATCAATTCTGATGAGGGATGCCCAATCCTTGGAGTGTACTTTTGGCATGATTCACACTTTCTCACCATTTATTCTTCTTCCTTTGCCATTTTCGGCCAATAATATCCCTTATTCAAGGCTTTCCGAACAATGGATTTAGCCCCTTCATGGCAAGCAGCATATCCTTCATGCAGTTCTCTGAGTATAGTAATAGCTTCAAGTGGGGCGACGCATCATAAGAAAGGCGTAGAAAATCCCTTCTTGTAAAGGATTCCCTCAATCAAGGTATAACTTGGTGCTATACGCCTCATTCTTTTCAATTCTGCCCCCTCTGAAGGTTCAATTCCTTATTGCAAATAGGCCTTTATAGGCGTTGCCCATGTATCGATGCTATGAATGTTAAGACATTCATAGGTTTCATAAGATGAAACAGTTTCGACAAAATGAACCTTTAAAGGTGTTGGCTGCCAGACATATTTGCTCAAAGCATCTGCTTCTTCATTTTCTTCTCTTGGAATGGCGTTAATCTCGAATTGGGCGAAGCCTTCAATCAGAATTTTGGCTTCGCTTAGATACTTTTTCATCATCTTTCCCTTAGCTGCATATTCCCCCTTGACTTGATTGACCACAAGTTGGGAATCGCAGTATACCTTGATGGCTTTAATGCCTATACCTCTAGCTATCCTTAATCCCGCAATCAACGCTTCGTACTCAGACTCGTTATTGGTGGCCTTAAAGGTTAGAACCAAGGCATATTTTAAAGATTCCCCTCCATATGGTGGAGTTAACACCAATCCATCCCCTGATCCTTCAATGGATGAAGATCCATCTGTGTATAACTTCTATATAGGCGAGGCTTCTTCCTTAGTGATCCGAGGTAAAGTATTTGTTGATGGCGACGCCTCTTCCTGGCTATGTGTGGACTCGACTATGAAGTCTGCCAAAGCTTGACCTTTTATGGCTGTTCTAGGAGCAAATTGGATTCGAAATTCACTTAACTCTATCGCTCACTTTATCATCCTTCCAGACACATCTGGTTTTTGGAGGAAATGTTTTAGTGGTTGATTAGTTAGTACAATGATTTCATACTCGTGGAAGTAGGGGCGCAGTTTCCTAGCAGAAACTACCAACGCAAAGTGATACTTCTCAACTTCTACATAGTTTATTTCTGCCTTTGAAAGGACTTTAGATACATAGTAAACTGGCACCTGGCCAGATTCTACGTTCTTTACAAGTACAGAGCTTACAGCCACTGGACTGACACTTAAGTAGAGAACTAAAGCGTCGCCCCTTTCTGGCTTAGCCAATGGCGGTAGGTTCGAAGATGCTTCTTCAGCTCTTGAAACGCCTCTTCACATGTTGAAGTCCACTCGAACTTTTTGTTGGCCCTTAATACTTGGAAGAAGGGTAGGGATCTGTCCCCAGCTTTAGATAAGAATCTACTTAGCGTCGTCAACCTTCCGTTCAGACTTTGTACTTCCTTGTGACAAGTGGGACTTTTCATGCCCTCAATAGCGCTTAGCTTCTTAGGATTTACTTCGATCCCCCTTTGTCTCACCATGTACCCCAAGAACTTTCCGGATTCGACCCCGAATGCACATTTGGCGGGGTTTAATCGTACTTGATGAAGCCTCATAACTTTGAAAGTTTTCCTGAGGTCCTCTGTATGATCGACGCCTTTGATGGATTTCACCAGCATATCATCGACACAAGCCTTCATGATTACACCTATCATGCCTGCAAAGAGCTTGTTGACCATCCTTTGGTAGGTGGCCCCAGCATTGATAAGTCCGAAAGGCATAACAGTATAGTGATATATATCACTATCTGCATAAAAAGCTATGTGATGAGCGTCGCAGGCTGCCATCTTGATCTGGTTGTACCCTGAATAGGCATCCATGAAGCTCAATAACTCATGCCCTGAGGTGGCGTCGACCAGCTGGTCAATTCGTGGCCATTGATATGAATCTTTAGGGCATGCTTTGTTCAAGTCCCTACAATCGATACACATTCTCCATTTGCCTGTGGTTTTCTTCACCAATACAGGGTTTGCGACCCATGTTTGGAATCTGATCTCCTTGACAAATCGAGCTTCAATCAACTTTGCCACTTCTTGCCGGATGGCAATGGCCTTTTCTTCTCCTACCGGTCGTCGCTTCTGAGCGATAGGTTTGATACTTGTGTCGATGTTGAGCTCATGAGTAATAATCTCCTCGCTTATACCCGGCATATCGCTCGGTTTCCAAGCAAAGAGCTCTCGAAATTCAATGAGTAGGAGAGTCAACGTCGTAGCCCGCTCTTCCGGAAGCGTCGCTCCAATTTGGACGACCTTTTCAGGGCCATCTATCCATATCTTTACCAGCCCTTCCACTGGTATTGGGCGAACTTTACCTTTTCTTAAATCCTCATCTGCTTGGATGGATAAGGCTTCCTTTCCCTTTAATAATCGGTGTCTTGTGGATTGCACATAGCAATTCCTTGCCCCCGGCCAATTGCCTTTTACCACTCCTATCCCATGAGGAGTTGGAAATTTCAGGAGTTGATGATAAGTCGAATGAACCATTCGATATGGATTCAAAGTGGACTGTCCCAAAATTACGTTGTAGGCGGTAGGGGCGTCGACTACGACAAAAGTAACATCCACTGTCAAGGATTTCCATCCCTCTCCCAAAAATACTGGTAAGGTAATGGCTCCTACATGGTAGGTAGGAGTTGAAGTAAAGCCTAAAAGTGGGAAGTTCACTTTTTTCAGGTCTTTTTCACTCTGTCCCATTTTCTTCAATGCATCGAGAAAAAGGACATTCGTTGAACTTCCCGAGTCGATAAGCACTCGCTCTACATCATATCCCGCAATTTCCGCAGTGATGACCAATGCGTCCTCGTGGGGGCACGTCACGTGATCCATCTAATCCTCCCTGAAAGTAATATCAGTTTCCTCTGGTGATCTAGGGCGCTTTCCTGCCTTAGAGGTTCCAGACAACTGAGTAGCATATACTGTTAGGATATAAGTGTGTCTAACACTTATGTTTAGGATCAATATGTAAATATTGTTGCTTGAGGCCCAAGCATCAATTAGTTTAGTATTAGGGACTTAGTTGCAATTCTCGGACAGTACTGTTTTGTCTGTTCTCGCCTTCGTTACCTTATATCTGCTGCACTGTTGAACAATTCCAATAATCAAGTTATCATCTTTGATTCAGAGAGCTTTCTTCATCTTCTTCCTCGCCTTACCTTTCTTCTTCTCAAACCCTAAATCCAAACATGGTATCAGAGCTCGATCGAGCCTGAAATCTTCTCTTTTCAACCTTCCTTCTTGATTCATGGAAGAATCTAGCCCTGCCTTCGCCAACAAGAAAGTAGCTCAGCTACTTGGTGAGGAGAATTTCCAGCAATGGAAACAGCAGGTTCTACTATCTGTAAGAGGGTATAACCTGGAAAGCCATCTCCATGGAGCTAACGTACCTCAGTTTCTGGAAGATGAAACTCGGGCTGCTGTCCCAAATCCTGCATACACGAAGTTCCTCCAGCAGGACAGCTCCCTCGCGTCTTGGCTTCTTGCCTCTGTCTCCTCTCAGGTCAGTAGGGGTCTTATAGGGTGTATGTCAGCTGCTGCCATTTGGCAAAAGCTTCATAGAGATTTTTCATCTTCGTCCACCACCAGAATCATGCATTTATATGATAGACTTAAGGTTAGGAAGCATGTTCATCAACCTATGAGAGACTACCTCACTGAAATACAAACCACATGTGATAGTTTAGCTAGTTGTGGTCACCCTATAGAAGAGATGCAACAAATCTCGATTATTTTGAATGGGGTAAAGGGTCAATATGATAATGTCATTGCTGTCATTCATGCTAGCCAAAATCCTTACACTATCGCTTCTGTGAGTTCTGTGTTATTAGATGCTGAGTCTAGGCAGTCTGACCTCTTATTTGATGCTAGTGCTAGTGTCAACATAGCTTCTGCTAAGGTTCCCAATCCCAGTAAGCCCCCTGTGTCATATGCTGAAAACAACTCTGGTAGTATGTCTGGTCTCCTCCCCTCACCCCAACCCACAAACCAAAATGCTCAGTCATTTTCCTATGGTCCCCCACCATTTGGTAATCAACAATCTGGGAGGGGTAGGGGGCGTGGTAGGGGCTTTGGAAATAGCAGACTCCAATGCCAGCTGTGTGGAAAATTTGGGCATTTGGTGCACAGATGTTTCCACAGGTTTAATGTACAATTTACTGGTGTGACTGATCCTCAGTCCAACTCTCCTACACCTTCAGCAAACCTCGCTGCTTATGACACTGAGCCTGACCCTTACCAACATCAACAACTGAACCAACCCTACCCTCCACCTCAGCTGCACAAAGTTCAGAATCAATCTCAACCACCTCAGACCACAACCATCCATCCTCCCAACACCCAAACACACTCTGTCTTGCAGTACTCACCCTATCCATCACCCTTACCACCTATCTACCCCTACATGATGGCCCCCCCATGTTACCCACCTCAGCCATATCAAGGCTTTCCAAATCCTCAGCCTCAACTGAACCCCATCCCTACTCAATCAGCATCACCTCAACCCCCTCAAGCCAATCACCTGTTATCCAGCAGCCATAACCCAGCCACCTCTGACGGCAGCTGGTTCCCAGATTCAGGAGCCACGAACCACCTGACGAATGCTCAGCCTTTCCAGAACATGACTTCTCCTTATTCTGGCCCAGGTAAGGTCTTAGTAGGAAATGGCTCTACTCTTGATATTTCTGCTATTGGTTCTTCTACTTTACCTTCCACTGGAAAACCATTACTCTTAAATAACTTACTTTACACTCCTGCTGTCACTAAAAACCTGCTTTCTGTATCTCAGTTTTCAAAGGATAATCAGGTTTATTTTGAATTCCACCCATCGCATTGCCTGATCAAGGATTCACTCTCCAACAAGGTGCTGCTCAAGGGTTATGAGTCTGGGGGTCTTTATCGTTTAGACTTCTCTAGTTTTAGGTCTAAGTCTAATAATTTAGTCGAGTCTGCTACTGTTAGTCCAGATCAGTGTTTGAACCTTTCTACTGAATTTCAGTCTTTTTGTAATAATGCAGTCTTATCTGCTCAAAACTCTGCCTTTCCGGTTATTAATAATGACAATTCTGCTGCATGTGATGTTTATCATGGTACCTCTGTTTCTTTTCCTGCTTATAATAATGATGTCTCTGATGATTCTTCTGCTGTCACATGTTTTAATAGTGCATCCTCTAATGCATTACCTGATTTTGAAATAAGCTGCTTCCTCAGCTCTTTGAAAACAACTGATCCTTCTCACCTATGGCACATGAGGTTAGGCCACCCATCTAGGAATATTCTTGTTAACTTCTTGAGATTACAAAATCTGCCCACTAAACACATATCCTCTGAGTGTACTGCTTGTGCAGTGGGTAAGAGTAAGACCCTCCCTTATCAACCTTCAGAAACTGTCTACTCTCGTCCACTCGAAATGGTTCAGGTAGATCTCTGGGGTCCTGCCCCTTTCTCCTCTAGTAACTGCAATTACTATCTTAGTATTGTTGATGTCTTTTCTAGATTTACTTGGATTTACTTTCTGAACCGTAAGTCTGATGCTACTAAAGCCTTCTGTGAGTTTCATCTCTTAGCAGAAAAGCAGCTTGGCATGAAGCTCAAGGCTGTGCAATCTGATGGAGGAGGTGAGTTCCACTTTCTTACTACATACTTAGCTCAGTATGGTATAGTTCATAGGATCACCTGCCCATATTCAAGCCAACAAAATGGCATGGTGGAGCGTAAGCACCGCCATATTGTTGAATTAGGTCTGACACTGCTTGCACAGTCATCCGTCCCTCTTCACTACTGGACGGATGCCTTCTCCACTGCTGTTTTTCTAATTAATCGCTTGCCTTCCAAGACTCTGGAGAACTGTTCTCCTCATGAGCTTATTTTCAATACCAAGCCTGACTACTCCTTTCTGAGAGTCTTTGGCTGCTTATGCTTTCCCCACCTGAGACCTTACAGGTCTCACAAGCTGTCCTTTAGATCAGAACCTTGTGTATTCATTGGGTTCTGTTCTGACCACCATGGCTATAAGTGTCTCTCTTCATCTGGAAGAGTTTATGTGTCACGAAATGTTGTCTTTCATGAAACAACATTTCCTTTCTGTGACACCACAGGACCTTTCTATGCTTCAAACACACCAAAAGCCTCCACTCCTTCCAAACCATTTTTCATACCCTGTGACCCATTCTTCCAAAAACCCACCTCTGTTCCCTCTACTATCACTCATTCCTCGGGACCTCCTGTGCATGCCCACACGTCGGGGGAGTCTAGCTTACCCTCCACCACACCCTCCCAAAACTTTACCTCTACTCAGCCTCCCTCTGCACCTGTTCCTACTCCTGACCTTAGCTCCCCTACGGAGGTCTGTAGATATGTCCCTTCTGGTTCTACCCTTGTTCCCATTTCTGACCCGTTTTCCTCTACGCCACCACCACCAGCTCACTCTGATCAGTCCTTCCCCACCTCCCCACAAGCCCATCCACCCTCATCCTCTCGGCCCTCTCGCCCCAAATCTTCCACCAATATACATCCTATGCAGACCAGGTCTAAATCTTCCCTTCATGAGATGTCCACTTCACTTGCCCTATCCACAGACCTAACTAACTCTGAGCCTCGTAGCATTCACGAAGCTCTTCAGTCACCTCATTGGTTTAAGGCTGTGCAGGAAGAGCTTACAGCTCTTACTGCCAACAACACCTGGACTCTTGTTTCCCTACCTACAGGTCGTATACCTATAGGTTGTAAATGGATCTTTAAAATCAAAAGAAATGCAGATGGGGCTGTTGTCAGATACAAGGCCCGTCTTGTTGCCAAAGGTTTTTCCCAAAAACCAGGCTTTGATTTTCAGGAAACCTTCAGTCCTGTCATTAAATCTGCCACTGTTCGCATTGTTCTGTCCTTAGCTCTCACTCATAAATGGTGTATCAGACAGGTGGATATTAACAATGCTTTTCTTCATGGTGACCTCCAAGAGGAGGTCTACATGACACAGCCTCCTGGTTTTGAGGTTCACTCTAATACTCCTAACCTGGTTTGCAAACTTCAAAAAGCTTTATATGGTCTTAAACAGGCTCCCAGAGCCTGGTTTGAAAAACTGAAGTTTTTTCTCCTGAACTCCCTTGGTTTTCATGTTTCAACCTCAGATAGTTGCCTCTTTATCAAATCTGCCTCTGATTCTTTCGTGTTACTTCTTGTTTATGTGGATGACATTGTTATAACTGGCACTTCTGTTAATCTTGTTTCTAAAATTGTTGACTCTATAAATGCTCAGTTTCAGCTGAAAGATCTGGGAAACCTGAACTACTTCCTTGGCATGGAAGTAGTTTCAGGTGATGACTTTATTCTGTTAAATCAGAAAAAGTACATTCAGGAACTCCTGGATAAGGTAGGTCTGAAAGATGAATCTGAATTTCCCACTCCAATGACAGGTACTTGTTTGTCTAAGTCAGGTATGTCTTCCTGTTCTGATCTCTTTCATGATGAAACTCTATATAGGAGCACAATAGGTGCTCTACAACATGTCTGTGTCACTCGACCAGACATTCACTTTTCAGTGAACAAACTGAGTCAGTTTATGCAGGCACCAAATAACAGCAACTGGAAGGCTGTTATTCATGTGCTGAGATACCTCAAAGGCACTCTCAATCATGGTCTGTTGTTCAGACCAACACCCTCGCCTGTCACAGACATCACTCTTACCTCCTTCTCTGATGCTGACTGGGGTGGTGATCAAACTGATCGCCGCTCCATCTCAGGGCATTATCTTCTCCTGAATGGTAATCCCATAATATGGAGCTCTAAGAAACAGACAGTAGTCTCTAGGTCGAGTGCAGAGGCTGAATTTCGGGCCATTGCCAATGCCATGTGTGAGATCATGTGGGTCCAATCCCTTCTCAAGGAAATTGGACTTCACACACCCACTGCACCTGTCATCTGGACAGACAACACAAGTGCTGTAGCTTTGTCTGAGAACCCCATCCATCACTCCAAGATGAAACATGTAGAGATTGATCTCTTCTTCATCAGAGAGAAAGTTCAAAATGGGGATGTCTTAGTCAACTTTATTCCAGCTTCAGAACAGACAGCTGATATCTTGACCAAGCCTCTGACAGAAAAAAATTTCATTCCCTGCAGGAAAAAGCTTGGAGTCTTCTCACTGGAGGAACTGGAGGATCGTGGTGTCTCCCCATTCCTTCAGCTTGGTTCCACTGCTCAATGAACTTCCCACACAGTCTGTACGTTTATTCTTTCTCTGTTTACTTAGTAACTTGCCTTGTTCTATGAGCTTTTGGACAGCCATATGTTTTGTTATCTGAGTTTTCCTGTTGACTGCACCTTTGTAATTTTTTGAACCTCTGTCTGTCCTTATGCATGATTGATCAACTCTATCTTGTTTCAATTAAGTGCTTGTAATCTTGGTATGTTCTCGTCTGATTTCCATGTCTAGCATATACCTGAGTATCGCCTGTCATGTGTGCATTTCTCTCTTCTCTGATCATAAGCCTTGCCTTTGTGCATCATTGAATATATCTCTGAAAAAAATAACTGCTGCATTAACCATGGCATAGGGTATGGCTTGAGTCCAAAAACAGAGTGAAATCAAATATTAAATGACAAAGTCATACTGAGTTTTTCACTCTTGAGGATGAAAAGATCAAGGCTCAAACCTTGCAGTCATACTGGTAAGATAGGAGCTCAAACTCCTCTGTCATGTTATGAATATCTCAATTTTCAAGACATTCCAAATGAATGAATAAAGCAGCAGTTAAAATGATTATATTAGTATGTCTGATGCACTTTGGCAACAGTTTACTGATCTGGAATAGAGAGAATCATGCATATGATTGTGAATACTTGGTACTGCTTTTCGTGTTTTTCAGACTTGTTCATGATCTTAGATTACAGACATTAATCGCCCTATGATCAGAGTTCTGATTACCCATACTAAAGACAGCACAGATGCTAAATCAATTGCATAGTGCATCTCAGCTAGGAGAACTCAGCTATACTACGTATTCTGCTCAGATGTGTCAATAAGGAACAGGAAAGTACTTCGTTCCAGAGAATGGATTTACTGCAGACTGTCAAATTTTAGGATATATTTTGAAGATTTGGCGACCACGAGTACAGTTGGCGACCACAATGACAAGATTAAGTTCATTTGGCGACCAAATGTTCATTTGGCGACTACAATAACAATATCAAGGTCAGTTGGCGACCACGAGTGCTTTTGGCGACCAAAGATCAAGTTTCAAAGACAAGATCAAGCATAGGGAATGTTAGGATATAAGTGTGTCTAACACTTATGTTTAGGATCAATATGTAAATATTGTTGCTTGAGGCCCAAGCATCAATTAGTTTAGTATTAGGGACTTAGTTGCAATTCTCGGACAGTACTGTTTTGTCTGTTCTCGCCTTCGTTACCTTATATCTGCTGCACTGTTGAACAATTCCAATAATCAAGTTATCATCTTTGATTCAGAGAGCTTTCTTCATCTTCTTCCTCGCCTTACCTTTCTTCTTCTCAAACCCTAAATCCAAACATATACCTCCCTGGCACTACTAGTTTCTCCTCCTGAGGCAAACCCGCCACTAATCACTCGTACATGTCCTTGCTTGCCTCTTGAGCCCTCATCTCCCGTCTCCCTCTTGGGCGACACCCTCCTGTCCCTCCGTGGGCTGGGACTGCGATCCCTTTTTGCCACGAAGTTTTTGAGGAGTCCCTTCTGGATGAGTGCCTCGATATCGGATATAAAGAAGTGATTTGGAACTTATATAAACAGAGATGTACTATCAAGTCCAATAAAAAATTCTCATTTTATGGGTTCAAGTGAGAACAACCGACTTAGTCATACTAGATTGAATTATTGAGGAGAATTGGAGCATTACTCTTTGAGTTTTTTTTTCTCAAGAATATTAGAAGATTTCACGTTGATTACTCATACTAGCAAAAGGATAATGTGGGTCTCATTTTTATTTTATTTTAATATATACCCTTCATGGGTATTTCAATTCGGAGTTGGATCAAATATCTCTACAATAAAATTTCACTTTGATGAATACTTTTTAATGTAAGATGACATCACAAGACAACCAACTATGAAGTATGAACCATATGAATGATGTAAACGTTTACGTGCACAGTACGTCTTGGCCTCAAACTATTGATAGAGCAGTTAGGTAGCCAATCTACGTCTCTTTTTTTAGACATATCAATGGGTGGGTCATAAGGGAGAATTAAAACAAGAAAAGCATGAATGATTTCTGATTCTACTGATGAATCTATCCCCATCGATCATTTCCCAATTATTCATCATCATAAGGAAGAAGAAGAAGAAGAAGAAGAAGAAACATCACTGTCATCACCCATGGAAGATGACCAACCATGGGGATGGAGTCTCCTCTATTAAATTCTGGTTGCTTGTCCGTCAAGGTATCCTCTCTGCCTTTGACACACCCATGGAGATCGGGAGATGTATGGCGCAATGGTGGAACGGAGTTTCTGCGATCTTCTGCTACCTTGTATCTGCAACCCTTCTTCTCCTCTTAGCACTAGGTTCTTCTCAATCTTCTTTCCTGTACATTATCTGTTATTAAAACAGACATAATTATATTAACGTTGTTGCACCTGGTGTTCAGTTGGCGGTGCACTAGGAGCTATCATCGGATCTGTCATCGGAATAAGGTCTGATAGCTTTCTCAGAGGGGCTGCAATGGGGGCCATAGCTGGAGGTCTCCTGTCGATCGAGGTCTTCAGGCTCGTCCTTGCATTTTGCCTTCCTGATGATATCACCTTCCGTCGCATTTTCCCCATGGTAAGCTTCTTCATCCTTTACAATCTTGAGAATTCAAGCCACTAACACTATTACCAAATTTCCCCTCTTTCCATCTAAAAACTTTAAAGATCAAATATTTAACAATGGAATTTCAATTTTTTATATATAAAAAAAAATACCTTTACTGACAAAATTCTTATTTTTTACTGACGGAAAGTTTGTTTACCTATTTTTACTAGTGTGCCCTATCTATCACTATCAACGAGAAATTATATTTGTAAACTGATAATTACTTTTTATATTTATATAGGGAGATTCTATTTGCAGATCATCGACTACTTTATACATACCACTTTTATTGAAAGACTAAAATGCCATAATAACATTTTACATATTTGTCCTTGTCAATTTTAAGGAAATTAATTATTAAATTGACCTCATATTTTTGTAGTTACTAAATCGACCACATATTATCAAATTGTGAAAAATTATGCTTCTAGCAAGTTTTGAACCCTAGACCTCTTACATGCTAGCTAAAAGTTTTACCACTATACTAGTAATTTCAATTGCTTTCTTATATAATTCAAATATAGTTATTGAAACAACTCTCATATTATTGTATTATAAATCTCATGTTTATTTATTAATGCTCTTTAGTAGTTAACATTTGTTCATCGTTGTTTGTTTAATTGTAGTTTTAATTTAATTATGTATCTACTGATTTTTTTTAATGGTTGAAAATAAGTAATTTTCTAAATATAGTATTTATACACTACCGGAATATGCATTTTGATTTTTTTTCAACCATCTCTAAAAAAAATCAGAAATATTATAGTATTTATATAATTAAATTAGAACTCTAACGACATATATGGTGTTAAGTTTCATTTTTCTTATCGATTATAAAATTTGGTCAAAGTTGTTTTGGTAATTTTTGAATTTTTTTATAAATTTGACCAAATTTTATGGTTGATGGAAAAATTGAAACTTAACATCATGTGTTAGAGTTCTAATTTAATTATCTACATATTATAGTCTTTCTGATTTTTTTAGAGATGGTTGAAAAATATTTTCCAAATGAGTATTCTTGTAGTCTATAAATATTAATTTCAGAAAATTACTTAATTTCAAACATTTTTAAAAAAATCGAATAGTAGATACATAATTAAATTAAACCTATAATTAAACAAACAACGTTGAACAAATGTTAATTACTACAGAGCATCAATAAATAAACATGAGATGTTTAATACAATAACTATATTTGAAGTATATAATAAAACAATTGGAATTACTAGTATAGTGGTAAAACTTTTAGCTAGTATGTAAAGGTCTAAGGTTCAAAACTTGCTAGAAGCATAATATTTCACCATTTTGATAATATGGGGGTCGATTTAGTAACTACGAAAATATGAGGTCGATTTAATAATTAATTTTCTTAAAATTGCTAAGGACAAATATGTAAAATGCTATTAGGACATTTTAGTCTTTCAACAAAAGTGGTCTGTATAAAGCAGTCGATGGTCTGCAAATAGAATCTCCCTAAAATATAATATATAAAAAAGAAACTAAAGTTACATAATTATCCTCATCTCTTTCCTATTTATTCCTCCTTTCCCTCATCCCTATCCATCTCTTAGCTTTACCTTTGTTGTCAATTGTCATCCTCGTACATCCTACTTTTCCTCCATTCCTCCCCCTGTGTGCCTAGTGGGTTGTCAACAAAATACGACAATTGTACAATATTTTTAAATTAAATACTATAATCATAATCATTATATATATAATTTTAATACCATAACTATATCTATAAATATGATTATTAACTAGAATTTTATATGTATATCCATACTCATTAATACATTTGAAAATAATGCAACACCATGAATATTATCTTAATAGATGCATAAATTTATGTTACAAACAATAAAAATATTCAACATTAACACCATTCAATTAGAATTCGTTCTAGAATCCTGAATTTGTGAAATTTGAAAATTGAAAATTTTACTTCTATAATTAGTATATACTAATATATTAATATTAAATAAACATTATATTTATATAATAACTATAAGTATCAATAAAATATCATAACCATTACGGATAGAAAATTCATCATCATAAATACACCACACCATAATAGTACGATTAACCATATAAAAAAATAACGGTTATAACCATGGTTTACGAGTTTTCCCAATAGCACCCTCCTCTCCATCCTCGGGTCTCTCTAGTTTCATACCCTCTATGTGTACCTACTTCCCTCCACCATCTGCTCTACCTCTTTTTTGTCAATCAACTCTCTACGCGTCATTATAAATGTAAACATATAAGTGGAAAGGGATAGGCAGAGAGGAGGGAAGGGACCGTAGGAGAAGAAAGAGGCATGAAAGGGAGGTAGGAAAAATGAGATAAAGAAAGAAGAAATTTAGAGAAGGGTAAATATGTCAAACATAATTAATTTATTTTATGAAAAAAAAAGTAGAATTTATGTTATCCAAATAACAATTTACCCAAAAATAAAAACACGTTCAGTTTGAGTCTGCAACGAGTCGTGCCACCCGAAGGCTCGTACGTGACTTGTGCAACCCGATCGGCATTGCCAGTAATAGAAGCTTCGTTGAAGAAAGACATAGGAATGGTTCGATGGAGAAAATACCAAGGAAGAGAATATCAATGAGAGACTTATATGATTCATCGGGGAAAAGATTAGCCTGCTCGGTTTGCCTCCAGGTCTGCAGAAGAACATTATACTGACTAATTATTATTATTATTTATTTACTTAATATCTTGTTATTGATGATGTAGGAGATGAAGTATTTTCAATTGGTGAGGATCCCTTCATGTTGTCACCAGGCGTTTCATCGGTGTTGTATTGATAAGTGGCTTGTTGGACATGATTCTTGCCCATTGTGCAGAAGCATCATACTCGACTGATGAACAAACTCATGTAAAAAAAAAAGCATACAAAAATTACAGATTCTTTATTATAGATTATTATGTACAGATCAAGATGTAGACAAATACAGTTAATCAATCTTCTCCTACAAAAAAAATAATTATGTAAATCTTATTATTATTCATTCTATCGATAGGATTCACAATTTTCTATATACGGTTGTCTAAAAAATATAAGAATGAGTAGAAACAGAAATTCCGTTGGGTAGCCACTCGCTTCCGTTTGTGCTAAGGATGAAAGTAAAATCTGGTTGGTCTGAAAAAACAACAAAAACCAGGATGAACTGAACCAAAAATATACACTTTAGTTTACGGACATTTTTTTTCTTTGTTTTAAATTTTCAGACCGATTCGATCTTGGTTTTTGTAAACCGTGGGAATCGGTCCACTCTGAATTTTTTGTTCTTAACCGGCTAACTACCACTCCTCAAGTTAGTGTTGTTGAATGTTGATGGTTGATCGGTCTATCTGCTGAATTTATGGCAAGTTTGTTGAACTTTCGAATGGGTTTTTTTGTTGAACTTTCGAATGAGGATTCTTGGATTGTTCTGAAGTCGTGACGACACTTTCATATTGAAACAATTTGGAGGCACCCAAACTTTCAATCGCATAAAATCATAATTCTGAGCTAGAACTTGAGAAGAAATGTGAATGTTTGAGATGAAATTTTCGGACCTCCCCTATGACCAATTTATAGTGTTTGCCACACTCTTTGGAAGAGACACCACACCCATTAGAACCATATAGGAACCATTCGGCCAAACCATGTCCATTCAATTCAAAATTTGGCTCCAAAACAAAGGGACATCTTGGAATGATGACTTGGAGCCGAAGTCATTGCAACATTTCGGCCTAAACTTGACTCCAAAGCAATTGTCCAAAAACCGGGAATTTTGAGGTTAAAATGTTAAGTTATTAATTCCAAAAATTCAAATTTAAAATGAATGTTTAGAATAGTAACTTTGCCCCCCGGACCCCTGCAAAGGGCCCCTTTTACCCCCATTGCTCGTCTCTAAGCAACAAATGAATCTCTGATACAGTTAATCATAATATACTTAAACAAGCGTGCACTCCGCGCCCTCCTTACTTGTTTAATGAGATACTATGATCTTATTGATCAACTAGTCAATCCAATTATACTAAAATATCTAACAAAGTTCATGTGCATGTGTACAGTGTCGTTTTGACCGATCAAGGGGTTATATTCATCTCCCTATAGCTAGCATTCATTCAGCAGACATATATGATATAACATTGCCTGACAATTTGGTCTTTTTTTCTTGGTCGTGCAGTTTCCATGACAATGTCTTTGCTCACTACACCACATAGACTCGTTCAATAGGTTCTGCAATGTTCAATCATCTGTTGGAGATGTTCTTCAAGCAGCAAGGTAATTAAGCACTTCATCCACAGACCCCTATACTGCCAAATTCCATTGATAGAAACGTTGTCTGCAAAAACCACAAGCCCTAGCTCATTTTTCTAAAATCTTGCATTCAACGGGATCTTTTTTTGTACAATTCTCAGACATTTGATTTACCAAGGTCTCTGCTGTGGTTAAACCTGTTGCACAATTTGTGTGATACTCTATCACACATCGAATAGAAAAAAAATGATTTGAAACTCATATAAAAGAGTTGTACTACTAAGTCCAATATGAATTCCTCATTTTCTGGGTCTAAGTGAGAACAACGGACTCAGTTGGGATAGTGAGGACAGTCGCTCGGGTTTAGATGTTACAAATGGTATCAAAGCCGACTCGGGACTATGATCGGACTTGCAAGGTTGAAGGCATGTGCAAATGGGAGAAAATAATTGGGTAAAGATTCTGAACTGGATCGTGAGTTTAAGTAGGTTGGGTTAGACTAGTGTGAGGTGTTACAATTTGCTAGTTGCTACACACATGGCTTCAAGAACCGCAAAATCGACCTCAAAACAAGGGTTTCCTTCAAGATACAATCAATCGCTCTAATGAACTTCTCTTTTTCATTGATTTTGCAGCTCCTTTTTCGTGAATGGATTCATATGCTGGATCTCCAACAAGTTTCGAGGGGTAGAAAAACATCATAGACCCGATAGTTGATGCAGAGGCCAAAACTGGAGAGGACTGTCTTCGTTTTTATGGTGAAGGATTTAGCAATCCGAGGTTCAGCTCTCTGTATTCTCCAACCGTTTTGTATGCAGCATCTATAAATATTGTAGCATCGAAAGAGAATGTAGGTTGTCTGGTGCCGAATGGAAACACATCGCTTGAAAAATACATAATTATGATGGCCAAAAAAAAGAAAAATACATAATTAGGTCAGCAAATTTCAGATTATTGTGGGTTAAATACGAGAGTTAGTTGAATTTTGAGTATCTGAATAATTTACAAGCTTAAATTTTTCTGAATAAATTATTAACTTTACATAAAATTACAATTTACTAGATTCTTTTAATTTACTGTTAAATTGTGATGAAAATTAACAATTTGTTGACTATCTTATTCTGATTTTTGTGCAAATTTTTAGATAAACTTTTGAAAAATTTACTACTTAGTACTTTGATTGTATGAACAATTTTTTAGTAGAACTTTGAGAAAATTTGCAATTTATTAGTGGAAAAGTCTGAAAATAATCCATTATGTTTGCACAAAATGGTTTTCGGTGCAACTTGTTTTTTAGTGATGGTTAATGGTTCAATATGTTTGAAAATGATGATAATTGGTACCTCCGTTACTTTTCTGTTAAAAAATTCCGTTAAATATTTTTCATAATTGGTACCAGGTCGCCCAACCATGGGTACATGGTCTGGGTTCGGACCCAAGCCATAGGACCCCCGATTGGGGCTCTAATTGAGCCCCAATCGGGGGTCCTATGGCCTGGGTCGAAACCCATACCAGGTCACCCAACCATGGGTACATGGTCTGGGTTCGGACTCAAGCCATAGGAACCCTGATTGAGGCTCAATTGGAGCCCCAATCGGTTTGGACTGAACCTAGCTGGGTTTGGTTCAAATGATTGGGGCTCCAATTAAGCCCCAATCGGGGGTCCTATGGTCTGGGTCAGAACCCAGACTAGGTCGCCCAACCATGGGTACATGGTCTGGGTTCGGACTCAGACCATAGGAACTCTGATTGGGGCTCAATTGGAGCCCCAATCGGTTTGGCCGAATCTGGCTGGGTTCGGTTCAAATGATTGAGGCTCCAATTGAGCCCCAATCGGGGGTCCTATGATCTTGGTTCGAACCCAAACCAGATCCTCAGGGTTGGGTGACCTAGTCTGGGTTCGGACCCTGGTTAGGGGACCCCCCCTGTGTGGCTCGAATCGAGTCGGGACTTGTTTGAAACATTAGTGTAAGTTTGTAGGGTTTAATTGTAACATTTAGAAAAATAGTTGCTTAATTTTGTAAATATAAAAAATATTTAACGGAATTTTTTAACAGAAAAGTAACGGATGTACCAATTAGACCAAAAACAATCGTTTGGGTTGGAAAACCATTTTCGTCAAACATGTTATACCATTTTCACACTTTTCCCTTTATTAGTTAATACATGCATGTTTATGCGTATGAATCCGTACTTATTTTTTTTTTCTTTAGTATTTTTTTAAAAAATATTTTATTTGAAACTTAAGTTTTCCCTAACATTTTTATATAGTTTTTTTTTATAGTTTTTGTCTTTAAAATAATATACTTTTTTTAAATTATGAATTTTGTTGTCACGTTATTTTGCGTTCAGATTTATCGGGAAAATAAATCATAGGTAACACTTTTTTCTAATTTTAAAGTATACGTAATAAAATTTATAAAATTAAAAAACGGATAAAAGTTTATAAAACCATCAAAATTTAGGTAAATATTTGATTATTGTCATCTTTGGTTCATTAGAGCAAGGGCCCTTTTCTTCCCGTAGCCGCTAGAGCAATATAAATTATTTTCTAATAAAAATGTGATAGAAGTTCTCTGCATTGTTGTTAGAACCAGATCGGTTTTCAAACCGGCGAGGTGGTTGATTCCCTATTCGGTCAGTCCAACTCAGTCAGATTTGATTCAATATGCGGTTCACTGTTCATAAGCAAAAACAAACTGAAAATAACAGAGAAGACACAAAGTAATAGAAGTAAACGACTAATGTGCAGCTACGGTGGGCACATAGTACCTTGCCCCAAAAGGAAAACCCTTTTCTACTCAGGCGGCGAGATTCACATAATCTCCATCTCTATCGCCGCTACATTCTCCTCCTTTATCGCTCACCTCTCCGCCTCCCTATACCTCGACTCCTTCAACGTAAAGTAGCAGATCTGAGGCCTCGACCTCGACTCCCTGATTTCCCTCTCCACAGATGACGACCTACACATCATGCTCGAGGAGGTACAGATGACGACCTACAAATCATAACGTTAGGTTCAGTATCGTGAAATACCTAACGTTATGATTTATTCTATACTATTATAATAATATATATTAAAAAAACTGTAATTACAAATATTATATTCATCTTGTCTCATTCGAACCTCTGCATCTTCGCTACCGGAGCATAGCCGCTCAAACTAGTGGCCACTGCAAAAGTCAATATTCGATCATCTTTCTGATACCCCCTCGACCTGGCTCCGAAACTCATCTTCGACGTCGTAGAACACACGTTGGGGCTCGGCTGTGACATATTGATGGGGATAGGAATGATCTTGAGTGGTTGAAGCGACGACGGGTTCTTCCACTGTGGAAGCGGACCGGAGACAATAAGCGAAGTAGCGGGTCGGAGTCCATCACGGCTTTCAAAAGTTTGCCCTTAGGTGAAAGAGCTAACCCTAGACAAAGATCGTCGATTAAATCGAAACCATCAGTTGCGACAGGGACGACGTTTGAGACGGAACTGTCATGGTTGTAGGTTTGGATTCTGACAATGGTGGCAGTCCTGTTGGTTGAATCTGGAGAAGAGACGAACGAATCGACATTGGAAGATCTGTATGTTACGATGGATGGATGCGGCTGGAAGTGAAGTCGGCGAAATGAATTGGAATTAAAACTTACACTTGAAGACTGACCAATATAAGTTGTTCGGTCGAACCGAAGAGAACCACCCAAAAAATTTAACCCCTCCCCCCGAAAAAACTAGAACCAAAAATCGGTCAGTTTAAAAAAAAATCGGCCCAACCCGATTCAAACACTGTTCATATGCATTTCGGTCTTCTAGCTAACCAAACCGAACAAAATTCGGTTTCCGATCGGACCATCGGTCCGTTCTGGTTCTGATAACCCTTCTTCTATGTGTCACCCGGACTCGCCACCAATAGTTTCCAACGCTATGTAAAAAGGTTTGTATAAATTTGGACCAGATAATATGAAATTATTCCTCTTTTGTATGGTCCCCGAAAATACGAATAAGATTATTGATGAAAATATATATTTTATTTTAAATATGAAATATTATATATATATATATGTATTCATTACAGTACAGATGTAATAGCAAAGTTAGGATATTATTTTAAGTTTTTTTCTTTCAAAAAGTAAACATAATAAAAAAAATATATACAAAAAATATTTCAAAATGTAGATATACGCGTTGTCTCCGAAAAATTACATTACACAAATAATTTAATTACGACATAAATGACGCTAACTAGACGTCAAATTTTGACTTTCGGATTGATCGTTTGATACGACAAATAAAAATATTATACACGCATATACATTATATATATGTATGCGTATGTATAATTTTTTATCTGTAGTATCATACGGTCAGTCGGAAAGTCAAAACTTAACGCCTCGTTAGTGTCATTTATGTTGTAATTAAATTATTTGCGTACAATAATTTTTTGATTTTTTTATGAGTAAGTATATAATTTAATTTTCCATCTAATTTATTTTATCATTCCGGTCAAATTATAGGGCAAACGATGTTAAGTTAAAATATTAAATATTTATATAATAAAAAAATCCAAAACAATTAGAGTAAGTAGATAATTAAATTTTGTCATAAATGTTATTAATCGTATTGAATTTGGACTTACAGAGTCCGAGTTAAATTTTTTTAAGTCATATTTGCATATCTCAACTTAGGTCAGAGTGTATCGTCAATCCGTAATTTCAAATTTAATATTTTTTGCATCATTTGAAACGCAATTAAAATATTTACTTACTCTATTTTTTTAATATATATATATAATTTAATTTTTAATTAAATATCGTGTCATAAAAAAAGTGCCCCCGCTCAACACGCCACCCTTTAGTGATTGATGGCGTGTTGTGCCAAAATAGCACAATACACTACCTGAGTGCGAGTTGAAACCTTTATATATACTAGACTACGACACGCGCTACGCACCTGCACGTTGGTAGCAGGTGAGTTGTTATGAAGATATGATTCAATCGTTATGACTCCTAACATAATACAAGAATAGTACGAGAATTAAGCATTTGATTAAAATATTATTGAAATAAATCTAAACTTAATTTGCATAAAATAATGAAATAAAATTTAAAAACTAATTATTTTTAAGAAATTGCTAGAACGACCTGGAGCAATAAACATTACTAAAGAAAATTTCAGTCGCTCAAGCATAATTGTAGAGAATTTATAAAAGTAATAGTATAGTAATAAAATATTGTATTGTTATAACGTAATTACAAATTTAATTTTTTATTGGTACAAAATTTTATAACAAACAAGATTTTCAATTGAATAGTTAGAGCAATAAATATAAGTTAACTAATAGTGAAATGTCTTGAATTCAAAACTTTAGTGAAGTATTTTTAAGAGATTTTCTATCCATAAATTGTATTTAAGAAAATGAAAGTAAGTGAAAATATAAATGATTAAAATAATTATGTTATGTATAAATTAATTAAATTATTAAAAAACTATTTGTGTAATTTACAGTAATGACAAATACAAACAGAACTTTGTGCTTTATAAATAGTATGGATATATTTCGAAATATTTTTTACTATTCTCACTTTTTTTTCAAAAGGTATATTATTTGTTAACCATGATGTTGGCCCCTCGAAGCACTCAAACCTCATCTTTGCACAACTTTTTATACATTGGTCCCGCATTTCCTATTCTTGTCCTTTTCTTTTCACTCCATTAGGAACACAACACACCAATAATAATATTAATAAATAATATTAATTATATACATCTCTAACTATATGAAAAAAATGTAAGCATCTCCACTCCATATATATATATATATATAGATGGGGTGGTAGTCTGTGTAGGTCTTAAATTGAATACCCTAGAATATATATATATATATAAAACATACCAATATTTACTAACTCCATTACCCTCTTTGTAGAGTTATCCATAGGCAGGAGAGAAAACATACTGGATATGTATACATAGGTAACAAAGATTATGAACATCGTCTACTTTCTACTAATAGAAATTAACAAGTCAACAATAAAGATGAAGATCAGATTAACATCTGTCCTTGTCGAAAATGGTTGGATACAGTGTGGGGCCATGTTTCTTAGAATGGTGCAGTCAAGGTTCGCCTCAAACTTGTCTTTTTCGGAAGAAGAGCAGCAGCTGGAAGCGCCAATCTCAGCTGACAAACACACACGACGTGGTTGGTTTGTTAGCCTCAAACGCACTTCATGTACATTGGGGTGCAGACATAAATTATATTATATGTTGGATTTTTATATATAATATAATGCAAATTATTTATTTACATATATATTATATATAAGAAATTTTACTTGATTTAGCAAATGTAAATATATTCCAGAAAAGGCCAAGCAAAAAAGAAAAGGCAACTTTCCTTGCGTGGATTCTTAATTTGTTTTTGCATTTTTGTTAATTTTAATCCCACCAAACCTATCACATCAACTCTCTCATAGTCTCATGTATACTAATAATTTCATATATAATAATAATTTAATGTACAGATATTATCTTAATTGTAGGCTAGAATTTAGGGATAGAAAATAAAAATACTTTTAAAAAATAAATTAAAATGATTTAAAATATATATATATATGTTACTATTGTTATTACTTAGTAAGGGCAAACATACCTGTAATTGTTGCATTCTGAGCTTAGCATTTTCCTTTTGTAAGTGGGCAACTTCTACTTCCAACTCGTCCATATAAGCCTGCAAAGTTTAATTACACGAGGAGGTTAATAATAGAGGATGTTGAATAATGAATATAGGTTAGCATAAAAAAAGAAGACAAAACAGTCTATTATTAATAAATTATATTATTATTAATATATATATATATATATACTTAATAAAAATTGATAATTATGTAAAGAAATCATAGCCACTACTAATTGCAGATCTAGGATAAAATAAATTGATATTTACGTTACGATGATGATGATGATGATAAAAATAAAAATTAAAAAAATATATATTGTAGTTCTTATTTTTTGTAATTAGTAGTGATTTAATGAACTTGCTTTCCAGTTTCCAGGCAAGGAAGAAAACAGTATGATGTAATTAATGGGTGAAGAGTAAAAGGAAGAACATGTTTCTTGGCCCTCGAACGGGAGGCTGACTCTCTGTTCTTCATCAGCCGCTTTCCCCGGTCTTCGCCGTCGTTCAGCGCTGCCGCCTTCCTCTTGTACAACCCAGGATCGTAGGCAGACCCCAGTGTCTTGACAAAGTAGGGCGACGGCGCCTTAACTCCATAACCCCTCCTAGCAGGATCTCCCTCTCTGTTTCCGATGTGGTGGCCACCCGATCCGGAACTCAAGCTGAGGAGAGTAAACGCCGGCGGCCGGTGATAACAGGAGCACGCTGCTGCATCTTCGGATCCTGCTACGGAGGGGTTCCGTGACGCTGGGTGATCCGTCTGGACGGGAGAGGTGAGGAAGTCCTGGAGTGTGGGAGTTTGTCCGTCGCGGAAGGCGGTAGAAGGGTGGTCGTGAAGGGAGGCTAAGTTGATGTCCTTCCATAGCTCGTCCATGGATGATCTTTTGTCGCATGGTGGTGAAGAGAGAGAGTAAATCGAAGAAATTGAATTTATATTATAATGATGATCGTCATCGACAGTACTGGTAGTGGAGGATGATTTCGATTTCGAGAGAGACCCACAGGTGTTGCTTTTGGTATTATTAGTAGTAGTCGGAGTAGCAGGAAGAACAGTTGACTCCATGAACGGAGGTGGATAGAGAGGGAGAAAGGAGGGAGGGAAGGAGGGAGGGAAGGAGAACGGAGTAATGTCGGTAGATGCTTTCTTGCTGCAAATATCTATATCTATATATTCTTTATCAAAAAATAATCTCTCTATATATATACATATACATATAAAATTCAGATATGCATATAAAATTTAGGTAATTGTTTTTTAGATTCTTAAAAACAATAATAAAAACTATAATATCCTAATAAAATAATCAATTGCTGTGGCAACTTGCAAAGTGCGACCATGGCGCCCTAACCCTACTCTAGCCATTTAGTTTTTAGAATAAATCATAAAAAACAAAGTACTAAGAAATTAATATAACTATTGAATTAGACATTTAAATTATTTAATTATATATTCATTTTGAAGGATTTTTTTTTTTTTTGAGGAGTTACGTAATTTATTTTTTAACTTAAACCATTTAAACTCCAATTTGTGTATATATCTTTTATCTATCACACACTCATATATTAAAGAGTAAAAGGGTAAACTATTCAATTTTAAGATTCTTTTTTATGTTGAGACACTTTTTAATGTTGAGACACAATTAAGGGGACTTGGGTCTCTGACTCAGACTAACCCCAAATGAGTTGTTGGATATCAGGTGTCAATACCCTAAGAAGACGTGCGAGACACCGTAAGAGGACGAGCGACGCCCAAAACATCATTAGACTGTTCGTCAATGGTCGGCGCACCATGAGATGACGCCTTCGGTCGGAGCGCATTTGGATGACTCGCCATTGGTAGGAACGCCTTAGGTCGGAGCGCCATTGGACGACTCACCTTTGGTCGGAACGCCCTTAATGGGCTCGACATCGGTCAGAGCGCCATTGGACATCTCGCCATTGATCGGAGCGTCATTGATCGGAGCGCCTTAGGTCGGAACGCCCTTAATGGGCTCGCCATCGGTCGGAGTACCTTTGGACGACTCACCAATAGTCGGCGCGCCATTGGACGACTCACCTTTGTTCGGAACGCCCTTAATGGGTTCGCCTTTGGTTGGAACGTCATTAGACAACTCGCCATTAGTCGGCGCGCCATGAGATGAGTCACCTTCGGTCGGAGCACTATTGGACGGCTCGCCTTTAGTCGGAGCGTCATTGGACGACTCGTAGTCGACGCGCCATGAGATGACGCCTTCGGTTGGAGCACATTTAATCGGCTCGTCATTGGTCGGAACGCCTTTAATTGGTGTGCCTTTGATTAGAACGCATTTAATCGGCCCGCCATTGGTCGAAACGCCTTTAATTGGCGCGCCATTGATCGGAACACATTTAATTGGCATGCCATTGGCCGGAACACGTTTAATTGGCGCGCCAATGGTCGGAACACATATATTCGGAGCGCGTTAGGTCGACGCACCTTTGGTCGGAACACCCTTAATGGGCTCGCCATCGGTCGGAGCGCCTTTGGACGGCTAGCCAATAGTCGGAGCGCCCTTAATGGGCTCGCCTTTGGTCAGAGCGCCCTTAATGGGCTCGCCAATAGTAGCAGCGCCATGAGATGACTCACCTTCGGTCGGAGCGCCATTTGACGACTCGACTTTAGTCGGAGCGCCATTGGACGACTCGCTAATAGTCGGCGCGCCATGAGATGACGCATTCGGTCAGAGCGCATTTAATCGGCTCGTCATTGGTCAGAACGCCTTTAATCGACGCACCTTTGATTGGAACGCATTTAATCGGCTGGCCATTGTTTGAAACACCTTTAATTGGCGCGCCGATGGTTGGAACGCATTGTATCGCCTCGCCATTGGTCGAAACGCCTTTAATCGGCGCACCTTTGGTCGAAACGCATTTAATCAACTCGCCATTGGTCGGAACACATTTAATCGGAACTCCTAAAATCGAATAGGGGATAGAAAGGACAATGCATGGTCACTTGATGGTACAAATCACAAGATGACACAAGACACAATGCAGTATTGATTGTACTGTCCCAGAAAATCTGGATGACAGTGATCGTGTCAGGATAAAAAGTTATCACGGTTTATGATGTCAGCCTCACAAAGGATTGACTATGATAAAAATCTGACCATGGGCTCATGTTAAGTATCTCTATAAATACTTCATTCCCTCTTCATTTGAACGGGACTGCTTTTTCATACATGTCTCTCCATATTCTCCAAAAACGAACATCTGGCTAACTTGATCGTCAGAGGGGAAACCACGGGCAAAACCCGAAGTTTCCTTCTTGCAGGTCGTCGGAGCAGCACCCGGAGCTAAGGCGCGAATAATCATGACCCAACATGGGTGAACGACCATCTCTAGGTCAAAACTCAGGCCCGAGCCCCCTGATTGAGATTCAATTGAGCCCTAATCCAATTGAGGTCGAATCAACCCCCAATTTGATTGGGGTCGATTAAGCCCTAATCGGTGGCTCTATATGGGTCAAGATTCAGACCTGAGCCCCCTTGATTGAGGCTCAATCGAGACCCAGTCAAATCAGGACTTAATGGTAAAGATATGGTTGTGGGAGCATCTGTCTGTTGAGAGACTCATGATCAATAATAAGGAATCTATCTTTATGATTGTTTCGGTAGGGATGCGGTAAGATCGCTTAAACATTCTGTACATAGGAATCGTAATCATGCATTATTGGGAAATTTATTGTTTTTTACTTTCAATATTAGGTGGGTACCACCAAAGACTTCTAAGAAGAATTCGTAGAAGCGCGTGCGAAATTTTATAGAGATGTATTGACTGCAATAGCACAACACTTGGTGGTTATAAAGTCTATTAGAATGTCATAAACTAATTTATAACAAATAATTTATAAGATGTCATATGTGCAGATAATTTGGGAGCCTTATACACCGGCGCGGGTGGACCACCTCCCACTCATATGACGAAGATACTTGGTTATGCTTGTTGAAGGTGTCACTAATTTCCTTCATCCTTGTCGAGTAGCACATGGTGTACCGAGTATGGAAACAATTCTCCTTGGTCGAACCTATCCTAGACCCTATTGAAGATCGCCAAGAGTGGGATAGATTGCACAAGATGGGATGGGAGAAAAACTCACGAGAAAGTTAGATTACTCGACATGCAACCAATTGGGCAATGTGGGATAGTCAACTCGATATGGATCTCCCTCAATCGGAAGGTGTACCCCTAGCGGAGTACTTAGTGTGGTATAATCGACTAATTGTGACGTTGATTGGGAACCTACGATTGATGTTGCAAAAGAAGAACCGGTGATTCCTTCGGTCCAGTTTAGGCCACATGGAAACCAATCTTTAACAACTTGTTGCAAATCGCAGACTCTAATACTCGTGTTGTGATACACATATGGATATATCAATTTCACAATTAATTTATAATCAATTTGTCTATGATGTTATATAGTAGTGACATTTCTACATGAGTGTGGATGACCTAATTTGGTGATATCGCAGTTGCTCATTTTCTTTTGCATTCCTCTTAATGACCATGAGCAGATACCACTGCTTTTGTAGGCAATGGTTAGATTTGATCTGGCAGTGGTGCATTCACGAGCATTACTAATGTGTCACAATTTCACTTGTTGTTGGAGTGCATCTTTAGTCTCATTTCCAGCACCTACTTGAAAATCATTTGTAACTGTAAATGATTCATCGTATGTAACCATCCAATCGGTACATTCAAACCCATCTTGTCAATCTCCCGATGCAAACTCAAGTGGGAACTACCGGAAGGTCATTAGTTGACTCGTCTGTGCACCAATACTCGTGTTATCATTGGACAATGGTAACGTACGATAAACAAATAAGTAGGAGATTCAGCTTCTATGTCATCTCCCACTGAATAATCTTCTCCTTCCTCTTCTTCAACCACGTCATCTTCATCTTCTCCATTGACTTCTACTGTGGGAACCACGTATAATTCCATGTATTAACCATATATTTGAAAAAATTTCATTAAGTGATTCTTCATCAGTGATGGGATACATGTTGTTACTCGATTTCCAAAGGATATTATAATCAAGTACTTCAGAACTAAAACCCCAAACTACGAGTGGATGAAGGGATTTTAGAGGAAGTTGGGGATCACAACTAGCTGGGTGGCAAAATTATGGAGAATAAAGGATGGACTTGCATGGACAAAACATATGAGAATCAAGGACATATACGTGAAATCGGATGCCAAAGATAAATAGGTATGATTGTGTAGGGAAAAAATTAAAGGTGTCAAATTTGAACTTGACCCGAAAATTACCCGGAATCGACCTGGGTTCGAGTAAAAAAAAATATAACAGCATCTTATTTTCAGGTTGGTCCGTCGCAAAACACGAGTTGGGTCCGAATTGGGTCAACCGACCCGACCCCAACCCATTGACCCGTATTAAAAGAAATAATTGAGTCTCCGTGAACACTGAACTTGAAGAGTAGAAGGAAGACTGAAGTGTACTGAAACCAACTTAGAAGAAGGAGAGAGTTCTGTGGAACGTTGACACTTACCTTATTGTGTGAGACATTGAAGACAATGACAATTTCATTATAGAAAATCGTCATGGGAGTCGTCTCCTGCTTGCTGGACTTGACACCGGAGATAAGACTTGGTAACTCAGGCAACAGATTGAGCTCTACTCTTGAAGTAGAATGTAAGGAGTTGGAGTCGATGACGGACTTGAGCATCGTGGGATCAATCCTTGAGATTGCCTTCTGGATGCTTGAAAATCCGACTCCATCAGACAAATGGCCACAAGATGAAGAAACCGATGGATGATCTATAATAACTGCATAGAAGTTACCTCAAAGGTTTCTGTGATGATCGAGCGGGTTGAGAGTATGCGATTAGGAGGTGGTTTAAAAGGACGATATCTCTTTCTTCAGTTCGAAGAAGTCAAGTTCAACGTTTCAAGATCAAAAATCCATCAGACGCAACTAGAAGACAAAGGATCGCACAGTTTCAGAGAGAAACTGAAGAAAAATTTGCAAACAGGTTTGATGGGATCTTTTGGAGGATTCCATTGAATTTTCCTCCATCCCCCATTAATAAGGATTTAAATAACAAATACAATCTGATAATAATCAGTCCGAAAATAATGAAAAGACTAAATGAGACAAAACAAACAAAAATAACAGATAGATCCCTGAATAACCTAACTAATCAAAAGAATACCCTGATAAAAAATAAAAGGTCAGATTGATACTACAACTAATAACAAAATTTCCCCTCAATCTGAACTTTTAGAGGCTTTAAAGACATTTTTCACTTAAAGCTTCCTTTTTAGAGTTTCATGCTGGTGACTTACAATGGCCTTGGTGAACAAATCAGTCAGTTGTTCTCCAGTCCTTACGTGCTCAGTCTTGACAATTGCATCTTGTATATTTTTCCTGAATATTGTGGCAGTCGATCTCTATGTGCTTGGTTCTCTCGTGAAAGACCGGATTATATGCAATCTGCAAGGCAACTTGGTTATCACAAAATAATAAGACATGTCGAGTTTGACTTACCTCAAGTTATATCAATAAACTGCGAAGCCAAACAATCTCTGAAAGGGTGGTTCTCATACTCGTGTATTCAGCATCAGTTGACGATCTAGAAATAGTATTTTGTTTCTTGACCTTCCAAGATACTAAAGAGTTACCGATTTTAATACAATACCCAGTCACTGATTTTCTGTTTTCAATACAACCAACCCAATCAGAATCACAAAAAATAGTTAAAATTGGCAAACTTTGAAAATCAAGAAAAATACCCAGACCTGAGTCATTTTTAACATATCTTACTATTCTAAGAGCAGCATCTAAATGAGTTTTCTTTGGATCTTGCATATATTGGCTGAGACACTGCACCGAGAATGCAATATCAGGTCGAGTTATAGTCAAGTAAAACAATTTACCAATTAACTGTCTATAAACATCCAGATTTTTAAGTCGCAAGTCATCAGAATTAACCCCAAGATGTTCATCATATGACTTGCTTGTCAGTTTTACATTCAACTCCATCGATGTTTTAACAGTTCTACACACAGAAATACCAAAATTAGATATCATCTCTAAGGCATATTTCCTTTGACACATAATTAAAACTTTCTCATATCGAGCAATTTCAATACCAAGAAAATATCTAAGTTCACCCAAATCTTTCATCTTAAACGTATCCATAAGCATAGATTTCAGGTGAGTAATCATCACACGATTATTTCCAGAAACAACTAAGTCATCCACATACACAAACACAACAACTATCTCATCACCAGAATGCTTAGTAAACAGAGAATAATCCAATTTAGATTGAGTATAACCATGTGAAAAAAGAACACTAGTCAATTTCAGATTCCACTGTCTAGATGCCTATTTAAGGTCATAAAGAGATTTTCGTAATCTGCAGACTAAACCATTCTCCCCTGATTACAAAAACCCAGAGGAACATGCATATATACCTCCTCATTCAAGTCTCCTTGAAGAAACGCATTATGAACATCCATTTGATATAAGGGTCACTTATTAATTGAAGCTAAAGCAAGAACAGTCCTAACTGTATTCATCTTATCAACATGGGAAAATGTTTCAAAATAATCAATGCCATAAGTTTGGGTAAAACATTTTGCAACCAATTTGGCTTTATGCCTCTCAATAGAGCCATCATCATTTAATTTTACATTGAATACCCATATGCATCCTATGACGCTTTTACCTGGAAGGAGAAGGACTAAGTCCGAGGTGTAATTTTCCTCGAGGGCAGCTATTTCATTTTTCATAGATTGAACCCACTCGGGGTGTTTCTCAGCTTCAGTGAATGAGTTAGGTTCGGTGACCCTGAACATACAAGCAAGGAACGATTGAAATGAATGAGATAAATGTTCATAGGAGACATAGTTCGTAATCGAATGAGCAACACATGAAGAATCAATCTGATAGTCCTTATGCCAGATGTGTGGCATGGTGGCCCTTTCAGACCTCCGAGGCACATATATGTTTTATGTAGGGACTGTTTCGGACTCAGACAAAATGTTATCATTGCCTTGATCTGAATCAGCATTACCTGAATCACTCTTCATTTGTGTTTGTGTTGGAACAACATACGTATGTGGGGTTTCATAAAGAGCATCATTATGACAAAAAATATCATTCAGCACATCACCAGTCATATCATCATCATGCTTAGAAAAGGGAAACACATGTTCATGGAATTTCACATCCCTACTGACAAAGAAAACCATTGTATCCATATTATACAGCTTATAACCCTTTTGGGTTTCAGAATATCCCATTATAACAGCAGAGGTACCACGAGAAGCAAATTTGTCATCAGATATAAGATTCTTAGCAAAGCATAAACACCCAAAAGTTCTCAAATGATCAACACGGGTTTCTTTTCAGTCATGATCTCAACAAGTGATTTTCCATTAAAAACATAGGACGGAGTCCTGTTTATAAGATAACATGCAGCAAGTACACATTCTCCCCAAAAGACATCAGAAATAGAGGCTTAAATTTTTAAATATCTGGCCACCTCTAAAATGTGCCTATGTTTTCGCTCTGCTCTATTGTTCTGCTGGGGAGTATACAGACAAGTGCTTTGATGTATAATTCCCCTTTCTTTAAACATAGCATTCATATATTCATTGAAAAATTCACTGTTGTTATCTGATCTTGTTGTTTTAATTTTCAGATTAAACTGGTTTTGAATGAGCGCAAAAAACTCTTTAATAGCAACAGCAACATCAGACTTGTTAACGAACAAATATATCCAAGTAACTCTAGAATAATCATCAACTAGAGTTTAAAAATATTTATTTCCATCATGAGTTTGTTTTTGATATGGGCCCCATACATCAGAATGCACAAGATCAAACAAGGAAGCAACTCTAGATCGAGACTCAGTAAAAGGCAATCGGGTAATCTTAGCAAGTGGACAAATCATACAATCCTGAACAGTATGATTCTTATTCTTGAATCAATCCAATTCAGATACATGTCTTAATAATTGTAAAGAAGCATGACCAAATCTCATATGCCACAACATTGGCTGATTAACATGATCAGATGAAGACAAGGCAGTATTCACAGTAAAGACTTCAAACAATAAATGTACGATGATTTAAAAACATAAAGACCATATTCCTCTCTACCAATCTCCAAGACCCTTACACTCGAGAGGTCCTGCAGGATAACAGTCTTAGGGTAAAAAGTGATATAGCAGAGTTCTAAAGCCAACTTAGAAACAAATATGAGATTATATTTGAACTTGGGCAGATAAAACACATTCCTCAGAATCTTATCCGAACTAATATTATAATCACATATGCTATCAACATAAACATATATTCCATTTGGCAACTGAACCCTAGATCTAGTAACAATCCTAGTATTCTCAAGTCAATCAGATCTCTTAGTCATATGATTCGTAGCACATGTATCTAAGATCCAGATATCATCATTTTGGTAATGAGAATTTAGACTAGCTATACCTCCCATGTTCACGTGGGCACCTGCAGCAGGGGATGCCTGCACAGAAGAGATACCCCCACCATTGATGGTCTGGAGGAACTGTCCCAACTGCTCAGCTGTGAAGCTCACTCCTCCTTGTAGATTGCAAGTCCCATATGATTTGGTAGTGGAGCTAATAGGGACAGAATCAACAACATTAGTGGTAACAGAAGTAACAGTATTAGCCTAGGGGTGTTCATTTTTCCTTTCTTAAAATCTATAAACTTGAAGCAATTATCTTTGACATGCCCCTTCTTTTGACAAAACTCACACCCCTTAACATAGCATATGCCCTTATTGTGTCCTCTTTTATGACAAAATTCACACTCAACAGTGGCATTCATCCTAACACGATTGTCAGAGGAGGAAACGGCATTAGCAGAAGCCACACCTGCAACCCCTCTCTGACTCTCTTCCTGAATAACCATATTGTAGGCTTGGTTCAAACTAAGCAGAGGAATCCATAATAAGAGATTACTTCTCACATTCGAAAAAGTTATGTTTAATCCCATAAAAAATTTGACACAGACGCTGGTTATCATAATGAACTATGTGTTTTTTAAACTTCTCACAATCACAAGGTTCAAGGGCACTAGCAGCATCATATTGGGACCATAAAAGCTTCAGTTTCGTAAAAAATGTTGAGAATGAATCCAACCCTTGTTGAGCTGTGCAAGTTTCTGTGTGTAACTAGTAAAGACGCGGTCCATTCACTTTATTGTATCTTTTTCTAAGATATTTCCAGACAATGTACGAAGAAGTAGATTACATAATACTGTTAGAAAGCTCACCGGAAAGATAATTAAAGATCCAGCCAAAAACCACAACATTGCACCTTTCCTATAACTCATGCAAGGAGGAATCAAAACCGTTCTTTACTAAAAGATCCATCGATAAAACCCACTTTGTTCTTTCCTAGAAAGGTTATGAGCATGGCACGACTCCACATCGAATAATTCTCTGGTCTAGTGAGTTTTTAAGAAATAGGGCTCATACCTGGTTGTCAGACGGGTGGAAGTAAAGAGGATGGTTTGCATGCACCTCAACTTTGAAGTCGGCACAGAGATTTACCGCCTCCGCAACTGCTACTTCACCTGCATCGTTTAAGGCCGCATCAGTGTTCTAAACCTCCACGTTGGCGATCTCTGCAACCATCAAGATGATTGAAGTAACCAGGAAACCAATCCCCCAAGAATGGAATCGCCACAGGTAAATGAATCCTTAGATTTGTGATAAGAAACCACAAATCTGAAGGAATAAGCCAAAAGTAGATGAAACGACAACACGGATCTGTGAAAAGAGGTCACTAATCTGAGGCTAAATAATGCACATGGACGAATCGATGAGGGATTAACAAGAAGCCGGGGGTAAACAGGAAGCTAAGGGTAGTGAACTGTCACAAGAAAGAAGCCCTTAATATTAACAGCCTTGACAACGAAGCAGAAGTTCAAGACTTGAAGACAAGAAATCTTCAAGAATAAAGTCGTGGGTAGGAAAAGATTTCCAACGGTTCCATGAAAAATATACTACTCAGGATCTCGTCTCCATGAAGCATGGAAGCCTCATGAAGAAAGGTTTCTGGAAAAAATGTGGAAGCAACTAGAGAAAAGAGAAGGAGATAATGATCAATTCTTTGATACCATTTCAAGATCCGAAAACCATCAGACGCAACCAGAAGACAAAGGAGCGCACAGTTTCAGAGAGAAACTGGAGAAAAATCTGCAAACGGATTTGATGGGATCTTTTGGAGGATTCTATTGAATTGTCCTTCATCCCTATCAATGGGGATTTAAATAACAAATACAATCTAATAATAATCAGTCCAAAAATAATGAAAAGACTAAATGAGACAAATCAAACAAAAATAATAGATAGATCTCTGAATAACATAACTAATCAAAAGAATATTGTGATAAAAAATAAAAGGTCAAATTGATACTACAACTAATAGCAAAACAATGGTGGCTCTGACCATGTTGTCTTCTAATCTCACAGAAGAGAGGAAATGAATATGCTACTTCGTCTTCTTTGCACATAGAGTTTAGATAAATGGAATGGAGAGGAAAGGATAGGGGTATTGGCTAGTAGTAATATGGAAGGGGAATGACGAAGAATGATCCAATGATGATCAATCCAAAAAAAAACAATAAGTATGGCAAGAAAGTGACAAAGAATGGTTGCTCTAAACATAAATAGACACCCTATTCGAAGAGATACCGTCAACCCCAGGTCCCCAATACTGCACCACTCTTAAAAGAATGCCTTTTTGTAATCTACACAACAGATAAAATACCATGGTGCCTCTTCAACATACGGGCCAAGTGGGTCAACCCGTCAGGTCAGGTCAGGGTCGTAAATGCTGACCCGCGTGGCTCGAGGGGCCATGTCCGGGTTGACTCGCGAAGAGTGGCGGATCGGGCAGGTTAACCCGAATTGCCACCTTTAAAAAAACATAAACATAAAGCTTCTTTTGGAATTTAAACAATTCAAACTCAGACACTTGTTCTGTGAAGCGAACGACGTGTAGATCTCCTTGCAAATAGTGCAACCAGACTTGAAGAAAATTTTATTTTACTTTTGGATTCACTCTAAGCGATCAGGACATTACTGGATTAGTCAAGACCACACTTATAATTATTGATGTATCTATTTTTTTTGTCATTCAAGAATTAATATTGGGACATGCCGAGAATCGATCTCGAGGCATCTACCTTTGGACCAAGTGTACGCTATTATTTATGTATATATCTAATTAAGTATGTATATTTTGTGTAAGGTTAAATAGATTTAAAAAAAAAACTATCTTTTCTTTTAGATATGACATTTCTCTATCTATAAAACTTCCCCCGATTTATTTATTCGATAAGGATTCACCATATCAGCACAGAGTTCCTTGATGGGGATGACTCGACTTTTTTGTCATAAGTTGATAAAATGGGTCCAGTCCAGAGTACGGTTTTATTATTAAATCGAAACAAAATAGGAATATTTTAACAACTGAATATGTAAAAACAAAGATTAAAAAAAATTACCCAAAAAAATATTTTTTTTTAGAAAAGTAGAAATAGATGCCCGACACTTTTGTTTTTCTAACTAAATTATAGGATAACCGAGGTTAACTTAAAAACTCAATTATATATTCATTTTAAAAAGGGAAAAATCTCAAAATTGTGCATCATGTTTGCTGAAAATGATTTTTCAACTCAAACGATTATTTTTGGTACAACATGTTTGAAAACAATTGTTTTTTATCCTTCCGTTCAAAATAGTTGTTATCCTCTCACGTGCAATATCACGTGATCAAACCTTCTGAAATATTATTTGCAATTCCTTTTCTGCCCTCAACTCCTACGTATCCCGCCATAAATCAAGCCACGTGGGAAAGTCTGCTGTGAACATTGCATGGAACTCCTGCTGCGAAGAAATTTCATATTATGTACCTTTGCCCATGAAATTCTCTTGTACTGATTCACGCAATTCTTCGATGTATTTGGACCCAATCATCCCTGAGCAAGTCTTTTGCGTCTGATCGACGATATAGTGAATATCATTCATGAGGAACAATTGAGTTAGTGCTAGGTCTTTATACTGCTTAGATTTCTCATGCAAGTTATTCTGAAGAGCAGTCATGATTCTGGTCGTCAGAGTCGATAACTGAGCTTCACGGTCAGTCTTATTGAACTCAGTAAGGAGTTGCTTCAAAGTTGTTTGGTAACTGCATCATCATCATCTAATGAAGTAAAAATGCAATTATCAGTATAAACTAGCCTAACACAAACAAGAGTAAAAAAGACTTACTCGAACAAGAACTTAACGTAATTGATGACGTAGCTCGTCAAAGGATGAACAGTTCCATCAAGATCAGCATATTTCGTGCAATCTTTTTCAACCGCTTCCTGGAAATCACCGAATGTTTCTTGCGTTGTCTAAGCAAGATGCTTCGTTAAAGTTTAAGTATGAGCAATCCTTCTCGGTACAAAGTTTTGTCCCATAGAGGGGTTTAATATGTTATTAGGAAACAATTCAGAACGTTACTTAAGAAGCAAGAAACTACGAGGATCGTGTATTTACTATTAGGGTCAGAATTCATACCTCTGGTTGCAGCTCTCTCATAATCTCATACATATCTAACAACACAAATAGTTTTTCGGGCGATCTCTTGCTTTTGGTGATTGCATCTCCAAAACTGAGCAGCCTCAACAAAGAGTTCATGGTTACTTCTGCAAAACTTTGATCTATAAGTGAGTTCGAGCCTTCAAAAAGTTGGTCAGATAGTTTCTTTTCATCAGCATAAAGAAGTTTAACATGTTTCATGCATAGTAAAGTTTAGATTAACATACTTATTGCAACCCAGAAAAATACAAAAGTAATACTTACAACAATACACATATAATGGATCCAGTTCCCAATCTTTGCTTCTAAAACCATAAGTAATACTTGTCGATGTTTTCATGAGCTGCTCTAATCGCCTGTTCTCATCACCCGATCTCAACTAAGAGAAATCTGAATAAGGAGATATGTAAGGTATGTCTCTAAACCTTGAAATCCTCTTCATTTCACCCCTTGACAGATTCAGACCCTTGGGAAGAATCACTCTCTTGAATTTGAGAGGCTTATCTCAACAATTCCAAAGCCAGAACATTTCAACACCATCGACATCCTTTTCCCAAATTAAATACACATTTTTCGAAATCACCACCGACGAACTGAACTTGTTATTGCCGTTGGAACGACAGACGAGACGAACCTACTTCTCCAGACGCCAAGGAAGCCACGAAGTGAGGAAGCACAAAGCGAACTGAACTTGTTGTTGCTGTCTTCACTGGAGGTCACGAAGCGAGGAAGTTCGGTTCTGGAGAGACTCACAAACAACTACAGAAGAAGGAAAAGGTGGAAGGGTATTTAGGTATTTTCAAATTTATTTTCTGAAAAGGAAAATTATATAAAAGGTCACGTGACAAAAACGTGACTACTTAACGACATAATTAAACGTCGGGTGGACGGAATGTTCATTTACCATCAGTTTCCAACGTATTTAACAATTAACCATCGTCCAAAAACAAGTGGTACTAAAACCATTTTCGACAAACATGATGCACCATTTTCATACTTTTCCCTTTTAAAAAACATTATATTAGATATATATTTAAATTTTGATATAGATAACGTTAATGAAGTGAGTTTTGACTTTTGAAGGTCTAAGTTGTCTTTTTTTGTAGTAAAACTTTTAATTGTTAACTTAGAACATAATTTACCGTCAATTCTGAAGTCAAAACGTTTAGATGATTATTTACTCAATTTAATTTTTATTTTAAGTAGATAAATAATTTTATTTTAGCCATTTAAAAAATTTATACTCTTGCCCCATAAACAAATTTTGAAGTTTAGGTTTTAACCCCAAACAAAGTTTTGGATTTGAATAGGATAAATTCATAAACGAATTTTTGGTATGAAATCGACAATTCAAAAAATAAATTTTTGGGTTGGTTCAAATTCAAACTCAGAAAGTTGTTTATGGATTGCTTCATATTCGAACCTAGATATATGTTTTTTTATTATTATTTTAAAGTTCTAAGTTTGAAAATAAAGAACACTATCAAATGCATAAACATGATAAAAACAAATGAAATTGATTAAAATAATATATATTTTTACTCACATAATATTACATTGCTATGTTAACATTTTATAAGACGTCATCAACGGAAATGGCCAAAAAACAATGTTTAACATTTTACAAAGAATTATATGAAAAGAGATATTGGAGTAACCATTTAGCAAAATTTGGATACTTAAATGATTATTTAATATCATACGAAAATATAGATATAGCTGATGAGTTAAAAAATCCTAAATTAACCCAATATAATAAGTAAAAAAAAATCTCTTTACAAAATATGGTATTACCTATAAGACTCACAATTTCTGACACGACACAATTAAACGACACACACAATCTGCTTTAAAACGTATATGAGTTTGACTTTAACACATCATGCGTCTAAACAACTCTTATACGTTTAGACACGGTTAATAATCGTGTCTAAACACTTATGCTATGAAGATATATGTATAAACCCGATTATCTAATCTTGTCTAATCGTATCGTGTATACATGTGACACGTTTAGACACATTTAAGTATAATAGTAATAAAAAATAGTGAAATACTCACTTACTTTTTAATATTGAACTTTGAAAACCTTACTATGTATATATGGATTTGTGTTCTGAAAAATATATGAAATTAGTGAATCTCGTGTTTAATCATATCGTGTCTTCTCTAATCATATCGTGTTTAATCGTGTCTAACAGATTTCTGTCGTGTCGTGCCGTATGGCCCGACATGTTTTCATTTTTTTTTGTTCATTAAAGTTAATCGTGTTGCGTATCGTCTACTAATTAATCGTGTCATGTTCGTGTTTGAAGTTTTGAGATATGTTTAAGACTTATCCGTTTAGACACGACACATGTTTAGGCACGACACGATTGTCACCCCTACTTTCCTACATATATATTGATGAGGTATATATGAAAAAGAAAATCATACTTCTAATTACTTCAGGATAATTTATTGGAATCTATTTGAAGATTACGTTACGTTATTTTAGGGTTAATGGTTTCAATGGTATTATATGGTTGACCCATGTTATCAGTTAGTATTCCTATGGTTTTTTGATATTTGATATTTTAGAATGTTATTCTTTAGTCCAAATTATTATTAACCATCAAATTTGACTAATGTTATAGTGACGCTCACGTGGCAGATATAAAGTAAAAATGGAAAAAATTAGGGAAAAATAGAAAAAACTTAAATAATATTTTAAATTTTATATAAATAAGATTAAAAAAATTACTAAACTTAAAATTTAGAAAATTAAACCTAAATTCAAAAAATCATAATATAAAAGTTATTATTTTTAAATAAAAAATCGATTAATAAAAAAAAGTAGGTTACGATCTTTGAGTCCAATTGACTCAGCCTAGGGTCGCCTCCTGAGTGTTCGACTCTGGTGGGGTCCAATTAACTCAGCCTCGGGTCAAGCCATGATAGTTCGATTCTGGTTAGGTCAATTGACCCTAAGGGTCCTGACCTAGTTTTATTTTTTTTTTATGTTTTACGATTTTTGTTAAAAAAATATAATTTTTTAAATAATATATTTTAGGATGTATAATTTTCAGTTAATTATTTTTTATTTTTTATATATGATTTTTTATTTTTAGAATTTTTAGAGCCTTTATTTAAATTTTATATATTTTTATTATATTTAAATTAAATATTATATTATTTATCTATGTGGCAATGACATGGAACTGACGTGATGCTGATTTGACACAACATGTGCAAGTCGCGTGACCATTTAACAGAAAATTATAGAAATAAATTAAAAGATAGACTAAATAACAATATTTTCAAACATAGAGTACCATACGTTAACCAAAAAGTTTGAAACTACTATATGATAACATGAGTCAAACATAAATTACTATTAAAACCAGTAATCCATTACTTTAAGATAAATTATATAAAAAAAATTGTAAATTTATATATTTATATAAAAAGCAAAACATATATTTGAAATAACTTTAATACGAGACAAATAAATAACTCAAAAATGAAAATTTATATTTTTTTAAGAAAAAAACAAACATTTGAGGTTTATATTGTTTTTTTTTCTTAAAAGTTTATATTATAGTTTTTTTTTAAAAAAAATTCCACCATTGTTTAATCTTTTTTTTATCGTTAATAAAAAAACAAATGTAATTTAAACAGTAAATTTGTCTAACTAAAATAAATTATACGAGAAAAAATGAATATACTCAAAATTTGGTTAATTAAACTACTGAATTACTAGCATAAGTTCTACAATGTTATTAAGTCATAATAATTTAAATATATTCAATTAAAGACATCAACAAAATATAATGCACTTATATTATAAGTAAGGATAATAAAATCGGGATGACCTTGGTAAAATCGAGAATTGCCTTGAAAAGTTCGAAATTGAACACAACCTAACAAAAAATATTGTTCGATCGATCTCGACCTTAAATTCGAAACAGGCTTTTAGTACAGTTTAATACATCAGTTTTTTTTTGTTTTTTTTTTCGGATCAGCTAAATTATTTTTTGTTTGCCTTAACAAAGAAGACGTTCCTAATGATGAATCCCATGATATGATCTTACCAACTTGTTGTGTGTGAATCATCACTAAAAAGCAATTATTAGACAAATTAATAGTTTATTGAAATTAATAATTTATTAGTTTTAATTAGAAATTTTAATATGTTGAAATTAATAAAAACCCCGTGAATTAATTTAGAATTACAATCCTAAAATCTACCAATATAGATTTGTGAATAAAATATATTAAAAATCCATAATTATTATTAGATGTTTTAATTAAAAAATGAAGAAAACTAAGCTTGAAAAAAAAATGAAAATATTAACTAATTAGTTTGTAATAAATGTGATAAATTGAAACGTTTTTTTATGGTTGAATGTGGTATTTTGGAGCAATTTTAATGTATCCACATGTACAAAAATATGATATCACATAGACAATTGTAACATTATATCTAGATGGACCAATAAAATTGATTAGAAAATTTCATTTTACTTCCTTGTCAATATTATATACATCCTAGCAAAATTAATAGATAGATAGATGTTACTACTAAATTGTTGTTATTAAAAATATTGAATAATTTGAAGAGAAACAAATAATTCTATGAGGATGTAACTGATACACATAATCATTGAGTTTAGGGAGTATAATGTACTCAAAGTCTATTTTTTGCTTCAATTATAATAGTGCAAGTATTTTGAAACTTTGCGACTAATTCCCACATTCAGAGCTAAATAAACGAATTAAGAAGATTAATTGAAATAATAACATACTCAGACAGTTGTATTATACAATTGTAAATTGCTATGTAATCACTAATCCGTTGTCGTCCAGCGGTTAGGATATCTGGCTTTCACCCAGGAGACCCGGGTTCGATTCCCGGCAACGGAAAACGCTTTTTTGTGAACACTGGACAGCGGTCTCTTTCTAACATTTGCACCTTCAGGATTTTCTATAACAAACTACCCTATAATAACATGTTCTTTTCACGGTATTGAAAAATTTTGACTAACAGATTTCGGGTGGGGTAGACCTAGAGATTCTGTGTGAAAACTTCGGAATTCCTAAGTTTAGAATATAAAAAATCCGGAAAAGAAGGGTTGATGACTGTTTTGCTCTTATAAACTTTTCATAAGTCGAATCTACCCTCCCTGCTCTTCATTCGAACTGAAGCTCCTCTTCTCCTCCTCTTCGGGTTCAACTATTCTATTCGTCTTCATGAAGCTCCCTCAGATTCTTCGGTTCTTCTCATTCGATTCCTCCTTCGGATACATTAGGCATGCTTCGTGATTCATCCTTCTAATCCTCGGCACGAACCCATAACGATTCTGGGGTCGTGATGAACTCAGAAATCGGTTGAATGCTGTTTGTTTGTTGTTTGAATTGCTGGGTTCGGTTGTTTGTTGTTTGAATTGCTGCATTTTGCTTTATAAATGTTGTTCGATTGAATGTTGCTTGAATTGGTGTTTGTTGTTCGTACTTACTGTTTGATGTTCAGTTACTTGCTGTTTGTTTGTTGTTCGGTTGAATTGTTGTTTGGTTACTTGCTGAAATCAGATAGTTGGACTAACATGCTAAAAGTGGTAATATGAATTCTGAGTTACCTCCAAACAGATAGCTGACATCGACCTGCTAAAAAAAATAGTGTTTATGATGCAGATTTCTCATTGACATGATATATTGTTGCATTTAGGTGATGGTGTTTTCAACTTTGTTGTTGAAATATCGAAAGGGACTTTGTTATGTTGGTTTTTCATATTCAACTCTTACTTAAATTGACAACTTGTTTGGGCAAGACAACCTGATTGTCGAGCTCCATTACTGTGAGATCTTGCAGGTGTGTTGGTTTTCCTCTGCTTGTTCTTCTTTTTCTTCCTTGTAGGTGTATCCAGAACTATCTTTGCTCGGTTGAAATGCAGAAGGATGAAGAGGTAGTAAGAAGAAATAAAGTTGTGAATAAAGTATAATTAAAAGAAATGTTGAGTTGTATTAATTTTCACCCTCTGTTTTGATATCATGTCTCCATTAGTTGTAATGAAATATTAAATTTCAGCTAATGTGATTAATGATTCGGAATATTATGTTTCGGCTAGCATGATTAATGATATTATGGTTCAGGTAAATATAAATTTAATGGATCATGGAAAAAAAAAAGAATTTAGATTATAATGGACATTAATTAAACTATTTACTAAAAAATAAGTAAAGGGATTTACATTTAAAATTAAATAAATTATTTAAAAAAGTTTTTTTTAATTATATTTAAGTTATTATTATTATTTTAAATTAATTAATACAAATTATATGCATTATATATTATACATATACAAGGAGGGGTAAATATATCATTATACCACATTGCATTCCCTTTCCATATACAATTCCACCAAATAAACAACAAAATTTCTTATTCCATTCTATTATATTCCACCAAGTAACAACTTCATATTCTTACCTCCTATTCCTTGTTCACTATTTCTTGAAAGAAACACCCTCTAAGAGTCCATTTAAAGCAGCTACAAGCTTGGAATATTTACAAAGTAAAAAAAGGAATATTATAAAAGCACGCACAAAAAAAGCTCTAAAGCTCGTTTCTCTCCGGTTATCGCCGTGGGAGATTGTCGTCGCCGCCCTGAACGCAGCCCGTCTTCGGTGGTGGTCGAAGTTCCAGGTAATAAGGATATTACCGTGAAGCCTCAGGGCTAGTCCGCTGGATACGATAGCACCCTCCCCACCCGAAATCAAGACCACCCCCAAACCTAAACCTAGCTCCAGAAATCGCGATCGCCCAACCAATTCCGGTAAGGGAGAGGAGAGGAACCACCCTACAACTCAATTACCGTGCCGTATGAGTGGAGAGGGGCGACCACGCGATCCCAACTAGGAAGGAGGCACCGCAATTCATACTCTGTAAGTATAACGACTGCCTAGTTTAGTTTGGTTTGTTTCAATTGCAGGGGTTACCATGAAGAAAACGCCCCCGAGACCATGACCCATTGAAGATGATGATAACATACCCTCGGGAACCTGTGTGGTCATCCCAGCGAGTAGTGAAGTGCAGACGGGCAACCTCTGTCTCGGCAAGGTTCTGGGCAGCTGACCAACCAAGAAATCCGCAATTCACAGTGTCCTGCAGCACGCTTGGAACCTCTATGAGGGAGTTCGAATCCAGGAAATGTCAGGTGATATCATCCTCTTCGACTTCTCAAACGAACAGGATCAGCTTGATGCCCTTGGATTGATGCCTCAAGAAATGGAATCAAGGAATTAGAATAGCTGAGGTGCAATTCCACTTAGTCTGTTTTTGGGTGCAAATTCACGGTCTTGAAGTGGATAAGTTTAGTATGCCTAATGCCAGGAAACTAGGAGAATGCATCGGTGAGGTCAAGCAGATTGACGACATACTCGGGCCGATGGGATTAGACAGAGATTACCTACGGATTAGAGTCGAGATAGACACCACCCTACCGCTCCTTGCAGGGATCAATTACTCCAGAACGAACGGGACAACAGGGAGGGCGGAATTGAAGTACGAGCGCCTACCAGATTTTTGCTTCGGTTGTGGCCTAATTGGGCACAATGAGAGGATCTGCAGGGCATCTATTGTGATGAATGACAATGGTGATGAAGGTCCAATGTACGGCCCTTGGATAAAGGGGGAGAGACCAAGAAAACGTGGGAAGAACTGCAAGATCATAGACTCACCTCCGGGTCCACACACCACAGAATCGAAAAGGAAATCGTGGAAAGAGGTAATGAAGGAAAAGGAGGACAGGGATAGAGAAAGGAAATCAGGAACGTATATATACAAAGGAGAGCCTAAGGGCAGCATGAACTGGAGGAAACCAATTGAGGAACAAGGCACGAGAGGAGGCCCGACCTCAAATGACACGAGCAGGACCAGAAGCAGTGAACCTCAGGACCCCAAGCAAAGCAAGGATCCAGGGGAGCTCCCTCCTGTCGCGAACAGCGCAGGCAACACCCAAGGAAGGCAAGTGTCAACTGATCACAGAATGGTAGAACCCATCAGCTATGACGACAACCTCTAGCTTGTTGTGGCGCCTCACAGTCAAATGCAGATGGTGGGTTGGTCCTAGCCTGTCTCCTCACAATCTAAGGGTAATGCACCAATGTTAGTCTGGGAGCACGAAGAAAGCCAACCGACAAGCCCATACTTCTCAAGCAAGCATCCCAATTTGAGCAGATTCGTAGAAAAACGACAAGCTGGCCAAAACCAGCTATATCTTCCCGAGGTTGAAGGCATGGAAATGGAAACAATCGAGAGCACAGATGGAATAAACAACTGGCAGATCATGGAAATGCCACCGGATCAGGGCACCCCAAGTAGCCCCCAAGCTCGCCTGTAGCCCAGACTGGACAGGTAGAAGCATACCCCAATCAAGAGACGATTCTACTACCTAGTTGAATCACCCGATGGCTCACCCGAGAGGGACAGACTCGTCACCACTGCACCAACATGAATTAGCCCCATGATGCAGAGGTTCAACCTCAAGAGAAAACATGAAGTGGAAGTGGAGAATGAGGAATCTGACCCAGGCGAAACCAGAAACAAAAAACAGAAACAGGAGAACACAAGTACATCAGACAAGGAAAAAGGTCGCAGCACCACCAAAACCAGGGGTAGGAAAAGCCCCCGATCAAAACGTTCGTTTGGAAAGAAAACCAATCAAAAGCAAATGGAAAATAAGGGTTCGGATGGCTGTCCCACAACAGCCACCACACCTCAATGAATGCTATGTTGTGGAACTGTCGGAGAATCAGATCGGCCCTGACAGTTCCGTACCTAGCCGATCTGAGGTGGAGGAACAAGCTGCATCTAATTTACTTGATGGAGACCAAAAACGGAGAGGAGATTTGCGAGAGGACGAGGAAGAAGCTCAAATTTGACAACAACTGCTATGTTGATCCAACGGGTAATGCAGGTGGACTTGCACTTTGGTGGAACGACACCGTCGAGGTCACAATCAATTCGAAAGACTCAACCCACATCGACACATCCATTGATATGAGAAATGGCAAAGGAAAGGCACACATCACCTGAGTATACTGCAGTACAAGCTGGGAGGAGCGGCTACATCAATGGAACATACTTAAGGCGACATCCCAACACCGAACAGGGCCATGGATGGTAGCGGGCGACTTCAATGAAATTGCAAACGAAGGAGAGAAGGAGGGAGGCCAACCTAAACAACAACGAATGATGGACGCCTTCATTGAGATGATGCAAGATACCGGTCTCGTTGATATGGGTTTCATAGGGCAACCCTATACCTGGACCAACAACAGAGAAGGCGACCAAAGAATACAAAAGCGCCTTGACCGGGTAATAGCTAATGCAGCCTGGATAACAAGGTTCCCTAGCATCACCGTCACCCACAAATTGCTCTTGGGCTCCGACCACTGCCCTCTAGTCATATCCATGACTCCAAGAGCAGTGAGAAGAAAGAAGCAATTCAAATTCGAGGGAGCTTGGTTAGAGAAGCAAGAATGTGGGGAGCTTGTCCGCAACACATGGCAGCGACGTAGGGCAACAAATCCAGGAAACACACTTCACATTAAGCTAGGGTAGTGCCGAAACAAGCTTCATCAATGGAGCAAGCATCTCAGCCTCAACAACAAGAAACGAATAGAGGAGTTACAAAGGCAACTCGAATGAATCCAAAAACGAGCGCAAGGAACTTTCGACAAACAGGCCGAGATGAACATAAAATAGCTCCTAGACGAGGCATGGTCCAGAGAGGAGGAGTACTGGAGACAAAAGTCTCGAATCTAGTGGTTGAAGGCGGGTGACAGAAACACGAAGTACTTTCACCAATCAACCATCCAAAGACGAAGGGAAAATACAATCAGGAGGATTCAAAAGAGTGATGGCACATGGACAGATAACGAATCAGAAATCAGATCAGTATGCGAAGAGTATTTCCATTCTATATTTCGCTCGGAAGGCAGTGTCGGAACAATGATCCATCTTGAAGCCATTTCGAGCATCATTGGCGATAGAATGAACGGGATGTTTTCAACTCGGTACACTCCTTCCTTGATTCAAATAGATTACCCCTAGGCTTTTGTTATACTGACATAGTACTTATTCCAAAAATACCCCACCCTACAAACCTCATGCAATTCAGATCGATTAGTCTATTCAATTTCAACTACAAAATCATATCAAAATTTCTTGCCAATAGACTAAAACGTGTACTCCCGCATATTATAACACCCTATCAAAGTGCTTTCGTATCCGGTAGATTTATTCATGATAATATTCTTATTGCTCACGAACTTTTCCATCATATGAGAACTAACAAGCGGGCAAGCAGGGAAGAGTGCGCGATAAAACTGGATATGAACAAGGCATTTGATCGAGTGGAATGGAACTTCGTCCTGGAGTCACTCAAAGCACTGGTGTTCACAGAGATATGGTGCAACTGGATAAAAGAATGCATCACAAACGTGCAATACAGCGTGGTCATCAATAGGGAAAAGACTACAAGATTCAGACCGACTAGAGGGCTCAGGCAAGGGGACCCACTGTCCCCGTACCTGTTCATAATAGTAGCTGACGCTCTTTCCAGGCAAATCAGTAGAGCGGTAGAGGACCGTCGGTTCGAAGGCATTAGAATGAAAAGATCATGCCCGGTTCGCTGACGACTGCATTATCTTCATGAGAGCAACAAAACAGAATGCACGCACGCTCACACAGATCCTTGAGAGGTACAGTCGGGCCTCGGGACAGAACATCAACCTCAACAAGTCATGCATCCAATTCGGCGCAACTGTCCAGGAAACTTCCAAGGATCTTGTCAAAGGAGCTATAGGCATCAACGCAGTGACTGACGCAGGGAATTACCTCGGCATCCCCACAAACTGGGGAAGATCGAAAAGATCGGCCCTTGGATACATAAAGGACTGAGTGATACGAAAGCTGCACAGCTGGAAATCGCTCTTTCTCAACAGGGCCGACAGAGAGGTTTTAATCAAGTCGGTTATATCCGCCATCCCGATATACCTAATGACTCTCTTTAAGTTGCCGAGCACTTGGTGCGCGTAAATCTCGAAGATGATCGCTCGATTCTAGAGGAGCGGAAAGGACTGGAAAAGAACAATGCATTGGGTTAGCTGGCGGAAAATGACAATGCCAAAGGACAAAGGTGGAATGGATTTCCGAGATCTAGGAAGTTTTAACGATGCCATGCTCACAAAAACGGCATGGCGACTTCAAAACAACCCGGTTTCTCTATGGGCCCGAGTCATGCGCGGCATGTACTACCCAAAGCACAACTTATCGAATGCAAGGAAAGGGGCCCGACCTTCTTGGGCATGGGGCAGCATCCTCATAGGTCGGGACATCATGCAAAGCCAAGGTGCTTGGAGGGTCGAGAACGGAAAATCAATAAGGGTGTTTGACGACCATTGGGTACCAAGTAGGCAATCAACCCAGCCGAGTTGCCTTACCATTCGGCAAGGAGGGACCAGCTCTACGACAAAACCACACCCGTATAGCAACGTCGAAGAACTCAGACGCATGAAGGTCGCGAACCTGATCTCGACAGAAACAGGTTCTTGGAACCTCCAACTGATCCAAGAACACATAACAGAGGAGGAGAAACGAGCCATTCAGTCCATATACATCAGCAGACAGCCCGGGGAGGACAAGCTTATTTGGCATAGAGCGCAAATGGGACGTCCCGAGCCAAAGCTTGTGTATAAGCACCTGCGAGAGCTCAACCAAGAGGAGCCAACATCGGACCCGACTAGCAGTCGTCCAGCCCAGAAATCAGGCTGGACCCGTAACTGGACAGGTTGGGCTGCACCCAAGGTAAAAGCGTTTTTTTGGCAGACCCGTCATGATGCAATCCCGGTCCGAGCTACACTAGCAAGGAGAGGAATTGACATCCAACCTGGCTACCCCTTCTGTGGCCAGGCCGAAGATGCAGCCCATGCGGTTACGAGGTGCGACTGGGCTCGTGTCGCATGGCTCGAAGGAATGGGACTTAGATGGCCTTCGTGCGGTGTACATGAGGAGGAGCTATGGATAGACAGACTGCTTAAACTGGAGGAAGGAGATGGCGAGGACGGGATGAGGCAGCGTCTACACGCGGAAACGCTAGCGTGAGAAATCTGGAAAGAGAGATGCTGAGCCATCCATGAAGACACAAGACCGAGCCCAAGCCACGCAGCCCAAGCAGCGAAACGCCTGATGGAGGAGTGCTGGTCGACCAGAAGGACAGCCCCAACAGAGGCACCGATCAGGAGGGGCGAACAACACTCTGCCTGGACCAAGCCACCGAGAGGGGTCCACAAACTCAACTGCGACGGAGCGTGGGAAGCGACAACGAGAAGAGGAGGGACCGGTGTCATAGCCCGTGACTCAAACGAGAAGATGATCGCAGGAAGGAACACGTCAGGAAGCGCGGCCACAACACTCATCACCGAGGCAATGGCAGTCCTACATGCAGTGGAGCTCGCCACTTACCACAGGTGGACCGACGTCATTGTGGAGACGGACTCGCAGATTGTCATCCAAAGGATAGAGGATCCGAGCCAAGGTATAGAGTGGGAGATAGAACGTATTTTGATGGACACGCTAACCTTAGCTTCATGCATACCTCGAGTTAGGTAGCAATTTGTTAGGAGAAGCGCTAATCGTTGTGCTAACTGGATTGCGCGGCAATCTAGACGGGGGCTGTGTCCGGTTAACTGGACATTCATACATCCCCATCGTTGGTTTCTTTATGTATGTTGGATAACCCGATTGAGGACTTTGAGTATTGAATGAATTTGATTATTGGCAAAAAAAAAAAAAAAAAAAAGCACGCACAATCATCACACTTCCAACAGAAGACTCCATCCATAATTGTTGACAGTTTTGACACTAGTACAAATGATATATAAAACACAGGAACATGAGCGGGAATCTTGGATTAAACTGCACATTACATCACTCTTCTCTGAGACCGAAAGATAAGTAAGCAGAGAGGAGGTTGCTTTGCAGAACAGGAGTCTCTCATTCGAAGGCCCACTGGTTCTCTCTGCGCACCTCCTCTTCTTCCTCTGGAGTGAAGTCGTTCTTGATATTGAATGTTTTGCGTATCTCTTCTGGAGTCTTACCCTTTATCATGTCTGCCACCGTTTGGCAAGTCAGATCCAGCAAGCTCTTGATGTTCAGGTAATTTGCAGCCTAGACAGATTAGCAACCAGAAATGGACAGATGCTTAAATGGTTAAACAATTAATATAACAATAGGCATCGTGATAAAGCAATTATATTGTAGTGTACTCAATGGTCATGCCTTATTCTAACATGATTGTCATACAGAGAGTTCTTCCTTTATACTTTCACACAACATATTATTCCAGCTTCAAAATCTGTAGGACCAGAGAGCATTATATTATTGGTTGATGAGCAAGCATGACAAAAATCTATCTACTTGATTCTTCTTACCCTCAGCAGCTAGATTACGCAACAAGTAACTGCGGACTGTAGTATCTTCACTTTCTCCATTTAGAAGTACAACTCTGCCTAAACTAAAGAGTTGGAATCTTGCAATGTAAATCAAAGTAGATACATCTACTCTCCATCACATGAAACTTGCGATGTAATTCTAAGAACATGCATCTGCATTATCCTCAGGATATTATAATTAAACAAGATTTAAGATGCTTCCTCAGTCAGTCATTCTCATAAGAAATCATCCAGTTGTATTTACTATACCCGCATTAACCAACCATTAGGAGTAGTTGTTTGACTAAATGTAGATAGTTATTAGCCAGACCAAAACATCGTATTTCATAAACAAGCCCTGATTCATCACCAAATGATTTAGTCCCGATGCTTTTAAGAAATAAAGGATCAGACTAGAGCTAGACATTGATTCAGCATTCAGTCCCATTTGGGTATTGATTCACGAGAGACCAATGCATGAACATTCTGCATCAGTACAGCAATAAATAAAAAATAAAAACCTCTTGTATAACTTCTTCAATAAGATGGATCACCACAACGTGAACTTGCATAGTGGTGTGCAAGATATCACAAGCATGAAAACATTTGATTGATAAAACGCAGACATCAACATTATTGAAGAGGAAAAATCTAAAATTACAGAATAATGAAAGCATGCTCGAGATGATATCATGAAAAAATAAGTAATGCTCGAGTTACATGTAAGAGAACAAGCAGAAGCTACGATATTCCTATCACGTGCATACCCAAAACGTTCACAGTAACAACAAAGAACTATTGCAGTGTTGCATACTCTACACTTTCATATCTAATGACCAAATAACATGACAATTTAAGCTGGACAAATTCTTAGCTGGGGTTAAACCAGGACGTTGTGTGGACAGCCCCGAAAAATTGAAAATTAACAAATTTAATCTGTTTCTTCGACAGAATTTGCTGTATATCAATTTAAACCGACTGGATTAAGAATCTATTCACGATCCATTAGAAGTGATCGTTGGATCCCTAAGGCCTAAACGGGAATTTCAGGTTCTCCCTCACGCAATCCAATTATATTAACCAAATAATTGGCGTTCCTTTCCCAGCAGTGTCAGGAGGTCAAAACTCAAACGAACAGACCTAATCAATTAAGAGTCTGACGTACGATCAAACCAAAAGAATCGGTGACTAACCAGAATTAGGTCAAACAGCGTGGCCTGATCGACCTTGACGAAATCCGCGTCCCAAGCCTTGAGATCCTCCTCGGAAGTGCGGTCATCGGAGGACTTAGCCGCAGTGTAATCGACGTGCTTCTTGCAGTACTCCACAACCTTGGAGAGGATTTTGCTGTTGACATTTGGGAGAGGGATGCCGTTATCTGCACAATCGTCCTCAATCATGTGCCTGATGGTCTGGGATTCCAGCGCCACCGCCTCTTCCACTTCGAAGCTCTCTCCATCGGAACTCTTCAGGATTATCTTGCGGTCGTTAGACATGGTTATCGGACTCAGACGTAAGAATTTTCCGATTTCGCCGAGACAAAGACGAGAAGTTTCACCGCAGGAGATGAAGAGAGAGAGAAGGGATTTCTCGGATAAATACTGACGATTACTGGACCAGTAAACGGATCGCCCTATAAAACGGTGCATAAAACGACAGCGGTTCGGTGTAACTCCACAAATATTTAAGGGTTAATAAGCAAATAATAAACCAACTTTGAGGAAAAACCAAACAACAAACTGAACTTTTTTTTATTGACAAACAACAATCCAAACTTAAGAAATTTAGCAAACAACAAACTTACCTCAAATTTTCATTATGTTTGAACGAATTTTTCAATGTTTGAGGAAAAATTATTAAGTCGTAATAATATTTTCTTAAAATATTTCAACTAATGTTGACTTAATAACTCCCTCAAACATTGAAAAATCCATTCAAACATAATGAAAATTTGAGGTATGTTTGTTGAATGCTCAATTCCAAAAGTTTGGTTTGTTGTTTGTCAACAAAAAAAATTTGGTTTGCTGTTTGGTTTTTCCTCAAAGTTCGGTTTATTTTTTGGTTATTAACCCAATATTTTATGATAAACGACAGCGGATCCGATCGGATGAACCAAGAGTGGCCCTCTCACTGGTCCGCAGGTCGGTCCAGTCTGATAACACTGATTTTATCCTATCGCAATCACATTAAATCCTACCGGATTATAGTTTTTTTTCCCTTTAAATTTAACTATAATATGTAAAATATAAATACTGATTTTTTAAAGTGTAAAATATGACATTGCACTATAATGTTTGATCAAATTTTCAGTTTTTCTCTTAAAGTTTAAATCGTAAAATTCTATTATCTCATATTTGACCAAAATAAAACTTTGCCCCAACCATTAATTTTTCCACCCAAATTTAACAGGATAGCTTTTAAAAATGTTTTAATTTAACTATTCCAAATTTTTTCAAATATTACAGTTGATTCCAGATTCAGTTTCGATCGATTGAACCCCGATTGAGGGGGCTCGGGTCTGGGTCTTGACCCAGACTAACCCACCATGGGTGGGGGACCAGGTATGGGTCAAGACCCATACCCGAGCCACTCCGGATTGGGGTTGAACCAATCTCCAATTCGATTTGAGTTCGATTAAGCCCTAATCGGGGGACCCAGACCCGAGCCACTCCCGATTGGGGTAGAACTAGTCCCCAAATTAACTGGGGTTCAATTGAGCCCCAATCAGGAGGCTCGGGCCTGAGGCTTGACCCATACTTGGGCGCCCACCCATGGGGGGTGAGTCTGGATCTTGACCTAGACTTGGTCCCCCACCCATGGGGAATCGGTCTGGGTCAAGACCCAGACCCGAACCCCTTGATTAGGGTTCAATCGAGTTATGATCGAATCAAGACTCAATTGTAATATTTGAAAAGTATTGGAATGATTAAATTGTGATGTTTTTATATTATTTTTGCAATTTTCAAAAATTATTTTGTTAAATTTAGATGGAAAAGGTGAGAGTCGGGGTAAAGTTTTCATTTGGCCAAACATGAGGGAATAAAATTTTACGATTTAAAAGTTAAGGGTGAAACTGAAAATCTGGTCAAACATTGTCGTATTTTACCTAAATTTTAGGATTGAATTATTGACTAACTATGGAGTTAAAATTATTGAAATACGTTTTTAATTTGTAAATTTATAAACATTTATAGTTAATGTTAGATTGATAGTTCATCTATTTATTTTGGTATTAGTATTTTGTTAGAGACATGGTGATTCTACTGTGTCTTTATGACGACGAAGTTACATGTAACAAACGAGTTGTTAATTATGTCGACGGTAGTGTCGTGGTAACTCAGACAATCAAATACAGATCTCTAATGCAACTAAAGTAAATTGGTAGCTAAACTTGTAAGTTTAACTGTGTTTAACTTCACATTGAGTTCAGTTAGAAGATGAATGACAAAATTATTCAATTTAATAATCCAATCGCAGTGACATCATTTTGAAATGTATAAAGACAAACATGAGGAAATCTGCATGAGCACAAGGTGAAGGATAGAAAATCTGTCTTTGAAGGACAGAAAATCTGTGTTTTCTATTTCTTAAAGAATTTTATTACACAAGGCTACCAATCTAATATCTCTCTCTCTCTCTATTAATTTGGCTAAATCTTATAAATACTTGACAAATAAGCTTTGTACATCATTTTCTATCTCATATGTGTAAAAATAATATAATTTAATTGGTCCATGTCAAATTTTAATAAGTTACATCCTTGTCATCATCATTTCACCTCCACATGGATAGTTTAAAATCAATCCAAAGCTCCACATTCACTATCAGAAACCGTTTCATTTATCAATTTATTAAATTATACTTCACCCCAATAATGTAAAAATGTAAGTTTTAGACCTAACAATTTACTATAAAAAAATTATACTAAAATTTAGAGTAAAGTAAAAAATTATGATAAAATATGAAATTAGAAAAAAATAAGAAATAAATCTAAATAAACTATATATATCTATATTAATTTGGCTGAATCTTCTAAAATTTCAACACATAAGAAAATTTACACATAAGAAAATTTTATATGGAAATTTCAACATATAATAAAGGGATGATGAAATTTATCCACATAAAATTACTTGAAACCTCGATGACAATGTTGTAAATTAATCTAATGACTTGCATCTTAGGAACCATTTTAATTCCTCTTATATATATGAAAAATTACTTGAAACCTCGATGACAACGTAGTAAATTAATCTAATGACTTGCATCTTAGAAACCATTTTAATTCCTCTTATATATATATATAGATAGATTAATTAAGTTTTTTGATATTCATTATTATTAAGCAATCATATAACTTCTATTAGAAAATAGTTTAAGTACTTCATAAAAAAAAGACTATGAAGAAGAGATCACTCAATCCTATAAGAATCACCGTAATCATTCGTTTCAGATTTCGTCCATCTACATCAGTGCTTGCATCTGCATGGAACTCAATCACAAATTTATACAACCATCAATCGACTCTAATGGAAGTCATTGATGTGACCGTCAACTTCAGATTGACCTTCTTCTCGCCCATAAACATGTCACAATTTTACCTCCTATCGTCGCTGCTAAATCTTCTATTTTAATCATCTCACAAATCTTCGAACTCTCGCTAACAGATAAATCTATAATCTCAAAACCTTTGCTATTTCATAGAAAAAATAGCCAGAAGTGATTAGGCTAAGAAATATATATAAAAATATGATATCTTAAGTTAGACACCTTTAAATAATATACCTTATTAGTCATTTCCTTTTATATTATATACATTTAATTATAATAAATTGTGATTTTATAAAATAGTTAAATAATTTACCATATTTATGATTTTGTTACCTTATTCATATGTTATAATTAATTATAAAATTGATTCTCAAGATTTATTCATTAATTGTTAATTATAATTATATTGCAAACAATATTTTTTGGTTAATATTGAAATAGACCAATTCCATTTTTTTTAATAATTTCTAATGTATTTATTTAAATAATTATTATTTGAATAATAATTTATTATTCTTTTAGCTGGACTATAATTCATTAAAATTTTCTATAATCATGTTTTCAGATAAGTATATATAAATAAAAATACATAAGTAGTATTTAAAGTTTTATTTAATATGTAATAAATAAAACCTTATGTTATATTCGTGTGTATAAATTTTTATATATGGTTTATTTAACCTTTTACATTAAAAATATTTCATATACCATATATGTTTCTACCTTACATTCTTATTCTATAACGATAATATAATAGTTCAATATGAAATAAACGTAATACTGAAGTTTCACATAAAGAGAAAATAATAAACTAAAAATAATATTACATCTATTAATAAATAAGTGTAAATGTTTAAAAAAAAATATCCGACACTAATACTAAATGAAGTTAATATTCGATAAATTATAATATCAAACTTTTAATAATTTTATAAGTTAATCCATATTGTATAAATATTATTAATTAAATTTAATATCTTGAAATCATTTATATTATATCATTATTTTGTTATATTATGTTATATATGACATTAATTATAATTAATTAAATTTAATGCTACAATTATTAAATATATATTCATAAAAGGTCTAAAATCATTAATACTCTTTATTAGTTATCTTATAATGCACTTATTTTCAATAGATGTTCTCATTCAATTTATTATTTATACTACCTAAGTTAAACTTGATACTTAAAATATATAACAAAAAGTTAGAAGTTAATTTAATAAATAAAAATATATTATATATGATTCTTTATACAAATTTTGTATAAATCATATAAATTACTTATATTTCATGTGTATGATTTTTTTTTTGTAGTATTTATTTGTTGAAAATAATCGCGATAGGAAATTATTTAATATGTTTTATTTTTCAATCAGAGATAAAAAAAAATAGTAATCTTTCACTAACAATAAACGTGCGATTTTAAATCATTTGTTATTTTTAATTAGGATTAAAATAAGAAAGATATAAACAAATATTTTATATCTATTTATACATTTAACAAAATATTATTAGCCATTTCATTTTATAATGTATACATTTAATTAACCAATTGTAACTTTATAAAACAGTTAAATAATTTACTTATTAGTAATTAACTTATTCATTGTTTTTTTTACCTTAGTGAGCTACTATAGTTAACTATTAAATTATTTCTCAAGATTAATTCATTAATACTTAATTATAATTATATTGTAATTAATTACTTATTACTTAATATTGAAATAAATTACTTCTATTCTCTTGGTAATTAATTATTACCATAATTGTTGGACTAATTAACTCTTTCTGAATTAATTATTCATTAGTCTTTACCTCAACTATAATTTATCTATATTTATGTTTTCCGAAGATTATATATAAATACAAATATATAATTAACATTTAAAGTTGTTATATAGTTTGTTAAGTTATATTATTGTATATAAAGAGATAAAATAATATATAATTAACTACTACGAAATAAACGATTTGCAATGACGTTTTATACTCATTTGTAATGAATATACAATAAATGATCATATTATAAAATACGTGTAATATTATACAATAGGATTATAAAATTATTTCATATTTGATTCTTTTTTTCTTATTGATATAAGAAATTAAAGTTTATAATTAAACTAAATACGTGTAATATTTTTTTGAATAAATTTTATACTATGCGCAAAAGCGCAGATCAGTTTTCTAGTATATAATACATTACGATTTTATATTGAATGCCGTTTCTTTCCTACACTCCCCCTTAAGCTAAATTGTGGGTCACACACATTTATTTGCACCATACTTCATCGAATAATCTCCCATTAATCGTTTTAGTGAGTACTTCTACCAACTGATCTTCTGACCGTACATATGGGAGTGCTACTATACCTTCCTCTAAATTTTCCTTGATGAAGTGTTTATCGATCTCCACATGCTTAGTTCTATCATGCTACACTGGGTTCTCTGATATACTGATCACAACTTTGTTACCACATAATAGATTTAGGGCTGACAATTTCTGACACGACACGATATGCTTTAAAGCGTATATGGGTTTGACCTTAATGGATCCCGTGTCTAAACAACTCTTATACGTTTAGACACGGTTATTAATCATGTCTAAACAACTCAGATCTGCGGATATCTGTATAAACACGATTAAACACGATTAACTATTCGTGTATAATCGTGTTGTGTATACATGTGACACGTTTAGACACATTTAAGTATAATAATAATAATAAAATATTAAAATACTCACTTACTTTGTAATATTGAACTATGAAGACCTTACTTTGTATATTTGGATTTGTATATATATGAATTTGTGTATATATCTGATTTAAAGCGTATATAAGTTTGAGATTAACGGAACTCGTGTCTGATTTAGACACGATAGACGACTTATACGTTTAGACACGTTTAAAATTTATCCGTTTAGACACGAGACATGTTTAGACACGACACGATTATGACACGAGACGACACGATTGCCACCCCTAAATAGATTGCACACCCCTTTCACTGGAAATCCAACTTCAGTCAACAGTTTTCGTACCCATAGTATCTCAGTTAGACCTCAAGCTATTCTTCTAAACTCGGACTCTGCACTGGAGAGGGCGACTACCTTCTGCTTCTTGCTCTTCCAAGTCACTAGATTTCCTCCCACAAGAGTGAAATATCCAGAAGTTGATCTCATATCCACCTTGCTTCTTGTCCAGTCTACATATGTATACACTTCGACATCAAGGTGTCCATTATTTTGAAATAAGATCCCTCCCGGTGTTCTTTTTAGATACCTTATAACTCACATGGTTGCTTCCATGTTCTCATCTTGGGGTTAATGCATGAACTTACTAAGAACACTTACTGAGTAGGCCGCATCAGGATGAGTGTGTGCCAGATAAGTCAACTTCCCCACTAGGTCCTTGGTTTGTTGGTCTTGCTCCTTTACTGATCGTTAATCCATGATTTACGACAATTGGAGTATCAACAGGTTTACAATCTTTCATTCCCATTTCCACTAGTAGATCTAGAATATACTTTCGTTGAGAGATAAAAATACCCTTTTTTGACTGGAGTATTTCAATTCCCAAAAAGTATTTGAGATTACCCAAGTTTTTCATCTCAAATTCTTGAAACAAATTCTCCCTTAGTTGATGTATCTCCACTGCATCATCACCTGTGATTATCATATCATCAACATAAATGATCAAGCATGTTACATTCTCATTCTTCTTCTTTAGGAACATTGTATGATCGACATTGTTTTGCTTGTAATCGTACTTCTTCATTACCGCGGTAAACCTCCCGAACCAAGCTATAGGAGATTGTTTCAACCCATACAATGCCTTTTTTAATCGACATACTTCCATTCTTTCAAACTTCTCTGGCATGCCTGGTGGTGCTTCCATGTATACCTCTTCTTTAAGATCTCCATGGAGGAAGACATTTTTCACATCGAACTGATATAATGGCCAGTCTCTATTTGCAGCTATGGAGAATAGTACCCTGATAGTGTCGATCTTTGACTGGCGAGAAAGTCTCTGAGTAGTAAACTTCATAGGTGTAGTAAACCTCTGTCTTTGTCCGAATTTCTTGAACATTTTTTTGGTAGATCGACTAAATATATTACTGCATAGAAGTCATGAGAAATTGGTGACAGACTCCCCCTTACCAGATTAGCCACTCGATACTTGGATTTTCTTTACACTTATTCAGGCTCAAACCGAGTTGGTAATACATATCTTGTCGGATCATTTGTCTCCTTCTGCGCGCCTGCTTTCTTTCTCTTGTACCATCCTTATCAGAATAACTAGTGGAATCATCATTTTCTGAGATTTGGGTACTTACCTCAAGAGTATTAGTCGGGATGAGTGTGACACCATCATCTGCTCGGGAAGATTGTACTATATTTGAAGGTGGATGGTTGGTTCTGCCTACTAGCTCTGTTGAAACCGTGTCAGACCACACTGGACGTGACACCCAACTTAGTGGGTTTATCTGACTCTCTCCATGACCTCTAGGTTGGGTGGAATAAAACAATTTTGTTTTGAGAAAGTCACAATCCATCGTAGTATATAAACGATGTGTGGATGGATGATAACAACGATAGCCCTTTTGATGGATTTTGTACCCTACAAAGACGCATTTGACTGCACATGGATCGAGTTTAGAACGGTTATACTTGGGGATATAAACATAGACGGAGCACCCAAAAATACGCAGTGGAAGTGTTAATGTTGAGGGAACACTAACATGCTATGAGAGTTCTTGAAGTGGCATTCTAAGACGATAGTTTTGGTAGGAATGCAATTTAGTAGGTATATAGAAGTTGCTACAACTTCAGGCCAAAAATAAGTAGGGACATGTGACTCGATCATAATGGCACAAGTCATTTAAAAAATAATTCATTTTTTTCTTCGCAACTCCATTTCGCTGTGGAGTATGAGGACACGATGTTTGGTGAATCATACCTCATTCCCTAAAGAAATTTTGCATGGAGGAATTGACAAATTTTCATCCATTGTCATATCAAACGATTTTTATTTGTGTGTGGAACTGTGTTTGGATAATATCATAGAACTCAACAAATTTGGCAGTGACTTCAGATTTATTTTTAAGGAAGTATACCCAAGTCATTCTAAATAAATCATCTATAAATAACACAAAGTTTTTAAAACCAGTACTATTCATGCAAGACCCTGAAGTTGGGGCAGGGCCCCACATATCATAATGGACTAAGCAAAACACTGAATTTGCTCGAGTCTGAGAGAGTTTATATGATTGTCTATGACTTTTGGATAGAATACAAGTTTCACACGAAAAATTATTATGCTGGGTGTCGGACGTCAGATCTGACTTTCCCCGACGGGTCAGGTCGAGCGGGGTCATCAACCGGACCGAAAAATGAAAGAGTCGCCACCGATTAATTAAAGACTAATCGGAATCCTAAAATTTGCCTAGGGTACATTGTGTTAACATCCTAGGGCTTGGAAAGGTATACGTCCAGAGAATTGAGTTCGAGGGTTTGATTACGTCTTAAGGGCTCGCGAGCCCATAATCCTCCATTTCAGAACTTTAGTTTACTTTTGCTTTTTGTTTTCACCGATTTACCCGAATTATCCGTTTTGATCATGCTTGGCCAAAAAGATTACATGTATTTCCTAAAAACAACAACATATGCAAGCATTTTTTATGTGCGAGTTAGTTTAAAATAAATACACAAGAGGATAATGAATTTAATCGAGCTAAAAAAAGGTAGGTTAACTTTGGGGTTATTTTAAAAATGTGTCAAATGTACACAAATGATTTTGAAGATATAAATCTCGTTGGACTAGTTTGTCACATTTAGAGAAGTCATGGGATGTCCAAAAAGGTTTGGGGGACCAAAATGAAATTATTTAAAATTTGAGCTGAATTTGAAATATATTTTTAAGAAATGACAGGATTCGCTCTTAACTATTCTGGACTTATTTGTAACCCTTGGTAAAGTTCCAAAATAACCCAAAAATTATTCTGGACTTATTTGTTACACTTTGAGAAGTCATGGACAATTTGTAACCCTTGGTAAAGTTCTAAAATAACCCGAAAATTATTCTGCACTTACTTGTAACACTTTGAGAAGTCATGGAATGTCTAGAAAAGTTTAGGAATCAAAAATGTAATTTTCAAAAAATTCGATCTGAATTTAAAAAAATGTTTCAAAAATTGCACAAATGACCCAAAACTTTTCTGCTTCGGTTTTTAACACTCGGTAAAGTCCCAGAATGACCTGAGAGTCCAATGACCGAGTTATAACTTTCACCAAAGTTCAGGAATGACCTAAGTCAGTTTTGAAAATAGTGTTTTTAGACCGAAATAAACCCCCATAACTTTCACAAATGCCTACAATGACCCCAAAGTTATACCCAACTTAAAACCGAGTACGATTCTTATATGAAATATAACTATTAACACATACTATCGATAAGATAAATTGCATTCACAACAAGAAATATAAATGCAATATTGAATACGAGAGAGATACACCTAAGTTATTTACAGTTTAGATACCGCACGAGAAACCGAGAATAACCAATTTTTTTCCACTCATTTTCTCTCTATTTTTCACTCGATACCTCACTTTGAATTTTCTTATCTCTTCTCCCTTTTTTTTGTGTTTCACTATTTTCTTCAATTGTCGTAGCTTACAAAAATCCTTATTCTTCTCTACTTTGTCGAAGCTTGCATCCCCCTTTATAGAGTTTTTCAAACAATATTATAAGGTGATCAAGTGGGCAAGTGGTGATGGCAATTATGAGATCTTTTGGTGGTAATTAGAGAGAATTTGGCCAAGGATAAGCAAAGGTGATCAAGTTGCCAAATGGTGATGGCAATTAAGAGACTTTGGGTGGTAATTGGAGAGAATTTGGCCAAGGATGAGCAAAGGTGATTAAGTGGACAAATTGTGATGGCAATTAGGAGATTTTTGGTGTCAATTGGGAGTGATTTGTGGTATGGTGGGGATTTGGACGAAAATGGATGGCATGGTGGGTGGGTGGCCAAAAATGGGTTTAGGGGTTTATAGTTTGGAGTTTAGGGTTTGGGGTTTAAGGTTTGAGGTTTAATGTTTATGGTTTGGGGTTTAAGGTTACGGTTTAGGGTTTAAGGTTTAGAGTTTTTTTAGGGTCTAGGGTTTAAAGTTAAGGTTTAGGGTTTGGGATTTAGGGTTTGGGGTTTAAGGTTTAGGGTTTATGGTTTTTTAGGGTCTAGAGTTTGGGATTTGGGGGTTAAGGTTTAGGATTTATTTTATATTTTTTTTGCTCTTTTCTTCGTCTCTATTTTTCTCGTCTCTGATCCTTGCGTACAGTATTTTGACCCCGAGCCAAAATCAGATGTTTACACTGGGGAAATAATGTAGGGAATAATGTAGGGATATACCCTGACGATGGATGTCTCAACCGTCGGTGCCACAACCACTGTTGTCTGTCAACGGTCCCGTGAGCCAGTGCTGCAGTTCCGTGTTGATCCACCTCGTCGACATAGTATAATCCTCCACACTCAGTGTCACATCCAATTGTTTTCCGGACTGAATATTCTGTAATAGACAGAAACTCGAATACATTAATACCATGCAGTTCAACTCATTAGTCACATGACTTATATACATCAGTTTGCATGATAGTCTAGGCACATAAAGACAATTTTTTAATGTGAGTGTTGACGGGATTTCTATAGATCCCGCTCCACAAACTGCTGATAGTTCACCATTGGCGCTTTGAATATATACCCGAGTCGGATTGTACCGTCCCACTAAATCCTTTTTAAGGAAGGTCATCATATCCGTAGCTCCTGAATCCAAAAGCCATTGTGTATTTTTTTTCCATCTAGACCACCTATTATATAAACTTGGGGCTTCTTTGCACATTCATCAGACTTAGTGGACTATTTTATATCAAACTCAAAAAAATGAGGGACCATTTTGCAAATTCCTTTTTCTTCAGTCAAAATCTAGATTACCTAGGTCTTGAGTGTCGTGGTCTTCATTCCTTTGGTTTGGAGAAGGAGAGTAGTCGCAAGCATTTGGTCCAAACCGTCCTCCTCCTCCGTGACCATCGACCGCTTCTGGTGGCCCGATGTCTGACCGAGGTTGCCGGCGTTTCAGTTTCCAGCTTTCCGGATAGCCTACAAGCTGGTAGCATTCTTCCTTATTATGTCAGAGCCTCACGCAATGTGAGCACCTTACCTTATTTAGGTCCCCGCTGTCGCCGCGTGAGGAAAATAGAGGTACCAAGCCCTTCCCATTGTCTGAGCGCGACTTGGTGGTGAACCCCTGTCCAACTTCTGGTGCGTGGGGTCTGAAGCCACCGGTAGTTCACCTGGAGCTTTCACAGCCAGCCCCGCCCCTATACGTGAGGCGACTGCCGATGTGGCCCTCTTGTCGGTGTCTCCGATCCCATGACAAGCCTCCGGTCTCGCTCCGTCCGGAACATCGCGTATGCCTCTTCATGTGTGGGTTTCGACTCTCCTTTTAGTAAGTCCCGCTTCTCGGTATCGAACTTGTCCTCTACTTCGACGAGAAACTGATACATCTTGGATTCAGGCCTAAATGTGTCGAATGTCTCAATATCCTTGCTGAACTTCATTGGATTTGGTTGTCGTGTCTCGACCTCCCTCCAAATCCGTTGGAGATTACTGAAATATTGCTCAATACTGTCGGCTCCCCGTTTCATGTTATTTGCCTTGACTGTGAGATCAAAAATCTCGAAGCCATCACGTTTTTTATTGTATGTGTTGTAGAGTCCATCCCACATCTCCTTAGCTGTCGGGTACTTGTAGTAGTTAGCCACGATCTCGCGTTCCATATTGTCTAGCATCCATGAGCAAACACTTAAATTAGTTTGCTCCCATACTGTATATTCTTTGGTGCCTTTTGCAGGTGCGGTGGGAATTCCCGTGATGTGGCTCAACCTCCTTCTGCCTCCGATGAGCATTCTCATCATACGGGCTCAAAGAGAGTAGTTATCATATCCAAGTTTTTCACTGAGACTCGTGACTGGTTGTGGTACTGTCTATGGGTGTTGTGTCTGTTGTGGCAGGTTCTGAAATATGGTCACTAGTTGAGCCGCCAACGTCTTCGTTGTGCCTTGTTCTGGTCCTGAATTGACACTGCCGCCTGACTCCGACATCCTCACAGGTAGGTCCGGTAAATGATGAAGCTATAGGTTTCGATCCTAATTGATCGACGAACCAAACTCTGATACCATGAAGGATAGAAAATCTGTGTTTGAAGGAGAGAAAATCCGTGTTTTCTATTTCTTAAAATTTTTATTACACAAGGCTACTAATATATATAGATACATTACGATTCTTTCTTATTGTACTTAGTCGATACTAGTTGACTACAAGATCCACATTGGTTGGCTACAAGGAGTCAACAATGGTTTGCCATAGTGACATATTGAATGACGGTTCTTTCCTACACAAGGTTTATTCAAATAGAACTTGTACGTAACGTGCGATTGCGAGTTTAAAAAAACTAAATAATGAATATGGTAAAACAAAATAAGATCAAGATAATAAAAAAAAAACGGTATATTATACATAATGTGGACACATAATCATCGTCTAGATAATGACAACCATGATGGATAAAATTTGGAACAGTTGAGATATCGGTTGTTCCATCAGTTTTCAACCAATTATTTTTAGGGTTAATAACTTAATTGGTTAAACATGTTTTACCATTGTGCAGAATGATTACACATGTTTCAAAATGTGATTAATTGGTTTTGAAATGTGACTAATTGGTTTTGAAATGTGACTAATTGATTTTTTTACTATTCACCGTTAGAAATCACAGTTAAGTCACTATTTAGATACGTAAAATGACGTAATTACCCCTAGAATCATCTTCAAGAACACAACATCATCTTCAAGAATAAGAATCGAAGAACCCAGAATCGCATTTCTGGGTTCTTGAAGAACCCAGAAACCAGATTTTCGATTGTTCTTGAAGATGATGCTGTGTTCTTGAAGATGATTCTAGGGGCATAATGGTCATTTCACAATTCAATAATATGTTTAAAAAATAATTAACGGTAAAATTAACGGTTTAGTAACGGAGTGATCAATTAATCACATTTGGAAAAACATGTGTAACCAATTACTCACATAGCAAAACCAATTAATCACATTTTGGAACATGCGTAACCATTCTGCACAATGGTGAAACATGTGTAACCAATTAAGTAATTAACTCTTATTTTTAGGAAACCTCCTTTGGTATATCTTGGGTGATTGGATCAGTAAGTTTGATTCTAATGATTAAGAGGTGATATGAGGGCAATCATCTCATGTGTAGAGGTGGTAATTTGCAGGTTGGGTCGACTCATGAGTCGTATCACCCACGGGTCGGGTCAGAAATCGTGTGATCCAAACACGACTCTTCTATATGTACGAGTCAATTTTTGTAACCCAGACACGACCCACGGGTCGATGGGTCAAACCCCAGTCCGGCTGACTCGTTAGAAATAGTACCCACAAAGGCATGGGCCAAACTGACCCATTTGACCCGTTCAACTCGTTTGACCTGTTCGACCCTCTAGAGATCTTCTCCACCATCATAACCGCCCTCTTGTAGCATCCATCGGTACCTCCTCCACCACCACCTCGACCTCCACCGTAGCCACCACCTACCCTCCGCCAATGTATCCACCACCGCCTGATCAGTAACATCCACCCCCGTACCTACACCCTCGTAGCCTCCACCAGAGTTATAGCCACCGCCACCCCTTCCACCGCTTCCTCCGTCGTTTCCTTGGACAGAAGCTCCTCCAGGTCCAGTCACATCAACAACCTTGGTATGGTTACCATCAGGCTGATGTGAAATTGCTGCTCGTCTTCACCCATCTCTCTTTGATCTCTGGCGTGGTGTTCTCGTCTTGCCTCGCCTCATGATGGTGAAAACTGTAATTTCAATGGGTCACGGGTTGACCCATGGGTCAAAGCCTCTGACTCAAACACGACCCGTGTTTTTAAGGGTCATTCATGAGTTGTGTCAAAATGACCAGTGAGTCAAAATGTCTGACTCAAACACGACCCGTGGGCGGGTCACCCATGAGTTGGGTAAAAAGTTGACACCCCTACTCCTGTCACATATAATTTTAAAGCGGTATACAATTTGAGAATAAAATTGCAGTTAAAAATGATGTGAAGTTGTGACATATTCATAATTTTTTGGTATGTGTTGGATCCTGTGAAACTTCTTCAGCTACAGGCGTCGCTCCTCTCGGGTCGACCTGCGTGAAATTGACAACTTCGGATTGACCCGTTTATTCCACTCTGAAGCTTAAGTCAGTTCTAAGACTTTTGAGAGCTTTTATGTAGATGTGGTGAAAATCAGAATGAATTAAATGATAATGAATGCTTGCTATTTATAGGCTTCACTTAACCTGATGAACAGTGTTTCCTTCTTACCCTGGTTAATCAGTATAACTGAGGTCAAATTGACCTTCTGATGGGACAGGAGTCCTTATTACTTAAATATCGGAGATATTTAATCCCATTTAATGCTGTCAGACCTTCAATTAATGCGTCCTTATCCAGACTTTACCTAGGCGACGCCATCGTATAGGCTGACGCCACAGGCTCATATTAAGAGGCGGCGCCTTATATGAATGGGTTGTATAAATCAATAAGATTATGTTTTAGGTCAGTGATATAAGGGTATTTAATTAATAAGGCGTCCCTTATGAACCCCATCATCTGCCCCCCAAGCCAAGCAGGAGTATCAGTCCTGGTTGGATAGAATCTCACTGAGTGCGACTTTATGGAAGTCTTAATTTGCCTCAATTGGATTCATTTTTCTAGGCATCGCTCATCTATGATATTTCATAGACGTCGATGAGCCTTTAATTTTCCCAGGTTGACACCTGGAATTTTATAGGCGTCGATGAGCCTTTAAATTTCCCAGGTGTTGATACACCTGGAGTTTTCTAGGCGTCGATGAGCCTTTAATTTTCCCAGGTGTTGATACACCTGGAATTTTATAGGCGTCGATGAGCCTCAAATGGAGGGAGTTCCATAATTGTTTGGCGGCAAAATTCAAAATTGAATTCCTTCAAAATTGAAACCGTTTCATTGGATTTGGCAATCCGTGTGATATCTGCTAATCTAACGGTCCACATTGTGTGGTACTTTTGGTTTTGTTTGAATTTGAATAAAACAGTTAATGACGTCAGCAATCCACGTGACCGTTGCAATCTAACGGTCAAATTAAAAGCAACGTTTCAAATTTCGCTCCAATCCAACGGTCATCTACAGATGACGTTTCGAATTCCGTCTTCATGGGTCCATTATAAAAAGGAGTGGTCCCTTCATTCTAAACACTTTCGAAGCTTTGTGCTCTGCCTTCTCTCTAGTTTCTCTCTCTAAAATCAGTTAGTCATCGTCTTCTAATAGGAGCGTCGCCCATCATCAACTAGTCTCTACCCGCAGTTTAAGCAACGCCATCAGGATTTCAATATTCGAGAACAATTATGGCATCTTCCAGCAACACTCCTAGTAAGAATCTAAACTTTCCTCTTCCTGCAATTGACCCAAAACAGAATATTCTTACCCGAGAAAATTTCGTTTTAGCCGTAGAAACCTCAGGCATGAGTAATGAGGACAAACCCCGATTCCCATACCCTGAGTCCATGGGTGACGACAGGGTATGCTTTTCTAGGGATGACGAAGCCACGATCTATTTTGCTCAAATAGCGGCGGGTCTTCGTTTCCCTTTCAGCGACGCCTTAATAGAACTCTGCCGCTATTATGGTATTACCCCTACCCAATTGACGCCTAACGCCGTACGTATGTGGGTAGGGTTTAGTATCCTTTGTTTTGAAAACAATTGGCCCTACTCCCTGTCTTTATTCCGATCTTTCTATCGTCTTCAGTTTAACGCCTTTGGCGTTTTCCTTTTCCAAACCCGTTTTCCCGAGTCCAAAGGCTGGAATGTGCGACTCCTTGGTCAAAACCCTTTGGTTCTGGGATGCCAAAAAACCTCTGTTTAGTGGTTTTAAATCCACTAACTCGAATTGGAAATCTAAATATTTCTTTTTCTTTGGGGGCGTCGCCTGGCCTTTTCGAAATCCTCGAACCGATCCCCTACCCTCATTTACTGAATACTCAGAAGAGGATCTCGATACCCTTAACCTCATATATGAGGCACATTCCAGAGGACAACTATCCTTTATTTCCAAGGATACGACGGAGGCGATGCTTGCTAGTGCCTCTATAAAGTCGTCGACTTTTCAACCGGAGTTTGATTGGGTATTTTTCTAATCCTCTTCTTTTTCTTATTTGCAGAGAGCGGTGATTTTGATTACTTATTTCAACCTTCTGGTTGTTATGACCAGGCGTCGACTGGGGTTCTTCCTCCTATTCAAGAGGAGGAACCATCCAAGAAGAAACATAAGGCGAAAACCATGGCTCCAAAGCGGGGCTTAAAGAGGGATAAGAAAAATCCTGCTGATCCTTCCAACACTATAGTGTTGGATGAGAGTACAGAAGAAGCGGCGCTACCAACAGGTATTTTTTTATTTTGATAAGAATTTATACTGTTTTTAGGTTTTGGCCAGGACGCCTTCTTTTTCTAACAGCCCTATTTTTAGGGTCCGGAGCGTCGCCAGAGGATAGGGTGAATTTTTCTTCCACCCTTGATCCCTCACCTCCCAGGCAAGCTCCGCCTCGGTCTCCTTCTCCAGCGACACCTACCATGCCCCGCCCTGGTATGTCTATCATGCCCCGCCCGGCGACGCCAGGTATGTCTCTGCCTGCCTCAATGACTCCTTTAGGTCCTGTTGAAGGCCCTGGGTTTGATTTGAGGTGGCACCTCTACGAGACACCCGTGCCAGAGAACCGACCGATGAATTGGGAACCCTGGCGTCGCTTGCAAGGGATGAACATCCCAGAAGGGAACTCACTTCAGGCGAAGCTTTCTGAAGGAACCCTCGCCAATTCTGACCTAGCTCTTCATCTTGTCAGTGGGTCAGTTCTTCCTAGTGATCGTTGTCAGCTTCACTTTGATCCTCAATGGGTCGAAGGAGCTGTTAAAAACCACCTTACCTCCGTCGCCTCTGTAAGTCTAATTTGTACTTATTTTTATTATTTCCTTCTTTCGCTTGCCTAATCCTTTTGTTTACAGCTTTTGGCCACAGAAACTCAGGTAGGCGCTTTAGCCGTGCAGTTGGCCCACAAATGCGCAGCTATGGAAGACCATGCTACAAGGGAGGCCAAGGCTGCTTATCTTGAAAAGGAGAAGGCTGATTGGATGAAGGAGAAGGCGAAGCTCGAAGAGGATATAGTCCTCCTTCGTCGACGCCTTGGCGAAGAGGTGGAGTTGAAGGATGGTGCCATTGAGAAGGCTCAGTTCGCTGTGGAAAAAGCCAACAAGTTTTCCCAGCAATTTGTAGAGTGTGAACAGACTTCTAACCAGAACAGGGAGAACGCTCGCCGGGCCGAGAAGAACTTGTCTGCTGCGACCAAGGAGAAGGAGGCGGCACTCCTTCAGGCTGAAACTCTCCAGAAGGAGAAAGAGGCAGCCTTTGGCCAACTTCAAGCAGTTCAAAAGGAGAAGGAGGCGGCACTCGTTCAACTTGAGACTGCTAAAGTGGAGGCGGTGACCTCCTTCAAGAAGAATGCCGCCTTCGAGGAAGCTGCGGAGAGGCATCTGCTCAACAAGATTATCCGTGTATACGAAAATTTAGTTGCCCAGATTCGCGAAGTTCAGGATGACTTTCCCGTGGAGCGAGTACAAGGCTTTAAAGCCTTCTTGCAGATGCAGCAGCAGAACAAGAAAGCTGAAGCTGCTGCCAAAGCTTCCGGAGCGTTGCCATCCACCACTAACACTCCAAAGGTTGGGCAGAAGCGGGCGGCGCCAGAGCCGAGCACTGAGGCTCCTTCGAAGATCCCTCCTTCCAAGGGCAATTAGAATATTTTATTGCTTTCTAGGTTTTGGTTTTTGTAGTTTTAACGCTTGAACATTTTCCCTTGTAAATTATCTTTTTCGGATAATCAAGGCATGTTTATCAAGGCGTCGACTTTCTTGTTCGAATCTTTGAATCGATGACTTCCAAAACTTGCAATACTCATTAGTAATATTCCAATATAGTTACAATAGCATTATACATTATAACTTAAGCATAGAATTTTTTCAAATGCTCCGCATTGAAAGTATTCCTTAGCTTTCTTCCTTCCTCATCCTCCAAGACATAGGCGTTGGGGTGGGGAACAACGACGACCTTATATGGTCCTTCCCATTTAGGGGAGAGCTTATTTAGCCTATCTAGGTGTGAGAATTCATTTCTTCTCCACACCATCTCCCCCACGTAAAATTGGCGAGAGAAGACTCGTCGATTATAGTATCTAGCCGTGGCTAGTCTCATTCGTCCTTGAGTTTCGTCAGAGATCCATCTTTTAGTCTCCACCAAGTCAAGGTCGATACGCCTCTGTTCCTCATTATGCGTCGCTTCATAATGGATCACTCGGTGTGATGATACTGCTATTTCAGTAGGAGCCACAGCTTCCGAACCATACACCAATCCAAAGGGTGTTTCACCCGTCGATGTTTTTGGTGTTGTTCTGATGGACTAGAGAACATTATCCAATTCATCAGTCCACCTTCCTTTCAAGGCGTCTATGCGTTTTTTTAAACCATTGAGGATGACCTTGTTTGCTGCTTCCACTTGACCATTTGTCTGTGCATGTCTTACTGAGGCATGGCGATGGTCAATATGTAACTCTTCACAAAAGCATTTTAGCTCCCTTCCCGCAAACTGAGGACCATTATCACTGATAAGAACGCTCGGAATTCCGTATCTAGAAATAATTCTGGATTTTAGGAATTTTATCACTTGGAATTCTGTAGTCGACGCCAGAGCTTTGGCCTCTACCCATTTTGAAAAGTAATCCACTGCTACTATAATATAGCACTTCTGTTTAGATTTGGGGAATGGACCCATCAAATCAATTCCCCATTGCACGAATGGCCAAGCGACGCGTATAGGTATCAATTCTGATGAGGGACGCCCTATCCTTGGAGTGTACTTTTGGCACGACTCACATTTTCTCACCATTTCGTTTGCTTCCTTTATCATTGTCGGCCAATAAAACCTCTGATTCAAGGTTTTCGAACAATGGATTTAGCTCCTTCATGGCAAGCAACATATCCTTCATGTAGTTCTCTAAGTATAGTAGTAGCTTCAGGTGGATCGACACATCTTAAGAAAGGAGTAGAAAATCCCTTTTTGTAAAGGACTCCCTCAATCAGGGTATAGCTTGGGGCTATACGCTTCATCCTTTTCAACTCTGCCCCTTCTGCAGGCTCAATTCCTGATTCCAAGTAGGCCTTTATAGGCGTCGCCCATGTGTCAATGCTATGAATGTGAAGACATTCATAGGTTCTTTGAGATGAAATAATTTCGACAAAATGAATTTTTACAGGCGTTGCCTGCCATGCATATTTGCTCAAAGCGTCTGCTTCTTCATTTTCCACTCTTGGAATGGCGTTAATCTCGAATTGGGCGAAGCCTTCAATCAAAATTTTGGCTTCACTTAGATATTTTTTCATCATCTTTCCTTTTTCTGCATATTCCCCCTTTACTTGGTTAACCACCAATTGGGAATCACAGTATACTTTGATAGCCTTGATGCCTATACCCCTAGCTATCCTTAGGCCTGCAATCAACGCTTCATATTCAGATTCGTTGTTGGTGGCCTTAAATGTCAGAACCAAGGCATATTTCAGAGATTCCCCCCCATCTGGTGGAGTGAGTACCAAGCCAGCTCCTGAGTCTTCAATGGATGAAGATCCATCTGTGTACAACTTCCATTCAGGTGAGGCTTCTTCCTTATTGTTTTGGGGTGGGGGCGACGCCTCTTCCTGGCTATGGGTGGACTCGACTATGAAGTCAGCCAGAGCTTGACCTTTTATGGCGGTTCTGGGAGCGAATTGGATTCGAAATTCACTTAACTCTATCGCCCACTTTATCATCCTTCCAGATGCATCTGGTTTTTGAAGGAAACGTTTTAGTGGTTGATTAGTCATTACAGTGATTTCATACTCGTTGAAGTAGGGGCGCAGCTTCCTAGCAGAAATTACCAACGCAAAGAGATACTTCTCAACTTCTACATAGTTTATTTCTGCCTTTGAAAGGACTTTAGATACATAGTAAACTGGCACTTGGCCAGATTCTACGTTCTTTACAAGTACAGAGCTTACAGCCACTGGACTGACACTTAAGTATAGAACTAAAGCGTCGCCCCTTTCTGGTTTAGCTAATGGCGGCAAGGTTCGAAGATGCTTCTTCAGCTCTTGAAACACCTCTTCGCAAGCTGATGTCCACTCGAACTTTTTGTTGGCCCTTAATACTTCGAAGAAGGGTAGGGATCTGTCCCCAGCTTTAGATAAAAATCTGTTTAGCGCCGCCAACCTTCCGTTCAGACTTTGTACTTCCTCGTGACAAGTGGGACTTTTCATGCCCTCTATAGCGTTTAGCTTTTCGGGATTTATTTCGATCCCCCTTTCGCTCACCATGTATCCTAAAAACTTTCCAGATTGGACTCCAAATGCACATTTGGCGGGGTTTAACCGTACTTGATGAAGCCTCATAACTTCGAAAGTTTTCCTGAGGTCTTATGTATGATCGACGCCTGTGATGGACTTCACCAGCATATCATCGACATAAGCTTCCATGTTTACACCTATCATGCCTGCAAAGAGCTTGTTGACCATCCTTTGGTAGGTGGCCCCAGCATTGATGAGTCTGAAAGGCATGACAGTGTAGTGATATATATCATTGTCTGCATAAAAAGCCGTGTGATGAGCGTCACAGGCTGCCATTTTGATTTGGTTGTAACCTGAATAGGCATCCATAAAGCTCAATAACTCATGCCCTGAGGTGGTGTCGACCAGCTGGTCAATTCGTGGCAAAGGATATGAATCTTTAGGGCATGCTTTGTTTAAATCCCTAAAGTCGACACACATTCTCCATTTGCCCGTAGCCTTCTTTACCAACACAGGGTTTGCGACCCATGTTTGGAATCTGATCTCTTTAACGAATCGAGCTTCAATCAATTTTGCCACTTCTTGTCAAATGGCAATGGACTTTTCTTCTCCCACCGGTCGTCGCTTCTGAGCGATAGGTTTGATACTGGTATCAATGTTGAGCTCGTGAGTAATTATCTCTTCGCTTATACCCGGCATGTCACTCGGTTTCCAAGCAAAGAGCTCTCGAAATTCGATGAGTAGAAGAGTCAAAGCCGTAGCCTGCTTTTCTGGAAGCGTCGCTCAGATTTGGACGACCTTTTCAGGACCGTCTATCGATATCTTTACCAGTTCTTCTACTGGTGTTGGACGAACCTTCCCTTCTCTCAAATCCTCCTCTGCCTGGATAGATTGGGCTTCCTTCCCTTTCAATACTCGATGCCTGGTGGATTGTACGTAGCAATTCCTTGCCCCCATCTGATTGCCTTTTACCACTCCTATTCCATGAGGCGTTGGAAATTTTAGGAGTTGATGGTAAGTTGAATGAACCATACGATGTGGATTCAATGTGGACCGTCCCAAAATTACGTTGTAGGCAGTAGGGGCGTCGACCACGACAAAAGTAACATCTATTGTCAAAGATTTCCATCCCTCCCCCAAAAAATACCGGTAAGGTGATGGCTCCTACCGGGTAGGTTGGAGTTGAAGTAAAGCCTAAAAGTGGGAAGTTCACTTTTTTCAGGTCTTTTTCATTCCGTCCCATTTTCTTTAATGCCTCGAGAAAAAGGACATCCGTTGAACTTCCCGAGTCAATAAGTACTCGCTCTACATCATATCCAGCAATCTCTGCAGTGATGACTAATGCATCCTCATGAGGGCATGTCACATGATTCATCTCATCCTTCTTGAAAGTAATATCAGTTTCCTCCGGTGATCTAGGACGTTTTCCTGCTTTAGAGGTCCCAGACAACTGAGTAGCGTATACCTCCCTGGCACTACTAGTTTCTCATCCCGAGGCAAACCCGCCACTGATCACTCGTACATGCCCATGCTTACCCCTTGAACCTTCATCTCCTCCTTCCCTCTTGGGCGACACCCTCCTGTCCCTTCATGAGCTGGGACTACGATCCCTCTTTGCCACGAAGTTCTTGAGGAGCCCCTTTTGAATGAGCGTCTCAATATCTCTCTTCAAGATTTTGCAACTGTCAGTGCTATGCCCCTTACTTCGATGATATCGACAGTACTGCTCGTGATAAGGGCCCATAGGTCCTCCTGACCTGCGGGGTAATGGTGGCGACGCCAAATCCTTCTTCTCCATTTCGTTGAGGATTACAGAAATGTCTTGGTTTAAGGGCGTGAAAGCCTCGAAAACTTCTCGTGGTGGTCGCGGGATATTAGGGCGTCGCCTGTCCTCTTGGGGATGACTTCGCCTATCGTCTTGGGGACGAATTTTTGCGATTTTTGCTCTGGCCTTTTTCCCTCCTGTATCTCCTTTCGAAGATCCTTAGAAGATTTTCTTCCCTCGCGGGCTATTTCGAGGTCAATATATGACTTGACCCTCGCCGCTAGGTCAGATATAGTGTGAACGGGAATGACACTCAAACTATCATGCAAAGCTGATCCTCTCTGCCCCAGTGCCCTAACAAAAGCTCGAATGGTCTCACCTCCTGTGATGACCTGGTCGATACTGGCTAGGGCCTGATTGAAGCGTTTATAAAAATCCCCCAAACTTTCATCTCCTGCTTGTCGAATATGGTCCAAAGTACCCACACTTTTCAGCAGTTGCCTACCACCCATGTACTGGATGATAAACTTTTCCTTCAAGTCTGTCCAGGACGTAACTGAAGCCTTCGGCAATCCAAAAAACCAGTGAGAGGCGGCGCCGCTCAAGGTTGAAGGAAAGAGTATCGCGCAATATTTTTCTTTCTTTGACCTTCCCAATAGGGAAGATTCATGAGTTTGAACATGCTCCACAGGGTTACCCTCCCCCCTATACACATCAATCCTCGGGATCGGGACGGATGGTATGTCTACGTCCAATATTTCATTTGTAAAAGGGTGTGATGCCCTATCTCTTGCTTCCAGCATGACTTTACCCGTATCTTCCTTTTTTGAATCAGCAATAAGCTCCATCACTTTATCCAGGGTTACCTCAGTTTGAGGAGGAGCCATTACCACTGGGGTTGGCGTTGCTTCAACGCTTCTGGGCGAAGGATCCACCTTAATAGGTGGTCCTACTACGGGAACCTCCCGAGGTTCTGAGGTCGCCTCATCCGTGCGGTGGTGCTCGTTAAGACGAGCTGCACGAGCGACAGCCATGAGTTCTCTTCGATTTAGAAGGTCGTCTATCGCAGCTATAAGTGCTGGCGTGACGACTTCTTGGACAGTGGGGACTGCTGAAGGTGCTCTTCCTCCAGATGAGGCTATATGGGATTGCGCGGGTAGGAGCGGCGCTCAAGTCTGTGGATGCGACAGTACTCTAGTTGGAGCTCCTATTGGGGATGAAGCACTTGGATGTGACGCCCCTGGACTGCCCCGAAGCCTCGGCATAAAAGCGGAAGGCGTCAGGTGTTGTTGAAGATTGTGGAGGGAACTTCCTTCCTCCGGTTGCTGCGTTTGCTTAGCTTGTGTATTGGTAGGAGCCATGGCAATATTTTGCTCAAGGTTTCCCACAGACGGCGCCAGATGTTGGATCCTGTGAAACTTCTTCAGCTACAGGCGTCGCTCCTCTCGGGTCGACCTGCGTGAAATTGACAACTTCGGGTTGACCCGTTTATTCCACTCCGAAGCTTAAGTCAGTTCTAAGACTTTTGAGAGCTTTTATGTAGATGTGGTGAAAATCAGAATGAATTAAATGATAATGAATGCTTGCTATTTATAGGCTTCACTTAACCTGATGAGCAGTGTTTCCTTCTTACCCTGGTTAATCAGTTTAACTGAGGTCAAACTGACCTTCTGATGGGACAGGAGTCCTTATTCCTTAAATATCGGAGATATTTAATCCCATTTAATGTTGTCAGACCTTCAATTAATGCGTCCTTATCCAGACTTTACCTAGGCGACGCCATCGTATAGGCTGACGCCACAGGCTCATATTAAGAGGCGACGCCTTATATGAATGGGTTGTATAAATCAATAAGATTATGTTTTAGGTCAGTGATATAAGGGTATTTAATTAATAAGGCATCCCTTATGAACCCCATCAGTATGGTCCACTGCGAAATCAATTAAAACGACAGTGAGTTCAAGTGTAGTAGCATGAGTGAAAGAATATATGCGCTTCCTATGAGCATCTCAGAAAAAGTTAGAGAACTAGGAGATCACAATTATGGTGTTATACACGCATGTTCGAACACTTGGTGCTATTAGAAAGCACAAACAACTTCTAATGTAATAACAGATTAAATTTATTTGTCCGTGCACAATCACATTGGAAGAACAAAAACTTGCAATCTTCAATAGGATGATAAGAGTGCATATTAAAGGATGTCATATTTGATGGTCGCCTTACGTAAATAAATTATGGGAACTGTTGTATTCGGACAAATGTTGTGGGTTATTGGTGCTTCAATTCAGGGTTTTCCACACTGCGAACGTTAATCAGTGTCAATGCCACACATATTTACAGAAAATACACCTTGATTTGTTTTTATTTCAATTTCATGTGGTCCAAATAACTAAATTTTACATTAGTGTTATGTTTTCTCGAACGCGGAGAGTGCAAGCGGTTGAACTTAGTTTTTATAACGTTTACGTTGCAATGTGATGATGGATTAACAAGAAGTTTATACAATTTCATACCGTCATGTTCAACATATAACAAACAAGGATCGACACTTGAAAAGTAAATTCGCTGAAAAAGGTGAATAAGTTCATAATTTGTAATACTTATTATTCAATTATATATAAAGAGTAGTAAGGAACACAAACTAATTAAGACCCTTTAATTAGGGAGGCCCTTGGCCGCTCAACTTATTAGCAATCCTCAAAATAATGATGCAGAGTGTATCGAAATATTCATTCTTTGTTGGGAGCTGAGACGGATCTGTAGTTGGAGGTGACTTAAAACCATCTTCACAATCATCCACTGCAGTCATTCCGGCGGTAGCTCTAAATGCAACGGTGACAAAGTCTCCTTTCTTCAGGTAATCTTGTGCTTCTTGAAGACTTCCAACGGCGTCGTCGTAGTTTTCCGAGCAAGAAATGTAATCCTCTTTGAGTCTGGGGTTTGTGGCAGAACTAGCAAGAGATTTGATGTAATTTTGAGTATTTGCACCATTGGAGATAGCATAAGGGATTGTTATTTGTGCTAGAGATTTGAGGTCTGTTGCTTGAGCTGCTCCAGGAATCGAGTTAATGACCTTAAAACATGTAGGTGGTTTCAAAGTACCAGAACATACAACACCAAAAAGATCTGCAGATGATGAAATTGTGAATAAACTAAGAACTAAAAATATAGTATATGAGATGATAAGAGAAGACATATAAAAAGATGAAGCCATTGTTTTTCTATGTCACCCTTAGTTTAATGTGTTTCTTCTAAATTTCTGAAAGAGATTCTTAAATAGAATGATTTGTTACTATTTTTTTTAAAAGGTAATTTAGTACTAACCATAATAAGCAAATTAACGGAAAATTAAAAATTACCAATTTAATATCTATTTTAAAGCTACCTTTACTGTTATTCTAAAACAAGATCGTACACAAATTTAGTAGTACAATTTACATCATAATCACAACACCATAATTATCAATATCATCATACAATATAAGAATCTACATATATTTTTTACTATTTACAATCAATCAAATATAACTATTTAATCTATAAAATTTAGAAAATTAAATAAGTTTCACAAAATATATTTTATGCTGAGTCTATAAATATATTATAAATATTTTTCATAAAAATTTCCAAAAATATATTAATATACGTAATTTTAACTTATATGTTTTACGGTATTATGGCTTCTATTAATGTCATATACTTATATAAAATATTAATAACAATAGATTTTAATTTATTTTAATAATATTAACAATCTCTTATGTTTTAATTATACATACGAATAGTTTATCTATTTATTAATTGACAAAATATGTTGAGTCCTAGTATATAACAAGGGTTAATTGTCAATTTGCCCCCTAATGTTTGGACCGAATTTAAGAATCTCTCTTAATGTTTAAAATTTTAAATTTTAGTCCTAATGTTTGGACGAAATGAAATTTTGCCCCACTCCGTCATAAGACCGTTTATTTCAAACGGTAAACCGAACATGTGTCGTGCACGTGCCGTGGCTTAATTTGAAAAGACAAAACTATCATTATTACACTCTATAGAAGAACGTAACTGCATATTGGATGATTATTTGAAATTGGACCAAGTGAGTTGATGAAGAACCGAAGAAAGCTAGGGTTCTTCAAAGGGAGGCGAAAGGTGCGACACCGAGCTGATTCGCAAGGGAATGTCGACCCAATCTTCCTCAAATGTATCATTATCAAGTCTTCACCGATGTAATTGCGGATTGTCACCTCGTTTGAGAATGTCCCGAACCCCCAAGAACTATGGACGTGAATTTTGGGGTTGTCCTCACTTCAAGGTATGATTGAAACCCGATTGAGTTAAGTTGTTGAAATTTCGAAGCTTATTGTATGTTTCGTTATGTATATGTTTTTTTGTTTAGAATAGTGAGAATCTGGGATGTGAGTTTTTCAAGTGGTTGGACGTTGAAGAATAAGAGGTTGATAAATGCAGATATTGTGGCAGTTCTCTTACAAATTTACTGGCTTTGTACGAGAAGGCAACCATTAAGGTCGAAAACTATCGTCGAAAAGAACAAATTTATCGAGTTTGTTTGTTGATGACTTTATTGTTGATATTAGTTTTGTTCTTGACTATGTAATGTAGTTTTTTTAGTGTATTTGTAATGAATCGTGTAAGAAGTACATTATGAAGTATGTATTGTTGCTGTATGAAACTGCGTTTTGGTTCTGCAATGAAGATTCAATATTCTTGAAATTTCCTAGATGGAATAACTATCCCCCTTAATGTGTTGAACTTGTTTAATATTCCCCCCTAAAGTTTGTAAAAGTAAGCAGTTTTCATCCAGCACCATTTGAACAAATTGATGTTCATATAACCAAAAGCCTTCAAATACGTCCGACTAAATCGGAAGTTGCGTGTTTGAACATGTCTCAAAGCTAACATATACCAAAAGCTAACATATACCAGAATGTAACATGTTTGAAATCTTGTTTCCGCCTAACACATAGAATACCCTAAAATGACACCAACTTCCTACATTTACATTTTTTCCTTTCCTAGACATGGTTCCTTGACTCGGTGCACTATCTTGTGTGGAAGGTGGACCTCTGGTTCCTTGACTTTACTCTTCGTGTTGGGTCCCTTTTTTAGTCTTCTTTGTTGTCCTCTTTCCGCATGATCTAGCATTATGCCCAACTTGCTTGCATTTTCCACAACAATCACAGTCGTGGACCCGAGGTTGAACTTTAATAGGGCCTCCGCATAATTTCGCAGTCTCTCGAACTGCTTGGCTGACACCCCATGCAACTTTTCCAATGTTGTTTTATGGGTCAGCCGAATCTTATAGTGACTTACATCTATACCGAATGTCTTCATTATGTCCTCCGCAATAACCTTCCACGACATTGTGGAATATACCTTCCGCGTTCGGATCCTCCATTTCTTTCTTCCGGATTGGATCTCCTTCCCAATCATCAAATATCATCCCAATAGGGACACCAACCTCACTGTCCTCTATAAACAGGACAATGGTTTCCATTCCATCTTGGTAACCCTTCAAATCGCTCACATCCTTCTTCGTAGCAATCTTCACTAAATCATTATTAATGTCCATAAAGGGGGCAAGTAGTATATCTCATCACCACTCGAATATTGTTGAACCAGTGTTAAATGCTTAATCAAGTCAGCCAACCGAAGTGGGATAGGCCACCTAGGTCTAATGTATTTCTGACCAATGTAGATCTTCTTCCCATCAACTGTATCCAACCTACCACCGTAAAATGTATGTAGTGTGTAACTAGGCGGACCTTTGGGGGCATATAACCTATTTGATACACCTGTAAACGGAAAAACAACACAATCACACTTATCTATACTTTTCAGTAAAAATATTGAAGAACCGAACCTAAACTCTCAGCAAAAAGCGAAACTTGGCATAAATAGCGAAGAACCGAACCTAAATCATCAACAAAGTCCGAAAAATCCATACTTTTCGGCGGCAATCCTTCCAATCAGCAAATCAGTGCAATCCGGAAGCAAAAACTGGAACAATGTCGAGGCTTAGCAAGAGATTTACAACAACCAAGCATAAACCCTAAATTTCAGCCCGACATTGACAACAGACGGGATTTACAACAACCAACAAACCCTAAATTTCACTTCGGAACTTACCTGGAACCAGAGTCGAAGTCGCAGCACAGGGAATGGAACGAACATACGAAGGCGCGGAGTCGAGGCACGGTTGGAACGAAAAGACGAAGGCGCGGCGTCGCAAGGGCTGGAACCGAAGTCAGAATTCGGTCTGGAACTCTCTGCAGAAATTGTGTTGGAACCGAAGTGATATGTGAGAATGACTGTCCTCCTTGCGTGTTGGTGTGGGTATATGGAGGGAAACCGAAGTGATCATAAGGAAACGAACATAACGGAAGTTTTGTCTTTTCAAGTTAAGTCACGGCATGTGCACGACACATGTTCGGTTTACCGTTTGAAATAAACTGTCATATGACAAAATGTGGCAAATTTTCATTTCGTCCCAACATTAGGACTAAAATTTAAAACTTTAAACATTAAGTGAGATTCTTAAATTCGGTCCAAACATTAGGGGCAAATTGACAATTAACCCTATATAAAAATTGTTGTTATTCATTCATTCATTCATGTGCTAAATTTTATAACAAATGTATTTATTATAAGACAATGATGTTGATATGTGACTGTTTTTTTATGTAGATTTTTAAATATATCCTTATTTAGTATATTTAATTTGTAATAACAAATTTTAATATGTGCATGCTTGATATTATTAAAATATGATATTATGTATACAAAATATGTGCATACTTGATATTCTTAAAATATGATATTACTTGATTGGAGGGGGTGGCTAAGGTTTTCAACCCTGGCAGCAACCATGGTGGCGACTTCCCTTTAGCGGAGGAGGTCGTGGTGCCACAACCATGACCTTAACCTGATCTGGCAACGCAGGCCATGGCTAGGGAGGGTAGTGGTGGTCTGTCATGCCATGGAGGGAGGGGATGAGGGGAATGGAAGGAAGAGGAGGAAGAAAAAGAAGGAACGAGAGGAGGGAGGGAAAGGGTGAAGGAGGTTGGACTTGTATCGAACTATACAAATCAAAGTATTCGTGTAAACTGGGAATATACGTTGATTTATATTTCCTTTCTAAATTAATTTATAACAGTAATATACGTTGATTTAAAATGAAATGCACGAAGGCTCTAAAATTATTTTTAAACCTTAACATTGTCGTTTCACTACGTGACAATGGCAACTTAATCAGAAATAGGCGTAAACGGACTTGCTTTTTAAATATCTCATATATTCCACTATTTTGACTTCTATTATCTGGAAATGAGTTTGATTGTTAAGGCATTCTTGGATAACTCGAATTGAAACAATTGAGTGTTCGACTTGGACCTATATAACATGACCGATCAATAAAAATACTTCACCACTTTGTCTTTATCATATATTTCATACATCACACTAGATAAATATCATTTTCGTCTTCTATAAATGTCAAGTCCTGATAATTTGAACTTATGTTCATACTCTTCACCCAAAGCGTGAATAAGTTTATAATTCGTAATACTTATTAGTCAATTATATATATAAGTGTGGTAAGGAACACAAACTAATTAGGGAGGCCCTCGACCGCTTAGCTTATTAGCAATCCTCAAAATAATAATGCATAGTGTATCGAAATATTCATTCTTTGATGGGAGTTGAGAAGGATCTGTTGTTGGAGGTGACTTAAAACCATCCTCACAATCATCCACTGCAGTCATTCCAGCCGTCGCTCTAAATGCAACAGTGACAAAGTCTCCTTTCTTCAGGAAATCTTGTGCTTCTTGAAGACTTCCAACTGCGTCGTCGTAGTTTTCCGAGCAAGAAATGTAATCCTCTTTGAGTATGGGGTTTGTGGCGGAACTAGCAAGAGATTTGATGTAGTTTTGAGTATTTGCACCATTGGAGATAGCATAAGGGATTGTTATTTGTGCTAGGGATTTAAGGTCTTTTGCTTGAGATGCTCCAGGAATCGAGTTAATGACCTTAAAACATGTAGGTGGTTTCAAAGTACCAGAACATACAATACCAAAAAGATTTGCAGATGATGAAGTTGTGAATAAACTAAGAACTAAGAATATAGTATATGTGATGATAAAAGAAGACACATAAAAAGACGAAGTCATTGCTTTTCTACGTCTCTTTTTCTTTAATTGATTTCTTCTAAAAATTTTAAAATGATTCTTAAATAGAATGATTTGTAACTAAATTTCAAAAAACAAAAGGTAATTTAGCAGTCACCATAATAAGCAATTTAACGGAAAAACTAAAAACTACCCATTTAATATCTATTTTAAAGCTACCTTTACTATTAATCTAAAACAAGATCATACGCAAATTTAGGAGGTAGTACAGTTTGTACCATAATCACAACACCATAAATATCAATATCATTATACATATATACTAAGAATTAAGATTACCATAAAATTCTACGTATATTTTTACTATTTGCAGTTAATCATATATAACTATATAATTTATAAAATTCAGAAAATTAATTAAGTTTCACAAAATATATTTTTAATATGCAATATATATTTTATGTTGTTGTAATGCAGCTCAAAGTTCGAACTTATTATGATATAAAACCGACTTATGTGGTCTTATATACTATAGTATAATAATTATATATATATATATATTCGATTTTTAATTTATTAAATAATTTTATTAAGAATAAATTTACTTAAGTTTATAAAATATATGTAAAACAAATTATTTTATTATTATTATTATTATGCCATAATACTAACTATTGAACCCGATTCTCCTGATAAACTAGTACAAACAAAAATATATGTTTGAATACTACGAATCATACCATAGAATATATATATATCAAGTACATTTATTCATAAAATTAATTAAAATACATGAATCAATAAAAAATAATATTAACAATCTCTTGATATATTAATTTAACTAGGCTATAGAATTGTGATAAATAAGTTTTTTAAAATATTTGTTTTATTTTTAATGTAAAATTCATAAATTCTCGAATTCTAATTCATATGTGTCATATGTCATGTATATAGTTTAAAACCTTTCAAATGTTTCTCCTTCATTCTTCAAAAAGTTACAAAAGTTCAAATTTTTCAACACTTGTGTTTTTTTACATACTGTTCGTAGACTATTTAAGTATTGTTAAGGCATTATTTCATGTTTTTCAGTGTGTATTTATTAAAAAAGGGTTTAATTCGAATTATCCATACAAGACTTATCTAGTTTAATAAGCCGTAAAATGGATCTCATATTAAATCAAATCGTTTGTGCTTGTTTTATTCAATTATGTAAATTTGTGTTCATAATTTTTTAACCGCTACCTTATGACACTAACAATTTTGAACACATTTTTTTAATAAATGAAGTATTTCAGATCAATATTTGAGTGATGAGGTAACAGTATTTAGCTGTAATTTATTGTCTTTAGAAGCAAAAGGTAATAAGTAAATTGCTCCTTTAACTAATTCAAGTGTTTGGATAATTTATACTCACCTATTTCGCATCAACACTGCACCTCCCTCAAAGTCCACTTTATACTTGCAGGTGCAGCAATTGCAGTTACAATACCAATAGATATACCTGCCTGCACCAGGAGATAGAACTGAAATACTTGTTATGTCGCATATGAGAGAGAGAGACTATACATACGCGACATAACAAGTATTTCAGTTCTATCTGCACCAGGAGATAGAACTGAAATACTTGTTATGTCGCGTATGTATACTCTCTCTCTCTATATATATATATGTATATATATATATATACATTACGGAAGAATGGTCATTTACCGTCTGAAAATAGTTTTTTAACGACTGAAAAATTCAGCCGTTAAATTATCACGTGACATGAAACGTCGATAGGGGTGAGGAAATTACCCATTTGGACCCGGAACCGACACTTTGGGTAGGTTCCGGGTAGACGTTTTAAAAATTGGGTAGGTTCCGGAAAAAAAAATTGAGAACCTATTTATTCGGTTCCGGTTCTCCTATATGGATACCCTTAAGTAACCGGAACTGGTTCTCTCTCTCTATATATATATATTTTTAAAAAAAAAAAAAGAAGAGGAAGCTGAACCGTAACCTTGCCATTTGTCAAGAAGTTGAACCGCAGCCTTGTCTTTCAGCCTCAGCCTTTCAGTCTTTAAGCCTCAGACTCACAGATCAGAGCAATCGGCTCCTTCAACCGCAGCCTCTCCGACGGCAGCCTCCACGTCTCTCTTCCTACGGTGAGCCTCCCCTGTCTCTCTTCCTACGTCTCTTTCTTGTGAATTTTATTAAAAATGGTGGATCCGTTGTCGGAATCGATCTCAAGGTTTGTGCTTTACCTTCACTATCATCTGCTCGTTATTTTCGAGTGTGTATCATCTACTGGTTATTAATGCTCTTTTACCTTCGCTATCATCTGCTGTATTAATGCTGGTTATTTTCGAGTGTGATTATTTTCGATTGAATTGCCTTTATCTGATTTTGAGCAATCATTTTTGTGCGAATGACATTACAAACTAAGCATATTTGTTAAGGTGTGAATGACATTACAAACTAGGCTTCAATCTGCTCTCCCAGGTCAATCGACTATGATATTTTCGATAGCCTCTTTGTCAAAAGTAGAGCCTATGTGATCTGAGCCTATGTAAATCATAATGATAATTTGCACTTAGTTTGAAATCTTAGCTATTTGTGTTGAAATACAAGCTGATGTAGAAGTTTAAGGACTTATTAGTATCTTTAGATTAGTATGGAATATATTTAATAGACTAGTTATATTTTGTATCAGTAGATTTGTTAGGTCTTTTATGTTTAGGGTTTTTAGTTCAAGGACTAGACCTTGTAATAAGTCATACTTCTGTCCTATTTAGGACCACTGTCGTTGCTAGAATAATCTGACCATTATTCCTTATTCTCTCTCGATCTGAACTACTGTTGTTCTTCACATGGTATCAGAGCACTTGGTGCTTCGTTTTCCTTAAACTCGGTTCAGAGAACTTGGTGCTTCGTTTTCCTTAAATTCGGTTTTCTACTGATGTTTTTGTAAACTCGTTTTTTCTACCCGTATATCATTCTTGGTGCTGCGTTTTTCTACTGTGTTCTGTGAAGAAATAGTGTGTTGTGTTCTGTGTAAACGCAACACTATTTCAGGTTTTGACACTATTTCATTTGAAATACTATTTCTTCTTTTGTTGTTACTGCATATTTACTCTTTGCATTTTGTTTTTTATTGTTTCTTGTTTTTATTGTTTGCATTTCGTTTTTTATTTGTTACTGCAGATTTACTGTACTCCTTTTCTTCTATTTCGTTTTTTGTTGTTCTTCACATAGTTTTTTTTTGTCGTTTTTTTTGTCAGTAAGAGATTGGTAATAGTTGTAGTTCTGCATGTTTTTCGACACATACGCGTAACTCTTCTTGATTTGACCGTGTATATGTGAAATCTCCTTTACTCTGCATTATTTTTACAGATTGGGACATTTTCCTTGTAAATCTGTTGAACTCTTCTTTCATACACATATACGCAAGTATCTGTTCTTGCAAAAGTTCTGTCTCATATACAGTAGATTTGTGGTTACTTGCTGCTTCGTAAGTTTTCTTTCGAGAAGTTTGCGTCAGAAACCTTCTTTCCGTAAGGTTTTTCGACTTGTGATTCGAAAATATACTCCTGCAGTTTGTTTTGATTGGCTGTGCTGCTCATGTTCTGTTTGTTGTGACTTTGCGGTTGCATGAACATAGATCTTAGCTATGGCATCTACCTCATCAATATCTCTCAACTCTTCTTTTTCGAATTACAACACTTGGATACTTGATACGGGAGCAACCAATCACATGTGTTTTAAATCGAATTGTTTGATTGATTTTAAAACAACAACTTCTCATGTGCAATTGCCGAATGGTACCCGTTCAATGGTCTCTGGTGTTGGAAATTTGCCTTTTAATGATTCAAGCAAACTTAAAAATGTTTTGTACTTGCCAGATTTTAAGTATAACTTGCTGTCTATTTCAAAAGTAACAGAAGATCTATCTTGTTCTGTGACATTTTTTCCAAAAATTGTAATACTGCGAGATCTCTCTAATGGAAGGGTGTTGGGAATTGGTAAGGAGTCTGGTGGTCTTTATTTCTTTAATATCCCGATTATAAGAGCATCAGCTCATCAAGTTACCTCTTCACCTATTTCTTACTCCATTTTATGGCACAAACGTTTTGGTCATGCCCCTATACAGGTCCTTAGTAAGATAGACTCTCTTCAGTCGGTTTCGTTTCAAAATAAAAATGAAATGGATTGTATGATTTGTCTGATGGCTAGACAACATCGATTACCTTTTCCCTCAAGCAGTTCTAGAACTCGTTTCATTTTCGAATTGTTACATATGGATGTATGGGGGCCATACCAAAAGCCCACATATGATAATAAACGTTTTTTTCTTACGATTGTTGATGACTATTCGCGATCTACTTGGACATATCTGCTTAGCTTTAAATCTGATGTTATTGTGATTATTCAGCATTTTTTTGTTCTAGTTCAAAATCAGTTTAATGTTACCATAAAAATAATCAGAACTGATAATGGAGGTGAGTTTTTTAATGATCAGTGTAAATCTCTGTTTTTGAACAAAGGAATCATTCATGAAAGTAGTTGTTCCTACACTCCACAACAAAATGGTGTAGTTGAAAGAAAACATAAACATATGTTAGAAGTAGCTAGGGCATTGAAATTAGAAGCAAATATACCTTCCAGATATTGGGGTGATTGTATTCTTACTGCATGCTATCTTATTAATTTGATGTCTTCTACTGTTTTGAATGGATGTTCACCTTACGAAAAGCTGTATAAAAGAAAACCGAAAATCAGTCATTTGCGTGTTTTTGGTTCATTATGCTATGCTAGAGTTCTACCTAGTGTAGACAAATTTGCTGCTAGATCTGTTATGTGTGTAATGATGGGATACTCTCTAACTCAAAAAGGATACAGACTTTTAAATTTGAACACAAAAACCTTCTTTGTTAATAGAGATGTTAGATTTATTGAACATGTGTTTCCATTCAAGATATCATCAAAAGGCGATGATAAAATATGTACACATGAGCATGTTGATTTTACTGATACTATACTTGACAATGTGCCTTCTGACATATTTGACAATGTGCCTTTTGACGAGTCCTTTGTGGATATTGATAATGCAGACACAGTTGAGGATTCTCCAAACAATGAGGAAGGATCCTCAACTCCTCCCACAGAGGTGCTACGACGGTCATCACGACCTACAAAGGCACCCTCATGGCATACTGATTATCATATGTCCAATCACTGTTCAACTTTGCATCCTATTCAGCATCATGTTTCCTATGATTCCATTACTTCTGCATATAAATGTTTTCTTAATAGTTTGGATAAAATAATTGAACCTGATGATTTTTTTGAGGCTTCCAAAGATGAAAATTGGGTTTCTGCAATGAAAGATGAAATTAGTGCCTTAGAAGAAAATAAAACTTGGGTTCTAGTTCCCCTTCCTGCGGGTAAGCATGCAATAGGATGTAAATGGGTTTATAAGGCTAAATATCACTCTGATTGCTCTTTAGAAAGATATAAGGCCAGACTAGTTGCAAAAGGATACAGTCAAAAGAAAGGAATTGATTATACTGACACATTTTCACCAGTTGCAAAAATGGTCACAGTTCGTACCCTTTTAGCCATTGCATCTAAACAGAATTGACCTTTGTATCATATGGATGTATTTAATGCATTTTTACATGGTGATCTTGATGAGGAGGTATATATGCAGATTCCACCTGGTTTTTGCAAACAGGGGAAGAACCACCTAGTATGTCGTTTGCAAAAGTCCTTATATGGACTGAAACAGGCCTCCAGACAATGGAATCTCAAGCTCACCGAAGCTTTGGTAAAAAATAGTTATGTTCAAAGTTTGCATGATTATTCTTTATTTACAAAAAAAAAAAAATCTGAAATTGTTGCTTTGTTGATATATGTTGATGATTTATTAACTGGGAATAGTAAATCATTAATAGAAGAACTAAAATCCACCTTGCAAACAAATTTCAGAATGAAAGATTTGGGTGAACTAAAATATTTTCTTGGTATAGAAGTTGCAAGATCTGATAAAGGTCTTATTTTGTGTCAAAGAAAGTATGCACTTGAACTTCTTTATGAAGTTGGAATGTTAGGTGGAAAAATGAGCAAAACTCCCATGGAGCAAAATCTAAAGCTCACAAGCAATGAATATGATGAAAGTGTTGGGATGAATAATGATGATGGTCTAATTTCTGATCCTACTATATATAGAAAATTGATAGGAAAATTATTATATTTATTTGTTACTAGACCTGATATTGCGTTTTCAGTTCAGTGTTTGAGTCAGTATATGCAATCACCAAAAAAATCACATTTAGATGCTGTTTATAGAGTAATTAGATATATTAAAAATCAACCTGGTCTAGGCATCTTATTATCTTCTGATAGTGGTAATGATATTTATGCATATTGTGATTCAGACTGGGGGAGTTGCTTAGAAAGTAGAAAATCTGTTACTGGATTTTGTATTAAATTAGGTAATTCTTTAATTTCTTGGAAAGTTAAAAAAACAAGCCACTGTTTCCAGGTCTTCAGCCGAAGCTGAATATAGGAGTATGGGGTCTACAGTTTCTGAAGTTATTTGGTTAAGAGGTTTATTAAAGGAATTAAATTTTTTATGTGAAAATCCAGTAACTTTATTTTGTGATAATAAATCTGCCATACAGATTGCATCTAATCCTATTTTTCATGAAAGAACTAAACATATTGAGATTGACTGTCATTTTGTTAGAGATCATATTAATGCAGGTGTTATAAAGGCAAAGTACATGAGGACAAATGAACAACTTGCAGATGTATTCACAAAAGCACTTGGGATTCAGCAACATAATTATTTGATGAGTCACTTAGGAATGAAGGATATCTATCAAAATATCAGCTTGAGGGGGAGTGTTGAAATACAAGTTGATGTAGAAGTTTATGGACTTATTAGTATCTTTAGATTAGTATGGAGTCTATTTAATAGACTAGTTATATTTTGTATCAGTAGATTTGTTAGGTCTTTTATGTCTAGGGTTTTTAGTTCAAGGACTAGACCTTGTAATAAGTCATACTTCTGTCCTATAGGACCACTGCCGTTGCTAGAATAATCTGACCATTATTCCTTATTCTCTCTCGATTCGAACTACTGTTGTTCTTCACAATTTGTTGTCTCAGTTACTGTGTTTTCTCATTTAGGGGCGATATAGTGTTGTTGGAGCTCAACCAGCAGTGGAAATTATTTAGTGTTGTCTCAGAGCAATGGAGACCAAAACTCATTGATGAGCTTCCAGCCAGAGGTAATGTCGTTTGTTATTGTTTTCCTTGGATTTTTAGCAAATCTATAGTTTCCTTAATTTTAACTTGTTTAGACCACAAGCGGCTTGAATGCAAAATGTTGTAGCTTTGTACTTCAGCACTGTGTCAGAAAATAGTTTTAAGTAAATAGGCATTGGTATTTGAGGAATGAAATGATGTTATCAGGCTTGCAGCCTTACATTTGCTGATTTATCAAATCTGTGATTGTTTACCATAAACATAAATATCCAAACCGGAACCGAACCGAAACGGATCGGAACCGAAACGAAACCGAATCGGATCTGAACCGAAACGGAACCGTATTAGAACCGAAACGGGGATGAAAAACAAACAGGTTCCTAACAGGGTACCCGGAACCGTTTGTACAAACAGGTTCCGGGTAGGTTCCGGTTTCAAAATTAAACGGGTAGGTTCCGGTTCCAAAATTAAATACCCTGTATTAAACTGGGTAAGTTCCGGGAATCCCTAAATTTACAGGGTACCCGGAACCGCTCACCCCTAAGTGTCGAGATAATTATCACGGCTCAATATATGATGAGCCGTGATAATTCCCGGCCCAAATCAAAAGTGCCGCCAAAATAATTATGGCAACACGTGAAAACTATTTTTATTTTTTATTTTTGACGGCTCATTTATTTGAGTTGTCAAAAATATGTTTTTTTTTTTAATGTGGTTTGCAGGTTTGGTGTCTTATTCTTCTGAAAATGGAGACGTGCCCCAGTCGAGCCCTAACCTCCGGAGGCTCGAAGGTGTCTTCTTCTTCTTCTGAAGCTTCGAAGGTGCGGCGTGAGGCTCCGTCGACTCGAGTCCCAGTCGAGCCCTAACCTCTAGAGGTTCGAAGGTGTCTTCTTCTTCTTCTGAAGCTTTGAAGGTGTGGCGTGAGGCTTCGTCGAGCTGAGTCCCAGTCGAGCCCTAACCTCCAGAGGTTCGAAGGTGTCTTATTTTTGTTCTGAATCTTCGAAGGTGCGGCGTGAGGCTTCGTCGAGCCGAGTCTCAGTTGAGTCATAACCTCCAGAGGTTCTTCAGGCGCCCCATCTCCAACGAGTCCACCGGAGGTTCTTCAGGAGCCCCAGCTCCACAGCGAGTCCATCGGAGGTTCTTCAGGAGCCCTGCAAGCTGCGACGGGGACTTCGTCTCCCAGAGGACTGCAAGCTGCAATAGAGGATTCCAAGCTTCGTCTCCCATCTTCTTCTTCCAAGGTGCGGCGGCGACTTCGGGGGCTTCAAACTGGAAGAAGGCGAGAAGAGGTGGCTTCAAACTGAAAGAATGCGTGAAGAAGCGTGAAGAGAAGAAGGACCTAGAAGTAGGAGAAGAGGGTAAAGTAATTCGTGAAAATTTTGAACTGGAAATTTTGAAAGATGAAGTAGAATGGAGAGGGAGCAGGGGTGAAAGTTGGTTTGGGAAGGAAAATTGTTTTTATTTCCACAGCTGAAATAAATGGAGTCGTGATAAAAAAAATTAATTCGCAATTCTGACATTTGAGTTGTGAAAACTATTTTTTTAAAATAAAAATAAAATGGAGGCTCATCCAAGATAGAGACGTGAATAATCAAATAAATAGATTATTCACAGCTGAAAAAAGGAGTCGTGAAAAATAATTGTTTTTTTTAATTCGCGACTTTGAAATTTGAGTCGTTAAAATATATATACATTTTTTTAATAAATAAAATGGCGGTCCATCCGAAATTGAGTCGTGAATAAGCAAATCTTTTAATTATTCACGGTTCAATAGTATTTGAGTCGTCCCGTTGAGGCGTTATCTCACCCATCTCCCGTAGTGATATATATATATATATATATATATATATATATATATGTTAACTTATGAAGAAACGAAAAGACGCGAAGGATTTCGGGACAGAGAGAACCCTAGAATTTCACAGACACTGCACTTGGGGTTCATCGGGATTAATTCCTCAATCTGGAAACCTGTTCAACTTAAATACTAAACCCTAAGATAAATGTCAATTACAACAGAAAACTAAACAAAACACAATAAGAAGAAAACGAACGAAGAATAAAACGGGACAGCCCAATAGCAAAACATAGACGGCCTGATACAAAAAATAATCAATAAAAAAAGGAATAAGCCAACAACGAATAAAACCAGCCTACATATATTTTTAACACTCCCCCTCAGACTGGAAACCAATAATATTTTGTTCTTCATTCAGACCCCCTGTCTCCCAAACAGATTGCACATTCCAAGATTTCATCACATGTAATAATGTTGTTGATTTCCTAACGCTTTGGTAGGCAGGTCTACTAGCTGACTACCTGATTTAACATGTCTCAATTGCACAACATTATCAAGCAACTTCTCTCTAATATAGTGACAATCAATCTCTATATGTTTTTTTCTCTCATGGAAAACAATATTATTAGCAATATGAATAGCAGTCTTATTATCACAATATAACATAACCAGTTTTCATTGTTTAAAACCCAACTCCTCCAACAAATTTCTTAACCAAACAATTTCATACAATGTCGAACTCATACTCATATATTCAGATTCAGTAGAAGATCTAGAAGCAGTATTTTGCTTATTAACTTTCCAAGAAATTAGAGACTTACCCATCATTACACAATAACAAGTAACTGATCTTCTGGTTTCGATACAACCTACCCAATCGGAGTCACAATATCCAACTAGTCTGGGCTCAGAATCTCTAGATAGCAAAATACATTTACCCGACTCTTGTTTAACATACCTGACTATCTGTAATGCTTCATTTAAGTGTGATTCATTTGGGTCATGCATGTATTGGCTTAAATTCTGCACAACAAATGTTATATCTGGTAGAATAATACTCAAATACAGCAGTTTCCCTATCAATCTCCTATATTGGCTAACATCATTTAGGGACTTGTCATCTTTATTCACACCTAAATGTTTATCATACTTCCTACTCGTCAATTTCAGATTCAGTTCCATATGAGTTTTAGCAATCTTAGCACCAGACAAACCTACAACAGAAATCAGTTCTAAAACATATTTTCTTTGTGACAGGATCAATCCTTTTTCTGATCTGGCTATCTGTATGCCCAAGACATACCTTAAATCTCCTAAGTCCTTCATCTTAAAATTTGACTGCAGAACATGCTTCAGCTCACCAACTAATTTGGAACTATTTCCAGATATAAGAAAATCATCAACATAGATCGAAATAATAACCAATTCATCACCATCATGCTTAGAAAATAACGAATAGTCAAGTTTCGATTGAGTATATCCAGCACTAATAAGAGAAACACATAGCTTCAAATTCCATTGTCTACTGGCCTGCTTTAGCCCATATAATGATTTTTTTTAATCTACATACTAATCCAGATTTTTCACTATTAAAACTCTCAGGCACACTCATATACACCTCTTCATTTAAGTCACACTACATAAAAGCATTATGCACGTCCATTTAGTAAAAATACCAATCATAGATAGCAGCTACACTCAAAATAGTACGCACAATATTCATCTTAACCACAGGAGAGAAAGTCTCAGAATAATCGATCCCAAATTTCTAATTATACCCTTTTGCCACTAATATAGCTTTGTATCTAGCCAAATTACCATCAGATTTGTACTTTAACTTGTAAACCCACATACTATCAATGACAGATTTACCTTTCGGGTTTGGTACCAAATCTCATGTATCGTTTTCCTCGAGTGCCCTGATTTCTTCTTGCATTGCATTGATCTAGGATTCGTCATTTATAGCTTCGCTAAAAGTCTCTGGCTCAATCAACTTAGACACAGATGTTACATAGTTTTGATACTCACATGATAAACCATCATAAGATATATAATATTCAATTGAATGAGGACAAGAGACATTCGACAACTGATAGTCCTTCATCCATATAGGGAGTTTGATGGTCCTCCCAGACCTACTCACTGGAGCCTTGGAAGATTCATCAAAAGTCTGCTCTATTCCATCAGAGTCAACACTAGATTCGTCATATGGAACAGCTCCATCAGAATTTTGCTGAACTTCATCATTTGGGTTACCTACAGCGGAATCTGCATCATCATCCTCAGTTTTCCTAATTTTAGGGTTACCGTCATTGGAGGTATCATCGTAATGCTCAAAAAATATGGGCAGCTGATCAGGTTTACCATTCTCAAAAGGAAATATTCTCTCATTGAACCGGACATCTCTAGATACAAAAAAAATTATCAATTAAATCATAGAGATTATATCATTTTTGAGTTTCAGAGTATCCCATAAAAACCAAAGAGATAGCTCTGGAGGTTAACTTGTCAGTTACCAACATATTTTTGGCATAACATAGACAGCTGAAGACCCTAAGGTGGCTGAAAACGGGCTTCTTACCATACAACAATTCTAAGGGACATTTCTCTTTCAACAATTTCGAGGGCGTGTGATTGATAAGATAACAGGCGGTAAGGATAAAATCCCCCCAGAACTTGTTCGGGATTGATCCTTGAAGCTTCAAAGCTCTAGCCACCTCCAAGAGGTGACTATGCTTTCTTTCAGCACTGCCATTCTGTTGAGGCGTATATAGGCAACTACTTTGATGAATAATGTCTTTCTCATGCAACAAGTTATCAACAAGCTCATTGAAATTGAAGAATTCCCTACCATTATCAGTCCTATAAGACTTGATTTTATTTTTAAACTGAGTTTCAACCATAGCAACATATCTTCTAAAAACAAGAAACATATCCGACTTGAATTGCATTAAATGGATTCACGTAACTCTAGAAAAATCATCCACAAGAGTCATAAAAACGCTTATCATCATGAGTAGGACTGTGATAGGTTATCCATACATCGACATGAACAAGATCAAATATAGGATCTCATTTTGAATGAGAAACAGTAAATGGACTTCTAACAATTTTAGCTTTAGGACAAATAGCACAATCACCTATCTCAAAGGTCTTATTCTTTACAAGGTCCAAACTATCAAGATGTTCTAAAACCTTAAGAGAAGCATGACCAACACGCATGTGCCATAACATCGAATCATTTACAACATAATTATTCACAATAGAATCAACATAATTGGAAAGCAATCGAATGAAGTACAACCCAGACTTCTCCTCACCAGTCCCCAAGACCTTCCAATTTGAGGTCTTGCAGGATAGCAAGGTTAGGATAGAAAATTGCAGAGCAATTCAAATCAGTTGTAAGTTTAGATACAGAAAGAAGATTGTATCTAAAATCTGGTATATACAAAACATTTTGCAGCTTTCTGTCCGGGTTAAGAAAAAAACTTCCAGCCTATTTAACACTTGAATATCCACCATTGGGTAATTGAACCTTGATTCTGGGAGCATCCTTAATCTCACATAACCAATCATTTTTGTTGTTCATGTGATTGGTTGCTCCCATATCTAGAATCCAATTATCCTTTTCAAGACAAGATATGGAGTTTAGAGAGATACCGACAGTGTTTACATGAGCGTCTGAAGGTGCGGTTGCATTTGGCCCTGACGCAATGCCTCTTGCACCTCCAAAGGTCTGAAGAAACCTTTAAAATTGGTCCCGAGAAAGGGTAATCCCACCTTGAACTCCACAATTCAGATTAGCATCATTAGTAGAGTTATTACAAAAACAGAGTCAGTGTCACCAGTCCTAAGGGAGGTAACATTGGCCTTTGTATTAGTCCCTTTCTGTTTCAACTGCTCCTTATACTTGAAACAGTTATCCTTACAATGACCATTCTGCTTGCAAAAATCACATCCATTTGCAAAACATTGATCAACAGTATGACCTCGTTTTCAGCAAAATGTGCACTCGAAATTATGATTTCCTTTCGGCTTATCCAAATTTAGAAACAAATTTGCAGAATATGAGTTAATAGAACCATTCATAGTACAAGAAATACCCCCTTTGACTTTCCTCTTGCATTAAGAGATTATACACTTGATTAACCGAAGGCAAGAGGGTCCACAACAACGAATGACTCCTCACATTAGAATAATTTTCGTTCAAACCCATCAGAAACTGAAAAAGTCTATGGTTTTCTTTATGTTCAATGTTCTTCTTAAACTCATTTGCTTTTATGTGTGGAAGTGCACAAGCAGCATCATACTCAACCCAAAGACTTTCAGTTTTGAAAAAAAAATGGATATGGAATCTAAGCCTTGACGACTCATAACAATTTCCAAATGCAATTGGTAAGCCTTAGGTCCATTTACCTTATCAAACCTTTCTTTAAGGTCTTTCCAAACGATAAACACATTGTCAGTATACATCATCCCGCTGGAAAGATCCTTAAATATAGAATTTGTAAGCCATCCTAGTACAACAACATTACATCTATCCCTCAAATGATGCAAAACTGGTTCATAGTTTTCACGCATGCAAGTTCCATTGATGAACCCTAGTTTATTTCTGCCTAAAAGCATAAATCGAATAGCCTTACTCCACATAGCATAGTCTTCAGGCCCAGTCAGAACAACGGATATCATATTAACGCCAGGGTTGTCACTCGAATACAAAAAAGAGGGTGATGAAAATCAACCAAAGCCAACACATCATGTTCAACCTCATGGGTGGCATTCTTTCCTGCCTCCTTGACAGGTTTAACCTCAGCCATTGTAACAAATCAAGCCAACAAAGGGACAAAGATAATGTTTCACAGATAATCGAATCCACAGGAAACATAGTTCGTAACCAACAACAATATTCCAACATGCAAGGCTAATATACTGCAGCAACAACAGAGACTAAACTGATCTCAAAGAAAAGACAGCAGTCGCAACTAGATACGAAGCGGTTATTCTAGGCAAATAGAAAATACGTGAATTGCAGCAAGAACCGAAACGAAAGATGTCAGATGAAGAAGAAAAACAATGATTAGGTTTCAAGGAAGTACAAACCAACCATAACTTGAAACACACAAGATCGCGGAGAAGAACCCGATCACAAATTCAAGAAGGCACTTGGATTTTTGGCACCAGAATCGTCAAGAATTAGACATTCAATTCGCCATGAGGCTCTGATACCATGTTAACTTCTGAAGAAACGAAGAGACGCGAAGGATTTTGGGACAGATAGAACCCTAGAATTTCACAGAGACTGCACTTGGGGTTCATTGAGGTCAATTCCTCCATCTGGCAACCTCTTCAACTTAAATACTAAACCCTAAGATAAATGTCAATTACAAGAGAAAATTAAACAAAACACAATAAGACGAAAATGAACGAAGAATAGAATGGGATAGCCCAATAGCAAAACATAGACAGCCCAATACAAAAACAATATAAAAGGAATAGCCCAACAACGAAGAAAACCAGCCTCCATATATTTTTAACAATATATACACTAGACTACGACAACCGCTACACGTGTGAGATAATACAAGAATGAACATTTATTTAAAATATTAATAATGTAAAACTAAAGTTAATTTGTATAAGTTAATAAAATAAAATTTAAAAACTCTAAATATTTTTTAAAAAAATGTTCGAGCGACCAAATTAATGAAACACTACGAGCATTTTTTTAAAAAAATATTTAGCGTTTTTAAATTTTATTTCATTAGCTTATGCAAATTAAGTTTAGTTTCACATTAATAATATTTTAATCAAATGTTTAATTTTCAAACCATTAACCCTTAAACCCCCTAAACTCAAACCATAAACCCCTTCACCCTTAAACCACTAAACCTCTAAACCTTAAATCCCTTAACCCTTAAACCCCTAAACCCTAAAACCTTTGGCCTTAAACCCTAAACCCCTTAACTCTTAACCCTAAAACCATACACCTTTAAATCATAAACCTTAAACACTAAACCCTACACTTCTACACCCTTAAACCTTAACCCATTAACCCTAAAACCTTTAACCCTTAACACTTGAACCCTAAACCATACACCCTAAAACTTAAACCTTAAAACCTAAAACTTTTAACCCTTAAACCCCTAAATTTTATACCATATACCCTAAAAATGTTACTCATTAACCCTTAAACCCTAAACCCTTAACCCTTAAATCTAAACCCTAAAAATCTTAAACCCCTAAACCCTAAACTGTTAACCCTTAAACTTATAACCCCAAACCCTTAACCCACTAAACTCTAAACCTCTAAACCTCTAAACCATAAATCCATTAAACTCCTAAACCCTTAAAATCTAAACTCTTCACCCTTAACCTAAAAACCCTAAACCCCTAAACCTTTAAACCATGCATCTCTTAACCCTTAAACCCCTAAATCCTAAAACCCTTAACCTAAAATCCTAAAACCTTTAACCCTAAAACCTTAAACTCAAAACTCTTCACCCTTAAACCTCAAAACCCTAAACCCTAAACCATTAAATTCCAAAACCGTTAACCCTTAAACCCCTCAACCATAAACCCTTAACCCTTAAACCCTTAAATTCTAAACCCTTTAACCCCTAAACCTTAAACCCTTAAACCCCTAAATCCTAAAGTCTTATGACCCGTTCTTTTCACAAAAAACTTATGGAATTCGGCTTACGGATTCCGTAAGAAGTTGTTCTTTTCGCGGAATTGATGGAATTTGGTTTAGAAATTCCGAGCGGGGTAGGCTTAGACATTCTGTTCCAAAAACTCGGAATTCCTAAGCCTTGCCCGCTAGGAATCCGGAATAGGTATGAAAAAAGACATTTTTACCCCCGATACATTATGTTAATTCCAACGCTACCCTCGGTTTACTCAGCTCCTTGCCATTTGGTTTTGCGCGACCCTCGGCTCATTCATCCATGGATTCTCTTCATCACCGAATCTCCAAGCTGCTCCAGCCGAAGCTCCAAGATGCTCTCCTTCTCCGTCCTGCTATCCTTTTCCTCAAGTATGCTCTCCTTCTTCTTCTCCGTTCTGATTTCCTTCTCTATTCTGTTCGAACGCAGAATGTTGGACTGAAACAATGTCATGGGTTCGAACCAAGATTATATGTTGTTGGATTGAATTGTTGATTTGGGTTGATTGAGATTGATTTTGGCCAAACTACCCTCCTTCCGACTGAACCAAGAGTACATGATTCTGGGTTCGGTCGGACAAAATTGATGATGTTTGTGTTTGATGTTTGGATTGTTGTTTGTGTTTCTTGCTTGGTCGATTGTTTAGTTGTTTGACAAACAGATTCATGTTGTTTGTGTTTGTTGTTTGGATTGATGTTTGTGTTTCTTGTTGTTGGGTACAACAACCTCTACCGATAAAATGTGGCGCTGTCCCGCGGGCTCCTCTGTGATTGATGATGTAATTCCTACATTCAGAGAGATACTCGAGGAGAATTATTTGTCATCTTCAGATAAGATCTCAGGAAAAAAAAGAGGAGCTCAAAGCATGGTGGGCAAAGAGAAATTGTCTTGATTCCCGTCTTGGTAATCTGTTAAGGTGAGACTGTTTTCATTTTAAAGCACGATTTTTGATAAGTTTTACCTGGCTTACTCGTAACATCCTTTTACTGCACCAGCAAAATAGAAGACTCATGGTTTGGTCCATTGAGATGTCTACTTCTGGGAAGATTGCTCGATACTCATAATCTAAACTCAGTGCATGAGAAGCTGGTGTGTGACTTGAAATCAAAATGCAAAGTAGATGTAAATGAAGCTTTGGTCAAGGTAATGCTCGGAGGTTCAAAGTCCACCATAATTGGAGCTGAATCCATTATTCAAGATCTGCAAATAACAAGAGGATGCCCTATGGGTAAAATTTCTAGCTCAACCTCTCGGTTGGTCCACGAAGCTGTTAATGAGATCAAGTTGGAAGAAAATGGAAGAGAACCTGTAATTTTAGTATTGGACTCTCAGGTTCAGGTAAGATTTGGACATGTTTGTTCCGATATAGTCAATTCTAATATATATTTTTTGGAAAAAAATCTTAGGTGAGCACTGTGTTTACACCAAGCCAACAAAAGAGCTCTATATGTTACCCATTTGGCCATTTCCATAGTGTCTCCATCCATTCCCTTGGGGGTTAGGTTATAAAGATAAAAATTATTTTGAGACTGGGCACGTTTCTGTTGGTTTGATGTAAACCATGTAATTTGTGTTTCAAGTGATAAGCTCTGTAATTGACATTGTTCAGATGCTTCCTTGGGAAAGCTTTCCAACATTAAGGATCCAAGAGGTTTACAACATGCCTTTTGTCGGCATCATTTTGATGACAATCAATAGAAGCTCACAGTCTCAAGAACATCGGTAGACTGTCCCACCCTTTTCTATTATCGATCCACTGGACGTGTTTTATGTGTTGAATCCTGGTGGTGACCTCGGCAGTACACAAGTCGCGTTTGATATAAGTATGGCACAAACCATTGTAGATAGTGTTGGGGTCATCGTTTATGTCATGTTGTAATCGAATATTGTCATGTATGTTGAATTATAGGTTTAAGGTCGGTGTATTGTCATGTTGTAATGATAGTGTAATTACTGATATTATGGTTCGGATAAATATAAAGTCAGGTAAAAAGAATTGGTAAAAAGAATTGATTTATATTAAAATTTACATTAATTCAACTATTTTATCTTAATTAATAAACCGTATTAATTATTTTAAATTTTTTTTAATTATTAATTAAATATATCATAAGTTTTATTGTTTTAAATTTTTATAATTCATATATACAAGTTATATGTATTATATACTATACATATGAAAGTAATATATGTCATTTTACCATATTCCATTCCGTTTCCATGTTCTATTCCACCAAAGAAACAACATAATTCTTTATTTCATTCCACTCCATCTCACCAAAGAAACAACTTCATATTTTTATCTTCTATTCCTTATTCCTATTCCCTATTCCGAATTCCGTGAAAGCAACGCCCCATTAAATTCTTAACTATAAATCCTAAAACCCTTAGCCCTTAAACCCCTAAATCGTAAACCTTAAATCTTTAACCCTAAAACCCCTTAACCCCTTAAATACCTAAACTCTAAGCCCTTAAACTCTTAAACCCTAAACTCTTAACACTTAAACCCTATACCCATACATCCTAAACCATAAACCCCTACACTCTAAACCCTAAAATCTCTAACCCGTAAACCCTTAAATTCTAAACCCTAAACCATTAAACCCATAAACCCTAAACCCTTAAATATAAACCTTAACGCCCTTACACCCCTAAACCCAAACCCCCAAACCATTAACCCTTAAACCCTAAACTCCAACCCTAAACCTCTTCACCATTCACCCTTAAACCCCTAAACCTCTAAACCTTAAATCCCTTAACCCTTAAACCATATAACCCTTAACCTCATATCCATTAACTCTTAACCCTAAAACCCTAAACCTTTAACACTTAAATCCTAAACCATACACCCTTAAACCTTTGACCCCAAAACCCTAAACCCCCAAACCCTTAACCGTACACCCTAAACCATAAACCTTACACTCTAAAATCTAAAATCTAAAACCCTTCAATTCTAAACCCTCAACCCTAAAACCCTTCCCCATCAACCTTTAAACTCATAATCCTTAAATCCCTAAACCCTTAAACCCCTAAACCCTAAATCCTTAAATTCTAAACTATAAATCCTAAAACCCTTAATTTGTAATCCCCTAAACCCTAAACCTTAAACCTTTAACCCTAAAACACATAAACCCTTAAATACCTAAACCATAGGCCCTTGAACCCTAAAACTCAAACCCTTAACACTTAAACCCAAAACCATACAACCTAAACCTTAAACCCCCTACACCCTAAACCTTTAATCCTTTAACCCTTAAACCCTTAAATTCGAAACCCTAAATCCTTAACCCTTAAATCTAAATCCTATAGCCCTTAAACACCTAAACCCAAAACCCAAAACCATTAACCCGTAAACATCTAAACCCTAAATCCATTAACCTTTAACCCCCTAAACCCTATAATGCTTAACCCTAAACCCTTAACTCCTAAACCTAAAATCCTAAACCCCTTAACTCCTAAACCTAAAACCCTAAACCATACAGCCTAAACCCTAATAATCTTACTATGCTGCAATATTTTCTAATATATCTTTTTTTTCTAATATATAATGTAGCAATTAATTAAATTATTTTTTAAGTGAATATACATTGTATTATGTTTTAAAAAATAAGCTACTGTGCTGCAATTTAAAGTTTAAAAACTTATTTAGTTTTGTTAAGGGAATATAAACTACAATAATCTTTTCAAAATCTAAGTTTACTATTATAAGTTTAAATTTTTTATAATAAGAAAAATAGTAGTTTAGAAAATTTATTAAAAAAATTCATTTATATATATATTGGTTATTCAACTTCAAATAGAGATTTATGATCTTTTTTATTAATAATAAAAAATAATATTTTGTAGTTTAAATTATTTTAGTATATATAATAAAAATAATATAAATATGATGTTAATGCATGTTTTTACTTAGTTTTATGATGTTTATTGTTTCGTATATTTATCACGAACATTAAATTAAATGTATATATTTTAATAATTATAAGTACTCTGATAGAAACTATTACATATATGAAATTTATTAAGTATGAATATATAATAAATATGATTCATTAAAGTCACAGTACAAGAATTTGTTGCAACAGCGACGAGACTTTCGTGTTGTTGCTAACAATTGTAGTTAAATATATGTATTGTGTCGACAGTTTTTGTTGTCGGTATTATTACTTATTAGGCACAATATGTTTTCCACCGTTATAAAATACATTTAGTGTTAATTTTTGTTGTCACTTTATTTTTTACATGGATGAGTGTGTAATGTCGACCAACACTTGATGTTAAATGACTCCATCAGTAGCAGATGACTCCATATAGCGATAACAACAACGGTTGTTTGTCGTAACTACTCAATTTTATCATCGTTTAAAACATAAGTATCAGAGAAAATGTAAGAATAAGTTTATTTGTCAACTATAACACATTGTCATTCAACCTCGAGGTTTGTATCTCACTTATCATTATCTTTCTCTTTCAGCTCATATTGAGTTGAATTCACTGTGAATCGTTTTTTTATGAGGATAGAACAATGGAAAGCGTTGATCTAATGTTGAAATTGGCTTCATCTTTATATTCGGGTTAGCTACATTTGGTATTAGAATTACTCTAGTAACTTGTGATGGGCTAAACTGCAGTCGTTGATGAGTTATCAACTTCCACGGCATGATAATGATTTCAATTATTATGGGAGTAGCAGTCAGGATGAGAGCAGAGGTAGCCAAGGTAATTTGCTCAGACAAAAGTTGTTTTCTGTTCTTTCATAATTTGGTGTCGGGAAACTTTTGGCTACCATGTTATAAGTTACACTTGATTAATTGCTTTGGTTATGAATAGGTGAAGCCATTGGTAAACAGAGCAATGGTACACGGTCAGGCAGGGAAAGCTTGTCGAAAAAGAAGATGCGTACTTATAACAATGATGATGAAGATGAAGATGAGGATGAGGATGGGTATTACGAGAATCACATAACAGAGGATAGGTACCACGCGATGCTAGGGGAGCATATTCAGATGCACAATAGGAGATTAAAGGACTCTTTATAGGGTGGACATTGCTCATTCAAAATCTGGTAATATCAGCTCAAAGTGCCATAAGTTAAGTAAAGAGACCCGAGTATCTATGTATGACCTTGAAACCAAGTCAGAGTGTCCCAATGACAACATGTTGATTCCTGGAAGTTCCCATGAAGCAGACTTTGTGCGGCCTAAGAGGTCTAACAGGTTATATATATATACAATATTCATATATTGATAAAAACAATAGTTGGTGATTTGTGTTTGATCTTGGTTGTTTTGGTTTGTGATAGAGACGACCAAGAGATGTTTAATCACAATGGATAAATTGTTTATGCAGAGTATTCTATGGACAAAATTCTGTATAGTGCAGTTGCATTTTGATTCAAGCATGGAATTTCTAAAAGAGAAAGAAAGCATAACTTCTTGGTATGAATTGATGTTAACTTCTTGGTATAAATTGATGTTAACTTCGCATAATTTTGCATTCAATTATGATGCTAGAACTCAACTCCTTACATGGTGTACATTCTGATCATTGATCATGATGATTGAAGACAAGTTGCAGTTTTATAAGTTCATAGTTATACTTAGCCTAAACATACTTCGAATTTGTGTGAGTTAACTGCTACTTTATCTTGAATTATGTTTAACCTTTTGTAGGGGCATCCAAGCACTCGAGAATATCACTTCAGAATGCTCTTAATATGTGCAGTAGATGGGGAAGTGAAAGACCTTATGGTATAGACATTTTGTTCGGTCATGACTGGCAATCCTTTTTTTTTTTTTTGAAAGAACTCATGGTTATTGTTGTTTCTCACGTAGTAATATTGTATGCACAATTTGGTAGCTATATATTGTAGTTGATTGAAACTTGTCTGGATTTACTGATGTTGACTTATACAATTAGCAACGCCGGTAAATTATTATAGTCACAAATTATAACAATTTGCAACATCTTTATATTGACACGGAAACATACATGTAACGAAGACAACTTCTAGACAACAATACCAATATTCTAATACATTAATTGACAATACCAAAGTGTGAGTGAAAATAAATAAGTCTGATTCATTACAAATGTAGTTGACGTTAATAACATAGACATCGTCACAAATGTAAACCTATCGCAGATGTACATTTTTAACGACAAAGTTATTGGAAATTGTTTGTAATCAATTGCAGCAACTAGAAATCGTGTCTACAACACTGCTTTTACGACAGACAATTACCATTGAGTAAGAGAAATTTTTAACATCGGCAAGTTGTTGTCGCATTTCATCTGTGTTTAACAACAACCAGATGCCGCTGTAAACCTGAAGTGTGGAGTCTCATGTTAACAGCGGCAAAAGCCTTTGACAACGACAAATTGTCGACCAATAAACCTTTAACGATGGGGGCTACCATCACGAATATCTCGTCGTTGTTAAAAGTTAACAACGATATTTATGCCTTTAACAACGATATTTTACCGACGTTTATGCTGGAGTTTCTTGTAGTATCACTTATAATATTCAATAGTTTTGGTTAATTGATAAATTTTATATTTCAAACATAACCATTAAGTACACAGTGATGATAACATCATATTAGGAACTATTTATGATTATATTAGTTTTTATTTGTATAGCGATTTCAGATCTACTAATAATTAGGTTCATGTAGTATCTTCATAAAAAGTTATGTTATTTTAAAAGGCATCATTAATATATATATTTGTATTGTAATTATACCTAATAATATAAGAAATATAACATGTATACAAATTCATTATTTCATAAAAGATAACACTAGTTTTTAGTATCACAATATTATTATAAATTGTGCAACACATGTAAAAATATAAATAAATATATACTTACAACTAAGATTTTGTTATAATTATCATAATTGTTTTAAGAGTAGAAAAAAAAATTAAAAATACATGAAGATAAATAGTAATATATTGAATAAAAAATTGAGGATGTAATAGATGAATATAAAACTTACCGTAAAATTCGATGAGGAACTCTGGAGCAATTCTAAAACTTTCTGAAGTACAAATGGCGAGTCCATCTTCGTCTGTTATATAGAAAATTCGTCATTAAAAAGAATTACAACTAAGTAAAAACAAATATTTGTCAACTTTTTAGACTATTTAATCAAAGTAATATCTAACATAATTATTACATTAATTTCAAAATCATCACCTTTTTTATCAAATTTTTGCTCATTTTCTTAGTTTGTCCAAAATGTAAAAATTATTCGACTTATCCTTGTATAAAGTTAGATTACTATATATATAACAATATAATCATATTGGTAATAATTATAAGAAAACGAACAAAAAAATCAAACATTCTCAAGATGTAACAAGGATGCTTGAATATTTTTAAGTAAATATATTTGTCTACATGAATTATCAGATTAACAAAAAAAATGTAAATTGAGTTCGACTAATATAATTACTTTATCTTTTTTTTTTCGAAATATAATTATTTTTATTTTTATCCAAATAGTTTTTTTACAAATATAATTACTTTATCTTGATTTCCTAACTAAATATATATATATTGTTAAATTCAATTATAAAATCTACATATACTAAACTTTAGTAAATCAAAGTTAATATAAAATTTAATAATTTTAATATTAACACATAATAGTATTAAAAAATAAAATAAGTGTTTTTAGTATTTTTAGTGGATTATTAGTAATTAAAGTAAAAAAAAATGGATAAATAAACGGAATGATTTTTGAGATGCGAGGAGGATGCTTAGAGGTTTCTAAATCTGTTCCTTTGTCTATATGGCTTGTGACATTATCAATGAAATATGTAAGGTTAGGTAGATTAATAGAATAACTCTAATTCAACATGTAACCTACCCATTTTATTACAATATATAAATAGATTTATATGATTAAGCTTTTTATACAATTTAAGTTTATTTTTAATTATTATGCTAATATGTGTAATTTCTATTATAGAGAGAGAGAGGTTATGTTCTCAACTTGAATCAACAAGTTAGCAAAAATAAAATAAGATCTAAAAACAATTTACTAATTAATTAGTAATATCAATATATTTGTCATATATATAAATGGATGAGGATGATTAACAATATCATTTTATTTTATTTTTTTATTTATAATTTCGATCAGCGTGAAAAGAAGAAAAAAAAACATATTACACACTAAACTATAACAGATTCTGATCATCTGTCAACATTGCAAAACATAAATGGTTAATTACTTAATTGGTTACACATGTTTTACCATTTTGCAGAATGGTTACACATGTTTCAAAATGTGATTAATTAATTTTGCTATGTGACTAATTAGTTACACATGTTTTTCCAAATGTGATTAATTGATCATTCCGTTACTAAACCGTTAATTAATTTTTCAAACATATTATTGAATTGTGAAATGACTATTATGCCCCTAGAATCATCTTCAAGAACACAGCATCATCTTCAAAAACAATAATCGAAGAACCCAGAATCTGATTTCTGGGTAATCTGGTTTCTGGTTTCTTGAAGAACCCAGAATCTGGTTTCTGAGTTCTTCGATTCTTGTTTTTGAAGATGATGTTGTATTCTTGAAGATAATTCTAGGGGTAATTACGTCATTTTACGTATCTAAATAGTGACTTAACTGTGATTTCTAACGGTGAACAGTAAAAAAACTAATTAGTCACATTTCAAAACCAATTAATCACATTTTGAAACATGTGTAACCATTCTGCACAATGGTGAAACATGTGTAACCAATTAAGTAATTAACCCAAACATAAACATAATGTGTTAACAAGACTAATAATTAAATCTCAAGTTTGAATTAAGTTACGGTTCTATTAAATACACTGAAAAGTTTAGGGTGCAACATGCAATTAACACATAAAAGAGTGCTGCTTGTCCACGCAACCTTTTCGGGTCACGCGGAAACCCGACCCGTATTGAAACCAATAGCAGGTCAAGGTAGGCGCCTAGGCGGTGGATATATACCCCCTATAAATATCCGTTCCCTGCTCTGGAAGCCAAGTCTGATTTCGGATCTGGTTTAGTTTTCTGCACATCCTTCTTCGTATTTTCCTCTGCGACGAAACGAAAGCCCTAAGTCTTGTTCTTCGATCTAGAAGATTCAATTCAGTGGAGCCTTGATTCGATACTTTTTATTCGAATCTTTGCCTCCGTTGATTGATTGATTCACCAAGTTCCTCGTACTCGAGTGACGATGTCTCGCTGCTTTCCCTTTCCGCCTCCGGGATATGTTAAGATCGGAGCGCGAGGTGGTGATGGCGCGATAGAGATGGAATCAATTAAGGTTGGTTCTGAAACCATCTGATTTCTGCAGTTTGTGCGCGGCCTTTTCTGTTTTGAACCTTGATACACTGTTGAAAGTTCCAAATTGAGAATATTTAGGTTTAGTCAGAAATTCCGTTTTGGGTTTAGATCGATATGTTCCTTGTGGACTTGAGGCTTGGGTTCGTATGTTACAGAGTTCTGCTGATTAGATTATGCCTACATGAGTGGTGATTGAGTATGAACCATGGTAGCGTCGCTTAATTGAGTCTTGCACACGTATCAAGTTTGCAACTTTGGCAGTCGAATTGAACTTCACACGTACAAATTTAAATATTGCTAACTTTGATGATGAGATGAAATCTCATTTTCTCTCTCGAATTTTGCCTGGGAATTTCTTGACTTTCACTGCTTTGTGATACTTTATCCTCTCCAATTAAAGTGCTTAATCTTTAGTAGAGTCGAACCAATTCTTTAATGAAGTGTTACTATATTTCCCTCACTGTCTGAGTCTAATGAATTGTTTCATTGTTTTTCTTTTCTGCATAATGGTATTGTTCCTTGGATGGTTTTCAATATTTCCACTGAACTTCTGCAAAGAACTTTTAATTGAATCGTTTATCAGTTGTGGCAAAAAAAAAATGTAAAAGTTCTTTCAGCTAACAATTTTATATAAAAAAAATTGGATGTTCGTCGCTATGGTTTTCTGTTCTTATCTTTGATAGGATACCGTGATTTTTTTTTTTTTTTGGTCAAGCACCGTGATTCATGTAAGAGCTAGCATCAATTGTCAATAAGTCACGGGTGCGTGAGTCTTGTTTTCACCGTGTTCTAAATCTGATTCTGGTGCTCTAAAGCTCCAGAAGAAAAAAAAGAGGGCCGAGAAAGAACAGAAAAGAGAAAAGAAGAGGCTAAAGAAGGAGAAGAAGGAACAGCTGAAGAAGCAAATTGAAGCTTCTTGTGTCAACACTGCGAAGTTCAATGACACAAAATCCCTACCCGACATTGGGGGTAGAAGAGATTCATCTGCATTTGTCGGTCGTGCACTTAGTGATGACTCCACTAAAAGTGGACTCTCAGAAGAGCATGAACTACCCCTTCCAAGTAACTTCTTCGATTTGTCAGATGGCAATGACAGCACGAAGAAGCGAAAACGAGCTGACCCAGTTCCTCCTTCCTCCGAACGATATGGTGATTGCTTTTGTTCCCCGTCTGAGTTTGGATTTCAGATTAAAAAAAAAAGGAATTTTGATACTGCAATAGTTATGATTCTGACTTGGTTTGATCTGATTCTTGGCAGGCAATTTGAAATTAAGTTTCTCATTCAAAAGGCTAAACGCTTCTGAGTCATCGATTGATGCTCCACTCTCTGCTTCAGTAGTGCAAAATCATTCAGCATCTCAGCCATTATTAACTCGAAGAGATGAGCAGAGAACGAGATGTTCTACTAACCAAGCTCAGCCACTCCCTAACGAGCTTTCCACTACTACTGGCAGAGACTCGAAGTCTGTTCCTGATGGAGCCGATGTGAAGCCACCATATTCTTCCCACAAGCGCAAATCGTCCTCTTGTTCTAAACACAGGTCTCTCTTTGAGGAATGGTGCCCACTTCCTCTGTTAAGGGAGGAGAGTGAAGAGGAATCATGTGACCAAGAATGGCTGTTCGGTGCAAAACAGAGGGGAGCCAAAGTTGCGAGGAAGGGCATGATCAGTGATGCCTTAACGATGTGTCGTGGGGAATATCAATATAATTCATTTCCTCGAGCTGATTATATACCTGAAGCCGAGATCTACGTGTTGCCCTTCACTCTGCCCTTTTGATGTTTTTACTTATTACCTACGGCTCTGTAAATAAGTAGAGTTAGTGAAAAGAGAAATTTTGGTAGCTGCTTATTACTCTTACTGACCCAATTGGTTGGATTTGTAAAAAAAAATACAAGTGGAAAAGGGAAATTAGTAAACGTACTGCCGTAATGAGATTATGATTCATGTTGGCTCTTGTGATTCATTTTGGCACATTTTATTATTATTATTTGAAACTTTAAATTTTAGAGTGTTTTTGCAGAATTTTAGTTGATCCCACTATTTATTGAAAAACAAATTAGTAAGTTGTCTATTATCAGACTAGACTTGATATTTCATTTCTGTTCAAATTTAAGTCAATATATGCAAAATAAGTATATTAAGACTCAGTCTCAGCTTAATATCATACTTTCTTCTAATAATAATAATGATTAATGATATAGTTAATTTTGTTACCTGATTGGGGTAGTTATTTAGAAAATAGAAAAATTGTTTCTGGTTATCATATTAAATTAGGAGATTCGTTAATTTCTTGAAAAGTAAAAAAACAAGCAACTATTTCTAAGTTTTTAGCTCAAGTTGAATATAGAATTATGATATCTACCGTTTTCGAAATTATTTGATTTAAGGGGTTTATTGAATAAATCAGGCACTCCTTGATTTATCCTGTTGTTTTATATTGTAAGAACAGTCATTTACAGATCGTCTCCAATCTTATGTCTCAAAAGAACAAAACATATAGAATTTGAAGAACAAATTAATACTAGTGTTGTTAAGACGTCATGTGAAAGCATCTAACAAGGCTCTTGGGAACAACTAGTGATGTTTTTAACAAGGCTCTCGGGAAGCATCTAACATTATTATATATTGAATAAGTTGGGCTTGACAGAAAATTTTTCAAAATGTCAACTTAAAGGGTGTAATGAAGGATAAGTTGCTTTTGAAAGTTTAGGGACCTGGTTGTATCGATTCTATAGTTGAAAGTATATTTAATTAGTTGTTGTTATGTTGGTCATTTCTTGTTTCTTCTAGGACTTTATTAGTTAGGGTAGGGCTGTCAATTTACTAACGAAACGAAAACACGATACGAACACGCACGAAAAATTTCGTGTTCGTGTTTACCTTTGATGACACAATAACACGAACACGATAACACGATTTTTTTTTTCGTGTCATGTTAGTGTTTAGGTCTCAAAACACGATAATACGGTAACACGGTAACACGATAACACGCACGATAATACGAAAACTAATAATTTATATACTATATTGAGTATATTCATATCATTTTACTAAAATATTATAAATTAGAGGACCAAACATTGAATATGAAAAGATTAGGGATCTTTCTCTAATTTTAATATTTTTTTAGTATACCCTAGCAAAGCAAGTCAGGAACCTGTTTTTCATTTCATTCAAGCGCATCCTCTGTCATTCAAGCGCAGCCTCTCTTCCATTTCCATAGTTCTCTTCTAGGGTTTCACACAACATTCAATCTTACCGTGTTTTTGGAGAAATCTCGTCGCATACGGTAATTCATTCTTCTACTACTTCGATTCTAGTTGTTTTTCTGCATTCTTATGTCTCTAAAGTTAGTTGTAATGGTCTTCTTCTCCATCTTAGGTCATATTCATGTCCGATCTTGAACCAAGGGGAAAGCGATGACCATTGAAGTCCACGACACTAACAGAAAAGAAACTAAAGGTACCCTATCGACTGTGTTTCTGACTATGTAAATGATGTTGGTAAAGTGTATCACCAATCTGCGTGGCAGAATGTTGCTGTTAGAAATCTGATTGTGTTAGATTTGTGTAACTATTATGTTTCCACCGTTGAATTGATGAGGGTATACCTGAATTTTTGCAAGTTGAATCGAGGTGACGACTCTATTGTTTCTGTTACTTATGCTGCAGAACCTCAGGTTAATGTGGCTGGTACGAAACGAATCCTCTTCTTTTTTATTTTAAAAGGATGTCAGTAAATATTTTATATACATACTGAAGTCATTAATCACATGCCAAATAGATCTGATTGGTTAGCAAATAAGAAGTTGTTTTCTGGTTCCAGAGTTTTGATTAAATAAACTTCATTAATCATATATTGAACAAAGTACAAGCAGCACTTCTTTGTTCATTCATTAACCAAATATTAACTTAAACTTCAATGATCCGACCATAGCACCACAATTGGACCCCACTTCAATTCAACAGAAAAGCTTTTGGTTTAGCTAAATCACTTTGGTAAATCACGAATGTTGTTTAATTTTTGCAGACAAATAATGAAGATGCTACACAATCTATGCCTATCAATGTTGATGCTGACGACACGAATGATTTGGAACTACAGGTTTCTAAACCTATAGAGGCTTCAGTTTCAGAAATAGGGACAAACGATTTGAAAGCTAAAGCTCGAAAGGAGAGATCAAAGGTATGGACTCAATTAAAAAAAATGGTGTTGGTAATGAGACGACATGCATACACTGTGGTAAAAAATATGATTATAGTCCCAGAACTGGTACTGGTTCTATGTTGCATCATATGGACGTTTGCTGAAAAAAGGAAACACGGGATGTTGGACAGTTACTTCTTATGGCAAGTAAAGGTCAACTGGCTATGTCAACTACATTTGATCCTTCTAAATTTCGTGAGTTGGTTGCCTCTGATGTTGTGATGCATGAATTGTCTTTCCAGTTTGCAGAGTTTGAGTATATTCATGCAATTTTTCAGTATTTGAAGCCTGATATTCAGTTAGTTTCTAGAAACACACTGAAAGCTGACATTCTTAAACTATTTAAGGCCAAGAAAAATGCAGTTAAGAGTCTACTAGGCAAGGCTCCTGGACGGATCAATTTCACATCTGATATGTGGACTTCTATTAGAACTGATGGGTATATTACTTTGACTGCTCATTTTATTGATGAAGAGTGGAATTTGCGTAAGTTCATATTGTCATTTTCTGAAATGCCACCGCCTCATACTGGTAAAGCTATTGCAGCCAAGTTATTAAATCTACTTGATGAGTGGGGCATTACAAATAAGATTGGTACTTTTACCTTGGATAATGCATCTGCTAATGATACCGTTGAAGCAATTATTTGTTGCAAAGATTGGATACGTGCAGAGGTCGGACATCTAAGTAAGAGTTCATAAATAAAAGTTGTTTACTTGTATATTTTTTATATTAACTCATATACTTGTCTGTTTTTAAGTCAAAGCACCTTTGGATGATAACTTTCTGACATTACGAGCGGAAGATGTCCAATCATCAGTTGTTGCTAATCAAGATGCTTAGTTGAAAGATAGTAACCGTGGAGAATGAGTGAATGACAGGTGAGATTTTTAAGCCATTTGAATAACTTTTATTATGATTTTTGTTTGAAGAATTAAATGGTAATATGTTTTTTTGATGATGATTCAGTTCAGTTGTGGTAGTGAGAAACATTTTGAAGTTTTTGTTTTGGAAGTGGAGCATGAATGAATCAGTTGCTGTTTTGGAGCATGAGCAGCTTGAAATTTCTGTTCGAAGGGTGGTGTTTGATTTTGTTTTGGACATATTGTATTGTTGTTTCTGTTATTTAGGTCGTGTTATCGTGCAAACGTGTTATCGTGTTACGACTAAATAATTATTGTGCTATCGTGCAACCGTGCTATTGTGCTACGATTTTCCACGATAATTTCGTGTTATCGTGTTCGTGTCGTGTTAATACAAAAAATTTCGTTTCGTGTGAATGTGACACGATTACATTTTCGTGCGTGTCGTGTCGTGTACTGGTGCACGATAGCACGCACGCATGCTAAGTTAGGGTTAGAATTTTGAGCATTGAACTATGTAAAATTTTGGTCAAAAAAAAATATGTAAATTCTGAGAACTTATTTACTATTTAAAATCGGTGAGTAGAAATAGAAAATCGAAATGAAATTTCTCTTTGTCCACCCACTAATGTTTCTGATAGAATTTTCTCATTTTGCTCCTTCATTCGGACTTTGAGACTATAAATCTCCCCTATTTTTTCTCTCCTATTCCTTCTCCATTCTCATCCTCGTTCGCTCCTCTCTCATCCTCCTCTTTATCCTTCAAATAACCACATTTACTAAACATTACAGTTAGGGACGAAGCTACTTGAGTACTAGGGGTAATTGTCTCTCTCAACTTTTAATTATGTGTAAATTTAACCTTAAAAAATGTAATAATTTTCAATTTAGCTCATTTGAATTATATATTTGTCCTCACTGATTTTTTTTTTAGTTTAACTATTTGTCATTACTCTAATATTTACCCCACTTAATAATTTTTCTAACTTCGTCCCTGATTACAATATATTTTAGTGGTACTATCTCGTCTCATTATTATCCGACACATTGTTATTATTATGTTAATCAAATTTGAAACAATGTTTACATCTTATTAAACATTACAATATATTTTAGTGATACTATCTCTTCACATTAATCAAATTTTAAGATTTCATTAGACCTATTATCCCGCCATTATATAATTTTAGACTACAAATGTAGGCCATCATCGGTCGGGTTGTCCGTGGCCCAGTTATTCGACACACGACACAAGGGTTTAAGAGATTCTATTTACGGTCTTCACTTTTGCCTTTGGCAGACAGGACAATTTCTCCAACGAAAGATCAGCAGGCAGTTCGGTCCTCAGAGCGACCGCTCTCTTTGTTCTAAGGTATCATTCCAACTTCATTTCCATTTGGTTTAGGGATTGTATTTTCGAAGGAACTTGCTGGGTTATTTTCACGTTCTATCATGGATGTATCACTATCATCAACATGGGTGACTGCACTTTGTTTTCATTACAAATCTTCCTTATGATGCTGGGTCATCTTGAATTGGGATTAGCTTGGTTCTATTGATTGCCTCATTGGTGAAGTAAAAAAGTTTTTTTTTTTTAAGTCTACTACACTAGAGCTGTGTTTTTCGGCTTTTATTGTATCATTATTGTCTGTCGATGCTATCTATTATTGAAGTGGAGAAGAAGAAACCAAAGCTGCTTTCTCTAATTCTTTATAGCCGCTATAATTGAAGCAGCTTCGAGTTTTCATGGTTCAGCGTATTGTTCATATTAATTCGTGTTAGTTAACATCGAGTAAAAGCCTCTACTTCCACAAGAATGCATCATCATTTACTGTGTTGTTGGTCAGAGAATTCATTGACTAAGCTGAACCAGCTTTCCTTTCTTATTACAGTTGTTTTTGTTGCAGGAAATTGATGGCATCTTCCCAAGACCGTGATTTCTTGTTCTGTGGCTATTGTGGAACAATGTTAAGTTTCACATCGGCCAAATACGCAACATGTCCACGATGTAACTCTAAGCGGAGTACAAAAGGCAAGCCAACAACCCTCCTGTCTTAACCATTTCCTTTATCCATGCCAGAATTTGCTCAGCTAACACTAGTGCTTGTTTGGGATACTCCTTATTGGATAAGACAATAAACAGTGTGAAATGAACTATGAAAATAAGCATAGATGGAGTTCGTTACATGATTTATCTCCAAATCCTCCATTTACAGGGTAGAGAGTGATGGAAGATCTCCATTATATTTCTGTAGATCGAAGGAAAATGCTTTTTTTAATTTCTTACTTCCAAAGAGCATGAAGTAGCCATTTGTGTCTTTTCCCTTTCAGTTTTACTTGGGGCTATTTTTTTAGGCAATTTTGCAGAAGTTGTGGCTTGTGTTTTGGGGTTATGTTCTACTTATATGAATCGGGTCACGACACTGACAACAAAATAGTTCTCATATCTCTTCTTCTTTTTAATTCATTATAAGATCTTTTCTTTCTTTGGACCTGTTTAAGATATTTCTCCTCTTCATGTAGAAATTGCTGGCAAAGAAATTAAATACAAGGTCACTGCACAGGTTCGTCAAACTATCCGAATCATGAGGATGCTGTTGGTTGGCAATTAATATATTGTTCAACTTCTTGAACAAAAACAAAAATTGCTTGTTCTGTGAAATCTTCATATCATTTCTGACTCGGGGCATTTTGGATGAAGGCGTATTCTTAGTGACAATGCAATGATTGACTCTTCATTAGAGAATTAGCTTAGGTAGTTAATAGACACAATATTGCTATGTACAACAATATTGCAGGATATTAGGAGAGAACTCGGGATATCAACCTTCGATGAAGGAACACTGCAGTTGGCAACGGTACCTTCCTTATAATGCTGTCTTTGTCTTTACCATATTTCAAATTTATATCTACAAGCTATTATTATAATTTTTGTGTATTCTGATAGAAAGGATTGATTGTTCTTTTGACAGATTTCAAAAAAATGCGAGAAATGTGGGAATAATGAGTTTGAATATACTCGCAAACAAGTACGAAACCGTTATTCATTGATGTATTATATTACAATCTCTTTGTTTGTATATATCAATGATGAGTCTCTTGTGATTTGCAGATGAGATCGGCAGATGAAGGGCAAACCACATTCTACACTTGCACTAAATGCAGAGATACCATTACTGAAAACTAAGGTTCAACCTCCTCTTCTGGAACTGAACTGGGGTTGTTTTTTGTGGTCATTCCTAGTTTTAAACAAACGGATTTTAAAATATCGAATTGAAGTTAGAAATTTGGAATGTTAAAATATGTTAGTATTTTAAATGTTATTTATGTGTTATAACTTTTAAATTTATGGGTAGATTAAGGATCTGTTTTGTATAGTACATTATTTCCTTCACATTTTTATGTGTTTGGGAAAAAAAAATAGTATTGAACGTTTCGAACCGGTTTAAAATAAGTTAAAAAGAGTATATATTTTAAGTTTAACAATTATGGTTATAAGGTGAACCGTACTTTAAAAAAATGATATTGTATGCTCAGGTTCAATCCTAAACCAATTTACTCAAAAAAAGAAATTAATAAAAAAATTATTTTAATGATTAAAATCACTTTTAAAACGTGTCAACCTAAATCTTTATTATTTCACTGCATTGGACAATTAACAATTTTGAAATATTAAAATGCATTATAAAATTTGCATTAAAAAGTAGTGTTTGATGCTTATATAAATATAAATTTTTCATTTGGATCAATTCATCAATATAAATATTTGTAAATATATTTATTTAATTTTAATAACTATAAAATATTTTCTAATTTGAGTATTATATTTAAAGAGTAATACTTTGATTTATTATGTAAAAGTAGAATGATAAAGGGTTTTTATTGCATATGATACCATGTATTTTATGTGAGTAATAATTTTTTGATTGCATATGATATAATGTCATGTATTTCTAATTTATGTATGTTATCATTACAACTTAATTAACAATAACATAAAAATATTATTTTACTATTTTAACAAGTAAAATTCTTGTACAAAACAAGGTTAATAACTATTATAAATAAGTTCTAAATATAAACTGTTAAATAATTATTATATTATTTTCCTTATATATACCAAGAACCAGTTTGGTTAGGGCTTTAATTATATATTTTTTCAAGAGATTATCCTGTGTGATATTGAAACTAACCTTTTGCTTATTGATTAAATTAACCATGATTTGAGTAAACCATACTCGAAATCTCACGTGTATTATAACCTTGAGTATAGAAATTGAAGCCATTATTACAAAAAAAAAAAAAAAAAAAGACTTAAAAACCATGATAATCACATAAAGAAGAGGTGACCACTGAAGAACCTCCACCATTTTCACGTACGCCTTCCAATTAAAAAGGATAGGTGGCGAACAGATTTAAAAAAAAAAAAAAAAAAAAAAAAAAAAGAAGAAGAAGACTAATATAGGAATAGCTGAAAGCCTGAAACGTAGTTGACTTCTGCGTCCATGTTCAACAGCGCAGAGTTCGATCCATGCACTTTCGATCTATTTATTATTCTCTGTCGAACAACGCAGAGATTTAAAGCGTAGATCCTCAGCGGAGACGAAAGACACGCCGAACCCCGTCAGCGGCACCGGAGTCGACGCCAGCTTCCATGGTGCACCTGAGCTTTGGCCTTAGACAGAACCTTGGCAGCGGTAAGCTGCTCGGAGGTGGAGCCAGTGCAAAGACAAAATCCCCCGAGAACCAGTCGGTGGAAATGACTGGAGAAGGAGACTGATAGGGAGTGGCCGGAACGATGAAGCCTCTCCGGAGCTTTTCTGGATCGGATCCTGACGTTGCCTCACGCGGCCGGACCTGGGGTTTCGAAGGTGGAGACTTTCTGGGATTGAGTGACTGGTGCCTAGATAGCTTCTTCTTGCTTGGAGAGAAACCGCACGCCGTCTGAGGTGTCGGAACGGAGACAGGAAGAGGAAGCAGCGGCGGCTGTTTGTTTCCACCGCTGCTGTAAGTGGCGAACTTCGGGTAGTTGTATATGTCGGCTGCCGTGGATGATGATCTGGTGACGAGGTCAACGGAACGGCTGTGGCGGTTCCTTTGTGGTTTGGCCTGCTTGTTGTGGGAGGAGAGAGAAACAACGGCGTGCATTTTTAGAGAGACGAATAAAATGATATCTAATATAGAAAATAGAGATAAATCAGTGGAAATGAAGAAGGGATTAGAGGGTAATTAAGATAATTTTTAATCCAAAATTAGGGACTAATGAAATTGATTAACCCTATATAGAAGGGTTTAGACTTTAGAGGGGATTGAATCTGCAGCTGTGGAAGCTCTAATGTGATTCATCCAAACAGTACTGCCTTCTTTTTATAGAGAACAAGAGGAAGAAGAAGAAGTCAAGAACCCTAACGCTATCTTATTTTAATAATTTTTGGAGATACACAGGGAGTACGAATTTTTTAAAACAGTGATTATGTTAAAAAAAATTAGAAAAGTAATTATGTAAAAAAATAATATTTCGAAATCATGGTATACGCGCTACTGTATTGTGCATTATATGTTTTTTTTTAAATAAAAGACAGCATCCTCGGTAGTGTGCTTTGCCAAAATGGAACAACACGCCACCCCAAGTGACGTTTATTGTCATTTTCTTCTTCTTCGACGACTCGATGTTTAATTAAAAATTAAATTATGTATCTATTAAAAAAATTATAGTAAGTAAATGTTTTAATTGTGATGCAAAAAAATATTAAATTTGGACTTACGTATTGGCTATACGCCATGCCCTAAGTTAAAATATGAAAATTTGACTTAAAAAAATATAACTTAAACCCTCTAATTCAAAACTCAACACGGTTAAAGACATTTATGACGAAATTCAATTTTCTACCTACTCTAATTTTTTTGAACTTTTTTATTATATATAACATAACATCGTTTGTCCTATAATTTGACCAGAATGATTCAATGCATTAAGTGAGAAATTTAATTATATACTTACTCAAAAAAAAAAAGGGTTACAGAGCATATATAATTTAATTAGGACATAAATGTTGCTAATTAGCCGTTGTTTTTTGACTTTCGGACTGCCCGTATAATACGATAGACAAAAAAAACTATACATACATCTATAATTTTCTCTCTCTATATATATATAGATGTATGTATAGTTATTTTTTTTCTATCGTATTATACGATCAGTCAAAAAGTCAAAAATCAATGTCTAGTTAGCGTCATTTATGTCGTAATTAAATTACCTACGCACTGTAATTTTTTTTCGTTTTTTTAGTAAGTATATAATTAAGCTTCTCATCTAATGCATTTAATCATTCCAGTCAACGAGGTTAGGTTAAAAAATTAAACATATATTTAATAAAAAAAATGGAGTAGATAGATAATTGAATTTCGTCATAAATGTCATTAACCGTGTTGAGTTTGGAATTACAGAGTCTGAGTTATATTTTTTTAAGTCAAATTTTCATATCTTAACTTAGGGCATAGCGTATAGTCAATACGTAAATTCAAATTTAATATTTTTGGCATCATTTGAATCACAATTAAAATATCTACTTACTATAAATTTTTTAATAGATGCATAATTTAATTTTTAATTAAAAATCGAGTCGTCGAAGAAGAAAAAAAAACTAAACAACCCCACTTGGCCGTGTATTATTATTTTGACAATACACGCTACCCTAGGGTGCGCATTTTGTAAAAATAAAATAAAAATAATATGCTATTCATGGTACCGCGTATACACATATTTCGAAATATTTTTATTTACATATTTACTTTTCTATTTATTTTTTAATATAATAACTTTTTGAAGAAAAAAAATGCAGAGAATACTAAATATTTTGGCCGTAAAATAACACTTGATTTTTTCCTTCTTGAACTTATAAATCTATATAAGAAAAAAAAATATGAAAGAATTACCAAGAAAATGCTTTTTTTAATGTATTATTAATTTATTATAGAGGATGTTATGAATGTTTTATCTCATTTGCAGGTGAAAATACCATCTTAACAAAGCAAATGATGCTTTAACATTAATATTTTCGGTTTTAAAATTACGGGAGTAATTATTCAATTAAAAAAATATGAGTTTATTACATGTTTCATGTATGGTGCTTTAATTACAAGTTGGACTTTAAATTTTTACAATTTCCGAGTTAAGTTCTAACTGCAAGTGCAACTTTTTATTTTATCTAATTAAATAAATATTATTGGCCAAAAAAAATAATATTAAAACTTTCAATTCATTTGAGTTAGTAATTTATTAAAACATATACTAAATTATTCTTACTCTAAAAAATTAGTTAATCAATTGTTTGGTCGGTCGGTGATGGACACTCTATACGGCCGTTCATGGATGCGTGGCTTCCCGGGAGGCACGAGGTGAGGCTGGGGCTGGGGCTGAGGCCGATATCGAGGGCTCAAGCGGAGACACGGCTAAATGACTGGTTGGACTCAGAGAGCAAACAATGGAGATCAGAGGTGATTCATGCAGCCCTTAACAGCTTGGAGGCGCAGTGGGTGCTGCAGGTTCCAATACTATTGGTGTCTAAACCTGACGAGCTCCGGTGGCCTTACGAAAGGAAGGGCTGAATCACAGTACGGTCCGCCTACCATCATATTAGGGATCGGGATGACAGAATCCTCCCAGGTCTGTCTGGTATGGCTGCTGAGGCTTTGCAACCCTCTCATCTGTGGGCATCCGTCTGAAAATCCAAGGTATTGCCTAAAGTGAAAATGTTTGTTTGGAAGTCTATCAACAGGGCTGTCGCGGTTCGGGAAAACTTGGCGAGGAGAGGCTTGCAGGTGGGGAGCCAGTGCCCGTTGTGCCAAGGCGCCGAGTCAATCGAGCATTTGATGATGGACTGTTCTTGGGTGCAGGGTGTGTGGCTCGACCTGTTGGGGCTTACCGACCCCCGAGATGGTTGCAACTCGATCTCGCAATGGCTGAGCAAGAGGAGGTCCGACAGGTCGGGATCTAGCTCGGGGGATGAGACCAGATGGAATGTCATTCTCACTGGATGTTGGCAAATCTGGAAATCCAGATGTGCCTTTGTGTTTGATGGAAGGTGGCCTGATCCGAGTCAGGTGGTGATCGGGGTCAGGAGGTCGGTGATCGAACTGAGCCTTCAAGGGTAAAGGCGGTTTAGGTGTGGTAGCCCGGGATCTTAGGGGCCTGGTCGTTGCTGGTGCCCAAACCTCCGAGATGTCAAATTTCATTGACGTTTTGGAGGCAAAGGCAGTTTTGTTAGGTGTTAAACTAGCAATCGAGAATAGTTGGGAGTCAGTCATTATTGAGTCGGACTCGGACTCGGAAGTGGTCGTTAACCACATTTTTGGGATAGCTCATTTTTGGTAAATTGAAACTATTATACAAAATAGTTTAGTTTTGGCCGGGTCAATTTGTAATTTAGTTTGGAATAGGATACCGAGGTTCGCAAACCAATGTGCGGACTGGGTAGCTAAGTCAGTTTTAGGGGGGATGTGTCATTGTTTTTGGGTTTCCCAACCCCCCTCGATCAGTTGTTGTGCATGGATTCGGTTTTGTATCGGGAACAAGCGTGTTCCCAATTTTGTGAGTAATATACAAAGTTCTTTGAGGCCAAAAAAAAATAAAATTTGTTCATTACCAATATTACATAACCACTAAAGTGTACCGACAACGGCTGGAGTCGGTCGCTACAGACTACCCAAGAATTAGGGAAACCGTAGGACGGCAGCCGTCAAGTGAATGACGACCGTTAGATTACCTTTTAAGGAAATGCCATCAGGGATTCTAACCGTTGACTACGTCCTCCAGTTTCTCGAATTGTGGCCTAGAATACACAAATCAGAGGCTAAACAATCTACGCCGTACGCGTCTCCACCATCGTAGGGCCCAGGCTGCTCTTTCAGTCGTTATGACTTATGAGTCTTATTTTTATTTTTGACCAATACTTACGAGTCTTATGACCTCACGTTTAGGGGACTTTTCGTTTTTTTTTTTTAAATCTTTGAAAAAAAATATAGTTGGCATTTTACCCTTTAAAAATTAACTATCAATGCAATTGCTGGATAAAAATTATTTTAAGTATGAAGTAAACATATTAAAGGAATTACACTATTGGAAATTCCTCCTAAACACTATAGAAAAAATTGAGATTTTTCAAAAAGTAGGCAATGTGTCAAAACAATTTGAAAAGGTTAGTATACTAAAAAAATATTTAGCAAAATTTATATAAGCGCTATTAGGGTAGCTTTTTTACAACGTGCGTTATTTTGAGTAGCGTTTTTCATAAAACGCTACTCCTAGTGACGTTTTGTTTTTGCTTTTTTACATTTTTTTGAAGACTCGATGTTTAATTAAAAATAAAATTATGTATTTATTAAAAATAAAAATAAAAAAATTACAATAAGTAGATATTTTAATTGTGATTTAAATTATGCAAAAAATATATTAAATTTGGACTTACAGATTGACTGTAGGCTCTGCCGTAAGTTGAGATATGAAAATTTGACTTACAAAAATATAACTCAGACCCTGTAAGTCCAAACTGACCACACTGAGCGTCATTTATGTCGTAATTCAATTATCTACCTAGGCTAATTTCTTTTATTATAAATACAGTGATTTTGTAACATAACATCGCTTGTCTTATAATTTGACTGAAATAATTAAATGCATTAGGTGAGAAATTTAATTATGTACTTACTAAAAAAAAATGAAAGTGTGTAGATAATTTAATTACGAATTAAATGACGCTAACTAAGCATTAATTTTTTACTTTTAGACTGACTGTATAATACGAAGTAAAACATTAATGCTTAGTTAACGTCATTTAATTCGTAATTAAATTAGCTACGCAATTTGATTTTATTTTATTTTTTTTGAGTAAGTACATAATTAAATTTCTCACCTAATACATTTAATTATTTCGGTCAAATTATATGACAAGCGATGTTAGGTTACAATATCACTGTATTTCTAATCAAAAAAATAATCTTAGGTAGATAATTGAATTACGACATAAATGACGTTCACCGTGGTCAGTTTGAACTTACATGGTCTGAGTTATATTTTTTTTAAGTTAAATTTTCATATCTTAACTTACGGCAGAGCTCAATCCGTAAGTCCAAATTTAATATTTTTTGCATAATTTGAATCGCAATTAAAATATCTACTTACTATAATATTTTTATTTTTTTTTAATAAATACATAATTTTATTTTTAGTTAAACATCGAGTCATCAAAAAAACGTAAATAAACAAAAAAAAACGCCACTATGGGCATTTTAAGTAGCGCACGTTGTAAAAAACGCTACCCCCAGTAGCGTTTATATAAATTTTGCTAAATATTTTTTTTTCAGTATACTTACTTTTTCAAAAACAATTAGCACAGTACCTACTTTTTGATAAAACTTCATTATAAGTCCATCTTTTTCACCAGTCTTCTTATATATTTTTAAATTTCTCTTCGTACTATGTTACTATTAGTTTTAAAATTTCAATATTTTGTTAAGAACAATTTACATATTTTTAAATTGTGATTAATTTTTTTTTATGTTTCTAATTGATATATTTCTTATATTCTTATCTGATGTTATATATTATTCTCTGTTTCTGATGTGCATTTACAGTGTGTTTTTTTCACAAAATTCATAATTACATAAGCCAAAATTCTTAAACATTCCGTGAAAAGAATATGCAATTATATACTAAATGTACGGTTCAATATTAAGTAAAATATTAAAGGGCAGATGATAAGTTATAATATTAATTGCCGACCGACCAATGGAAGGTTAATGATAATAATTAGTTAAAATATTTCTGTTGCTAGATTGCCCAACCAAATCATATTTGATTTGATACCTAACGTACTATTCTTCTTTATATATATATTTCTTTTAATATACTCTATGCTATTATTATTTCTTATATTGAAAATTAATGTAACTGGTGTTACGCATGTGAAAGAAAATACGTATGAAATTACCCAAGTTGACCTTTACACAGGATTATTTAAGTTATATATATACTACTAGTATCTTCTTCGTGATATTATGTGTTGATTTGAAATAATTTTCGACATAATATTAATAACCATTACGAGTCTACCAAGTATGAACAGAACATATACGAAAAATGTATCTTTGAAAAATTATTTATGATAAGTTTTGTATTTTTAAACATATCATATTTAGGTACATAATGATGATAACATCACATTAGGAACTATTTATGATTATATTATTTATTATTTTTATAACTATTTCAAATTTAAATAAAGATACATGATGATAAAATGATAGCATTATCTTTAGAACAAATATTTATCTTAGACATTCTTTTATTGATTTAATATAAAAATCTCATACACACTTTGCATGATATATAATTTATTTTATATTGAGTGAAAGAACTATATAATCTCTTTATATATATATATACATGAAGAACTTATTTATTATATATTAGTCTTTTAATTTATAATATTATTTTTCTTTAAACAAATTGACTAAATATTATACAATAAAAAATAATTATATTTATAAATAAATGTTGAAATAATAATATTTTTATAATATTAACTATTCCATGTGTTTCAATATTATGAACTATAAATATTATAAATTGTATTAAGTGTATTTATTCATAAAATTAATTAAAAATAAATGAGTTAAGAATAACAATTATTATTAGTAATTATTAATTAATACTTGTAAGTTAACTATATATATATATAATTATATATAATGTTTTGTCACTTATATTAGTGCATATGCTTATACAAATAATATTAAAATCATTAGTAATGTTTTATTTATTTTAATAATATACTTATTTAAATTATACAAATAGAATTTTATTTGTTTTCATATTAAAAAAAATACCGAATATATAAATATATAACAAATAGTTTTTCATAAAATTGTAAGTAAATATCTTGATGTCTACATAATAGTTTTAATTAACTTAACTTTTACGATTTATGACTTCTATTAGTGTCCATATAAAAATGTTAAGAACATTACTATTTTTAATTTCATTTTAACAATAGAAACAATCTCTTATGTTTTCATTCTACATGTAATATTTTATATTTAGACTATAAATATATAGCAGATACTTTTGTAATATTATTAAAATTTATTTTGATATTATTATAATAAGGTAGGTGATGTTGATATGTGACTTATTTTGATAAGAATACTATGTGATAGATGAAATATATCCTTAATTAATTTTAAATTTAATTTTGACGAGTAAATTTTAATATGCGCATACTTGATATTCATAAAATATAATATTATGTATTTTAGTATTGTATAAATTTTACTTCATAAAATATGTTTAAAGACAAAAATCTCTCTCTCTATATATATATACATATATCAAAGAGAAATAAATACACATATGAAATAAAGAGAAATAATTGAGGTTTTATACTTATCTTGAGAATAAATAAGAGGTTTTGGAGAATTTTAAAGTGACTTACATGATATGTCACCTAAAAATGAGAACTGGATAATTGGCATTGACCAATTCAAAAATATTAATTTGATATTAGAAATGAGAAAATACAACATAAAACTCACTTGTCAATAATTTAAATGATCTAGCCAAATTAATATATATAGATCATATGTATTTACTTCATTAAGTTAGCCAATTACACTTGAATGAGGTGTTAAATGAGTCGTTATCCTTAAAAATGAACATAATTCAACTCTGAATAAAGACTTCCTTTGGAAAGATTTTAGTTTTTTCAGCTTAAAATATGAGAGACAATTTTATACAACAAAACAAATATTGTACCAAAAAAACAAAATTGCCCAACGAATGTGTCATTGACTAATTAATCCTTAATTTGTCTAGAATTTGAGAAATAAGATTGTGCATGTCATAGATTTACTGGAGACAAGCTTGATTTGAACACTTACCTAGTACAAACAATTTCATATATAGTTACATGTAAAAACAACAACTTACATTTTGGTGAATAGTCCATAAAGTTCTAATTAGACCATGGTCCAAAATTTACAAGCCAAATTAACTCATACACAAGGAATAAAAAAACACATGAGGGTGTTGGATTTAAGTGACTTGGTCTTGAATTCGAAGGTAGGATCTAAATTTATAAGAAAGAAAGTTCGAGATTTGTCTGTGATTTTTCATCTGATGACAAAGTTAGCTTAAGATTTTATAAAAAATATATGTAGAGGATGGTAGATTATATTTGAATGTTATATAAGTATGAGACATTTATAAAGAATACTTAATGTGAATCTCAAATCACTTGTATATCATGATCAATTCCTTTGAATCTTCTGGGTTTTCTAGAAAGATTGTACTATTTTAGAGAAGTCGTCACCTCTTAGGAGTACTTGGGAGGCGTCTCTAGTTCCTGCCGTCACAGCCATAGCGAATGCCCTAAAACCATCGTCACTACTTGTTAGTCTGGTTTCCTCGAATGCATAGCATATTTATGAATCATAATTTCAATACTTGATGTTCAAATTTCTGACACGTATATTTTCCATTAGATAAGATCACAATTATTTCTTCATGACTTTCAACATATAATTTAGATAATGTAATTATTTTTATTTGTTTTTTCAAATTTTATTAATTAAAAATATTCTAATTATTTACATTCACAATGAGGGTTTTGATTTAACATTGTCGGGGGATGCTGACGTGATGAGTACCTTCCTTCCACCCGCACGACACGGCCGCCGACCATTTCTTGCAGACCGACCATTTTTATGGATACCCTCTTACTTTATTTCAACTTACACTTTCTTGTAATTACCTTCCACAATAAATATTTAGTATTGAAATTGTAATACAGAGTGTCATGGCTGACTTCATCGGATTAGTGTACACGAAATTTCAGGGAAAAAATTGGAAAAACTATCGAATTGAGTGTAATATACAAAAGTCTGTAGATGTGAATATAATATTTATAATAATAATAATAATCAATATTTATAATAATAATAATAATCAATATTTATTATAAAACTCAGAGAAAGAAAAATGGCATTGTTTTCCTCCTTATAATTGCAGTTACTATTGTTTAACAAATTATTTTACTATTATTTAGCAAAAGAAAAATCTTTAAAAAATATTCTTACGGTGTGTTTCTTTCACGGAATTCGAAATCAGGAATAAGGAATACAATAGTGAATAATGAATAGGAGATAAGAATATTAAGTTATTTTTTTGGTGGAATTGTATATGGAAATGGAATGTAGTAAAATGAATATTTGTCCATTTGGTATATGTATAGTATATAATACATATAATTTGTATAAATTAATTTTAAAAATCAATTATAATAAAAACTTATAATATAATTAATTAATAATTAAAAACTTTTAAAATAATTTATTTAATTAATTAAGATAAACTACTTGAATTAATATAAATCCATTATTTTTATCAATACTCATCCACGATATATTTATCTGAACCATAATATCGATAATTACAATATCTGAAATATAATATTCCATTATAAATAACAATACACCATTGTCTAGCAACATGGATTTCTTTCCCGAAATTAAACAAATCCTACTGCAAAGTTCATCAGTAGTCAGTATTTGGAAGAAAAAAAATCATCAGTAGAACATAAGCTGAGGTTACCAACCTCATGAGTAGAAACAGTCCAAGTCGAAGACCCCATATCACAACAAGCATTGTGAATACCACCTAGAGAAACAACAAGAGCATATTTGTTCTAAACTGAATGAATTTCATTATAAAACAAAGATGGAGGTTAACATCTCATCAACTGTAAATCATAGAGCCTTCTAAATTTGTCTTCACCCGAACCCAGATTCATGGACGAACACACCAACATGATTTGAATATCGACATTCCTTAGGCTCACCAGGTTATAAAACGAAACAACATAATCAAAGCAAATAACCCAGAATTCGATTATGGGTTCGGTGATGAACCCAGAAACGTTATGGGTTCATCACGAACCCAGAATCGTTCTGGGTTCGTGACCAAGAATCGAAGCACTAAAGAGGAAGATTCGAAGTATTGGAATAAGAATCGAATCATACATGATGAAGGAGAGCAGTGGAAGAATCGAAGAAACACGGTTGAGGTTGGAGAAGAAATAAACACGGTTGGGGTTGGATAAGAAATAACTTAAGGGAAAACTTGGAAATAAGGAAAGTTAGTGAGGGTAGAATAGTCTTTAACGCCCCTATTCCGGATCCCTTGCCTTCTAGGCTTAGGAATTCTGAGGTTTTCACACGGAATGTGTAAGTCTACCCCGCCCGGAATTCGTAAGCCAAATTTTTCTAATTCCGCAAAAAGAACAACTTCTTACGAAATTCGTAAACCGATTTCCTTACACATTTTGCGAAAAGAACATGTCATTAGTGAAAATTTGAAAATTTAAAATTCCTCAAAGAATGCTTTACAAACCACACAAAAACTCAAAAAAAATAAGATTTTAGATTGTAATAGACTAACAATTATTATTATTTAAATTTTAAAATAATTAGAACATATAAGAAAAGACTAGGCTTGTTCATGAACCAGTTTGATTCCGAACCGGTTCAGAAATGAACTGTTATGGTTTGAAAAAAAAACATTACTTTTTTATGTTTCTAAAAAACTGGTATGGTTTAGGTAAAAAAGAACTGGTCTGTTTCGAACCGATTCATAACCAGTTCAAACTGGCCTGGTATGTTTTTTTTAATAAATAATTTTGGTTAAGAATCAGTCTGGTTCAAACCGGAACCGAACCGGCTAAAAAACATATGTTGCACACATACAATACAAAACCGAACAGAGTCTGAAACTGCACACAACAGGTAGGTTGTGTTCACCTTGAAAAATGTCACCAAGCTTTTATTCCTGAATATATCAACTTGTTCTCCAACTTCGAGTAGATTGCAACAAGTCAACAATGAAGTTTGTAAAACTCTGCATCTAGCTGATGCTTAATGACTATAATTAACCTATTCTTTAAGAATAAACCTTAGATGATCAACGAAGAGCTGTTAGTTTCTCTTTTACCAAATCGTTTTCGTTTCCATTGAACCAATGTCAAATTTCACTCATTTGAATACTTGCCTCATCGGTTCAAACATCCATCAATGTCAAGAACTATTAGCAAACCAATGAGGAAATTGTGTAATTTGTCTCGATCAGCTAAACCTTTCAGATGAATATCAAGCAATGAACGGAAAAGAAGTCGACAACAAAATGTGATTTTGGCAAATCAATGGCAACATTGTTTAATTTGACTCGACCGGTTAAACTAATTAAACTGGAGCATGAAAAGAACAGGAAAACGGTTTTTAATCTTAAAGTACCTACCTGGTGGAAGTCACTGGAGCCATAACCAACAGAACCAGTTGAGTTTGGTAAGAGGAGTTCGTCGATTGCTTCGTCGTCGGCGACGGTTTTTGTGCAGAGGAGCTGGAGTTCGGCTGAGCAGAGGAGCTGGAGGAAACTGTGACTCTGTCGACGAGGAGCTGTCGAGCTGGAGTTCTCTGTGATTGAAAGTTAAAGAGTCAAAAACCTAGAAATTTAGAATGAGGGTAATGACTAATACGACTGAGAGCGTCTCTGGTTTAAAGTGCAAGATTGAGGAATGACAGAAGAATTAGGTAACATGTAAGGTAAGCGTCTCTGCTTATTGATAGATGGTTGAGAGACATCATACCGACTTTGTTTATTAAAGATGATTTAAACTTTGAAGTGGTTTGATTTAAATTTAAGTATAAATCAGTATAAAAAAAAAGAGTCGATTCGAACAGATTTGAACTGGATTTTTGTACTATTTCGAACTGGTCTATTTAAAGCCTAAAAAACTGGTTTGATTTTGGAACTAGTTCGGCCAAATTGGTTCGAACCAAACCAGACCAAAACCAGATCAATTCATCCGAACCGGTTTTAATGAACAATCCTATAAAAGACACTAATAATCTAGTGGGGTTAATTACTTAATTGGTTACACATGTTTGACCAATGTTCAGAATGGTTACTCATGTTTCAAAATGTGATTAATTGGTTTTGAAATATGACTATTTGTTTTTTTTTACTGTTCACAGTTAGAAATCACAGTTAAGTCACTATTTAGATACGTAAAATGACGTAATTACCCCTAGAATCATCTTCAAGAACACATCATCATCTTCAAGAATAAGAATTGAAGAAACCAGAAATGCTGTTTCTGGGTTCTTGAAGGACCCAGAAATCAGATTTCTGGTTTCTCAAGAACCCAGAAACAGCATTTCTGGGTTCTTCAAGAACCCAGAATCGCAATTCTGGGTTCTTGAAGTTCTGTATTGCAGTACATATTATCACCAAATGTGATTAAATGGTCATACATGTTTCTCTATAATGTGATTAAATGGTCATACATGTTTCTCTATAATGTGATTAAAAGGTCATACATGTTTCTCTATAATGTGATTAAATGAATACTGTTGTTTGAAATGATGTGATTAAAAGGTTCGACATGTTACCCACATTGTGAAGAACCCAGAAACAGCAATTCTGGGTTCTTCAAGAACCCAGAATCGCAATTCTGAGTTCTTGAAGAACCCATAAACAACAATTCTGGGTTCTCAAGAACCCAGAAACAGCATTTCTGGGTTCTTCAAGAACCTAGAATTGCGATTCTGGGTTCTCAAGAACATCAAATCGAATTTGGTTCGATTCTTGTTCTTCAAGAACTTCCATGTGTTCTTCAATACAACTAAGGGCATAATAGTCATTTCACAATTCAATAATATGTTAAAAAAATTAATTAACGGTTTATTAACGGAATAACCAATTAATCACATTGGGAAAAACATGTGTAACCAATTAGTCACATAGCAAAATCAATTAATCACATTTTGAAACATGTGTAACCATTCTGAACATTGGTCAAACATGTGTAACCAATTAAGTAATTAACCCTAATCTAGTGCCATACAACATTACCTATAATAATCTAAACTGTTTTTGATGTTCTTCCCTTTATAAATGATTATTTTTCTATACGAATACCAAAATCTACAAGCATACATTTCCAAAGATAAGAAAGAAACAAAATAATAAATGTAATAAAGAGTTAATAAGACCAACCAATGCAATATTAAGTTTGGTGATGTGGTTGATCATAATCACTTATTACTTTATGTGAAAATTATTTTTTGTATCGTTAGTATTTTTTTATTTAAATTTGCGTTATTTAGTCACTTATATTAAAAAAAATGTTTTTTAATTCAAAATACAAATAAACGTAAGTGCTGCTCTGATTAATTGAAATGTAAAAAAAATAACTTCTTATAAAATCAAAGCACATGCTTATTAAGGTTATACATGGGGAGAAAAAAACACGCAGTGGCAAGTGGCAATGGAAGTGGAGTGCTGGCTGGAGGAAGAAGGTCCACAACTGTAACATTTAGACATATTTTGAATATCTCCATTCCGTAAGTTTTTCATTACATATTTTAAAAATTACATAAATAACATATTATTTTTAAAAATATTACAAATAAGTACTTCATTTTTTATGGTACTATTGAATTTTAATTCGATAAAAAAAATTGATTGAATCTAATTAAGGAAATATAGTCTAAAACTCAAATCAACTCATTTATGAGTGAAAACTGATCGAAGTCAAAAATGAGGGGACTGAATGTTAAAGGTCCCTTAAGCAGTGGTTTCGTACCCACTAATTAACACTCCTAAACTTTTAAACTTATAAGATTTAATTTTACAATATAATTGTACAAAGATTTGCAATGAAATAATTTTACAGAATCGATTTACTATATTGGATTAATAAATCTCTCTCTGTCTCTAAATATATTAATTTGATTTTCAGAAAAAATAAAAGAGCAAACCAAATCATTATACAAATTGCAATATTCAATAGTGTCGGGATTCTGCAATGGGCCGGACTCGCTAGTGCCGATAAAGGGATAACGGACCGACCCGTTAGAAGCCTATTCTAAATCCGGCTGTTCAACCTCTAAACGATCAGGATTCACAATCTCTGCATTGTTTCTTACCAGAGATTCCTTTGTGGGTTAAAAATCTTGACTATGGTCGAGTAAGCCTGACTAAATGAGTTTATCGTGTAGTAGTTATTACTGTTCATTTTGTCAGAATCTGCATAAATAAACCAGAGTTAAAAAGCCTAGCAACTAGAGAAAGCAGAATGTCAAAAAAGAGAAGCATATCTGAATATTGACATATATGTACCATCACTTGAGTATATGCAGAATTGTCAAAAAGTAAAATAGTACTCTATTTGTATAAGTAAGACAATCTGTACTGATTTATCATATGAATGAAAGTATCCAATTCTCAATATTCAGTTTTTTCACTTAGCCAACATATATCATATCAGTCGTAAATGTTCGTTATGTCTTTGGTTGAATTTACTCCATCGCTGCTCATTCAAAGTTAGAGCGACCTTCTAATTTTATGTTATTTCCAAGTTTGATTGGCTCAATGAATTTAAGATTAATATATTAAATTGTTACACATTTTTGTTCAGTGTGACTATTTAATTATACATTTTTTTCGTTCAGAATGTGACTGCTTGGTTACAAATTGTCCTATTTAGTTACTCATATTTGACAAATGTGATTAAATAATCATTAAAATGTCAATTTTACCTTTCCCCTTATCTTTATCATGATTCATATTCATATTCATATTCATATTCATATTCATATTCATATTCATATTCATATTCATATTCATATTCATCTTCATATTATTTATGTTTATCTTCAAGTTCATCTTATACTTTGCAAATCGAATCAAAAAATTCATTATGGGTTCGTTTGAAAAAGAAGTAGAAGAAATCACATAAAAAAGATGAAGAACAAATGAAGATAAGTCATAAATGTATTTTTGTTTTTTCATTTCATAAAAAATCATTATAACAAAATAATCACATGTCAAAAGTACATAGCCATCTTGCACAAAAAATAACCAGAAGAAAGATACGTAATCATTGAAAATATTAATCCATGAATTTATTGGAACAATGTGGCCTTATTTGGACAAGGTATGAGAATGAACGTTGTTTTCCTGCTAGGCTTGTTCATGAATCGGTTCGGGGTCGAACCGGTTCTGAACTGAACTGGTCTGGTTTGAAAAAAATTAGTACATTTTTCTGTTTCTAAAAAAACTGGTCTGGTTTAATGAAAAAAGAACTGGTCTGGTTCGAACCGGTTCGAACTGTTCTGGTCTGTTTTTTTAAATAACAATTTTGGTTCGGAAATAATCCGGTTCAAACCGAACCTAAACCGTCTGAAAATCCTGTCCAACACACTGAACCGTCTGAAAAAATACTGAACCAATTGAAAAATACTGAACCGGCTGGAAAAAACTGAACCGACTGAAAAATACACTGAACCGACTGAAAAACACATTGAACCGATTGAAAATCTGTTCCACAATCGACTAAAATCATGTCCAAAATCAACATACGAGAGTCCAATATATCTATAGGTTTGGTTTATTGAAGACATCTCTAGGTTTAGTTGATTTTGCTTCAAACCGGTTCTAAAATTATATAGGTTTAAAGTGGTTTGATTTAAATTTAAGTATAAACCAGTATCAAAAAACGAGTCGAACCGATTCGAACTGGATTTTTGGTACTATTTTGAACTGTTCTATTTGAAGGCAAAAAATACTGGTCTGGTTTTGGAACTAGTTCAGCCGAACCGGTTCGAACCAAACCAGTTCGGCCGAACCGGTTTATTTGGCCAAGCCTATTTCCTGCCAAAGGCATAGATGATACTATGAAAGATAAAATTTATGCTTTTTCTCAAAGAATGATCGTATTATAGCTTGATGAGAAAATTAAATCAAGACGAGAAAAAAAAAAAAGGAAAATTAATTTTTGAAATTGTTGATTCATCGGGAATCTGATGTTCGTGCTGTTGTTGAACATCAATTACTAGGAGACTCTCGGTTACGTGGACATTCCCTTATCTGATGTTAGTCAACAATAAGAGAATCAACGGAAAGTACAACCTGATCGATTCGAAGAACGGGAAGATTCAAATCGAGCTGCAGTGGAGAACTTCGTCATGAGGTCGACAATTTGTTAGGACCGACAACACGATACCATCACATAAATACGCACAAAAAAAATTGTGTTCATAAAATTATATGACAGAACAATAACGTGATATCACGAATACGATAACACGAAAATATGTTCGTGTTTGTATTTAAGTATCAGAACACAATAACATGATAATTTTTATTTTTGTCAACTATGAAGTTTGACTTGAAAGTTTATTCTTTTAAATATTATTCTAAATAAATTTCATTTAATATCTTTTAAAACTCTATTTAAATAAAAAAAATTTATAGAGTTTATCAATTCTACATTAAAAACTCGTGAAATATGATGTTTAAATTGACACTTCTTATTATGAACAATTATTTATTTTTTAATTTCGCATGTGAACATATATAACTAACTAAACTTAATACAACATGCTAACACGACATAAATACGCACGAAAAGTTATATGTCACGTTCGTGTTAAAGGGCATGATATGATAAGTTTATCGTGCATGGTAAGTGTCACACACAATAAATGTATTGATACGGATGCCAATACATAAGTACGCACGATTTGTCACTCGTAAATTCAACAAACACAACTTGATGTATATAAAACAGTTGTATGTTGATGTGGATTTTGAATTTGTTTCCGACTCTTGCTTGTTGATGTTGTGTTCGTACTTACGAACCACCTGACATTTGTTTTCTCTCATTTGGATTAAAATTGATTGTACGATGAATTTTAACAGGTCATCCATTTTTCGGTGTATCCAAATAGATGATGAATAGAAATTTCTTTACACAACCTACAATCTTTAACACGATTCAATTACACGATCTATTGTATATATAATTAATAAATACGTCTAAATACTTATAAAGTGCAAATATACAAATAAATACAATTAAAGATACATGCTTAAAAATTTAATTTGTTCTTGTATCTTTTTTAAATCACGTATAAATTATAAAATTTATAGATTTTAAATGATGTTACTTCAAATTAATTATTTTATATAGTTACACGACTTATATTATATGTTTAAATAATATATTTATAATGTTTTATTTTTATGACTGTAAACCCTCGGATTCGACGATTCTAATGTAAAGTGAATTTATATTTATAACTAAATAACAAGTGTTCTCCAGCTATATGTCTAGCTCGCCTCCTTTTATTCTTCTATGATCGCTGACAAACCTTACTAATATAATATTTTTATATATAAATGGACAGTGTATGTATCTATACCTAATTATGTATTGCACTATCACTATCAGTATATGGAATTATTCCATCCATCTATCTACGCACTAAATTAAAGAACATGCAGGATTTCCTTTCCTCATGACCTAATTTTTATTCGACAATAATTAATTAAACGAATCGGGAACTGAAATGAGACAAACCCTAAACTGTGTCAGTGTGAGACATGACTTTTCATTTTAGGGTTTGTCTCACTTCAGTGCCCGATTCATTATCAGGAGACACATATTATCTACAACAGTAGAACACAGTGATAAAAAGGAAGACAGGGAATTAAACACTCAACTATAGACTTTACAGACATTTTTATAATTACTCGTACTCTTTCCTAAAATGAGTTGTGATTTTTAATGGGTTGAATTAGATTTATTTTTTAGTGGAAACATCACATTATATATATATATATATATATATAAATATTTATGCTTCGATTTGAAAATATCGACAGACACTAGTTTTAAGTCTAATTACATTTACATTATTTTTAAATTTATTTTTGAACATTTTTTCTTCTTCTAAAGTTCTGCCTTCACTCTATATTATTATTACCTTGTGAGATTAAATTTTGACTTTTTTTTCTTAATTGTTGATACGCATGCGATTACTTAACCAACTAAGATAACTTTGTGATACATACACACATACACACATACATACATAGTTACATATATATACTGTAGATCACTTGTTTAGATTCTCTCCCAATATATATATATATATATATATTCTTTGACCAATATATATATATTTTAAAAAGGTGAATCTGTTCTTGCAAGTTAGTGGACTGCAAAAATGTCGAATTGATTCTTTCATCTTTTTGGTGCCATGCATTATTTGTATATGTGTTTTGAGTTTCCATTGGAGGAATAATTGAAGGCCTTTTAAGTTTTTTTACACTTTTACACCATCACCTGTATTTTGTATTTCGAAAGGAGACATTCGAAAGATAATCCTTTATACTATTCGAGATGAAGAGCAAGTCAAGCATCATCAGAATTAGACCTCATAATTCGTATATATTGAGTCTGACTATAATGTGTTATTAATTGTCGTTATTAATTGTCGTCTCATATTAATCGTATTGTGTGTAAATTGTATATTATTTCAACTCAAAACACAATATAACATGATTAATAAACAAATTAGAAAACTGGTTCGTGCTTTGCGCAATATAATAATTATTTTAGTTTATAAATTAATAATATTTTTTAAATAAATATAAATATATATTTATAACATGATTATTTACATTTTATTAAGTACATTTAATTAATATTAATTCAATTACATAACATAAAAATTAATTATATTTATGAAAAAATGTTAAACTTTTTTTTTTATATAATATTATACAATATAAAAATTATTTATATTTTATAAAAATATTTGAAAATAAATGAGTAGATAATAAAAAAAAATGTAACAAATTATGAATATGATGCTAATTAATAATTTTAAAATTCATTTTATGACATCTATTATTTTTCATATATTTTGATTCGAATAGAATATAGCAATGATATTTTATTAAAATAGTTATAAGAAAAGTATGAAGAAATTATATGAAAATTATTATTATTATTTTTCATACCCTAAATTTTATGTCATAATTACCAAATATCTACATAAAATTAACATGTGATTATTATTTTCATAAAATTGATATATAATATACATAATAATCCTTAATTGCATCTTAAATTATCTTGTAATAAAAATATTTTATTTATACGGCTTCTTACTTTTCATAAAATATAAAATTTAGTAAATAAAATAAAGTTAAGAAAAATCATAAATGAATATAGACAATAAGAATATATTAATGAAATTTTGTAACTTATTGGGGAGAATGAATGAGAGTGTTGAGAATATTTTAAACTAAGTTACATGGCGTGCCACATATGAGTGAGAATTATATGTTTGACATAGACCAATTAGAAGTTATGAAATTGACATTAGGAATGAGAAAATGTATTAAAAGCTTACTTGTCACAATTCTACATAATTTAGCCAAATTAATATATAGATACAGATAGATATAGATTATACGCAATATATATAATTATACTTTTTTTAACAATTCTAATAAAAAAAATACATCAGATATACATGATAGGAAATACACAAATTATATAATTTAGTTTTACAGCGTGGTTGTCTGGATGAATAATAAATATACAAAATAGAAATAGAGAATAAAGAATAGAGGATAATAATATGACGTTGTTTGGTTGATTGATTGAAATGAGAATGGTGTAAGCCCGTAAGGTCAAATGACATATACATTCAGTATGTATAAATTATAATATACAAGCCAATTAGCTTATAAAAAGTTATATTAACTATTTTTAATTATTAAAACAGGAATAAATTAAGTAATAAAAAAAGATTAATTAAACTAATTTAAACATATATATGTATATATATATTTTTTAAAAAAAGAACAAATGTATTACTGTAATTATTTAGTAAGGTTGAGATCAATTTAGAAATTTAATCTACTTTATATTCCTAGATTACCCCACAATTAGGGATGTCGATGGTTAGGGTATGCCAAATACCATAATCATACCATATTTTTAAATCACATACCATAACCATAACCATTATGGGTATAATTTTAAATACCATAACCATTAAAATAACCGTGGTTATTAACCATAGTTTTACCCGTATACCCATATTCATTCCACACATGTAATATAATAAATGATCAGAAATTTTATTTTAAAAAGTACATCAATCTATATTACCATCCTTGGACTTTGGCGCCTTCAATCTTCAACAATTTCAAATTTTCAAGTATATAATTTATAGGGTTAATTACCTCAACCGTTACTTATGTTTGGCCCATGTGATTAAAAGGTTACTCATCTTTTTTTGTGTAGCTGAAACGTTACTTAAGTTTGAAGATGTGTCTGAAAGGTTACTCCGTGAACTTTCCGTCAAATCTGACTGTCAAAGTGTCACGTGCACAGCACATGACCTAATTAAAACGATTTGAAAGGACAATAATGCCCTCTTGTCACTTTGCAACGTTTCCCCCTCGTTTGATAACCATCTCCACACTCCAACTTCCTATCCAACTCTCATTTCCCTCCAACTGAAACTTGCACACCTCCTTCCGACTCGATAGTGTCGATTTTCAGCACGGAAGGAACCTCCTCGGCGACATTGCATTTCGGAACTGCAACTGGAAGTAAGTTTGTGTTTTTGCTTCGATTGAACTTCAGTTTGTGTGGCTTTTCGCATTCTTTCTGTTTTCGGACTTGGGTTTGTGTTCTTCTACCCTGTTTCACTTCGTTAATCTTCGATTCAATCGAAGATTAGGGCTTTGATGTTGGTTTGCGGTACGAAATGATGAAATTGCTGCATAATATGTTCGTATTTGGGCGTGTATTCAATAATTGTTGTAAATTGCTGCATAATTGCTGTAAATTGCTGCATAATTGCTGTAAATTGCTGCATAATTGCTGTAAATTGCTGCATAATTACATGTTTTGTGCTCCTAATCATTCATATTGAGTAATTGTTAGATACATAGATACATGGATTGTTCTAAGTGACTTGATTTTGTTTCATCGAAGTATTGCAACCTTTGCTTGAATATTTTTGTTTTGTTTTGATACGAATGGCAAGAAAACACGAATGGTCATGCTTCGAACCGGTTCAGAACAAGTACGGTAAATCGGCCAAAATCTGGAGCGGCCAAAAACTGGAGCGGTAAACCGTACCGGTTTTAAAATGTGGTAAATGTTCGGTTCTGAACCGGTTCGGGGTCGAACCGGTTCATGCCCAGCCCTACCCGTAATGATTATGGTTATGATATTTTAGTACGCACATGGTTATAATCATATTTTTGTACGCACATGGTTATTAATTATTTCATGGATTCAGAAATTTAGAAGTAACTATAATTGAATGATGTTAGAGTTAATATTGAATGATGTTAGAGTTAAATATTTTGATTGTTTGTGACATACATTTTTATATTTATTAAGATAATATTCATGTTCATTTAATATTTAACCTTCAAATTTTCAGGTTTTGATACATATTGTAGTCTGATTATATAAAAACATATTATATTTTTTAAGTTCATTTAATTTTTAATAGGGTTAAATACGATATTGCCTCCTAAAGTTTACGCCGATTTTAAAATTTTGCCTTAAAGTTTAAAGTTCCCCTTAATGTTTGAAATGATAAAAAATTTCCCCCGAAAAATATATGTCAGTCATCGGTAAAGAGAGATTTTTCATCATTTTCAAACTTTATAAGGAACTTTAATTTTTAATGAAATTTTTTAAAATCGACCTAAAATTTAGGGCAATGTCAGTATACGAACCTTATTTTCTCCAATTTCCTTAACCTGCTGACACTGAACGATCTGGACGGATGGGCCCAAAGGAAATAGACGGCTGTGATTAGAGAGATTTCAATGCAGTGGAATGGAAGCAAAAAGAAGAGTTGACTTTTGAGATAACTGCCAAAAATAAGTCACATAGATCTCAGAAGAGAAGAGGCGTGTTTCGGTAAACGACAGAGGAAGACTTTGCTCTGGGACCGGTCCTGTCCCCCGGCCTGGTTTAGGATTTATTTATTGCAAAATTGGGTTAGATTTGAGTTGTTTTGTATAATTAACTAAAATTTACACGAAACCCTAATCTCAATTAAAACTATATCACATTAAGTATTTTTACAATCTTATCAAGATTTTCACCCTAAAAATAGGGGTCCTTTCTCTCTCTCTTTTTTTTTTTAAATAACCACAAAAAAAATCTTAAAATGAGAATTTCTTCTATATTATTTTTAGGGTTAATTACCTCAACCGTTACTTATGTTTGACCCATGTGATTAAAAGGTTACTCATCTTTTTTTGTGTAGCTGAAACGTTACTTAAGTTTGAAGATGTGTCTGAAAGGTTACTCCGTGAACTTTCCGTCAAATCTGACTGTCAAAGTGTCACGTGCACAGCACATGACCTAATTAAAACGATTTGAAAGGACAATAATGCCCTCTTGTCACTTTGCAACGTTTCCCCCTCGTTTGATAACCATCTCCACACTCCAACTTCCTATCCAACTCTCATTTCCCTCCAACTGAAACTTGCACACCTCCTTCCGACTCGATAGTGTCGATTTTCAGCACGGAAGGAACCTCCTCGGCGACATTGCATTTCGGAACTGCAACTGGAAGTAAGTTTGTGTTTTTGCTTCGATTGAACTTCAGTTTGTGTGGCTTTTCGCATTCTTTCTGTTTTCGGACTTGGGTTTGTGTTCTTCTACCCTGTTTCACTTCGTTAATCTTCGATTCGATCGAAGATTAGGGCTTTGATGTTGGTTTGCGGTACGAAATGATGAAATTGCTGCATAATATGTTCGTATTTGGGCGTGTATTCAATAATTGTTGTAAATTGCTGCATAATTGCTGTAAATTGCTACATAATTGCTGTAAATTGCTGTAAATTGCTGCATAATTGCTGCATAATTGCTGTAAATTGCTGCATAATTACATGTTTTGTGCTCCTAATCATTCATATTGAGTAATTGTTAGATACATAGATACATGGATTGTTCTAAGTGACTTGATTTTGTTTCATCGAAGTATTGCAACCTTTGCTTGAATATTTTTGTTTTGTTTTGATACGAAGGGCAAGAAAACACGAATGGTCATGCTTCAACGGTACCCACGTTACGTGAAGATGGCTTGACCCAGCCTCCCCAACTGGAACTTGTCGGTCAATCATTGAGTTGTCTGTCAAGAACACACCACCAAGGGAACAGTTTCGCAAGTTCTGTCAAGAACACACCACCATGGAATGTATTTGTGTTGAATTCTTTGACAATTCATTAACGGAACCTATTTTGGGATTATAGGATGGACCATGTTTTGGGATGTATTCTGAATTCTGGATTTTGATGGATTATTATGGATTCTGTGTTTTCTGATGTATTCTGTATTTTAGTAACGGTTGGGTAACAAAATGTCCAAACTTAAGTAACCTTTTAATCACAGTACGTCGAACATAAGTCACCGTTTAATCACAATTCACAAACTTAAGTCACCTTTTAATCACAGTTCAGAAAAGATAAGTCACCACCTTCGCAAAATACACATTGTTCTTCATCCTTCAGTTACAGACACAGTTCAGTTACAGACACAGTTCAGTTACAGACACAGTTCAGTTACAGACACAGCTCCAATTACTGCAATTGTTCTTTCAAATTACTGCAGCAAAACGAATTAGGGTTGCAAATTAGGGTTACCCACTGTCAAATTACCTCAAAATTGGGGCAACCATGGAATCGGCGCGAGAAATTCTGCCACGTACCAGTTGATTTCACGGAGACGCGAAGCTCTGTGGTTGGCATTCGCAGACGCAGAAGAGATGGACTGAGATCTAACCTTTCTACGGTTCTCAGAACCCATAGGACAACATTCATCAGACTTCATGGCTGGAGATCTTCGGTTCTTCAGTTCTTCGATTCTGGAGGTTCTTCGCGCGCAAACTACTTCTCCTGTTCATTGATTCTAAGAATCAGTTGCTGTTAAGTGAACAATATGTTAGGGGTAGTTTGGGAACTTCACCTTACAAGTTAATCACGTGACAAGCACATGGTGGTACTTAACGGGAAGAAATAACGGCAGTTAGGTGATAGTAACAGTTCAGTCACATGTGTCAACTTAAGTAACGGTTGAGCTCAAGTTTGAACGGTTCAGTCACATTGTCAAACATAGGTAACGGTTGAGGTAATTAACCCTTATTTTTATTCTCCTCCGATGATTGTGTTAACTTTTGTCGGAGTCTTTTGGATCGCCGTGTTTTGAAATTTTGTCAATATTAAGGTCAAGTTTGATGATATGCACTATGATCATGAATGTTGGTTATTCTGCATATTAGTCATTATATTTTCATGATATTATAATTTAGTTCAACCCTACTAATGGGTAACAATCTTAACGCAATATCGTTTTATTTGCAATAGAGATTTTGGGTGGACTTATATATAATTAGTTTTGAAAATGTCTCTTCGAGAAAAAAAGAAATTATGGTGTGATCCACACAAATGTTAAATGTTAGAGATTCTGTTTATGGGACCGGGTATGAAGTGAAAACTCTTGTGCACTCACCTGACTTGAGAACCTTATGGTTCTTTCTAAAAAAGGTTGGCAATTGGACAATCTGTGACCCCTCCAACAACCTAGGGGTGATAAAAAAAGAATGACTGGACCGAATTCCCGACAAGACTGAAATTAAGACCGAGATCGGACGAGCAGTTTTTTCCCTTCAAGGCCGGTCTCAGACTTGGTCTCAGTAGTTTTTTCTCAAAACTCTAGTTGTTCTCTATTCCTCCAATTCCAACTACCATGGTTGCTCATTAAAATATTCGATTCAAGACCAAGACCGGCCTGAATCAAGCAAGATCGACTCATGCATTTTTTTTTTATCGAAGTCGGTCTCGATCTTGCCTATCAGACTGACCCGCCCCACCCATGATCACCCCTACAATAACCTAAAATCGATCTAAATAAAATTTAGGATACCCATATATAATTTGTTATTTTCTCGAGGAAAAATGTTTGTTTGCGGATTAATATCGATGTTGCAGTCAGTGACTTAAGTCGGTGAAATTTTTGTCTCAACTCATGTTGCGACGTGTTTGAACTTTTGAAAGAAAATGATTAATGTGATAAAGTTTTGAGTCACATATTATGTTAGTAGCTATGAAATAACAGTTTCATGTGGTAAGGTACCCCAAGAAAGAGAATTCCCCAAATTGCGAAAGGTAGTGAAACCTTTGCATTTATACTCAAATATGAGAGTGTCTTACGAAAGCGTATATTAGTATGATTATCGTAATCAATCGATAAAATAAACGGATCAACAAATGCTATTGTTAAAGTTTTTCATTAGTGACTTTGCAAAATCTAATGGAAAAAACAAAAGGGAATATGTTATTAGGAAAGAATTTGATATTAAATAATGCGTTGTATGTACTGAACATCAGTAGGAACCTGGTGTTAGGGTCGTTACTCAACAAACATGTTTTAACTTGTGTTTGAGTTTGATAAGTTTGTACTCACTAAAAGTGACGATTTATGTGAGTAAAGGGTACGAATGTGGAGGGATGTTCAAGATGAATATGTAATGGTTGTTAAGCCTAAAATAAGTAAGAATAATAATAGTTTTTTTTTTTGTTTACTTGATTGAGTCTCCTAATATTTGGCATGCTAGGTTAGGACATATTAATTATGATACCCTGCAAATGTTAATTAACATGAATCATATCTGCATATTTTAACTGATCTCAAACATAAATGTGAGATATGTGTTGAGACTAAGTTAACAAAGTCATCCTTTCATTCGGTAGAAAGGCACACATGACCCTTGATTTGATATATAACGACGTTTATGGCTTAAAGTTTGTCTAAACGATGGACGAAAATAAGTACTTTATCACTTTTATGAATGAAAGTACAAAATATGGTTATGTATACTTTTCAACAAGTAAAGATGAATTATTGAAAAGTTCATTTTTTTAAAAACAAGAACTTGAAAATCAACTTAACAAGAAAATCAAGATGTTGCGCAATGACAGAGGTGACCAGTATGATGCTCCATTTGGTAAGTTTTGTGTTAGGCACAGAATCATACATGAGGTCACCACACATTATTCACCCCAATTAAATGGGGTAACGAAAAAATGAATATTGAAAGAGATGATTAATTAAATGTTGATAAATTTTGGGTTACCTCAAAACATGTAGCTATTACATTTTAAATAAGGTACCTAAAATAAAGAAAAGGAAGTGCATTTTGAATTGTGGAAATGCAAAAAATATTTTTTCAATCACCTCCGAGTATTGGGATGTCTTGCTAAAGTAATGTTATCTATTCCTAAAAAGGTTAGTATTGAATAAACAACTATTGATGACACCTTCATTGGATATGCTCAAAACAACGAAGTTTTTTTTTGTCAAAAGATCGCTTTACTTGAAGAAATAAAACGGCGTGGCACGAAGTCACAGATGTTCGGTATTACAATCATTCACTAGTAATCGAAATAATGGTAGTGGTGGTCTTTCCACCCAATCACTTAAACTCACTCTCATTCTTGCTTGTTTAGCTATCCAATTCGCACATTCGTTCGATGTACTCAGAATCGCTCTCCATTGTACATTGTCTATTCGGCTCGCCATGACTCTAATGTTCCGTAAGGTGGTTGCTAATCTCCAGTGCATCAGTGTCGTTCCACTAATTTGTTTGTAGACCGTTTGCGAGTCCTTTTCCATGGTGATGTTTTCTTATACCCGTTCGGTTGCAAGCCTTATCCCTTCATGAACCGCCCTTGCTTCCATGATGTCGATGTCGTTGCTCCACTCCCTCCGGTTCATACCTCCGATCAATTTGCCTTGGCTATCCCGTGCTATGACCGCTATACCGTCTCTTTTCGTATTCTTACACCATGACGCATCGCAATTAATCTTGATGATACTTTCGGTCGGTGCTCTCCATGGTTCGGTTCGGCCTCTCTCCTGGCTTACGGGTGCTATGTGTTCCGTAGCCCTTTGCTCGGCGAAGGCTTGCTTGATCTCGAAGATAACCTCCGTTGGGTTCGACATTTTGTTCTCGAAAGCGGCCTTACAACGTGTTTTCCATATATACCAACATGTAACTATGTAAGGAGTGTTGTCCCCCATATGTGTTCTCGGTTCAGTCCTTGGTTTTCTTGCTCGTGGCACCTCGTCTCAAGCCATGTCGCCATATCCGGGATGTTCGTTCGGTCGGTTTGGAGCCCTAGTAGTCTGAACCACACCGGTTCCGTCCATGCGCATCCTAGGATCATGTGTTCCATAGTCTCCTCTTCCCCGCAAATTGGGCATGCCGGGCTCACGTTCATACCTCTCTGCCCCATGTTGGACATCACGGCTAAGGAGTTTATGGCTAGCCTCCATATGAAATTTCTAACCTTGGGGAGGACTTTTGATGCCCATACGTTCTTCCATAAGTCTGTCCTCTCATGTGTCCCCCCTGTTTGGTTCGGTTCCTCTCAGAGCTTGTGATAGACCGATCGCACTTGAGTTGAGCCGTCCTTTGTGTGTGGCCAAATGAACCGGTCTCTCCCCCCTTCCGTCGGTAGGGGCATGTTCAATATGTGCTCAACATCTTCATGTGTGACTATGCTCCTCACCATCGGTTCATTCAAATTTCCCGCGGATGAAATCAGTTGGCTAACCCGTAGGTCACCACCGTGTTCGACATTCAGTTCGGTCCCGACCCGCCAACCTTCCTTTGTGTGTATCCACGGATCATCAAATATGTGTATGTCTTCTCCCGACCCAATCAACCATATCCCCTTCTTTTTGACGATGTCTCGTCCATGTGTTAGGCTTCTCCACCCCCAAGATGCCCGTCCTCCCCATTTTGCTTCCATGAAAGAATTTCTAGGGTAGTACATGCCCTTGAGTACTTGGGCACACAAAGAGTTCGGTTCCTCCCAAATACGGGCAGCCATCTTCATGATCAATGCCGAGTTGAAATTCTCTAGTTCACGGAATCCGAGCCCCCCCCGCTTGTTTTGCTCTCGTGAGGACATCCCATCTTCTCCAGTGAGTTCGTTTCCCGTCATTCTGTTTGTCCCCACAAAAATTCAGCAATGAGTGCGTTTACCTCCACACACCATGTTTTTGGTAGGCGGAACACACTCATCACATACGTGGGGATCGCCGTTATGATCGCCTTGATTAGAACTTCTTTCCCCGCCTGAATTAGAGTCTTCGGCCTCCACCCCTGTAATTTCTCCTTGATCTTTGTTTTGAGGGAACCTAGAGCTTCTTTTTTTGATTGACCCCATATCGAAGGCAGCCCCAGGTACTTTCCGGGGTCACATGTGCTCTGTATATTTAGTGCATCCTCAACCTCCCGTCTATCCTCTCGTTTCACCCTTTTATTGAAGTAAAGGGTCGACTTGTCAATGTTGATCCGCCAAAACAACTATGCTTATCTGTTTCTTATTCATGTTTCAAATATTTTAAATATACACAGGGATGTAATAATACATATTTTTTGAATAAGTATTTTCGGCTAAGTCTAATGGGAGACAGGTTTATCAAAATGAAACTTATGATCAATGTTCTAGACCTAGGGAGGGGGTGCAAAGAGATTACGATTGGACCGTAACTAATTATAACCGGACCAATTGTTTTTGAACTATTCCATATATCAAACTAATAATCTTAACTTATTAATTCCTTTTCTTCTTACTTTCAGTCCTAAATCTTTTAAAACCATTAAAATTAGATTAGACCATTTAAACCAATGATTAAGTCATTGATTTTTTTTATATATACTTGGATGATATTAACACAAGTTTTAGTTTATAAATTGTTGTGTTTAAAAATATAATTTAACAAATAAATATAATCAATTTAAAATCAACACCTCTAAAATGTTATATTTTTAAATTTTTATTTGTTTGGAGTTTAAATATAATCTATTCACAATTAAAATTATATAATAATACCAAATAATAATGATATCATTTTAATGCATTATTTCGAGTTCAATTTCGTTTATCTGCAGATAATAATAGCATTTTAATGCAATTCTTATGTTGCAGATGCATGTTTAACCTGTTTTATACTCATCTTTTACATATTGATCTTTATATTCTTAAAATATTACTATTTACTCTTTGAATTTTTATTTATTACAATTTTACCCTCTGCATTAGTGACACAAGTCACATTTAGGTGAATCCGACTTAAAATATGTCCCACTAAAACATTTCATAAACATTACGTCATTTTACAGATAAATCTCTCTTACTTTAGTAGTTGATTAATAATTCGGACTCTCCAGTAAATTTTTTACCAACAAAATAACGAACTGGTCTACTGGAAACCAAATTGATGCGTCCACATTCACGTGACGTAGTGGGAAGGGAAGTGGAAGGGCAACAGAGTGTGTTGTCCCGTTACGAATGATGATCACGTGGGTCAAAAAACAAATGACGCCGTCAAACACAACTTAACTATGCTGGGACAAGACAAGCCAACGTTGATGTCTTGGTTGGTATAAATATTAGTATTATTTCTCAGAACAAACCCATAATTTATAGGTTCAAAGTATTTAATACATTATTTATAAGTTCAAATGGAATTTAGAAACAATATTTATAAGTTTGAATCGAAAATAGAAACAATGTTTTTGGAATCGATGAGTGGTTTTGATTTTTTTTCCAACAACTAGAATTTATTCATTCAAATGAATTCAATCTAGTTACAAAAAAGAATCCAAATTAATAAAGCGAGAAAAAGAGGGTGGGAGTCAAAAAAACTCAATCAGCATAACACACTCTCAACCTAACCTGTTTAGCTATCCAATACGCATTAAGATTAGTGTTTTTGGGAATAGTCTCCAAAGTTACATTATTAATAATACTAACCAAAGCTACCACGTTCGACAAAATTGTATCAATCCTCCATAGGAAGTTCGTACCTTTTAGGTGGTTAATTACTATCTCCGCATCAAACTCTACCTCAATAATCTGCCACTCATTTTTTAGTTTAAAAAAATTAAAAATGAATAAAGAGTAAAATTGTTAATTTAATAAAAACAAATATAATATTCAAAAAAAACTTTGATGGAATGATAATATATTTAATTCCATTTCATAAATACATATATGTAAACTAAATAAAAATATTTAGTGCAAATAATCACATGAATTAATTAGATAGATACAATCTATTTATTCTATTAATAATGATGTTACTTAACATTCTAAAAAAAGATGTGAAACACAAATAACTAATATGTAATATCACTAGGCTAATTATTCAAACAAGTAAATTTTTATTTATAATTATTTTGAATCAAAAATTATTTAAGTTAATTTGACAATTATTTATATTTATTCAAGGGTTAATTAAGTGAACCGTTACACATGTTTGACCAATGTGATTAATTGGTCACACATGTTTTTTCGCGTGACTGAAACGTTACACATGTTTCAACATGTGATTGAAACGTTACTCCGTCATTGAACTGTGAAAATTTTCCGTCTAATGCTCATGTACTGGTCACGTGATAAGAGGTAGTTTCATTTCAAAAATACGAAATTACCTTGAAGCCCCTTACGTCCCCTATAATCAGTTTCATCAACCCATTTCCCCCCATTTCTTGCTTCCGTCCCTTGGCTTCCCGTAGAAGGTGATTGCGCCACGGTCCCCTGCTGCTGCTGCTTACCTCTCTCGCGTTCCAGTTGTGAAATCGGGGCTTGTTGTTGAACTGATTTCGCTGTGCCTCACTGTCGACCGAAGTGATTTCGCGCGGAGGGTTGCTGCTGTGCACCGACTTGATTTCGCTTCCCGTGGCTTCCCTTGTTGATTTGCTGCGGCTTCACCTATTGATCGAGCAAATGTTTGTCTTCATTTAGGGTTTAGCGTCTGTTTATGAAATTTGTGTTTGTGAAAATGGGTATTTGACCGAAACTTGCTGGTTTAGGGGTATGAAGTTTGAAAAAATCTATTTTTTTGTGCGTAAAGTTTGAATCTTTCGGCCAAAATTGAAGTTTTGATGTTCATGTTTGCTGGTTTATGAATGTCTTGTTGCCATGTTTCGGCCAAAATTGAAGTTATGCTGTTCATGTTTGATGTTCATGTTTAATATAAGTTTTGATGTTCATCTTGGTTCATTTTGTTATGTTTAACAACAAACATGCATGACCAATTTCATGTTTGGTTGTTTTCAGTTATTCAAAACTGTGGTTCAATGGGCAAGAAGGATGACATTGCCGAAGCTGTTTTTCACAATGGTGGAAAGTGGGTTGATAATGGGGGTAGCCGAACCTATGTAGGTGAACTGGAGTCACTCAAAGTGCCTTATGATAAGTTGAACTATCTGTCACTTACCGGACTAGCTAAGGTGTATTGTGACTTCGTCGAAAATGGCTCCATATTTTGGTTGGCCCCCGGTGGAAATCCGAACACCGATCTTCTGGCGATAACTTCAGATGCCGACCTGAAACCTATACTAGAACGTCAAGGAACAACGAAGGAGATCAGTTTCTACGTTATGCCACCATTTGATAGAGAAGAGTGTGTGAAAGAACCATTTCTGATGCAGCTGCGCAACAAGTTGATAAACAAGACTCGACGAGCATGTCGTTCAAAGGAGCCTGAAGTAGTGATTGAACGACCGGTCAAAGAGGATAAAGTCAAGAAGACCGACCGAACTACTGATAAGGGGAAGAAGAAGCTGTTCCATGATGACGATGACAGTGACAATTTGGAGACTTTGAAGAATCTTCTGGACGACTTGCGAAACTTCAACTTTGAAAGTGAAGATGACAGCGATGATGCAGATTTTTTAGCCCCAAAGGTTGCTGAAAGTGAAGACGAGTCAAGTTCGGATGAAGACATGGAGTCCGATGAAGAAGGAAAACCGAAGGGTGAAAGCGATGAAGGTGGACGGAAAGACAGAAAACCGAATGTGGAGAAGAAAAAAATGTTCGTTTGGGAGGAAGTTGGATTTGGAGACTCATGTAGTGACGTCCAAAGCGACACGTTGGAAGCCGAAAGGAAGACCGACAAAGAGGACGAGGTAAATAGCGCTGAAAAGAGAAAGATTTACGATGAGGACAAGGATGCTGTCGACATGGAGCTCAACCTCGGGATGATATTCGGTACGGTCGAGCTGTTTAGAAAGGCAATGAGGGACCACGCTATAGTGAATGGTTATGATGTGGAGTTCCCTGTGAACAACCAAACTAGAGTGGAGGTTTACTGCAAGCATCGGTGCGGATATAAGGTGGTCGCGCGAAGAATGAACCGTCAAATGACATTTGAAATATGTCAACTTGTGAAGGAGCATCAATGTCCCCGAATACATCATAACCACCACATCGGGATGAAATGGGTGTGTGACAATTTCATCGGCATGCTAAGGGACGACCCGAAAGTGAAGGTATGATCTTATACGATTTATGTTCTATTTCATTGTGCCTTTGTAGCTACTTAACCTGTTCTATTTAATGCTGCAAAATAGTGTAATTCGTGGTGAAATTAAACGTCGATTCGGGTGGAATGTAAATCGGTTCACTGTGAGTAGGGGAATGCGTATGGCCAAGGAAAAACTGAAGGGGGATCGCACTGAAGAGTTTGGAAGAGTGCGTTATTATGCTGCAACTTTACAAGAACATAACCCGGGTTCGACTGTGGCTGTCCATGTGGATTCTGTGTCCAGCCCTTTACGCCCAAGGTTTGAACGCCTTTATGTTTGCTTGGAAGCGTGTTCGACTGGTATGAAAAAGGGGTGTAGGCCCTTCATTGCTTTGGATGGCTGTTTCTTGAAGGGGCCAGACGGGGGGCAACTCCTATGTGCTGTCACCCGGGATGCAGATAATGCGTTGTTCCCGGTAGCATTCACATGGGTTGAAGCAGAAAACCATGACTCGTGGAAATGGTTTTTGGACATCCTGTTTAGGGACATCGGTTTGGACAAGCCATGGACACTAATGTCAGATCGACAGAAGGTACTTCTCACTGTTAAGTTTGTTACATTTGTGATTAATTGATCATGCATGTATGATGTGAGTGTGATTAATGATGAGTCATGTTGCCTGTTTTTTGATTACTTGATCATGCATGTTTGCTGTTGTTGTGATTAATTGATCACGCATGTTTGCTGTTTCTGTGATTAATTGATACTGCATGTTTGTGGTTGCTGTGATTAATTGATCATATGCTGGTTTGCTAGATGTGTGATTAATTGACTGGCCAAGTTTTCTGGTTTATGATTAATTGGTCATGCATGTTTTCTGGTTTGTGATTAATTGGTCATGGATGTTTGTTGTTTTGTGCTTATTTTGTCTTTTTAGGGCCTAATTCAAGCTGTCCAAGATATACTCCCAGATGTTGAACACAGACACTGCATGCGACACATATATCAGAATATGCAGGTCAGAGGGTTGGGTGAAGCCGAGGTGAGAAAACGTGTTTGGTCCGCCTCATGTGCCTATACGTACCAAAGACACAAATGGCATATGGACTTGTTGAAGGTTGCAAACAAAAAAGCTTGGGACTTCGTCTCAGCCATTGACCCAGCCGCTTGGTGTAGACACCGTTTTAGGCATGTCACTAAAACGGACTTGGTCGTCAACAATATAAGCGAGAGCTTCAACAACAAAATCATCAACGTGAGGGAAAAAACACCTATTACCCTAGTTGAAGAAATCCGCAAAATTTTGATGCGGGATTTTGCTAAAAGACGTGAATTAGCTGCTCAATCAAAATGGGAACTTGGAAGGAATATCGTCAAGAAACTAAGGAGGCTGACAGATGGCATCAGTGGGTGCGAGGTCTTATATGCTGCAGATGGTGAGTACGAGGTACACGTTGGTCCAGGTGTGTCGTATAAAACCAATACTACTGCAAAAACATGTACTTGTTGTGCCTGGGAATTAAGTGGTTTGCCGTGTGTTCATGCGATTGCTTGCCTGTCATACACCCGTGTTCATGAGCTCGCATCGTACTGTGATCCAATGTACCACAAAAGTGCATACCTACGCACCTACGCAGGTGTAATCCATGCCTTGCCTGGACGGGATGATTGGGCAAAGGTAAACGCATTACCCGTTGATCCTCCGCTATTCAAGGCTCGTTCTGGAAGGCCAAGGAAAAAACGAGTTCGGTCGGTCACAGAAGACAGTCATGCAGGTGGTGCACGACTGAGCAAAATTGGTTTAAAACAGTTTTGTTCAGAATGTGGTGAACATGGCCACAATAAGAGAGGATGCTCCCAAAGGATCCCTGAGGTGCTGTTTTTAGATAAGATTCCTTGTTTTGAAACAGTTTTTAAAACAATTTCTGACATGGTCGTTTTTGGCGTAGGTCAAGTATGCTGCTGGTGCTGGCGTTAGTGGGACAAAGAAGTCTGAGAAGCGTCCTACCAAGAGAAAGTTGAACACCGACTCACAGTCCCAGTCTCAGCCCCAGCCGAGAAGCCAACCGAAGCAGTCTCAGTCTCAGCCGAGAACCCGTTCTCAGTCTCAGCCGAAGCAGTCCCAGAAGACAAAAAGTTCCAGTACGAAGACAGAAAATCGCAGTTAGAAAAAAGAAACCAACTGCTGTTGATGACCCGCTGCCAGATGCTGGTAGAGAAGCTGAATCACCTCCTGCTGTACGTGTAGGTACGCCTCCTGCTGTTCGTCTAGGTACGCCTCCTCCTGTACGTTTAGGTACGCCTCCTGCTGAACCAGACAATCCAGCAGCAGAACCCGCAGTCAACACCGAAGCTGATCCATTCAAAACGCCAAAGAGACGTTTTAAATCGCTAGCAGTTAAATCTGCCTCGGTTAGTGCTCAACTCTAAAATTGTGTTACCGATTGTACTTTGATGAAAATTAACAAAAAATTGTTTGAAACAGGCAAAAAAAGCTGGTAAAAGAAGAAAAGTGAATGTTCGTCAGTCTCCGACTTATGTGGACGTCGAAGATGATGTCGCCTCTTCGGCACCTGTACTTTCAGATTCGAGAGAACTGATTCTAACAGATTTACCACTGAAGACAGTTCTACCAAAAAGGACAAGACAACACAGAAGGAGCATGGGTCAGTTTAGTTATCCGGGTGACAAACGATATACCCAGTAAAAGGACCACATCCTGTTTTGTCCAACAGGTCTTCTGTTTTTCTGTGATGGTGTTTTGTGAAGTTCTGATACTTTTGTGGTGTTTTGTGAAGTTAGGAAACTTTTGTGGTGTTTGTACATGTTTTGGGTCCAACATGGGTGGTACTTGGTGACTTATGTCTGTTGAACTTCTTCTATGAAAGTCTATGGATGGCTGTTTCTGGATTTTTAGGTTTTGAATGGAATGTTGGAATATTTTTGGGCAGATCTGATCTGTTACGGCTGTTTAACCTTTGAATCACATTTATATGAAACATGATGTACTATTTAATCACAGTATGGGTAACATGTAGAACCTTTTAATCATATCATTTCAAACATCAGTATCCATTTAATCACATTACTGCGAAACATGTATGACCTTTTAATCACATTATAGAAAACATGTATGACCATTTAATCACATTTCGTTATAACATGTGTAGAAATTCTGTTTCTCAACAACTGAAACACAGATGCAAAACAACTGCAATGCATAACATATACAGAACTGCAATACAGAACTGCAATTGCACCATATACAGCATACAACTTCCTGTCTTTCAATTGCAACATACAGAACTGAAATCCATTTCCACAATGCTGATCAACTAATTCAAATACATCTACTTGTTTAGTACATTGATGAAAATGAAAGAACACAGAACGATAATTGCAGCATACAATTTCCAGTGTTTTTGTTTCGCAGCAGCTTCTGCAGCATGTGCAGTCGCAAGTTCTGATCGAAGCTGTCCCTCTACACCTTGAAACTTAAACACGGCGTTTCTTCCATATTGACACATCGGTGGATCTTCCCATTGGAAAAATCCACAACCAGGATTTTGTACAGACTGGACAACACAAAAAAGGAACAACATGTTAAAATTAGGGTTCTTAACAAAATTAGGGTTTCTAACATAACAAACTAATAGGGACAACATGGTACCAAAAAATTGCAATTACCTCAAAATGTGAACACCCATGAAACCTACGACCGAAATTCTTCCAAGTACCCGCACATTTGACCGACGAAATCTCACCGCAGAAACATAGTCGGGCTGTTGACACTAAACGGGACGAATCTTGGATGGTAGAGTGGGAACGCAGAGACGCCGAAGGATTGCGCGTAGGGGAGGAGCCGAACCCAGTCCATGGTTCCTTCTTCATCTTCGTGCGTACGCTCTGCTGCGTGAAGAATGGAAATGTCTTCTAATATACAACATTAAGGGCATTTTGGGAAGTTAAGGCTGGAAGTAACTCACGTGCAAGGCACATGGACAAACTAACGGTGATATTTAACAGACAACAGTAAAAATAACGTTTCAGTCACGTGCTGAAACATGTGTAACCTTCCTGCACAAGTTATAACCTATTAGTCACATGCGCAAACATGTGTAACGGTTCACTTAATTAACCCTTTATTCAATGTTACTTTTGTACTATTTACATTTTTTGATATTATTAAATGGTTATTAAAATCAGTGTTATCAGAATCAGACCGTCTCTCGAACCGGTGAGAGAGTCAGTTCCTGGTTCATCCAGTCCAACCCGACCGAATCTGATTTATTGTGCGGATCACTGTTTATAAGTAAAAAAAATTATCGCCTCTCCCCCCGCCCTCCAACTTGTCCTTTCCCCTCTTCCCAGCCTCCCCTCCTCCCCCTGCCTTACATCCCACCCTAGCCCTCCACCCCACCTCACCTACCCCTCCACCCCACCTTCTCTCATCCCCCTCCACCTCCCGTCGATAACACTAATTAAAACTTATATTATTTAATAAAATTACTTTTTAAATTAAATAACTGACTTTCGTAACCCGCATTATATTAATAACTAATATACCGCAACATGTCATTATGTCATACCTCAACAAAACGTATCACCCGAACATCATATTTCTAATGGAAACGATGAATGAGGATACATACTGCGAGAGAATAAGGACACAGATGGGAATGGAATGGAAATGCTATGTTAGCCCGAACGGATCATCGGGATGGCTAGCATTGTGGTGGACGACAGAGACAAAGGTAAAAGTAAGGTATGCAGACCGGAACTGTATTGATTGCGAGGTAAGACTCAAAGAGCACGGTGACACAATGCTCATTACCCGGGTGTATGCGAGTACAGAGGCAAATGAGAGGTCCCAAAATTGGAACCTACTAAGGAATCTTGGGGAGGGCCGAAGGGGAGCGTGGATGATCCTTGGAGATTTTAATACCATATGACACCACACGAGAAAGAAGGTGGACGAAGGAAATCGACAAGGCAAATGGAAGAGTTCAAAATACTTATTGATGACTTGAACATGGAAGATCTAGGTGTCAATGGTAACCCATATACGTGGTGCAATAACCGGAATGGTACTCATAGGGTCAGTGAACGATTGGATCAGGTGCTCATTAACTCAGTATGGGTGGCAAAAAACCAACAGGGAAGATGTATAAACGAGCTAGCAATTGGGTCAGACCATACCCCATTGTTGGTTCAGCTAGAGAGGCCGAGAAGAAGACAACCCCGACGGTTCAAATTTGATGCAATGTGGCTAGAAAACCCGACATGCAAGGATGTCATACAACAACCATGGGAAGCCCCGACCACACGCCAAGAGTTGGTGTCCAAACCAAGCTCTGAACCTGTCGTAGGAAGCTTGAGACATGGAGTCGAACCCAATTCGGAAACAACATAAAAGAGATCGCAAAAACAAAGGAGGAGTTAAGGCGGCATATGCAAGGGCAAATGGACCAAGATGCGGTCCGGGAGGATATGAGATTGAAATGAAAGATGCAAGGGTTATGGACAAGGGAGGAGACATATTGGAGACAAAAGTCTCGAGTCAAGTGGCTCAACGAGGGGGATCGAAACACTACTTTTTTCCACCAAACAACTATAGCAAGGAGAAGGAGGAATCATATATGTCGATTAAGGGGAATGAATGGGGAGTGGATCACACACGAGGAGAAGATAGTCGATGAGCTTATGGGATACTTCGGGGAAATGTTTACATCGGAGGAAACTGAGTCGGGAGATGATTTCCTACGACGGGTGCCGCACCAGATAACAATCGAAATGAACGAGAGTTTGACACGGGAGGTGACAGACATAGAAATCAGAGATGCCACATACCAGTTAGGGGGGTCACGCGCGCCCGGTTTGGACGGTTTCTCGGGTCTGTTTTATCAAAGGAACTGGACTATCGTGGGAGCGGATGTCATCACTGCGATCATGACTTTATTCATAACAGGTACTCTCCTAAACATCCTTAATAATACTGACATTGTCCTAATACCAAAAGTGTCGAACCCGATGCAACCACCTGATTTCAGACCTATAAGCTGCTGCAATTTCCTATATAAAATCATATTCAAAGTGCTGGTGAATCAGTTAAAGATGTATCTAGCAGATCTTATCACTCTGTTTCAGAGTGCTTTTGTATCAGGGAGACACATATATGATAACATCATGGTGGCACATGAAGTCTTTCATCATCTCCACATGAGCCTGAGGAGAACAAGACTGAATGTGCACTAAAAATTGACATGCAGAAAACATATGACAGAGTGGAGTTAGTCTTTCTCCTAGATACACTAAGGAAGAGAGAGTTCACGGAGCAATGGATAGGGTGGGTCAGAGTGTGCATATCGACTACCACGTACCAAGTGGTGGTAAATGGGGACTAGACTGAGACCATCAAGCCAACAAGCGGAATACGTCAAGGTGACCCCCTATCGCTCTACCTATTCATTCTATTAGAGGATGTATTATCAAGGCGAATAGAGGGGGCGACTAGGGGAGGGACAATACAGGGGATCAAAATGAGAAAACATTGCCCGGAGCTACATCACCTATTTTTTGTAGATGACTCACTTTTCTTTATACAAGGCTCAACCGCAAACGCCCACAACCTTAGGAACATTTTGGAGTCATATTGCCGAGTATCAGGGCAGCGGATCAACATGAACAAATCGACCCTGTATTTCAACAAAGGGGCGAACCGAGAGGAAAGGATGGAGGTGGAGACAACACTGAACATACAAAGCACTAGTGATCCGAGCAAGTATCTGGGCTTGCCATTGATATGGGGACGATCAAAGAAGGAGACTCTGGGATCACTAAAAACAAAGATCAAGGATAAGCTAGCGGCTTGGAGACCAACGATTTTGAACCAAGCAAGGAAGGAGGTACTTATAAAAAGCGATTAGTACGACGATCCCCACGTACGTTATGAGTGTGTTCCGCCTACCAAAAACATGGTGTGCAGGAGATAAACGCACTCAAAGCGGACTTCTAGTGGGGGCAGTCAGCGGAGGGGAAGAGAACACAATGGAGGCGATGAGAGGTGCTCACAACATCCAAAGAGCCAAGGGGTTTAGGGCTCCAAGAACTTCAAAGTTTTAACTCGACACTACCAAAAAAAAATGGCAGCGAGAATAATAGCGAAACTAGAAGCACTATGTGCACGGGTACTACTAGGTATGTACTATCCCAGGGCCACATTCCTAGAGGCGAAACGAGGAGTCCGATCGTCATGGGGTTAGAGCAGTCTAACTCATGGACGAGACATCATGAAACAAGATGGGATGTGGTTGATTGGCACAGGAGAAGACATCCGAGTATTTGAGGACCCGTGCAAAAGGCCCACGGTCATACGCCACAACCAAACCAAGGCAACCAGCCGCGCGAGGAATGACGAGTACCTACGGGGACTAATATCAAGATCAATTGTGATGCATTGTGGTGTAACCGAACACGAAGAACGAGCATAGGGGTAGTAGCACAGAATAGTTAGGGCAAGGTTGTAGGGGGCATGAATCGAAGGGAATGGTGTGATGACATAAATACCATGGAAGCAAGAGCCATACAAGAAGGAGTCTGACTAGCGATTGAACGAGGATGACAAAATATCACCATAGAAACATACTCACAAACGGTTCAACGACAAATAGGGGGAGACACTGCACTGGAGGCTGTCAACCACGATACGAAACATTCGAGTACTACCTAGACAAATCGAGCAAGTACAATGACGTGCTATTCCAAGGACTACAAATGAGTGTGCGAATTGGGTAGCCAAATAAGCAAGAATGAGAGTGAATATTAGTGATTGAGTCGAAAAACCACAACTACCATTGTTAGAGATTGTAATCCGAACAACCGTGACCCCGTGTCACGACGTTTTTATTTTTATTTGATCAAGTAAAACAGTATTTTCGAAATAAAAAAATATATATGATAAAATTTATAATTAAGTCAATTGTTTATTAATATCTATGTTTTCGAACTAGTAGTCTATTGGATTAGATATGCTCTGCAAAGTCTTCTGATTCTGTCTTTCTCTTTCACAAGAAGTCACAGAACTTAAGTCGATGCTTACTATAATAGAAGTAGCAGCTCTGTTCTTCCCAAACCTATTTGTTCTGCAGACCAAACCTTACCCACCACCGGAATCCGTACAAGAACGAAGCAAGAAGAACAACGACGAAGCCATGAAAACAGACGGTGGCTCTATCATTCGAAATCACATTCTCTTCCTCTCCCTCTATCTATCCACAGGCTTCTCCTACAGCGATGACCTCAACGTCCTACTCAAGCTCAAGGATGCCATGTTGGCAGTCCCCGGCGGCGACGCACTACGCGATTGGACCAACTCCACCTCTCCATCCGCTCACTGCTTCTTCTCCGGCATATCCTGCAACGAAGACGCTCGCGTTGTGTCCATAAGCATCACCAACGTTCGCCTCTTCGGCCACATCCCGCCGGAGATCGGCCTCCTCACGCGGCTTGTCAACCTCACACTGAGTGAAGATAACCTCACCAACGGCGTGCCGGTGGAGATGGCCAGCCTCACCTCCCTCAGGTTCCTCAACCTCTCAGCTAACCTCCTGAACAGCAGCTTTCCGGGGGAGATTCTGAAGGGAATGACGGAGCTCGAGGTGTTGGACGTGTACAACAATAACTTCAGTGGGACGTTACCGCCGCAAGTGGCCGGCCTGAGCAAGCTTCGTCACCTCAGCTTTGGCGGAAACTTCTTCTCCGGCGACCTACCTGAGGTTTTCTCGGAGGTAGAGAACTTGGAATTTCTAGGCGTCCAAGGTACGTACTTTTCAAGTTTAGCTTAAACAGATGTTTGAGAGCGACATGGTTACTTCTGAAAATTCTATAATTTATCTGAATACTAGTTAAGGTAATATTGTTAATTTGCCATTAAGACCTAAATATTGCATAATATGTCAATTCATTCAGCATACAAATATACTAATTGTCAGGTAACTTCCTCACCGGAAAACTTCCGGTGAGCTTGGGACGGCTGAAGAAACTCCGGTGGCTCTACATGGGTTACTTCAATCTATACAGAGGCGGCATCCCGCCGGAATTTGGCTCACTGAGTCAACTCGAAGTACTCGACATGGGGAACTGTAATCTCTCTGGCGAAATTCCGGCCACTCTGGGCCAACTGAAAAACCTGAATTCACTGTTCCTCCAATTCAACAAGCTCACCGGAAGGCTTCCGTCGGAGCTTTCCGGTCTTGTCTCTCTCATGTCGCTCGACCTCTCCATCAACTTCCTCACCGGAGAGATCCCACTGAGCTTCTCCGAGCTGACGAATCTCACGTTGGTGAATCTCTTCAGAAACAATTTATTTGGTCAGCTGCCGGAGTTCATTGGCGACCTGCCTTATTTGGAGGTGCTCCAGGTTTGGGAGAACAACTTCACATGGAAGTTGCCGGAGAATCTCGGCCGGAACGGTAGATTGAAGATGCTCGACGTGACGTCAAACCACTTAACGGGACTCATACCTCCTGACCTCTGCAAAGGAGGGATTCTCGACAGGTTGATCTTGACCGACAACTCGTTCTTCGGTCCGATCCCCGACGAACTAGGCGGCTGCAGGTCGTTAACCAAAGTCAGAGTAGCCAAGAACTCCCTCAATGGGACGATTCCGACAGGAATCTTTAACCTCCCCAAGGCGGACATCGTCGAGTTAAGCGACAATATCTTCTCCGGCGAGCTTCCTAGAGATATGTCCAGTGACAGCCTGAGAATCCTGTCCCTGTCAAATAACTGGATTCCCGGTGAGATTCCGGCGTCCATAGGGAATTTCAGTAGCCTTCAGACACTGGCCCTTGATGTAAACCGACTTACAGGGAAGATTCCGGCGGAGCTCTTTGGCCCGAAAAATCTCTCGACGGTGAACCTTGACGGAAACGGACTCTCCGGCGAAATCCCGGCGTCTATCTCCGCCAACCCCACCCTCGGCTCTGTCGACCTGAGTCGGAACGAACTTACTGGAGAAATCCCGGAGTTATCAAATCTGAAGATTCTCAGTGTGCTGAACTTGTCTAGCAACAAACTCACCGGTCCAATCCCTACAGAGATTCGTGGCATGACGACCCTCACCACTCTCGACCTATCCAAGAACCACCTCTCTGGAAACATTCCGGTCGGTGGCCAGTTCCTTGTCTTCAACGACAGCTCTTTTGCAGGAAACCCTAACCTATGTTCTCCTCGTCACACCTCGTGTCCCACCCTACGTGACTCGAGAACCACCCATGGTGAATTCTCCTCGACGAGGATCGTGATAATGGTGATCTCATCCGTCACCTTCCTGCTGTTCGTGGCTGTAACCATTTACATGGTGAAGAAGAAGAAGAAGCTCGAGAGGTCGAGGACATGGAAGCTGACTGCGTTCCAGAAGCTGGATTTCAGGGTTGAAGAAGTGATGGAGTGTTTGAAGGAGGAGAACATCATCGGAAAAGGTGGGGCGGGGATTGTTTATCGTGGGTCAATGCCGGATGGTATTGAAGTGGCGATCAAGCGCCTGGTGGGTCGCGGTACCGGGTGCAATGACCACGGCTTCTCTGCCGAGATTCAGACTCTCGGCCGTATCAGGCATCGTAACATTGTCAGGTAATCCTTCAAAGATTGCTCAATCCTTCCATCATGGTTTTAATTAAAATGAATGTGTAATTGTTATAGGGCGGACAATTTCTGACACGACACGATCTGCTTTAAAGCGTATATGAGTTTGACCTTAATGGATCGCGTGTCTAAACAACTCTTATACGTTTAGACACGATTAATAATCGTGTCTAAACAACTCTTATACGTTTAGACACGATTAATAATCGTGTCTAAACAACTCAGATTTGCGGATATCTGTTTAAACACGATTAACTATTCGTGTATAATTGTGTTGTGTATACATGTGACAAGTTAATATACATTTAAATATAATAATAATAATATATTAAAATACTCACTTACTTTGTAATATTGAACTATGAACACCTTAATTTGTATATTTGGATTTGTATATATATGAATTTATGTATATATCTGATTTAAAGCGTATATAAATTTGAGATTAACGGAACCCGTCTCTAAACAACTCTATACGTTTAGACACGATAAACGACTTATACGTTTAGACACGAGACATGTTTAGACACGTTTAAAATTTATCCGTTTAGACACGTTTAAAATTTATCCGTTTAGACACGAGACATGACACGATTATGACACGACACGCCACCCCTAAATTGTTATCTCAGGTTGCTCGGTTACGTATCGAACAAGGAGTCGAACCTGTTGTTGTACGAGTACATGCCGAACGGGAGCTTAGGTGAGCTTCTGCATGGTAGCAAGGGAGGCCATTTGCAGTGGGAGACGAGGTACACAATTGCAATGGAATCTGCCAAAGGTCTATGCTATCTTCACCACGACTGCTCGCCCCTCATCATTCATCGAGATGTCAAGTCCAACAATATTTTGCTCGATTCGGATTTTGAGGCCCATGTGGCGGACTTTGGCCTCGCCAAGTTCTTACAGAACTCCGGCGCCTCCGAGTGTATGTCGTCTGTGGCTGGTTCTTATGGGTATATTGCACCTGGTAAGACTGCAATTTAAGTGGATATCTATTTTCTTGACATGCTCCAAGTCACATCATTTTATCATCGTTTCAGAGTATGCTTATACACTGAAAGTGGATGAGAAGAGTGACGTGTACAGTTTCGGTGTCGTGCTTCTGGAGTTAGTGACCGGACGACGGCCGGTGGGTGAGTTTGGAGATGGCGTGGACATTGTTAGGTGGGTGAAGAAGACGATCTCGGAGCTGTCACAGCCGTCGGATTCTGCATCCGTTCTATCTGTGATCGACTCACGGCTCAGTGAGTACCCTCTGTCCGGTGCTGTCCACCTGTTCAATATGGCGATGAGTTGTGTCGAGGATGAGAGCAGCCGGAGGCCCACCATGAGGGAGGTTGTTTATATACTCTGCAATCCTCCGGCCACAGACGCCGCCCAGAATGTCGTCAACCTCTAGTCAAGGGCCATATATGTTATTATTGGCTGTAATAATGAAATTCCACCATTATAAATAATGAAATTCTATATATCTATATATCTATATAAATAATGAAATTCCACCATTATTATTAGTTGTTAAAAATAACATAGTTTTTACCATATGAACCAATAACATATTGTTATATCAATTTTCATTAAAATTTAACTGAAAAATAAATAAAGATAACATTTTGTCTCACCTTTAAAAGTACTGATAGCAATTTTTTTTGAAAAACAAAATTGAGTATATTATTAATTCTAATTTTTACAATAAGTATATTTGACTTCTTACATTATTTTATTTAACCTATCAAATACACTTTTATATAATATAATTATGTTTAATTCCTTCTTATTTCTCTTTTTTTTGTTCATATTTCATGATCTAAACTAGGGCGATCATGGGCGGTCCGGTCCTGAAAGCAAGACCGAGACCGAAATTTCGGTCTTGCCTTCTGGAGGACCGAGACCGATCTCGGCCAAAAAAGTCCGCCCGAATCGGTCTTTCTTGACTCGGGCCGATCTCGGTCCTGGACCGAATCTGCACACAAAAAAGAATATGAGTTCACGGTATTCTTTAGTAAAAGGCGAAATAATAGTTCACCTCTAAAAAAAACATTATGAACTCACTATATTCTTTGGCAAACTTATTAGGATGTAACTTTTATAGAGATAGAAAACCTCCAAAATTCACATTCTTTTCGGTGTGGTATTATGAAAATCTCAAATCCACATTCATTCGGTCCGGACCGGTACTAAATAGGGCTTTCGGGGAAAAAGTCCGAGATCGAGACCGACCTTGAAGAAAAAAAACTGTCCACTCGGTCTCGGTCCTAGTCGAACCGGTCTTATCGGGAATTCGGTCCTAATGACATGTTCTTTTCACGGAATGGAAAAGGAATTCGGCTTACGGATTCCGTAAGAAGTTGTTCTTTTCGCGGAATTGCAAAAATTTGGCTTACGGATTCCGGGCGGGGTAGGCTTAGACATTCCGTGTGAAAAGCTCGGAATTCCTAAGCCGAGCGTGCTAGGAATGAGGGATAGGAGGCGAAATGACCGAAATGCCCTTACTTTAAAATTTATATTAATTCAACAATTTTATATTAATTAATAATTAATTAAATAAGTTATTTTATTTAATTATTAATTAATTATATTATAAGTTTTTATTATTCTTAATTTTAAAATTAATTAATACAAATTATATATATTATATACTATACATATACAAAGAGAGGCAAATATGTCATTTTACCACATTCCATTCCCTTTCCATATACAATTCCACCAAATAAACAACAAAATTCCTTATTCCATTCCACCAAAGAAACAACTTCATATTCTTATCTCTTATTCCTTATTCTCTATTCCTATTCCGTATTCCATGAAAGAAACGCCCTGTAAAGTCTTTTTTAAACATATGGTTACTTAAAAGTGGGTTTAAACAAGTTGTTCAGGCTGAATCCCCACCACACATTTTTTTGGCTAATATCCCCAGTCTTGTATTTGTTTGCCGAAATTGATGAACGAAAGTTGCAAAAATGTTGGTCTTTTGTACATCTTAATAGAGTCCATTCTTCTACACATGCATGTACTGAAACGGAACCAGAAACTCATTCACTCACCATTTTTTCAGAATTTATTTTCATGTTAAAATAGAAGCATCCTCTGAAATATTTTGGGTGCATCGCCTGGAAATGAAGCAATGTTATGAAGAGGGGGCCCTAAGCTGCGTATATATGTTTGAGATATGTACAGATTGTTCTATCTTTATGTTAAGAGCTTGCAGGTACAGACATCTGCGTGTTAAGCAAGAGCAGCAACTAGTAGTATTAAACAAGGAAAGCGAGGTTCCGATTCTTACCCATATTCTGGCAAAAACTTGTTCCTTGTGATTCATTGGGGTTTGTCGACTAAGAAACTTACACACAAATACGTTATTCATAATAGAGCAGCTCAGATCAATGATCAGAGGGAGTTATTACTCAAAATTACCTCTTTGCCCCTCTAGGCATCGCAAAACCAATCTGCCTCGCGACTGAAACTTCAAACTCAGTTGATGAACAAGAAGGCAATAATCCGAAACCTGAAGAACCAAGAAGGTATTGACAATAACCCCCGAACTGTTGGTTTGCAGTTGTTAACATTGAACAGGTCCATCCATTTTTTATGTAATAATGAACAAGAGAAGGCTTCCACCTGCCCCAACCCCATCTCTGTTGATCTGGGATGTTAATTCCTGGGATATAGAAGAAGAGATCGAAAAGACAAAGAAGGTATATATATATATATTGTTTAGACAGCAATTCCAGTGATGCAGCTGCCATGAGAGGGCAAAACAACTTACTCATCATCTCTTCTTACAGGGAACTAAAGGAGCTCAAAGGTCAAACCCAATGAGAACCAAGGGAAGTGACAAATTGCTTGAAAAAAAAATTCAGCACTAACCTGATTCCACTGTCCACTAATTTCCCCCTATTGTATAGGAAGAACTTCTATGCGTGTTCTATTGGTACATGGAAGAACACAGATTTTGAAGTTTCAACAGGATCGTTAAGGAAATTCTTGAATATAATCAAATCAACATGTTATGATCTGTGTCATACACTGAATATCAGAGTTAACGTACATACAACACTGATGCAACAGAAGGCCATTTCAATTTGTGCACCAAAATGCATCCACACTACTACAACTATGTGCTGTAGTGGAGATCAATAAGAAGTTCTGGCTAACATATTTTACTCTGGATAAATGTTGGGCAAAGCACAACTGTCGGAAGCAGCAGTGTCGAAGAATGTTACCGTACTTCTGAGCACCGATATTAGTCAGGTTGTAACTTGGCATAGATGATGATGAACATTGCTGCTAATACCACATCTCTAACGCCAGGAATCTTGATCACCGCCCACCATCACACAAAGCAGACAGTAAAATGACATATTTTTGTGACCATTACTTTACAGTTTACATTGATTAAAAACCCAATAAGCACAACCATGGTCTTGCCTTTTAAAACAACGGAAATGGCCAAAACTTATTAAAAAAGAAGAAGAAACCGATTTAATCTGACCCTGAATCATCATTCATCTGGGTTTGACCCAGAAGCAGTTGAAGTCACTATCTTCTTCCTCTCCTCCTCATACTCCAAATCATCAGTTGGCAACTCATACCTGCAGACTGGGCATGTATTCCTCGACGATAACCACGGAACGATGCAGTCTCCATGGTATCCATGGCCGCACGGTAACTTAGTTGCAGTCTCACCTTCATTCACAATGTCCTTACAAACCGCACACAACAAAGCTTCCTCCTTTGACGTAATCTTCACGGTTGGCAGCTCGGCCACAGCGGCCTTGGCTGCCGGTGGAGCTCCTCTTCTTCCCCCCTCACTCTCGGCGAGATTCTGCAGCAGTGCCTGGTACCCTGCGTCGTCCACGTAGTCCTCCGGGCTACCGAAGTAGTGAGCGGCATCGGGAACTTCGAGGTGCAGCTCAATCGAGTTGTCATCTAAGCCCATCAGAATCTCCGCCCAGTCAAGGATCCGGTTCCGTCCAGTCCTTGCTCTGGTGGCAAAGTCGCGGATCCGATGGCGGAGCAAGTCACGCCTTTGCCGCCTGAGCACGTCCTCACTGAGCTCCTCCCTGTTCACACCGTTTTCGTTTTCAGATCGGGCTTCTCCTTCCCCTTCCCCGTCCGCCTCTTCTCCGGCCTCAATACTCGCGTCCTCCTCGTTCTGGTCAGCGTCGTCCTCATCTTCGTTCCCATCCTCCTCGTTGTCCCATCCGTCGAGTTCGATTCGCAGGAAGTCTTCGTCTGAAGGAGCATATGAAGGCGGTGGAGGAGGAGCGTCGCCACTGTCGTCCCTAGCTGCCTGCGCAATCATCCGGAGAACCTGGATGAATTGGGAACCGAGTGAAGGATCATCGAGCAGGAGGTGATCGGAAGAAGATGGTGTCCTCTGGAGAGATGGTTCGGCAGGGATAGATTCGACGACGAACCCATTTTTACACTCGACGCAGATGAGGTCGGTGGGATTGTTGCTTAGGGTTTCGACAGAGACGAGTTTTTCGCAGTGATAGCACCAATAATCGGAAACGGATCCTCCGTTGTCGGTGGCGAGCAGTGGTGGCGACGGCGATTCAGCCATAGAGCTTGGGGTCTGGTGAAGGGGCAATCCCTGATTCGTTCGGTGTAGAGGGAAGAGGAAAGGTGGGGAGAGGCGCAGGAAATAGGCGATGGATAGACTGACCAAGACTACTCGAACACGGCAGAGTTGGGTTTACTGATGAGTAATACTAATCTGTGGCCGGTTCTACGACATGCTCTACTTTCAGTCGTTGGATTGATTGAACAGTTTGATCGAGCAGTGTTTTTATTCAAGTAAAAACATATAGCCTATCAAAGGGTGACAATCATGTCTAAATATGGAATTTTTTCAAAAACTATTCACTTTTCAAAAAATATTTGAAAAAGTGTATATCGAAATTTTTTTTTTAGAAAAGTATGCATACGCGCGACGCGCCTATTGAGTAGGCGCATCCCTGGCGTGCGCCTATTCAGTAGGCGCGTCCTAGGGATGCGCCTATTCAGTAGGCGCGTCCTAGGGATGCGCCTATTGCAATAGGCGCGTCCTAGGGATGCGCCTATTGCAATAGGCGCATCCCAGGGGTGCGCCTACTGCAATAGGCGCACGCCAGGGGTGCGCCTACTGCGTAAATTTTTTTTTTTTCGCAAAAACACCGGTCTATCAGAAACCACGTTGATTTTAAGTCTGCTTATGGTTTTCCTCCTAAATAGAAATTGAGAGATAGTCTCACGCGTATTCATAGGTCCAAACTACAAATTTTCCAACTTGTTCTGAACAACAATGAAACAAAGTTGTTTATTCACGAGATTCTGAATGAGACTTTTCTTCAGATGCTCACGCGTTGCTTTATCTCAGTATTCACAGGGTTTCCTCCAAATTTTCCAACTTGTTCTGAACAACAATGAAACAAAGTTGTTTATTCACAAGTTTCTGAATTAGACTTTTCTTCAGATACACTAGCTAGTTTGACATTTTCAGGAATTACTCCTGCAAAAGAGCTCTTTGGGGTTTCCACTGCCTTTTTCTTCGGCATCTGAAGTCTCTTGATTTTCTGCATAGTGTACTCGTTGATTTTAAGTCTGCTTATGGTTTTCCTCCTAAATAGAAATTGAAGTCTTTCATCACAAACTACTCTCTTTTTCGTAGGGTGATTCAGTTTGTTGTCATTGATATACCGCGCTATAATTGCTCCAACATCTTGCTGAGAGATCTAATCATGCGTCTCTACACCAACCGATTTGAGAAACTCGATGAGATTACTCGATCCCCATCTAACAAATTCCATTTTTCTTGATTGGTACTTCCTTTTTGGTTGTGAATGAGGTTAAATTCCGTCACATTGAACTGTCACGAAGATAATTGCAAAAGAGCTCTTTGGGGTTACTTTAGGTTCCTGTCCTAAATTTTCCAACTTGTTCTGAACAACAATGAAACAAAGTTGTTTATTCACAAGTTTCTGAATCTTCCGAATATCTTCTTTTGGCTCAAGATACTCCATCAAGCAATTATGTTTCTCTTCCAACTCAGGGCTACCATTCTTTTCCATCTCCATCTGGAAATGCAGAAAGGTCCTGCAGCTGCAATCTTCCGAATATCTTGTAAAGCTTCTCCAATGACTATAGCTTTTTATCTGAGTTCAAGCCTGCTTATGGTTTTCCTCCTAAATAGAAATTGAGAGATACTTTCTCCAGTAAAGAAGAAAGGAAGTTCTAAGAAGAAATGGTTTTCCTCCTGAAAATGTCAAACTGGCTAGTGTATTTGAAGAAAAGTCTCATTTAGAAACTTGTGCATAAACAACTTTGTTTCAGTGTTTTACCTCGCGGATTTTGTTCAAAACAAGTTGGAGGGCAAACTATGTATACGCGCACCCCGGGGTCGCGCCTAACGGACATAGTTACTTTTTGAAATTTATCTAAAGTAACCCCAAAAGAGTTATTTTGCCGCAGTAATTCCTGAAAATGTCAAACTAGCTAGTGTATTTGAAGAAAAGTCTCATTCAGAAACTTGTGAATGAACAACTTTGTTTCAATGTTTGACATCGCGGATGTTGTTCAGAACAAGTTGGAAAATCTAGGGCAGGAACCTAAAGTATTTAACTTCTGAGAACTTACTTTCTTCTTAATTGGAGAGACTATCTCTCAATTTCTATGTAGGAGGAAAACCGTATAAACAGGCTCAAAATCAGATGTTTTTCAAAAAGTAAGCATATAGTAGGAAAAAAAGCATACATGAAGGAATTTGGTGCGCGTAGAGGAATTTGGACTTGTGAATACTGGGATAAAGCAACGCGTGAAACAATCATCTCGGTGGTTTGTTAACAAATTGATTTTCTGTCCTCTTGATCCAAGACCCTTTTGTTAACAAATTGATCTTCTGTCCTCTTGATCCAAGACCCTTCCTAACCATTGGAAGGGGATCAGTTTTCTTCTGTCCTCACCGTACGACAGAAGATATTCGGAAGATTCAGAATCTCGTGAATAAACAACTTTGTTTCATTGTTGTTCAGAACAAGTTGGAAAATTTGTAGTTTGGACCTATGAATACGCGTGAGACTATCTCTCAATTTCTATTTAGGAGGAAAACCATAAGCAGACTTAAAATCAACGTGGTTTCTGATAGACCGGTGTTTTTGCGAAAAAAAAAAAAAAATTTAGGCAGTAGGCGCATCCCTAGGACGCGCCTACTGAATAGGCGCGTCCCAGGGATGCGCCTATTCAATAGGCGCGTCGCGCGTATGCATACTTTTCTAAAAAAAAAATTTCGATATACACTTTTTCAAATATTTTTTTTAAACTAAACAGTTTTTGACAAAATTCCTAAATATGTATTCTGTCTAAACAGATAATGTTTAAAAGTGTTTCAAAATTTCAAACGCGAACACAGCACGATCAACTAGTCAACTAGTAGATCACACGTGACAAAATATGTAATACAATTAACTTTTATGAAAAAAAATTGAAAACATGTCGGGTCATACAACACGATATGATTAAACACGACACAATTATACACGATAAAACATGACATGATTAGACACAGAATTCATTAATTTGACAAGTTATTTCACATATTTTCATAACACAAATCTATATATACAAAGTAAGGTGTTCAAAGTTCAATATTAAAAAGTAAGTGAGTATACCAATATATTTTTTAATTATTATACGTAAATCTATCTAAACGTGTCACATGTATACACGACAAGATTAGTTAATCGTGTCTAAACGTGTCACATGTATGCACAACACGATTAACTAATCGTGTATAATCGTGTTTATACAGACATCTGCAGACCATAAGTGTTTAGACACGATTAATAATCGTGTTTAAATGTATAAAAGTTGTTTAGACACGGGATGTGTTAAGGTCAAACTCATATACGCTTTAAACCAGACCGTGTCGTGTCGTTTAATCGTGTCGTGTCAAAAAGTGTCAGCCCTAGCCTATAGGCAAAGTTCTTTCGAGATTTATTTTTTGGGGAGTATATGGTGTATATTGTATAGGGGGTTTTCCATTTGAATAGTTGTATTAGACTATTATTGATATGCTTACTTATTTTACCTAAAATAATTATTACTCGCATAGGAATAAACTCTTAAGGGTACCAATGAAATAGTTTTTTATTTTCAAAGCTCGAACTTGAAACCTCTAATTAATAGACGAAACTCTAAATTGTTACGTCATATTGCTATGGTTTCTAGATTATTAAATAACCATCCTATTTTTAAGTTTTCACTTCAATTGATGTTAGATGAGTAGCTCTTAAAGCTAAGTTGGATCAAGATTGAGATTGATAGAGTTGTAGGGGAAAGCCTTGCAAATCGGGAACAAATAAGGTAATCTAAGATAAGTTGGGATAGTGGGTCTCGAGTTTTCTCGAGGAATAATATTTGAACTTCTAACAACTTTGTTGCAGAATGTTGGGTCATCCGTGATAGTCTAATTCTTGCGAAGCAGTTGAAATTTGAATATGTCCATGTAGAGACATATGCCCTTTCTCACAAACTTAAAACTAATGCATATTATTTTGGATGGCATGAAACTTAATCCACAATTTCATAGAATGAAGTTTAGACACATTTATCGGGAAGCGAACATGATCACAGACGTTATGGCTAGATTGACGATTAATCAACATTACCCTTTTATCACTCATATCAACCCATAGAAGGAAGCTAGATCTTGATTGTTGAAATACTTTTTGCATTTAACAACCATGAGAATCGTTAAAGTTAGTTAGTTCTTAGTTTTCTCTGGACATGCCAGGGTTCTTCTAATGCTTCTCTTTATCGTTTACATCAAACTTATAGAAAAGGGAAAAAGTAGGAAATTGCACCCGGATGTTTTCACCTAAATTGCACCCATAATGTTTGTTATTACACTCTGATGTTTGCGTTTGTTGGTCATTGGACCTTTCCGTCCATTCTGAAACGTTTTCCGTTAAATTAGGCTCACGTGGTTGTCATGTGCCTGACTCATATGTATATACCTAAACTACCCTAGGCACTTTCTGTTGATAAAGTCTGTGTGTCTCTTCCATTTTTCATTTGTCTTCTCCCTTTGTTCATTTGACCTATGTTGCGTCTTCTTCGTTCGTAAGATGAGGTCTGGTAAGTACTGTGAATGTTCTTCCGATTGTTCTTCCCCTTTCGCATCTAACCTGAATATGACCTATGAGGAACCACTGTGCTATTGCGGTCTACAAACCCGTGCGAGAACAGCTTGGACCATGAAAAATTTTGGTCATCTGTTCTTTTCATGTCTGAGATACCAGGTAATGCTCTCAATTCCTTGAGTTAATTTTGAAGATATGGTCGATTAGTGTATTCCGAAAAAATGAGTTTTTTTGGAAACCCTAATTTCTTTTTACCACTATGCAACCATTGAAAAGGGGTTGTGATTTCTTCGCTTGGGAAGATCCGCCGATGTGTGTGTATGGAAGGAGAGCCATGGCCAAATTTGTGTCAAATGAATTTGATCTGAACAATCAAATTGTTGTGTTGCGTAGTAGAAATCAACAGCAGTTATGTGTCATAGTGTTATTACTTGTTGTTGTTGTTGTTGGGCTTATATTGAAGATGTAGCAACGTGACAAACGTTTGTTTTATAGTGTCTACGTTATGTACTTTGTTATTCAGTTGTACTATATGTTTGTTTAATGACTACTGAATGGACTCACTAGTTTGTATAATACTCAGTAAAGTTGTGTATAAGTTTACATATGACCGAGTAATTACACCCTTATGTTGGGGGAAAATTGACATCAACCTGTTGTGTTTAAAGAAAATCCACCTAAACAAAGGTTTACACATTATCCAACAGAACATTCAACACAGACCATGAGACCAACTTGTTTAGATAATATCCAACACAAAGGTTTAACAAACAGTTTTTCCAACAAAATGAAGTCACCGAACCTAACAAACCAGAAAACATGACCGAACCTAACATCCCGCAAAACATTGCGGTCACAACATCCATTTAAACAAAATGGGGTGAAGTGCTTTCACTGAGTAGATCTGTGAACAAATTTGGTAGTGTTTTGTCTCTGCATCAATCAACACAATGTTCATGCTTTTAATCCCAGGTTACTCCATACAATAGGGTTCGGAGAGTGGCCTTCATCACGTCGGTACCCAAAAATCCATTAGGAATTATTCTGAGGAAGGATCTCATACACCTAACAACATCGAAGCTGTAGATATATATATACTGTCAGGTCTCAACCACTTGAAGCTCCATCGAAGAATGCATCCAACTCTGTAAATACTACCAAGCATGTAAAAGTTACTTACATAATCAAATCTACAACTGTCCCTTTTTGAATAGGCGATGATAGAGCTACAACTGACAAATAATGATGGCCTAAGATGAGTAGTCAATTAGTAATCAGAAATCTCTATAGTCCAAAACCCGGAATAACTATTTCTGCAGTCAATAATTCAAAGCAACTCAAAGAATCACCATAATAGATAGTCTTCCTTTAAATAAAGCATCTTTTCGACAATTTCACATATCGGATTCTTGTTTTTAAGGTTAGAAGAACCCTAGAAGTTGCTACCCTACTAACGCTGAGCACAGACCTGGCGGTTAGATTTCTAAGCCATTCATACTTCATAGAAGACACATTCACTCTCACTAATCGGAGAAAAAAATGCAACGCTAATTCATCACTGAAGTCCAAGTTGATCGATCAAATATGTCAACGAAATCACTGTTCTCTATCACCCAGATACCATTCGATTCGACAACAATGATCACAAAGGAATGGAACAGCATCAGAACGCCTTAACACACAGAACATATAAACAATCTTAGCTAAAAGCGTGGGAGTCAGCAGAAAGAGTACCTTGCAGATGTTAAACTAGAGGTAGAGGAGTACAAAGAGTACCTTGCTTAACTGTATTTGGACCGCTTCTGGTACTCTCTCAATTGCTTCGCCAAATTCGATCGTGTAATTATTACAGCACGTCTCGATTTATCCCTCTCTTTCACCGCAAAGCTCAATGTTTTGGCAGCATTGAAGATTTCTGCAAATCCAGTGGGTAGAGACAGTGAAGAAGACGAACCAAGTTACGATTGATTGAGGAAATGGTGAAATTGATTGAAGATATTTTCTGACAATCGACGCAATCAACGGAAGGAGTGGAGCCGCAATGGAGTTTCTTCGTCGGAGTCTTCGGGCCAGTTCGTCCCAGTGACAAGCAGTCGAAGGGAATAGCAGTCGGAGCCTCAGAGGTTTAGTGTTTGAAAAGTTTTCAAATGGGGGAGAGAGTCGAACTGAATATGCCTATGGGAAGAAAGCAAGAATCAGTTTCCAAAGAAGGTGACGAAAAGTCAAAAGGGTAAACATGTCTTTTTACATTGCATTCTTTCAAAATAAACGTTCGCACATGATTATCACGTGACACTTGTGGGCGTGCCGATTGGTTCAGCTTCCAGTGTCCCTAAAAGTACAACATGCAGTGAGAGTTGTTGCTCTTCATGAGTCGTATGTTGCGTTTCATCTGCAGGTTCCTTCGTTCGACATGACCTAGAGTTTTGTTTATGACCTTGTTGCGGAATTGGATCTTTAATGGATCTTTGGAACATTCTTCTCGATCAAACAGTGGCATTATGTACATATTTATCTCCTTCATTGTTCATTGACACTATAGTATTGGTCGAAGATCATCAGTTCAAGTGATTGCTTCAAGATCGGTGTTGGCATCTCCACCCGATGGCAACCATAATATGTATACATGCGTCACAAGTCCACAATACACTTAAGCTAGTCTGGACAATGAATAATAGGTCAACTTCTCGTACGGGATGTGGAGTCACTCAAGTTCACCTTCATATAGTCGGGTACCCCCATTGTCAATCCACTTGCCACCATGACGGATAACAAGAGTTACAATGGGCTCGTTGTTCCTCATTCACACACAACTACACTGATTAAGCAGTGAAATATATTCATGATGCTGCCACACCAAAACAACATTTAGAAACGGAATTAGCAACATAGTAAGAATGTAGGAGACCAACAAGCAAAAGAAACCACCCAAAACAAAGAGCATGCAACAACCAAACAGAAACAAATACCATTTAACAACAAATCAGTCAAACTTAACTAACAAACAAACATAAATGACAAAACTTCACCATCAAAAGTTCAAATTTGGCCAAACAATTGAAGCTTTATGCATTACGAGACATAAATATGCTATTTTCTAGAGGAACTTCTGCATAAAAAATCCATCTTTCACACACAATCGGTCACAAAACTTCAATAAACCCTAAATGTGGATGAAACCTTTGATCGATCAACCACAAAACACTCTAAATTACAACTTTCGAATAGAAGAGGTTCCCCAACACCTCCAGAGAGTGGTGACTTTGAAACACCGCGATGCACAACAAATCGCGATAGTCGTATCTTGTCGAACCGCGAAAAAAAAAAGAATAAGAAACGGAATTGTAAGGCTAAGTTTCATTAGATTACCTCAGTGAACCACAGTACGGGAGGAGTTGTGCAGAAGAACCTTGAAGAACTTGGAGAGCCACTGAACAAGAGCATTCGGAAAATATCGACCTCACAATGCGAAATTGGAGGAAACTTGAGAGAGGGTGATGTAAGGTGACAGGAGGGCAGCAAGGTAATTCTCTCTTTCGTAAAATAAACTGTATGTTATCATGTGTTTGGCACATGCCAAACTGTCAGAAAAATTTAACGGTTCAGTGATGGAGTAACTAATCAGTCACATGCTGAAAGATAAGTGGCCATTTAGTCACACAAAAAAAGATCTTCAACCAATTAGTCTTGTTGGTCAAAGATGTGTGGCCATTAAATATATTAACTCGATCAAGAAACGGTTGAAACGACCATTGACGGTTTCACGACTCCAAAAAAACGTGTGAAGACACTTGTCGTGAAGTCATCATCGGTACGTATTCTAAATTGTAACTAATCGGTAATAGTAATGACAATAATGATTAACTGTTGTGTGAAATAGGATAAAAATGCGCGTAAGGGGCTAAAGGTGAAAAATCCTAGACAACACACTTATGTAGTCGTCGAAGATGATGTCGTCTCTTCAGCACCAGTCCTATCAGAATCTAGAGAAATCATTCTGTCAGATCAACCACTGAAAACGGCATTACCGAAAAGGACAAGACATCACAAGAGGTCAATGGGCAAGTTTGGATATCCAGGTGATATGCGATATACATAGGGCTGCCGATGGTTAGGGTATGATACGGGTATGACAAATACCATAACCATACCATATTTCTAAACCACATACCATAACCATAACCATTACGGGTACAATTTTCAATACCATAACCATTAAAATAACTGTCGTTATTAACCATGGTTTTACCCGTATACCCATATTTATTCCACACATGTAATATAATAAATGACCGAAATTAAAAAATATATAAATCTATAATGCCAACAATAAAAATATATAAAACAAACATCATGGTTATTTATTACATGTATGTACAGTCATTTTCATTATTTAGTATATATTAGTTTATTAATAATAAATAATTATTATATTTATATAATAACCTTGGTTATAACCATGGGTATAACTCAAATACCATAACCATAACCATTATGGGCAAAACATTCGTCACCATAACTGTACCACACCATAATGGTACGGTTAACCATATTAAACAGTAACGGTTATAACCATGGTTATGGTTTTTTCACTGTACCATTGCCGACCCTAGATATACATAGTAAAAAGATGTCTTTTGGGGGAATATGTTTTGGTGGGGCGTAGGAATGTTGTGTTAATACTAACTTAGGAGGGAGTGTTTGGTATGAAAATGTTTTGTGATTTGATGTTGAGCTTGTTTTGGTGTAATAGTTATGGTTGTTTCTAGAATCATTTTAATGAAATGTCCTATTCCTACTGCTAATGCATTTTATCCATTTAATAACAGTTTACCGAAACATGCATAACTAAATAATCACATTCTACGATTAAAAGTTTAACCTATTAAACACAGTTTAATAAAACAAATGAAACCATATAATCACATTATAAAGAAGCATACGTAACCATTTAATTACATTACAAGAAAACATATGTAATCATTTAATCACATTTCAAGACCAGAATCAACTCTTAAATTTAGATTATATTCAATAAAACTTAGGTTCTGAAGAACATCAGTACAAAATATATCTTACTACCATTTCAACAGAAGATTCAACAACAAATTCAAATACAACTACTTGTTTAGTAAATTGATCAGTTAATGCAGCATACAACCTCCAATTGCTACGAGTTATAACCAATTCCGCACATGATGAAATTTATGTAATCATTCTGCACAACTTATAACTAATTAATTACATATACATTTGGCCAAAAAAATTACATATATAAAAATACGTAACCATTGAATATATAATATATTTTCCCAATAAAGTATGGAGATCGTATCAGCTACACTTAATAGGAGTACTTTAGTTGCGGTTACCCACATAACAAATATAAAACGGCAAAAACATTAGAAAAAAAATTAATTGTAAATGAGATGTCAAGGGAATCTCTAACACCAAGAGAAAGAAAAAATAAATAAATAATAATTAATTCTTATAAATATTATTTATCAAATTTGTGATGTATTTGATGGTAAGAAAAACAAAAACAACGACGTGTACTATATATAATAATTAATACTACCATGACGTGTGATAGCAACCATTGATCAAATCACGTCACAGGAATACCCCCTGAAGTGCATAACAAATGGACTCAAGCCCATTTCTCGTAGGGTTGATCATGGGCGGACCGGTCCGGTCCTGAAAGCAAGACCGAAACCAAAATTTCGGTCTTGCCTTCTGGAGGACTAAGATCGAGACCGATCTCGGCCAAAAAAGTCCGTCCGAGTCGGTCTTTCTTGACTCGGTCTCGGTCCTGGACCGAATCTACATTAAAAAAAAAACTATGAGTTCACGGTATTCTTTAGTAAAAGGCGAAGGAATAGTTCACCTCTCAAAGAAACACTATGAACTCACTATATTATTTAGTAAATTTATCAAGATGCACCTTTTATAGAGATAGAAAACCTCCAAAATCCACATTCTTTTCGGTGTGGTATTATGAAAAATCTCAAATCCACATACATTCGGTCCGGGCCGATCCTAAACGGGCTTTCGGGAAAAAAAAGCCCGAGACCGAGACCGACCTTGAAGAAAAAAAAAAATATGTTCGGTCTCGGTCCTAGTCGGGCCGGTCTCGGACCGGTCTTGTCGGGAATGCAACTAGGCATGGATGGACTATGTCTTTGTCTTGTATTGATCGTACCAGATCAAGAGCCCACACAGGCACACACCATACGCCATGCCTAGTTGCATTCACTTTGTTTTTATTATTTATTTTTTTTAAAAAAAATAAAAAATTAAGAGCCCACCCACGCACCATACGCCATACCTAGTTGCATTCACTTTGTTTTTATTATTATTTTTTAAAAATATATTAAGAGCCCACACACCATACGCCATACCTAGTTGGCTAGTTGCATTCACTTTGTTTTTATTATTATTTTTTAAAAATATATTAAGTTGGTGACATGATTTGTTCCTAAAAATATAAAATGTTATAAGTTTTTAATGTAGAATTTTCTAATGCTAAAAATTAAATATTTAAATAAAATTTTAAAAGTTATTAAACGAGACTTGTCTGTTGCACCTCATTTTGAACGAAAGTTTTCCACAAAAGCATCTCCAAAAGCTTCTAAATATTAAAAAAAAATGAAGTCAAATTTTATCGTGTTATCATACATGTTGCCAAGTACGAAGCTAGAAATTAAGTTTGGGGAGACGCAAGAATTATAGTAAACGCAATGAACACTCTTTTTGTTTATAGTAAACACAACTCTTCTTAGCTCCATTCCTACGTGGCATGTTTTGATCTCAAACACGAACATCGTACGAAAATACTTATGTGTTATCGTATTTATACTATCATTTTTAATTTATCTTATGATTTCACAAATATATATATTTTTTTTACAATTTCATATAGGTTCGCCTAGGGTCGACGTCCTGAGCCTAACCCATGCCCTAAACCCAAGTGAAGAACATTAACTCTATGTTTGAAGTTAATGGAACCGCGATATAGTTAAGGATATAAGTGCAACACTTAATAACCTTCAGGTGAAAAATGAATTTCAGGGAAATTTGCAGAATTTCAGCTCCAATTCATTATACATTGACAACAAAAGATCAGCAACACAATTTTGGGAATTTTTTCAAAAAGTGATGCATTGTTGTCCAACGACGCTCCCCTGCGGACCTTTACGTGATATCTTATGCATCCGCACATGATCTTGAACCTCAGCACGTGTTATCTCTGGAATGTGTTGCTGCAGTCCAAATTGCCGCATGACTCTATCTGGACAGTGCCACTCGACCACATTAAAATAGATAAGTGGCACCTTCACTCGGAATAACTCGGGTTGGTCACGACAGACAGGGGGTGCAGTAGCCAACCTAAAGGGACTGTACGGAATCCATGTCACCTAATATTGAAAGTTTTTCGCGATCATAACGTAGGGTTAATAATATTCGAAACATAGATAAGAAAAATATCCTCAAATATGGTACCTGATCAGCTGACTGAGACTCCAAGTCATCCCTATAGTACACCAAATTCGTAGTTCGAATTTGGTGACTAAACGATCTTTTGAGAAATGCCCACCTATTAAGAAAAATATTCACCATTCAGATTTCAGCAAAATTACGAATACAAATGTTTGTCACAATCAATCCAAAAAAAAAAATCCACCTGTATCCTAAGGGATGCATCTCTCCACCAGGAACTTCACCCTGGAGCACAGGATGACCAAGGTGAAGGTGCTCCCACGACCATAACTGTAGTGTCAAAAAATTAATAAAATTGTAGAATCAATTCTAAATATTCATCCAAAATTTTCATATGGAATACCTGTACTAGGATGGCACATCCTGAGAATGTTGCAGCGTTGAGCTCAGAGACATCACATAATCCCCGATATGTAGCCGCCAAAACAGCTGAACCCCAACTATAATGAGCTGCTCTATCTAAATCCCTCAATAGGGGTAAGTAGATTAACGACACCTTGTCTTTCTTTGTCGTTGTAAACAACACACCACCGAGTATCATGAGGATAAATGTCCTCGCTTGTTGTTCGACGGTAATATGAGGATGAAAAAGATGTTGTCGTAACGTAGTCAACTTAACAAAATCTTTACGACCTTGTAAGTTCCGACCTAATAATTCCATACCTGCAGCATTCATATCTGGCTCAACGGCATAATCATCTGTTACGGCATCTCCGTGTATACGTAGTCCAAGTATCACGGCTACGTCCTCTAGAGTGATCGTCATCTCTCCATGTCTGAGATGAAAGGTGTGTGTCTCTGGCCACCAACGCTCGCACAATGCGGTCAGTAACTTTGGATCCAGTTTGGGATGTGACATAATAACCACATCCCATAATCCAACTGCTTGCACAATCGCTTTTGCATTTTCTGAAATTAGATTTCCTTCGCCTTTTAAACATCGAAACGTTATTTGTTGATTATCGCTAAGATCCGACGAACGATGATTATCTTGACCCCAAAGGACCAATGGATCTAAAGGACCAACATTTATCACGTTTGTACTGTGCGACAGATTTGTCATAACTACGCGCGGCTGCATGATAACTGTACAATTAAACAGTATAAATTTTTTATTTATAACAATTTATATTTTTGGCACAATTTTTTCACTAATCATTATCTAATAATTGAAATATATATAATTAATTAGCACTATAATTACTAGTTTAGATTAATATGGCTAATTAGCATAACAATAAATATTAATAATCATATATTTATAAAAAAAAAATATTTATTCAAAAAAAAAAATTACCGAGTTCTGAGTTGGCGGCGACGTCGGGATCTGGACGCTTGGCTCGGAGGCGAAGCGAGGCGGCGGCGAGGTGGCGGCGAGGCGAGGTGGCGGCATCGGGAGCTTGCGCAGGCGGGAGGGAGGCAGACGGCGAGGCTGCGGAACTAGGCGAGGCGACGGAATGAAGGGGGAGATCGGGTTGGAGCTGGCGACGGCGAGGCTGCAGCTGGCGAGGCGGGAGGGAGGAAGACAGGACGAGGCGTCAGGAGCTTGGAGGAGGCGGCGTGAGCTTGGAGCGGGAGAATGGATGCGCAGATAGGGTTCTTTAAAAAGAACCATATGAATAGGCGCATCTCCAGGTCGCGCCTATTCATAGGCGCGACCAGCCAGGTGCGCCTATTGAATAGGCGCGTCCCCAGTTCGCGCCTATTGAATAGGCGCACCTGGCGGGTCCCGCACCTATGAATAGATTTCTAATTATTTTTTTTACGATATTCACTTTTTCAAAAAAAATTTATAAAATAAACAGTTTTTGAAAAAATTCCAATTTTGGAGATATTTTAAAGGGGTCATGGATGAAGTCAGAAAAATTATCTAGTGATGGCAAATAGTCAAATATTAAAGTAAGGATAAATAGTTGAACTAAAAAAATTTAGTGGGGACAAATATATTATTTACATGGGCTAAATTAAAAATTATTATATTTTTTAAGATAAAATTTACATATAATTAAAAGTTGAGGGGGGACAATTGCCCCTAGTCCTGACATGGCTCGGTGCATGAGTATTTGGTAAGTCTATCTATATTTGGTCTCTCATAACTAAAGAAAATTTTGAGAATATTTAAGGCATTGGATATTTGGATGTTTTAAAAAAAGAGTCTGAAACCGATATGTTTAGACATTATTTTTTTATTTGAGATTTTTTTAAGGCATATGATTTTGAGATTTTTTTTATTATGTCCAAAAAAACGATATGCTTTTTTTATTGTTTCGATTATATATTTACATTTTTTATTCAGATTTTTTATTTTTCACAAAAATATCATACTAAAGAAAAAAATAAACTAACTATCCAAAAATATCATACTAAAATGTTTAAAACAAATTAATATTAATTAATACAGGTTAATATAATATATATAAATACATAAGTATATTATCGATCAGCTTGGTTCCCACTTCCCACCGTCTTTAAAATCCATAAACCTTAAATCCAAACAAATGTAAGAAAATCCGTCAATAACCCAAATTCTATATTTGTTTTCCCCATTTCTATCATTTAGGAGTATGCGATGGAAAATGTTTAAAAATGTACAACATTTGGCATGAGCAAGAATTGTGAATTAATTTAATTATAGAGATAATACTTGATAGTGATAGATTTACAGTTTAAGCCGGTTGAAAACTTTGGTTCTTACCTTGGCTTTCTTTTGGATTTGTCAAACTCGAAAGTTAGCTCTTTTAACTTTGTTTTGGATAAAGTTAGAAATAAACTCTCGGGGTGGAGGGCAAAGCTGTTATCTATGGCAGGTAGAGTTACGTTGGTCAAATCGGTCCTGTCCACTATCCCCTCCTACTATATGCAATGTACTATGTTTCCTAGTTCAGTCTGTAAAGAACTGGACAGGATTAATAGGAATTTTGTTTGGGGATCCACATACCAGAAGAGGAAAATCCATTTGATCAACTGGGAGGAAATTACTAAGCCGAAAAAAATTGGGGAGTTTGGCTTGGAGATTGAAGAAGGATACGGCTCCTTGGGCTGTGGTCATTAGAAACAGAACTTTTAAGCAGGATGAAACTTCTCTCACTACTTCGAATAAAACGCCTTGTAATTGGAAAGCAATTAAGGAATGTATGAACACCCTTAAACTAGGTTCAGGGTGGGTGGTGGCAAATGGTAGAGACATAAATTTTTGGCACGATACCTGGGTGGGTAATCAACCCATGCGTGCGGCTATCTATGGTCCTCTGAACTTTGAAGAAGACAAACTGATGGTAGGAGATGTCTTCCAAAATGAAAAGTGGATCCTTGATAGAACCTCCTTTGACTTCCCCAAAAAATTTATGGACATGTTTCGAGGTACGCCGGGGGACAAGACCAATACATCATCGGACACGCAAATATGGATCGACACACACTCGGGGAATTACTCTACAGCATCTGCATACTCTCTTTTAGCTGGTCATGACACAAACAACCAGGTGTTTAATCAATGGGATTGGGTTTGGAAGATTCAGACTATCCCAAAAATTCAGCATTTCATCTGGTTATGCCTAAAAGATAGACTAGCAACCATCAAACTTTTGAACCACATAGGATGTAATTTGAGCCCCCTGTGCCAAATTTGTTACTCTGGGGTGGATGACATAGATCGTATATTACGTGGGTGTAAGCATGCTAAAGAGTTGTGGAACTCTGCCACAGGTTCGCCTAATCCGGGCCAATCTAGCGACGACCCTGTGAATGAGTGGATCAAGAAGGGTTGTCAGGAATCAGGTGTCAATATTCAGGGTGTTGAGTGGAAGTACTTTTTTACTTATGCGATTTGGAACATTTGGAAAAATAGGAACTCCCTTATTTTTAATGATAAACCTGCCTTTTCTTCTGCTTTTTCTTTATCTTTATCTCAGGCAAAGTTTCATAAAAATGTTTATCTTGAGACTGACAGTGCTAATGAGTTCACTTCCATTGATATTAGTTGGGTTCCTCCAAAAGAGGATTGGTTTAAAATTAACACAGATGGAGCTGCTAAGGGAAACCCAGGTTTCGCAGGAGCAGGTGGGGTCATCCGGGACTTTAGGGGTTTTTGGGTTGCAGGTTTCTCAAGGAATTTGGGCTGCTCAAACAGCCTCACTGCGGAATGTTGGGCAATCCGAGACGGACTGCTGTTGGCAAAAACGCTCGGATTAAAATCTATTCACCTTGAGACGGACACTCTCTTAGCCCATAAGGTAATCTCTGATGAAACTATGTCAAACCATAAACTAATGCCGATCATTGCGGATGGCAGGAAGCTATTGATGCAGTTCGAAAGAATGAAGTTCAGACATATTTTTCGTGAAGCGAATGCGGTAGCGGATACCATGGCGGGAATGACGCTCAAACAACGACATGTGTTTGAAATCCATAGCTCTCCTCCGAATGAAACTATTATCGCGCTACGGAAAGACGCTGTGGGTTTTTCTGTTTCGTGAATTGTTAAAGTTAACTAGTTTTGGTTATGTATTTTGAACTTGGGTGATTAATTGTCACCTTTTGCAGTTATTTTAATCCATAATTATCAAAAAAAAAAAAAAAAAAAAAGATAGATAGATTGTTCTATATATTTTAAATAGTTAGAATGTTTAAAAAATATTTAATTAATATACATGATGACTCTTAAAGTTTAATCTAGTGGATTATATTAGTACTAGGCAACTGACGCTCTGCGCATAGCGTAAAAAAACTATTAAGTTATTATAGGAATAAATTATAAAATTATGTAAAAATTTGTATATAAATGTATGTAAAATTAAATATAATTTAGTAAGATGTACTACGAAAAATGGATATAAACTTTTTTAAATATATAAATATGATATTATGTTTTTCAATTTATTTTTTAAGGCGTACGACATTTATATTACCATTTTTGTATACATATATTTTCCTTAACTTCTAATATGTGTAACAAAATTTAGAGATATAAAAGAAGATAAGTGAGTTAAAAATGATATATGTTAATTTGTATATAACAATATGTGTGCATATTTATATTGTATAAAAAATAATATTTGTCAATTAGAATTTTAACTATCTTTGTAACATTTTTTACATAAGTATTTTTTTAAAGTTGTAATGTATACAATTATAAAAAAATAGATTTTTTTAATAATTGCAGATAGACAGATAAGTAGATTTTAACATTTATTGTAATATGTACAGAAAATATATAACTAAAATTAAGTATTTTCTTTGTATTTTTTAAAATTAGAAACAGTAAATACTAATTTGTTTCTCGACACTTAGTAATATATTATTAAATCAAATAATGATAATAAATGAGAACGAATTATTGATTTTTGGTTTGTATAATAAATTTATATTAGTAACTATTTATGATAAAAATATTTTCATTTCTTAACTATTTCAAAACTAATGATAATGACTTGGATGATTATAACATCATAGCACTATTTTCATTAAAATAAATTGTATATAATATTTGAATAGGTATCATCAATATTTTTCATGAAAATTGTATATAATGTTTAAAAAGGGTTTTCAATATATTTGTACAGATAATATTTAAGGGTTAATTATTTAATTGGTTACACATGTTTCACCATTGTGCAGAATGGTTACACATGTTTCAAAATGTGATTAATTGGTTTTGCTATGTGACTAATTGGTTACACATGTTTTTCCAAATGTGATTAATTGGTTATTCCGTTAGTAAACCGTTAACTTTAAAGTTAATTCATTTTTTTAACATATTATTGAATTGTGAAATGACTATTATGCCCTTAGTTGTCTTGAAGAACAGATTGGAAGGATTGAAAAACCAAAATCGAATCAAATTCGATTTGATGTTAAAATCGAACCATTAAATGCTGTTCTGGGTTCTTGAGAACCCAGAAATTGCAATTCTGGGTTCTCAAGAACCCAGAAAATGCTGTTCTGGGTTCTCAAGAACCCAGAAAATGCTAATTCTGGGTTCTCAAGAACCCAGAAAATGCTGTTATGGGTACTTGAGAACCCAGAATTGCATTTTCTGGGTTCTTGAGAACCCAGAAAATGCAATTCTGGGTTCTCAAGAACCCGGAAAATGCTGTTCTGGGTTCTTGAAGAACCCAGAACAGCAATTTCAAACATTTCGAATGGGTTCTTCACAATGTGGGTAACATGTACAACCTTTTAATCACATCATTTCAAACAACAGTATCCATTTAATCACATTATAGAGAAACATGTATGACCTTTTAATCACATTATAGAGAAACATGTATGACCATTTAATCACATTTGGTGATAACATATACTGCAATACAGAACTTCAAGAACCCAGAAACAACATTTCTGGGTTCTTGAAAAACCTAGAAACAGCATTTCTGGGTTCTTGAAAAACCCAGAAATCAGATTTCTGGTTTCTTGAGAACCCAGAAATTGCGATTCTGGGTTCTCAAGAAATCTGATTTCTGGTTTCTTGAAGAACCCAGAAACGCGATTCTGGGTTCTTCAAGAACCCAGAAATCAGATTTCTGATTTCTTGAGAACCCAGAATCGCAATTTCTGGGTTCTCAAGAAACCATAAATCTGATTTCTGGGTTCTCAAGAAACCAGAAATCTGATTTCTGGTTTCTTCAATTCTTGTTCTTGAAGATGATGATGCGTTCTTGAAGATGATTCTAGGGGTAATTACGTCATTTTACGTATCTAAATAGTGACTTAACTGTGATTTTAACGGTGAACAGTAAAAAAACCAAATAGTCACATTTCAAAACCAATTAATCACATTTTGAAACATGTGTAACCATTCTGAACATTGGTCAAACATGTGTAACCAATTAAGTAATTAACCCAATATTTAATCAGACATACTAATATGAGAAATCTAATATGTATATACTTTTCTCCATATCCTCCAAATGTAAGTACTCGATTAGTTGTTTAAATTTATCCAGATGTCTTTGTGATTTCCTTCTATCTCCCTCCTTCTCATGTGGGTAACATATGGTGTTGAAATCGCCGAGTACCGCCCATTTCCCCCACTGTCCCCTACCTAGGCTGCGTAGTATCTCCCAGTTTTGGGCTCGTGTTTGGGCATCTGTATCCGCATAGACCCACGTTATGTACATCCATGCGCCTCCTTGTCCGATCCTAACTTCACAATCCACAAAATTTGCATCGTGGTATCGGACATTGACTTGTGTATCCTCCATCCACCACAATGCTAGTCCTCCTGCTCGCCCTCTCGACCCTACATACTTCGTTCCAACCATCCTTAATTTTTTTTCTGATTTTCTCGCAGTAGGCATCCTCATTCTTTTTTTCCATGAGAAAGATTATGTTCAGGTGATACCTTTTATTGAGGTATTGTAGGTTTTGGACCGTCAGGATAGACCTCAACCCCTGACAGTTCCATGAGATGACACTCATTGATCCCCTGTTGTTGTTCCGGGACAGCCACCAAAGCCCATTTTCGTTTTCATCCCGTCCATCGGTGCATTTCTCTTCCTTGCCTTTGGTTCCCCCATCCTTCCTTTAGTTGCGGTTTGTCGGATTGGTTGGCCCCTTTGTATTATTTTGTGGGGGCCTCTCATTCCACTATCCTCGCCCCCGTTGTCATCCATCCAGACCCCCGTCTTCTTTATGTTCGGTTGTCCCTCCATTTCTTCTCTGGTTCGTTTCAACGTCATCTTGTTTAGGAAGGGACTCGACCCCGAGTTTGTGCTCCTACTGTCCTGTCTCGGCGTAGAGGGCGGCGAGTCCGGTGGATTCTCCACCGTGTAGGTCATGATAGGTTTGGTGATGATCATATTATGTTTGGTATTGGAGTTATCCGGAAGGTATATAATCACGGGATTGGACGGTGTTTGGAGTTGGTGGCTTCTTTCCCGTTAGTTCTGTCTCAACCACCAGGTTTGCATGGGTGCTTGCCCCATGAGTACATCCAGCCCTTTTATGGCCCGGTCGGCCATGTTTGTTGTTACTTTCAGTTGGTCATGGTGTTCTCCCCTTGTTGTTCCCCCGACATTTAGTTCGTATCAGTTCTATCATCCTCACCGATCGGTTCCACCCCACTTCTCCATTGTTGCTTTCCTTTCTCAACCCACAGTTCCATCTCCATTCTAATCGCACCCCCTCTGTCTATTCGATCTCCTCACCGTGTCTTGGTGTTGGTTCTGTGTCGTTGTGTTGTTCAGCGTTGTGCATACCCTTTTACGATTTTCGAACCTTAGACATAATGTCTGACAATGTTCTCCTAGCCGTTGGTTTGGCTCGGCTGCTCTAACCCTCTTCCTGCCCCGAGCCCTGTTTCGGCCCTATGTATTTTGGCCTAGCCCCGACCAGCCATGGTCCATAGGTCGGGACCTTTGCATCCAACTCCGACATCAGCACCTCGTTCTTGCATGTTTGGGACGTGTATCCCAACATCCCACACCCATAATAAAAGTCAGACAATCTTTCATATTTCACGGATGTCCATCTTTCCTTTCCTTGGGAATTCGTCCACCAAAATTCCACCATCAATGGTTCCTTCCCATCTATCTCAACTCTCATTCTCATATAGCTTCTACTAACTCTTCCCAGGTTCGGTTCTACTTCTAGGCAATTACCAAGCATGTTCCCTATCTTCCAAGCATTTTCGGCACTAAATTAATCTAGTCCTAGGTCATGTACTTGAACTCAGAAATTTACCTTATGCAACTCGACCTCCTTGATTCCGATTCTAGGGTCCCATAGTTTCACGTTGATGATTTGGCCATTGATTGCCCACGGCGATCGGTCAAAGATGTTGTTAATGTCCTCCTCTCGGTCGAAGTTGAAGAGGAAGGTGCCCGAATCAGCCTCCGTGACGTCGACTCTGCCATACCGTGCCCACGCCTGAGCTAGAATTATGTTCACAGTATTCACCCTGACCTATTTCGGTCCCAGAATCCTTCCTACGTAACAGTCTCTGTGCTCCAGCTGGGGGTTCGTATTAAGGTCCACAATTCGTTTCAAGGGTCTGTTTGTTTCATCAGAATTGGCATTCATCGTTGGTGCAGTTCCAGGTGTCGTCACCGCTGCTCCGCTCCTGCAAAACAGGTAAAATACACCAGAAAAAGAGGCGATATATTAGTGGCACTCACTCACTATTGACTTCAGGTTGTGGTCGTGGCTGGGGAGGTTTGTCCTGTCCTTAGTTCCGACGATGCTGTTCTTGAAGGTTGTCGAGTTTTCCGTTGGAATCGAGCAGTGTTTCCGCAGGGAGGAAAGTGCAACACAGTGCGTCTTGGCTTAGGGCGAAACCACTCTCACCTTGGATGGGTCTGTCACTTCGATGTTGCGGTATCCTTCCACAGCTTCTTCTGATTGAAGGGGAGACCAATTAGCAATAAATGCCCAGAGATAAAGTCAAAATCAGCTTGATTGAACTCCCACGGGAAGGCCGAAACCCTAAGTTTTGGGTTCTTCTTATGGAGGAAAAAAAAATTACTCATGTAATTCTCCCTCGGACATTTTAATCCTGCTACTCATTCAGAAAACTGTTAATCTGGATGAGCACTTTTATACTCTAACGAATCCTCTTCAGACATTTTGAAGTTCCTCATATTTGACCGTGAAGGGAAAATCTACTATTAGAATAGTTAAAAACAATTAGTATTTACTGTTTAAAATATATATATTAGTACGGTCATTTTCCTTGACCATGGAAAAATCGAAAATAATCTACATTAATTCGAAATAATTCATTCTTAATCCCACCCCACTTTGTAGAATGCTTTCATAAACAAGGGAAACTTAAATTGGAAATACTTTTAGAATAGAAGCCAAAATGAGTGCAGCCGACAATATAGAAAATTATCAACCAACCAAATTATATATACATTTATTTATAGAGATATTAATTTGTAAGAAAATAATAAATAGACCTCAAACATTGAGATTGAGAGATAAGGGGCAACCACTTCAATAGAAACAAAACAAAATGAAAAATATATGGGGGAAAATGAAATTAGCAATATATAGATTTTATATTTTTACAGCCTAAGTTTATACTATGTGGAAGCTAGACCCAGAACTTCTCCGAACCTACAAACGGCCTCCATCTCGTAGAATTTCGTTCAAGAAATGCCGAGTGGAGAAAGTTGAGTTCCGTAAAGTGAAAGGGGGTAATCTTCAATTTCGGAAAAGTGTAGGGTCTGGTTCAGGATGATTTTACTTTACATAATTTCTTACACGTCCCTATGAGGTGGATGACAGTAGTCTCACAAAGCACCGACGGGAGCGGGCTGTGGTTGCTGCTGAGGAAGGCGGAATCGGACCTGGGAGGCGGGGGACTTGACAGCGACGCCGTGCCAGCAGATTCCGCCCTTGCACATCTCGTGAACGTGGTCGCTGATCACAGCGTGCGTGGCTTTGTGAGAGACGTCCCAGGCTAGGGTGGCGATCAGGATAAGGCCGACAATCGCGGTGGAAGCGATGAGGACGAAGGCGCCGCCGAAGGTACGCCCACAGATCAGGCCGTAGGCCTTAATAGCAGCGATTACAGCAATGAAGATTGTGGTGAGGTTGCCGACCACCGTGTCGGATAAAGCCATAAACGGGGCCCGGAAGAAGTGGAGAGGCAGTGTTGAAGCGAGCAACCTCGAATCTAATGTCAGGATCCGAGAAGGGAGTGGAGGGCCTTATTAAAAGTTCCGTGTCTTATTTGGATGTCGCGGATTTTGATGAGATAAAAGTCAGGTCAAACGGTGTCGTTGTTAGATTTGTTTTCAAAAGTATAAAAACAAGGTAAATACTGAAATCTTTACTTTTTATTATTTTCTTTTAAAATAAAATAAAAATCTATTCTTACGCCCGCGAAAGTAATTCGCGAATATATTTAGAAACTGTCATTTAAGCACTACTCGTGAATGAGATTTGCAAGGGAATGCCCGTTAGTAACTCACGTTTCATCCGTGAATGTCATTCGCAAGTATATAGCATATATCAATCTACCAAATGACAATACTTGACCATTTTGGCCATCCCATGTAGCCACTGTCCAGAGCTCCTCCCTAGCCCCTGTCGCGTTCGATCAACCATGTTCAGTCTCCCGGTGTCGTGCTTACATCGGAGCAACCTCAACATAATTTATTGGAAGTCGCATACGTCGTCCCCTCACGTAGTTTGAAACTATCCTTTTTTATTTCTAATAATTAATTATTTTAATATAATTAGGTAGAATTGCTATTTATAATTTTTGATATAGAGATGTTCAATTGTCATATAACACAAACACGAAGTATGTCTAATCTGTATTCTTTATTAACTAGGTGTTAGTACTCTTCTGAAAATGGTGACTATAGGGGTGACAATCGTGTCGTGTCGTGTCTAATTGTGTTGTGTCTAAACATGTTTCGTGTCTAAATAGATAAGTCTTAAATATGTCTCAACTTCAAACACGAACGTGATACGATTAATTAGCAGATCACACGTGACACGACATGTGACACAGTTAACTTTCATGAACAAAAAAATTTGAAAACATATCGAGTATACGACACGACACGATTAAACACGAAGTTGTTAGACACGATACGACACGATTAAACATGACACGATCAGACACGAAATCCACTAATTTCACAAATTATTTTACATATTTTTCAGAACACAAATTCATATATACAAAGTAAGGTCTTCAAAGTTCAATATTAAAAAGTAAGTGGGTATTCCAATATTTTTTATTATTATTATACTTAAATGTGTCAAATGTATACACGACACGATTAGTTAATCGTATGTCTAAATGTGTCACATGTATACACGACACGATTAGACACAGTTAGTTAATCGTGTTTATACAGATATCTGCAGATCATAAGTGTTAAGACACGATTACTAATCGTGTCTAAACATATAAGAGTTGTTTAGACATAGGATGTGTTAAGGTCAAACGCATATACACTTTAAAACAGTTCGTGACGTGCCAGAAATTGTCAGCCCTAGGTGACCATCATATTTTGTTATGGTAGTAGAATTACACTAGACGAATAAGTTATTAATTATATCGACGATCAATACGCAATTTGTTTCACTATAAAAGTGATACAATGTTATTGTTAAGGTAGAATAGATTAATAAGATATATGACTGTGTACACGTAGTAAGACAAGCACATCCAGTGACATTTGTTATCCTAGAGTCAGATCACTTAACTTAAGCGCGTACTCATTATCCTAACATCTAAACTCATTCCACATTTCACAATGTTCAACTTTATCTAGGACGAACCAATATTCATCTTATATACCAAGAACATCATACTAAAATAAATATATCTCCTCATTTGTACTTAAATCATCCATTTTGGACCATCCATCGACAAAGTCCGAGAATCCTAGCCAAACTAGGTTTGCTAAGGTATTTCAAAAATCATCGATATTTAATCTTTTTTTATCTGATTTTCAATTGCCTTAAATGCTCTTAGAAATTGTGTATAGTTTATAAAAGATACTTCATTCAATTATGATTCCACACTAACGCAAATGGCACATTAATACGATGTCGGGTTCGCCCAAACGAGCCTTCAAAAGTCGTAATACTTGCAAAAATTCATATTAAGGGGTCATGTTTGAATGGAGGCTTGTTCATGAACCGGTTCGGGGTCGAACCGGTTCTGAACTAAACTAGTCTGATTTGAAACAAACCAGTACATTTTTCAGTTTTTAAAAAAACTGGTCTGATTTAAGGAAAAAAGAACTTGTCTGGTTTGAACCGATTCAGAACCGGTTCGAACTGTTCTGGTCTATTTTTTTTAATAACAATTTTGGTTCGGAAATAATCTGGTTCAAACCGAACCTAAACCGGCCGAAAATCTTGTTCAACACATTGAACCGTCTGAAAAAATACTTAACCAACTGAAAAACACTGAACCGGCTGAAAAAAAACTGAACCGACTGAAAATACAATGAACCAACTGAAAAACACACTGAACCGATTGAAAATCTGTTCCACAACCGACTAAAATCTTGTCCAACACCAACATATGAGAGTCCAATATATCTCTAGGTTTGGTCTATTGAAGAAATCTCTAGGTTTGGTTTAATTTCAGACCGGTTTATTTGATTTTGCTTCAAACCGGTTCTAAAATTATATAGGTTTAAAGTGGTTTGATTTAAATTTAAGTATAAACCTGTTGAACATGTGTTGTCCACAACAATGTCAGACATGTGCAGCATGGCCTGATAATGTCTCTGTCCACAACAATGACAGAGATGTGCAGCATGGCCTAATAATGACTGTCCACAAAAGAAGAATATTCAGGGATATATACATTAGAATAAACAGGTAATGTATTATAAGTAGTTAAGTAGTTTGTTCTTGAAATTCATATTGTAAGACAGTATTGAGCTTGAAGCTCTAGAATGAATATATGTGTTTGGTTATCCTAAACTCAACATGGTATCAGAGCAAGTTTGAGATTAGGGTTACCTGTTCGTTCATCATCCAGTCGACTCATCCAGTCGGTGCTCTAGCTCCAGCTCTGGTGACAGTCCGACCAGCTCCGTTGCCCAGTCGCAGCTCCGCACTACAGCACCACCTAGTCACACCAGCTTCATTTCGTTCGCCAGTTCCGTGTCACCAGATCGTGCTTGCACTCGTCCGTTCGCCATCTCCGTGCCTCCTCTGTTTTTATGCCAAGATTTCAACAGAGAAATCTCTGGTTGCACTTGTGCATATTGGTGGAATAAGCTCTCGTGCTCAGCTCGGTGGAATAAGAACCCGTGCTGCAACTCGTACGCCCAGTCGTCGGCCTAGTCCGCAGCTCCAGTCGCCCCTCCGAGCTCGATTCATCATCATCCAGACCAGCTCGGCAGCTTGTCCAGTTTGCACCTTGCACGCGGGGACAGTTCTCGTTCTTGGTCTGCATAAATCACGTGGAGACATCGGAGGTTGCTCAGCTCCGTTGCACCTTGCACGCGGGACAACTCTCGTTCTTGGTTGAAGAAATCACGAGGAGACATCAAGTGAAATCTCTGTCAGATTCTTCAGCACGCTTAGCAACTGATCTTAGTTCAATCCCGGTTTGATTGGCTGGTTTAAATCCGGTCCGGTTTGACTGACTATTTTTAATTCGGTTCAGTAATCCGGTTCAGTAATCCGGTTCAGTAATCCGGTTCAGTAATTCGGTTCAGTATACAGGTTCAATAAACTGGTTCAGTAATCCGGTTCAGAATTTCGGTTCAGTTCAGCTTTGAATTCTAGTTTGGTTCACTAATCCGGTTTGTTTGCTGATTCAGTGTACTATATCAGTTTGTGACTAGTCATGGACCGGAGGAACATGAGATGCAGCCATTGTGGAAAGTCTCGTCACAGTCGGGACGAATGCTTCGAACTCGAAGGATTTCCCGAAGGGTGGAAAAGTCAACGACGAGACCGTGTTGATCGTGGACTCGGTTTCAGGAACTCAACCACAACATCAATCGGCACCGCAAACCATGTAGGAATCACTGAAAATAGTAAATGGCTCTTTGATTGTGGGGCCACAGACAGTATGAGTTTTGACAAGACAGATTTTATAAGTCAGTCAGCACCAAGAAAGGATATGGTCCAGACAGCAAATGGAGACTTAATGTCGGTTCAAGGAACCGGAACCATTGATATTTCTTCAACAATTAAATTGCAGAATTGTCTTTATGTGCCTAGCTTAGCCTGCAAGTTACTATCCATAAGTCATGTAACAAGAGAGTTAAACTGTATGGTACTGATGTATCCCAATTTCTGTCTTTTACAGGATATTCAGTCGGGGAAGGTTATTGGACGTGGAGTTGAACGTCAAGGCCTGTATTATGTGGAGGAAGTGACTCAACACGGAACTGCAATGCTTGCTCACGGGACAGTCACCAGACAACAATAGTTGTGGCATCGACGGTTGGGTCATCCATCTGCCGGGTACCTTCATAAATTATTCCCTAGTATATTTCCGTCAAATAGCAAACTTGCGTGTGAAACCTGTATTCTTGCTAAAAGTCATAGACAATCATATCCAGTGTCTGAATCTAGAGCCAAGTCTGTGTTTTCCTTAATTCACTCTGATGTTTGGGGACCAGCTCCAAATAATGGTACATGTATGTCGAACACTGGCTTTAGGTATTTTCTGCTTTTTATCGATGATTATTCACGCATGACCTGGGTATACTTCTTTAAGCATAAATCCGAAGTCTTCAATAAGTTTGTAGAATTTACCAATCTAGTTCAGACCCAGTTTAGTAAACAAATCCAGGTACTCCGTTCTGACAATGGTGGAGAATTCGTAAATTCCTCAATTCAACAGTTTCTTAAAACCAAAGGCATCATACACCAAACCACTTGCCCACATACTCCTCAACAGAATGGGGTAGCAGAAAGAAAAAATCGTCATCTTTTGGAAATGACAAGGGCATTAATGCTGGAGTCAAATGTTCCAAACTCTTTTTGGCCAGAAGTTGTGGCAACGTCAGTCTATCTTCTTAATCATCTACCAACTAAGGTGATCCAACTCCAAACACCACTTCAAGTTTTATCCAGTCATATGAGTGTTCCAACAGCCTTAACACTCCAACCACATATCTTTGGGTGCTCTGTCTTTGTACATATCCCCAAGTCGGATCGATCCAAGTTTGATCCTTGTTCAGCCAAATGTGTGTTTGTCGGGTATGGGATTCATCAAAAAGGCTACCGATGTTTTAATCCAAAAACCAATCGGATGTATATCACGATGGATTGTACTTTTCTGGAAACAGAATTCTACTATTCATCCCAATCTCATGTCCAAGTGGAGAGTATTAATGAAGATAGTCCATTAGATTGGTTGAACTTGATGACTTTAACCACACCAATGTTGACTGAGGTAGTTCCAAAAGAGCAAGTTGGTGGAACCTCCGAGACGTTGACTCCCATAATACAGGTCTCAGATGATTCAGCTTCCACTTCAACGCCAACCTCGATTGATATCCCCGAGGTTAGTAGCTCTGAAGTGACTCCTTGTAATGATACTTCTAATGATGTTGTGGAAGAATCACATGTACAGGAGAGATATGTACTTCCGGCCAGGAGAAACAGAGGTGTTCTTCCAGTACGATATGAACCGGAGTATAGTCCAAAAGCGAGCCGATATCCAGTAGCAAACCTAGCCAGGGGGAGCTTATCACCAACGGCGCGTGCTTTTGCTGCTGCAGTATATTCTCAGGATATACCTAGTACGGTGGAGTCAGCAGTTAAACATCTGGAATGGAGGAAGGCAATGCAAGTAGAAATGAAGGCCTTAGAGAAGAATAAGACGTGGGAGAAGTGCGATCTTCCATACGGGAAGAGGGCGGTTGGATGCAGATGGGTGTTCACCGTGAAGCATAAGGCAGATGGAATGATTGAGAGATACAAAGCACGACTCGTGGCGAAAGGGTATACTCAAACTTATGGTATTGATTATTCTGAGACCTTCTCTCCTGTGGCTAGAATTGATACTATAAGAGTTTTGTTCTCTATAGCGGCTAACCAAAATTGGCCACTACATCAGTTTGATGTAAAGAATGCTTTCTTACATGGTGATCTAGAGGAAGAAGTCTATATGGAACCACCACCAGGGTTCATGACAGGGTTCCAGGGATCAACCGTGTGCAGCCTGAAGAAAGCTCTATATGGTCTCAGACAATCACCTAGGGCATGGTTTGGGAGGTTTACTATAGCTATAAGGAAGTATGGCTATAAGCAGAGCAATGCGGATCATACCTTGTTTTTCAAGAAGAGAATGAGTCAAGTAACCTGTTTAATTATATATGTTGATGATATGATTATTACAGGTGATGATACAGAAGAGATAATCCTACTCAGGAAAAATCTCTTTCAGGAGTTTGAGATGAAAGACTTGGGCGACCTCAAGTATTTCTTAGGGATTGAAGTCCTACGGTCTAAAACAGGTATTTTCATATCACAGAGAAAATACATTTTAGACCTGCTAGTGGAAACAGGGTTGATGGACTGCAGGCCAGCAGACATACCAATCATTCCAAACCATGGACTTCGAATAACGGAGGGAGCTGAACAGGCAGATCAAACCCGGTTCCAACACTTAGTAGGGAAGTTGATCTACCTATCACACACCCGACCAGATATTGCATATGCAGTAGGTGTGTTAAGTCAGTTTATGCACAAGCCACAAACAGATCACATGGAAGCAGCAATCAGAATTCTGCGATATCTGAAAGGGTCACCAGGCAGTGGAGTGTTGTTTCAAAACAATGGCCACTTGAAGGTCGAGGTGTATACTGATGCAGATTGGGCAGGGAATCCAATAGACCGAAGATTAACCTCAGGTTACTTTGCCAGAGTTGGAGGGAACTTGGTAACATGGAATAGTAAAAAGCAAAAAGTGGTGGCACTTTCGAGTGCCGAGGCAGAATTCAGGGGAATCGCTCGAGGTCTAACAGAAGTCTTATGGCTGTACAAATTATTAGATGAAATTGGCTTTCCTATCCGAGAACCATGTAAGATATTATGTGATAATCGAGCAGCTATAAGTAAATCTGAGAATCCAGTTCAACATGATCGGACCAAACATGTTGAAATTGATCGGCACTTTATAAAAGAGAAACTAGAAGATGGAACGATCACAATTCCATTTGTTCGCTCGGAAGATCAACTCGCGGACATACTCACCAAGGCAGTGAACGGGACAAGCTTCAGAAGAGTTTTGTGCAAGCTCAACATTGGCGACCCCACTATTTAGCTTGCGGGGGAGTGTTGAACATGTGATGTCCACAACAATGTCAGACATGTGCAGCATGGCCTGATAATGACTCTGTCCACAACAATGACAGAGATGTGCAGCATGGCCTAATAATGACTGTCCACAAAAGAAGAATATCCAGGGATATATACATTAGAATAAACATGTAATGTATTATAAGTAGTTAAGTAGTTTGTTCTTGAAATTCAGATTGTAAGACAGTATTGAGCTTGAAGCTCTAGAATGAATATATGTGTTTGGTTATCCTAAACTCAACAAAACCAGTATAAAAAAATGAGTCGTTTCGAACCAATTCGAACTGGATTTTTTGTACTATTTTGAACTGTTCTATTTGAAAGCTAAAAACACTGGTCTGGTTTTGGAACTAGTTCGGCTGAACCAGTTCGAACCAAACCAGTTTCAGGCCAGACCAGTTCGTCTTAACCGGTTTATTTGGACAAGCCTATTTGAATGGTCATGCAATCTTGACAACCACACAAAACCTATACAACGTAGGTTAAATATTCAGAATTTATTCAGGAAGAAATCAATAAAAAAAATATATCATTTTCATCATTGAACATAGTTATCCAAAATAATTGCATCAATAGACATATTTGAAGAGACAACTTTAAAGTTCATAACTTTCTTTATACAACTCTGTTTTAGGTGATTCTTATGTCTATAGAAAGCTTATGAGACTTAATTCAATGAACTACAATTACTTTGAACCTAATGTAATTGCAAATGACCCTTTATAACTTTAATGAAATCTTTCCAGAAACACAACAACAAGAAACATATTGATTGACCAACTTCAAGACGCCATAATCTCATCTTTACAAATCTAATCCAGGTAATATTAGTGTCTATGGAAAGCTTATACAACATACTTTTAGGCAACATAATTAATTTAATCACACCATTAGTAAAACTGAGTCGTTCATACCCTTAAACATGACTTCAACAGAATTAACCATTTATACTATCCCATCTTCGGTTATCCCACATTTAATAACTCCATCAAATCTTATGGTTTACTTGTGATCTAGATACTCAAAATATATGATTTACAAGTATGTATTGTATTGTCCTTGATTGGATTGTTAGCAATCATTCCTATTTTCCTGATTTACGAAACATGTCTTATTGATGTAACTAACACAAAGAGTTTAGTTTTTCTTGAGGTTAACATGTTTGTACCTTATTCTTGTTAAGATCCAAAACACCACACTTTTACAATGATTGTCTTCATGCTCATTTCTCTAATTTCTCGATATACTTTCTCTTTCTTTTAGTTTACCTAGATTAAGAGAATAGTGAACTATTAAATGAAATCAATCACCACTTGAATACTTTGGTGACTTACATTAGCTTGTATTAAGCTAAAAATCTACTCAATTTCTTGTCTTGATTCATCTATAATATATATTATTTCAATCTCATTCACCACAAATAGGAGAATGAGAGCCTCCTTCCACTTTCATCTTCAATCAAGAATCGTAAAGTTAAGTTAGTCCTTAATGGCATGTTTAGTTTGTGAAATAGAGTTGAAATAAGAAATACAGATTCCGTATGAATTTGTTTGTTTCGCGGAATTGAAAATTCACGGAATTCGTATTCCTACAAAAGTGGGAATACACTTTTCGTCCGAAAAGATCGGATTATGAATTCCTAACTCTCCCAAATACAGAATAGGATGTTAAAAGACTAAAATCCCTCCGCTGTTAATTAATTATTTATCATTTATTTTATTTTAATTAACCTTATTTTAATTATTTATTTATATTTAAAATAAAATGAATTATTTTTTATTTTAATTTAATTAATTACAATTTAAGTATGTTTAAAATTTATTTAATATAATTTCTATTTAATTAAAGTTTTTAATTTAATTAATCTTAATTTTTAATCTTCCAAATTGATTAATAAAATTTTATAAGATGATTGTATTATATATTATACATATTGAAACAAAATGTATTTATTTCATTTTACCTTATTCCATTTTATTTACATATATCATTCTACCAAATAAACATTGAAATTCCATATTTCATTCCATTTCAATTCATTAACCAAACAACATCATACTATTATCTCTTATTTCTTATTTCTATTCCTTATTCCTAAACCATAAACCCTATTTCAGCAACCAAACACACCGTAAATGTTTGTTAAGAGAATTTAGTCCTTCAACTTCTCCTCTCAACTTAATTCATCTTTTACTTTACTTTTATATGTCAAGTCATTTTTTTTAGTTGCTCTAGAATCCTTCATGATCTAGTGTATTGCATTTTTAATACAATATTTTTTTGTATTATAATTTAACTGAAAGTACAAATAATTAGAAAATTAGTTATATACCAATTATTATTTTTTTACAGTAGGTAGATAATTAAATTACGACTTAAATAACGTCAACGAAATTTGTTTTTGGCCATCTCGTCAACGAGATTGAACTTGACATTAATAATAAGTATACGCTTCCATATTTTTTTTTCTTTTGGGTCATCTCGTAACAGATTGAACTTGAAATTAATAATAAGTATATGCTTCCATATATATATATATATATATATATATATATTAACGACATTTAGATCGTAATTCAATTATCTAATTATTGTAATGTTTTTAATTTTAATAAGTATATAATTAAATTTCTAACTTGATAATATTTGTTCTTTTAGTTAAATTATAGGGGGAAAATATATTAACAATTTAATTATATATTTACTAAAAAATACTGTAAATTATTAATTAAATTATGACTTAGCCACTTTATCATCTTTCAGTATCTTATACCGAATTCAAAAGTTAAATTTAATTATCAATTTAATATATATATAGTTTACATTTTAATCAATATTGATATGTTTTGATTATTACAGATTAATATAATTACAATTTTGCACTGAAATCCTTTTCTAGTATATTTTAAATGATTACAAAAAGAATAATTCAAGAGATTGACTCAAATAAATTTTAGTAAATTCAGTAACTATTTTTAGTAAGCTTTTGGAGGTCAGCATTTAGGGATGGTTACTTGAATTTTTAACTCAAATATACTTGAATGAAAAAAATAAATACGAAAATATTTTCAATTTTTTAAAAATTACGAAAGTAAGAATTCTCGGGTAAAAAATTATTTTGTTGTCACCCGCAAATTCGCGGCTGAGCATTTAAGTCGTACTTGCGATTTTCATTCGCAGCTGGGAAATATGAGAGAGACGATACATGTGGAAGAGAGAAAGAGGGACGGGAGGGGGGGAGAGATCAATATCTACCCACGAGCGAATGATATTTATAGGTAGTATTTACACCCCACAAATTTCATTTACGTGTGATATTTTTTATACTCATCCGCTAATGTCATTCGCGGGCATTATTTACACCCGTGGATGCTATTTGTGGGTGATGCTTTTTATATCTATATCATGTCATTCGCGGGTATGTTTTTTACACACCCGCGAATTTCATTTCCCGGTAGCTATACTTGGGTATTTTTTTAAAATTTAGAATATTTTGATATTTATTTATTTTTAAGTATACTTCGGTCAAAAATTTTGATTACTCCACAACTTATAATAGAATCGATTCTCATAGATTGAATTGATAATTAAAATTTCTGATTAAGGAATAAAAATCATGCATTTTACAAATTTGCTCGCTTTAAGGATTCTGACTGACAGAAGCACAATCTGCTCTCCAGCCTCCACCTGCGCTTGGTGCCTTAGCTTCATCCACTGTCGTGGCAATTGCCGCTAATTCCGTCTTCTCTGCGATTATCTGCTTCGAGGTCTCACTCTCTCATGGAGGTAAGATCAGGGGACGATGCAGTGCGCTGCTGAAACTAGTAATCGTAGCTAACCAATAAAAATTTTCGCATAATCTATAGATCGCGCCTGATGTAGTTAATCTTGTGCGTGTTTTTTTTTGCTCTGACAGAAGCTAATTGCAAGATCTTACATATTGTATATGCTGCGATTTTTTTTTTTTGGTCACTTATATGCTGCGATTTGATGCTCCTTCATTGCGTCCATAATTGAAGTACCAAAAGTAAAAACAGATAGAAAATTGTTTGACCTGCCAAAGTCTCGATTTTTCGGCCAATTGAGGATCTTATTTCATCTTATATTAATGTTTGTGCATCTTTTTTTTTCGAACTTAATGGTTTTACTGAAGGATCAACTTTGCAGACCTTTTGGACTAGGACCTTAGGATTCAAATTCACTGAGTTCCAGAATTGGATTCAGATTGTTACTTCTCATGCTTTTGGTCTGATCAAACTATGTGCCTCTGTCAAAGGATCTCGTTCTCTCTAGTAATCTCTTACCAGTTAGATGTTGGCCGGTGTCCTCAACAAATACCGAGTTAAATGGTTAGGCAGAGGTCTTGTTGGGGGTACATTAAGATATATTTGAAACCATTAAATGGAAGTTTCACTAGACCCATTAATTTCTGTAAATTAGCATTTCGGATTATTAGGTTTTTCTCATCAAGCAAAAGGAGAAAAACAATAATAGCTTGTCTTAATTGTCCTTAATTTCGTAGAGTACCTGGCAATGCTTTTACATATCACTAGTGACTAACTTCCACCTAATTTTTAAGAGCTTAATTTATCAGTCTTGATATACACTACCTGAACCCAACGTATGAACTTAATAAAGATGCCAAATGCTTCTCTCTCACAGGCCACAGCAAGTGTTGCTTGTTTTAGTAGTTCTTGCAATGATCGGGATAATGTTCGACAGTATTTCTTTTGCCTTTTGTTTTCTTAAGTTATGACTAGAAACAGAAAAACATACACGTATTTCTGGTGACTTATGCCTTCTGAAGTTATGACTAGAAAAGGAATACATGTTTCCTGTTGAAATTTTTTGGCGCATAAGCTCTCTCTGAGGCAGTCTCACCTGCAGCTTCTATAGCTGTTGAGGTAATTGATGTTTACTTCCATAAAGACATAAAGTATGTATTAATATTGTAATTTAAAATGTTAAGCGTATGACAGATATGTGTTAAAAGTATATGACTTGATAATGAAAATTGGTAAATGAAGTCAACCACTTAATCCTATAAGCTGTTTGCCTTAGTCAAGTGACTCTAATCTCAAACATACAGTGAATATGTATTAAATATTATTTTTGTTTCATTTTATCTTGTTGTAAATGAAAAGTACTACTGAAGAAGCACTGCATGAAGAAAAAATGCTTCAGGAAGAGGTGAAAGCAAGATCTTCAGACTTATTGAATCTCGAGGAGGAATTAGAATTGCTGAAGGATGCTGCTGAGATGGCTCTGGATGAAAATCATTCTATTGAATTCTACATCGACAAGCTCAATGAACAAATAGATACTAAGAAGAGCAAACTTGTCGAGTTGGAGCTTCAATGGTAAGCTACCATAATCCACCACTTACATGACATGATAGTTTTTGGGAAAATTTGAAACTAGTTGGGCAAATGAAAATAGGTGCATTTTCATGATAAAAATCATTAAGTAAGATAGTTGACAACTCCCAGAAGTGGAAATGATTCCATTTCAGACTAAGTTTCACCCTTTATATCGTTGTGCCTCTTTTTTATTTTATAGATGGTCCAATTTTATCTGGTTTAATGTCCTGTTTGCAGTAATGCTTCTATAATGACCCTCAAGGGGAAGAAGCGAAATCTCGAAGAGTCAATCTATGGAAGCAATCCAGAACTTCATGAGAAGTTCCAAAAGCTGAAAGAGGTCGAGCAAGAAGTAAATTCTGTAATATCTGAAATCAAGAAGAGGTAAAGGTGACAATAATTTAATACTATCTATTTATAAAGGGTGCACCATAGACAGTGGGCTCTAATTTTAATTTCCATTTTGCCTCTACCAAATGTTTAAAAAGTGATAATTTTGAGACATTAACTTAGGATCTCTTCATTCATAAGCAAATATATCAACTTAACTTCAATGTATATATTCTACACTATTTATATTCTACATTCATATGCCATCACTTATCAATTATGTGTATACGCAGTAAGCGTGTTCACTTTCATCTAGAAGATTAACACTTGACATATGCTGGTTTAATTGTCTGTGTTGATGCTATTCAGTGAAGAGGCATATTCAAGACTTTCTGCAGAGCTCCAACAACAGCCTAAACAAGCATCTAGAAGATCCTACATAGAGAGAATAAAGGAGATTACGAAGAACAGCAGGAAACAAGATGCTGACGTGGAGAAGATCCTGAGAGAAACAAGGGAACTGCAGTTAGAGAGCAACAACATCCAAGAGCGGCTTCATCGAACTTATGCTGTTGTAGATGAATCTGTCTTCAGGTAGAAACGGTTATCTCTCTTGGTTCTTTTGAGTATGAGGAAAACTGTGATTGATTCTTTCTTCTTCATTAATTATGGATTCAGGGAAGCTAAGAAAGATCAAGTAGGGAGACAAGCTTATAAACTGCTTAGCAGCATCCATGAGACCTTTGAGCAGATCTCTGAGAAAATCCTGGCTGCTGATCGAGTACGTCGTGAAGTTGCAGAGCATGAGAAGAAGCTCTCTGTCATGGCTGCTAGAAGCTACAACATGGACAAACTACAAGCGGAGTTAGATGCCATTATTAAGGAAAATCAACAATTAGAGCAGCGCCTCCAAGTCCAAAGTGATGTCAAAATTCTCTCAGGGTGAATGGGTCAATGCAAAAATGATTTTTTGTTCGGGGATTTCTTATTGAAAAACAATAATTACTTTTGAAAAATAGGAATATTTCAGTTTTACTCGTAATTCGTATTTTTTAATTTTATTCTAAAAAAGAACAATAAGATCCGTAAATTTATTAAAATATATTTGAAGAAAAGTAAAAAAAAATGAATACTGTATTTTAAAAGAAAAACAAACTTTTGAGTTGTTTTAATTAAAATTTATTTTCCTTATATTTAAAAATATTATAGTTTATAGTATAAAATATATTTTAGATTTTTTCCCAATGTCTTAAGAATAAAAAATTAATATAATTTAAATGAAAATTTTGACAAGTTAGGTCTTGAAAAGTAATGAGTGATCTCCATATTTTTCACTCATATGTTTGCTTATCCCCAATTCCAAATTATTAAAATGCCCCTTCCATTTAACGTCCTCAAATTTCCTCAAATTTTTAACTATATATAAAAATAGTTATTAAAGTTTTCATTTTTTTTTAAATTAGCTCCCCCAAAGGATTTCAGTTAGTAGATACCCAAAGGATCCGGTTAGTAGACTGGCAGTATAATACGAAGTAAATTACGTATTGTATTATACGATCATTCTAAAAGCAAAAAATTAACGTCTAGTTAGCGTCATTTAATTTGTAATTAAATTATCTACTCACTTTAATTTTTTTATATTTTTTTTGAGTAATGACATAATTAAATTTCTCACCTAATGTATTTGATTATTTCGGTCAAATTTTAAGACAAGCGATGTTAGGTTACAAAATTACTGTATTTCTAATCAAAAAAATTGCCCTAGGTAGATAATTGAATTACGACATAAATGATGTTCACCGTGATCAGTTTGGACTTACAGGGTATGAGTTATATTTGTTTAAGTTAAATTTTCATATATCAATTTACGGCAGAGCCTACAGTCAATCCATAAGTCCAAATTTAATATTTTTTGCATCATTTGAATCGAAATTAAAATATCTACTTACTGTAATTTTTTAAATTAAACATCAAATCGTCAAAAAAAGTCAAAAACGTAAAATAAAACAAAAAAAAATTCGCCACTAGGGGTAGCGAAATTCATAAAAACGCTACCCCAAGCGTTTTTTGAAAAACGCTACCCCTAGTAGCGTTTTTTGAAAAACGTTACTCAAAGTAGCGTTTTTTTAAAAACGTTACTCAAAATAGCGCACGTTGTAAAAAACGCTACCCGCAGTCGCGATTATATATATTTTGCTAAATATTTTTTCAGTATACTTACTTTTTCAAATTCTTTTTGCACGATAGTTACTTTTTAAAAAACTTCCATAAGCAAGCATAGAGTACGAATCAGTGATCTGCATAGAACTCTACGAAAACCTCACTAGTTCTTCCTTCAACATACCAATTACAGCCTTATAACTTGGTATCTTGCAATCAAAGAGTGTCATCATATCGGCTATTCTACTCTTTGATCACACAAAACACCTCTTCCATAATATAATCACCTAACAAGCCACTCGCTTCGACTAACAAACCTTTGCTCACTACAAAAAAGAGGCCGAAACAAACATTTCTGAGCCGCATAGCGTATTTACACTCTAGGCACCAACAGATCTTACTGTTTAGAAATTTGTGTTTCAATTCATCAGAGGAAGCTGAGAAGTACCACCTGAGCCTGAGGGGAGTCCGACAGTTTCAACAGCTCCAGCCTGCGATTGTTGCATAATTGTGTGAGCAGTTGAGACACCAGACATTGTCTGTTGAGGTGGTTGTACTCCAAATGCTCCATGAACTGTGATTTGTTGTCCCTGAGGAAGGGTATAGACAGAGTTCAACTGCTGCAAGCTGTTCAAATCTTGGCCTGGTTGAGGAATCCACATAGCAGCTGGAGCTTCACTCTGCTAATCACAACATTTTGCACATGTTATTAACCCGGACTAGAAAAATCATCCGTTTGGACCATTTATGAGCTAGATCAATGTATGAGATTCTGCCACCACATTCACAACTTCAAAAAAAATTATGCAAACCCACTGGGGAAAAATGATATTTTGGCAAAATTTCACCCATTAATCATACCCATAACTAAACATTGGACCTACGTCCAATTCTAACAAAATGGAGAGGATTGAAGTCTCTGTTTAGAGGTTCACGTAATAAAATGCACATCAAGGAAAGATACTATTACTAACCAATTGTGCATAAGAATATACGTGGTTCTCTTTCAAATGAGAGGCGGCAAGATCATCATTATTGACAGAGGTTTCTGTTGTAACAGCAGCAGGAGAGGAACTGTAGGCCACAGACATGGGACCATACGCACTATATCCAGAGGGTATTCCAACAGGAGGGTTGTTTTCGGGCTTGTTCATGGGATAGGGAAGCTTGAGGCCTTGCTGAGCAGACTCCATTGTTGGTGGCACAAACATGTTTCTGGCGGAAGGCTGTTGTTGAGCAAACGCATTGTGGCCCAACAGTTGGTGCATCTGTGGCATGTAGAACGGAGCAAGGTAGTGACCGTAGGGAATGTAGCCTAAAGGATAAGGCTGCCTGTAGACCGGAATTTTCTGTAGAGACAAGGGTGAAGAACTCTGTGCAGTTGATGTCGGACTAGAGCTTGAATAAGCTGGTACAGTATTATTCTGCAACATAAACAAACAGAGAGCATTAAAAAAAAAAATCTTTTTCTTATTCCTACAGAAAAAACTGCATAATTTTTTTCCTACTATAATTTAAAAATGCTTACGGTGCTAATTAAAGGATGGAAGTTTGCTTACAACTAAGTAAGAAGGGCGAGAAAGGTCCTGAGATTGAAGCTTGGGACCTTCAGTTTGCAGAATTTGGCTGCTGGACATGTATGGTAAGAAACCAAAAGTATAGCCCATATGGGGGCCATCTTGAACCACGTGACTTTGAGAGTCCTCTGGAGGCGGCAGTAGAGTATTCAACTTTTGATCATCATGGGTGATATTATTTTCACAAGGTGAAGGCATCTCGTCATGCACAATAGATAAAGGTTGGCTATGATCAGCAACTGCTCTTGCTTGGTTACTGAAATGGATCAAAGAAAAATGTCAGCAAGGAAGCCTAAAGATAAAAGTCTTTAGGGTATATGACATGTCATGACGTGATGAATTGGCACATGTTTTTTTCTATATAGCTTTTGAGTACCGAATATTTGTTTATTGTTGCAAGAATAAAAAACACATTTTTAATTAGTTTTCGTTGCTTTTGTTACTAAGGTAATAAATTGCAAAAATAAAAAATAACCGTTAATGGATTGCAACAATGAACAAAAATGAGATGATTAATACATATACCTAAAGATGTTGCAACAACGAGCAGATGTTAGGTATCCAAAAGGCAAAAGAAAAAGAAACAAGGTACCAATTCCTTACTTTAATGTAATGACATGTAAGGCACCACAAAAACTTTTATTCTTTGAAGATAATAATCTAATCGCATCAACATTCACATTCACATAACTGGCCTTACATGTTACAAAAACAAATTCACTTGGAAAGCATTGAATAACCGATGATAGTAAATTAATTTGTAGCGAGTTGTATACCTAGATAAAAAAAAATTTTAAAAAAAACAATTATTTTTACCTACTAGGAGAAGATTGTTTGATTCTCCCATCACTCTCCTGAGAAGGTTGAGCAGTTGGCTCAACATTGTCGCTAGAAATGGAACCAAAGCTTCCAAAAATGAAGCCGTTCGTGAAGGCAGAGACTGTAAAGTGGTTCGGGAAAGTGACATTTTGACTATCAGAGACAACTAATGTAGGTGATGACTGAGAACTTGCTTCAACACTCACTGATGCAACCCCAGTAACCACTGTATCATCAACACGAATAAGCAGAATCGGTTCAATCAAACTTAAACGAACAACTAAGCATCACCACAAACTACCATAATTTACCTTCTATTGGAACAGAAGCTTCTTTCTCCAATCCACTATCATTGTTTGCAGTTTCTTTGACGATTGGAGGTGTTAACGACTGAAGGGCTTCAGTCTTTTCAACTTTGTCGGACTTGTTAGGAACGTTCTTCTTGTTCACTGAATTTCCAGAAGCCACTGCTGGAACTACATCTTCCACAATTGGAGTCTTAGCAGACTCAGATACTCCATTGGATAAATGGGAAGGTCTATTTGCAGCAACAGTTGAAAGCCTAAAAAAATATATAAACCCGCATTAACTTACAAAAAGAGATACAAATCTATAAACTTAATGATCAGTTACAAAAATTAGAAAAACTTGGTCAATTACATTATCCCATTGGATGCTGAAGTATCTTTGCTTTTCTGATGAGATGGAGCAGGCCCAGAAGCTCTTTCTGGGAAGCCATTGCTTCTCTTTTCTCTTTGAGCTGGTAGATTCCTAGCACCACCTGCATTACCAAAAAATTTAAGTTCTAACAAATAAATCCTAGATCAAAACAAAGTACAGATAATTATCTTAGTGGAAATACAAGTTTAATCTGTAAGATTAGTACCATAGAAATCCTTTTTCGAAGAAAAGTTTCGATTTCCCCTAGCCCATCGTCCTTGGTTGTATGGCATCCACTGGGAATCAGGTACTTTGCTATTTAAATTCTGTTACATATAGAAAAAGGGAAATCCATAGTCATTACATATCCTCAAAGGAAGACCATGCTGGAGCATCAGCTTCAAACAGATATAATATGTGAACTTTACCTCCCTCTTCTTTTCCCTTTTGCTCTTGAATACTTGAAATGTGTCTGCAGACAATAAGATACATTACGATGTACAAACGAAAGCCAGTCAGTATCTTATCAGTGCGAAACCAGCAGTTTTGAATATACAAAAGAATAACTGTGAAGAAGCACTCTGTTACACAAAGGAAGAGTATTTCTGTTTTGGTTTAAGAGCGTAATCATGAAGAATCTTTTGTTCCCATAACTGCAATGGTAAAAACCCGAACAAATGAAAAAGTAATAAACTAGCTTGACAGAGTTACAAAGGTAGCATCCAGTTCTCATGGTTGAGAGTAACATATCTCAAATTTGAAAAGAGTTAATAATAAAAGAACAGATTCATAGAGTTTAATATTTATGCTTCATCCTCAAGAAAGATGAATTTCTGCTGTTGTCGGCTACGCAACAGCAATCTCTTCTGCCACAAGACACCTAAAACACAAATTTAGCTTATTCGCAGTTTCAAACTAACGGATGAATCTTTGAGTGACAGAGTTGGTTTGAGTAAATGTACTATGAACATAGGTAGTTCATTCGAAAAGCTCCACAGAATACTGCCGGGAGTAACATAACCAGCTCATTATGCTAAACTAATACGAAGTGCAGCTTCAACTAGCAATTTCTTTCTACAACACACCGTGACAGATTTAAACCGCAATCACGTTAAAGCTAAGGACTGAGTGGCATTATTGAAGATAGTCTTCTTTATGCAAAATTACAGCAACCATTGGCTAAACCCTAGTAATCCACTTCTGCTGCCGTCCCCTCAAAGCGAGACAAACTATATAATAAATTAATAATAATGATACACACATAATAGAGCAAAAAATCAGCACAGCCCTCAAACCCCCAAGAGAAATCCGGCGACCATGGCCTATCGAATACAGATCCTAAGGTAGATGAAGCAGAGAGAGAGAGACGATGACTGCACCTAAATACAAAAGCTTTTGAGCAGTGTCGTTGGGATCCATGGCACATTGCTTGAGCATTGCGTAGACATCCTCGTCGGTGTGCTGCTTCCCTGTGTTCGCCCTGATCTCGCGAATAATCGTCAGTGCATTCTCCGGGATCGGACCCCCAGAGCCACCGTTGTTGCTGCTCATGTTTTCGACAGAGACACCTCTGTCGAATGTATATGTATGTATATATGTGTAATATATATATATATATATATATATATATATATATAAACAATGACAAGTGATAAGAACAGCAGAGGAGAGTCACTGAAATGGAAGAAGAGTTTTCACTCTTCACTCTTCAGAATCGAGGGGGAGAGAGGACTCGTGAGATGAGAAAGCTCCGAGCAAAGGTACACTGATGGCTATATTTATATAATTTTAGTATTTACATTACAGAAAGTAAAATAATTAATTGCAGAATTTATTTTTGGTAAATTGAAAAAACAAACGACGATCTTAACTTGGCGATAAAGTTTTTCAAACTGTGTACATTAATTAAATATTTAATATATCTTTCTATTCGTCTATAATATAATTAATTTTGACAAAAAAAAATAATAATAATAATATAAGGTTAAAGTCAGTGTTATCATAATTGGACCGGACCAGCGGTTCGATCGGGAACCGAACTCATGTCCAGTTGGTTCAATTAAAAGATCGAAAAGCATATGAACAGTGTTTGAACTGGGTTGGATTGATCAGTTTCCGGTTCTAGTTTTTTGGGGTGGTTCTTTTCGGTTCGATCGAGCAACTTCTTCGGTTTAGAAGTTATGTTTAAAGTTTAAACATATTGTGTTTGATTTTAAGACTATTGTGTTATGTATGTTCAAAGTTTGAGGTAATTATGTTGTGTTATATTGTGTTTGAGAGTAATGTGTATGTTTTAAACTATGTAGTTTGTGTGTGTTTGATGTAATTATGTGTGTGTTTGAGACTATTTAGTTTATACTTGTATTTTTAATTTTTTTTTCCTTGTGAACAGTGAACTGCGCGTTGAACCGGATTCAACCAGATTGCACCGGCCGAATCGGGAACCAACCCCTTACCAGTTCGAGGGTCGGTCCGGTTCTGATAACAATGGTTAAAGTAGCTAAACTTTGAAGATCAGAACAATTTGTTAACTGAATTATATTTTTTAATAAAATGTTAACTTATTTTAAAAAAAATATAATTTACTAGCTTCGTCTAATTTATTATTAAAATAGAAAACTTGCATTTTATTTATTATATTACCAATTAAATTGTTGTGTAAATTGCTATATGAAGTTTAGTCTCATTCACGACACATAATATGTACGTGCATTTCTCCGCCATTATCTAACTCACCGTTTAGGCTAACTCTATATTTGGTGATTTACTTTCTAATAAAAATTGCTGATTTTCCAATTAAATTTTCCTAATTTTGCAGAATGAATCTCTTCCTTATACAAGTAATTAACTTGGAGATCAAGGTCTTAAAACTAGGAGAAAAAATATTTTCATACACGTTTCTCAATATAATAAATAAATTTGCAAAAATAGGTGAGCATAAAATTATAGTACAAAACAACACGGTGATCAAAAAAGACCGAATAAATTGAATTCTCGACAAGACTGGCCCAGGACCGGTCTGACTAGGACTGAAACCGAGCGAACGGGTTTTTTTCTTCAAGGTCGGGCTATGTCTTGTTTTTTTTCCCCAAAAACCCGACTAGGACCAGCCTGTCCCAACCTTGAAGAAAATCCTAAAAATTCATGGTGTAACCCTTGAAACGCTATTAATTCATAACCTTGAAGCATTCAACAACCCTTGGATAAGTTCCATAAGGAAAGTGCGATGAAAGACGAGAAGCGAGCGGGTTCAAAACCAAAATTTCGGTGATTTTTTTTGTCAATCCAACTGATTTCTTTTTTACCAAAAATTTCGGTCCAAGACCGAGAACGGCCCGAGTCAAGCAAGACCGACTCGGGCTGACTTTTTTTGTCAAAGTCAGTCTCGGTCCTCCAGATGTCAAGACTGAAATTTCGGTCTCGGTATCGGTTCTACCTCCAATACCGGCCCGGCCCACCCCAACCATGATCAAGACAATTAGGTTTGTGGAATTAATAAATATATTTTGTAAATGTTAAGTGCACCCCACTATTTAAAATACAACATGGGCGACACATATTTGCTTTGCCTTTGGAAGAAAAGTAAATCCCTTGGACATATCGATCGAGGACCGGGCGAGCGACTGTTCTACGGCGGCGCGCCGGCCGGCGAGGACTACTTAGAATGAATTTTACCATAATTCTAGGATAAGCAGAAATATGATAAAACTATATATCTAACACACAAATCTAAGGATGTTTTTCTTCCATCAATCAATAAAATGTTGAGCTAAATGCACAAGACCGGACACAACATTATTCCATGAAATCAACTGAATTACATACGTTTAAGCACACTTAATCGATCATCAGAGCACCGGGCAGCCTTTCACTTTAATCCCTGGTGCAGTAGGACAAGTAGCCAATGTGCAGTGATCCCCTCCAAGCCCCCACCATTGAGGCCCATCAATCTTTCTCTGCAATGCAACGAAAAGCAGTATCCCCATGAAAGCAACACCAGCATCTAAAGCCGCTGATAACACGTAGGTGTGTCTTGCCCACCAAGTCTTGTACCGCTTATACACAAACCAGTTGAAGAAAAGACCGACAGCAATCCATGTAATGACATTGGCGGTTCTGACGGGGAACAAGATTCCTCCGGCACCGATGAGGATGGGCATGTTGATGTTCCGGAAAAACTTCTTCTCAGGGTAAAGTTTGGTGAGGAACCATCCAGGAAGGGGGGCGAGGAGGCCGAAGAGGAAGAACCAGTTGAGTTCAGGGTAGACACCCTTGTTTGTAAACATTTTTCCAGGACCGACCACTCCCCATATGATGGAAGCACTGTAGAAGACGTTATCGGAAGGGCAGGTCCAGGGGCTGCCTTCGGGGAGGGCAGAAGTGTCGCAAATGTTCTCGACAGTCTCTAACAGCCACCATGCTGTAGCGAAGTAGACGGAAGACGCGAGAGCCGAGCTAACCAACTGAAATATATATATAGGAAGAGTTCAGAATTTGACACCATTAAAACTTGATTTTTTACTGCAGATTCAATAAAGTTTACCTGTACAATAAACATTGATCTTGGTGGTATCTTCATATACTGCCCTAATTTGAAATCTGACAGAAAAGTGAGTGCTTGGTTCATACTGATGGTTCCATACGTCTTGAAGGCTATATTTGCAAGAGGCTTTCCTGGGTACAAGTAACCGATGACCATTTCCGATATCACGTTAAGTCCAGGACCCTACAACCAATAAACCAAACCATGAATCATGAAAGGACCATAATGGACAGACGACAAGGGAAGGATATTACGTACACTATTTGTGGTTGCATAGATTATGCCAATGGGTAACGTGAAGAACAAAGCCATAGCACAGGCAAGGATGACTCCCCACCATGGCAGTTGGAGCTGTCCATCGAAACCTTCGCATGTTACAATGGCTAGGGTTAGCATTGATACCAGGATCAAGTGGAACCACCATTGAGGAACATCTGCATAGTTCTGCTTCATCAGTCTCGTGTGCACATCCATGTACTTATGCTTGGCTGCTTCACTGGTTTGCTTGGCAAGTCTCATAATCATCCTACAAATACATAAAATAATTTGATTTGTAATCCGAGACGAAGCCAGGATTTAAGTTATATAATAACTACATTATACTTACTGTCCATTGAAGAGAACGACATGTGAAATAGTTGCCGTTAGAGAAGCAAAACTCATTCCATACGTGATAGCAAAGAAGCCACTAAGATACAGCTTGCTATAACCTTCATAGGCAGGGATATCCAAATCGAAGCTTGTCGAGTTTAAGATACGAGATATGTTATACGGTTGACCGTTGGAATCGAAGGTTTTTGAGGAAAGGATCGGAAAACGCCTTGATTCGTATACATTGAAGTAGTAGAGGATCGGGTAAGCAACATAGAGGGTAATGACGAACCCTACTAGCGTGTTGAATATGGAGAAAGCGGGTGTTGCCAATGGAGTCCCTAAGAAGCCTGCAACTGTGGACCAATCTAAGCCGAAGGCGCCAATACCGAACCCACTGTAGCCTGACCCGATTTGTTGGGCTAGGATGGAGTTCTTCCATATGTAGCATGCGATCGATATGTAGGAGATGGTGGGGAACAAGTAGCCTGGGACAGTGTAGTAGACAAAGCTTGAGACAAATATGATGAGGAAGAATTGCAGCCTCGTCAAGGCTCCCTTGGCTCGGCGGTCTTTCTCATGCAGTGCCCTACATTGTTCTTTTTAATGTCAAATGCCAAACCATACAGATACAGCAAGTATGGGTTTAGGGTTACGTGCGTAATCATATTATTAAATAGGTAGTTTAATAATTACAGCATGTTAAATATTAGAGAGTTAATGACACTCTAATGACTAAATTACACCTAAATTGTTGTTACCTGAAAAGCGAGACTTGAACAAGGTTGGAAGGCCACCACATATATGGAGAATCCACAAGGTACTTCCTGAATAAACCAGCCCATCCAAATCCAAGCATCTACTTCCATTACCATAGATTAAAACAAGTTAAATAATGCATATTTACATTTATTATTTATTTAGAATTAAGTAATCCTACGTGGCATTTTCGAAGTAGCTAGGATATTGGATATAGATCAAGTTGCAAGACGTTAAGCTATTAGCTTACTTGAGTGGTGAGTGCGAGGAGAAACGCCGCCGCAAAATGGATTTCCCTCTTATAGAAAGCTTTGACGGAGGTGACGATATGGAGGGCGTAGACCCCACTTGCCCCTGACGTGGCAAATATTGTGATGAGGACATGTTCTTTAATGTTGAAGGGACCTGGGTTCAACGAGAAGGACCATTTTGTGAAGGGGACTTTGAATGGCTTGGCTGGTAGTGTTGCAGCCATGAGTTTCCCAATCGGTAGGACGACAATCTGAGCCGAAATTGTGCCGATGGAGAGTTGGTTGGTTCTGTAGCCAAAGAACTGGTTCAAGAAGGCTAGGAGACAGCAAGAGGTGAATCCTAGGACCCATGTCCTAAAGGTCAGGGCAGGTAGGTCAGGGTTGTCATTCGGGAGCACCGTCATCTGAACCTCTTCGATCGGGTGATCATTTTCTGCATTGAAATCTATGTTAAAAACATGTAATTATGATACAATATCATTTAGCTAGGGTTTAGAAAAATATGGAATACAAGATTTTTGTACTAAATCTACAAATAGGAGCAAATGTAAAAAAGAAATGAATATAAAACTCTTAAATAAATATATTTTTTTTATATTAAAAGTTACATTATGCTAAAAGTTGAGAGATTAATTGCATTGACTACGTATACTCTAATTATAGTAAATAGTACTATGCCATACAAATATTAGAGACAACCAACTGTTTCATGCATGTACGAGCACAACAAATAGAACCAAATACAGTTTAAAGACAGCGGTTTTCTCACAACCATGCCTTAAATCTTTACCAAAAATAGAATAACATACAAAAACTCACTACAGGAGAGTGGACATATACCGGCTAAACTTCACGGCTCAATATTGAGCCGTGAAAAATGAAATTAAATTGAGAATAACGGTTCAAATAACATTGAGCCGTTATTAAGTATTTTTTACGGCTCAATGTACTCAGCTGTTACCTTTATTCACGACTCAAACTCAAATGAGCCATGATAATACTTTTTTTTTATTTTGCCCATTTATCACGGCTCAAAACCAAATGAGCCGTGATAATTGGGCAAATTGTTTTTAAAAAAAAGTATTGTCACGGCTCATTTGGTTTTGAGTCGTGATAAATGGACAAAACTATATTAAAAAAAAATATTATCACGGCTCATTTGGGTTTGTCATGGTTTGTTTATGTGAAACCAAGTAAAACTGACCATGCATCATCGTAACAGACGTCTAACCACCTCTACAATAACTCCAAACGTTTCCCAAGGTTAACCCAAACTACGATTCACAGAGGAGATGATTGTATATAATGACTCACCATGGAAGACGTTTCTGGGTGAATACTGTCCTTCCAATTCGAGAGGTTCCATGGCTGGTTGCTCTTCTGGTGTTCTTTTTTGCTGAAGAGCTATAGAAGGAGATGTGCATGTAGACAAAGTGAAGGCGATTTTACTAACAAAAAAAAAGAAGAAGAGGAAAATAATTACAGAGAAATTGCTTGGATCACAAATTAGATGCACAGAGAGAAAGAGAGAGAGGCCTCTTTAAAAGAGAGAATCCCCTGAGAATAGTGAGAAAACAGAAGTTAATGCTGAGGAGGAACTCCCATATTTAGAAGGTTTGGGTTGGAATCTCATAGACATGACTGCGTTGGTAGTTATTATGATTTATAATTTTTTTTAATAATACTTAATAAGTAAAAAATAATATTTTTTAAAATCACAATTTGTAATTTTTACTGATTTATCATTTTAATTCATAATGATTAAAAAAAGTATATTATTATTATTACTATTAAGATAGTGTATTATTTTTTGAAAAAATTAACAGAAATCATGGTTCTCATAAGTTAATTTTTCGGATTTTAAAACCTAAAGCTTTGAAAGATGAAAAGTACATGGTTGATTGTGCAATATATAATGTGTATAATTACACTTTTATTAGACATATAATTGTCCATACTAATGATCAGTAAATTTTCACTTAATTACGTATTTAGGGTTTAATTTTAATCCTAAAAACATGGTATTTCTGATTAAATTTGGGTTGAAACTACCATAGTCATCGAAGATTCCATGCATGGAATCTATTGTCATAATTAGACAACTGTAATCTATTCATTATATCTTCTATATACATTCGAACGCATCTATTCATCTTTCTGGATAAAATGCACCTACACGATCAATTCGAAGCTTAATTAGGCAAATGCTTATTCTATTTTGTGTAATTATTATTATAGAAAGGTAAATTTAAAAAAAAATTGAGAAAAAAGGAAACAACAATCAGTACATTCAAAATACAATTTTGTTTGATGTATTCAAATAATATATAGGTTAAAATTCATAATTTTAGAGATTTAGAATTGATTTTTAAATTTACAGGGTCAAAATTTTATTTATAGTGTGGTACAATCGGCACGAGTATAGTATGAGTATGACAAATATCATAACTATGTTATATTATTTAATCATATACTATAATCTTTATAATCTTAACAGTAATAGTTTCAGATAAAAAATTTAATATTATAATTGCATTTATAATCGCGATTATTAACCACGATTTTACATGTAACCCATATTCAAAATACTCATATTTTATTTAGTGTTTGTAAAATAAAATTTGGACTTTTAGGTGTAAAATAATATATACCTTAACAATTAAAACACTATAAGTTCAACACAATCGATTTATTTCAAATTTAACATACATAAAAAAAATTAGGGTTAATTAAGTGAACCGTTACACAGGTTAATTAATTGGTCACACATGTTTTTTCGCGTGACTGAAACGTTACACATGTTTCAACATGTGACTGAAACGTTACTCCGTCATTGAACCGTGAAAATTTTCCGTCTAATGCTCATGTGCTTGTCACGTGATAAGAGGTAGTTTAATTTCAGAAATACGAAATTACCTTGAAGCCCCTTACGTCCCCTATAATCAGTTTCATCAACCCATTTCCCCCCATTTCTTGCTTCCGTCCCTTGGCTTCCCGTAGAAGTGATTGCGCCACGGTCCCCTGCTGCTGCTGCTTCCGTGCATTTCCGAGGTAAGATTCTTCTTCTTCTCGCGTTCAAGTTGTGAAATCGGGGCTTGTTGTTGAACTGATTTCGCTGTGCCCTCACTGTCGACCGAAGTGATTTCGCGCGGAGGGTTGCTGCTGTGCACCGACTTGATTTCGCTTCCCGTGACTTCCCTTGTTGATTTGCTGCGGCTTCACCTATTGATCGAGCAAATGTTTGTCTTCATTTAGGGTTTATCGGCTGTTTATGAAATTTGTGTTTGTGAAAATGGGTATTTGACCGAAACTTGCTGGTTTAGGGGTATGAAGTTTGAAAAAATCTGTTTTTTTGTGTGTAAAGTTTGAATCTTTCGGCCAAAATTGAAGTTCTGATGTTCATGTTTGCTGGTTTATGTATGTCTTGTTGCGATGTTTCAGCCAAAATTGAAGTTATGTTGTTCATGTTTGATGTTCATGTTTAATATAAGTTTTGATGTTCATCTTGGTTCGTTTTGTTATGTTTAACAACAAACATGCATGACCAATTTCATGTTTGGTTGTTTTCAGTTATTCAAAACTGTGGTTCAATGGGCAAGAAGGATGACATTGCCGAAGCTGTTTTTCACCATGGTGGAAAGTGGGTTGATAATGGGGGTAGCCGAACCTATGTAGGTGAACTGGAGTCACTCAAAGTGTCTTATGATAAGTTGAACTATCTGTCACTTACCGGACTAGCTGAGGTGTATTGTGACTTCGTCGAAAATGGCTCCATATTTTGGTTGGCCCCCGGTGGAAATCCGAACACCGATCTTCTGGCGATAACTTCAGATGCCGACCTGAAACCTATACTAGAACGTCAAGGAACAACGAAGGAGATCAGTTTCTACGTTATGCCACCATTTGATAGAGAAGAGTGTGTGAAAGACCCATTTCTGATGCAGCTGCGCAACAAGTTGATAAACAAGACTCGACGAGCATGTCGTTCAAAGGAGCCTGAAGTAGTGATTGAACGACCGGTCAAAGAGGATAAAGTCAAGAAGACCGACCGAACTACTGATAAGGGGAAGAAGAAGCTGTTCCCTGATGACGATGACAGTGACAATTTGGAGACTTTGAAGAATCTTCTGGACGACTTGCGAAACTTCAACTTTGAAAGTGAAGATGACAGCGATGATGCAGATTTTGTAGCCCCAAAGGTTGCTGAAAGTGAAGACGATTCAAGTTCGGATGAAGACATGGAGTCCGATGAAGAAGAAAAACCGAAGGGTGAAAGCGATGAAGGTGGACGGAAAGACAGAAAACCGAATGTGGAGAAGAAAAAAATGTTCGTTTGGGAGGAAGTTGGATTTGGAGACTCATGTAGTTAGGGGTGAGCAAATTACCCATTTGGATCCGGAACCGAACCGGAACCGACACTTCGGGTAGGTTCCGGGTAGACGTTTTTAAAATCGGGTAGGTTCCGGGAAAAAAAATTAAGAACCTCTTTGTTCGGTTCCGGTTCCGGTTCTCCAATATGGGTACCCTAATGGAACCGGAACCGGTTCTCTTTCTATATATATATTAAAACAAAATAATTTATTTAATAAAAACCCTAATAGCAATCACTAATCAGAGAGTCTAAGTTAGAGTTAGACTGTCTAACGTATGACTCCAACTTACGCAGCCTCCACCCTCCAGTATTCTCCTTTCTCCATTAACGCAGTACTCCGACTTACGCAGCCTCCACCCTCGATCTCCAGCTCTCCAGTCGATCTCCAGCATCTGGTAAGCGATCTCCAGTCCAGTCCGTCGTCTCCAGTTGCTGTTCATCTTCAATCATCTGTTTCTCTAGAATCTGTTTCAATCATCTAGTTGCTGCTGCGTGCTGTTAATTAAGATTATTTTGATCTGTTTCAATCTCTGTTGCTGCGTGTTGTTTCAATACTTGTTGTTGCTGACACAATTTAGTTGAATCTGAGATAGAATTAGAATCATACTTGCTGAGATAGAATCTGAGATAGAATACGGCGAAGATACGTATCATGGTAAAGATACGTATCACCATACTTTCTTTGAGATGCTTGGGAACTGGTCATTTGGAGACTACTTCAAGAAGGAAGCAATCGGATGGGCTTGGGAACTCTTAACAAAGGCAAGTAATACAGGAGTCACATGAAATAAGTTAATCTAGTTTGGATAAGTTCTGCTTGTATTCAGATTGACACGTAATATGTAGGAATTGAGAAGGTTACTCGTAGAGCGCAAGAGCAATTTCAGATGGTATTGGAAGAACAAAGCAGGTTCGTCACTTCTGCTGTGGTTGAATGCATAGTTTGCTGTACAACTTGGACCTATAAGGCCACGTGAATCTTCTAAATGTGAAGGCCATTTGATTTTTGATTTTGGTAGTTTTACTCTGTTCACAAAGGTATGTCCCATCACATGCATCTATTCTAGAACTGTCGATGTTATTTTCTCTAAGAGGTTTTACTCTTGTTGATCATTTCTAGATAGTAACTTAGACACCTGAGGTTTGTGGTCACAGGGAATTGCCAAGTCCATGGCAAACTGGCAGTCTTGTTTTCTTGTATTATCTGGTTGCTATCTTTTTGTACTAGAGTCTGAAAAATCAAACAGCAACCAACGATGCTTAAGGTGTGTTTTTTTAAAATTCATTTTCATAAGAATTTCTCCACTCCTTCATGAATCATGGCTACCTATCACAGTATCACTAATAATCACTCTCTTTGTTTCTTCTCCTGACTCCTTTCTCAGGTAATTTCTAGCTAAAATTTGTCAAGAGGAGGTGCGAACAACGTTTAACAGTGGCAGTGTTATGTATGCAGCATGGCTGATAGGCAACTCCATGAAGTCCCTCCTGTAAATATTGGTGGTTCACAATTTTGTCTTGCTGTCACATCCAGGGGCGTGGACATTCATAAGGTAATTTCGTTTATTAATTTAATATTGAAAAGAGTTCTCCTGGCCTTGTAAATAACTACCTTAAGTAAAAGGCAGAACTAATGGATTGACAAAAAAGGTCCATGACAATTTCTCAACCTATAGAAAGTTTACAATATTATATGACTTGTTGTTTGGTCGCCCTTTGTAGTACAAAGCAATGATAATCATGACAAGTACTACCACTGCAATGATAATCATGGCATTGCTGGTGCACTGTTAGGTGTTGGGATTGGTGGTGAGGTTTGGAATTGTGTGTTTTGTTACATTATTATGAGTCAATGTAGTGATTTGGAAATGTGGTTTGGACTGTAATTTGTAATTGTATATTTGGGAACTATTTGGTTTGTACTTTAATTTAGAAGTGTATGTGTTTTATAACTGAAATGGATTGTGGAATTTGTACTAAATTGGAACCGAACCGGAACCGAATCAGACCATGTACCGAACCAGTACTGAATCGGAACTGAATCAACACCGAACCGGAACCGAATCAACACAGAACCGGAACCGAATCAACACAGAACCGGAACCGAATCAACACAGAACTGGAACCGAACCGAGGATGTGAAGCAACCGGTTCCTAACAGGGTACCCGGAACCGTTTGTACAAACAGGTTCCGGGTAGGTTCCGGGTAGGTTCCGGTTCCAAAATTAAACGGGTAGGTTCCGGTTCCAAAATTTAATACCCAGTTTTAAATTGGGTAGGTTCCGGGAACCCCTAAATTTACAGGGTACCCGGAACCGCTCACCCCTACATGTAGTGACGTCCAAAGCGACACGTTGGAAGCCGAAAGGAAGACCGACAAAGAGGACGAGGTAAATAGCACTGAAAAGAGAAAATTGCAGTTAGAAAAAAGAAACCAACTGCTGTTGATGACCCGCTGCCAGATGCTGCTAGAGAAGCTGAATCACATCCTGCTGTTCGTCTAGGTACGCCTCCTCCTGTACGTGTAGGTACGCCTCCTCCTGTACGTTTAGGTACGCCTCCTGCTGAACCAGACAATCCAGCAGCAGAACCCGCAGTCAACCCCGAAACTGATCCATTCAAAATGCCAAAGAGACGTTTTAAATCGCTAGCAGTTAAATCAGCCTCGGTTAGTGCTCAACTCTAAAATTGTGTTACCGATTGTACTTTGATGAAAATTAACAAAAAATTGTTTGAAACAGGCAAAAAAGCTGGTAAAAGAAGAAAAGTGAATGTTCGTCAGTCTCCGACTTATGTGGACGTCGAAGACGATGTCGCCTCTTCGGCACCTGTACTTTCAGATTCGAGAGAACTGATTCTAACAGATTTACCACTGAAGACGGTTCTACCAAAAAGGACAAGACAACACAGAAGGAGCATGGGTCAGTTTAGTTATCCGGGTGACAAACGATATACCCAGTAAAAGGACCACATCCTGTTTTGTCCAACAGGTCTTTTGTTTTTCTGTGATGGTGTTTTGTGAAGTTCTGCTACTTTTGTGGTGTTTTGTGAAGTTAGGAAACTTTTGTGGTGTTTGTACATGTTTTGGGTCGAACATGGGTGGTACTTGGTGACTTATGTCTGTTGAACTTCTTCTATGAAAGTCTATGGATGGCTGTTTCTGGTTTTTCAGGTTTTGAATGGAATGTTGGAATATGTTTGGGTAGATCTGATATGTTACGGCTGTTTAACCTTTGAAACACATTTATACGAAACATGATGTACTATTTAATCACAGTATGGGTAACATGTATAACCTTTTAATCATATCATTTCAAACATCAGTATCCAGTTAATCACATTACTGCGAAACATGTATGACCTTTTAATCACATTATAGAAAACATGTATGACCATTTAATCACATTTCATTATAACATGTGTAGACATTCTGTTTCTCAACAACTGAAACACAGATGCAAAACAACTGCAATGCATAACATATACAGAACTGCAATACAGAACTGCAATTGCACCATATACAGCATACAACTTCCTGTCTTTCAATTGCAACATACAGAACTGAAATCCATTTCCACAATGCTGATCAACTAATTCAAATACATCTACTTGTTTAGTACAATGATGAAAATGAAAGAACACAGAACGATAATTGCAGCATACAATTTCCAGTGTTTTTGTTTCGCAGCAGCTTCTGCAGCATGTGCAGTCGCAAGTTCTGATCGAAGCTGTCCCTCTACACCTTGAAACTTAAACACGGCGTTTCTTCCATATTGACACATTGGTGGATCTTCCCATTGGAAAAATCCACAACCAGGATGTTGTACAGACTGGACAACACAAAAAAGGAACAACATGTTAAAATTAGGGTTCTTAACAAAATTAGGGTTTCTAACATAACAAACTAATAGGGTCAACATGGTACCAAAAAATTGCAATTACCTCAAAATGTGAACACCCATGAAACCTACGACCGAAATTCTTCCAAGTACCCGCACATTTGACCGACGAAATCTCACCGCAGAAACATAGTCAGACTGTCGACACTAAACGGGACGAATCTTGGATGGTAGAGTGGGAACGCAGAGACGCCGAAGGATCGCGCGGAGGGGAGGGGCCGAACCCAGTACATGGTTCCTTCTTCATCTTCGTGCGTACGCTCTGCTGCGTGAAGAATGGAAATGTCTTCTAATATACAACATTAAGGGCATTTTGGGAAGTTAAGGCTGGAAGTAACTCACGTGCAAGGCACATGGACAAACTAACGGTGATATTTAACAGACAACAGTAAAAATGACGTTTCAGTCACGTGCTGAAACATGTGTAACCTTCCTGCACAAGTTATAACCTATTAGTCACATGCGCAAACATCTGTAACGGTTCACTTAATTAACCCAAAAAATTATTTACATGATAAGTTATATATATAGGGTTATAAGTACAATTGTAAATCAAACACTATAAACATAATCATTACATATAAAAAAAAAATATTATAATTGCACCATAATTGTATAGTTAACAACATAAAAATATGGTTTGAAAATCACAATTTTTGAATTTTTCACTATACAATTGTCGGTTTTACATACGATTAATAATTTTAAAACTTTAAAAAGCGTCATATTATTTGATGTCTTCCAATTTACTTTATTTTAAAGTTTGTTTTCGTTTAATAAAAAAGTGTTTATTTAGTCACATGTTTCCCTCATATTAAATTTTGATTATCTATTTTTTAGTATTATTAAAACGGTTACTAAAATATCATAATATTGCCAAATGATCATTATATTAGCTTTCCATCCAATTTTTCGATAGATACTGACAAAACAATGTTACGCAAGCAAAGAGAAAGATTAGTTCGTGTTCAGTGCATTACTATATAACACAAAAGAATAGGGACCAAAGTCATCAATTTAACTTAAGTGAGGAAAAAATACAAATAATCATGACGCATACTTAATTATTTATAAAAGGTTAGGGGTAAATTGACACAACATAATTTATTTCTCTGACTTTTTTTTTTTGGTAAATAGAAAGTACATCAAAACCAAAACTAAATACTAACTATTTTTAACTATTCTAGTAGTGGATTTTCCTTCACTATCAAACATGAGGAACTTTAAAATGTCAGATGGAGGATTCGTTAGAATATGAAAGTGCTCATCCAGATTAACAGCTTCCTTAGCCAAAGCATCCGTCACCCCATTTGCTCGACTTATTCAGTTAAAAGAGTGGAATTTAGTTGTTGTTTTTTAATATATATATTTAAAAAGCAAGTTCGATCACACTTATTGAATGACAGATAAAAATGAACAAACACTCTAACTAAGCACTAGCAGAATTTACCCATACGGCATTCATTTTTTCAAGGTTGAATCAACCATCTCTATACTCAGGGTTCTCGTTAGCTCATACTGAGACTACACATACAACCAACGGATGTTCCCCTCTATCTGGAACATATTGTCATTAGGGTGTCCAACTCGGTATAACACATCGACTGGTTTCTAGCTTACCTTAGCCATCATAAGGGAAACGACATTAACTCCCAAATCAGTAAGGTCTCGAAAGACACGTTACGTCTTAACTGATGACGAGCTACGACCTTCTCGATTTCACGCACAGAAAATCCAGTCGAATTCAATAATCAACACTCTCTAAGAATGAACGTCGCATTTTGAGAGATGAAAATCTCAAACCGTGACACTAAGCTAAGCAATAATTCTAATATAACAATGTATGTTTATAACATTTTGTAGTGAAGTTTGTTACATAAATTTATGTTGAATGAGGGTTTTTTAAAATAAAAATAGAATTTTATAATTAAACATATTTAAAAATGAAGATCAAAGTTTATATCTTAATGTATACATCCGACCCTACCCTAAATATAGAGATATAATATATCTTCTATAAAGTATAATACTATATATATATATATATATATAATATAAACTATTTATAAGCATTAAATTGAACTTTTTAAATTTTAGCATGTAGATTCTCCCTTTATTTGAAAATGCCTGACCTCCAACGTATTAAAAACTCTAAACACTCGACCCTCCTTATGATTGGATTGAAGAATGGATCAACATTATACTTTGCTTCACTATGAAGCAAGAAAAACTACTTTTACCAACGGTATTCTTTTGTTGGTAAAGATCATATTTCTTAATTAGTAGTGGAATGCAACGGCTATGAGTAGCTTTTTTATTGTTAGTATAAATCAGTTTTTACTGTATAAATTGCTGCACCTCCAACATGTGTTTTACTATAGAAAATGATGCATATTTACTATAGAAAATACTGCACCAACCTTGTAAACTTTGTCAACAAAGTGCTACTATGTATTAATATAAATAGGTGGTTATGTTTGTATGTTTTGTATGAGAGTTGTATGATTTTTATAAGAGTTTATGAGAGTTTGTTCAACACATATAAGATTTGTATTTGTATTATTCAACTCCACGTTGAATCTCATCTTCTTCAATTTCTCTTGATTGAAGACCAACATTTATGCGTTGATTACAGATGGAGAAATTCAACCCATCAACCGTTTAGACGCGTACATATGTCAGAGAACCGGGCATCCATCAACCCTAACTCCCGGTGCAGTAGGACAACCTGCCAACGCACAATGATCATTCGACGTAAGACCCCACCAGTTTGGACCGAAAATGTTGAAAGATTGCAGAGCAAAAAATATCAGTATCCCCATGAAAGCAACTCCTGCATCCAATGCTGCAGATAATATGTAATTGTGTCTTGCCCACCATCTCTTGAATCGCTTATAGATGTATAGGTTGAAGAAGAGACCAACTGCTCCCCAAGTGATGTAGTTCACAGATCTTGCAGGAGGCATCCCTTGGGAGGCACCTAAGATGATAGGCATGTTTATGTAGTAAAGCCATTGCTTTTCTGGGTAGATCTTGGTGAGGACCCATATAGGAACTGGGGCAAGTAAACCGATGAGGAAGAACCAATTGAGCTCAGGGTATACTCCGTCAGACGAGAACATTCTCCTCGGGCCTACCACTCCCCATATGATGGAAGCACTGTAGAACACATCGTCTGTAGGGCAAGTCCATGGACTTCCTTTTGGCAGCTTAGATACGTCACATATGTTTTCCACGTTTGTGAGAAGCCACCATGCTGTCCCGAAATAGACCGAAGAAGCTATGACTGAGCTTAGCAACTGCAGAAAAAAAAGACAGTTGGTAAGGAATGTAATTGAAGTAACTTGCTGTTCAAGTAAGTGTGGTGTACCTGCGTAATGAACATTGATTTTGGTGGGATCTTCATGTAATGGCCTAATTTGAAGTCACTCAGAAAGGTGAGACCTTGGGACATGCTTATGTATCCATATGTCTTGAAAGCTACATTAGCAAGAGGCTTTCCGGGAAGAAGATAACCAATCACCAACTCTGTTATGACATTGAGGCCTGGTCCCTGCATTGGAACCGAACAATTCAAGAACGATTCATCCAATGCTACTATGGTGGTTCAATTTTTTTTTGTTTTTTTTAAGGGTTAAATACCAAGTAGTTACCTGAACTTTGGACGTTTTTCTACCAGCTACCCGAACTTTGAAAATTCAAAACGGGCTACCTGAACTTTGAAAAAGGTGCAAATAGCTACCTCTGTCCAATTTCAGACGAATTTCTGACGACTTTCCAATGGATTTCCGACGACAATTGACGGAAAATTGGACGGAGGTAGCTATTTGCACATTCTTCAAAGTTGAGGTAGCCCGTTTTGAATTTTCAAAGTTCGGGTAGCTCGTTGCAAAACGTCCAAAGTTCAGGCAGCTAGTTGGTATTTAACCCTTTTTTTAAATAAAAATAGTAGATATGTTGTTACCATATTTGTTGTGGCTTCAATTATCCCGATCGGTAATGTGAAGAAGAGAGACATAGCACAGGCAAGAAGGACTCCCCACCAAGGCAGTTGCAACTGTCCATCGAAGCCCTCACAGGTGAATATAGCAAGGATCACCATTGATATCAAGATGATGTAGAACCACCATTGTGGAACTTCTGCGTAGTTCTGTTTCATCAATCTCGTGTGCACGTCCATGTAGTTCTTCTTTGCTGCCTCTTTTGTTTCTCTAGATCTTTGCCAAATCAGCCTTCAAGATATAGTGTTTTTTTGGCAGGTAAACAAGTTATTGATGATAATCTATAATCTATATGATTAAAAAGAGAATACCAAATAGCTAGTTGAACTAAATAGTTAGCTCTGTCCATTTTTCTATTAAGTTTTGGATGGAAAATGCAGTGATATAAATGTATCGCACCATTTTCCGTCCAAATTTACTAGAAAAAGAGATTTTTTTTGGCCATTACTAGAAAGAGAGATAAAAAATCTCTTTTTTTTGGTAGAAAAAGAGATAATACCCAGAATTCTTCAGCTAGTGAAACATTCTGGGTAGCAACTACCTCATCAGCCACAAGTTTAACTAGCAATTTGGTGTTCTTACTTAAAGAGAAGATGAAGGAGTTTACCTTCCAGTGAAGAGAGCAACATGAGATATTGTTGCCATTAGAGAAGCAAAGCTCAAACCATATGTGAAGGCAAAAAATGTACTAAGATAGAGTTTGCTGTAATTTTCATATGCAGGTATATCCAACGTGAAAGCCTTTCTATCGAGGATTCGGTTGATATCATATATTTTGCCACTATAGTCGTACGTATTGGAAGAAATCATAGGAAACCGCCTTGCATTGTATATATTGTTGTAGTAGAGGAGGGGAAGTGCAACATAAACAATCAAGAAGAAGCCAACAAGGATGTTGATTATGGCGAATGCGGGAGTAGCCAATGGACTCCCTAAGAAACCTGCAACAGTTGACCAATCAAGGCCAAAGGAGCCAATGCCGAGTCCATGAAGGCCCGAACCAAACTGTTGGGCGACAATGGAGTCCTTCCATACCAAGCAAATAACAGAGATGGTGGATATTGAAGGAAACAGATAACCCGGGATGATATAATAGGCAAAGCTGGAGACGGATATGATGACGAAGAACTGCAGCTTTGTAAGGCCTCCCTTCTTTCGTTTCTCTTGATCATGCAATGCCCTGCAATTTTTTTTGCACTGTGTTATATCCTGGAAATTAGAGGAAATCATTTAGTTTATGGATTTTATTTTGTATATATAAATTTGCAACTATTACCATTGCATAATCTTCATAGAGAATCATGATTGTCATATGATATCTAAATCACACAAGATGAAGATGGAAAGAATTCGCGATATATTTTGTATAAATAATGTTGATCTATTATTACCTGAAGAGGGAGACTTGAACAAGATTTGCAGGCCACCACATATATGGAGAATCCACGAGGTACTTCCTGAAAAGACCAGCCCATCCATATCCAAGCATCTGCATCCACTCCTCATTATGATTTATTTTAAAAAAAAAAACATAAATTTTCATGATGTTTCTGCAAAAAGATTGAATTTTTCATCTGAATAATAATACCTGAGTGGTTTGTGATAATAAAAAGGCGGCAGCAAGATGAATTTCGCGCTTATAAAAGGCCTTAACAGAGGTGACAATGTGAAGGGCATAAACCGAGCTCGCCCCTGAATTGGCGAAAATGGTGATCAGAACATGTTCTTTAATGTTGAATGGACCTGGGTTCATGGTGAAACTCCAACTTGTTAATGGAACCTTGATTGGTTTGGTTGGGAGGGTTGCAGCCATGAGCTTTCCAAGAGGGAGGGCGACGATTTGAATGGAAATGGAGCCTATGTATAATTGGTTTTGTCTGTAGCCAAAGAACTGGTTTAAGAAGGCTAGAAGGCAACAAGAAGCTAGCCCTATAACCCATGTCCGGAAGGTTAGCACGGGCAAGGTTGGATCGTCTGTGTAGGGAACTGTCAATCTCACCTCTTCGATCGGGTGGTCATTCTCTTCATCTTCTTCTTCTTCTTGTTCTTCATTCCATTCCTCTGCAGAGCATCAGAAACGATTATGTCATTATCCAACCTCCCACCATCTCTTTTTTTAAAGATCTGAGGTTTGACACTTACCATGGTCGACATTGGAATCTTGTTTCTCTGCTTCTTCTTTTTCTAAGGACTTGTTCATTTTCCCTGCCTCGTCCAACCGTGATGGAGAGGAGGAGGTAAACTTAGAAAAAGAATGGGAGTTGAGAAAAAGCTGAAGAGAGACCGATTTTGATTCGTGAAAGACTAAGTATTTAACAGAAAGACAGACAGGAACCGAATCCTCACCTATCCTATGTTATGTCCTCCAAGGAATCATCCGCGTTTTGTGCCTCAATTCTGTGACATTCCTTAACCAATCTATCTCATCATTCTGCATCTTCCAGTTAATAAGTTCATGACAAAAAAAGACAGCTACATTGCATTCGACATTCTTTGTGGCTAGGTTTGTTCAAGATGGTTGGGTCAACTTCTCTGCATGTGCTTTATGAATGTTGGAATTCATCATTTATTAATAAGTATATTTTTTTTTTGACCAAAATTGATAAGTATATTGACAGTTCAAATTTTGCACCATACTTTTTTTTTTTTAATATACATATATTAAATATCTCCCTCTTTAGTATGACATGTGACCGCCGGCAGTTGTGGTCTAGTGGTTGAGACCGAGACTGGCTCGAGACCGGTCCGACTAAGACCGAGACCGACTAGGACCGAGACCAAGCGGACGGGTTTTTTCCTCTAAAGTCGGGCTCGGGTTCGGGATTTTCCCGAAATTCCCGATTAGGACCAAACCGGCCCGAGTTGCCTAAAAACCTAATACATAATACTATACAAGTATAGTAGTATACAACAACTCACAAAGTCTCCATGTGTGTTTGGATTGTATGTTCTATATTTATAATGTGTGTTTAGATTGTATGTTTGATACTTAATTTATTGTGTTTGTATGTTTTAAATTTGGTGAAAATTCGGACAATTTTTTTTTTTAAATTTGGATTGAAAATTTCGGTAATGGACCAAGACCGGCCCAAGTCAAGCAAGACCGACTCGGACGAGCTTTTTATACTGAAGTCGGTCTCGGTCTCAGTTCTCCAAAGGTGAAAACCGAAATTTCGGGCTCGGTCTTGCCTAAAAAACCGGTCCGCCCCGCCCAAGCTCACCCCTAGCGCTGACTCCCAAGTGGTTTGGCTACAGGGTCACGAGTTCGAATCCCCCAAGTGTTCTTGGAAAATGGTCAACTTGTGTCTGAATGGCCGGTCTCTCAACTCTAGGCTATCGATGGGGCTACGTTGACGAAGTCAGTGCTTGCGCTGGTTGTTCAAGGGATAAAAACTTCATCGAGACCCGGACAGGAAACCCCGGACGTTACGTAGCGGGATGGGCCTAGAGTCGCCCCTACTATCCCATTCTTTTTTTTACCAAAAAAGAAAGAAAGTATAACAGTTGAAGTGGTGAATGTGCAATTTTTAAATATTTCACCACTGACACCGACCCTTCTTGAAGCACACACTTGGATACAAAACCATTCATATATTTACAACGCTTCTGTATTACATCACAATAATATGATGATAAAACAACTACACTATTACCTTACCTCAGTCCAATAACCATTAAAACTTCCATTGCAAACTACAAAAGACATCAAAAGTAAGTGAGTTCTCAAATCATATCATTTAGCATGAAAAAGTACTCCAAAAGCTGGAACACTTATTCACCAATGATTTTGGTTGACGGTGCTTTAATCAAGTTTTTTGTAGAGGTTATACGAGACCCCAACGGAAACTGCAGCGAAAACAACAGCTAGAGCAGCATAAGTGTCACCCCGCTCCCAAGTTTCCAACCACGTTGGCATATTGCAAACTTTTCGAACCCTATATCCACTTTTGTTGCTATTTGTTCTTGACAATACCTTCGTTCCACTCTTTGATTTCACCTCGTTCAAATCAGGATTTACTGACTTCTCTAGATTGTTTTGACAACATAACTCTCTACTGCTGCAAAAACGCATTGTATCCTCGAACGAATTGCGAAAAAATGAAGTCTGTTGCTTACATGGTAACTCTTCATCGGAAATCTCATTTCCTTTAGTGAATGATGCCATGTTCAATCTCTCTTCTTGTGATCTCTTTTGTTCTTCTTCTGATAGACCCATCTGACCCCTACACTTTGTTCAACACCAGTATATATAAATAATTAAAAAAATCCAAATAGTTACAATTGCAAAATATAACTAGAGAAATGTTGTGAACTCTCCAAAATATGTACTATCATAACTCATTCAGTTACATCATCAGTTCGTCAACTTCAAACTAATTCATCAGTCTTTAATGAGATTATAAATAATAGCAATTAACGACACCTTACCTCCAGAGTCTATCCACAATTTCTCCTTTCAAAATATGTTGCTCAATCAATTCAGGAACATCTTCAGGGGCAACATAACCGTACCTAGAAAAAATGACAAATTACTCTATTTTTTACTATTTAGTATATAATAGATATGACAATTAGAACACAATCAATGATTCAATATACCAGTGGCCTGAGAATACTCCATTCGCATCACACCCAAATATGATCACATTTCCAGCATATTTATGTCCACCAATGTGAGAACAGGGACTTGCAGACACATTTCCTTGAAGAGACCGTGATTCAATCTCTTCTCTAAACCTAGCTACAAGAATTGGTCCACACACCCCACAACGACGGTCTCGAGACCCATGGGAACATATGAAGACATACGATCCGTGAAGTATTTCGGGGTTTCCAGGAAGCCATTCCCCATCTTTCACAAGTACTTCCTCAACGAATGTCTCAACATCAAAATGAGTTAATCTCCTGCATTTTGTTTTGTAAATTATAGGAAGAACACGAGGATCTAGAAAAATAATATGGAACTAAAAGAATTGAAAAATTTACAGACATTATTACCTGTATCTTATCATGTCCGGAAAGATTAATATGTCTCCATTTGATGTCTCTGTACCATCATGTCCTTCGCATACAGTTAAGCGACTCTTTTTTTTATTATTAGAAAGATTGAGATCAAAACACTTATGTAAGATTCGAATCAAAGATAAAATGACAAGAATAAAATAATTAATTTCTCAAAATCATCTCTAGTTCTTTATATTAAAATCAGTTACGAACTCTAACTGATATGTCTTGATGTAGTAGGAATTACCAACTCTAACTCATATGTCTTGATGTAATAGGAGTATTGCATCAAATCATAATACATCTGCTCCAAAACTTTATAATAAACTACTAACCTTACAAAGTTAAAATATATATATATATATATATATATATATATGTGTGATATTTATCCAATTAATGTATGTTTAACATTTATCACTGGTTCTATCAACTTTGCAAATTCTCATTTGAAGCAAACTTATGACAATATTATATCTAACATCATAATACAATAAATAGTCCGCGCAACTTAAGAGATTCCAATGGAATTTGCAGCCAATACATAAAGACTAATATTAGCAAGAAAAAAATTGGTTTGGAACTAACCCAGATATTGAAAGCAATGCTCATATGTGGGGATAACAAATGGTTTTGATCAATGCAAAGGTTTAAAGGTAACTATGTATACTCCTCAGCAAGAACTCTTAGAAATGTAATAAAGAATTTTTACAAAATTCAGTACACTGGTTCTCAACTTGTAGTGCTATGGCTTTATCAAATGTGAACTACATCCTGATATGGAAGGGTGTATACATATCCACACTAGCCTCTATTGAGTCCTCTATATGATGTTGGCAAGACATTCATCCTATCTTTACTACTTTCCCTTGAAATGTAAGATTCCAAAGCTCTATATTACACCCCAAGTAACCATATTTGTAAGAGATTAACAGGACCTGAATCATCTGAGAAAATATATTCCCAAGAATCATCTTGGGCGATTGAAATTCATCTGAAACTTCGATCAGTGACTTGTATGCCATTTGAATTAAAGCTTATCATGAAACTCCATTGCTACTGTGACCTAGTTGAGAAGATAAACAAAAGAGCTCTTCGAGAATTTCAGCTCCCACAATGTACATTAAGACGATCCAAGAAAGTATAGTTCATTACAGACATGTGATTCAGCAGATACCTCTCTCCTCATTTCGGCCTTCTTGGCACCCACAGCAGCAGAAAGAAGTCTCGGTAGGCGATCGAACTCGGTAGTCTCGATCCTGGGAGGCCATACCTTAGGGTTCTTGTAACATAGAAACACGTGACGCTCGTAGAACTGTACGGTCCCAACCAACGGGCTCTGACGGAAGTCGTACCGCGAGAATCCATGGTCAGTGTCGTTGGCGCCGGATCCATCGCCGGAGAGCAGCCCTTCTCCCTGGAAGCTTCCAGAGGCGCTACCAGAAGCTTCCAGATACGTGTCAAAGTTATCGGCGACGGTGATTGGGGATGAAGACAGAGAAGGGTTGGTGATTGTGAAGGAGGACAGCAGGTCCTCTCGGTTATTGCTGCTTGACATAGCAGATTCCACAATCGAGATCAGTTGAGAAGTTAGGGATGGTGATCTTTAGGGAGGGAGAGAATTTACAGCATGATCTTTAGTTCCTTTCCAATTTCGGTACAAAGTACTTCGAGGGATAATCATAAAAGTTGTGGGATTACCTAATAGTAATACACTACTTCATGTTTTTACCGATAAGTATTTTTAAAAATATTTTCGAATACAACAAAAATTATAAATATATTTATTCTATATTGTTGCTTTTAAAAAAATTTAAGTTATTTTATTGTTGTAATTGGTTATATTTAATATTTTTTTTTGTTGCATTCGGATATTCAATTAAATTAGATACATTTACGACTTAGAAGTTAAGAAAAAAAAAAGGAAAAAAAAAGTCTTGATGTATCAATTTGTAAAAACATAATTTCTGAAATATCTAAATGATTTTTATCTCGTATGGTGAATCAAATATCAAGTCCAAACTTTATATAAAAGGCCAAAAAAATAAACTTTATATAAAAAAAATAAGTTAAATACTTATATGACATGCAATTTGATAATTAATGTGATTGAGAGATGTATAGTGAAAAAAATGAAAACATACTTGTTTAGAGATGAGATTGAACATCTCTCGCACAGAGAATGGATTCGAAGAACATGTTAAGGAGAGGATGAACAAAAGAAGAACATGTTAGGAGGACATAATAATTATTTAATAATTCAAAATATGTTCAAAAGATTAACTCACATAAAAAAGTCACAGTTGACTAACTAAATAATCATATTTTAAAATATAAGTAATCAATTACTAATATAAAAAATGATAAATGACCAAAAGTCACATAAGTCAAATATAAATAATCAAATATGTAATTAACCCAACAATCTATTTCCGTACTGGAAAATATAGCAACATCTTACTTGTAATTACATTAAACAATTCCAATATATATGTAACCGTCTCTTTTGTTGTTAAATAAATAAATCATAAATGTATTGGATATCAGTTCATTGGAAGGATGTAATCTCGCAGATTGAATTCCACGGTTTGGATGGGTATGAAGGTCCATTGGTACAGTGGAAGCGTGTCTTCCATAGAAGAGACGTGGCAAGGAGTTCAATGAAGAGACACGACGAAGACTCGTTGTTGAGAACAAAGAGAAAGGACAACATCATGATAGATGAATACCGACGAACTAAACAATTGAAACTGTACTTACTAGGGTCAACTTTGTACAGCATTAACTGATCAGAGAGTCATTAGAACTAAGCAACATGACACAATGACACAATTATCGATGTGTCACCTCTATCCTACTTGATTTGGGGGAGGTGGGGATAACTAGCCAAGCCAATAGTCTATTTCCCAACTAGAGGTGAGCTTGGACGGGTCGGGCCGGTTTTTTAGGTAAAACCGAGCCCGAAATTTCAGTTTTCACATTTGGAGAACCGAAACCGAGACCGATTTCGGTATAAAAAGTCCGTCCGAGTCGGTCTTGCTTGACTCGTGCCGGTCTTGGTCCATTAACGAAATTTTCAGTCCAAATAAAAAAAAAAACTATCCGAATTTTTACCAAATTTAGAACATACAAACACAATAAATCAAGTATCAAACATACAATCCAAACATACATTATAAATAGAACATAATGTGTTCACTCCTCGAACTTTATAAATCTGTATACTACTATACTTGTATAGTATATATAGTATTATGTATTAGGTTTTTAGGCAACTCGGGTCGGTCCGGTCCAAATCAGGAATTTCGGGAAAAATCCTGAACCCGAGCCCGACTTCAGAGGAAAAAACCCGCCCGTTCGGTCTCGGTCCTAATCGGTTTCGATTTTAGTCGGACCGGTCTCGAACCGGTTTCGGTCCAACCAGTCTTTTTTGCTCACCCCTATTCCCAACCTCCATTCCCAACCTCCGATGTCTTTCCCTTCATAGACACGCCAGTTTGTACAGCACCGCAGGGGTTATACCAACGAAAAATAGCACCAGCAGGGAGAAGCAAAGGAAAGAAATGAAAGTCCAACAGGACAACCAATGGAAACAAACCCAAGTACTGTACTTGGTGGGATCAGAGACAGGGAGGAAACAGCTCATCTTCTAGGAATAATAATAGATCACAACCACCATAACAACAGCAAATTACAATACATATAAGATTTTTCACAACTTACTTCATCCCCCACAACTTGGGGGATTGCAAAGAACACGAAAGGACTCCGAGATCCAAGATCCCGCATATCAAGCTTTAGTCTGTAATTTCAAGAGGACACTGTGGGAGCCACTTAAGAATAAACATGCAGATTGCAGAAAGACTTAGAGAACTTTACAGAGGAAAAGCATCGTCCAATCTTCTGCAGATCAGCCTTGGAAGCAGCAAAGCCATTTTTTCTGGATGCACCAAATGATTCACATCAGGACCAACCAAGTAAATAATTGTGTAAAAAAAATAATCAAAAGACACATGGTCATAAGGCTATTTACTACTAATCCTAGCTAGTTCCTAACAATATAATATAGTCATACACATTTGAATTTCAGCTAATTATTCTAGTGGTCTACTTATGCAATCCGAAGCTTTGAGATGGAAGACCATAAATTGTTCGAGTTAAAGAAAAAAACATAATTTCTTCATCTGTAGAACTTACGGATGGAGGTTTAGCAGATTCTGCTGAATGCCTCACTGCAGCGTTGTCTGTATTTCCAGGGGATTCAGAATTGCCACCAGTCTTTTTCTCATCCCTTGCCTTGTTGAAAATCACAGTGAATCCCTCAGCTGAAGCCGGGTCATTTACATCCCATTCACCAAATTTTGGCAACGGCTGACCCTTTTCCTGTGAAAACAGAGCAATGTGTTTCATAGAAGTTATAGAGCTGCGGTTAAAATAGATAGGAAGCAAGATGAAGCACTGGTTAAATCACCTATTACGGCAATAACTATGTCATTCTGGTTGAAGAGCGATCTTTTGGCCGAAAAATGAAAAGAAAGCAATTACACCCCAAAAACAGAATAAATAGGTGATGTGAACAACTAACTGCTCCCACCTTACCAAAATAATATCAGTAGAACTGCTTACTCACCCAAGTTAATGGACAAATACTAATAGTCTATTTGGAAAACAAACTATATCCCTAAAATAATTATCATAAAGCAAAAGATCAGATGATACTTTTCGGCGATTATCAGAGTAAATAAATATCAGACACCTTCATGTGGCAGATTGATACAATCATCTAAGACTCTATCCCATGCATCAAAATTTCAGCAAGAAAAGATAGAGCCAAGACTGGTCTTAGTAGTTTAGCTGGACCAGATTATGTATTGATATCATTTATGGTTCTGACCAGTTTTTAGATCAATCCAGTTTAGTATACTCAATGAGTAACCAAAATATACAATATAATAACTCTTAATAGACATTCTCCTTTAAAATGAATCAGTTGATTCAGTTCACAATCACTTTCAACATAAACCTCGATTCATTACCTTTAGAATGTCTATAACATGTGATTCAAACTTAATTGGTCAAAGATCAAAACTATTCAAGAATCCTTTACCTCCAGATGCAGAAAGAAGTCATCCATCATCCCCGGAGTCAAGTTAATCAATCAAAACATAAAAGGTACACAAGATGAGGGAAATCAAATACAAACTCCATTTGGACTTTGCTACTACGTATTTAATTTAGCCCCAGATACCACTATTTAGTTTAACTATTATTCATGCTCCAACACCCGCCCTCTATTTATTGAATAGAATAAAACCTTCCAAAGGTCCATTGAACAATGATTTTCTTAAATTTTTCACATCTGAAACAATAGATAAGCAATAAATTTTTTGGGGGAATGGTTCCATTTACACACAGTCACACACAAAAGGGATGATCAATCACATTCTTGCAAAGATGCTTACGGCTGTGAACCCAAGTTCAAATGAGAAATTGACCAAAGGCATTTTGTGCTTATAGCTATTTTTCATTCAGTTAGAAAGCTACAGTCACATCATCTTGAAAAAGCTAATTGTTTTAGCTTGAAGTTCCCTTATCCCCAAATAGACAAGATGAAAGCGCCCTTGTTGGGGAGGTCATGGGTCTCCCTGACGGTCACGTCATACAACAACGAGATGCGGCCAGTTCACATAATAGAGTGCAAGAACATAGAGCATATGACCTTGCCTGCTTTTGGATTTCTTCATCTATCCTTTGCACTTTGCAGCCCAACATAGGAAACCCAAATTTATGTAGCAGGACAGCAGAGACGTATTCAACATTCAAATCATAGTCACAGGATGATCCAAGCACGAAAACAGTGATAGCGCCTAGCTTAGAGGACGAAGAGTCTAGACTCTAGTCAAGATTCATAGTAATCATAGAAAGGCCATCGCTTTAATCCAGCTAAGAAATTCAACATACACCTTACATCAGATCACGATTTCAACTATGCGACTAACAAATGAAGTGAATCAGTCAACGCAGATGAACAGCACGTCACCAAAAGAGCTTATTACAGACCAAAATTAAGCTCGTAAATGAAAAAGTCGCGACCAGATTGAGCTAAATACGAACAACTGAATCGATCAATCAGCAAGTAGAACAGGATCAGAAGGCCGAAACTTACCGCCATGAAGAATACAAGACGAAGGAGAGAAAGTGCTTCGGGAGGAGAAAATGACTTCCAGAGAGAAAACTGAAAAGAGATGAATGGCGAATGGGCCAAGACGAGTGGTCTTCTCAGAGCATGTACAGTACCGCAGAAGTGAAACGGAGAATTTTCTCTCTCCTCCTTCGGCAGATAAAACGGCGGCGTTGTAGATGGAGAATTTTCATCGCTGACCTGGCGCTGGCTGCACAGTAAGTCGTCGTAGTAGATGGATTACCTAGTATTTTAAAAATACCAAAAAAATGTACGGGGGCGCGTCTTGGGAGTGGGAGCACCCCCCCTACAGGCTAAGCCCTAAGGCTACAAACTACAAGGGGATGCACTTACAGAGATATTTTTATTTAAAAATTAAATTCCTAAATTTTATTTTATTTTACTAAAATTAAATTCCTAAATTTACAAAATAACTCAGAAAGCTTACATTTAAAAATTAATTATTTAAAAATTAATTATTTAAAAATATTTAAAAATTAAAACAAATAGATAATTGAATTACAACTTATATATTGTAAATGACATTAAAAATTGATACTAAAAATGATCAATTTTAAGTCAAACTTTATGATTTCAATTTTGATAGAGCACCAGAGTAATAAAAAATGTAACTTAAGTACTTAACATTGTTTATCCTTAAATGACAAATATATAATTATTATAAAACCAAATTTTAGGAAAAACATGTTATTAAAAATTTAATTTTCTACCAACTCAAAATAAATAAATAAATTTTAAAACAGACCATAGAATATATTTGGAAACATATAAACCAAACTCTTCTTTACTAGTCCTCAGTACACTCCCACTCAGAGGTAACATAACAATAATTTTAAGATAAAAAGTTACATAATAATTCAAATTAGAAGTTTTGGAATGGATAACAAATTGTACTTAAAATCAACAAGTACGTAAATATTTGTTTTTAGCATTTTTCATAATTAAATTTATGGTTAAATACCAAGTAGCTACCTGAACTTTGGATGTTTTGCGACGAGCTACCCAAACTTTGAAAATTCAAAACGGGCTACCTCAACTTTGAAGAATGTGCAAATAGCTACCTCTGTCCAATTTTCCGTCAACTGTCGTCGGAAAGTCGTCGGAAAGTCGTCGGAAATTCATTGGAAATTCGTCAGAAATTGGACGGATGTAGCTATTTACACATTCTTCAAAGTTAAGGTAGCCCGTTTTGAATTTTCAAAGTTCAGGTAACTCGTTGCAAAACATCCAAAGTTCAGGTAGCTCGTTGCAAAACATCCAAAGTTCAAGTAACTAGTTGATATTTAACCCTAGAAGTTAAGCAAGTCGTACATGTCATGATAACTTGAGCACCAGAGTTTGAAGTTGCTGAAACAATTATGCAATTATTCTCTCTTAATTTTCCATGTTCTGCAATTTTTACATTAAAAAATGTATATATTTTCAATTTATCCCTTTAAAATCTTAAGTTTGTCACTAATAAATATATATATATTTTTTAATTTTCTTTACTCTAATTCTTACCCCCTTAAATTTAATTCCGGACTTCATCCCTGCATACCATCCACAGAACTAATCAACAGAAGAGACTGCATTAACGTGAGCATTAGCATTGAAATAGATTGAAAATGCTTAAGAAGCTAGTACTATTCAAATACTACTAGCTTTCTAATTTTCTTTTTAGATTATGCATGGTTTAATTCAAAGAGATGGTTTCACATACTCATGGTATTAAATTCAATATCAGTGAAAGAAGAACGTGTGAAAACCATCTCTTTGAACAAAACCATGAATGAGTTTGAGGATGTGAATGAAGAAACACCATGAACTCAATTATGGAATCAAATCCAACCCTATCTCTGTTGAAGGATCCTTGCCAAGGACAAGGGAGCAGCATGACTGTTGTGAGGACCGGAACCAGAAAATTAGATATGGTGAACCAACCAAGTTGCCCTTTGGGGACCAAAAGATCTCTCTAGGGAAGAAGGGTCCATCCAGCTCAAAAGTGCAAGAATGGAGCTCATCAAGGCCAATGGATGGAGTTTGCTGTCCTCTGCAAAACCTTGACTGAAGTTTTGCCTTCAGACATGGAGAATGAAGGCAGGCAGGAGCTCCTTTGGCATTGAAATGAATAGCATTTGCTTCAATCACTCATCACTGTCACCACTCATCTCAAACACTGGACATCTAATGGGTGAAGAGTTGCTCCTCAATGCTTTAAATCTACCACTTTTGGATTGGCGAAGGGAACTTACTGTTTCCTGACACGGCGAAATTCCAAGACTGTACGAGGCCGTGACGATCCGGTTTCCAACTTTGCTCTTTTTAGGCGATGACAGAGCATTCAGCGGTCTTGGAGGTGTCTTCACTGTAAAATCTGGTGAAACTGCTAATTTTGATTTCCTGCGAAGATTTCTGTATTTTTGTTTTCCTTTGGCCCGACTTCTTTGCACAGCTCCAGATTTAACAGTGTGGCTGGAATGATTACTAGCGTCTGTGAAACTTTGGAAGTATTTCTTGATAAGGCCTCCAACTGATACATCTGATGAGGTAGTAGCACTGGAAGTCTCATCAAGATCAACAATTTTGTTGGAAAGTGTTCCATCCAGATTGTCATTTGCAGCAACACACACAACCGAAGGCACCAGATCAGCGTGAAGAAACCATGCTCCTCTTGAACCAAGAAAAGCATATCGTATAGGCATTGAATCGGGTAGATAATAAAAGCATGACCTGAGATTTACCTGCAGGCATTTTAACCAACTTTACATGCCATGCTTACGCTTAAAAGAAGAGCTGTTAGGAGTAATTAACCAAACTAAACCAAATCAAACACTTACCATTAGTCCGTGGACCCTAATTTCTCCAGCTTCTGGAAAACAACCAAAGTGCTCTGTTTCTAGGGCTCCTACACGACATGTCGGACATGGCAATCCAATCAATGCAATAACAAAAAGAAAGCATATGCATAACAAAGTAAAAACCTCCATTCAGCACAATGTAGGAACGTAAGTAATAAATATTGTCTTCCTCTTCTCATTATTTAAATGTAAAAGGCAGATGCTGAAGAAAAGAAAACCGTAGTAAAGAGGATTCCCTACAACTATTGAATTAAGTTTGGCCAGCCCACAAAGTAGAACTTAGGTACAAAGAGGAAATAGACGATAAAAATAGAGTCTTGGAGACAATAATGTAGTAAATAGTCACTACACATTCAAGCAATTATGCATATATATATATATATATATCTCCACCCATACAAAGTAATCTGCAAAAGTGCCTCATCCTTGAACTATTACATTCCGCTGAAAGTGATTGACAATACAATCAACGCTGAATAGATGAAAATGGGTAAATGGGCGTGTAGAAACAGAGAGAAGCTATGCAAAGATTGGATTTTTACTAAAAGAGTTAGAGCAGCTTCTGGGGCGGTTTGGCATTGTGCTTCATCCAGAAACCCATTGGCTGATTTGATACCTCCTAAACTATTAATCCATAAATCAATCCATTTGGGTCAGAAGAATCGTCCCTAGACCGAAATGCAGAACACGTGCAGACACACTCATTGAGTCAGTGTGGTTCAAAGATTGAAACTTTTTAGAAGCACTGGTGGTTGGTGCTGCACAAGAACTGAACAAAGTGCATCACAGCAATCAAAACACCGACAAGTTCACGCAATTAAATCTAAGTATGCAATGCCAGTGGGTCATGAACATCCAAAGCAACAGCTACAGCAAGATGTAGACATTCCTCAACCTAAAGTCCGGAGGAAGAGAGGATGACAAGAAACAGAAGGGCAATTACTCTTCAATTCCGCAGCCGTGATGATCGTAGGAACCGATAGAGCCAAGCGAGTTCCGATGTTGGTTTCCGTGAAGACGGCTACTTCCGTCGCTGAAGCCGCCAGCGCCATTTTATTTTGAGGAATCTGAGTGTGGCAACCCAACCGTGTACACTGTACAGTTGTACTGTTGCCGCGCTCGTCTTTGATTTCCTCGTACGGTTTGGTTACAGCTGTTAATCGGTTGGAGCCTGGAGGGTTTATTGGGCCGGTACGAAAAGGGAAATCTCCAAGTATGGGGTGAAAATTTCTGACACGACACAATTAAACGATCTGCAAATGATCTGCAATTTACACGTTTAGACACGACACGATTACTAAGCGTGTCTAAACAACTCTTATACGTTTAGACACGATTAATAATCGTGTCTAAACACATCTAACCTACAAATACACGACAAACACACGTTTAGATACGATTAGTAATCTATATCAAGTATGAACATGCATGAACAAGTATTATATACTATACAGACTAAAATAGATAATATTATATTTGATGGATAATAAGTATGAACATATAAATATTTGTAATTACAAATTAAATATATTAATTAAGTATAAATATAGATTATGTGAGTGTATAAACATTTTTTGGAGTGTATAAACATTTTTGAAACTGTATCAACTTTGAAGACCGTACTTTGTATATATGTATTTGTGTATATATCTGCTTTAAAACATATATGAGTTTGGCCATAACGGATCATGTGTCTAAACAACTCTATACGTTTAGACACGATTAACAACTTATACGTTTAGACACGATTAACGACTTATACGTTTAGACACGAGACATGTTTAGACATGTTTAAGATTTATCCGTTTAGACACGAGAAATGTTTAGACACGACACGATTAGACACGACACGACACGATTACCACTCGTATCTCCAAGCGGTTCATGAACCGGTCGAGAAAGTATAGGCCGTGGTCTAATCTACCAAGAAAAAAGAGCGCACTCCGCTTCATTCACAGTTGAGACTCTACTTATTCTTACTGCTCCTTATCAATGGCGAACACTCTTCCTCTCGGTGTCACCATCTCCGCGCAGGGACACAGAACTAATTCTACGTCGGTGAAATCTGATAGGCCGTCCCGCCATTCCTCCACGTTATTTCATCCTCGCAAAAGAGGTAAAATATTCCTCGGTCGTGAAAATCTTGCTGCTGGGCTTAATTGAAACCAATGATGAGTTTATTCTTGAGGAGTTGGAGCTTCCCTGAATTGAAGAACGATTCCAATCCTGGTATTTGCTGATGGACGGAGTTTAAGCTCGTACGCACGGGAAGTTTACATTGTTAGCTAATAGCTAGTGGTTGCGTAAACTTAAAGAATCTGTGGATTGAAATTCAGTTTCGTTAGAGAACTGCTGTATAATAAACTTTAATTCACGGAAATGTATTCATAGTTGCAGATTCTGCTGCTGGTAATATCCAGAAGCTGAACGTGGAAGTTTCTCCTCACAGAGCTGGTAATTTCGCTCTCTATACTTTAGAATTTCGGTCAAGTTGGAGAGAGTAAATCAGGTCTGATATTGTATGCAGTGTGTAATGCGACTAAGGTTTGAGCAGTGGGTGGTGGAAACATGATGCCACATGTATTGTTTATTTATTTTGACATATCCACCTTACATCATGTCCACCTTACATCATGTTTATTTATTTTGAGAGAAATAGTAATGGTTATACAAACAAGGATCTCGTTAGATAACGCAGCTTGAGTAGTAAAATCTTATGCAATGAACGGATAAGCAGTAAATAGTACATATGTTGGGCTACCAAGAAGTCTCTTTTACAGAGACTGGAACTTTCCTGTTTGTAGAGTCATGGTGCTGTAAGATATGCCTCTTAAATAGAGTACTTGGGGTTCAAGAAATGCAAAAAGAACTTAAATGTTGCATTATGAATTTTACATCTTGCGTTATCATTTGAAATTATCAATCCTTTGGAATTCATCCAAGGACTGCTGGCTCATTTACTGAATTGCTTAACCCTAATTTATCCTTAGTTTGTTGCAACCATGACTAAGACAAGAATATTTTGCAACCAGCTTTTTTGCTCTCGAGCATTCGATCTTTGATGTTATTGTGACTTAACCTCTTATGAATAGTTATGTGAGGATGTTATTTTCGTATATCGCTTTCCTTTTATTTGGATGATATAGTAAACTGAAGTCTGAATATATTTTTCTATAAATGTCTTGGTTCTAATTCTTGAATCTTACAGTATCGGCTGTGCGGTTAATGAGAATAGAGTTTGGTGGTGCCTTTGCTGATCTTTTAAATGAGAGAGGAAAAGGTTCTGGGGATAATGAGATGGGTTACGTAGAAAGGACTCTTGGATTTCGCACACGGGATTTGGATGCCCGTGATCTTCGATTGGTACTTCATTTTTTGTTTGTTCACTTTCATCTTACAAATTCTAGAGCCAGAGTTTCTAAAGACTGCTAAAACACATTGAAGTGTTAGATTATATGTACTTTCTTCTTCTAGAGCTTCCCTGGATACAATGAATTATATTACAGTGTAAATCATCTGCAAGGTTCAGGAGCTTTAGATATAATTATTGCCTGTGCTGTGATTTCAGTTTTGTTATAGCAGATTTTGTATTATCTAGGTTACTGATGTTGTTGGAGGAACCATCCGTTGGAGAAGGTTTCTCGATCACTTGATTATGTCTGTATGCCATGACAAGAGTGCATTTGCAAACATGGAACCTCTTCTATTGCAGGTAATTTTCTCTGCTTATTGTTTGCTTTCTATCTTTGTTGCATGTGAAACTTCTGAAGAGTTCTAATCAACAAACTGGATATATTATATAATTCTTTGGTACTGAAAATAAGTATATACTATCAACTTTTACTTAACAACAAAAGCTCTTGTTACGTTGGCCATTTTCTGTAAGAATGGGTGCAGTGTTCCTGCTATGTTTCACGCCACATCTAAAATTAGGAAACAGAAAATCTGGACAATGAATATTTCATGACTTTGTTGTGTCATCCCCGTAATGCTTTAGCTGGTTATATTCAGCTTTGTGTGCAGAATTGGTTAAAGTTTTTCCTTAATTTTCTTATAGATTTTGCGCATTGGGGTATATGAGATTGTCAAGCTAAATATGCCTTCATATGCTGTTGTAGATGAGGTAAGTTTACTAAATTCTGTGCTGCCCATCACTTGACAGCAGTAGTGGTGTAATGCCTTTGCCTGAAGATTGTTGTTGTTACTGTGACAAGGTGGATCAAATTTTCCTTTTATTGTCGAATTGACTATTACCTGTCTAGATGTCTGTTAGTAGGGGATGGATCTAATATTGGGAGCTCCACAATCTAAAACACTTTCATGGAAATTGATACCAAATATAAAAAAGCAAAACATTTGCATGCCAAGCTTGGCTGGTGCAATGAAAGTTGTGTTAAAAAGACCTTCAGTTTCTTGCCACTGCTGATGAAATGTTGAATTCATATTTTTGTCAAATTTTTCTTTCCTTATTTGAGTTGCTTAAATTTAAGACTCTAAAATAAGTGGCAGAATGTCAGGCTAGCTAAGGTGGCGCTTAGACCTGGTGCTGGTAACTTGGTCAATGCTGTCCTCCGCAAGCTTATTTTGCTTAAGGTTGGTTATTTCCCTTTATTTTGAAAAATAAACTTTGATCATATATGCTGTTAACCATTTGAATTTCAGGAGAGTAATTCGCTTCCACTACCCAAACTGGAAGGTAATCACCGTGCGCAGGCACGTGCTCTTGCGACTCTCTACTCTCATCCAGTGGTAAGTTTGTCATTTCCTGTATCTCTATTACGGTAATATTTGTTGGTCATGTGGGTAAACTTGGTGAACAGATGACCATAACTCCCCTTTTAGAACATTTTCATGATTGTCAACTATCAAACATTGGCCATCAACCCAGGTTTTTGTATTTGGGCTGTATTAGTAAGCGTGTGGCAAGAGGTTTGAAATGAATCAGGGATCCACTTTCATGTTGTACTAGAAAAAGGAAGGTTGATTTTTCAAACGATGTTTATTAGTATGTTGTGCCAGTAGCAGATTCTCTACATAAAACATATTATTCAGATGAATCTTTTCTTCTTAGTCACCTTGCAACATTCTCTAATCTCTATGTCAATAATGGGTATTGCTTCTATAGTTGGGATGGCTGCTTAGAACATGTTAAAAAGGGAAGATCTAAAGAACTTACTGAATTAGTCATGTCGATGTTAAATTCCCTAGTGGATGGTAAGGCGCTGGACAAAGTTTCTTGGGCAAGAAGGAGCAATAAAGCTGATGACATGGAATAACACCGAACCCAGTTATAGCTTAAGGTATTTTTCTTCATTTACTTTAATTTTCTTGTTAACTTAATTATTGCCAGTGAAATGTTTGATGTTTAGCTCTGCATGTTAATTCAGGGCAAACATTGGGAAAGGTATAACACGGTCCGAACTTGTCAGGCAGCTAAATTTGTTGGAGGTGCTTAATTTCTTCAGTTTATGACGAATCCATAGTGATTCTGCCTGCATGCACGTACTTAAATTGCACAATGCTACATTCAGCTTCTGGTGATTATTTTTCCTAACCAAAGTAAAAATAAAAATTAGATCGACTATCTTCGAGGTCAAAATATTATTCAGTGTATGCTCGTATTAACATTTAATATGATAAAATAAGGTATGCTCATGTAAAAAAGGCCCTTTTAAGTGGGTACTACTTAAGTGATTGACAAAGGCGTTTCATATGAAACATCTTGAGGAAAATATGTAAATAAACTGCAAGGCCCTTAAGTTTGTAAAATTTCAATGGTGGGATAGACACTAGAAAGAGGAGTAGACGTGTAGGGTTATTAAGGAACAAGAGACATACCCCTGTTACTGAAAGTGTATGCTGATTATCGTTAGTCTCTTTTCTGGCATATCTTTTGCTTCTTTCCCTCATATTGAACTATGCACCTTGTTAGTGATATATCAACTTTGTTTTTTGGCCAACGATATATCAACTTTACTATTTAAAAAAATAACTGTTCTCTTTTTTGACCAGCCTTAAAGTTATTGTAGTAGATACCACCTATACTGGAAACGTAAGAGCCTATGAAATTTGATTGACCTTGTTTCTCTCTCTCTCATTGGATGCATTGACCGTTCCTCTAGGTACCATATGAGTTGTCCTTGCATCTTCATGATTTCATCCGTATCAAAACTGGGCTGCAGGTATTAAACTTGTTCCTTAATGCGTTGATGCCCGTTGACTACTTTTATGTTTAAAAGAACAGGACTGAAATTTCATATATCGGCGGTTTCATCAGGCTAATAAAGTAACTGGAGATCTGATCAATACATTCTCCTAAAGGACCGAATCTACATGCATAATCTAGTCCATCCGAGGCAAACCAGACGATTCTCTTTATACCAATTGACAACTTTGAACCTGCTGGTTAATAAAATCCAAGCAAATTTACTTTTGAAGACAAAAATGTGAAGGCTAACTGTGGATACCCTGCCATTTTAAATAGACAATTTTTTAGGCAGCAGTTATTTGTAAGGCTATTGTGCTTGGTGATCAATAAGAAAATTGTATCATATAAGTGGATTACAAAGATAATTAATTCAATGTAACTTACGTTCGTTTGTTAAGGTAATCATACAAGATGGATTGCTTAAAGAAGGTATTTGTGCTGTTCAAGATGAAAGTGCAGGTAAGTATTTCTAATACACGTGGAGTACCATCACACCATTAAAGCATTACTAATAGGTTGCCATTTTCACATCCTGTCCTTGCCAATTTCCAGTGGAATCGTTTCTTTATTTTAACTGTATGTGATTGTTTAAAGAAGGTATTTTGTGCAGTTCAAGATGAGAATGTAGGGAAGTATTAATATTTTGTGCCATTACCAATAGGTTGCCCTCTTATATCTCCTGTCCTTGCCTATTTCTATTGGAAATTTTTTTCCTTAGGGATCTAAGTTTTCATTCAATTAGTGAGCTTCTGTTGTCCTTATTAAATCAATAAGGATGCTTAATAGTTGGTTTTGATTGGTTTTTAGGGATGGTCGTGTCTGTTTTGGATCCTCAACCTGGTGAAAGCATAATTGATTGTTGTGCTGCTCCTGGAGGAAAGACTCTTTACATTGCGTCCCAACTAAGTGGCCAAGGTAAATATTTTGACCTAAATTACCACCTATATTCAGGTTGTTATCTTTTTGGTAGGTTATGTTCTCTTTGTAGCTTCCTTTTATTATAAGTAATAATGTGCTCATCTAGAAAGAACATCCTCTTATTTCTTGGATGTAAGTAAGTATAAGGATTTTTGCTTGTCAAGCTGTGTTCGGGTTTTGTTGATCTAGGGCGGTACAATTTCTTGAGAATGATTATTATTATTTTTTTTTTTATTTAGTGTTTATGGGGGAGGTACTCTTGATTAGCTCTCACATTATCTTCATATTCCAATGCTTTTGAAAAAACAAAAACGTGAAACCATCTGAGAAATGTTTTCCACTCAATCAAGTAAGTGGATAATGTGAAGGTTAATCAATAATCTAAGATTGATTTGCTTGAAATTTTAAATGATTCGTGGAATGAAATGTAATCTTTTAATACAAAAATGTTCAAGTACAAGTTCAAGAAGATCAACCAAGAAAGATGCACTCTTGAGGTGTAAATAACATTACATTTTTTTAAAAATATTACGACAACCGAGACTTTGTTACAGGTAAAGTCTGTGCAATTGACATAAATGAAGGGCGGTTAAGAATCCTTCAAGAGGCAGCAAAATCTCACCAAGTCGATGGTGTCATCACCACTATCAACATGGATCTTCGTAATTTTGCAGTAAGTTAACATCCCTTCTCAAGATATATATATTATATATAATTCTGAAACTTCCACTGAATACGTGTTTCAGGATCACCAGACAGCAGAGTCTGATAAAGTTTTACTGGATGCTCCTTGTTCTGGACTTGGTGTCCTGTCCAAGGTAATTAGATCTCATCATTAACCTCGAGTTACTGAAAATAATAAGTCCATCTAATTGTTCTGTGCTTTTTCTTTCTCTCTTTGAAGAGGGCGGATTTGCGTTGGAATAAAACATTGGAGGATCTGGAAGAGCTCAAGAGCTTGCAGGATGACCTTCTTGATGCAGCCTCCAGGTCAGATCAGCATCAAATTACTCTCTCTCCCCCTCTCTACTTGCTCCCTAATTATGAACTATAAACAGAGTATACTATTCAAGAGATTCAGCTAAATTGGTAGATGACATTTATCCCACTAGAAAAGCCAAATGTATGGAGATCTCCCTATCATTCAATTCTGATGCTTTCTTATGTGGTACATCAGCTTGGTTAAGCCTGGTGGAGTTTTAGTATATAGTACTTGCTCCATCGACCCTGAAGAAAATGAAGGCAGAGTTACATCATTTCTTCAACGACATCCGGTACGTTACGTTGCTTTATCTTAGTCTTGCTTGGATTTTGAAAGTTTCACTGTTTCCCAAATCAAATAGAACTTGTGATCAGGACACTGCTGTTCTTTTGGGCAATGAAATAAAATTCTTTGTGTGTGTGTTAGGAGTTCTCTGTGGATCCTGTTGACAAGTACGTCCCCCATGATTTCGTAGCAGAAGGAGGTTTCTACTTCTCCAACCCAGTGAAACACTCCCTTGATGGTGCCTTTGCAGCTCGTCTCATTCGATCTTCATAGTTAGTACAACACTTCTCTGCCCTTATCATAATTCTCAATTTACAACCTTTAACTAATACCTATTACAATTCACAGGTGTGTGTGTGTGTGTGCACTTCCAAAGATTGCAGTATTGTCTCTAAATGGATGCTCCAGTCCGGGTGACAAAAGGTAGATGGAGGGGCAGCACAACAACAGTGAAGAGAGTTTATCCAAATCGAAGGAGATGATAAGGACTGCTGCTCTATGAAAATTATTTATTCGGGAAAAAAAAGACTGATCATAATAGATTCATAGAGAGTAGTGAGGGCTAGATTGAGGATGAAAATTATTGTCTTGTAAAAAATAAGTTTCCGTTACTAATTATTTAAAAAAAAAAATGAAAATGTCAAGTTTCATATTTGGGTCCTCTCGAGCTAGACCAACTTGTCCATGTGAGGTTGATTTGTGTATTGATCTAGATTCGGGCTCCATTCGAGTGAGACTAGATTGAATTCTAATTTATTTAGGACTCAATTAAATTTCAATAATTTTGAAGTTTATTATAATATATAATTTTTTCTATATAATATTAGTCTGTTATTTTTTATTTTATTTTTAAAATATATTCTATTAAATTTAAAATGAAAATTAAATGCTAGAGGAACTCAAAATCTATACAAATTTTAATGATGAAAACTTTTTTAAAACAATTATCTTTAAGAATAATTTTTAAAATGCATCTACACGAGTAAATTTACAATTTGCCTTATTATATATAAAATAATCACATTAATTATCCGTTCTTTTCGGCTTACGAATTCGGTAAAAAGTTGTTCTTTTTACAAAATTGATGGAACTTGGCTTAGACATTCCAAACTGGGTAGACTATTCCGTCCCAAAATCTCGAATTCCTAAGCCTCTGTCAGAATCCGGAATAGGTATGAAAAAGACATTTTTACCCCTGATACATTGTGTTAATTCCTACGCTACCCCGTTTACTCAGCTCCTTGTCCTTCGGTTTTGCGCGACCCACAACTCATTCATCCTTCGATTCTCTTCATCACTGAAGCTCCAAGCTGCTCTCCTTCTCCGTTCTGCTATCTTCAGGTATGCTCTCCTTCTTCTTCTCCGTTCCGATTTCCTTCTCCTTCTTCGTTCTGTTCGAACTTAGAATGCTGTTCTGGGTTCGAACAGAACCCAGAATCAATGTTCTGGGTTCGAATCAAGATTCTATGTTGTTGCTGGATTGAATGGTTGATTCAGATTGATTTGGTTTGATTATGTTATTTGTGGTTATATGTTAATATGCTGTTATGTTGAGTAATTCGATTCTTGTTATGTTGAGGTGTTAATAAGAGCATTGTTGTTCTTGTTCTGGTTATGCTGTTCTCAAATTGATGTTCTTGTTCTTGCTATGTAGTTCTTGTACTCAAATTGTTGATTATGTTGTTCTTGTTCTTACTCAAATTGCTGTGTTATTCAAGGTTGAAATGTGTCGAGAGTGATTTGTCTGTGATGTTAGTCGAGAGTGATTTCTATCTTGTAGTTGTATGTTCTGCGTGTTGAATGATTGTTATAAGCCAAGAGCATATGAATGGTTCATTGCCTATGCATATGAATGGTTCATTGGAAATCACTCTGCACATATTCTGTTGAATTTCCATTGCATGTGCCTGTGCTAGTCCTAACTATATTCTGTTGAATTTCCATTTCCACTCTGCACATATTTTGTTGTTATATACTCTTATAATGTTGTTATATGCCGATTATATGTTGTTATATGCTGATTATATAGCTCGTATTATATACCGTATTGCATATTCTGGGTTCGGTCCGTGCTGTTTGCGGAATGTTGCTGAATTTGCTGGGTGATTATGTAAGAATGTTAAAAAATCCGGTCAGGTATACATCAAGAGGTTCACATGCCCATGTTGCTTCCAGAGAGATCTGCTCATGTTGCTTCTGAATGCAGTACAGAGTCTACAGACCATTTGGCGATGATGACAAATGAGGAATATAAATTACAATTTTTTTTTTTTTTAAGTTTGTTGCTATGCGAATAATTTATCACATTTTCATCCCCACTTTCCGCTCCTTATATAGAAGTAACATTCTGATTCTGTAATCTGTACCCTCGTAGATTTGGCGGAATTTGTCACACGAAATTGAGTGGAAGAGGATACAAGGATCAAGCTCCATAGCTATCTTCGCTATACAAGTAAATCTTCTTTCTGATAATCACACTCAGAACACATAAGCTTGATGCTCGCAGCAGTCGTCTCCTCAATTCGTTCCTCTCGTGTTTCACATCTTCAATTGAAATATTATCTCCGATCTTGCTACAAAGTTTTGAAAATTTTGAAATTGATTTTCTTTTTTTCCTACTGTAGGTGAGATGGATGCTCTCTTGCCGACGGACAAGCTATCTTTAGGATCCCCGCTCGCTCAGTGAGTTAATAGATAAATTATTGTTCTTGTTTTTCACTGGATGCTTTAATAGAGACGTTCAGGTTATGGGTGTTAAGTGCACTATCACCAGAAAATGCGGGGTATATGTTGGTGCTGTTTATTTCGCTTGTTGGTGCAGTTCGAAATTCTTCTGAAGTAATATTTCTATAACAGGGGAAAGGCGTATGTAGTTCTTGTAGCAACTGGAAGTTTCAACCCTCCAACTTACATGCATTTACGCATGTTTGGTATGTTTCCCAGATAGTTTGCATTCCCCTTAGCAACGTGAAATCGTTGTTTAGAACGTGGATGGCTTTTTTTGCAGTTTCCCCTTCTTCTCCTATGATGCAAAAACTAATTTTTTCAGGTTTCTATATATTTTTCGTTGTAATTGTATAACTTGTTCCATATAGAAAACTAAAAAAACAACTAGGATATGGTCCACTCATTTAAGCTAAGCAGCTAAATATTATGTTATGAAAAGAGAGAGGAGAAAAGTCATCTATATGAACTATTGTGACTGGTCGCCTGAGTGTAAAATTGTTATCATCAGTACTAGTGACTGTTTATACTATAAACAGTTATTATTAGAATTTGAAGTTTCCTTTCTTTGATACTTCAAATTAGAGCTGGCAAGAGATGCCCTGGATGCTGAAGGATTTTCTGTCATTGGAGGTTATATGTCACCTGTCAATGACGAATACAAGAAAAGGGTATGTAGTGTTAACGTTCTTAACACTTACAAAGATAATTGCTAATTTCCAAAGATTCATTCAGAAAAACATGTATTAATTGCGCATGAATAGTTGAATATTTACATTTCAAGTCCTCAAAAGAATCTTGTGGGTGAAAATGAAATTCAGATTCTACCAGATGTAGGGAAGCTCCCACTTTCATGTACTAGGAGTACTGCTATTTGAGCTTTTTCTGTCTGTTAGCAGTTAGGCTAGGCATGTTGGCGAGAACTAGAATACGATATAGCAAGTGACATTGAAAGCTGAAACTAGTAAATCTTTACTGGTCAAATGCAACGGTCTCAATCTCATTGCAGGTTATAAACGAACCAATCTCGGTTGATTGAAGTAGATAATAATGCACAATAGAATTTGATGATTATTTCGCTCAACTAATCTTTTGCCTATAAAGTAGTGTTGAAGGACTTTGCTGAGAACAGCTCAGGAGTAAAGGTGATTGTTATTAGTGGTTTGATGGGAGTCACTGACACTGTTCTCCACTTTCATTAGAACAATATAATTATGGGGCATGTGAACTGTGATGTTTTCTCTTGGCAATCAATTAGTAACTAATGATTGTATTATTCGTTTCTAGGGTCTCATATCTGCAGAACATCGCGTACCATTATGCCGGCTGGCCTGCAAAAATTCTGATTTTATAATGGTTGATTCGTGGGAGGTCTGTCTCTGATCACTACTGATCATGACCCACTATTCTATCGAACAATAAGTTTTACCTTTTCACTACAATATCAACTGACTGATCTAAATGTTCTATAGGCAAATCAAACTACCTCCCAGCGCTCTCTAACTGTACTGTCTAGAATCAAGAACTTCTTTTGTCAGCAAGGGCTGGTTAGAGAAGGTGATTTTATTTTGGGCAACACCTTTTTTATCATTAGTATAAATCAACAGGATTAACTGGGACATTCTATAATCCTTTTATTGGATCCAAGTCAAAGCTTTACTCTAAAGTCAAGCTTTCCACTAGGACATTGTCAATAGAACCACAGAAACCTAAGATGGCAATTCACTGCACTTTAGTGGAAAGCTCTTTCTTTGAGATGCCAGTAGTTTATTTTCAGCCTTACATGTTTACAGATGATATATTTTATAGTAGACCACGAAAATCCTGTTCAACTTGTTCATCATATTTTATGTGTAGAAGTCGTTGAGACTCCAGTCACATTTCTACCAAACACTAGGTCCATCCTATCCGACTTTTGCTGGAAGCTAAATAGCTTCACACATCTTAGTTTTTATGTAGCAGATCTGAATTTTGCATTTAAGTAGGCTTTCTAATTTTTTGGGCAGTTCGAATTTTCATATTATTCTGTCTTTATAGACCAACATGAAGAAAAATCAGTTCAAGTGATCATTGTTTTGGTAAAGTATATATAAGTACAAAAATGTCTTACTTCACAACTGACTTTCCGTTTTGTTTTCTTTACTTTAGAGTACCTTAAAGTCATGCTTGTTTGTGGTTCTGATCTGCTTCAGTCTTTTGTTGCACCTGGAGTTTGGATCCCAGAGCAAGTAAGCATTATTCCAACAACCGCATGTGCTGTTGAATTTTTAATGAGGTTCAAAATATACTTTACTCTTCTACCTTAAGCAATTGCTTTTAGAGAATAAGTGATCAGATGGCAAGCAAAGTATGCCAGATTTCTTTTCTTTTTAAACAAAAATTTGGATAATATTAAATTGCATAGTGGATGACCAGAGGTATTCACACATAATACTTGTGCAAGGTAGCTGAATCAGCTTTTACTGGTAGTTGAACTATTAAAGTGATAATGAACTTCTTTCTGTTTCTCCAGGTGAGAACAATATGTGCCGATTATGGAGTCGTGTGTATTCATAGAGAAGGACAGGATATTGAATGGATAATATCAAATGATGAGATCTTGAAGGAATATAAGGTAACTATATGTCTAGGATTTTGACTAGGGAAACCAGTTATATCTGCAATTATCTGTCCAAATTTTCATTCGTAAAATCATGCCACCTACATATTTTAACGATCTATGGGGTTACTTCATGAACTCTCCTTCAATCTCTTTTTCTTGGGGTACAAAAATTGGCAACTCAATTAGCAAAAGATTAGATATTCCAAGTTTTTTTTTTTTTTAAATACATAAATAAATAATATTGTGCAGTGGTGAATGAATCTTATAGCTCTATCTAATCCGGGCTATTTTCCTGCAGGGAAACATCAAAATTGTGGATGAACTCATTCCTAATCAGATTAGTTCAACCAGAGTCAGGTAGATCTATATCATGAAAAGCGTATCGCATAGAATGTGTATCCACCTTATAGCTTAAAATTTTAGATTGGTTGGTTAATGGCTGTTTTGTTTAACTTGAGCATCTGCATTTTAATTAGTACGCTGCTATCTACCTTCTCCGGTAGTTTAATACTCATGTGTCAAATCTAATGTATCATCAGTAGCGGAAGATAAGTATTTTCTGCAAGGTTAGCATCACGAAAGAAAGGCTTGTTCATTTCTCTTCTATGTTTGTATGTCAGGCAATGCATTTCAAGAGGATTATCTATAAAGTATCTGACTGCTGATGAAGTCATTGAATATATCAAACAGCACCATTTATATATATCAAATGACTACTAGTGCCACTTCTCATGTAAGTATATATTTTCAAATTCAATCCAACGTCATTCTTATGGGATTTCAAGCATCGTTTCTTTTCTTTATTTAATTTAATAAAATAATACACTAACCAAAGAAGATTACATGTTTTCGTTATTGTTACAGAGGGGGGTATGCACGGATCCTCGATTTCATTTCAGAGATCTCTGCCAAACTGATGAATTCCTTCAGTATTATTAAATGATTGTTGCTAGTAGCTTCTGAATCTTAATGGAGACGGATATTTTCATACACATTTTGAAGAGATGCATATGCTTTACTTGAAATCTTGATTTCTTTGTACGCATATCCTTCAATTCTTATTGGAGTAAGTTAAGATCTCCTTCCTCAAATGGGTCAAATTGCTGACGCAATATGCAGATCTTGTGGGCACTTATCACCACCCAGAAACATGTTTGGTTGTCTGTTCTGAAACTGGATCTCCATGCAGATGAAGTTAAGGCTTCTTGACAGATGGACTGCCATGCGGCATCACCTCCAGTTTCCTGGTCATGAAAGCAAAAACTGATGAGGATTCTTCTTCTGATCTTGTTATCTTTAGGTACTTATAATTACTTTTTTTCAGTCTCTCATACAAGTACTCTCTCTCTCACACTCTATCTATCTATCTATCTATCTCGTTAGCAGCCTCTCAAGTCTTTTGCAGTCCATCTCTTGATCTGTTTCATCACTGATGTCTCCAGCTAGATATGTTTTTGCTTTCCTATTTGTGTTGATAAACCATGTAGTCTCCGATCTTGATGTCTCACCGAAGTGTGAAACCTGCCACAATCAACCTAATCCACCTGACAGCCCAAATTATGGAGTTCCTCCGTCACCCACATCGCCACAAGGCTACCCCATCTATGGAGCACCGCCACCCCCGCTGCCGCCAGGTGGAACCCAGGGCAGCTGCCCACCCGGTCAGGTTGCTTCTTGCTGTCAGGTAGCACCACCTCCTCCTGTTCCGCTCGGTTACGTCCCGCCTTCTCCTTTTCCTTTTGGTTATGGCCCGCCTAACCCCCCGTATGGATACGTGCCTGTTGATAGTTCGTCTTCATTTTCTAATCTTTTCTTTTCTTCGATTCGTTCTCTTTTTCTCTGCGTGATCACGGTTTTACTTCTTTTGTTGGTTGATGTTAAATAGACTAGTGTAATATAGGCAAGGTTGAGATTAGTGTCAAAAAGTTTCCTTTTTTTTTTACAATATATAAATAATTCTATTATTGAAAAATATGTATTTTATTTGGGTTTATAATAAGGTATAGGGTTAAATAACAAGTAGCTATCTGAACTTTGAACGTTATGCAACGAGCTACCTGAACTTTGAAAATTCAAAACGAGCTACTTCAATTTTGAAGAAGGTGCAAATAGCTACCTCCGTCGAATTTCCAATGACTTTCCAACGATTTTCTGACGGAAAATTGGATGGAGGTAGTTATTCGCACCTTCTTCAAAGTTGAGATAGCACGTTTTGAATTTTGAAAGTTCAGGTAGCTCGTTGCAAAACGTCAAAAGTTCATGTAGTTACCCGGTATTTAACCCTGAGGTATATTTAAGGAAAATGCACTTATGTTGTAAAGCCAACTCAATAAACCGTACATATATATGATCATACACCGACAAGGTCCACTAAATACATGATCATCCCCTTTCATCTCAAATTCTCAACTAAACAATCTTAAACCAAACAAAAAAAAACTTCTTTTTTTTTTTAAATAATTATAATAACCAACAAAAATTAACGCAAATCATACAAACAGAGACCCCAACCAGAACGCCACCACCATCACCAACCCAACGCTCCCGCTTCCAAACCTTACACCACTGTTCCCATCAGCTGTCTCGTCAGACACATCACCGTCAGGGGCGTCAGCAGGTGAATCCACCGGCGAGTCAGCTGTGTCAGGAGATGCCTTCTTCTTCTTCTTAGAGGACTTAGGCGACTCCGCGGCCGGAGCTGGCGCTGGAGCTGGAGTTGGAGCGGCGGAGGACGCCTTGAAGAGCTCCTTGGGGAGGAGGACCTTGTCGGTGGAGTAAATGGCTAGGGGCTGCTCGTCCAGTAAGGTTCCGGTGATTTTGACGGTGTTGATTTTGGTTTTGAGGGTGATTTGTTCGCCGTCGTTCTGGACAGTGAAGTCAAACTTGCTGGCGCCGTCGGTGGCAAGGGTGTTCATTAGGCCGTTGTTGGACTTGAGCATGGCCATGGAGAGGTACATGGGGACGGCGTAAAATTCGAGGAAGGAGACTGTACCGGCGGCCGTCAGGTTCTTGTATTTGGGGAGGAAGGCCTTGAAGGCGTCGTCTAGTGGGCAGAACACCGTCAATCCTCCTACGATGTTGTCCTGATGAATTATGAATATAAAATGAGTCAATTTAATAATATGTTTTTATTTTCCTTTTTAATTATATTTATATTATTATGAGCTGGATAATTTACTATTATGAGCAAAAACCACATGATTCGAGTCATTAGACCATGATAATAATAGCAATATTAAGAATAAATATTATTATTAAATAAAAACCTGATATGTCTTCATTGCATCGGTATTAGCCAGTAGTGTGTCGGCGAACACCTTGCACCCATGTGCCGACATCAGCCCTGTCAGGTTCATCTGGCTAGGCTCCGGCGTCGGCGCAGCCGCCTCGTTCGACGGCAGCACCTTGCTGATCTGAATCACCGATATGTTGTACGGCAGCTCCTCGACGGATTTCACAAAGTAGGTGTTCAGGCTCCCCTCATTATCCTCAGGGCCGAACCCAACTCTACCACCCTTCAGATCTGTGATATTGACGAACCCGGAGGATCCCTGCGCCGCACCGGTGGCTTGGTACATGGTGGCAGCCAACGCGGTGCCGTTGGTGATCTGGTGTAGCTTCTTGGCGCCGAAGTAGTCCAGGAGTACGTGGAGGGAGAGGATGTTCTTGATGGTGTAGATGGAGGGGTGGGTGGCGAGGAGGTCGTCCATGGCAGCGTTATCAACGGCGCAAACGGTGATGGTCTCCCGGTTGTTGATCTCTGCGGCTAAGTGAGTGGTGGTCAGGTAGTGATTGAAGGTGGAGAACTCTGGGTGTTTGGCGAGGATGCGCGTGATGTTGTGGGCGGCGGAAGGGACGGCGGCCGACAGTAATAGGAGGAGGAATGAGCCTGCGACGGCGGCCGGTCGTAGGAGCTGCATTACGGCGGCGGATGGAGGAAGATAGAGGAGAAAGGGAAAGTGGATTGGAGAGTCGAAGAAGATGAAAGGTGTTGATTTGAAGAAGACAGGGCAGATCTGGTAGTCTTTTGAGTGAGAGACATGGAAGTTAGAGGCTTTACCGAATTAGGACACGGTTTTTCCACTTAATTACACTGGGAGCCACTGGTCTCCCTCATTGGTTTTTTAAATAATTTTGAAAATCTAACCACAGCGGCTGTTCGCTGCATTGCATGATGATGACTATAATATATTCTATATACCGTTGTTATAATTAAGTTTTTTTTTTATTATATTTTTTCACTTGTAACATTAACTACACATATTAATATTTATTATTATAAAATGAATAAACTAATTAAAAATTTCATTTATTACATAACAATTTTATTGAAAATAATTGTATATCAACATTACTTACAATTGGCAAAAACAAATCACTTACATTTTTATAATTAAAATTAATATATAAAATTTATTAGAAATGACATATTTTAATAATTAAAAATATGTGATTGTTATTAGTCTTAAACTAAATAATTTTTTTAATTTTTTTTAATATTTTTATATAAGTAAATGACATTAATAGAAATTATAATATCATAAAAATTAAGTTAAAAGTATTATATAGACACCGAAATAAATTTTAAAATTTTGTGAAAATATTTTTTTTATATTCATATATACTCAACATATTTTATTATTTGGACGATTAAAATATAATTTCTTAGTACTACTAAAATATTACTAATAATTTTAATATTATTTTAAACATATAACACTAATATAAGTCATAAAAATTATGAAAAACCCAACTTAAAATACTAATTATAATTGTATTAATATTAATTTTTATTGTTGATTCATGTATTTTAAATTATGTTTATGAATAAATATATTCTAATATTTATATTTTATAATATACTGTAATATTAAAATGCATGAAACGTTTAATATGATGGAAAAGTATTTATAATATCTTTTTGTAAATATACTTAAAGTATTTTATAAAATCAAATAATAAAAAAACTTTTTTCGTTTGCTATTGAATATAAAAAATTATAGGTCGTGTCAAGTACGTATTAATTTTTTAGTATATAATAATTAAAGGAATCAAATATTTTCCTAATTCGTAGACGTAGAGGGCAGTCACGGCAAAGACAGTGGTCCACGCCACGCTGTTCTGGGCTGGCTGGAAATTGTATGGGCTACGTACACGCAATCTTCAAAAAAGCGATGAGGCTGTCTGCTTCTCAAAGGTTGCCACGTGGACTGCGGATTGATAAACCCACCGACAGTACAACATACAAAGTCCAATGTTTTTAACTAATCCCACCGACATTTCTTAAACCCATTATCTATTGACTATTACCACTGTCATTATGCTTTGGGGAGAAGAAAAATAAGACTTTCGTTTAAATTTATTAGGTTAAATTTAAGGTCTCTGTCTCCTCAAAATGAGGGGCTTAATTGATTCATCCCTACTTAATTAGATCATTTAATTTCGATAAAAAAACAAATTAGATCATTTAAAAAATTCCTAAGGACCTAGTTGGACAATTTTATGGAATTAATTTTATAAATTTAAAAACTAATTTCATAGATATATGTGAGTGCGAGAGAGGTGGCTCGAGTGGGTAGGTGTGGGTATGAACCAGTTTAGTACTAAAGCGGTTTAAGGACCGTACTTTACTTAAAATGTGGTTAGGTATGGTTTGATTCATTCGTTCGATGCGCTCCATTTTGTTAGCGATTTATCATCACTTTCGAATCGGTTTAAAAAGTGATTTTAAACCGGCTTGGTCATACTATTTTTTAAAATAAAAAAATAATATAAAAAATTCTAACTATAAATTTTAATACGTAATCTCATAAGTCATAATACATAAAAAGATCATTAGAAATATTGAAAATTAAACTATTTTAAAATAGAGAGAGAACATAGGACCAAAATGGTTCGCTTAAAATGATTAAAATAAATAAATATATTAAAAAAAAATAATACAAATAATATATATATAGTGGTTCATAAAGTGATACGGTTGAGCACTTATAAACTGTTTTTTATAGTTTAACTGAACCACCTCACATTTCTTCCAAAATACCTTAACACTTTCGAACTGATTTGACCGAGTTTCGCGTAAATGTTATAAACTTTTATTTCTTTTCAACTTCCCTTTAGAGTTCAAAGTCTTCGGACTAAATTGGTAAATTCAAAATTACTTTATACTAGCCACTTCCACTAAGATTAGTTTTTTCTTTCTTTCATCTATCGCCTCTCTCTCTCTCTTCTCGTTCTTTTCAATTTCTTCAAGCTCCAAATCTACTTTGAATTTTTTTCAAAAAGTCACCATGTTAAAAAAAATAGAAAAGTAAATACATAACCAAATATTTCGAAATATGGATATACACCCAAAGAAAGCGTGTATTTAATACATGTAACTCCACAATCGCGTGTATTGCCAAAATGTACAAGCTCAAATGGGTTGAGCTTTTTTTTTTTTTTTCCTTCGACGACGATTCAATATTTAATTAAAAATTAAATTAAATATCTATTAAACAAATTATAGTAAGTAGATATTTTAATTGCGATTGAAATTATGCAAAAAATTATTAAATTTGGACTTACGGCTTGACTGTACGCTCTACCGTAACTCAAAATTTAATATTTTTTTTTTGTATAATTTGAATCACAATTGAAATATTTACTTACTATAATTTTTTAATAGATATATAATTTATTTTTTAATTAAATATTGAATTGTTGTCGAATAAAAAAAAGTGAAGCCCAACCCATTTGAGCGTGTATGGCCACCATTTTTGCCATGCTTGCCACTATGGCGACATGGAGTGGCGTGTATTACCAAAATGCAATACACACTGCCCTATGGTGCGTGTATTGTCAATACACGCTACCCCGAGGTGCGTGTATTGGCAACACACGCTACCCCGGGGTGCATGTATTGTCAATACATGCTACCCCGGGGTGCGTGTATCGGCAACACACGCTACCCCGGGGTGCGTGTATCGGCAACACACGCTACCCCGGGGTGCATGTATCGGCAACACATGCTACCCCAGGGTGCGTGTATCAGCAATGCACGCTATCTCGGGATGCATCTATTGTCAATGCACGTTATTCCAAGGTGCGCGTATACCTAGATTTCAAAATATTTTTTTATATACTTATTTTTCTAAAAAAATTAACATGGTCACTTTTTTAAAAAAATCTTCTAAATATGGTATCGTATTACAAATGTTATAACTGCAGTATTTTTTAATTTAACATGGTCACTTTTAAAAAAAAAAAAAACTTATAATTATGGTGTGGTATTACAAATGTTATAAATGCAGTATTTTTTAATTACATACATATCATAACTAATTAACTATGATTCTAAACACTGTGAGTAAAATTTGCAATAGGGTTAATTGTTTTAATAGTTTCCTATGTTTGACTCATGTTATTAAATGGGTGCCTTGAAAAAAATGGTTAACGTATGGTAACCTATATTTGAGAAGGTTATCTCTTAATCTATCGTTTACATTTTTATGTTAAATGGTCATGTAACTTACACATTTTGTGTCAAATCAGCATCAAATCAGCATCACGTGAGCTTCATATAATTGTAAAGTAGATATATAATATAATATTTAATCTAAATATAATTTATATAATAAAAATATATAAACTTTAACAAAAGTTCTAAAAAAATCCTAACTAATAATATATACTAGACTTTGGCACGCGATACGCGCGTGCACGTTGTCGTCGTTTGTCTTGTGTGAGGTGTTAGGAGAACATGATCGTCATGATTCTTACGATAGTACAACAATTAAACACTTGATTAAAACTATTAGTAGAATTGTAAGACTAAACTTAAATTACCTAATATAATGAAATGAGATTAATTTGTTTTAAATAATTTTAAGAAATTGCTCGAGCAACCGAGAGTAAGAACCACCACTAAAGAGACTCCCGGATGCTCGAGCAATTTATTAAAAATGTTTAAAACAAAATTAATTTTATTTCATTATATTAGGTAATTTAAGTTTAGTCTTACAATGTCACAATATTTTTAATCAAGTGTTTAATTGTTGTACTATTGTAGGGATCGGGTTGATCATGTTCTCTTAACCATTAAGAAAATACATTTAAGTGGATTTTAGAACTTCCATTTTAATTTTATTTTAGATTGTATATGAATGCATTCAATGTAAGACGTACGCTTATAAGTCAGAATTTCTCAATGAATGCATTCATTATACTTTTAAGATATCATAACACCTCACACACGATAAATATTTATCATATTTGTTTCTAAGAATATGACCAAAAAAATATATGTTGTTATTTGAACAAAATTGACATTTCACCTTGTTTATAGTCAGAAGGCAAATGCGCTCCCAAAATTTGAAAACCTAGGCACTCTGACATCCAACTCTTCTTTGAGTATTTTACTACTGACATCCGACCATTCTTTGAATATTTTAATCCTGACATCCGACATTTCTTTGAGTATTTTACTCCCGACATCCGACATTTCTTTGAGTATTATACTCCTGACATCCTACATTTCTTTGAGTATTATACTCCTAACATTCAATCTTTCTTTGAGTATTGTACTCCTAACTTCCAACCTTTCTTTGAGTATTGTACTCCTGCATCCAACATTTCTTTGAGTATTGTACCTCTGATATCCAACCTTTCATTGAGTATTATACTCTCGACATCCCCATAATTTAAACATGTATACTGTTATTATCTATGATTTAAAATGTACGTCTTAACCAACTGTCTCATAAGTTCGAACATGCCAGTGAAGACATCAATATACTCTTAAGATTTCTTAACAATCTCACTACCATGTCTATAAAACAACGACTATCAAAAATTTAATGTGACAATATCAATAAATTACCAGTAAAGTTTGCACTAAAAGATAAAATTAGATATTTGATTAACTTCTTTCTTATTTTTTATTTAGATATTTTCATAGTGATTGTTTACTTTAATATTTTTAGAGTTCATAAAGTAGGGTTACTTAAGTATATTCCTATATTAATTTTAGATATATTTGGAATGTATGGATAAGTAAATAAATACTCATATAATCTAAATTTGATCAATCCTAAAAATATTTTTTAAAGATAATAAATAATAAACCCTGAAAATTAATATTAATTTTTATATTTCAGTAATTCGTAAAATATTATTTCAAAACATCACTATTCACTAGGGATATTTTAAATTTGTAATAAAATATTTTTGTTACTTTTTTCTCGACATATAATACCTAAAGTTTGGATGATATTAGTTTGGAGTAATAACATATTAACAACTTTTGACAAAATTTATAAAATAATGAAGAAATATATTTTACTATTTCATTAAAATATCTTTGTCAAAGTGCTGGAAGTCTGGAACTATCTATGCATTAATATTAATAATACTTAAAAAATCTATAAGTTTTTTTCGTAACATTTTAATAATCTCGTTATTTGAAAATACTATATATTACATAATTATCACTATAAAACATGCATGCATTAATCAAATATCTCATTTCAATTTGTTTTTAAGTTTTATTTTTGTGTAGTTATGTGTATTAAACATATAAATATACATCAATTTTGATCGATTTTAATTCTGTTTGAATTATTTAGCTTTATTGATGAAATGTATTTTTATAATGACACTGCTTATAACTTATTGGAAAGAAGAGCGAATGTTTTGAAGATTTGTTTTTATATAATTGTAGAAACATTAAAAGGTCACATTTATTAAAAAAATATGACTATTTGAGAACATAATATACAATTATCATTATCATATAAAATTGTAAAGTTATATAAATAACAGATATAATAATTAATTAAAATCAAATCAAATTAAAAAAATGGGATAAAAATGAATGAGATTTCTTCTCACACTCTAAAAAAAGGATATATTATACATATTATTTATTTATTGTTTCAAATAATAGTTAATGCATATTTGACAGTATTAATTCAATCTAAATTCTCTATGTTGTAGATGAAATTATAACTTTCATAAATGATTCATGTTTTTAGATTCATTGTTATCTTAATGTCCGATAAAGTGAATATAATTCCATTTGTTAGCGAGATATAAAAAATGGTGCATGAGAAATGATGAATGGATATTGACACAGACATATATAATTATCATCTTGTAAAATTTGTAATGTTACATTTATGTGAAATTGGTTAATATGTATGTCTTTAATGTATAAGGTCATATGTTCGAGTCTTCGTGGATATAATTTTCTAGAAGATATTTGAATGACCAAAAAATAGAGTGATAGTGATAGAGAAATATATAATTATCATTTTGTATAAGTTTGTAATGTTGCATATGTGTGCAGTTGGTTGATACGCGCGTCTTTAAGTTATAATGTCATATGTTCGAGTCTTTGTGCAAATATTTTTTTATAACATTTTGAGAAGACAGTCAAATGACCAAAATAGTCATGATAAAGACAATCTAATTAGATTATTAAAGGGTATTTGTGTCATTTTACAATCGGCGGTTACAAAAACCACTTATGCCTTAATAATATAATATTTATATATATAAGAAGAAAATTTCTATAAAAACAATTTATTAAAAAATTGTAAAATTAAATTATAAATCCTAAAATCTAAAATTAATTATTAACAAATTTACTAAAAATAGGAAGAAGAAAACTAGGCTAGGACCCTTGTAATAAGTTTTATTTTTTAAATTTGTATTTTAATTTTCTTAATTTTAGGTTTAATTTTCAAAAATTTAAGTTTACTTGGTATTTTTTTAGATTTATATATATATATATATAAATTTGTTAATTTTTTTATTAATTTATTTTTACATTCCATCTATTACATTATTATTATGTTAGTCAAACTTGACGATTAATATTAATTTGGACTAAAAAACAACATTATATAACATAAAGTATTATGAAACAACATATGAGTACTAATTGATAAACGAGTAAAGAACTTCTCAAACATATGATAGCATTAAAACCATTAACCTTTTTTAACATAATAATTGTAACTATAATTACAATTATTAATGACGGTCTTATTTGTACATCAGCATTTTATTATAATCTTTATAAATTAAATTTTAAACTTGTTAATTAAAAAATATTAACTTAATTATTAAAGTATTCAACTGTAATCATAACATTACAGATAAAAATTCATTAATATAATTATACCATAATAATATAATATAATATTAAAAATAAACAAAAAGAATCATAATTTTCGAAATTTTATGGAATCATTATCGTTCCCATGGCAATGTTACCTTTTAAGTTTTACCCTTACCAGCATAAAGTAGGAAACAGTCCATTAATAGATAAACGACATCGTATGTTCAGCTTTTGTGGAGAGTGAGTTCCCTCCTACCCGGCAGAACACAGAAAGCTTTCAACTTATTTTTTAAAAACAAAAAAGTAAAAAACATAAAATGAAAAGCATGGAAAAACTATATTTGGCGCATGTACTAAAAGAATACACAATCCGCATCGAGTTTTTTTCCCTTCAATAAACTATGTTTAGTTAGAATTTGAATTATATATTTACTAAAAAAATAAAAATAAATTATAGTGACCAGGTATTTGAATTAAGATTTGAACATTAAATTTGAACTTAAAAATTGATCATACGCTATACCTTAAATTGAGATTTAAAAAGTTAACTTAAAAAACTCGGCTCAAACTCTTAAATTAAAATCAAGACAATTAACATCATTTATTTATGACTAAATTCAATTATCTACTTTTACTATCTATATTAATTTGGTTAAGAGACATACTATATTGACAAGTAATCAAATTGATGTGTGACATCACATTTGTACTTAGGTAGACATGTTCAAATTGTTTTAAAATTCCTCATTCAATTTTGAAAATTATTTTATTTAGCTTAATTTATCACTTATTTTTCTTTAAAAAAATAATTAGTAATATGTTTTTTTCTTCCCAAACTTATTTCTCTATTTTTATTTTATTTTATATTTGTTAAAAAAAATTATTAATAAGTTTGATATTTTGAACAAATTTTATAATTAATATTTTTCCATACTGTTAAGAACAGTTATCATTATAATACTATTTAATCAAATTAGATAATCACAGTTAATTTTAAAACGAGAGTTTGATTCTATCTGTTCATTAAAACGATTGATAAGATTTTGAGCTTGTGTGAGAGATTGACAATTCCACGAGATTACAATCGAATTGAAGCTGTGGAGAAAGAAAGCTACAGTTTAATAGTTTATGTTCATAGAACTTGCCTGTCAGCAGCATCGGCTACGAGAGGCAATCTGGGCAACTGACCGAGCAAGCACGAAGAAGACCCGTAGATCAAGCAAACAAGGAGGAACAAGAAGACAGTGCTATCCAAACTCATCAGCACATCCAATCCAAACCCTTCTCGAGGATTGAAGCTTCTCTCCAATAAATCCGGGAATATGAGCAGAACATCAAGAACTATGGCTTGCATTGTATTGAACCTCACATACCTGAACATTAAATTCAGCTCAAATACGGGTCAATTGAAATGGACATTTATAATTAGGGAGTTACGACCCATAATTACGGATATCAAATTGCTACAAACTACCGTGATTCAATACTAATTTATCGAAAGAGAGGGTAAATTAATACCTGCTGAAATTTTGGTTCCTGACTACAACAAAGTACAGTGTCAAGAACACCAGGAATCCATTGAAAGGAAAGCTCTTGAAGACCTTAATGGCGGGTACAAGTGGCTGGATTAGGGTTCCGATGGGGGAGAACTGAGTGATGACATACTTCCCGTACTGGATTCCATCGAAGAAGGGATAGAAGTAACAGATTGCCGATATTAACCTGTCTGGCGCATCAGCAGAATCGGTGCCCTTGGATTGGACTGTGAAGGGTTTCGAGGATTTGGTACTTCTGGATTTCTTGAGAGCTTGATTGGAGAGCGTGAAGGGCGAGAAGATGACGTTGGAGCTGGAGATTCCGTTGTGTTTGAACCTGTGAGGCGAAAATACATAAGAGGAGAGCAGACTGGACATGGCCATTGCTGCTTCTTTGAAAGTAGCAGCGCAGAAGCAAAATGGAATTGCAGAGTAATAAAGGGGAAGGAAAAGATCTGGATGGAGGAGGGGACGAGGATGGGTTGGGTTGGGTGAGGGAGAAGACAAGACAAACAGTAGACGTGGACGAATAACAATCATGGGCTTTAAAGTTTAAACAATGGTGAAGTCCCCGACCGATTGAGAAAGCCCATTGTATTATACAAAATATAAAGAATAAGGAAATTATATTTGCACATCATTACAACTTTTGTTGAAAGATTATAATGCATTAATGCCGCAATAACTTTTTACATATTTTTTTTTACTAATATAAAAAAAAAATTATCAAATCGATTTCATATTTTCGTAGTTATCAAACTACAGTTCAAAATTGTGAATAACTCATGCTTCTAACAAGTTTTAAATATTAGACCGATTACATACTACTTAAAATTTTTAGCACTATACTACTAATTTCAATTATTAGTTTTATATGCTTCAAATATAATTATTGAAGCAACTCTCGTATTATTGTATTAAATATCTCATGTTTATTTTGTTGATGCTCTTTAATAATTAATCTATGTTCAACGTCATTTATTTAATTATAGTTTCAATTTAATTATGTATATACTCTATTAATTTTTTGAAATATTTAAAAAATAAGTAATATTCTAAATTTAGTATTTATAGGCTATCGAAATACTCATTTTGAAAACATTTTTTTCAACAATCTCTATAAAAATCAGAAAGAGTATAGTGTTGCTAATTTTTGACAATTTTACTAACTTTGAGTCTTTGACCAAATTTTATGAACGATATGAAAATTAAAACTTATCACCATAACACTAATTTTTGACAATTTTACTAACTTTGAGTCTTTTACCAAATTTTATGATCGATATGAAAATTGAAACTTAACACCATATTAGTTGTTATATCTCTAATTTAATTATCTACATGCTATAGTCTTTTTGATTTTTTAGAAATTGTTGAAAAAAATATATTTTTAAAATGAATATTATGGTAGCCTATAAATACCAAATTTAGAATATTACTTATTTTTCAACCATTTTAAAAAATTAATACAATAGATACATAATTAAAATAAAACTATAATTAAACAAACGATGTTGAAGATATGTTAATTGCTAAAGAGTATCAATAAATAAACATGAGATATTTAATACAATAATATAAGAGTTACTTCAATAATTATATTTGAAGCATATAGAGAAACAATTGAAATTAGTAGTGTAGTGACTTTTAGCTAAGAGCCTAAGAGGTCCAGTCCAGGGTTCAAACTTGCAAGAAACATGTTTTTTTTTCCACAATTTTGGACTTTAGTTTAGTATTTACGAAAGTATGAGATTGATTTGATAATTAGTTTTCTTAAAATATGTAAAAAGTTATCAGGAGCATTATAGTGTAATCGATACTCTGCAAATAGAATCCCCCTAAACAAAATGATTGATCAAATTAGTAATGATAAATATGTAAAAAGTTATCAGAGGCATTATAATGTAGTCGATGGTCTGCAAATAGAATCTCCCTAAATAAAATTGATTCATCGTAATTCTATGTTTTTTTTTTTTTATCACCAAGCTTATTACATTCACATGTGTCACAAATAAATCCTTATTAGACATCTCATTAGCAAAATTACTGCAACCATTAAATTTTTTCGGTCCACACATGGCTGCCACGTGTCCCCACATCGTTTTTTTTAACCAAACGCAGCTTTACCCCGGATAAAGTCTCTTCTTCGGGATATTCTTAAAACCCGACCGATTCTTATTGCAAATTCTACTATACTCTCTACAGAACCAGAGCAGCACCAATAGCAGCCAAACCGCTGAAGATCACCGCACCACGGAGCGCAGTAGCGCTAGAATCATCCGAAGGCCCAGGTGCCATATCCTCCGATGGCTCAGTCGACGTGGGACTAGGAGGGCTATTTGGGTGTGGGGAGTGAACTGGCCCTGCAGTTGGCGCAATGGATGGAACATCTGCGCCCGGTGCGGTGGCAGCCATCGGAGACGTCGAAGGAGCAGTCACTGGAGACGCACCGGGAGTCCTTCCCCAAGGGGTGAGAGGCCTAGGCGACTGTACTGGAGAAGACCCTGCTTTCGGGCTAGCGACTGGGACGACAATAGATATGGTGGGAGAAGACACCGGAGGCTGAACTGGCGGCGCAGACGTTACGGGCAAGGTTGCTGGAGCGATCAATGGTGTTAAAGAGAGCCTTGGAGAGGCCGAGGACGGTGTTGGAGAGGTCGCCGGAGTGGTTGTAGGTGTCGGTGAGGCCTTGGGTGCGGCAGATTGTGTTGTCGGAGGCATCAGCGGGGCTGGTTCACTAGCAGGAGAAGAAGTTGCTGGGGTTGGCGACGGCAGTTTGAGAGAGTTTACGGCCGGTGCCGAAGATGGCGCATCTAGAGCAAAACAAAAGTCCAACGAGAAGAACAGTGTTATAACAACGGCGGCTGCGAACCTCCTCATTGTCACCGGCGTCAGAAACTGCATAACTGTCGTTGACGGGAAATAGAATGCCTCCGGTAGCACTTGTGTTTAAACGAAGAATTAGTGGGCGTTTCGGATCAGATAATGTAGGGAGTGTAGGATTTTGTTATACGTACAGAGTAAGAAGAATGAAGTGAGGCAGTTGGAGAGACAGAGGAGAGGTTAAATAGGGAAGTTAAGGGGAGGAGACCGTTCCGTTGGTTGAGGAAACGGCGGGAGAATAGCGGGTTTGCATGGAACGACAAGACACGAGTGCCGGACCAGACTTTAGGCGTCTTTGCAGTACAAACAAGTGTCCTTTCATGGTGAGCCTTTCTATTTCACTATTTTTTCTCTTTTCTTTTAAAAAATTCACAGATTAACTGCCTTAACCTTTTTTTTTTTTTTACACTAAAAACCTTCAACTGCATTACACACATCATCCAAACTTACATTGTCTAGCAAACAGGGATGAATAACATTCCAGTTAACTGTACACATTCATTTATTGGATTGTATAGCAATCCAGTTAGCATACCTATTTGCGCTTCTATTTACAAACCGCCATTCTAACCTCAGTATGGCCTTCGCCTCCTCTATTGCATCTTCAATCAGTCTTTGTATTGGCCAATCAACACCTATATTCGGATTTTGCAGCATTTTTACAATCACCTGCGCATCCGTTGCTATTATGACATAGGTCCATTTGTGGTGCACTGCCAACTCGACTCCATGTAGAACCGCTCTTAACCTTAACTGCCTTAAAAAATTCACACTTTCTAACAATATAATAATATACATTCCAGGAAAAGTCAGATAATCTGTACATGTTCGTTAAAAAAATACTCTTCATATATTTAAAGACAGTATCTCCGTAATAATATAAATATATAATTATTTAAATATGTAAAGTTACATAGATTAATATAAGGGTTAATTACAAAAAAACAAACCCAACTTTGGACCAAAACCAAAAAATAAACCGAACTTTTTTTTTTTCCAAAAGCCAAATCGAAGATTATGAAATGAGCAATTAGGAAACCCGAACCAAACAGACGTTAATTTCGACGGAAATTGTAACAGTTTTGGAGTCGAAATTGGATATGACGGTTATGCCCTTAAGATTGAAGATTTGTAGCTGTTCTTCAAATTAGGGTTCCCTCTTCTCCCCCAAATTGACAATTCATACCAATTTCATTGTTTCCTCGAAAAATTGGAACCCCGAACTGCAGCAATTCACCCCGAATTGCAGCAATTCACCCCGAATTGCAGCAATTCACCCCGAATTGCAGCAATTCATACCAATTTCATGTAATTGGCCAACTTGGAAGGCTCGGAATCGCTTCGCTTCGAACCGCAGCAACGAACAGACCTTCGAGGGAGACTTCGACCTTCGCAGGAGTTGGGCAAACATTCGCAGGAGTCGGGCACACCTTCGCTGGGAAGGTTCAATAGGTTGAAGAGGGAAAATTAACAAGTCAGTTGTAAGGGCAGAACCGTCTTTTTTAATTTCGAATCCAAACTGTTAACATTTCCGTCGACAATTAACGGCTGTTTGGGTCGGGTTTCCTAATTGCTCATTTCGTAATTTTCGGTTTGGCTTTTGGAAAAAAAAAAAAATCGGTTTGTTTTTTGGTTTTGGTCCAAAGTTGGGTTTGCTTTTTGGTAATTAACCCTTAATATAACAATTGGAAAAAAAACTAAACTAATTAAAAAAAATCATAGCATCCTTAATAAACGAAATTTGTTGCACTCCAATTTATGTTTTCAAAATTAATTACTTTTTTTGGTATGTATTAATTATTATCACTTTATAAAATAGATTATATATATATTTAAGATATAAATATAAGTGAATTCGAACCGATTTTAATTCAATTTAAATTTTCTCAAGATGAAATAATATTTTTTTCTATAACAACAATGATCTAACTCTTTAATTTTAATGTTTTTTTAATCTATATAGGCCCACACCTGGTCGATCTAACTATGATTTAAAAAAAATATATTGATGATCAATTAATTGTGAAGTAAAATTCCGATGCCATTATATAAATAGAAAGACACACGAGAGACACGTGATTTGTTTCTAACTAACTAAACGTGACTTTGAATCCTACAGAAAAATGGTTGGAAGTTAATATCCTTTGATGTGCAGGAAAAACACTAAGACTAGTCAGAAATTATATTAACTAGCTAATAGTATGATATTACATATTTACAAAAAAAAAAAACACTAAACCCCGTGACGCCCACATGAACATAAATATTAAAAATATTAGAGACACTTTAGTTATATTATGTGAAAGTCAGAAGTTTTTGACGATGATGTTCCAAGCAACCTTCCGAACAGAGTGGGAGTCAAAGACAGTGTCTCAAAGCGGCCAAGCGCGTTACGACTGAGCAAGCATTATATCAGACCAGACAGGGACAAGGTCCCAGATTGATCAACATCGAGCTCTTCAAATTCCTTCAACACAAGGGATATGTCTTCTTGGCTAATCTTACCCATCTCCTTCAGCTTATATAGTATGAATTCTGCACATCTGCAATATAACATCACATTCAGAACTAGAAAAAGATACATAAAAAAGTTTCTTCATGATCAAGAAACCAAAGATGTTACTTACCCAACAACCCCATCGTTATCAAGATCGGCAGCTTCGAGGTCAAGGTTCGTTGTTGTCCTATGGAGGACCCAATCAACGAATTCCCTTTGCCTTCTATCAGTGTTCATCTCAGCAACATAGAGGAAAAATTGGCCCAAACATATTGTACTGGTAAGTATCCAAACCACAGCAAACAAGCGACCACCTGTGGTTGAGAAGCTCTTGTCTCCATAACCCAGTGTCGTGATAGTAGCACAGACACAATAGAATGCATCAACAATGCTCATGTTCTCAACTTTGGACAAAAATACAATTCCAGAAATCATGAGCACGAGCAAGAGAATGAAGACAGTGATGCACTTGTAGAGAACCCGATTGATTTCAATCTCCTTATGGATTTCACTTGGACCGATTCTTTCATGGACATGAAGAGCCTTAACTAGCAATGTTTCTTGCTTTTCGAGCAAATAATCTGCTGCTTTGCTCAGGATTAGACTGACAATAGCCATTCCTGAGAAGACAAAGCCACAAGCGAGTAGTTTTGTGAGGAGGGTGTCAGGAACAAGATCACCATAGCCAACCGTGGTCATTGTGACGACGCAGAAGTAGACAGCATCAAGGATGCCGTTTGTTTTTTTACCCACCATTTGGTTCCTGACAATGTAGAAGCAGATTGTGCCGATTCCTAGATAGGCGGCTAAGAAAATCAAAACAATTTTGAAGCTCGGGTGGATATCCAAAAAGTTCGAAAAAGTTTTCTCGACCGGACCTGTATTGACTCGAAGGGGAACAGCATATGCTAGAGGCGCGCTTTTACAATGTCGAAGTCTCCTTTTGTTTGTTTTTGTTTGTGGTGAAGACAGGAATGGCTGTTTTGCATCAGTACTGGCCATGGAGAACTCAGTAGCAAAACAAACTACTATATTCCTATGAAACCATGTGGAAATAGTTCGTCCTACATGATCCAAAAACAGAAACTGTAAAGGAAAACAATTTATCAAACACCTGGAGTGCAATTTGATTCCCCAAAAATTCTTACTATAATTAATTCAGCATATTGAATCAATAAAACCTGTTTCTAACTGTAAATCCAACAATAATGTAAATGTGAACAAAGTTAGATGCAGTTTAAGAAAGTTTCTTCATTTCGTAAGAGAAATTTCGCAGATCTCAGTACATGAATACTATAAAGAAAAAGTGAATGTGATGTTGAGTTGAGTTGAGAAGCAAAGCAAAGCACCATGGCATCTAGTACGGACAGTTTCAAGAATTTCATCAAATTCTATCCTCTACACGCTTGAATTGAAACCGCAGTTGATGAAACAATCCAAGATTCAAGACTAGACTAGGTAAGTTAAGGTTGCTTACCATATCAACAGAGAGCTGCGACTTCAGAGATCTTGCGTGCTTCTTCTGTTCACTTCCGTGGAGAGAGGGGATTTGGAAGGTTCCATAAGGGGTCTAGAAAAATCCAATCCGATACAGCTGCTGACTCCCTAGCCTTCCAGACGACGGTGGGGAGGCCAGAGAAACTAGAAAGAGGAGAACGAACACCTCATATCCTTGAGCCAGTTAGCCGTCTGCATGAAGGATTTATTTTATTTCTTTGAAAAAAAATAGAATTTTTTTAAAAAAAGTGAGCATGTTAAAAAACATAAAATTAGAAAAGTAAATATATAAAAAAAAAATCGCAATATGCTATACACATTACCGTGATTAGCGTTTTTTTATTTATACTAAAGACGCACCTCATGGTAGCATGTTGTACAAAAATGACATAAAACGCTACCCCAAATAACGTATATTGTCAAAATGGCAAAACACGCCTACCTAAAGGGGTATGCCTATGTTTTTTTTTCCTTAGTCGACGATGGCTTGATTTTTAATTAAAAAATAAATTATATATCTATTAAAAAAATTGTAGTGAGTAAATATTTTAATTGCGATTCAGATTATGTTAAAAATATTAAATTTGGGCTTACGTATAACTATATGTTCTGCCCTAAGTTAAGATATAAAAATTTGCCCTAAATAGATATTTAATTTTTTAACCTAATATCATTTGTCCTATAATTTGATCGGAATGAATAAATGAATTAGGTGAGAAATTTCATTATATACTTACTCAAAAAAAAATTAAAAATATTACAGTGCGTAAATAATTTAATTACGACATAAATGACGCTAACTAGACGTTGATTTTTGACTTTCGGACTGACCGTATAATACGATAGACAAAAAAACTACACATGCATCTATATATAGAGATAAAGGTATAGATGAATGTATAACTTTTTTGGCTATCGTATTATACGGTCAATCCGAAAGTCAAAAATCAACGTCTAGTTAGCGTCATTTATGTCGTAATTAAATTATCTACGTACTGTAATTTTTTTAATTTTTTTTGAGTAAGTATATAATTAAATTTCTCACCTAATTAATTTATTCATTCCGATCAAATTATAGGACAAATGATGTTAGGTTAAAAAATTAAATATATATCTAATCAAAAATATTAGAGCATGTAGATAATTGAACTTCGTCATAAATATCCTTAACCGTGTTGAGTTTTGAATTACACAGTGTGAGTTATATATTTTAAAGTCAAATTTTCATATTTTAACTTAGGACAGAGCGTATAGTAAATCCGGAAGTCCAATTTTGTTTTTTCATAATTTAAATCGCAATTAAAATAGCTACTTATTATAATTTTTTTAATAAATACATAATTTAATTTTTAACTAAATACGCAGACCCCATTATGCACTTGGGGTAGCGTGTTTTGACATTTTGGCACAACACGCTACTCTGGGGTGCACATTTTGTAAAAAAAAAGTAGTATGCTACTCATGGTAGAATGTATACCCAAATTTTGAAATTGTTTTATATATTTATTTTTCTATTTTTTTTAACATAATCACTTCTTTAAAAAAATCAAAAAGATATACAAATGATTGATGATGAGAGAATTAACAAGATTTTAATTTCGTCGATCATAAGGCAGGGGAAGTCAACACTCTGTATCGTGGGAGAATTTTTTTTTTTTTCATAGAATATGCTCTCCATAGGCATGTGAAAATGATAAAAGGTTAATGAGGTAGTTCAACTTCGATTTTTTTCCCTAAATATGATTCATTTTCAAAATTATTTATTAAATTATATTAATTTATGAGTGTCCATCGCGGATAAAATATTCATTACTTTTCATTCGCGACTAGTAGTTACGGATATCGGATATGTATATAAATATAAGTTGTTTTGCAATTTTTTTATATTTTAAATCGCACTTAAGTTAAAATTTATTATTATAAGCTATATATTTATTTATATATTTATTGAATCTAATTTTTAAACATTTTTTCGAGTTTGTCCCAAAAAATAATTTCAAAAAATATATTTGACACAATACAAAAATAATTATAGTATCTCTATCTAGTAGTTAATTATCTTTTGAGTTATGGTTGATGGTTCTTTTGGGTGGTGTGATAAGCAAAGTGGGATGCTCTAATAATTATAATATTTTCATATACGTAATAGATTTCAAAATTAATCGTTCAACTGTTATAATATCTCAATTGGTAACAAAGATATGGTGGTAAAGAGGTAAGTAAAGCTAATAATAGTTAGAGTATGATGCAAGTAAGACAAATATCATAACATATTTTTAAATTACATATCATAACTACTACGTGTACAATTTTTAATATCATAACTGTATCCATAATTGTGGTTATTAACTATAATTTTGTCTATTTTTATTTGACTTTTCATGTCAGCAGAGATGTTATTTTTTCATGAGTACATATTCCCTTTCAGCTTCACCAAAGCTGAGTTGCTTCGTTTGTTATCATCCATGGATGTTGAAAAATTTCAAGCTTACTACCTCTGATTATGATGCCATGTTTGGACTAAATCCTGATGTTTCAGCATTTCGTGATGCTGATCTTTATCGACGTCTTATTGGAAAATTTCTCTATTTGACAATGACCCGTCCTGATATTGCTCTCTCTGTTCAACACTTAAGTCAGTTTGTTTATCGCCGAAGAAGTCTCATTATGATGCAGCTATGAGGGTGATTCATTACATAAAGAGTTGTTCTGGTTAGGGGCGGGCAAAAAAAATCGATTCGGTCGAACCAAACCGTACCTTTTGTTAAATGTACCAGTTCTGAACTGGTTCAACCGTACTAGTTCACAAACCAAACAGTGTTTTTTTGCAAAAATATGGAGCGGTTCAGAAGAGGTATAAAAAATCGATTCGCAAACGGTAAATCGTACCACTTCTTGTACCGATTTTAATATAATATTATATTTATTTATTCAAATATCTACTCTAAACCATATGACCAAAGTTGGTTCGGTGATGATTTACAATCTACATTAGTATAATGGATTATGGATTATGGTTTATGGATTATGGTTTATAGATTATGGTTTATAGATTATGGATTATGGTTTATGGTTTATGGATTATGGTTTAAGGTTTATGGATTATCACTACAAGAATGTTGGTCTACAATCGCAGACTGTATCGACATTAAATGTCGTAGTTATACAATTGATTTAGTGTCAAATAATTTGCCGCAGTTAAAACCCATATTTTGTGTGGATTTTTTTTCGTCGTAGAATAGTTCAGCTCGAAAAAACTTAGTGTCAAGCCATCATCGATAGTAATACAGATAATTAGTAACAGACAAAAGCTTTATTTTAAAAACATATGTTTAGTGTCCAATGTAGTTGTTGTAAATTATAGATAAACAACTTCGGTTTCTAGTCGTCACATTTAACAATTTGTCGTCACTAACCTTATTCTGAAATTTACTTTTGACCAAAATACCCTCCCTTATTCATGCTATCGCCCAAAATACCATTCTTTAATGCGGATACATGTTCGTTCCTCAGTTGCTCATTTCACACCTCCTACACCTCACCTGCTCGTTCCTCCAGCATTGAAAACTCCTCCAACTCACAGCTTGGCTCCTAAATCGGCTAAGGCTTCCGTTCTAGCACACTTCCAAAATCGAAGAACATGTATGCTTCACCTATTTCTTTGTTCAGTGATTTAGAGTTTGTGTGTTCTTCCCAACCCAGAATCCCAATTAGGGTTTGTGTGTTCTTCAGTTTAGGGTTTGATTGTTCTGCCGAATTAGAAGTCGCAATCGAGATTTGTGTGTTCTTCCCAACCCAGAATCATGATTCTGTCTTCTGAGTGCTGCAATCTTGAAGCTATCATCTTTTTCATGTATCAACATATTTAATAGTGAATTGATCCTTGAAATTCTTTACTTTTGTTTTCCTTATCAGACTGTGATTTTCTCACCTGCTAGAACTCCATCTCAGCAAGGATCAGGAAAAGTTGGAAATGGTTGACATACGAGTGTGGCAACGTTGATGTCAATTTTCGTAGGATGCGAGTATTCCTTCCTGTTTAGAGTTTATCAATGTAAGTAATCACAAAGTACAACAATCTACAAGATAAATGACTCATATTTTTGAAATAGAAATAACTAACTGGCGTGTTAAGGTTCGATTGTCATGCTTCATCACCAATCATATCACTGAAACTGTAAAAGCCAAATTTAGTGATGACATTATTCCTGAAATTATGAACATGAGTGACTTAATATGAAATTATCTCTGTGTCCAAACTGATTCGTTGTGTGGAGCATGATGTTCTTGGTGATGTTGCTTGTTCTTCTCTGTCTGGTCATTCTTGGTATGTATAATTGGTTAAATTTCTTGGTGATGTTGCTTGTTCTTCTCTGTTCGGTCATTCTTTCAACAAATGCACAATGATTTATTTCTGTTTATTACACATGTGTATCTCTGTTGTTTCTAGAGACCATAGTTTATATGTTGGGTCACAATTGGTTCATGGAGTTGTATTTAATTTGTCATAAATTATGTCTAAACTTGACTGCAGTTTCATCTGAAATAGCAAAGCAGAGTAATCTGCATCATATTAAAATGTAAAATACCACCTTTCTGCAATATTATCTGCATGTTAAAAAGCATCACACACTATTATTGAAGGTGAGATTCTTCTTTTACCATTTTTTTCTCTACTACTTGGCTTGGTTAGCTGTTAGTTTTATCATCTCTATTACTTGGCTTGCTTCACATGATATTATGTGGTCTTGTGTTATTATGTGGTTGACCTATTGTGTTAAGATATCTAGTGTTATGTAGTGTGTTTGAAATTATTATGTTACATGATTTTGTTATTGTATTTATTGTGATTCCTGTCTATATAAACACATGATATTGTTGGATCTTGTAGGAGATCATGAACTAGAGATGGAGATGAAGTTCGTACTTTCGGCATTTCGAATTCACAACAATCTCAAGTATAAAAACATATTTGTTGTTATTGATTTAAAAAATTATGTATTTACATTCATATTTAATGTAAGTTTGTAGTTTGGATATTTAGTAAGATGTATATATATACTTTGATAAATAATATATTATGTTTTTAAAAATTTATTATGTAGTTCATATCGTATAGCAATAACTAGATAATAAATAAAAACACACCACAAAAGTTTGTTTTTAACAATGATTAACCGTTGTTGACGCATAAAACTTGCGTTTAACAACGACATAAACTGATATGTTTAAGTGTGGACTTGTTATCACTAAAGATGTGTTTTTAGCAGCAACATTACCTCACAGTATTAATTGCTTTTAATGGTGGATATGTAGTCACTAAATACACGTATTTAGTAACAACATATTATGATGTTAATAACACTATATAATGACAATTTTTACATTTGTTAATGAAGTGTATATAGTAACGACAATTAGTGTCACTGAATGTGGTCAACCAATTAGTGGCGACAAGACTTTAGTGGCGACAAACCTTTTAGTGACGACATTTTACTATTGGCATGACCTTTAGCCACATGACTTATCCTGACGAGACTTAGCGTGTTGCTAAAGGTTAGTGACGACAAATACCCATTTAGCAGCTATTTAACGATGATGTTATAGAGTAAAATTATTATAGTGTATGGATTATGGTTTATGAATTAGGATTATGGTTTATGGATTAGAATTATGGTTTATTATATATATTTTTAATAAAATATATATAAAGTGGTTCGGTCGAACCGGTTCTAAATCGATTTTTAAACCGGTTCAGAACATGTACGACAAATCGGCCAAAATCTGGAACAACCAAAAACTGGAGTGGTAAATCATACCTCTTTAAAATGTGATAAATGTACGATTTATGAACTAATTCGGCCTCGAACTGGTTCATGCCCAGCCTTAGTCTCGGTTAAGGTTTATTGTATGCGGCAAACAACCAACTTCATCTATCCATCATTTGTGATTCGAATTGGGCTTCTTGTTTGTTCAACCGTCATTTTATTAGTGATTACTGTGTGAAACTGGGGCGTGCGAGAGTTGCTTGGAAGGTGAAAAAGCAAGCCACATTATCAAAGTCTAGTGTTGAGATTGAATATCAGAGCATGAGCATTACAGTTGCTGAGGCTGTATGGATAAAACAGCTACTGCAGGAGTTTGGCTTTGCTACAGAAGATCCAGTTCAGATTTATTATGATAGTCAATCAACTCTTCAAATAGAAAAAAAATTGATGTTTCATGAGCGTACAAAACACATTGAGCTGGATTGTCACTTTATTCGTGATAAAACTCACGATGGGACAGTTAATACACACTGCATTGCTTCAAATTATCAACTTGCTGACCTTTTAACTAAAGACCTGTCAAGAGAACAATACAAGGGATTGCTGCATAAGTATGAAGTGAATGACATTTTTCGGGATAACAAAAAGGAAGAATAAAGTTGTTAGATGTGGGGGAATGTAGAATATACAAAGTATGAGGACTAACTTATAATTTTCAAAAATTAGTTTGCTATGATAGTTATACTATAAATAGTAGTTAGTTGCTGCTGTCTGTAACTAAGAAACCATAATTTTTTTCTCTCGGGTAAAATACGATATTGCCCATTAAAGTTTCCTCCATTTTTAAGTTTCCACCTTAAAGTTTAAAATTTTAAATTTTAGTCTTAATGTTTGGACCGATTAAAAAATACCCTCTTTCCGTCCATTTTCTGTTTATTCCTTACGAAAATGTAGTGACGTGAGTGCCATATGACTTTTTAACATTCTAAAAAGACCAAAGTGCCCTCCATTCCAAAATATAAACAAAGAAGATGAATTGATGGCAAAACTCCATGGTTGTTGCGACTGGTCTACCAGAGCAAACTTCGCTGGAGCAAACTCCACCCAGCAACAAGCCGATGAGGTTAAGAAAATCTTTGAAATCTCGTCAAGGCCGAGGAAGAACAACCCTGTCCTGGTCGGAGAATCCTTGCTCTGAACAATTTTGACTTTGTCGCTTCAAGGTTCGTTTGGTAGCTTTCGAGACATTTGAAGTGTCGTCGTCGTTTAGTACCTTGCAGTTCCGATCATATACACACCGAATTGCGCTGCACCGTCTGCAGAAACGAGTTTGAGCTTAGATCGGAGGTGAGAGAGATGTCGTGCAAGCAAGTTTATCACTCCGAGTGTATGCTCAACCTGCAGTTGCTGACACAAGTTTAATTGCTTCAACATGATGTTTGCTTCAGTTTGTATTTACAAACATAGTTTTGCGAAATGAAATACATTAGAAGAGGGCAGTAGAAGAAAGAAGCCATTTTTTAATCCTATGCATTTTTTACAACCATAGTTTTGCGATCCATTCTACTCTATAACAATGTGGCAGGAAGTACTATCAGCACGAAACCACTAAGGAATGTCTACGTACGTCATTCTGTTCTGCTTTCCAATTACAAGACCTCCATTAAAGCAATTGAACTAAATAATTCCTCACGAAATAAATTATGGTGCCCCTAAAATTGCTCTGATTGTGATTTCTCGTCCAAACAATCACAATCTGATCTCAAACACTACCTATAAATCTCAAAATCAAAGAGCTCAGCTCCGCTGTGTCTTCTCCATGGACACTGATTTTCAGAGAGTGCAAGATAGAACACATATAATGGATGACAATACCCATAAACTGATATTCATCAAACCTGGAACAAAGTAACTCCTCTGAATACTAGGGTTTATGGTTCGTTGATGGGTGGAGTTTGCTCCAGCGAAGTTTGCTCTGGTAGACCAGACGCAGCAACCAAAGAGTTTTGTCAAGAATGGTAGACCATACATCAATTCATCTTCTTTGTTTATATTTTGGAATGAAGGGCACTTTGGTATTTTCATAATGTTAAAAAGTCACGTGTCACTCACGTTGTAAACACTTGATTTTGACTCGGGGTCAAAATACCGTACGCAAGGAATCGATATAAAAATAAATTATTAAATTAAAAAATATCTAAAAAATATCATAAAATATCTACATATATTTTGTGTATAAATAAGGGAGAGATTAGTGAAGTTTAGGGAAAAAAAATAGAAAAAGAAAGCAGAAAGAAATGAGAGAATAAAAAGAGTGAAAGAAAATATCGGTGATTATCGGTCTCGGTTTCTCGTACGATATATTAAACTTCCAATGAGTTAGGTATATTTCTCTCATATTCAATATCATATTTGTATTTTCTAAATGTGAAATAAAATTGAGTGTTTATATACATATATTATATATTTATGTATAATATACTTGTTAATATATATATATATATAATATATATTTATATTATGTTTATGTAACACTATTATATCTATATGTAGAATATATATTTATATTATGTTTATGTATTACTATATATATCTATATGTATAATATATATTTATATTATGTCTATGTAATACTATATATGTATATGTAGAATATATGTATTTTATGTATATGTAAAAAAAAAAAAAATGACTTAGGTCATTCCCAAACTTTGATGAAGGTTACAACTCGGTCCTTGGACTCTCGGGTCATTTCTGGGACGTTATCGAGTGTTATAAACCAAACCGGAAAAGTTTTGGGCAATTTTTTTCTTAATCCAGCTCGTTTTTTTTAAAAATTACATTTTAATTTCTAAACTTTTCTAGACATTCCATGATTTCTCAAAATGTTACAAATAAGTCTAGAATAATTTTCGGGTTTATTTTGGAATTTTACCAAGTGTTACAAATAAGTCCATAATAGTTTAGCATCATTTCTGCAATTTTCGAAAACATTTGTCCAATTCAGCTCAAATTTTAATAAATTGCATTTTGGTCCCTATATTTTTTGGACATCTCGTGACTTGTCAAAGTATTACAAATTGGTCCAACGTGCTTAATATTTTCAAAATCATTCATGTATTTTTGATACGTTTAAAATGGCTCTAAAGTTAAATCACTCATTTTTCGAGCATGATTATTTTTTTTTCTCTTGTTTATCTATTTGATTTTTTTTTTTTTTTAAAGTTTGTACATGATTTGTTTAATTTAAAGAAAATGCATGTAGTCTTTTTGGGCCAAGCATGATCAAAATGAGCAATTCGGGTAAAATTAAAAAAAAAATTCAAAAGCAAAACTAAAGTACCGAAAGGGCGGATTATGAGCTCGCGAGCTTTTAAGACGTAATCAAACCCCCGAACTTGATTCTCTGGACGTAGACTTTTCTAAGTCATAGGATGTTAACTCCATGTACCCTAGGCAAAATTTTAGGATTCCGATCGATTAACCTTCAATTAATCGGTGGCGACTCTTTCAATTTTTTCGGTCCAGTTGATGACCCCACTCGACCGAACCCATCGCTCGCCAAGACCCAGCATTTTCAAACGGAAATTAAAAAATATTTTCCAAACGGGTCGGGAAAATCGGATCCGACGTCCGACACACGTGATCACATTTCCATCAGAATAAACGGCAAATGGACGGAAAGTGGGTATTTTCATTCGATCCAAACATTATGACTAAAATTTAAAATTTTAAACTTTAAGGGGAAAACTTAAAAACGAAGCAAACTGTAGGGGCAATGTCGTATTTTACCATTTTTTTCTCTTTAATACAATTGAGAATTTTGTTGTTCATCCTCATTCTAGATTCTTTAACATTTTGTTACAGCTTCTTCCACATTCTTCAATAAAGCTTACTTTTATATCCATATTCATTACCACGTGTGAATGTAACGAAACACAATGATTGTTATTTGAATAAACATATAAATGCATGTCATAAACAAAAAAAATATTCAATGCTATTCATTATTAACATCATTCAATATTAATATTAACACCATTTAACATTAAAACCCTTCAATATTAACATTATTTTTTTTAGCATTAACACCTTTTAATTAAAAAAATTATACTTATATTATTAGTATATACTAATATTAAAAATAATAATATTTTTATATAATACAATGAGTATGACTAAAATACCATAACCATATCGATTAGAAAATTCATTACTATAATTACACCACACCACAAACAAGTATAACCACAATTTTTAAAATTTTAATGCATACTTACCTACTTATAGAACAAATATTTTTGTGGAGGGGGGTGGTACCATAGGGTAGGGGTGGCAAATCGTGCGTACGTGCGTATATCGTGCGACACTTATCAAACACGATAAACTTATCGTGTCATTTCCCTCAACACGAACACAACACTCAATTTTTTGTGCGTTTTCATGTCGTGTTGCCTTAAGTTAGTCAGTTATATATTCATACGTGATAATTACAAGAGTATCAAAATAAATAATTGTTCATAGTAAAAATTATCAATTCAAACATCCGATTTCACAAGTCTTTAATATATAATTGACAAACTCTAGAAAGTAAATATCTAAGTAGACTTTTAAAAATTATTAAATAAGACTTGTTTAGAAAAGTATTTAAAAAAATAGATTTTCAAGTTCAAATTTATAGTTGGCAAAAAAATATTCATTTTTAACGTGTTATTGTGTGTGTCGTGTTATGATACCTAAACACGAACACGACACGAAAATATTTATGTGTTATCGTGTTCGTGCTATCGTGTTATCATTCTGCCATACGTTTTCATGAACACTAATTTTTTTCGTGTGTGTCTGTATCGTGTTATCGTGTTTCGTAGGAAATTGTCACCCATACCACAGGGCAATCAAATCAAAAGTATTAAATAAGGAACAACTAATTTTGTATTATGTATAACTTAAAAAGTTATTTTTATTAAAAATAATTATGATACATAATAAATATACATATAATATTTAAAAATCAGTATTTTAGTATCTAATTTAGTTAATATAATAATATGCTTTTAAATTATAAAATAGTCATAAAAACTAGGTCTGATCATGGGCGGGCCGGGTCGATCCTGAAGGCAAGACCGAGACTGAAATTTCGGTCTTGCCTTCTGGAGGACCGAGACCGACCTCGGCTAAAAAAGCCCGCCCGAGTCGGTATTTCTTGACTTGGGTCGGTCTTGGTCCTGGATCGAATCTGACCCAAAATAAAAAAATTGAATTTGTCTAAATACAAACATCATTGGAATCAAACTAACAAAATTACAAAGTACAAATCAAAGTAACAACTCAACCAAGTAACAAACATACAATATTTAAAACAAAGTTCATTTTCTCCCATAGTTCCAAATATACATCATTGGTTTTTAGTAGGGGTGGCAAAAACTGACCCAACCCGTGGGTGACCCGCTCACGGGTCGTGTTTGGGTAAGAGTTTTTGACCCATGGGTCATTTTGACCCAACCCGTACATGACCCGTGATACCACGGGTCAGGTTTGGGTATGAAAGTTTGACCCACGGGTCAACCCGTGACCCGTGATATTTGTATATTATATTAAAATAATAGAGTTTTTGGTATGTATGGGTCGAACGGGTCAGACTGGCCCACGGGTCAGACTGGCCCACGGGTCATAGGGGTCCAATGGGTCAGTCTGACCCAACCCTTTCATTTCTGACGGGTCACTCTGACCCGCGGGTTGACCCACCAACCCGCGGGTCAGGTTTGGGTTTGAAAAATTGACCCATACTATTACACGGGTCAGGGGTCTCTGACACGACCCAAGGTCGACACGACCCATGGGTCGACCCATGACCCGTTTTCCCACCCCTAGTTTTTAAGTTTTGTCTAGTAAATTCGGTTCGGAATGGTCCTAATCGGGCTTTCGGGGAAAAAGCCCGAGCCCGAGACCGACCTTGAAAAAAAAAACGTCCGCTCGGTCTTGGTCCTAGTTGGTCTTGGTCTTAGTCGGGCCATTCTCGGTCCGATCTTGTCGGGAATTCGGTCCAACAGTCTTTTTGATCACCTCTAATAAAAACTATGTTTGTTGTACTAGAAGTTGACATTAATTAATATTTTGTTTTATAGTATATTCATATATACGTATTAATAAGCCCTATAGTCATAGTTATCAGAACTAGACCGGATCGACGGTCCGACTAGGAACTGGACCCCTGTTCGGTTTGGTTCAGTTAAAAGACCATTTTACAAATGAAAAGTATTTAAACCGGGTTGAACCAGACGATTTTTGGAAAAACCGGTCAGTTTTCGGTTCACTTTTTAGCTGAAATATTTTTGGGGTTTTCGATTTTTTTCGGCTATTTTTTTTGGGGGGGGGGTTCCGGGTTTTTGTTATGCACAAACCAATTGGCTTAACCCAATTGGTTAAACCGGTTCACTACTATTGTGTTTGAGAATTGAGAGTAATGTGTGTTTGATATTGAAACTATGTAGTTTGTATGTGTGTGAAACTATGTAGTTTGAGGTAATTATGTTTGTGTTTGAGACTATGTATGTATTTTAAGTTTTCAATTTTTTCTCCTTATGAACAGTGAACCGCATACTGAACCGGGTGGACCGGGTTGGATCGGATGAACCGTGAACCGACCCCCTCGCCGGTTCGATGGTCGATCCGGTTCTGGTAACTATGCCTATAGTTATATATATAGAGATAGATAAATATAGATATTATATGTGTATTAATTACTACTTTCCAGAGTTAATTTATTGATGAAATACAGTCTTCACTCTTAGGTTCAATTTTAACATGAGCTAGACTTTAGTGGTACTCGTCTAATTAACAACACTGTAAAAAAGAAGAATTTAATTACTTAATTGGTTACACATGTTTGACCATTGTTCAAAATGGTTACACATGTTTCAAAATGTGATTAATTTGTTTTGTTATATGACTAATTGGTTTTTCAACTGTTCATCGTCAAAAATCACCGTTAATCACTATTCTAACATATGAAATGATAATATTACCCATTTTAATTGGTTTATTAACCATAAACCTTATTAATAGGAAAAACAGAAGAACACCAGGAAGCCACCACATGAAGAACAAAGAACACCAGGAAGCCATGGATGTTTACTCCTCCATTCCACCCCTCCCTTCTCTTTGATATGCCTTTATACTATCCATTTCACTGAATCGTGTTATGGGTCTGCGTCTGGAACCTCATCGTCGTCTGGAATCTCGTCGTCGTTCGAAGTTGCAGAACCTCGTTGTCATTTGGAAATGGAGGAGATGAACAAAATGTGTTGACTGAAATCCTAATCTGAGTTGTCGACTATAATTCATTTTCGATTGAAGAAATCGCAATTTCGATTCAATTTAGGCCTCTGAATATCAGTAGCTTACCTGCAGTAGTTTACATGATAAGAAACAATTGAGATTTCTTCGATAATTATTTCTTCCCCCAATTTCGAAACACCACAAGTTAAATAGCTTCTTGGAGAAAATTGTTGGACTTGTTGGGGACGAACTATCAACATGCGCTAACGGTTAGGCTCGTTATTAAACCCGAGTCTGGAATTCAATTGTGTGTAAGGAGACTGTGAAAAATTGGGTATGGAGTTTAATGAGATTCTGAGACAAAGTATGAGGTATGGAAATACTATATTCCTGAGGTTTGAATAGAATTAAGTGAGTGGCAACTGGTAATTGTTATGTAATTAAAAAAATGTAATTTGATGTGAGAAAGGTTATCAATTTGGATCCTGAATCAATTATGTACTGATGTTCTTCAGAACATGAGTTTCAGTTCTTCAAATCCTGAGTTATATTGAATAGTTCTACATTAAAGAGTTCGTTCTAACTTGAAATTTGATTAATTGGTTACATATGTTATCCTAGAATGTGATTAAATGATTACATATGTTTCATTGTAATGTGATTAAATGATTACGTATGTTTTCTTAAAATATGGTTAATAGGTGAACTTGTAAGCAAAGTATGTGATTAAATAGTTAAACATGTTTCATATAAATATGATTAAATAGATAAAATACCATAACATCATGAACAAAACCATTTCATTCCAAGGTTCACAGAAACACCCCATTGTTTAACAAAACATCCAGAACAATAAGATTCACAAAAACAACCATTTACAACAAAACATCCAGAACAAATTCAACATCAAATCACAAAACAGTTTCAACCTGGTAAGACATATAAGTAAGTACTAAATACAACAAAAATTTAACCACTAGTTTTCTTTACAATTAATCATCATCATCATAACTTTGAAGGTCTATATACAGTTGAATGGTGCACTTTCTTCAAATTTCATCATCATCATAACTTTGATTCATATGGTTGAGGGGTTCTTGATTCACCATGAGCCACCAACTATCTCCTTCCACAATTTCCCACTGAATTTTCAACTCATTAATGACTCTGCATGCTGCAGAAATTATGACCATGCTCAGGTGAAAAGAAGAGGTACCTGTAGAAGTGTAGAACACATGAAAAGAAGAGGTACTCCACTATAACTAAGTAATAACACACTATTCAAGATTCATACAAAGTTCACATTCATGAAGAGAATCTTCTATATAAAATGCTTCAATCTCAGATTCTTAATGCAAAAGGTAGCAAATTTGGCACCCTTTCTCTCTATTGGAGGAGTAGATGAGAAGGGATTGAACATGCTGGATGTACGCTCCAAAGTCGCTTATGAAATTGACCGCTTGAAAGACTGAACAAGTAAATGTTTGTTCAGTGGATACATTCAAAGAGGAGAAGTCATCATAATGAATAATTTAATTTGTTTTTAATGTCTAAGGTTTAAGTGATACACTAGATCAAAAATATAGCCTTACAGGTTCTTTCATAGGGCAACCATATTTGTTCTGCATCTTTAATGAAAAATTAGAAACGTCTAGAATCAGAAGCTTTTATTCAAAGTATTGAACCAAAGCCTTGGTTCGCATTTGCTGGTAAAGCTGTACAAAAGAACAAAAACTTAAAATTAGAGGCATTAGACAGAAGAAGTTGAAGAACTGTACTTGATGCCAGGAATCTTAGCAAATATTACCAGCTGGCCCTGAGAGCATAATCATCCTACTAGCAGGTGAAAGGTTTCAAGTGTGCTTAGAGAAGTCATCATGCTTCAGGTGAACAAAAATCGCGCTTGTGAGTAATGCCCAAGTTCGTTTTATGAACCAAAACACCTAAGTATACTACTTTCCACAATATGAAGAACAACTATCACGAGAAAAAAAAATAATTTTTAACTGTGGGTCTGTCGCAATTTAGAAAAACCCCCTAAATGTGGTTCAAATGTTTGATCAATCAAACACAAGAGACGATCAAAGGTAAAAACACTGAGAGAAAATGTTCACAAGCATAACAACTGGCAATGGAGCCTTTGAAACACCACACACATACCCAATTTCAGCAACTCATCACTCCTTGGCCGCCGCAAATAGCAAAACTAGCACACACAACTACACATGAAGAAAAAAAAGTAAGTGACAAAATATACCTGAGCCTTCGCACGGAGGTGGAGCGCAACCGGAAGAGAAGAACCAACTAGAAAATCTTACTCAATAAAATCGAAACAAAAGACTACTGTTAAATGGGGGAAAATAGGGAAGAGACTCATGCAAAACGGCACAAGAGTCTTTTCATGCTGTCGTAAATTAGTTAAACAAGTGTCACGTGTTACGCGCATGCCAAATTGACGATTTTTAACATATTAAGCATTTAGTCACATTGTAAAAAATATGTGTAACCAATTAATCACATAGCAAAACCAATTAATCACATTTTAAAATATATGTAAACATTCTTAACAATTGTGAAAGATGCTTAAGTAATTTAAAAAAAAAAAAGAAGAAAAAAAAAAGCCTGTTTCTCAGTTTGTGGCTTTGTGCTGCCATTTTCCTTCTCTTCTTCTCCATTGCATTTCATTTTCACCTCTCTCTCTCTCTCTCTCCCCATTAGCATTTACTCCGCCGCTGAGCTCTGCAACTCATTTCTCCATCTGTTTTCTTCACTCCCCTTTCTCTCTAAAGTGCCGCTCTTCGGTCCATGCTCTCCATCTAACCTTTCCGGTATTGACCTTGCTGTGTAAAACCTCCATAACAGCCGGCGCCGCCTTTTTTCAATCTTCAAAAACTCTCTCACAATACCTTCTGCGGCGCGGTGTGTCTGATCTGTGGAAAGATCGTCTCCCTAACAGATTTTCATTTAGTTCAGCTCATAACGTTCGTTTCTGCCTCTTGTTGTCTGCTATTGCTCATCCTCTGAGTTATGGATCGGGCGGTGGTTCTTGGAATTCCTTGGTTTCAGAGCTTTTGAAGGAGCTTTTGCTTTTCAAGTTTTGGAAAGTCTGGAGTTTGATGTGTAGAGCCGTATTTTATGTTATCTAGGGCTTAGTCTTTCGTCTCTGCAGCATACCACGAATCCGCGAACATTCATCTATTAAGACAACCAGATGCCGTCTTATTTCTTCGAGTTTTCCCTGTCAAATTAGATAATCGTTGATTTATGACCCTGCTTTTTCCGCGGTTGTTTCTGTTCTTCCTAAACGATTTCATTTCTGTAGTTATGTCTGAAAGTCTGTAGGAGATTCTTCCGATTCTTAGGACTCTCCCGTTTTTTTGGGTCAATATGGGGGATGTTCCCTGCTTTGTGGAGTGGAAAGAGCAATTTCTTTCACAAGAGCGGGGAAACCGAGTGGTTCACTATATGTTGAAGGATTCTTGCGGGAAATCTGTTCTTGCTATTGTGGGAACTGAAAGGAGTGTTAGGCATATGTTCTATGTGGTTGCTGATGAATTTGTGCAAGCTTATGGTGCCGATTTTGGCATTGACGCTGGTTTCAAGTGGAGATCAAGAAGAGAGGTTGTGGACTGGCTTACATCTATGATATCCAAACACTTTGGTAAGCTATGGATGGTTATAACCCTGTCTTTTTTGGGAGGGTCTTTTACTGGAATGAGGACTGAAACCCTTGAGTCATAGCCTTTTAGCTGTTGATCATCTTGTTTAGCAGTTTAGGTGAATATAAGGGGGGTAGATTAGCTTTTAAATTGTTTGCTAAAGAATTTGTTGCTCAATCTTTGCTCTATTTATTGTTTTGCCTAATTTGGGGTTTATATATAGTAGTTGTGTTACATAATTTCTGTAAAATTACATGCCTTCACAAGGATGGATATTGTGATGAATAAAGATGTTAGTCAAGGCACACCAATTGCCTCAATAGCAAACATATTAACCACCCAAAGAGGTTTCTGGTCAGTTTCTATTATACAGCATCAATGTGTTGCAAAGTACCGTAGGGTGATAATTTATTTTCCTCTGGAGTCTGCATGATGTTAAATTATCTCATTTACATCAAACAAACCGTTTTAGTTGTACTCTCGTCTCTTAGATAGGAAAGAGTTAAAGGTGGATGTTGGTGTATAACTGATTTAGAGCACAAGCATGTCTTCGAGTGCATCATGTAGATAATGATAACTATTAATCACAATCATAGGACATGAATTTGGTTTCATCTCGTTATAAACAATGAAGCCTATATCATGAGATACATCTCATATTGTTAATCTTGTATAATCAAGGCATATATTTTTTGCTAGGTAAAGCTTCAACTGCCCGTTTAGGTCTATTTTATGAATAAATAATCTCGTTCTTAGAGATGAACATCTTTAATCACATCATTGAGAGTGCCTTTTTTTTCCAGAGTAGATTTACCTTTTTCATAAAGATTAACTGATTATTTAATTTTTATTCTTGTTGAAATGACAGATTCATTAAGAGCTGATGCAATTCAGTCTTTAAGTTCCTTTGACTTTCCTGTCACTGAATCGCTGGCCCAGGTACCGTATTACCAATTTCTTTTAGCATGTCTATGTTGTTGTGAATTGTTCTTGATTATGCCGGTGCCTAAACTGCTTCTCAGGGTTTTCCAGCAAGCACAAGAAATGGAAGCAAATCGGATATTGTTTGGTCAGGTTGTGCATGGTCATGTGCTAAACAGTTGAAGCATTACCCATCATTTCGCAGGAACGGGATCACAATAGCTGTAAGAATTTGGAAAAGCTGGCTATTATTGACAATTCATCAAAAGTATTTTCATTAAGGGCCTCCATGCTTTCTGGCTCTGACAATCCTGAAAACTGTTAAATATTCATTCATGCAATAGACAGATTAGTATTCTGTACTAGTTAATTGGTACAGTCACTGGCTATATTTCTGTAGTACTAGAAAAGACCATTATGTAGATGGATTCTCATGTCTAGCTGCAGAATGAAAATGAAATTAGTGTGTCCTATTCCTACCATTGGTGGAGATAGCAGAACTGATAGAGAAGTAACTAATTTGACAAAATAAAGGCTTTCTGCATGATTAAGAGGTTCTTCGATCTCAATAATTTCTTTATACATGTAGAGTCATGCAAAGCGTGATTAATCAAAATCTAGAATAAACATGCTCGTTAAAGAACTAGACAATTGGATTCCTACCATTGGTGGAGATAGCAGAACTGATAGAGAAGTAACTAATTTGACAAAATAAAGGCTTTCTGCATGAATAAGAGGTTCTTCGATCTCAATAATTTCTTTATACATGTAGAGTCATGCAAAGCGTGATTAATCAAAATCTAGAATAAACATGCCCGTTAAAGAACTACACAATTGGATTGATAGGCTTGCCTTGTAGTTTTTTTTAATAAATCTGTTCTATATTTGCAGTTTTTTTGGGTTATTCCGCCTCTTATAATCTTTTCTAAGACCCTTTCTAATGCTCAGGTGAACTCATTTGTCATTGTCATGGGCAAAGGTGAAACTCACCATGTTGCTCATTTGGAAGATATGTATGAAGACAGAAGAGGGCAGAAGAAGGTCAAAGTTAGGTGGTTTCATCGCAGTGAGGAAGTTAAGGGCACAACTCCTTTAAGAAATACTCATACTAAAGAAGTCTTCATGACACCATACACACAAGTCATCAGTCCAGAGTGTGTTGATGGTCCTGCTACTGTTCTATCCAGGGAACATTATGACCAATGTGTAGCTGCTTTTCCTCATGCCTCATCATCCAAAATGCACATATGCGTTAGACAGTTCAAAGGCCACAAAGTGAAACCATTTGACTTGAGTAAAATTCATGGATATTTTGACCAACCATTTCTCGCTTGTTTGCTATCAAGTCCAGCGTTGAAGCCACCTGGAAGAAATGGGTTGGTTGGGGGCGATGACGAAGGCTTGAATCCTGGTGATGACGTCAAGGTAGGAAGCAAGAGGGCAAGAAGTGGCAGAGGGTATCTTAGATCTGCAATTCATTTTGGCAAGAAACGCTCCACTGACGATCTTAAAACTCTTACTTATAGAAAGAGAATAAAATATGGCGGTGTATCAGGCAAGAGATTGCTTCTCCCCAAGCATGTCGAGCCTCAATCATGTTATGCCTCATCTCTTAGAGGTGGTGATAAAATTGAGCTTCTTTGCCAAGATAGTGGCATCAGAGGATGCTGGTTTAGATGTACCGTCCTCGAGGTAACAAGGAAGCAGATTAACGTCCGCTATGACGACTTGTTTGATGAAGATGGACAAAACAATCTGGAGGTATTGAATTACTTCAAGCAAAGTACTTTAACACGACTAAATTAAAATCCATTTTGCAATATACTTTTGCCTATTTTATTGGAGAGTCAACTGACATACAAGTAAACTAAATGTTTTAGGAGTGGATTCCAGCTGGTAAGTTTGCGATGTCAGATAAGCTTGGAATGAGGTGCTCGGGCCGCCTTACTATTCGACCAGTTCCTCCTGCTGTGAGTGATCAAATCAGCCTTGCTTTTGATCCTGGAGTGGCAGTTGATGCATGGTGGGGCGATGGCTGGTGGGAAGGGGTTATAATGGATGGGAAGGATGATAATGTTGATCATTTGCAAATTTATTGTCCTGGTAAGTACATTTTGTAGGAATATTCAGTTTAGAATCTCTTAACATTTCTTAGTATATATAATAATAAATTTATTTTTTTGGTTTTGTGTAGGTGAAAACTTGTTTATGCGTGTGGATAAAAAGGATTTACGGAAGTCGAAAGATTGGGTAGGAGACAGCTGGACTGATATTGAGGCTAAACCAGAGATATGCTCATTCATAACTGCAGCAGTTACATTGGAGTCGAAGCTCTCTACCATCCCTAATAATATCAAACCAGATGTTTCTGCCGCTATCAAGTGCGATGACTTAATCGCTGGTTCTGAACCCAGTTCTGCTGAAGAGGTATCACCAAATTTTGCACTGGTAACTGCTGTCTGCCTCCCCAACGTTAAGGAAAATGGAAACGCTGTGCCACCTTTAAAAGAGGAAGGTAATGAGTCCGTTGATGATGCTGATAAAGTAGATGATACCCAGGTTAGAATTAACGTTGAGAATGAATCTCATGCAAAAGCAGACAATGTCCAGGTTAATGAGGAGAATAGTATTATTATTATAGAATCGACCAAACCCTTGGGAGAAAACTGCAAGAATGTGCAGGTGGCAGAAATCGCAACATAAGATAGATATTTGGTAGTAGGTGTTGTGGTTTTCTAACATTCCTGTGGTGTTCAAGCAGCAGCTGCAGTTTTATGTTATGATGGATGCCTTCTATAAGTAGAAGCATTGGAAGAGGTATATAGAGGAATGATGTTACTGAGGGGGCTTCAGCTATTTGCTGATGATTTGTAAATACTAACACGGGTTATGTCTCAGCGAGTTTTTCTGTTCTAGTTGTGCTAATAAGTTTTAGATTTATAACTTGCGTTGTCTTTTATGATTATTTGAGTCGAGGGTGGCATGTCCTAACCCTTTCTGTTAGAGGAGGTGGTTGAACTTTGAAGTGAGGCAGAGGACAGAATGCATCTATATGTACTTTAGTTTAAGCTGCAAATATATGATTCTATACTGGCAATGGAATTTCACTTTGGTCATCCACTTCGTGTTGTAGTAACTAGTACGTACCTGTAAAATTGGTGTTTTTTTTACTTTCTGTTCCATTAGGTCAGTAGTCAACGGCAGAATGTTGACATCTGAATGAGTTGTATTGGTAAAACTCAGCAAAGCCTGCTGAGTTAAGATTCAAACATTGAACATGTCCTGTTGGACAGACAAATGTAATCTGTTCATACCCGTTACAGTTAATAGTTGGTGCTGATCGTGGCTTATTGGTTAGACTTTGAGTATTCACCCATACGGGTGTCAATTTTGGATACAGACTCGTGGGTGACCTGTCTATGGGTCATGTTTGAGTCGAAGATTTTGGACAACTGAGTCATTTTGACACAACCCGTATGATAAATAGGATTGAGTTTGAATTGTATTTATCGACCCATGGGTCAATCCGTTGACCATATAAGTAAATATATATTATAATAAAATATATATAAAAGTTCATGGATCGCACGTTACATGGATCGCATGGGTCACGTAGGTTGCATGAATGAGGGAGTCATATGGGTCGACGGGTCACACAAGTCGATGGATTGACCCACAAAATTCATATTGTACAAATTAAAATGACACAGATCAACGGGTCATACAAGTTGACTCGTGAACCTGTGGCGCGCGTTTGAGTCTTGAAAGTTAACTCATTATGAATCACAGGTTGTGTTTGAGTTGAACATATTTTGACACGACTCACTATTAACGACACGAATTGACACCCTTATTCACATGTCCTGCTCGGCTCCATGACGCCCAATAATGGGCCTTTGATACAAAGCCCATTTGTATAAGCCCAAGACCGATAGTTATTTCGTGTATTTCCGATTACGGTTTGGATAACTCTGGGAGGGTAGAGGGTACCAGAGAACTTTTTTTTTTTGGCCATCCAGGGTACCAGAGAACTTGCTTCAGCAGTATTGAAGAGAATTCAAGGAACCAGGGATTCAATGGCGACGTCGTCAATCTCTTCGACACTTTTCGCCTCCCTTCCAGTCCCAGGCTCTTCAACCTACCCTGCAAAGACCAAGTCTGTTTTTGTCTGTTTGCCTTCATTGCTTTCTGCTTCAAAGCTCAAACCACTGAAGCACTCTCAGTCACAGAAGGTTTCTGCAGCTCCAGAAGTTTTGGATTCTCAGGAGACACTCGATGGATTCGAATCTTCTCCTGCTGAGGTTTGCTGATTTTTCTCTCTCGTTTCTTATCTCTGTTTGCGTCATATGCTGATATAGGAAATTGGAATGTAATCGAGTTCATCGAAGGTAAGGTTATACGCAGGGTAGACATTACTGCCTTCATATCGCTTTACTTTTTACATTGTAATTTCATCATCATTTTCCCTGAGATTTTAAATGTGTAGCCTAATTAGTTAGAACAGTGTGGGCGTGGTAACTGATTCTGATAATTCGAAAGAGCGTACTTATGGCGGTGTTCTTGTTGGTTTGGTGCTCATTCATCGTTGGCATGGCAATGTCGATTATCAGTGGCTCATTTCTACGTAAATGTTGCACAACGAAGACTGTTTTCTCAATTATTAAGAGTGATATCTCCTAACAACATGATGATTCTTATCTTTCTCAAACACCTTCATTGAGATATAGATAAATTTCCACTGAGAATATAGAGCTAGACATCGTCCGAACTTGGTTCAGGCTAGATTGGGTGCTCTGTGGCGAATCGAACTAATATGAGCTCTTAGTAAAAACAGCTGATCTGTTTTAAATCAAAATATCCTCAGAATAGCCCATTTGTAGCCTTATAGGTTTCTTTCTGTGCTTTGGCAAGATTGACAATACTATTTACTGCTTTTCTAGGCACTACCTTTTAGTTTTGACATAACTAAGACACCACACTGAGAATCAGTTCCCTGCCTAGAAGTTAATTCAATAAGTCGCAAGGAAATTCACAGATTGACAGCAATGGACAATTTGTGTTCTTGTTGACTATGGTTGTTTAGACTCCATCAGGCACTCATATGTATAATCATTATTATAATTCCAAAAAGCTAATGTGTGGAAGTTTTGTTTTGAATAGATGGCTCCAAAACAGAAGATTAGGATCAAGCTGAGATCATACTGGGTGCCCTTAATAGAGGACTCGTGCAAGCAGATAATGGATGCAGCAAGGACAACCAATGCAAAAACAATGGGTCCAGTGCCATTGCCAACCAAGAAGAGAATCTACTGTGTGCTCAAGTCTCCTCATGTGCACAAGGATGCTAGGTTCCACTTCGAGATCAGAACCCACCAGCGTCTTATTGATATTCTCTACCCAACTGCCCAGACAATTGACTCTCTCATGCAGCTCGACCTTCCTGCTGGGGTTGATATTGAGGTCAAGCTCTGAAAGTCACATATCACTCCAGAAGGATGAGGTGAGTAGTGATAGTACATCATAAGCTTTCTCTTTTTTAGTCACATTTTTAGACCAGGTTATGATTCGTATACAACCAACAATCCAGTGCATATGTCTCAGACTGAAAATTAGGCTAACCTGAATGCTGATACTAGCTCTTATGGAACCATAAAAAAATACCTGCTTGAGGAAAATGAAATCACATGCTGGACTTTTTTGTTTTTTCTCAGAAACAGTCACTCAATCATTTTAACAAGACAATAAAGTACAAAATACATAATTAAACTTCGAAAATTGAAATACAAAAGATTAAACACCTAAAGGATGAGTGTCACTTAGTGCATGAGGTCTCTCGGTTTCTGAAATAGAGAACAACCGGGTTATACTGGATTTGATCAAATAGCAGAAGATCAAAACTCTTTAACTACAAAACTAACCTTTTCAATTTATCTTCAATTCTCTTGTTGGTGGATAGTATCTGATCAGAAGCGCTTCCGTTTCTCGAATGCAATATCTCAAGTTATTCAATATTTTATTGCTGCATAGTGTGCTCCTGGTAGTTGCTGACAGTATGTTGCTCTCTGTAATGGTCTATTCCTTGCAGGTATGCTAAGAACCGAACTTTTTTAGCCGGAGGGTATTTGTTTGGTAACACGTTTGGTATTTGTAAGCTGCGTTTACTTTTGTAAGTTGTCAAGTCGTCGGTACAGTAATTTACAAATTGTTTTTATGTGCAAATAGATGATTTTTTTTTAATGATATATTTTATCATATATTTCTGATGACATTTAATGATCTCTACAAATTGTAAATTAATAATATACAACTATCTATATGCTCCTTCCCAGCTAAATCACTCTAAAGGATTGAATTTGATGGATGATGCATTTCTTTGTCATATGTATATTTACTTTTCTAATATTTTTTACCTTTTCATTTTTCAGGTCAAGGGAAATATGTGCCAATTCCCTTTACAGTCGTAACTCGTAATATAATTTATCCAACGGTATTATTATGTACTACTGTTCATTTCTGAATTATTTGACAATTTATGGAGATTAGAAGCATACGCATCGTCCTTTTTTTTTTTTACACTAGAGAATTACTTTGCACGTGCTCAAGATGTAATGATTACTAATATATATATATAGGATGCATTAAATATAGATACGTAGTAGTAGTAATTATGGGGATAATTAACTACACTTACTGTAATAAAATAAAAAAAAAAAGCCATTGATATTTTTTTTTTTGACCAAAGCCATTGATATTGAATTGACCGTAAATATCTAAAAAATGTTCAATGTTTGTTTTTATTGCTAATATCTTGGTAAAATCATAATTGCATATGTAATTATCAATAAATAGATGTCTCACCTTAGAAACTATATTTTAGCCCGACTTTGGTCTAACTCAGAAGTCAGAATAATATTTTTAGGTTAATTTTAAGTTTAGTAATGAGTTTAAAATAAATCCATATCAGTATTTTTTAGTTCGTTTTGAATTTACAACAATATTTTTTAATTCAAAACGAACATGGAAATGTTGTTTCTTGGTTCAAAATTAAAAAAATATTGAGAGGATAATGCTTGATTTATAAACATTGCTTTTGTTTTTCTTTTGTTATGTTGCTAAGAGTAAAGTATTTTTTTTTTTTTTTAACTTAGCACATGTCAATTTAACGAAATTAGACGAATGACAATTTTTAGTGCAAGTAATAATACTTTTAAAAATATAATTATAACTAATAACATGAGTGATATAAATAATAACATGAACAAACATTGAAATTAATACTATTCATGCTTAAATTAATGTCTTCCCGATATTCCATTTGTTATTTTTGTTTGTAATTAGTAAATTTAAAAACGAGTAAATTATTTATTTATTCATTTATACTGATCAATATTATTTTTTAGTTTAAATTTATGATAATTAGCCACTTATTTTTAAAATATTAATTTTTGGTTCAAATTACTATTTATCATTAATTTTCTATTAGTTGAACATGTGATTATTTTATAAGTTAAATTACCAAAAATGTCTTATCTTTTAAAATTAAAGAACCTGTCTTTTTTAAGGTTAGGCAATACAATACACAAGATAGAAAAAAATGAACATTCAATTAACTGAGAGATAATTACATTCTGAAATGTAACTAATTATTTAACAAGATAAAAAATAAATATAAATATGTAGAAAAGAATATAAAACCCTTAAAAATTAGTCTTCATCCATTCCCGCATAAGTTCTTCTCTTCTTCACCAACCCGTCTGTTAAAGACCTCAAAGGATATTTTCGTAATATACTTACCCACGCACAGCAGCCTAAGCCTCAATCCACGCTCCATCTCCATCAAAGGAGCGACAATCTTGCCCACGGCGGCCACGGACTGAGACACAGCTTCCCTCGTCTGATTTCAACCGCTGCCTCCCTCTCTCTTTTTCATCTAAACCTCTAAACTCGGTGCGCATTCCATTAGCTTCCACTCTGGTCCGACCCAGTGGATGAAGGCGAGGGATGGTCACAGAAATTGTGTGCCACCCTTCATCGCCTAGAAGTTTTAGGTTCTTTCAGCTCAAGTTACGGTTAATGAATTATTTTCAAGCTCGAAACCTCATTGGCATCCCATCTTGATAATCGTGTGCTTCTGGTTTGGTGTTGGTGGTTGGACGTGAAACCATGGATTTTGTGCTAGAGTCCTCAATTCTAAGCCGCCCCAAGTTTATCTATGGCGCAAAGAATTCAGTATCAATAATACGGAATCGGCATTTGACAATGCCAATCAGGTATTCGAGGAAGACCTCTCCAATTGTGATGCATTGCCCTGCTACACGTCATTCTACGGGCTATTTCTATCCCAGGATGCTCAAGAACGGAACATTCTTTAAGCAGGTTCCGTTGAGATCCGTCGTAGTCAGGAGCTGCGAGGATTCTAAGTCTGGAGATGACAGTTTAGGCTTCTTTAATGTTTTGGTGAGGCGAGGTGTCATCGTGGTAGCTTTGGTTTGTGGTATTTTGGTTGTACAGTGTAGGAGAGTGTTAGCAGCGGAAACTGTAGCGAATGCAGGTTATGGGATATTCGAGCAATGTATGGTATCACTGAGGAATGCATGGCCCAAGATTTCTCAAGTTTTAGTTGTGTTAAAAGAACAAGGTTTGATTCTGGCAGTTCTTCTGGGTCTTTCCGCTTTTTTCTCCATGGCAGAGACTTCAATTACGACGCTTTGGCCTTGGAAGGTAAAACATTTGTGCATCCTTTAAGCCTTTACGTATAATACACAATCAAGTAGAGAAATAATTATTATTTGGTCATCTAAAACCGCGTTTGGTTATAGGTCAGTACTACTAGACTCTGTAGAAGATTGCTTATCCTTTTGCATATCTGAACTCTGCATGTTGGCACCGCCTTGTTGTTCTTCGGATGGACCATATTTGTTTCTGCAATGTTAGAACTTAGAAATGGTAGATGCATGCTGCTGGGTTTGGTGGTGTCCCTTTTGTTTATGTGATGGTAGAAGTTATTTGGTTAGACCTGCATGTGCACTAAAGTGCGCTAAATATGGTGCACTTTTTTCTACATCTATTACTGGTTTGTGTCTTAGGATTAGGGTCTCAACTAAGGGGAAACTAAATGTTTTGGATCTGAAGTGTTCTGCAGCGACGTGCAATTTTCTTTTGTGTGACTATACAATTAGTGCATGTATCCTTCCAGTTTAATTTGCTATGTCGAATGTAATAGAAATCTTCTCAATGTTTACCATGAAGATTCTAAGCTAGGGTGATGTAATCATTCTTTATTGTGTGCTTATTAACCAGGTTCGAGAATTGGCTGATAAAGAGTCTGAAAATGGCGTCTTCAAAATGCTTCGCAGCGATGTAACACGATTCCTGACAACAATACTTATTGGCACGACGTACTGCCTTTACATCTCCCATTCTATGCAATGATTTCATTCCTCTAGTTTAAAGTTGAAATGTTTGCCTAACATATGATTTTCTCTGTAAGTTCAGGGTTGTCAATATTGGAGCAACTGCATTAGTAACAGATGCAGCAACAGCAATATTTGGTGAGGCTGGTGTCACTGCGGCAACTGGAGTGATGACAGTAAGTTCTTACAATTATTTTTAATCTAATGATGAGAAGGAGGATATGATCATGCTATATATAAATTTAAACACGTTTCGTTGAATTTCTTAAAGAAAACAAAAATCTTATTTAAACACAGTGTTGCCTTTTCCTTTTTTCATGTTTGAATCTGAACAGCTTAGAAGTTTCTTTAGACTGAGCCATGCAAGCTTTTGTTCATCACTTAGTTTAAGTGCTTCATGGCAAAACAGATTGAACAGATGCCTAATATTTTCTATCCTTGAACTTAGGTTCTTATTTTGCTTCTCACAGAAATCACTCCCAAAAGTATAGCAGTCCACAATGCTACTGAGGTTGCTAGAATTGTGGTAAGTGTGGAGTTCATACATTTTGGTTTATATTGGGCCATGATCTCAATACAATTCTTGTTCGCTTGATTTATTTTCTACTGTATATTATCTAGCTTAGACTTCAGTCATTTAAGTGTTATTAACACCTTTTTTTTTGCCATCAGTGTTATTGACACCTCGATATATGACCTTATGAGTTCCATTTATGGTATATCTAGGTCAGGCCAGTGGCATGGCTCTCATTAGTATTATATCCGGTGGGGAGAGTAGTAACCTACTTTTCAATGGGTATGCTAAAAATTCTTGGCCTAAAAGGAAGAAGGTATTTTGTTCCGATCTTTTTGCAACATTATGTTATTTTTATGATTGTTAAGAGAAGAGTTCACTTAAATTTCAGAAACATGTTTAGCTTGTACAGTATGCAAACAACATTAACTAACTTCCTTTCACAAGTTTTCAGATTTGCTGATCTACTAATGCATTCCTTTGTGCATAAATGTTGTAATTAATCCTCATTATCAACTGCCTAATCAAAATAAACTTTATAAGTGTCATAGCTTAATAGATTGTAAAATCAACTGACCTTTGTCATGTTGGTCATGCAAAGTAAATAAAGAATGACAGATTTGCATATTTACACATCGTTTTGTTTGTCTTGGCGAGTTTCCTCATTACATAAATGCATAACAATGTTCTGAAGCTTATGTGAGATCCAGGAGCATGTTTTTAATGATTTTTGTTTTTTTGGCCATATGTTTTTAATGATTGATGTGGTGTTTTTCTTGTATTTGCAGTGAGCCTTATGTAACTGAAGAAGAGCTTAAATTGATGCTGCGAGGAGCAATTATTAGTGGGGCCATAGAGGAGGAAGAACAGGTAAATTAGTCTGCTTCTTACTGTGGATCTTTATTTTAAGTTATTTGGCTTAAAATCTTTTTATGAACATAAATTTCCTCTGCATATGAGGATTGAATTGCCTGGGCATGTGATAATCGGGTTTCAGTCAATTTATAAGTCTAAGATAAGTTATTTTGTGGAGCAATTTTTGCAATCACACTGCCGCTGTATCCTGAAACAGCTTACATTTTCGTTTCATGTGTTAAACTGCTAATCATATGCTTGAATGCCCTTAGTCTTATTAATGCATGGGTGAGAAGTTTGTTGCCGTGCTGCAATTAGCCACTTAACCATTAAATCCTTTACTGTACTCCTTTTTGTTTCTGTCAATTCATGAGACAGCATGGAAGTTTGTTTTGTAGTCTTCATTTCATGTTTTAATTATATATGCATTAAAGCCCATTCTCTTATCTGTATATGGGTTAGAGGTTCGGCAAGATGCTTTACTTAACAGTGTTAACACTTCTACTGCTGCCGACGACTGACGAGTCAATAAAATGTTTAGTCAATTAGGAGCTTCTGGACATTATGCTCTATACTCCATTCACATTAAATTAGGCAGACTCAAATAAGCTCTCTAGAAAGTAAAATTGATCATTTTTGTAATTAAGTACCGACTGAAGTGGACATTTATATTCTGATGTTTGTAAATAAGATTTCTTTGGCAAAAATCACAATGCAGGATATGATTGAAAATGTTTTGGAGATCAAAGATACGTACGTCCGTGAGGTCATGACACCTCTTGTGGATGTAGTTGCAATTGACTCTAGTGCATCACTTATAGATTTCCATAACTTGTGGGTGACCCATCAATATTCAAGGCAAGTCTCATTCTATTACTTATATTACATCAATGTTTATGAGTATTGCAGTCTGGGCGAGGTGGCGTAATTTGGAAGTTAATTGTTTTTTCAGAGTGCCTGTTTTTGAGCAGCGGGTTGACAATATAGTTGGGATTGCATATGCGATGGATCTGTTAGACTATGTGCAGAAGGTTAGTAAATTCTTTTCTTTTTTCTCCTTTAGTGAATCTGCTTGATATGTTTACTGATTGCGCGACCTGTCCTGATAGCATGCAGAATTCACATATCTTTGATTTTGAAGGGTGAATTGTTAGAAACTTCCACGGTGGGGGACATGGCTCACAAACCAGCATACTTTGTTCCTGGTAAAGCTGTTAGAAAACTTGCCTTTTTTAGTACTAGCTAAGCTTATGATTGACTATTAACTTATGCAAATTATCTTGCCTTGTTGACTTGGCAGATTCGATGTCAGTGTGGAATCTCCTTAGAGAATTCCGCATAAGAAAAGTTCACATGGCTGTTGTTCTTAACGAATATGGTGGAACAGTTGGAGTATGTAACTTGTTACTTTCTTCCGTTAAACTGATAATGTCATGTTAGTGGCATCTTGCTTCATTCCTTCCTACATTTCTGTCAATGAATAGTTATTTTACATCCAGAAATTATTATTATTATTATTATTTTTTTTTAAAAATTGTTATTTCTAACTTGGTTATTTTTTTTTTATTTCAATGTTAACAGATAGTAACTCTGGAAGACGTGGTTGAGGAAATTGTTGGTGAAATCTTTGACGAGAATGATTCAAAAGTACGTTTGCTATGTACTCACTTTTTACAGTATGCAATTGTTATATTGTCAATGACATCAATTTTGTTTTTATGACTTTTGGGGTTATAGATTATTGTTTTTTCTGATGGACCAGGTGTTTAGATTGTGTTTTTCTTTTTGTATTTTACACTATATTAGAATTATCATCGTTATGTTATGTTTGACGACCCATGAAGAAACATACTGATAACGGAAGTTAATTACAACAAACCACTAAGATGACACCCATGTGTTTAGTTGATTCGGTCTTCTATATTTAATTTTGTTTGCCTATGACAGGAAGAGATTCAGAAGAAAACAGGCTACATAGTCATGCGAGCAGAGGGTATATTTGATGTTGACGCAAACACATCAATTGATCAACTATCTGAAGACCTTAATATAAAAATGGCAGAGGTAACTTGAAACGAGAAGGAAAAGGAAAAATTAGTAATGCCTTGCTTTCTGGTAGTTTGATTGGATTTTATATAATTCAGTATGGCCTGGCATTCTGTTGGATAGGGACATCAATATGAAACGGTGTCTGGGTTTATATGTGAAGCGTTTGGATATATTCCAAGGACGGGTGAAAGCATCAAGGTGGTTCTCGAGAAGGAAAAAGTCGAAGAGGAAAACGAATATGCAGAAGGAGAATCTGAGCGTAAGGAGCAGAAAGACAAGGAAAAACACCTGGTTTTCAAACTCGAGGTAATCACTCAACTCAACAAAAGTAGAGACAGACACAAGGTGATGCCAATTTGTATCAAAATTGTATAGTATGTATGATTCGTGTGTGCAGATTCTAGCAGGAAATGCCAGAAAGGTAAGTGCAGTTCGATTTGAAAGAATGAATGGAGAGGAAGCTGTTTCAGTGGCAAAGGAAGTAACAAAGGTGGTCCCAAAAATCATGAAGAGGAAATGGAACACTGGCGATGAAGACAACTCCTCGCATACAAGATCGGAGAGCTATTTGTCTGATGATGAATATACCAGTGGCCACATTAAAGCCGTCGATGAAGAAACTGTATCGTAGTATCAATTGAAGTTCCAAGGTTCTACTTTCGATTCCTTTCCTATTCCGGATCACCATTCTTGTTGCTGATTCTCTCTTTGCTCCTTATCTGTATTTTTTTCATGAACAAGAATAAAGTTTCAGCAATTTTATGGTTGAGTTGATGAAAATGCTGTTTAATGAAGGGAAGATTCTTGTACAAAACAAACTTTTGCAGTTTCTGTCAAGAACAGTATGATGAACAAACCAACCAACCTTTTCCCTTATCCGTACATTACAATCCCTCAAGAGCTGAACCAAAATAGAAATTGCAGCTGAGTTCTTCACCACGGTCACCTCTTACTCATATGTCCCAGAAAACATCAGCAGCCCCCCCTCTGGATTCCCTATTACCGTTTTAGCGTAGCCACAATGTGATCAGCTATAGATACCGCATTTGGCTCAACGACAGTTAATATAGAAAAGGCGTCCTCTGCAACTTCCTAACGTATAGAGAGATCGCCCCAGCTTGGGCAGCGCAGCAGGGCGGATAGAGTCGGTGTGAGCAGATAAACAGTAAGAGCTTTGTCTTGTCATCTCCTTTGTCTAAACAATTGATTTTTTTTTTTTTAAAATAACCATGTTAGTTTTTTTATTTAAAAAAGTAAGTATACAATTTTTTTTTTAGAAAAATAGCTATACGCGCACCCCGGGTCGCGCCTATTGGACATAGGCGCACCCTAGGGGTGCGCCAATTCATGGGCGCCACTTAGAAGTGGCGCCTAGGGGGGCACACAACTACTTTAAAAAAAAAATCATTTTGTTCAAAAATGATGACTCGATGTTTAATTAAAAATAAAATTATGTAGCTATTAAAAAAATTAAATTTTTTTTTATAGTAAGTAGATATTTTAATTGCGATTCAAATGATGCAAAAAATATTAAATTTGGATTTACGGATTGACTGTACGGCATGCCGTAAGTTGAGATATGAAAATTGTACTTAAAAAATTATAACTCAGACCATGTAAGTCCAAACTCAACACGGTTAACGCCATTTAGGTCGTAAATCAATTATCTACGTAGGATAATTTTTTTGATTAAAAATACAGTGATTTTGTAACCTAACATCGTTTACACCCAAATTTGACCGAAATAAGTAAATGCATTAGGTGAGAAATTTAATTATATACTTACTCAAAAAAAATCAAAAAAATTACGGTGTAGATAATTTAATTACGAATTAAATGACGCTAACTATGCGTTAATTTTTAACTTTTAGACTGACTGTATTATACGGTACGTAAAAAACTCTACATACGATACAAAAACTTCAAATAGTGTTTTGCATAGTAAAGTTACTGTTTACAAACAGGAATCACGACTCTTTGAGAGACAACACTGTATTCCCCAATGTCTAGTTAACATTAATCCGTCACGAATTGCCCAAAACTCAGCTAGAAGGCTGGTTGTGCAACTACATGCATACAACATTGAGCAAAAAAAAGAAGCAGTTTTTCCCTTTCTTTTCTAGTTCCAGTTGTAATTTGTTAAAGAGTTTGTGAGAATTGCTAATGTAGAGCGCTCAATCTCGTCACGATCGCGTGATTAAACCTCATCTTTTGTGATGACTCGACGGTTTATGAATTTTAGTGCGATTTCATAGAGAGAGTCGGTAAGCATGATAAAGCATTATTCGGAGAAGATAAACTTGAATCCACTGTTCTCTCTGTCCATCTATCTTTTGCCACGCCAAAGATATGCAGCCAGCTGAAGCGCAGCAACTGGTTTTGGATTGTACTTTGTAGAAGAGCAAATGCGTCACGCAATTGATGCTATTATAGTATTATATTATTGTTCCAATCTGATGGAGCCCATTGATCTATCTCTTAATAAAATCTCTGCATCCATGATTTGTGCTTATCTGTTTGTTCATATATATATATATAGTTGAAGTCCAAAGTTATTGAAATTTGAGATGGATCAGGGCAGTAGGGAGCAGCAGTACAGGTTCAGAGTAGTGAAGGTAGACTCAGCTCAGACATGGGACTCCTATGTAGCTCAAGGCACATGCCGAGCGCGTCCTGTAAGTCAATCCTGCTTACCTAATCTGCTATCTGCTGATGAAAACTTATTCATACAGAAGAAATCCATCCATTTGTAGATTGTGGTGCACTTTTCTGCATCATGGTGCGTGCCTTCAGTCGCTATGGATCCCTATTTCGAAGAGCTGGCTGCAAATTTCCCTGATGTTTTGTTCCTCAATGTGGATGTGGATGATGTCCAGGTCTTCTCCTCTGTTCCATGGACACATTTATCTTCGTTTAGGCAAATGAGAATGAATTTGTTATAGATAAGCAGCAAGATTGATTGTTATCTGCAGGAGGTGGCAACTCGATTTGAGGTGAAAGCCATGCCGACGTTTCAGCTGATGAACAACAGCCGTGATGTAGTTGACAAATTCGTGGGTGCTAATCGTGAAGAAATGAGGAAAAGGATCTCCAGCTTTATTGAGTCCTCCAGTTACTCTCCAGGATTGGCCAGTTAAATGGTGGGTGGATTCACAATGCCGTTGTACGTACTAGGGTTTGGTTAATGTGAAACGATACATATGTTGGTATGAAAAGTTACTCCAGTTAAGGTAGTTGTGCTATAAGAAGGAGAGATGATATTTTTGGGGGGTTAATTTTCCAAATTTAAATTCTGTCTAAATTTACTAGTGAAAGAATAAGAAAAAAAAAAATACACTTGTGTATTACAAAACTTATGGATCCTTGGTTAAGGGGGAAAAAAGTACAATGCTATATATTATTCCCTAATATAAAAATATATAATACATGTTAATAGTAAATCGAAGATTTTTCCTTATAAATTTAGATTTATAAGAAGGTTGGTTAAGGTATACGTTTAAGTTTTACACTAATATTATTAAATTGGTACATTTCAATCTTCAATAACACATTATCACTACGCAAAACTAAAAGGGAAAAGAGAGAAAAATATTGAGATCCAATGTTATACTTCTCTTAAACCTTGCGACGTTCTTGTTGTTGCGGCCCTATCCAAAATATGTTGCGGCCCTATCCAAAATATTTGCTCTCAGTAACTGACTCGGTCTTGCAAATTCTATACTTTTTAGATACCCTCTTAGGGCAACTCTGATATTCCCTTTGTAATTTCTCAAATCCGAGTCTGATTGAGTCTGTTGTCCTCAATTGAGTCCAGAAAAATAGGAATTTTTGTTGTAGAGTAGTGCATATCTACTTATATGAGTTCTAATTCAAATATTTTTATCCGACGAGGCCACTGATCAACATACACTATACTTATTACTTCATTTCATACTGCTAGATTTTAAAACCCTACTTAAACTAACCTAATGCAAATATAAGTTTACACTTGATACCATGTACCTTACTTTTTTAGAACCTTGATATTGTAGTGTGATACTGTGATTGTACTCGTGAATGCATCTAAATAGACAAAACTTGAATTCTGTCACCAAATTTGATGCTGCTTGGATGTGGTGCATCTGCTACAAATTTATTATGAATGAAATTAAATTATGGGTTCGAACGAATGCAGAACTCGAAGATCTGGGTTCGAACGAACCCATAACTCGAAGATTCTGGGTTCGTTCAACCCAGATCTTGAAGATTTGAGTTCGTTAAATTCATAACTCGAAGATTTTGGGTTCGAACGAACCCAGAACTTGAAGATCTTCGAACGAGGGAAGAAAGAGAACGAACCTAAGAAGGAACTCCTTGAATCTTCGAACGAGGGAACTCTTTGAAACAAGAAAGAGAGAATTCATAATTCTCCTCGAAGGAACGAGGAAAACTCCGTTTGTGATTTAATGTCAGATTTGATAACATATATGTCCTTTAACGGTGAGATAAGTCGCTGATAATTGTTATTATTGGTGATTTATCGAATTTTTGACCAACATATATCTACTTTTTTACGGAAATATCTTTAATTTTTTAAAAAATATGAAAGCATACGTACCCACAAATAAGATTCGCGGGTGAAAATTTGATCTTTTACAACTCGTGGATCCTATTCGCGCGTGAACATATAAGTCGTACCCGCGATCTCATTCGCGGTTGGAATGGTTTGCAAGTGCTTTATTCGTGAAAATCAATTGATTGGAGAGAGAAATCTGCAGTTATATGTGAAAAACAACTCATTGGAGAGAGATAGATGCAATCATCCGTGAAAAACAACTTATTGGAGAGAGACTCGCGAATACGATTCACAATTGATATATTTTTTAACATCTGACTGCCATTCACAAGTGATATTTTTTATGTCCATCCGCGAATGGTAAAAAAATTCGTAATTTTGTATTTTTTAAAAAATTGAGAATATTTTCGTATTTTTTTTTTTTGAAGTGATTAGTAAAAATATTTTTACAAACCACTTTTACCGGTGATTATATTTTTTTTGCCGGTAAAAGTATTTTTTTTTATAGTGAAACACAAGGCTTTTTTGTTTTTTTTGCCATCAACACAAGCCTTTGTGTGCGCTAATTCGATACACAACCCACTACCTATCAGATTCATACCCAAGACAGTACTTTTTTTTTTGGCCCAAACCCAAGACAGTAGTCAGTTCACTCTTCTTCCATTATCAACCTGCAACCATGACTCTTCTTCCATTATCAACCTGCAACCATGTTTTTATCTTCTTCTAATTCTCTCCATCTCACTTGTTATCAATCTGAATGAATTAACAAGGAGATTTGAACCCCATATACTTCCCTGAAACATGATCTTGCCACACATGGACAGCCCCGAAACCCGTCATCAGGACCGTGCTTAACACCATCACGATGCTAACTGAGAAAACAATCAGTGAGGCTCTACCATACTCCTTTATCGCTCTTTGCACAATCAAAAGCCCTAGAAGAGAAGCAAAGAAGCAAACCAGGGAAAGTACGAGGGCAGTATCGGTGTGTTCCATCCCTAGCAAAAGATACTGAAGAGAGGACATTGTAGAGGAGAAGAACACCATGAAAGAACAGGTTGCTGCTGTCACCTGAACAAAACAAACCATCAGGGTGGTAGGATCTAATCGCAACAAACCAACTTGAATCGGATAAAGAATTTACACACAAATGAGAAGGAACATTGAGAGGAAAGGAAGAGAAGAAGAAAATTTGTTTTTCCGTAATAACACCCAAAATTAGGGTAACCTCAACGAGGTTTGGTTAATATGTATTAATGACAGGTTACTATTACAGAATATGTATACATAGAGAAATATTGGCTCGCGGTTTGGTTCCACCGTGTCATTTTCTTGTACTTATATAATATTGGCACGTATCTCTTAATTACCTCAGGTGAGATCCCAACGTGTAGAAGAAGTGGGCTTATAAGCATCCCCCCACCGATCCCGAACACTCCGCCTAAGCCGCCAGCTAACAATGCCATTGTCGGGAAAATAATCTTGTTGATTGGTTGCACAATCATTACATTATTCGAGGTTATGTCCTGCACATTTACATGACAAGTAATCATGTGAAATCAACACTCTTAAAACATAACATTAAAGTGTAATCCGATTTGTTTTTGTGCAATCACTGAAAAATGTTTTCTTATCCACATTGTACCTCTGTCGTATTTGTTGTTGTTTGATACTGACCGTGTTCTTTTCTGAATAGAATCCATGAAGTGAAGGCTACTGCAAGAGGAATCTGTAAAGATGATAGGATCCAGTAACCTGATCCACAAGTCTCGATTGGGATGACACTCTGAAAATTGTTTAAAGGAAGAGAAGAAAGTGAGGACACGCACATAATAAAATCCACTAACTTGTTCTATCATTGATAATAGAAAAATACAGTATCTTGTTTGTTGGTTGTTTTTTGATTGTAGAAAATATTTAACATTTCAATTAAGGTATATAGTTTATGTTAAAATGACTTAAGAGTATACCGGTCGCCTTCACTCACAAGTTCGGACTTTTGAGACAGTTGGTTAAGGCGTACGTCTTAAGTCTCAAATGGTATCAGAGCGCGCTGGCGACGTTGAAAATATTGATATACTCTCATTAAAGGCCGAGGCCGGGCACTAAGCCCATGGGTAAACCGATGTTCATAAACATCAGTTTAAGGGAGGATGTTAAAATGACTTAAGAGTATACCGGTCCGCCTTCACTCACAAGTTCGGACTTTTGAGACAGTTGGTTAAGCAAAGGTTGATGCGATCAACTTTTGTTGTGGTAGCTCAAAATTGATAACATTTATGGTAAACCGGGTTGTGATCTCCACAAGAGAACAAAGGTTGAATTCTACTGGAATCGTCGAATGCTTTAACATTAACCTAAAAAAGCTCACTGTGTGGTCCCTTGGACAGCTAGTGTATTAGAATTGGAAAATGATAGTATTGTTAAGATTATACTCCACTTGCCTATATCTATACCAAGGTGATGCATATGAGGCAAGGTGTTAATTAGAACAGACAGATATTGCATTACCAAGGCAGTGGATATACACTTAGACTTGGACATAAGAACCTACCATGAAAATGACTTTTAGGTCTGCACATTCAATAAATAATCCAAGGAAATATAAGCATAGTTAATTAATTTTTTTAAGGAGACGTATCAAATATGCGACGCGGGTGCTAATATGTTTGGATGAAGTGGTTTTTAGCCACGGTTGCTTTCCATCTGTATGATCTATATTTCCTTCGAAAAATTATGTGTTTTCCCATGAATAATATAATACTACAACTATACCTCTCCAGATCGATTGCCACGAACGAGATAAATGGCGAAGAACGAAAACCAGATGAGAACCAAGACCCCAACTTTCTTCCATGGAAAACAGAGTTCATTACTTGCTTGGTTACCTATGAGGGGTTCTTTAATGCTTCTTCCATCACAAGAACCAGACCCATTCTCCAACTTCTCAAACACATTCATTTTTTCTGTCTCAAGTTTCCAATATAAAACCCCATTTGTGCAAGTCTTGAAAGTAGACCAGGCTAGGAAACTAGCAAACAGGACAGTGATAAGCCATTCGGGGAAGGACAAGTTGCAGATTACTCCGATACCGACTCCTAGTAACATGCAAGGCTCAGATAATAGTGCAATATCGTAATCGATGAGGCATTTACCGCCGTATTTTGAATTCTTGATGAACAAGTTGCAGATTATGTTTGCAAGTGATCCTCCTGTGACCATGAAGGCAGAGAAGCTTGATGCTGCCTTGAGGTCAAGACCTGCAACTATGGTCAGAATTGGGATGAATAGACCACCTCCTCCAATCCCACCTGAAAAATTTAATCAAAACTGATCGAGTAAGATGTTCATATAGATAATTAGCCTAGCTAGTTCCTATAAAAAACAACACACGAATCATCTATTTTTCTGTCTGGATTTAAACACTTCACAAGTACCAAGACTCGCTCAATAAGTAGTTAAGTTAACTTTGTTGGTTGTAGTAAAACATGACACAGTGACATGCATAGAGATTTCATGATGAATGCATTTACAAACCTGCGCTTGAAATAGAAGAAGCTATGAAGCAGAGGACTTCAGCCATCAGCATTGGAGTTGAAAACATCATCTGGGTTTGCTGCAAGTTTGTCCACAAGTGGTTGCGGCTGCTCAATTGTTCGGTTTTATTCGAAAATTCGTGAGCTTTAAGGATACTAAGCGCTGGGTCTCCTTGTTCAGCAGAAGAACAGCAGAGGAAGAAGAAAATAATGAATATTGTGAAGAATGAAGAAGAATTCATGTAGCCTGGTTGAGAGAAAAAGTATTCTCGATAAGTCATTGGTAGGGTACAAAGATATGGAGCTCTCCATCCCAAGCAGTGGTCCTTTATACTGAGGAGGATGTAGAAGAAAAAGGCTTTTGATCTGGTCTGCATGGCATTAATGAGGAAGCGGACAACGAAAAATATTAATATACCCTTAATATTCTTCATAATAGTATACAATATTACCTATATATTGTTACTAAGTTTCTTAGGTAACTTTATGTATTCGCCATGATTCTAATATTTCTTGTATAGTAATTGTCATATGTTAGGCAATCCTAGAGCTTTAGATTGTGTAACCTCCAAATAGTAATCAATCAATGAAATTTTAATTTTTACTAGTTCATTGTTTCATCATGGTATCAGAGCGGGACAATTCTACGTCTGCATCGGTCCCTGCTTTTATTTCGACCTCAACCGTACCGAGTCCGGGTGCGAACTCTCCTTCCTGACCCTATCGTGAGACAAACATGCCATATTCTATGGTTTTCCCATCACATATGCTCTCACATGCGATGCATGTTAACCTCCTCGGTCAATCTCCATGCCTTAGCCTTATTCACCTTACACTCCCCAATCTTACAAATCTAGCGTCTATTAAACTTGACAACACTAATTTTTTAGTATGTAAATAAATCATAAATGGAGTCAACTCTCATCTGTTATGATCTTATTGGATTTGTCGACGGTTCCATTCCGTGCCCACCCCGTCTCCTGGTGGATGCAACATGCAATGCTACGTCGAACCCTCATTACTCCACATGGGTGAAGACCGACCAATGTGTTCAAACATGGATTACTTTCACCCTTTCCTACGAGATTCATAAGGAGGTTCATGATCTCCGCTCCAGCCGGGACTTATGGCAAGCCCTTGCCGTACGCTCCACCGACCAATGCATGTCGAATGAGATAACTCTCAAGCTACAGCTCTACGAGTATTCCAAGAAGTCAACTCATTCAATTTTAGACTATCTCTCCAGACTTAAAATCATTGCAGACTCTCTCTTTGTTATTAACGTGGCATCCTCTTGGCCTACTCGTCCTCCAGAGGCACCCTTGTTGTCTCTGACCTCGCCATTCTCTGGTCCTCCACTCCCGACGTTTAATGATTCCCCTGTCAAAGCATTTCCTCCCGTCTCTCTTTCGATCCTTTCTCCTTCGGCGTCCAATTCGTCGCGTCTTTGTCGTCCACAACCACTTATTCTCCAGTTGTGTCCAGTCCAATCAAGGGGTCCACACCCTTTGTCCATCCCATGCAAACCCGTGCGAAATAAGGTGTTTTTCGACCACGTCATGTCTTGAATCTCAGTCACACTCTCGAGGTACTTTCTTGTGCTTCTAAAGCTGTTCTTGATCCTCGTTGGAAATCTGTTATGGTATATGAATATAATGAATGCTTTATTAACCAACCACACTTTTGAACTTGTTCCGTTTCAGCCTTGGATGAACTTGGTAGGTTGTAAATGGGTGTTTAAAGTTAAAGAAAATTCCGACAGATTTGTTGAACGTTGTAATACTCGATTAGTAGCACAAGGCTATAAACAACAATATGGATAGACTATGACGAAACATTTAGTCTGATGGTCAAACCACAAACAATTCGGGTGGTGCTCACACTTGCTATCTTCTATGGATGGACAACACGACAACTCAACGTCAAGAATGCCTTCCTCCATGGTCATCTGCGTGAACTTGTCAATATGAAGCAACCTTCTGGTTTAATTCATCCAGACTTTCCTAATCATGTATGCAGACTCAAGAAAGCAATCTATGGCCTCAAACAAGCGCCTCACGCTAGGTTTCAACGCTTTAGCTATCCTCTCATGTCCTTTGGCTTTCGTGCGAGCAAGATAGATACCTCACTATTTATCTATCAACATAACTCCATTATTATTCTCTTGCTTGTTTATTTGATGATATTATTGTCTACAACAACGACACAACCCGTCTGCAAGGTCTCATTCATCACCTATCCTCAATTTTTGCCATGAAGGATTTAGGTAATCTGCACTTTTTCTTAGGCATTGAAGCGCGCCGTCACAATCACAACCTATTCCTCTCTCAAACGAAGTACGTCTCCGAGCTACTTCGTCGTTTCGACCTACTGAGCCTCAAGCCGGTTGTTACACCTCTTGCCACCAAACAGACACTCTCAGCTCATGATGGCAAGCTACTTTCTGAGCCACCACCTACCGTCAAATGGTAGGCACACTCCAGTATGTTACGATGACTAACCCGAATATCTCCTCTGCAGTCAGCATGGTCAATCAATTTCTACTTCAATCTTGCCATCTGCATCTTCAAGCAGTCAAACGAATCTTTCGATATCTAGCTGACACAATACACATGGTCTGTTCATGCGAAGAAACACTCGTTTGCATCTCCACGTCTATGCCGACGCAGATTGGGTCGGTTGCTACGACACGCGGCGGTTCACCTCAGTTTTTTTTTTTCCCGGGACCAATGTCTTTCTTTGTCCACTGCTCCGACATTGTATTGTGACAATATATCTGCCACATACCTTGCTCTAAATTCGGTCTTTCATGCTCGTACCAAACATATCGAGTTGGATGTTCATTTTGTTCAGGAACGCATTGCCTCAGGATGCTTACATGTTCGTTATCTTCCCACGAATAATCAAATTGTCGATGTCTTCACTAAAGGACTAACCTGCACTAGCCACAGACTCATGCATAACAATCTCTCAGTCGTTGCACCGACTTCAGATTGAAGGGTATTAAGAAATATTCTATTAGAAAATATTCCCTTCATATTCTCCACAGTATTATCTAGGATATTGTTACTATATTTCTTATGTAACTTTATGTATTTACTAGGTCTAGGCATGAACCAGTTCAATGCCGAATCGGTTCATGAACCGTACCTTTACCACATTTTAAAGAGGTACGGTTTACCGCTTCAGTTTTAACCGCTCCATATTTTAGCCGATTTACCGTACCTGTTCTGAACCGATTCAAAAATCGATTCAGAACCGATTCGACTGAACCACTTTATTAACAAAAACATTTTTTTGGTCGAGAGAATGGAGGGAATGGCTTCGACCTGATTGCTGATTGCTGAAGGACCACTGCCACAAGCCCACATGCTGATTGCTGATACTAAAGGCTTCAGTTATTTAGGGTCCGGTCTGGTAAAATTGGCTTGGTTTAGTAGTTTAGTAGTATAAAACCGATAAAAAAAATGGTATGCTTAATCGTTTGTTTGTACCTCTTCTGAACCACTCCATATTCCCCCCCCCCCCCCAAAAAAAAACGTTTATTTTGTGAACCGGTTCAAAACTGATACGGTTCGGTACAGTTCAACCAGATTGATTTTTTATGCCTATCCCTAGTATTTAGCATGTTTCTAATATTCTTTGTATAGTAATTGGCATATGTTAGGCAATTCTAGAGCCTTAATTATATCGTGTAACCTCCCAATAGTAATCAATCAATGAAACTTTAGTGTTTACTAGTTTATTGTTTCATCACATATTACACAAGTAGAGACCATTAACAAGGTCGGTGAGAGAAAATAGATAGCTTTGGAGCAAGAGGGGTCACTTGCCCTCTCTATTTTATTTTTAATCCACATGGATTGAGATGAGACTATTAATTGAACTAGCAAATGGATTAAGAGTCTCAAGATAATTTACAAAATCAAGAGGTAGGTCTAAATGAAATATTTAAAAAATGACTATTATTAAGAGAGTGCTATCCTGATGTTTAGTGGCGTAGGCCGTAGCCGGTTTAAAATCGATACGATTCGGTACGGTTCAACCAGACTGATTTTTTATGCCTATCCCTAGTATTTACCATGTTTCTAACATTCTTTGTATAGTAATTGGCATATGTTAGGCAATTCTAGAGCCTTATATCGTGTAACCTCCCATTAGTAATCAATCAATGAAACTTTAGTGTATACTAGTTTATTGTTTCATCACATATTACACAAGTAGAGACCATTAACAAGGCCGGTGAGAGAAAATAGATAGCTTTGGAGCAAGAGGGGTCACTTGCCCTCTCTATTTTATTTTTAAATCCACATGGATAGATGAGACTATTAATTGAACTAGCAAATGGATTAAGAGTCTCAAGATAATTTACAAAATCAAGAGAATCAAGAGGTAGGTCTAAATGAAATAATAAAAAAAGGACTATTATTAAGAGGGTGCTATCCTGATGTTTAGTGGGGCAGGCCGTAGCCGGTTCAAAACCGATATGGTTTGGTACGGTTCAACCAGACTGATTTTTTATGCCTATCCCTAGTATTTACCATGTTTTTAATATTCTTTGTATAGTAATTGGCATATATTAGGCAATTCTAGAGCATTATATCGTATAACCTCCCATTAGTAATCAATCAATGAAACTTTAGTGTTTACTAGTTATTGTTTCATCACACAAGTAGAGACCATTAACAAGGTCGAGAGAAAATAGATAGCTTTGGAGCAAGAGGGGTCACTTGCCCTCTCTATTTTATTTTTAAATCCAGATGGATTGAGATGAGACTATTAATTGAACTAGCAAATGGATTAAGAGTCAAGATAATTTACAAAATCAAGAGGTAGGTCTAAATGAAATATTAAAAAAATGACTATTATTAAGAGGGTGCTATCCTGATGTTTAGTGGGGTAGGCCGTAGGTAGTGCGATGTGATCTGGCATTGTAGAAGGTTTGAGATAATCCATTCACGAAGTAAGTTGGAATCTTGATTGCATTAGAAGCCAAAATCCTATACTTTTGGGAAAAAACAAAATCCTTAGCTTTTACTACAGACGTTTGGTGTCTGTTAAATCCTGATGGCAATCAGAGAGACAGTCATTAATAGATTTTAGTCGACGGAGTGGAGTGGAGTGGTGTAGTGGACCCTCCTAAAATGATAGCATATGCCCCCTGCTACACTTGCTATCTTCAACTGCTGTTCGTGGATATTTTCTTCTTCCACGTTTTTCTAAATCTCTTTATGGGTGAATAGTTATTAGTTAAATGTGTTGTCTTTCTTGATGGTAACGAGTTGCAGACATGAAAGGAACTTCCATCTTGAGCAAATTACGTGGATTAATGGCAGATTTCTCCAACACCTTTTTCGTGATGACAGGTGGGTACGCATTTTTTAATTGCAGATATTTTACTCCGAGGCACCAAACAATCGAAAGAACATAGAATTTTTTGGATTCTTACTCGTCTACGAGATTTTCAGATACCCTTTTTTATAGTTGTGTTAACATTGATGACGAAATTTCCTTGAGACTCATCTGTTGATGCACTATTTCCTGACAACTTATGTCGGTTACGAATTAAGAAGAAATTGTTGGTTTTGATGTAATCGCACTAGAGTGCCTAGAATCTGTTAGATGTTTATGCCAATGATAGAGCATTTTTTGAGTTTGGTAACTGCTCAACAATATTTAGTGTTTGTACTGAAATACGACGTGGCTTTCTACAAAGCCTCAAAAGAACAGAAGTAAGAACACTCCACCACTGCTTTTTCTACAAAGCAATTCCTACTTTCTAATGGGTATTTCGATTTCACTGAACTTTGTGTCAGCAAGAACCTGTTGTTGTAGACACATATCTGAAGAGAAACATTCAGTACCAACTTCGGTCGAAGTGGATTGATCAGACCCTAGAAGTCTTTCTACTAGAGGTGGGGGTGGTTTGGGTCAAGGAAAGATCGGAATCTCTCCCGAGCATTAGAACCACCGCTGACATCACCAGTCGAAGGTTGAGATCCTCTTGAACGCACAACACTGGTAGGGAAACGTAGACTCTACTGTTCTCTCTTCTTTCTACTTATGATTATCAGCTCTAGAATCCCGATGCTGTAACCGTCAGACTTGAATACATCCCTTCCATAGCATATTCAGGAATCTAGTGTTCTTTCAAGAAATAAATTAGATTAGTAGGAAGTTTTTAAAAAATGAATAACTGTCCCAAAAATATTTGAAATAGTAACTATACAAATAAAATATTTAGCAAAATGTATATAAGCGTTACTATGGTAGCATTTTTTACAATGTGCGATACTTTGAATAACGTTTTTATGAAAAACACCACCACAAGTGGCGTTTTTTTTTTAATATTTTTTTTACGTTTTTTTGACGACTCGATGTTTAATTAAAAATAAAATTATGTATCTATTAATTTGTTTTTGTGTAATAAGTAGATATTTTAATTGCGATTCAAATGATGCAAAAATATTAAATTTGGACTTACAAATTGACTGTACGCTCTGTCGTAAGTTGAAATATGAAAATTTGACTTAAACAAATATAACTCAGACCCTGTAAGACCAAACTTACCACGGTGAACGTCATTTATGTCGTAATTCAATTATCTACCTAGGGTAATTTTGTTGATTAGAAATACAGTGATTTTTTAACATAACATCGCTTGTCTTATAATTTGACCGAAATAATTAAATGCATTAAGTGAGAAATTTAATTATGTAATTACTCAAAAAAACTTACAGTGCGTAGCTAATTTAAGTACGAATTAAATGACTCTAACTAGACGTTACTTTTTTACTTTTAGCAGAATTCTAATATAACAAGCAAACTTCAGAGGTATACAAGGGAGAAGGAAAGAAGGTGTAGAAGAAAATGTGTCATCCTTAGAACTTCATCCTTCCTTTATATAGACGTCCCTCTTCTCTTCGGACTTCAGAAGCGGATTCCAAAGTGTCTTGATGAATAGGGAAGTGGCAGACATCAACAGCAGAGTGGCCGACAGGTACTGTTCTTCTTTTATAAAGTGAATAGTAAAAGTATTAATTATTGACTAATAAGTCAAAAGGTGAATAGTAAAAGTACTATTCATAAATAGTGTATGCACTAATAAGTGTTGACGTAAAGATTTACGTTATTATGCATTTGGATCTTGGGAATCCTGCATATAGTCATCTTCAGGACTTTTAGTCTCAGCAATACTTTCCTCATCCGAATCGTTAAGGATTTCTCTTAACTGCTTTTTTAATTCGGCTTTAGAAGAGGAGGATAGCAACTCTTTTAAGATGCTTGCCATATCCTTATTAGGAGTAGGTTCAGGTGAATCAGGAATTTCCACCACTTTTGTTAGACGAATAAGTCCTTGTTTGGAATGAATAGAATCTTCACGGAAAAACTCATATTTATCCCACCATTTTATAAATATTTTTCTTCCTAAATAAGGAATAGTTAAAATTGATTCTCCAAATTTTTGTACAGGCGCATTGGCCTTAATAATTTCCCATTTCATAATCCAGGGAACTCTGTAAATAGCAGTGAAAATTAGTTCTGGGTATTTGAAAGGAGTTGTAGAATTTTCCTTTTCAAATTGTTCATAAAAACATATGATTTTATCAGGAAAGATAATTGGATTTTCTCCCCAAGTGTAGAACCATTTAATAAACCACTGAGGAAAATCAGTAGCTGATTCAATGTTTCTAAATTGGAAAAACCAAGTGTGCTTTTTTTTTTTTTTTTTTCATATAGGAAAGCACCATCCCATGCTTTGATATAATCAAAGTAATTAAACCAATATTTTTCCAATTTTCTCCCGGTTTTAGGGATTTCGTTATAACGAAAGAGATCACCGTTCCATTGTTCAGGTGTTAAAACTTGTTTTATATAGGCTTTAGAATAAGCCCAGTCATTCCCTCCTCGGGTAATACTATCAAATTCCACAGAATGAGTAATTTGTAGAATTGATATGTAAAAATTTGTTTCTTTGGGATAAAAGAAGGGATCAGAGAATTCTCTAATGTAGAATTTAGAGATTTCATCAGAATTTAAGTAAAGATATTTATCTTCAATAGGAGCAATCCAAACCGTGGAGTAAGGAATGAAAGGATAAACAAACTCATTAGTTTGATCCGAATTTTTTTCGAGATGCCTTGTAAGCATCCTCCCTAAGCCTCATATCAGTAGGGATAGCCTTTAAGGCTTCAGCTTTTAGCTGTGGAGGAGTTTTATTGAAAGTTGCCTTATAAGGCAAGGAAGAAGAGGAAGCTTTTCCTTTATCTTTTTTCTTCTTCTTATCCATTGTTTCCCTGTAAAAATTCACGAGTTAAGAAATTAGGTAAGGAGTTATCCGATCCTTTTATAAACTCTTTATCGAAATTAAACACAGACAATATGCCTTGCCATCTTGCAAATATTTGTTTAGATGCTATATTTTTAACATATTTTTCAAGAATATCCTTAGCAAATTTGCAATCTACTCTAATAAGGAATTTCTGATTTATTAAATCAGTTTCAAACTTTTGAACACATAATACGATGGAAAGAATTTCCTTTTTAACCGTAGAATAATTTTTTCTTGGCCCTTGCCAAGCTCCAGATGCATAACGAACTAGAGTTTCTTTATTATTAATCCTTTGTTTTAGGATTCCTCCATAGCCTAAATCTGATGCATCAGTTTCAACAATTTTGAAAGCATCAGGTTGGGCTATTGCTAATCAAGGAATTTCCTTAATCTTAGCTTTTATTTTCTGAACAGCCTTGGTATGAATACCGTTATTCCTCGTCTAAAATGGTTAGGACCAGATCTTAGAGGATCTACAACTTGCTTAGCAATAACCCAACCTGATGCTTTCAAAATTGTTGAAACTGATGCATCAGATTTAGGCTATGGAGGAATCCTAAAACAAAGGATTAATAATAAAGAAACTCTAGTTCGTTATGCATCTTTTATCCCAAAGAAACAAATTTTTACATATCAATTCTACAAATTACTCATTATGTGGAATTTGATAGTATTACCCGAGGAGGGAATGACTGGGCTTATTCTAAAGCCTATATAAAACAAGTTTTAACACCTGAACAATGGAACGGTGATCTCTTTCGTTATAACGAAATCCCTAAAACCGGGAGAAAATTGGAAAAATATTGGTTTAATTACTTTGATTATATCAAAGCATGGGATGGTGCTTTCCTATATGAAAAAAATCAAAAGAAGCACACTTGGTTTTTCCAATTTAGAAACATTGAATCAGCTATTGATTTTCCTCAGTGGTTTATTAAATGGTTCTACACTTGGGGAGCAAATCCAATTATCTTTCCTGATAAAATCAGATGTTTTTATGAACAATTTGAAAAGGAAAATTCTACAACTCCTTTCAAATACCCGAAACTAATTTTCACTGCTATTTACAGAGTTCCCTGGATTATGAAATGGGAAATTATTAAGGACAATGCGCCTGTACAAATATTTGGAGAAACAATTTTAACTATTCCTTATTTAGGAAGAAAAATATTTATAAAATGGTGGGATAAATATGAGTTTTTCCGTGAAGATTCTATTCATTCCAAACAAGGACTTATTCGTCTAACAAAAGTGGTGGAAATTCCTGATTCACCTGAACCTACTCCTAATAAGGATATGGCAAGCATCTTAAAAGAGTTGCTATCCTCCTCTTCTAAAGTCGAATTAAAAAAGGAGTTAAGAGAAATCCTTAACGATTCGGATGAGGAAAGTATTGCTGAGACTAAAAGTCCTGAAGATGACTATATGCAGGATTCCCAAGATCCAAATGCATAATAACGTAAATCTTTACGTCAGCACTTATTAGTGCATACACTATTTATGAATAGTACTTTTACTATTCACTTTATAAAAGAAGAACAGTACCTGTCGGCCACTCTACTGTTGATGTCTGCCACTTCCCTATTCATCAAGACACTTTGGAATCCGCTTCTGAAGTCCGAAGAGAAGAGGGACGTCTATATAAAGGAAGGTTGAAGTTCTAAGGAGGACACCTTTTCTTCTACACCTTCTTTCCTTCTCCCTTGTATACCTCTAAAGTTTGCTTGTTATATTAGAATTCTGCTATTGTACATACCTCTGAGTGTTTCGATCTCAGTTTTGGTATCAGAGCCAAGTGCTCAGGTATGTAGTTTGGTTATATAATATGTTTGGAACTCTAATTTTAGTTTCAATTATGTTATTATGTTTTTTTATGTAAGTTAAGTTTGTACAAATTAATGTTTGTAAACATTATGTTGATAATAATAATATTATTGTGTGAAGTTTGTTAAATCTTCCTTTTGTTTGTTTGATCGTGTTCTGGGTTTTAGGTTGTATTCTTTAGAAAATATCCTAATTTTAAGAACTTCTTTATTATTATTATTACTTGCATATTTGAATTAAAAGATAGAGAGTATCTATCCAAACAAAATTTGTGTTGTGAAACCCAAGTCGCTTTCCGTAACGCCGTAAATCCCTTGGATGTGGTAGGCAGGATAAATCGTTGACAGTGATCAATACAACTATGTTTGGATTTGGTAAGTCCTTATCTTTTAGGTCAAATACTGCTAGTAGTAGTAGTAACAAAGAAATTCTTATCAATGAGAATTTTGATAAAGAAATACAAAACTGGAAAATGCCAGAACAATCATCTGTTTATAAACAAAAAGGAACATTTGAATTTTCTTCTGATTATATTATTAAAACTGTTGAAGAAGCTATTCCCTTAAATGAAGGTGATAATACCTTTCAATTATTAAGTAAGTCCTTAATTGAAAAGCATAAGGAAAAATATAAATTTTTGCATCTTGGAAAAGTGCAAATCAGATTAAAACCAACCTTCATACTAGGTTTAAATACCTCTGCTCTTATTTGTGTTCGTGATAAACGACACCTTGGTTTTACTGACTCCTTATTAGGAATTGTTGACAGTAGTTTGTGTGATGGCCCGATTTACTTTTCGTGCTTTCCCAATTTTACTTTGTCATTAAATGACCCAACTATATTGCATGCCCTTTGTCTTGATATTAAAACCGAAGGTTTTCGTATGATGCAAGGTGCTGAAAACATTGTCCTTATTTATAGGATTCAATATAAAGTTATGAATACCGTTGTTCCTCGTCTAAAATGGTTAGGACCAGATCTTAGAGGATCTACAACTTTATTTATGACAAATCTTGCTAAAAGCAATATTCAAGTTCCTAAAACAATAACTTGGAATGAAGTCAAGTTACCTGTTAATTGGATGCTAGAAAATGCTAGTGAACCTGCTAAGTCTGAAAATCGTGAATTAGAAGGTTTAATCGAACATCCCGATGGTAATGTTGAAATTCGTTTCTCTAATCAGAGAAGTACTAGGATAATCCTTGGACACTCAAGAAGTTTAAATTATAGTGAAAATCCTTATCCTTTAAGTACTTCTTATAATCGCTCTATGGCTTCAGCTCCTTCTGAGTTTGATAGAGAGACTATATCTGGTACTAGGTTTACCTCTGACAGGGTTAATCAACCAGAATATAGAGTTAATACTCTACCATATGAGGTTTCAGGAACTAGGATAAAATCTCCTACTCCTTCTGATATGGGATATGATATTCATACTCTTACCATATCTAATGATTATGATAGTATTCATTACTGTCCCTTTACTGGACAGTCTAGAGAAGAATTCTTATCTAATGATAATGAATTACAAAGAAAATGGTTCTTCCTTAAAGGAAAACTAGAACAAAATAGGTATTTTTCTAGTTATAAAAGGGTTCTTAAGAGAAGCCTTGAATTAAATGAAGAACCAATGAGATTCTTTATTTTTATGAAATATCTCAAAAGAGATAATTATCCTAATTTTGAGGATACAAATTTCGTCCTTCCTTTAGAAAGTTCTTATAGAAGTCTCCTTGTTAAAAATGGTAAAACCATAACTAGTATTCATCCTCCTGAAAAGAATTTAGTTCTAAAAATTCAAGATGAGGAAATTTTAGCTACTCCTTATAGGAAAAGCAGTAATGTTGAAGCCGTTGTCGAACAAAGTAATTTTACCAATTTAACACTTCAAACATTAGGAGAACAATTAACCAGAATAGAAAAAAATGTTTCTATTAACAGAAATTTCGGAGAAGGTACTTCTAAACCTTTAAAAGGAGAAATTAGTACACCTCTCAATGTTGAAAGTAAGGTTTTATTCAAACCTATGACTTCTGAAAAACTTAATTTCAATTTTAAGAAACCTTCTGAAACTAAACAGGATATAGAAATGGTTGATGAAATTGTCAAAAGATTAAATAATCTTGGGATTAGAGAAAAGAAATGTGCTCCTTTGGATCATAATAAAAATGATTCTGATGATCCTGATTTAGGAGGTAATAGTGAATTTGATCAACTTGAAAATACTTTCAAAATTGTTGAAAACGAACCCTTTCAAGTTAACAAATTAGACTCTTCTTATAAGAAGAGACTATCTTATAGCATTCCAGCTAAACCCTATTATTTTCGTCCAACTCCTGTTGATCTACAATTAGAACAACACGGAGAATATAAGGGTGTTCAATTCGACGGTAAATGTATCAAAGAATGGAATATTGATGGAATGGCTGAATATCAAATTCAAACCATTTTACAGTACATGACTATGTATGCTACTGCTTGTAGGACTAATGGTAATCCTGACCACAATATTACTAAAGTCATTATTCATGGCTTTACTGGTCAACTTAAAGGTTGGTGGGATTTTCTTCTTATAGAAGAAGCCAGACAACATATATTAAATGCTGTCAAAAAGGAAATTATTAATGAAAATAATATTCCTCGTGAAAGAGATGTTTCTGATAGTGTTAATACACTTATTTATTCAATTGCTAAACATTTCATTGGTGCTACTACTCTGCAAATTGATAAAACTCAAGAGCAGTTAATGAACCTTCGTTGTCAAAACTTATCCCAGTTTAAATGGTATAAAGATGTGTTCTTTTCCAAAGTCCTAACTAGACAAGATTGCAATAATGATTTTTGGAAAGAAAAGTTCATATCAGGACTACCTTTATTCTTTGCTGATAGAGTTCGCAATCGGATTTGCCAAAGAGAAGGAGGGATTATACCCTATTCTCTTTACACCTTTGGTGATTTATCTTCAGAAATTATGGCTGAAGGTATTGTCTTGTGTAATGAGATAAAATTGCATAAGAAAATCCAAAAGGAGAAATTCTTGGGTGCTAAGTACCTTGGAGATTTCTGCGATCAAATGGGATTAAATTCCTTTGAAAATAATGAAAAGTTTTACAAAAAGAATTCTTATAAAACTAAAAATCATAAAACTCATGATCAAAATAAAAATGGGTTTAATAGGAAAAGAAATTTTAAAAGAAAATCTGTTCCTATTTGCTACAATTGTAAGCAACCAGGACATTATGCTAATAAATGTAAAAACAAAAGGGTTAATAATATTAACCTTGATAGTCTAAAAGAAAATTTAGACGATCTTTTTGATAATGAGCATGATCTGGAATTATCTGTTATTACAGATAAAAAAATTTCAAATTCTAGTTCCGATTCTAGTTCTGATTCTGAAGATAATCATGATTCTGATAAAAGTTCAGATTGTGATGGTAATTGTGATTATTATAAATCACTTTGTAAAACCAATGGGTTATGTGTTCTTACCCACGAACAAAATTTTGTTCTTGAAACTATTGATAAAATTTCCGATCCTAAAGAAAGGAAAGAAATTCTTAAATCCTATCTTGAGCATTATAGCAAAAAGGATATCACTAAGGATAATAATCCTAAATTAATAGAACCTGAGGCTTATAGCCTAAAAAATATTCTTAACAGAGGAAAAACCTCTAAAGATTCTAATAATAATTCTGGCTTAGACATTCTTAAACATGAGGTCAATCTTCTTAAAAAGGAGATTATAGAATTAAAATCTAGAATTATTATCCTTGAAGCAGGATATAATGATGAAGGAAACTATGAAGATGATAGTATCGCTAAAAATGAAGAATTAAATTCTTTGACCTTCATCAATATGCTTGATAGAGTTATCACTCATAAATGGCATATACAAATTACTATTGTTGTCCATAAAGAATATTTCTTTAATGTTATTGCCATGGTTGATTCTGGTGCTGATTTAAATTGCATCAATGAAGGGCTTGTTCCTTCGAGATATTTCTCAAAAACTACCGAAGTATTAAATACTGCTGATGGTAGTAAAATGCTTGTTAAATATAAATTGCAAAATACTGCAATCTGCAATAAAGGAATTTGTCTTCAAATGCCTTTTATGCTTGTGAAAAATTTATCACATAATGTTATATTAGGAAATCCTTTTCTTCACATGCTTTATCCTATAAAAAGTATTACTGAAGAAGGAATCACTAGTACTGTTAATCAACAGGACATAAAATTCAATTTTATCACTGAGCCTCGTTATCACGAGATTGATATTATTCAAAATAAAATTATTAGAAAAGAAAATTTTCTAAACTCCTTATCTCAGGAAATAGGTCATAAAAAAATTACGGAACAAATCAATAATAAATTTGTAAAAGAGAAAATTTCTCAGTTACAAACTTATATTGAAAATACTGTTTGTTCTGATCTTCCTACTGCCTTTTGGCAAAGGAAAAAGCATATGGTTAGATTACCATATGAACCTAATTTCGAAGAAAATCAAATTCCTACTAAAGCTAGACCTATTGCAATGGGACCTAGGCATCTCGAAATTTGCAAAAAGGAAATTGATGATTTACTTGTTAAAGGACTTATTAGAAAATCCTATAGTCCTCGGAGTTGCCCAACATTTTATGTTGAAAATGCTGCTGAGTTAGAACGTGGTGTACCTAGGCTTGTTATCAATTATAAACCTTTAAATAAGGTCTTAAGATGGATTAGGTATCCTATCCCTAACAAGAGGGACTTGTTAAATAGACTTTTTTCGGCCAAAATAATGTCTAAATTTGATATGAAATCTGGATTTTGGCAAATACAAATTGATGAAAAGGATAGGTATAAAACTGCCTTTACTGTTCCATTTGGTCATTATGAATGGAATGTTATGCCTTTTGGGCTCAAAAATGCCCCTTCTGAGTTTCAAAATATTATGAAATATTTTGAGTCCTTATATGGATTTCTGTATTGTTTATATTGATGATGTTTTAATTTTCTCAGAAAACATTGATCAACATTTTAAACATTTGAAAGCATTTATTAATGCTGCTAAAATAGCTGGGTTGGTTATATCAGCTAAGAAAATCAAAATATTCCATTCATAATGACCAAAAGGCAGAACCACCGCTGACATCACCAGTCGAAGGTTGAGATCCTCTTGAACGCACAACACTGGTATGCGGATTCAACTCAAAGCTTCTTTTATCGAATAGCTTTTTTACCTGGTTTGCGCCCACCAATTCCATTCCTTTGTTTTCCTTCCCCGATTGCCATGCCTGTGAAAGGAAATCGAGATTAGCATAATATCTCAACAGCGAGATGAAAATGTGAACTTTTGAAGCGTGAGTACATACGATAATAGACTTATTGGTTGGTATGGAAACGTAGACTCTACTGTTCTCTCTTCTTTCCACTTATGATTATCAGCTCTAGAATCCTGATGCTGTAACCGTCAGACTTGAATACATCCCTTCCATAGCATATTCAGGAATCTAGTGTTCTTTCAAGAAATAAATTAGATTAGTAGGAAGTTTTTAAAAAATGAATAACTGTCCCAAAAATATTTGAAATAGTAACTATACAAATAAAATATTTAGCAAAATGTATATAAGCGTTACTATGGTAGCATTTTTTACAATGTGCGATACTTTGAATAGCGTTTTTATGAAAAACACCACCACAAGTGGCGTTTTTTTTATTTTACGTTTTTTTGACGACTCGATGTTTAATTAAAAATAAAATTATGTATCTATTAATTTGTTTTTGTGTAATAAGTAGATATTTTAATTGCGATTCAAATGATGCAAAAATATTAAATTTGGACTTACAAATTGACTGTACGCTCTGTCGTAAGTTGAAATATGAAAATTTGACTTAAACAAATATAACTCAGACCCTGTAAGACCAAACTGACCACAGTGAACGTCATTTATGTCGTAATTCAATTATCTACCTAGGGTAATTTTGTTGATTAGAAATACAGTGATTTTTTAACATAACATCGCTTGTCTTATAATTTGACCGAAATAATTAAATGCATTAAGTGAGAAATTTAATTATGTAATTACTCAAAAAAACAAAAAAAACTTACAGTGCGTAGCTAATTTAAGTACGAATTAAATGACTCTAACTAGACGTTACTTTTTTACTTTTAGATTGACCGTATAACACGATACGTAAAAAACTCTACATACAATACAAAACAACCAAACCGTGTTTTAAACAGTAAATTCACTGTTTAAACATTGATTTAATTAGTAAATTCACTGTTTAAATAATGAATTTACTGTTTAAAACACCGTTTGGTTGTTTTTGTATTGTACGTAGAGTTTTTTACGTTTCGTATTATACAGTCAGTCTAAAAGTAAAAAATTAACGTATATTTAGCGTCATTTAATTCGTAATTAAATTAGCTACGCAAATATTTTTTTTGAGTAAGTACATAATTAAATTTCTCACCTAATGCATTTAATTATTTCGGTCAAATTATAAGACCAACGATGTTATGTTAAAAAATCACTGTATTTCTAATAAAAAGTATTATCATAAGGAGATAATTGAATTACGACATAAATGACGTTCACTGTGGTCTGTTTGGACTTACACGATCTGAGTTATATTCTTTTAAGTCAAATTTTCATATCTCAACTTACGGTAGAGCGTACAGTCAATCCGTAAGTCCAAATTTAATATTTGTTTTGCATCATTTGAATCGCAATTAAAATATCTACTTATTACAATTTTTTTAATAGATACATAATTTTATTTTTAATTAAATACCGAGTCGTAAAAAAACGTAAAAAAGAGAAAAGGAAAAAAAAATAACGCCACCTCATGTTGCGTTTTTTGAAAAACGCTACTCGAAATACCGCACATTGTAAAAAACGCTAACCCCATTAGCGCTTATATACATTTTGCTAAATATATTTTTTGTATAGTTATTTTTTCAAATATTTTTTGCGCAGTGATTATTTTTGAAATCTAATACAGTTTCCAAATCCATACTGTTTCCAAATCTAATATCTTGGGTTCCATCTCTTCATCAAGTAACACAGTACTAGCTGTTAAGTCTGTGATTTTTAGCCGAGAATCCTCATGCAGGTACAGTAGGCCTCTTGAAATTCAATCTGTGCTTACCTTGTCCACTCTAGCAGTCTGCTTTTCGTGGGATCTGACTTTGTAAGACAATGACACCAAGTTAGGTTAGATTCAGGGAGATTTTGTTTTTTCAATTTATCGGAGGAAGGAGATAGACAGACCGAATAAAAATGCATCTAGATGAGGAGGTTAGGCAGGTACTCATAACAAGAATCTTTTCTTCTCCTGTTATGCAGCATCTTAACAGCCTTACTAGATTTCTCTGTTGGAGTTTCACAAGCAACACGACTTTGTTCTTGAATTCTTCCATGCCTTGGCTTGATCGCATCGAAAACCTTTTATCTGCTATTTCCTTTCCATCGCTTAGCTAGTTAGTTTCTGTTAAGATCGCAAGGAGAATTCTGTTTTTTATTGTATTTTTCCTTGAAAATCTGATACATACAAGTAATCCCTTTCTATAGGGTTCTACAATGCTAACTATGGTAACTACTAGCTATGGTAGCTACTGATTACATGAATATATCGTTCCTTGTTTTCATCTTATATTTAAGTGCTAGAATACTTTCTATATTCTAACACTCCCCCTCCCTCAAGTTGAGTAGGGTCTTTAATTCTCAGCTTGCGTAATACTGACTCAAACACCTTTCATGTAACTGCATTGGTGAGAATATTTGTCAGCTGATCTTCAGACCTGACAAACGGTAGCTTAGTGGTACCATCTTCGATTTTCTCCTTTATAAAATGTCGATCCACTTCCACATGTTTCGTTCCGTCGCGTTGTACCAGAAAAATCGTTTGTTTATAAGCAGAAATTAACATTTGATTTTTATTATGATTATGTTATAAAAACTGTAGAAGAAGCAATTCACTTAAATGAGGGAGATAATACTTTTCAACTCTTGAGCCAATATTTAATTGAAAACATAAAGAAAAATATAAATTCTTACATTTAGGAATGATTCAAATTGATCTTAAACCTACTTTCACGTTAGGATTAAATACTTCTGCCTTAATTTGTGTTCGTGATAAACGACACTTAAGGTTTACTGACTCCTTATTAGGAATAGTTGAAAGCAGTTTATGTGATGGCCCAATTTACTTTTCGTGCATTCCAAATTTTACTTTGTCATTAAATGACCCTACAATATTACATGCTCTTTGCCTACACATAAAAACTGAAGGATTTAGAATGATGCAAGGTGCTGAAAAATATAGTCGTAATATATAGGATTCAATACAAAGTTATGAACACTGTTGCTCCTAGACTTAAATGGTTAGGATCAATAACCTTGTCTATGACCAATCTTGCTAAAAGCAATGTTCAAATTCCAAAAACAATAACTTGGGATCAAGTTAAATTACCAGCAAAACTGGATGCTAGAAAACGCTAGCGAACCTGTTAAGTTAGAAAATAGAGAATTAGAAGGCTTAATAGAATATCTCGATGGTAATGTTGAAATTAGGTTATCTAGTCAGAGAATAGCTCGCCTAAATTTAAAAAGTTCTAGAAGCTTAAACTCTAGCCAAAATCTTTCACGATTTTCGGACAGACATTCAACGTCTTCTGTTCCTATTACTAATCTTGAAAGATAAACTATATATGGAACCAGATTTACTTCTGATGGAGTAAATTAACCAGAATATAGGGTTAATTTAACACAATCCAACATTTCAGAAATTAAGATAAAATCTCCTACTCCATCTGATATGGGATATGATATTCATACTCTTACTTTATCAGAAGAGTTAAATGAGATCCAATTTTGCCCCTTAATAGGATATATTAGAGAAGAATTTGTCTCTAAAGAAAATGAATTACAAAGAAAATGTTTTTTCTTAAAAAGAAAATCTGAACAAAATAAACATTTTTCTTTGTAAAAAGGGTTCTAAAAAGAAGTTTAGAATTAAACGAAGAACCTATGAAATTCTTTAAATTTATGAAATTTATTGAAAAAGATAAATATCTTAATTTTGAGGATAAATATGTATTTCTTCCATTAGAAAGTTCTTATTGGAATTGTTTAGTTAATAATGGAAAAATTGTTACTAGTATTCATTCGCCAGAAAAACGTTTAGTTATAAAAATTCAGGATGAAGAGGTTTATGCTACTCCTTATAGGAAAAGCAATAATGTTGAAGACGTTGTTGAACAAAGTAATTTAACAAATTTAACTCTTCAAACAATGGGAGATCAATTAAATAGAATTGAGAAAAATGTTTATGTTAATAGAAACTTTGGAGAAGGAACCTCTAAATTTGTGCCTAAAGGAAAAGAGATTCTTGAAAAAGAACCTCTTCAGGTTGAAACAAAGGTTTTATTCAAACCGATGTCTTCTGAAAAATTTGAATTTAATTTCAAAAAACCACATGAAAATCAGGACTCTCAAATGGTTGATGAAATAGTTAAAAGATTAAAAAAATCTTGGAATAAAATAAAGAGATTGTGCTCCTTTAGGGAATGATCAAGAGCAAGAAAATTTAGATAGTTCATCTGAAGCTTCAAAAATTGAAGAAGAAGATAAAGAAATTAATCAACTTGAAAATATTTTCTCGCCTCAACAAGATGAAAATCAATATTTTCAAGTCAATAAATTATCTTCTTCTTATAAGAAGAAATTGTCTTATAGCATTCTAGCAAAACCCAATTATTACAAGTCAACTCAAGTTGATCTGCAATTAGAACAACATGATAGTTATGGTGTAATTCAATTTGATGGAAAATCCATTACTGAATGGAATATTGATGGAATGGCTGAATATCAAATTCAAACAGTCTTGCAATACATGAGAATGTATGCAACTGCTTGTAGAGCTAATAATAAATCTGACAACAAATCATTAAGGCCTTAATTCGTGGGTTTACTGGCCAACTTAAAAGCTGGTGGGATTTTCTTCTTACAGAAGAAGCTAAGAACATGTTTTAAATGTTGTTAAAAGGGAATTAATAATTCCTGAAGTAGCCTTAATTGCTAGAGGAACGAGAACTGATTCTTTAATGGAAACAGAAATTTCTGATAATGTTAATACACTAATTTATTCAATTGCAAAACATTTTATAGGTGCTACAACTTTGCAAATTGATAAAACTCAAGAGCAATTAATGAATTTGTGTTGTCAAAACTTATCTCAGTTTAAATGGTATATAGATGTTTTCTTTTCTAAAGTCTTAACTAGACAAGATTGTGGAAATGATTTCTGGAAAGAAAAGTTCTTATTAGGACTACCCCTATTCTTTGCGGAAAGAGTTCGTAATAGAATTAAGCAGAGAGAAGGAGAGACTTTTCCATATTCTTTTTATACTTTTGGAGATCTTTCTTCAGAAATTATGGCTGAAGGAATAGTCTTATGTAATGAAATGAAATTGCATAAGAAAATCCAAAAGGAAAAAATCTTATGAACAAAATACCTAGGAGACTTTTGTGAGGAAATAGGTTTAAATCCTTCAGAACCTAAAGAAAAACATCAAAATAAAAGGTTTAATAAGATCTCGTATAAAAATTATGATCATAGGAATAATGATTATCAGAATCATAAACCTAAGAGAAGAAAAATGTTTGAAAAAAGAACTAATAATAATTTCAAAAAATCAGTTCCAATTTGTTATAATTGTAAAAAACCAGGACATTACGTTAATAAGTGTAAAATAAAAAATAAAGTTAATAGTATAGATATAGAAGGTTTAAAAGAAACCTTAGAATATTCCTTTTGTTAATAATGAACAACAAGATTTAGAAATATCTGTTATAATGGATAGAAATTTGTCTGAAAATTCAGAGTCTAATGAAAGCTTTGAAAATGATAAGGAATCATATTGTGATGGAAATTGTGATGATTATAAATCACTTTGTAAAGCTAATGGGTTATATGTTCTTACTCGTGAACAAAATTTTATTCTAGAAACGATTGATAAGAAAGGAAAGAAGTTCTTAAATCTTATCTAGAACAATATAGTCAAAAGGATTTAAAGGATAATTCTCTGGACGGAAAATTGAAAATCAAAGAACGAGAGGCTTATAGTCGTAAAGAAATATTAAGCATAAATAAATATGTTAGAGAAAAAGAGGTTAATACTTCTAATAATGGATTAGATATTCTAAGGCAAGAAGTAAAGATCCTTAAAAATGAAATTGGTGAATTAAAAACTAGAGTTCTTATTTTAGAAACTCAATACAACGAAGAAGGAAATTATGAGAATGAAGAAACAATTTCTGAACATGAGGAAATGAATTCCTTAACATTTGTTAATATGCTTGATAGGGTTATTACTCACAAATGGCATATTAAAATTACAATTGTAGTTCAAAAAGAATATTTTTTTTCCTGTAATTGCTATGGTAGATTCTGGAGCATATTTAAATTGCATAAATGAAGGTTTAGTTCCCTCAAGATATTTCTCGAAAACAACTGAGGTATTAAATACTGCCGATGGTAGCAAAATGCTTGTCAAGTATAAATTGCAAAATACTGTAGTTTGTAATAAAGGAATTTACGTGGAAATGCCTTTTATTCTGGTGAAAAGTTTATCACATGATGGTATTCTAGTAAATCCTTTTCTTCATATGGTTTATCCAATAAAAAGCATAACTGAAAAAGGTATTACTAGTACGGTTAATCAACATGATCTAATCTTTAATTTTGTAACTGAACCTCGTTATCACGAGATTGATATAATTAAAAAGAAATTGGATAGGAAAGAAAAATTTCTTAATTCTTTAACTCAGGAAATAAGTTATAAAAAATAGCTGAGCAAATTAAAACAAAACCAATTTAGGAGAAAATTTATCAATTACAAAATTATGTAGAAAAAAACAGTTTGTTCTGACTTGCCTACTGCCTTTTGGGAAAGAAAAAAACATATGGTTAAATTACCATATGAACCAAATTTTATGAAAACAAATTCCAACTAAGGCTAGACCTATAGCTATGGGACCAAGGCACTTGAAAATTTGTAAAACATAAATTGATGAATTACTTGTTAAAGGACTTATTCGAAAATCTTATAGTCCTTGGAATTGTCCAGCCTTTTGTGTAGAAAATGATGTAGAATTAGAACGTGGAGTTCCTAGGTTGGTTATTAATTATAAACCTTTAAATAAGGTTTGAAGATGGATCAGATATATCATTCCTAATAAAAGGGATTTGTTAAATAGGCTTTGTACAACTAAAATTATGTCAAAATTTGATATGAAATCAGGATTTTGGCAAGTCCAAATTGCTGAAGCTGATAGGTATAAAACTGCCTTTACTGTTATTTTTGGTCATTACGAATGAAATGTTATGCCTTTTGGGCTTAAGAATGCCCCCTCTGAATTTCAGAATATTATGAATGATATATTTAGTCCTTATATATCATTATGCATCGTTTATATAGATGATGTATTAATTTTCTCAAATAATATAGATCAACATTTTAAACATTTAAAAGCATTTATTAATGCTGTTAAGAAAGCTGGATTAGTTGTTTTAGTTAAGAAAATTAAGCTATTCCAAACCGAATTTCGGTTTCTTGGACATATTATTAAACAATGGACTATATTCCCAATTGATAGATTAATTGCATTTGCTGGAAAATTTTCAGATGAAATAAAAGAAAAAACTCAATTACAAAGATTTCTAGGAAGTCTTAATTATATAACAGACTTTTATAAGGATCTTGCAAAATATGCTAAACCTTTATTTGAAAGGTTAAAGGAAAAACCCTCCTGATAGTTTGAGGAACATACTAAGGCTGTTCAGAAAATAAAATCTAAGATTAAGGAAATTCTTTACTTAGCAATAGCCCAACCTGATGCTTTTAAAATTGTTCAAACTGATGCATCAGAGTTAGGTTATGGTGGTATCCTAAACTAAAGGATAGGCAATAAAGAAACTCTAGTGCGATATGCATTTGGAGCTTGGCAAGGGCAAGAAAAAATTATGCTACTGTTAAGAAAGAAAATCTTTCTATAGTATTATGTGTTCAAAAATTTGAAAGTGATTTAATAAATCAAAAATTCATTATAAGAGTAGATTGTAAATCTGTTAAGGACATTATAGAAAAAATGTTAAAAATAAAACATCTAAACAAAGTTTAGCACGATGGCAAGACATATTGTCTGTATTTGATTTTTATATGGAGTTTATTAAAGGATCATATAATTCTTTACCTGATTTCTTAATTCGAGAATTTTACAGGGAAATAATGGATAAGAAGAAGAAAAAAGATAAATGGAATTCAATTGTAGCTTCCTCTTCTTCTTCGCCTTATAAGGCGACTTTCAACAAAACACCTGCCCAGCTAAAAGCTGAAGCCTTAAAGGCTATCCCTAATGATATGCGGCTTAGGGAAGATGTTTATAAAATATCTAGAAAAAATTCAGAACAAGCTAATGAGTTTGTATATCCATTTATTCCTTACTCTATGGTTTGGATTTCTCCTATTGAGCAAAAATATGCTCATTTAATTTCTGAAGAAATTTCATCCTTTTATATAAGGGAATTTTCGAATCCTTACTTCTATCTGAAAGAAACAAATTTTTACATATCATTATTACAGGTTACCCAATTTGTAGATTTTGATAGTATCACCCGAGGTGGGAATGATTGGGCTTATTCTAAAGCCTTTATTAAAAATGTTGACACCAGAACAATGGAATGGAGATCTCTTTGGTTATAACGAAATTCCCAAAACTGGAAGAAAATTAGAAAATATTGGTTTAACTACTTTGATTATAACAAAGCATGGGATGGTGCTTTCCTATATGAAAATAAACCAAAGAAGCACACCTGGTTTTTCCAATTCCGGGATATTGAATCAACCACTAATTTTCTTGAGTGGTTTGTAAAATGGTTTTACATTTGGGGTACATACCCTATCATTTTTTCTTATAAAATCAGAACATTTTATGAACAATTTGCAAAAGGAAAATGCAAGTTCTCCTTTTAAACATCAAGATCTTATTTTCACAGTTCTATATAGAGTCCCATGGATTTTAAAATGGGAAGTTTTTAAGGCTAATGCGCCTGTACAAAAACTTGGGGAAACAATTTCAACATTTCCTTATTTAGAAAGAAAAATATTTATAAAATGGTGGGATAAATATGAATTTTTTTCGTGAAGTTTCTGTTTATTCTCAAAAAGGAATGATGAGTATAAAACCCTTAATTAAGGTTCCTGATTCTCCTGAAACTCCTAAATATGATATGGCTAACCTCTTAAAAGAGTTGTTATCCTCTTCATCTAAAGTCGAATTAAAAAGCAATTAAGGGAAATCCTTGATGATTCAGATGAAGAAAGTATTGGAGAGGCTAATAGCCGTGAAGATGATTTCATGCAAGATTCTCAAGATCCTGATGCATGAAGACGTAAGCCCTTACACCATCACTAATTAGTGCAGTTTACTATTCATAAATAGTAAAAGAACTTTTACAGAATAGTACTTGTCTGCCACTTCCTTGTTGATGATGGAGTTCTGAAATCCACAGCTTGAATCTGGAGTGAAGATGCCTTATTTAAGAGAGCCTCGTCCTAAATGAAGGACACCTTTCGAGAACACACACACACACACACACTTTAATCTTCTGATCTAGTGTACTCATCGAGTCTATACATACCTCTTAGTGTTTTCGATCTAAGGAAGACTTTGAATGACTTGTTAGTATTTGATTTTGAAGATTGAGTTATACTCTTTCTCGAACAAAAATTGTGTTGTGAAACCCGGTGAAACCTTAAGTCCCGTACCCTTATTCCCGTAAGGCCATAAATCCTGAGAGAGGTATGCAGGGTTGGTGATAAGTCGTTGACAATGATCAACACAACAATGTTTGGGTTTGGTAGAACTTGGTCTAATTTATCGAATACTGCTAGTAATAAAGATAATAAAGTTCTTAGAAAGTAGAATCTTTCTAAAGAACACAAACTTAAAATAAAAGAACAATTACTGAGCAGCAAAAGGAAGACTTAACAAACTTCACACAATATTATTATTAATATTAACATAATGTTTACAAATATTAACTTCAAAATACTTAATTTAAATAACAAACATAATAACACAATTGAAACTAAAATATAAGTTTTAAACATAAACTGTTACACTACTACATACCTGAGCACTTGGCTCTGAAACACTAAGATCGAAAACACTAAGAGGTATGTATAGACTCGATGAGTTCACTAGATCAGAACATTAGAGAGATAGAGGGAGAGAGTGTGTATATGCGTGTTCGAAAGATGTCCTTCATTTAGGACGAGGCTCTCTTAAATAAGCCATCTTCACTCCAGATTCAAGCTTTGGATTTCAGAGCTCCATCATCAACAAGGAAGTGGCAGACATGTACTATTTGTTCTTTTATGTAAAGTGAACAGTAAAAGAAACAATAATTCAATTAATAAGTCAAAAGATAAATAGTAAAAGTTCTTTTAATATTTATGAATAGTAAACTGCACTAATTAGTGCTGACGTAAGGGCTTACGTCTTCATGCATCAGGATCTTGAGAATCTGCATGAAATCATCGTCAGGGCTATTAGCCTTTCCAATACTTTCTTCATCTGAATCATCAATGATTTCCCTTAATTTCCTTTTTAATTCGGATTTATATTAAGAGGATAACAACTCTTTTAAGAGGTTAGCCATATCCTTTTTAGAAGTTTCAGGAGAATCATAAACCTTAATTAAGGGTTTTATACTGATCATTCCTTTTTGAGACTAAACAAAATCTTCACGAAAAAAATTCATATTTATCCCACCATTTTATACATATTTTTCTTCCTAAATAAGGAATTGTTGAAATTGTTTCCCCAAATTTTTGTACACGCGCATTAACCTTAAAAACTTCCCATTTTTAAAATCCGTGGGACTCTATATAGAACTGTGAAAATACGTTTAGGATGTTTAAAAGGAGAACTTGCATTTTCCTTTTCAAATTTTTTATAAAATGTTCTGATTTTATTAGGAAAAATGATAAGGTGTGCACCTCAAATGTAAAACCATTTTACAAACCACTGAGGAAGATTAGTGGCTGATTCAATATCCCGGAATTGGACAAATCAGGTGTGTTTCTTTTGTTTATTTTCATATAGGAAAGCACCATCCTATGCTTTGATATAATCAAAGTAGTTAAACCAATATTTTTTTATTTTTCTTCCAGTTTTGGGAATTTCATTATAACGAAAGAGATCACCATTCCATTGTTCTGGTATCAAAACATTTTTAATAAAGGCTTTAGAATAAGCCCAATCATTCCCACCTCGGGTAATACTATCAAAATCTACAGATTGGGTAACCTGTAATATTGATATGTAAAATTTTGTTTCTTTCAGATAAAAGTAAGGACTCGAAAATTATCTTATATAAATTTCTTCAGAATTTAAATGAGCATATTTTTGCTTGATAGGAGAAATTCATACCATAGAGTAAGGAATAAATGGACATACAAACTCATTAGCTTGTTCTGAATTTTTTCCTGATATTTTATAAGCATATTCCCTAAGCCGCATATCATTAGGGATAGCCTTTAAGACTTCAACTTTTAATTGAGCAGGTATTTTGTTGAAAGCCACCTGATAAGGCGAAGAAGAAGAATCTACAATTGCTTTCTCTTTCTCTTTTTTCTTCTTCTTATCCATTATTTCCCTCTAAAAATTCTCGAGTTAAGAAATTTAGTAAAGAATTACCTGATCCTTTAATAAACTCCATATCAAAATCAAATACAGACAATTTGCCTTGCCATTGTGCAAAATTTTGTTTAGATGCTGTTTTTTTAACATCTTTTTCTATAATGTCCTTAGCAGATTTACAATCTACTCGTATAAGGAATTTTTGATTTATTAAATCACTTTCAAATTTTTGAACACATAATACTATAGAAAGAATTTACTCTTAACAGTCGAATAATTTTATCTTGGCCCTTGCCAAGCTCCATATGCATATTGCACTAGAGTTTCTTTATTGACTATCATTTGCTTTAGGATACCACCATAACCTAACTCTTATGCATCAGTTTTAACAATTTTAAAAGCATCAGGTTGGGCTATTGCTAAGCAAGGAATTTCCTTAATCTTAGCTTTTATTTTCTGAACAGCCTTAGTATGTTCCTCAAACCATTCAGGAGGGTTTTTCCTTAACCTTTCAAATAAACGTTTATCATCTTTTGCAAGATCCTTATATAAATCTGCTATATAATTAAGTCTTCCTAGAAATCTTTGTAATTGAGTTTTTTCTTTTATTTCATCTGGAAATTTTCCAGCAAAGGCAATTAATCTATCAATTGGGAATATAATCCATTCTTTAATAATATGTCCAAGAAACCGAATTTCGGTTCGGAATAGCTTATTTGTATTAGCTGAAACAACTAATCCAGCTTTATTAACAGCATTAATAAATGCTTTTAAATGTTGATCTATATTATTTGAGAAAATTATTACATCATCTATATAAACGATGCATAATGATATATAAGGACTAAATATATCATTCATAATATTCTGAAATTCAGAGGGGGCATTCTTAAGCCCAAAAGGCATAACATTTCACCTGTAATGACCAAAAGACAGTTTTATACCTATCAGCTTCAGTAATTTGGACTTGCCAAAATCCTGATTTCATGTCAAATTTTGACATAATTTTAGCTGTATAAAGCCTATTTAACAAATCCCTTTTATTAGAAATTGGATATCTAATCCATCTTAAAACCTGATTTACAGGTTTATAATTAATAACCAACCTAGGAACTCCACGTTCTAATTCTGCATCATTTTCTACACAAAAGGCTGGACAACTCCAAGGACTATAAGATTTTCGAATAAGTTCTTTAACAAGTAGTTCATCAATTTATGTTTTACAGATTTCTATGTGCCTTGGTTCCATAGCTATAGGCCTGACCTTAGTTGGAATTTGTTTTTCATCAAAATTTGGTTCATATAGTAATTTAACCATATTTTTTGTTCTTTCCCAAAAGGCACTAGGCAAGTCAGAACAAACAACTTTTGAATTTGCTCAGCTATTTTTTTTATAACTTATTTACTAAGTTAAAGAATTAAGAATTTTTTCTTTCTTATCCAATTCTTTTCAATTATATCAATCTCGTGATAACAAGGTTCAGTTAAAAAAAAAATAAAGATTAGATACTGTTGATTAACTGTACCAGTAATACCTTTTTCAGTTATGCTTTTTATTGGATAAAGCATATGAAGAAAAGGATTTCCTAGAATAACATCATACGATAATTTTTTCACCAGAATAAAAGGCATTTCGAGGCAAATTCCTTTTTACAAACTGCAGTATTTTGCAATTTATACTTGACAAGCATTTTTCTACCGTCAGCAGTATTTAATACCTCAGTTGTTTTCGAGAAATATCTCGAGGGAACTAAACCTTCATTTATGCAATTTAAATCTACTCCAGAATCTACCATAGCAATTACAGCGAAACAATATTCTTTATGAACCACAATAGTAATTTTTATATGCCATTTATGAGTAATAACCCTATCAAGCATATTAACAAAGGTTAAGGAATTCATTTCTTCATTCTCATAATTTCCTTCTTCATTGTATTGAGTTTCTAAAATAATAACTCTAGATTTTAATTCACCAATTAACTTTGTAAGGATCTTTACTTCTTGCCTTAGAATATCTAAGCCATTATTAGAAGTATTAACCTCTTTTTCTCTAACAAATTAATTCTGCTTAATATTTCTTTAAGACTATAAGCCTCTGGTTCTTTGATTTTCAATTTTTCGTCCAGAGAATTATCCTTGAACCTTTTGACTATAGTGTTCTAGATAAGATTTAAGAACTTCTTTCCTTTCTTTAGGGTCAGAAATCTTATCAATCGTTTCTAGAATAAAATTTTGATCCCGAGTAAGAACATATAACCCATTAGCTTTACAGAGTGATTTATAATAATCATAATTTCCATCACAATTTGATTCATTATCAGATTTTAAGCTTTCATTAAATTCTGAATTTTCAGAGAAATTTGTATCCATTATAACAGATATTTCTAAATCTTGTTATTCATTATTAACAAACAGATTTTCTAAGGTTTCTTTTAAACCTTCTATATCTATACTATTAACTTTATTTTTTATTTTACACTTATTAGAGTAATGTCCTGTTTTTTTTTTACAATTATAACAAATTGGAACTGATGTTTTCCAATTATTATTAGTTCTTCTTTTTTCAAACCTTTTTTTCCTATTAGGTTTATGATTCTGATAATCATTATTCCTATGATCATATTTTTTATACGAGATCTTATTAGACCTTTTGTTTTGATATTTTTCTTTAGGTTCTGAAGGATTTAAACCTATTTGCTCACAAAAATCTCCAAGGTATTTTGTTCCTAAAATTGTTTCCTTTTGAATTTTCTTATGCAATTTCATTTAATTACATAAGACTTTTCCTTCAGCCATAGTTTATGAAGAAAGATCTCCAAAAGTATAAGGATAATAGGAAATAGTCCCTCCCTCTTTCTACCTAATTCTATTACGAACTCTTTCCGCAAATAATTGGGGTAGTCCTCATAAGAACCTTTCTTTCCAGAAATCATTTCCACAGTTTTGTCTAGTTAAGGCTTTATAAAAGAAAACATCCTTATACCATTTAAACTGAGATAAGTTTTGACAACACAAATTCATTAATTGCTCTTGAGTTTTATCAATTTGAAAAGTTGTAGCACCTATAAAATGTTTTGCAAGTGAATAAATTAGTGTATTAACACTATCACGAATTTCTGTTTCCATTAAAGAACTTGTCCCCGTTGCTCTAGCAATTAAGGCTCCTTCAGGAATTATTAATTCCCTTTTAACAACATTTAAAATATGTTTTCTAGCTTATTTTGTAAGAAGAAAGTCCCAGCAACCTTTAAGCTGGCCAGTAACCATGAATTAAGGCCTTAGTGATTTGTTGGTCAGAGTTATTATTATCTCTACAAGTAGTTGCATGCATTGTCATGTATTGCAAGACTGTTTGAATTTGATATTCAGCAATTCCATCAATATTCCATTCAGTAATGGATTTTCCATGAAATTGAATTGCACCATAACTATCATGTTGTTCTAATCGCAGTTCAATTCGAGTTGGCCTATAATAATAGGGTTTTGCTGGAATGCTATAAGACAATTTCTTCTTATAAGAAGAAGATAATTTATTGACTTGAAACGATTGATTTTCATCTTGTTCAAGCGAGAATTTTTTTTTAAGTTGATTAATTTCTTCATCAATTTTTGAAGCTTCAGATGAACTATCTAAATTTTCTTGCTCTTGATCATTCCCTAAAGGAGCACAATCCCTTTCTTTTATTCTAAGTTTTTTTAATCTTTTAACAATATCATCAACCATTTGAGAGTACTGATTTTCAGGTGGTTTTTTGAAATTAAATTCAAATTTTTCAAAAGACATCGGTTTGAATAAAACCTATGTTTCAATCTGAAGAGGTTCTTTTTCAAGAATCTCTTTTCCTTTAGGCACAAATTTAGAGGTTCCTTCTCCAAAGTTTCTATTAACAGAAACATTTTTCTCAATTCTATTTCTTTGATCTTCCATTGTTTGAAGAGTTAAATTTGTAAAATTACTTTGTTCAATAACGACTTCAACATTATTGCTTTTCCTATAAGGAGTAGCATAAACCCCTTCATCCTGAATTTTTAACCTTTTTTCTGGCGCATGAATACTAGTAACAATTTTTCCATTGTTAACTAAAAAATTCCTATAAGAACTTTCTAATGGAAGAATTACATTTTTATCCTCAAAATTAGGATATTTATCTTTTTCAATAAATTTAAAGAATTTCATAGGTTCTTCGTTTAATTCTAAACTTATTTTTAGAACCCTTTTATACAAAGAAAAATGTTTATTTTGTTCAGATTATTTTTAAAGAAAAACCATTTTCTTTGTAATTCATTTTCTTTAGAGAAAAATTCTTCTCTAATCTGTCATGTTAAGGGGCAAAATTGGATCTCATTTAACTCTTCTGATAAAGTAAGAGTATGAATATCATATCCCATATCAGATGGAGTAGGAGATTTTATCCTAATTTCTGAAATGTCGGATTGTGTTAAATTAACCCTATATTCTGGTTGAATTACTCCATCAGAAGTAAATCTGGTTCCAGATATAGTTTCTCTTTCAAGATTAGTAATAGGAACAGAAGACGTTGAATGTCTGTCCGAAAATCTTGAAAGATTTTGGCTAGAGTTTAAGCTTCTAGAGCTTCCTAAATTTAGGCGAGCTATTCTCTGATTAGAGAACCTAATTTCAACATTACCATTTGGATATTCTATTAAGCCTTCTAATTCTCTATTTTCTGACATAACAGGTTCGCAAACATTTTCTAGCATCCAGTTTTGCTGGTAATTTAACTTGATCCCAAGTTATTGTTATTGGAATTTGAACATTGCTTTTAGTAAGATTGGTCATAAACAAGGTTGTTGATCCTCTCAAATCTGGTCATAACCATTTAAGTCTAGGAACAACAGTGTTCATAACTTTGTATTGAATCCTATTTATTAGGACTATATTTTCAGCACCTTGCATCATTCTAAATCCTTCAGTTTTTATGTGTAGGCAAAGAGCATGTAATATTGTAGGGTCATTTAATGACAAAGTAAAATTTGGAAAGCACGAAAAGTAAATCGGGCCATCACATAAACTGCTTTCAACTATTCCCAATAAGGAGTCAATAAATCTTAAGTGTCGTTTATTACGAACACAGATTAAGGCATAAGTATTTAATCCTAACCTAAAAGTAGGTTTAAGACCGATTTGAACCATTACTAAATATAAGAATTTATATATTTGTTTTTGTTTTTTCAATTAAAGATCGAATTCAAGCTGCGGATTTCAGAGCTGCATCATCAACAAGAAAGTGGCAGACAGGTACTATTTGTTCTTTTCTATAAAGTGAACGATAAAAGAAACAATAATTCGACTAATAAGTCAAAATATAAATAGTAAAAGTTCTTGTACTATTTATGAATAGTAAACTGCACTAATTAGTGCTGACGTAAGGGCTTACGTTTTCATGCGTCAGGATCTTGAGAATCTTGCATGAAATCATCTTCAAGGCTATTAGCCTCTCCAATACTTTCTTCATCCGAATCATCAAGGATTTCCCTTAATTGCTTTTTTAATTTGGCTTTAGATGAAGAGAATAACAACTCTTTTAAGAGGTTAGCCATAGCCTTTTTAGGAGTTTCAGAAGAATCAGGAACCTTAATTAATGGTTTTATACTCATCATTCCTTTTTGAGAATAAACAGAATCTTCCCGAAAAAAAATTCATATTTATCCCACCATTTTATAACTAGTTTTTATCCTAAATAAGGAATTGTTGAAATTGCTTCCCCAAATTTTTGTACAGGCGCATTAGCATTAAAAAATTCCCATTATAAAATCCATGGGACTCTATATAGAACTGTGAAAATAAGTTCAGGATGTTTAAAAGGAGAACTTGCATTTTTCTTTTCAAATTGTTCATAAAATGTTCTGATTTTATCAGGAAATATGGTAGGGTGTTCACCCCAAATGTAAAACTATTTTACAAACCACTGAGGAAGATTAGTGGCTGATTCAATATCCCGGAATTGAAAAAACTAGGTGTGCAGAACACACACACACACACACATACCCCCCACTCTCTCTCCAATCTCCTGATCTAGTGTACTCATCGAGTTTAAATTTTTTTACTTTCCTATCCAATTTCTTTTAAATTATATCAATATTGTGATAACGAGGTTCAGTTACAAAATCTTAGATCTTGTTGATTAACAGTACTAGTAATACCTTTTTCAATTATGGTTTTTATTGGATAAAGCATATGAAGAAAATGATTTCCTAGAATAACATCATGTGATAATTTTTTCACCAGAATAAAAGGCATTTCCAAGCAAATTCCTTTATTACAAACTGTAGTATTTTGCAATTTATACTTGTTGCTACCGTCAGTAGTATTTAATACCTCAGTTGTTTTTGAGAAATATCTCGAGGGAACTAAACCTTCATTTATGCAATTTAAATCTACTCCAGAATCTACCATAGCAATTACAGAGAAACAATATTATTTATGAACTACAATAGTAATTTTAATATGCCATTTGTGAGTAATATCCCTATCAAGCATATTAACAGAGGTTAAGGAATTCATTTCCTCATGTTCATAATTATTTTCTTCATTCTCATAATTTCCTTATTCATTATTAACAAACAGATTTTCTAAGGTTTCTTTTAAACCTTCTATATCTATACTATTAACTTTATTTTTTTATTTTACACTTACTAGCGTAATGTCCTAGTATTTTACAATTATAACAAATTGGAACTGATTTTTTCCAGATATTTTATAAGCATATTCCCTAAGCCGCATATAAGTTTTTTCTTTTATTTCATGTGGAAATTTTCCAGCAAAGGCAATTGATCTATCAATTGGGAATATAGTCCCGTCTTTAATAATATGTCCAAGAAACCGAATTTCGGTTTGGAATAGTTGTTTTTTTTAGCTGAAACAACTAATCCAGCTTTATTAACAGCATTTATAAATGCTTTTAAATGTTTGAAATGTTGATCTATATTGTTTGAGAAAATTAATACATCATCTATATAAACGATGCAGAATGATATATAAGGACTAAATATATCATTCATAATATTCTAAAATTCAGAATAAAAATGCATCTAGATGAGGAGGTTAGGCAGGTACTCATAACAAGAATATTTTCTTCTCCTTTTTGCAGCATCTTAACAGCCTTACTAGATTTCTCTGTTGGAGTTTCACAAGTAACACGACTTTGTTCTTGAATTCTCCCATGCCTTGGCTTGATCGCATTGAAAACCTTTTATCTGCTATTTCCTTTCCATCGCTTAGCTAGTTTCTGTTAAGATCGCAAGGAGAACTCTGTTTTTTATTGTATTTTCCCTTGAAAATTTGATACATACAAGCAATCCCTTTCTAAATGGTTCTACAATGCTAACTATGGTAACTACGAATTACATGAATATATCGTTCCTTGTTTTCATCTTATATTTAATTGCTAGAATACTTTCTATATTCTAACACTCCCCTCCGTCAAGTTGAGCAGTAGGGTTTTTAATTCTCAGCTTGCGTAACACTGACTCAAACACCTTTCATGTAACTGCCTTGGTGAGAATATTTTCCAGCTGATCTTCAGATCTCACAAATGGTAGCTTAATGGCACCATCTTCGATCTTCTCCTTTATAAAATATCGATCTACTTCCACATGTTTCGTTTTCTCATGTTGTACAAGATTTTCTGAAATGCTAATTATCGCTTTATTGTCACATATCAGTCGAGTTAGGAGCTTTAAGGGAATGTCTATTTCACCCATGAATTTCCTCAGACACATGATTTCTGTTATTCCTTTTACAATACCCCTAAATTCTGCTTCTGCACTTGATAGGGCCACCACTTTCTGTTTCTTACTCCTCCAAGCGACTAGGTTGACTCCAACCAGGGTAAGATACTCGGGTTACCAACCCAATCCGCATCGGTATAAGCCTCAACATTAATGTGTCCATTCTTCCTGAACACAATTCCCCTTCCTGGCGTGCCTTTAAGATATCGTACTATCCTCATGGCTACTTCCATATGTTCTTCCTGAGGTTGATGCATAAGTTGACTTATTATTCCTACGGCAAACGCAATGCCTGGTCTGGTATGATCTAAGTATATTAACTTTCCTACTAACCATTGGTACTTTTCTCGATATGATAGTGTGTATCCTTCAGTCATCCTGAGTTTGTGGTTCACCATCATCGGGGTATCACTGGATTTGCAGTCTAGCATACCCGTCTCGGTTAATAGATCTAATATACACTTCATTTGGGAGATAAAAATTCCTTCTTTTGACCGAAGAATTTCGATTCATAGGAAGTACTTCAGACTGCCAAGATATTTCATCTCAAATTCGGTAAAGAGATTTCCTCGAAGTCATGCAATTTCATCTTCATCACTTCCTGTTATGATCATATCATCCACGTAGATTATTAGGCACGTAATCAGTTCTCCTCTTCTTTTATAAAATAGGGTGTTGTCAACATTGCTTTTCCTACATCCATACTACTTCATTGCCACTGTAAACCTCCCAAACCATGCTTGTGGAGGTTGTTTGAGTCCGTACAAAGCTTCCTTGAGTCTGCACAATTCGTTTTTTCGGAACTCATATGATAATCCGGGTGGTGCTTCCATATACACCAGTTCTTCTAAATTTCCATGCACAAACACATTCTTAACATCAAATTGATGAAGTGACCAATCTTGATTTGGGACTACTGAGAACACCACTCTGATAGTATCAATCTTGGCGACTGGGGAGAAAGTTTCTGAGTAATCGATGAAACCACATATATAAAGGACCAGTCTCATCTGAAAGTTTCTGGCTTATATACGTTGGGAGAGGCAGACTCTATGACTCTATCTAACTGCTCTGTTGGACCGGTCTCATCAGGATAACTTGGACTAGGTAACCAACTTAGTGGTTCACTAATATTCTCACCATGACCACTAAGTTGGTGGCGGAAATAGAACTTGGATTCTAAGAAATAACAATCCAAAGTAATATGGATGCGACGAGTGTTAGATTTAATAGAACATGAAGACGTGAAGGAGATGAATAAGAAATACATCTAACTCCATTATTGAGAAACTTGTTATTTTCTACATAGAGAACTAGATATATATAGTATAGAGATAACTATCTATATATATTGATTCTATCTATAAAGATACTCATACTATCTATCTAACTATATATATAATAAACTAAATTTAAAAGGATAAACTAATTAATATAGATAAAGACTAATCTTGATTAATCTAGACTAGACTACATAATACTCTAACATTCACCCATGTTCTTTGTTTTTCTTGATTTTGATCCTCAAACTTTGAAATTTGCTGAATTGGTCCCCAAATTTCCAATGCTTCTTTGCTTGTGTCGGATCCCAAATCCAATCTCGATAAAATCCCCAATCGAATTGAGCTCGCACATCTTCATCATTGGTGAGATACTCCACATTCGAATACAAGTTTTTCAAACTAAAATCCAGATGAAAAGGAAAAAAAAAGACTTGGTCATGCCATCGCGGTGCCATCTCTGTCAAGATGTTTTTATTATTCATCTTCTTCACATCTTCATATTCTATTAAATCTAACATGGTATTAAAGCCTTCTTTCCAAGGACCGAATCATTCCTGCTGCTGATCTGTGATTTGCTGAGACAATGCATCTTCAATAATGCAGTCCAGTGTGATGGGGGAGGTGATTTTTAGTTTTTATCCACGTATCTACCTCAGTTTGGTATAAATCATCGTGTTACTTGTCCTTACTCTTCTAAACAGAATAGCATAGTTGAGAGGAAGCATAGACATATTGTTGAGTTAGGATTAACTCTTCTAGCTCAAGCCTCGGTACCATTACATTACTGGTATGATGCCTTTTTTACTTCAGTGTTTTTGATCAACAGGTTACCTTCATCTGCTTTGTCCAAGGTTTCTCTACATGAAAAACTCTTTGGATTGTCACCTGACTATTCCTTTCTTCGTGTTTTTGGATGCTTGTACTTTCCTCATCTGCGTCCTTTTCATAAACACAAATTGTCTTTCAGATCTGAGCCATGTGTTTTTTTAGGCTATTGCTCCAAATATCATGGATATAAATGTCTTGCAGCATCAGGGCATGTGTACACTACGAGGAATGTGGTTTTTCATGAATCCAAATTTCCCTTTTCTGATTCTAAAGGTAAGTTCTTTACTTGTTCCTCTCCTACTCAGAATTATACTTCCATGACATTTTTCTTGCCTTGTGACTCTCAGTTTATAGCTTATTCTGATTCTGATAATGAGCTACTTCCTTCTTCTGATCCTGTTTCTATGTCTGATCTTCCATCTCCTTCTTTGGGTAATGATTCTGCTCCTCCATTAAATTTTTCTTCTCCTATCAATATGTATCCTTCTTTAGTTACTTCTACTATATTACCTGATAATATTGCTATTCCATATACTAGGTTGATTTCTAATCCTATTACTCCAGTTATTACTTCTGTTACTTATGTTTGTCCAACTTCTGTTTTAGAATCATCTTTACCTAATGTCACTTTCGGTGTTGATGCTAAGGTAATTCCTTCCCATATATCTTACAGATTACAAGGATCAATGTTAGTTCCTGAAGCAACTACTATTGTTGATTCTTGTAATAATGAAGTTTCGATTAATAGACATTCTATGCAAACAAGATCTAAAACCCGATCTATTTAGGCTCTTCTGACTACTAATGACAATTTTGCAGATCTCAGTGATTCTGGACCGATATCGATTCATCAGGCTTTACTCAATCCACATTGGAAAAATGCTGTAAATGAAGAACTGTCTTCTCTTTATGCTAACAATACCTGGACTGTTGTTCCTCTTCCTTTTGGCAGGATTCCTATAGGTTGCAAGTGGATTTGTAAAGTAAAAAAGAATGACGATGGGTATGTTGCGAGATATAAAGCCAGACTGGTTGCTAAAGGATTCTCTCAGAAAGTAGGTTTTAATTTCCAAGATAGCTTTAGTCCAGTTGTGAAGTCAGCCACGGTTAGAATTGTATTGTCTCTTGCATTATCTCATAAATGGAGTCTTAGGCAAATTGATATTAATAATGATTTCTTACATGGGGATTTGACAGAAGAGGTATATATGATTCAACCTCCAGGATTTGAGAAAATGTCTTCTTCTAAAACTGATTCTCATTTGGTTTGCAAACTGAAAAAGGTATTGTATGGCCTTAAACAAGCACCTCGTGCCTGGTTTGAAAAATTAAAGGCTTTTCTTATTCATAAACTTCAGTTATGTGCATCTGTTGCAGATAGTTGTTTGTTTATCAAACAGGGCAAAGGGTTTTATGTGTTTCTATTGGTTTATGTTGATGATATTGTTGTTACAGGAAATTTTTCTTCTGTTATTTCAGAAGTCATTCATTCGATTAATCAGGAGTTTCAGTTAAAGGATTTAGGAAGTTTGAACTATTTTCTTGGTATGAAAGTTACTGCATCTGACAATTATTTATTGTTAAATTAGAGAAAATATATTCAGGAGTTGATTGAGAAGCTTTGTCTCACCGAATTAAGAAGCTTTGTCTCACCGAAAATATATTCAAGCTTTCCTACTCCGATAACTGGAACTTGTCTAACCAAGTCAGGTATGATTAATTGTACTGAATTGTTTGAAGATGAACATCTGTTTCGCAGTACTATTGGAGCACTTCAGCATAGTTGCATCACAAGGCCAGATATTCAGTTCTATGTCAACAAACTCAGTCAGTTTATGCAAAGACCAAGTATCAGTAATTGGCAAGCAGTGTTACATATTGTTAGATACTTAAAAGGGACTATAGAACATGGTTTGATGTTCAGGTCTAACCCTTTTCCTATGCAGGGAATATCTTTAATTTCTTACTTTGATGTAGACTGGGGAAGAGATATCTCTGACAGAAAATCCATTTCTGGACATTATCTGTTGCTCAATGACAATCGGATACTTTGGAATTCAAAAAAACAATAAGTGGTGGCACGTTCTAGTGCTGAAGCTGAGTTTAGAGTTATTGCTAATGCAGTATGTGAAATCATGTGGGTTAAGTCCCTGTTAATGGAAATGGGTCTTCAATTGTCTTCGGTACTTGTGGTATGGACAGATAGTACAAGTGCAGTATCTTTGTCTGAAAATCCTACTCAACATTCCAAAATGAAACATGTTGAAATTGATCTTTTCTTTATAAGGGAAAATGTGAAATCTGGTCATGTTTTAGTCAAGTTTGTTATGTCTAGTAATCAGGTAGCAGATGTTTTAACAAAACCATTAGCAGAAAAAAAAATTGTTCCTTGTAGAAAAAAACTTGGAGTTTTCTCTATGGTTGAGTTGGAAGATGATGACACTGTAACGATTCAGGAGGCTCCTGAAGTTGAAGAATAATTTCTGTTGAAAACCATATATCTGATGATCATGAATGGTAGTTATTAAAGGTATGCCAGTTTTGTCAAGAGTAGTCTTTATCATTACAAATGTTTTTAGTTACTTGATGTTTGTACTTCTCTGTTTTTTTTAGATATATTTATGTGAGATTTTTCAGTATGATTGAGTATGTCTCCACAATTGAGTGTCTTGTCTTGTCCTGTTCTTTTCACATATAATTCATATCATATAAATCAGTTTCTGGCATTCACAGAATTCTTATATGTTTGTCTATGTTGCGTATCATTGATCTGAATGATATTGCACTGAGTTGTTTTTCTATTTTATGTGTGGTGTAGAATCTACACTCAGTGTCATTCAAGGGTAAACATGGTTGGCATATATGTTTTTCATCTTTTCAAAAGATCAATGAAGGATAAAATGAAACATAGTTTTTTTTACAGTTCTGAGTAATCTGCTTATGTTCTTGGCATAAAACATAGTTGAATTCCAAAAATAGAGTTTAATCTTGAAGAAAAAGTCAAGATACTTTAAGGTTGCTCTTGAGGAAGGCAAGATGAGGGCAGAAACCCTCCAGCTATGTTGGTAAGATAATGGCTCAAACCCTTCTATCAAGAGAAGAAAAATTATGAAAATATCAAAATATCTGAATGGAAAGATCAGAAAAGAAGAAAAAGATGAATCAAATATGCTTTTCCGAATATTTACCTTGTATGAAGACTGTGGTAGATGAAAATACTCATCATAAAATAGTTAAAGAGGTCAACTGTTTGGATGTAATTTAGATCGATTGGTAAGGAACTGTGACTAGATATGTGAATATGTGTATGCTATGATTGATTTGTGTGCATATGATATATGTGTGTTAGGTTGATGGGAAAAGTGTTAATCATTTATTATAATTCAATCATGTTCGAAAAAGAGCTCATATAAACATATGATGAAAAGACTGCTAAAGTTTAGCTGATGAGTATACTAAAAAGGATTTTGTTAATGATTATGGATGAATCTTGATTGTTGTGCATAGTTTAATAACAATCAGATGGTTGTCAAGTAAGTGTTTTTCAGCAGAAAGGTATTAGGTGGGGACTATCAATCAGGTGTTGGCTATCAGCTGAGTTTCGATTGTCAGGATTGACAAAGATGGTGAAGAGCAATGGCTGGCTGTTTATCGAGAATTCAAGAAGTTCAGGGCGACAATGTAAAACCAGAGGTTACAGGGGTATTTGAGCTCTCGGCGTGAGTGTTTGGACGCTTTGTGTTTCAGGGCCAGGGTGTCCCTCCTCTCTTCTGGTCGAAACCTAGTGGGTTGATACCACCCACTGATTATCCATGCTTCACCGACAAGTTTAAGCGGTCACAGTGATTTCTTTTCCGGCGACTTTTGCTTCCTACACGCGACTTTCAATGGCAATTACTCCTTGAAAGCTTTACGTAGTCACTGCTGTTGTTTGCATGGGTTTGTTGGCTTCTCATTAGTCTGCTGTCTCCATCAATTTGGAATCATTAATGGCGTACAAGGTTTCTAATTGCATTGATTGCATCCGACAAAGGGAAATCTGCAAGAAGTCTCACACTCGGCCCGTGACCTAGGAGAGAGAGGGGGCGCGTGTGACTCAATTGCTTCACGGATTTTTTTACAGCAGTTGCTTAGTTGTCCTGCAATATTTTCTAATATTTGTTTTCTATTATTTCAGATTTACTTTATGTTATTTATGATTTAGTTAGATTTCATAATCCATTGATGTTAGGAAGTTGTTAAATTTAGTTTTCTCGTGATCTCTATTTAACCAAAGAGAGTCAATAAATAAAATCAAGTTCCTACAATATATTCTCTGTTTTTGTTATGTTTTACAACTGAACTTAGGCAAATTTGATGGATTTTGTTAAAAAAACATGGATACCCTACAAAAAATAACACAAAACTTATGAAATTAATAACATGGGTTCAAGAATGAAGAATAACCCTTCATTGGTGCCTATCTGAATTTGCAACATGGGAGAACTCTGAACATTGGATATTAGATTGAAAATGAAAGCTAGTGCGTGAACATCGGTGTCCTAAGGTGACTGTTGCTAAAAGGGCGATTCAGTGTGGTTTCTTGAGTTGATTTACTTACACAGGTTTGGCACGTGCTGCTATTGACATCACCTCTGCATCGGTAAAGGGTGTTGATGTCGTTGGAGCCACGTGGTGGCGTTGAAGCTATTTTGTTTAGCTGCTGTGATGACAAAGATCCGAGGATGTTTACAAGGTTAGTTTGGTAAGTTCCACCTAAAGTATCATTGGATATGCAAATATCGTGAAGATAGGTGTGACTTGTGAGGACGAAGGCTAAGATCGGGACTATGGAGGTGAGGGCAGGAGACATTTTTAGGCAAAATTTGTTGATCTTCTTCCATGGAAGTGGGTTGGAGCGAAGGATTAAAGGTCAGCTTAAGGTGGAGAATGAAGGATTTACTTAGAGATATCCTTTAAGTTTTAGCCATTGACGGCTTGACACATGTTTGGTTTACGTGCCTGATGATGATGTTTTAGAAGAAGCTCTTCTTTTGTCTGCCTTGAACAATTTAGAATACTGTTACACTGATGTGGTCTTCTTCAAGACATAGCCTCTTTTCCTCATTCTTAGAGTACATCTGGTTATTATCAACTCAGATGCTAAGTACTTGTTTGCACAAGCATGATCAGTCACTCTTTATTTCACCAACTCTTGTTCAGTACTGATGTGTGAACATTAAATTGCATTACACAGAAAACACATTGTCTCAACATTCAAGTCACACACAGTTTGCCTAATTATGTCTATAACATGGTTGCTTTATATCGTTATTTGAGGATTCAGGTAACACTAATTAGTAATTACCTTGGGTATAGATCGGCAGCGATTTTGGGCGCCTCGACAGGGAAACCTTCAACATATTTGGTTCTAGATTCCTCTGAAGTAACTTCTCTTGAACTTTGAACCCATGACGATGAAGTTTCGGAGCTTTCTGCAATGTTCATATCAGATCCAACAATAGCAGCAGGTTGGGACAGTGTTGGAATGCTGATGGAGTAACTACTTAACATCGTCACAACTGCAGACATGGGTGGTCTCTCAACTATATCTTGCTGCACACATAGTAGTCCGATTTGAAGGCATCTCAATATGTCTGCTTTTGAATTTCCGCTCAGAATGGGGTCTATAAGATTAGACATTGATCCTTCCCTCCAGTGTTTCCATGCCTATGAATGAAATTTATGATTTACACGTTCATTAAGTTAACAATAGATGTTATTTATATACTTACGAAGCTCAAAAGGTCCTTTGACTTCTTGCCGACAAGAAAAGAGGTGTTTCTGCGACCGCTGATAATCTCCAGTATTACCACACCGAAACTGTAGACATCCGATTTGGCAGAAAAGTGTCCATGCATTGCATACTCTGGAGCCATGTAACCACTGCATATGCAATTGAAATCATGAACCATAATTTCATAAGGTTTCGAAATTATGTATAGATATTTTACTTACTAGGTTCCTATTATTTTGGTCGTAGCTGCTTGAGTTTGATCAACTGAAAACAACCTAGCCAAGCCGAAATCAGCAATCTTCGGGTTTAACTCCTCATCCAGCAGAATATTGCCTGCTTTCAGATCCCGGTGTATAATCCGCAGTCGGGAATCTTCGTGAAGGTAAACAAGTCCGCGAGCAACACCTACTATTATTCTATACCTCGTCTCCCAATCCAACAGTGCCCTTTTAGCTGAATCTGTTTCACGAAACAATATTGTTATGAGTTTGCTTGAAACTATGATATTTTATATATAGATTAGGGACCCATCCCATGTTTGTATTGATGTGCACATACCAAATAGGAAGTTGTCTAAGCTCTTGTTGGACACATACTCATAGATGAGAAGCTTCTCTACCAAGCAGAAACCTAACAACTTAACCAAGTTCCTGTGCTGAAGCTTGGCAACTAATACGACCTCGGTACGAAATTGCACATCTCCTTGGCTCAAATCCATTGATAGTTTCTTTACGGCTATGGCTTGTCCATTCACAAGCCTTCCCTGATTTTTTTCAAGGATTTGTTGAGTGAATATAACCTTTATAATGTCAACTTTGTAGATTAGGGTGGTTATTCATACCACTCTATTGAATCTTGATGTATCCGAATATGATGTTGTTTAATAAACTTAAATTCAGTATACTACCTTGTATACGACGCCAAATCCTCCTTGCCCAATCTTATTTTCTTCTGAGAAATTATCAGTCGCTGTTTTGATGGTTTCAGGATCAAACTGCAAGGATTCTGCAGAAGCTGTGATTTCATTGTCTGCATGATCTTCAAACCCAACTGGTTATTAAGTTACTTTCTAAGCAGTCTCACTTCCTTAATGAAGTAATCTAGAAACAAACACTTAACCTTAATTTACCTTCAACTTGGTCTTCTCTTGACCTTCTCCATTTGGAACAGAACATGTAGAGTACAGCAGCTAGTATCAAGAGTGCAGTGACCGCAACCCCAGCTATGATCATAATACGAGGGGTCTTCCCTTTTGCATTATAAAATACTGAAGCATTGTGCTTTTCTGAATAAGATGCATGGTTTTCCTATAACGTAACAATTAATATATACATAGAGAGAGAGACATCGAAAAGTACCATCATTTCCCTCATCAGGAGGAGGGGGTGATAATAACTTTGATGGGGGCGTAGACATTGGTGGAGATGGTTGTGGAGGAGGTGCCGCATCAGCAGATGCGTCATAGAAATGATAAATCTCATACCTAACGAAACAACTAGGAGTAAGCACCATCCCTCCATCCAAACCAAGCAAAAACCGTGGTATACTTCCAATAACAAAATCAAGACAAAATGTGCAATTTGCTTGAATTTGATCAGGAGTGCACTGCGCGAGACCGTATATCGTTTGAAAACCTGCATCGGATATTTTGCCAAAGGCGAATTTCCTCTTCGAGTCGCCCGATGCAGCTCGGGTCTTTAGCTCACTGAGCAACGAACTGAGTGCCTTACTGAACTGATCGACACTAGTGTTTGAGGCTATTTGGCTCCCTGTTGATGTAACGTATGTTGGAATAAGACAACAAAAGGAAGATGAAGAATAAGTCAAAAGCCATAAAATCAGCAAAGTCATAAAATCAGGAATTAGTGTCTAAAGTAAAGGCAATATTGACAAATCTGTATTCTAGTGTAATGATGAATATAGAGTCTAGACAAATAGATAAAGAGTGTGTAAGAATACCTGGAATGCTGTAATGAATGTAATATAGCTGAAATATGAATCAATGAATGTTAGTATTACCAATTTCAACATGGTATCAGAGCAGGTCCACAATCGTTAGAAGATTAGGTGTTTTTCTAGCTCATCATATACCAGAATAATATCCGATCCGACCAGCTATGTCCGACAACGAGAGCCATCATTCCCAAACTCTACATTCCCAAACCCAAATGGGTTCAAGTCTAAGTGAAGATGACCTAACCCTCAAAATAGCCAACATACTGAAAAATGGCCTTAACCTCAGCCACAAAACCGAAAAAACCCTACCTGAAACCGTCACGGTGAGCACGACGCTCATTGGTCAAAACTACCATCTATGGGCTAGATTGATGCAAATTGCAATCGGGGGAAGGGGGCGATTGCAACACATAACCTGGGATCCGAAACCACCAAGCAGATCCGAACCAGGTTATGAGAGGTGGAAACAAGACGACCTCATCGTATTCTCATGGATGATCCAGAACATAGGGCCACAATTAGCAAATAAGGTGGCTCACTATCCTACTTCCCAGGATTTATGGAAGGCACTACAAATGACTAATGGGAGTGGTAAGGATTCACTGCAAATTTTCGACCTTCATAATCGGGCTGCGAAAATGATGCAGGGATTACTTACACTCGAAGATTTCTGGCTTTTGATACAATCCCTATGGGGAGAGATCGAAGCCAGGAGGCCAAACCCGATGATATGCAGTCACGACATAACTTCCTACAACCTAATTTGGAATGAGACCAAGCTGTATCAATTCTTAGGGGGAATTGATTCCAAATATGACGGAATCAAACGCGAAATGTTACGATCGGATTGACTCCCCTCAGTCGAAGAAGCTTATGCTTCGATTCGGAAGGAAGTCGCCCGACTCCACATCATGGGAGCGGTAACCTCCAACGGAACATCATCGGGGATAGGATCGGGACTCAGCGATGGTCTATTATTTAGGGGCAATTGGATCGACACCAACATAATCGGCAATACAAGCAACATAATCGGCAATACAAGCAACATAATCGGCCATACAAGCAACGCAATCAACGTAACCTCAGCTAATTCGGCGAAAGGAGGCCGAACCGTGACTAATCGGTCGGACACGACCGGGAAACCCGGCGGATCTTCATCCCAAATTGACAAAAGTAAGTTAAAATGCACTCACTGCGGGATGAATCGCCATACGAAGGATGGGTGCTTCAAGCTGGTAGGCTATCCCGAATGGTGGGAGGAGCGGAAGAGTCGTGCCGCCGCGGTGGGCAACCTGGTGGCCACCAACACCCACGGTGGCATCGAAGAAATTGTAGCCGCGCCTCCTCGCCGAGCACCTCAGCAGCCTCCAGCACACGAAGGAGACCCGTCCTTCGCCGGAATCGCCGGGGGCAGCCGCAACAGAGGCCACCTGGAAACCCTAGGAGCCAAGGTGCCGAGAGAACAAACCGGGACAAATGAGGGAGGCTACACAGGAGATAGCGGCTGGAATGAATGTAAAGGGATTTGGTATTTGCAACCAAGTCCCTTCACTTTAAACCCTAGCGAATCTGCCCTGAAAGTTTTAAAAATTCAGAAAACCGCTCAAATTTATTTCAGATCAGTCCCTGATGTTTTAAAACATGCATATTCGGTCCAGAAAGATATACTTAAAAATCACCAGTGGATTTTTGACTGTGGGGCGACCGATACTATGACGTATGATGCATGTGATATTAAGGATATTGTGAAATCCCGGATTGAGTATATTCATACTGCAGATGGGGCAAATGCCCAAGTGACGGGAATGAGAACTGTAGAAATTTCCCCAACCTTGAGAATATCAAATTGTCTCTTGGTTCCGACTCTCTCAAATAAATTGTTATCAGTGTCTCATGTCACTAAAGAACTGAATTGCACTATGGTGATGAACCCGAATTTTTGCATACTGCAGAATATCCAAACAGGGGTGATTATTGGGCGTGGCACTGAATGCGCTGGTTTGTACTACGTTGATGAAGTAGCTCAACCAGGTTCAACACTACTTGCTCATGAGACTTCATAAAGAGAGGCTTGGTTATGACACAGGAGATTGAGTCATCCATCCTCGGGTTATCTAAAACTTTTATTGCCTAATTTGTTTTTTAAGAATAGTAATCTTTCGTGTGAGACTTGTATTCTTGCAAAAAGTCATAGAAATACGTTTAAGCCTAATAGTACGCGTATGAATTCCATGTTTTCCTTAGTGCATTCTGATGTGTGGGGTCCAGCACCTATTTCCGGGGGTCAAGGTTTTAGATATTTCGTATTATTTATCGATGATTGCACTCGTATAACATGGGTGTATTTTTTAAAACAAAAATCTGAAGTGTTTGATAAATTCATTCACTTCTTCCAAATGATCCAGAATTAGTTTGAGAAGAACATTCAAGTCCTTAGGTCTGATAATGGGGGGAATTTGTAAATCAACATATGAAAGATTTCTTTTCTGAAAAAGGAATCATTCATAAAACTTCTTGTCCACACACTCCGGAATAAAATGGTGTGGCAGAAAGAAAAAATCGAATTCTCCTTGAAGTGACAAGATCCTTACTTATTGAGTCAAAAGTTTCAAAGTCATTCTGGCCTGAAGTAGTTGCCACGACAACTTATCTCCTCAATCGTCTCCCTACTCCTAAATTTCAAAACACCAATTCAGAGTCTCTCTGAATTGACCAAAGTCCCCCCGACTCTAAATTTAAATCCTCGGGTCTTTGGTTGCTCTGTGTTTGTCCACATACCTAAGACTGACCAGACCAAATTTGACTTGCGTGCAATCAAATGTGTGTTTGTCGGATATGGAGTTAATCAAAAGGGGTATAGATGTTATGATCCTAAAAGTTGTCGCATGTTCACCACCATGAACTGTGATTTCCTTGAAACAGAGTATTTTTTCCACTAGTCCAGTGGTCAGGGGGGAGTCTTACAGATGATCCACTGGAATGGGTATGTAATTCTCATATCTCCTATGATAGAGAAAGTCTCTTCTATGAAAAACCAAAAGAGCAAGATAGTCCAACCGTTGAGCCAACCTCTGATACGCCAGTATCAAGCAGTGAACTAAGGGTCACAACCGGTATTTCATCACCATGTGAGGTATCTGAGGTAAGCCCGGTAAGTTCATCTAAAACTCAAAACGCCAATATTTTGAGTGAAGAACCAGGTGAACAAGAGGAGATAATGGTTGGAGGATACAAGTTACCTCCAAGAGAGAATCGAGGAAGGCCACCAAAGAGGTACACACCAGAAAGGGAGCCAAACAGATCAAGGTATCCAGTGGCAAATGTAGTAAGAGGGAGGTTAAGTGAGGAGGCAAAGGCATTCACAATGTCGATTCTCACAGAAGAAATCTCGCGGACAATCGAAGAAGCTCAACAGTCCAGGAATTGGCAACGAACTATGGATATTGAAATGGAGGCACTAGAGAAAAATAAAACATGAGAAATGTGCAGATTGCCAGCTGGAAAAAAGCCAGTAGGATGCAGGTGGGTGTATACTATCAAATATAAGCAAGATGGGTCCATTGATAGATACAAAGCAAGATTAGTGGAAAAAGGATACACTCAGACATACATGATTAATTATTCCGAGACATTCTCATCGGTAGCCAAGATAAACACAATCAGAGTATTTTTGTCTATAGCCGCAAATAAAGATTGACCGCTCCACCAGTTCGATGTAAAGAATGCGTTTCTCCATGGAGATCTTGAAGAAGACGTATATATGGAAGTTCCTCCAGGATACAAGAATGAGAGTCAAGAAGAAAAGGTGTGCCGATTAAAAAAGGCACTCTATGGTCTGAAACAATCTCCTCGAGCATGGTTTGGGAGGTTTACTATAGCCATGAAAAAATATGGGTATAAGCAAAGCAACTCAGACCATACTCTGTTCTTGAAAAGAATAGGAGATTTAATAACCTGTTTGATTATTTACGTCGATGACATGATTATCACATGGAATGACAGAGAAAAAATGGCCAGGCTCAAGAGGAACTTATTTGAAGAATTTGAAATGAAGGATCTCGGAAATTTGAAATACTTCCTTGGGATCGAAGTGCTAAGATCAAGAAAAGGGATTTTTATATCTCAAAGGAAGTATATTCTGGATTTCCTAACAGAGACAGGTGTAAACACCTGATTTTGGCTCATGGTCAAATACCGTACGCAAGCAATCGAGCCAAGAGAAATCGATATTTAAAAAAAAAATATATTAAATTAATAAAAAAAATATCTGAACGTGAAAAATGGCCACATGGCCATGTTCCTCTTTTTGTACAACTTGGTCTTTTTTATTATTTTTTTTAAAAATAAAATAATAAAAAAAATAATAAAATAAGATGCAAATTGTGTATAAATAGAGGTTAGTTGTCGTGAGAAATGATAGAGGGTAAGGAAAGGATTGGAAGAGAAATAGGAAGAGAAGAGTGATTAGAGAGAGTAAAAAAAAAAGTGTGAAAAAAATATATCGGTAATTATCGATCTCGGTTTCTCGTACGGTGTTTAAGTTCCGAACGATTTAGGTATATTTTTCTTGCATTTAATATTGTATTTGTATTTCCTAATGTTATTATTTATGTAAAAAAAAAAAGAAAAGGAAGAGTTTATATACATATGTTATATATTTATGTATAATATATTTATATTATGTTTATGTAATACTATTATATCTATATGTATAATATATGTTTATATTATGTTTATGTATTACTATATATATTTATATTATGTTTATACTATTATATATATATATGTATAATATATATTTACATTATGTTTATGTATTACTATATATATCTATACGTATAATATATATTTATATTATGTTTATGTATTACTATATATATCTATATGTATAATATATATTTATATTATGTTTATGTTATCTATTTATCTATATGTATAATATCTATTTATATTATGTCTATGTAATACTATATATATATATATTATGTATATGTGAAAAAAATTTCAAAATTGACTTAGGTCATTCCCAAACTTTGATGAAGGTTACAACTCGGTCCTTGGACTCTCGGGTCATTTCTGGGACGTTATCGAGTGTTATAAACCAAACCGGAAAAGTTTTGGGCCATTTGTGCAAATTGTTTTTCTTAATTCAGCTCTTAAAAAAAAAATACAATTTGATTTCTAAACTTTTCTAGACATTCCATGATTTCAAAAAATGTTACAAATAAGTGTAGATTAATTTTCGGGTTATTTTTAGAATTTTACCAAGTATTACAAATAAATCTAGAATAGTTTTTCGAAAATTACAATTTTTATTCCTAAATTTTTCTGGACATTCCATGACTTTTCAAAATGTTACAAATAAGTCTAGAATAATTTTCGGGTTATTTTAGAACTTTACCAAGTGTTACAAATAAGTCCAGAATAGTTTAGGGTCATTTATGCAATTTTCGAAAATATTTGTCCAATTCAGCTCAAATTTTTATAAATTGCATTTTGGTCCCTATATTTTTTTGGACATCCTATAACTTCTTAAAATGGGACAAATTAGTCCAATGAGCTTAATATTTTCAAAAATTATTCGTGAATGTTTTGACACGTTTAAAATGGCTCGAGAGTTGAACCATTTTCTTTCGAGCACGATTAACTTTAGTTCTCTCTTGTTTATTAAAAAAAAAAAAAATTATTTGTACATGGTTTGTTTAATTTAAAGAAAATGTATGTAGTTTTTTTTGGGCCAAGCATGATTAAAACGGGCAATTCGGGCAAAAATTGAAAAAAACATTTCAAAAGCAAAATTAAAGTACCGAAAGGGCGGATTATAAGCTCGCGAGCTTTTAAAGACGTAATCAAACCCCCGAACTCGATTCTCTGGACGTAGACCGTTTTAAGCCCTAGGATGTAAACTCCATGTACCCTAGGCAATTTTAGGATTCCGATTAGCCTTCAATTAATCGGTGGCGACTCTTTCAATTTTTTCGGTCCGGTTGATGACCCCGCTCGACCGGACCCGTCGCTCGCCAAGACCCGACATTTTCAAAAACGAAAATTTAAAATATTTTCCAAAACGGGTCGGGAAAGTTGGATCCGACGTCCGACAATTTGGCGACTCTGCTGGGGATGTTTTGTTAGAGGGTTTAGGCTTTGTCATGTTTGCTTTGCCATGTTATATTTTTACCTATTTGTTTTGACCGTTTGCTCATGCTTGCAGTTTTAAATTTTTGTCTGAAAAGCAATGTAAATGTAATAATTCAAAATGATGTAAATCCTCGTTATGCACACACCACGTTGGTTACCATTACCCGCTCGGACCTGGAGCACATTAAGAGCTTAGGGAGTTTAGTAGGGGAATGCGCCCGGAGCGGTTTGGACCGCCGGCACGCACCTAAAAAACTCAACTCGATGATCGGAATGGGCCTATGATCCTCTACAGGGGGTGAGGTTCCGCCGGTTCAGAGGACCTAGAAATTCCATCCCGTTAGAACAAAAGCTCCACACCACGCTTAACCTTCTACCAGTTTCGTGTTTGTTCATTTTCTCGTGTTTTGTTTTGGCCATAGATTATGATATGTATAGGATTGGGCCTTTTGTATTCCATAATCCTCTGTAAATGTAATAACTTAGTAATGACATTTACTTTCTCGCACTTGCATTGCATTTTTCTAAAAAAAAAAAAATGTAAGTTCCGTTCATTTTGTCTTGTATCCTTAGGACGTTTTACATATCATCTTTGGTAAGGATGAAGCAGACAAATCACTGTCCTCGCACCAAGGCCATTCAGCCCCCCACGGTCGAAATTGCCCGAATATGGAAAGCCATGACAAAAGAGGATCAGAAGTACGTGAATGAGAACATTGGCGAGGTTCATGAACTTGCAAACTACAAAGTCAATTGGGCTCTCCTCGATGCTTTGTCTGATTTTTGGGATGTAAAAAACGTCGTCTTCGTGATAAACAACAATGAACTCACACCTACGCTCGAAGAATACCGTCAACTCGTTCAAGGGGTAGATTGGGATCGTGGAATTATTCAACCCGACCTCCAACAAAGAGGCGAAGATAGTACCTTGGCCAAACTGCTCAAAGTCACAACAAACAAAATGTCCACCGAGCTCAGGTTGAATGGGGGTCATGGCTTATCTATTGAACTTTTGGTATATTGGATAGAGCACCAAATTGTCGATAAAACAAATGCCCCGGGGAGATGCCATGCTTTTATTTTACTTGTTTTGGGAACGGTTGTATTTCCCTTTTCTAATGGTCTCATCGACTCAGCTATGGCTAAAGTCGTTACCCAAGTAATAGAAGGCAAGGGTTTCGTGACGGCATTGCTCGCCGAAACCATTGCATCTCTAAACATTTTAAAAACCAAAGGGAAAGGAGAACTGAAAGCAAGTCCGGCCTTACTTCAGATTTGGTTCTTAAGCCATATAAAAGAATTTGGCATGAATTTTCCCCGGGCAAACTTTTTAGGTGACAAAAGGGTTATCTCGAGAATGTTAGGTCGATCATTGTTCGAAGCTGAAAAATGGAAAGCCCTCGATTGGAAAATCTATATTTCAAAATTAACGCATAAGGACATTTTATGGACGGCTAGATGGTTACCCATCCACCGTTCTACGATCCTTAGATGCAAAACTTTCGAGGGAGTTTCGCTTCTCAGCCATCGAGGAACCATGACTACCTACCCTTCCCGAGTTATTCGACAATTCGGTGGTTTCCAAGATATTCCGGTGTACATTCATGGACCCCCAAGATCATACAAGTGGCACAGCCGAGCAGACATTGCAAACTCACTACGAGACTCAGTTCGACAAGTGAATGGTGATTGGGGAAACCGAGTCCCACTATTCATAAATCTGATAGAAGGCTCCACGACAAAGGAAAACGAATACCATGCGACAACAGAGTACATTCATAAGTTCTACTCGGCACCCGCAAGTCCGCCTTTTGACCCGAAGGAGATAATCGGGGATAGACCCAAGCAATCACCGTCATCTCACAAGGACATCTACGCGATCATGAAATCTAGGGTGGAAATTCAAAGTATTGCTTGGGCTGATGAACACTCTAGATCCAAGAAAGAAATCCAACGCCTGCGCAATGAGGTACGGTGTGTGCGAAATGAAGTGAGAAGTCGGGATCGCACCTTGGAGAAATGTGAGGGCAAAATAGATGAGTTGAATGGCACCCTTGAACAGTCCAGACGAAGGGCGAGGCAATTAAAAAGATTTTTGAAATGCATGTCCCCGACCTTCCTTCGAACCAAGGAGCAAGCGACAAATGCACTCAACGAGCTGCGTCGTCGTGTGAAACGTCTTAAGAATTAGATTTTGATTGACCAACTCCTTTTAGAGTATTGTTTGAAAAAAACTTTTGTCGTATATGTCATCAAAGCCTATGAATGGAATGAACGGAACATGCATATTAAAACAAAAACATGCATGATCAATTGTGTATTTACCATTCTTACTATGATATTTGAATGATTTAGGCACATCTGGCAAGAACAAGCCCGATACGCACTCGCGGTTTCGTTCAACGGGAGCGAATGGAGCAACCAAATCAAAACCCTCCACCAGGTTTTCCGGAACCCGTGCGACAGTTGACAAATCCGGCACCTCAAGAATATGAAGAGAGGATCATCCAGCTCGAACAAACTATACACAGCATGAATGCTGGCATGGCTGGTATGACATCCCGGTTCGATCAAATGTGGGTTTTTCTAAACGCCCAGGCAGCCACCTCGTCTTCTCAAGCAACACCTCCGCCAGTAGTACCTCATCAATCCATTCCAAGTACTTTGGTCTTACCCGACCAAGCTCCACCTACCACATATGGTCACCCCGAGCAAGCTCCACCTCCCACATATGGTCATCCCGACCAAGCTCCACCTACCACATATGGTCACCCCGAGCAAGCTCCATCTCCCACATATGGTCATCCTGATCAAGCTGCACCTGCCACATATGGTCATCCTGTCCAAGCTCCACCTCCCACATATGGCCATCCCAACCAAGCTCCACCTCCTACATATGACTGTCCTAATCAAGTTCCACTACCCATACATGGCCCTCAAGAGCAAGCTTTTCCTCTTCAGCATGAACGAGTTGCACCTCCGGTACCTGTTTATCTCAACCAGGTCGCACGACCCGCGTTTGGTCTCCCCAATTACTCAGTCACAGTTGTCCCGATCGAGACTGAACAAGACAAGCGGTTGAAGCAGATTGAAGAAAAAATGAGGTCTATTCAAGGAGTAGATCGATTGGGAGACCTGAACTTCTCTGATCTGGCTCTATTTCAGGAAATCCCGATGCCTGATAAATTCAAGGTGCCAGACTTTGAAAGGTTCGATGGAACAGGACATCCGATTGTTCACCTTAAGATCTATATGGCGAAAATGACTCCATATCAACAGTATACCAAGTTGATGGTCCAGACTTTCCAGGAAAGTTTGAAAGGGGAGGCGCTGGTCTGGTTCGCAGGATTAAGAACAGAGCAAGTGCCAAATATGGAGGAGCTGGCCAAGCTTTTCCACCGCCGATATAAGCATAATCTGGATAACGCTCCAACTCGCCTTGATCTTCAGGCTATGGAGATGAAAGAGGGACAATCTTTCAAAGATTATGTGTCTGAGTGGAGGGGAAAGGCCAACTGCATGAACCCACCTCTCGGGCAGAACGAGGCAGTCCCGATTTTTATCAGCACTCTTAAGGGTATATATTATACCCAAATGATGAGTCAATCCACAGCGGAATTTTCAAATCTCATCATGACGGGCGAATTGATTGAGCGAGGACTTCGGTCAGGAAAGATTGAAGACCCATACAAAGGTGCAGCGGATCCTAAGAAAACTGGAACAAAGAAGCCTACCCCGACCATAGGCGCGGTCTATCCAAACCCTTACCAGGCTCCTTACTCGGCTCCGTATCAACAATACCAACCATCACCGGTGGTCCCGATGCCTCAGGCTCCTCGAGCCCCACAAGGATCAACCCCTCTACCTAACCCACAAGATTCTGTCAACCGAGGTGGGAACCAAATGAGGTTTCGAGAGCCCCGACAGTTTACCCCTCTTCCAATACCATTGGTTGAATTGTACAAGAAGGCTTTGGCTCAAGGGCTCATAGGTCCTGAGATTCTGAGCCCCGAAACGAGAATTCTGGCTAATGAACCAAATTCAAAATGTGAATTCCACATGGGAGCACCTGGGCACACCACTAACAATTGCCCTCGCCTGAAGCACCGAATCCAAGACCTTATTGATCATAAATACCTTGTCTTAAATCCCATTTCGCCACCGAATGTAAATACCAATCCGCTACCCAACCACGCTTCAGGCTCAGTCAACATGATCTTCTTAGAAGAAGGACCAACCCCTTTGATCAACCCCATGGGTCAGGAGATGCTAAAAAATTACGTTTCGATGATCACCCCACTAATCATTGACTACGTACCGCAAGGACCAGCACCATTCAAGTACGAGAGCAACAAAAGGGTACCTTGGAACTATGGGGGGTACGCGGAAAGATCTGTGAAAAATGAAGACATTTTCAGTATGACTCGATCTGGACGTTGCTATATCCAGCCAGAAAACCCGCCCAAAGAGAAGGATGTGGAGGGAGCCCAAAAGAAGAAGGTAACTGAAGAAGAAGCGAGCAATTTCATGAAGATTGTAAAGGATGCTGAATACAAGGTCGTGGACCAGTTGCGCAGAACCCCAGCGCAAATATCTGTGTTGGCTCTGTTGTTGAGTTCTGAACCACACCGAGAGGCATTAATGAATGTCTTGAAGGAAGCCCTGGTACCAAAGGAAATTTCAACCCGCCAAGTAGAGAATCTCATCGGTTCGGTTTTTGCTAGCCAAATCGCCTTCGGGGATGAAGAGTTGGGTTTTGAGGGACAACAACATGTCAATGCCCTCCACATCGTGTGCAAAAGCAAGGGATACGTGCTCTCAAGAGTAATGATTGACAACGGCTCAGCTTTAAATGTATGCCCGATGTCCACCCTCCAACATATGAATATAGATCTGTCACTCATCCGTCCAACCAAGAGTGTTGTTCGAGCTTTTGATGGCAATATAAGGGAGGTAGAAGGAGAAATTGAATTACCATTGGAGATTGGTCCATGCGTGTTCAGCGTAGCTTTCAAAGTCTTGGACATTCCAGGGGTCTACAGTCTACTTTTGGGAAGACCTTGGATACACGCTGCTGGTGCAGTGCCTTCTACCCTGCATCAGAAAGTAAAATTTATATCTGAGGATCGCCTGGTTGTGATCGATGGGGAGGAAGATTACAACATCTATAAGGAGACTTCCGTACCTTTCATTGGAATCGAGACTGAAGATGCATTGTCTTTCCATGCATTCAATCTCATTTCTGTGATTAGGGATTGGGGAGAGCCAGCACCAGACAGAGCCGAGCTCATGGTGGGGAAGATCATGTTAGGCAACAACTTCATCTTAGGACGCGGACTGGGAATCCATGGTCAGGGAATCATACACCCAATAGCTCCAAGGAAGAACAAAGGCACTTTTGGACTGGGTTTCTATCCTAATTTCAAAGATTACGAAGTCGCCCGAAGGAAACGTTTAACTGGAAATTCACGGGCATTGATGTTTCCTCCCCTCGCTGTTTCATTTCCTGGCCCACCACAAATGATTCAACCCGACGGCGTTGCTTCTCATGAAGGCTTATCAGGCTTGTTTTCGATCGGTGTCACCATTGGAGCCCTGCTTGATGAAGCTCCCTCAGGCCTTTTCGTCCGTCCACTTGCTAGTGGGGAGAATATCACAAACTGGATGACATTACCTGCTTATGCGTTTTCTCTTAGTAATAATGAGAACAATACCTCTAAAGAACACAAGGGGAAACATGATTCAATCTTGTACAAGGACACCCTCGCCGAATCTGATTCTGTACATTACGGAGAAGGATTCGGTGAGGAGGATGTCACAAAGGAAATTGAAGAAAGTTGGGACAGGTATGAGAAAGACAAACTCCTAACAACAGAAGTCACTGAGGTCATAAACATCGGCACTCCCAAGGAACCACGCGAATTGAAGATTGGGACAACTCTGAGTCCTAACCAAAGAACTCAGATGATGGATTTGCTAAAAGAGTACCAGGAGATTTTTGCCTGGTCATATGCTGTCATGCCAGGCCTTGATTCGTCAATTGTGGAGCACGTTCTGCCATTAGACACTGAGAACTTTCGACCCAAGAGACAACACCTGAGGAGACAAAGTCCCGACCTAATCCTTAAAATTAAGGAAGAGATCATCAAGCAAATCGACGCTGGATTCTTAGAAGTTTGCAACTATTCTGAATGGGTAGCAAATATTGTTCCAGTACCCAAGAAGGACGGTCGCGTCCGCATCTGTGTCGACTATCGAGATCTTAACAAAGCCAGTCCGAAGGATAATTTCCCTCTGCCTCATATCGATATGTTGGTCGACAACACGGCATGTCATACGATGTTCTCGTTCATGGACGGGTTCTCAGGATACAACCAGATCAAGATGTCTGAGGCAGATAAGTCAAAAACCGCATTTTTCACGATGTGGGGCACATTTTGTTACAGAGTTATGCCTTTCGGTTTAAAAAATGCAGGGGCAACCTACCTAAGGGCCATGGTGACACTGTTCCACGACATGATGCACAAACAGATCGAGGTGTACGTAGATGATATGATTGCAAAGTCTCAAGAAGGTGAAGATCACTTGATCAATTTACGCATGCTATTTGAAAGGCTCAAGAAGTACAAGTTGCGTTTAAACCCGACTAAATGCACTTTTGGAGCCACATCAGGCAAGTTATTGGGCTTCATAGTCAGTAAGAATGGAATTGAGGTAGACCCTGACAAAGTCAAGGCGATACAAGAGTTACCCCCACCATCGACCGTCAAGCAGGTCCGAAGCCTTTTAGGACGTTTGAATTTCATTGCGCGTTTCATCGCAAATATGACAACCAAGTGTCAACCTTTATTTCGTCTTTTACGTAAGAACGCTCGGATAATTTGGGATGAGGAATGCCAGAACGCCTTAGAGTCCATAAAAAATACCTGATGAGCCCACCAGTCCTGGTGCCGCCAACTCCAGGACGACCACTCATTATGTATTTAACAGTGCGCCAAGACTCGTTGGGGTGCATGTTGGGACAACTCGATGTGACTGGAAAGAATGAACATGCCATATACTACGTGAGTAAGAAATTCACGGAGGGTGAAACAAAGTATCAAGAGGTGGAAAGGATATGTTGCGCACTCGTGTGGGTAATGCAGCGACTTCGCCAGTATACGTTGTACTACACCATACGTCTGTATTCGAAGATGGATCCCGTGAGATACCTCTTAGATAAGCCAGCATGGACAAAAAATATCGCCAAATGGCAAGTTCAATTATCTGAGTATGACATAGAATTCGTACCTCGAATTTCGGTGAAGGGGCAAGCAATCGCCGATCATTTAGCGGAGTTTCCCATAGACGACGATCACTTGATCAACTCCGAATTCCCAGATGGTGAGATCATGCAAGTAGAAGAAGAAGGGATGCCGAAGGCAAATTGGAGGATGTACTTCGACGGTGCTGTGAATTCAGCCGGAGGGGGTATCGGGGCAGTGCTCATCTCACCAAAGGGGAAACACTTCCCAGTGGCAGCCAAGGTCACCTTCCACTGCACCAATAACATTGCAGAATATGAGGCATGTGTTCTCGGCATGCGAACTGCACTAGACCTCGAAGTGAAGAAACTAGAAGTGTTCAGAGATTCAATGTTAATCATCCTCCAAACGACAGGGGAATGGAAGACGAGGGATGTCAAACTCCAACCATACCACGAGCACCTTGAGGATTTAGCTGCAGAATTTGAAGACATCACTTTCACTCATATGCCGAGAAATAAGAACCAATTTGCAAACGCATTGGCAACGCTCGCATCAATGAGTAAAATTTCACCGGGAAATCAGGTACTACCAGTGGAGATCAAGATCAAGGAGGTTCCAGCCTATTGTTATGCAATTGAAGAGTCAGACGGTCAGCCGTGGTTCACGGACATAAAAAAATACCTGGAGTCTGGAGAGTTCCCAGAAGGTGGCACAAGAAATGACCGGAAGGTCGTACGAAGGATGGCTTGCAATTATTTTCTCAGTGGCCCGACCTTATACAAAAGATCATTTGATGATACCCTTTTGAGATGCGTTAATGCCAAAGAAGCTGAGCGCTTAATGGAAGAAATTCACGAAGGTTTTTGTGGCCCACACATGGGCGGGCGAATGCTATCAAAAAAGATAATGAGACTTGGGTATTTTTGGTCCACCATGACGTCTGATTGTATGAGACATGTCCAACATTGTCACCTCTGTCAAGTGTACGCAGACCAAATCCACGCTCCACCACACGAGCTCTATCCTATGACTTCCCCATGGCCTTTCTCAATGTGGGGTATCGATGTAATCGGCATGATCTCTCCAAAGGCGTCCAATGGTCATCAATTCATATTGGTGGCGATCGATTATTTCACCAAGTGGATAGAGGCTATTAGCCTAGCGTCAGTAACGGCAAAAGCGGTCGAGCGTTTCATTAGGCAGGATATCATCGCGCGTTATGGGGGTGCCGGAGTCAATCATCACAGATAATGCCAAAAATCTGAATAATAAATTGGTTGATGGGTTGTGTGACCAATTTAAGATCAAGCATAGAAATTCGTCTCCATATCGCCCACAAATGAATGGCGCAGTGGAAGCAGCAAATAAGAATATCAAGAAGATCATAGAGAAAATGACTGTCAATTATAAGGACTGGCACGACAAGCTGCCTTGGGCACTCATGGCATACAGGACCTCAATACGGACATCAACAGGGGCAACCCCATTTTCCCTTGTTTACGGGACTGAAGTCGTGCTGCCAATTGAAGTAGAAATCCCATCAGCAAGGATCCTCGCTGAAGCAGAGATGGACGAATCAGAATGGGCGAGATGCAGATACGAGCAATTAAATTTCATAGATGAAAGGCGGCTCATCGCGCTGTGTCATGGGCAATTGTACCAGCAACGCATGGCTCGTGCATTTAACAGGAAGGTACGTCCAAGAGAATTACAAGCAGGCGATCTAGTTCTCAGAAAAATCCTGCGAGTCAATCCAGATTCTCGGGGCAAGTTCGTGCCTAAATATGAAGGGTCTTATGTCGTGAAAGAGGTTTTCAGTGGAGGAGCCATGATCATCACCAATATGGATGGCCGAGAACTCCCCAGTCCAATCAATATGGACACAGTCAGAAAATACTATCCTTAAGGACTTTGTAACCAGAATACGAACCTCCTAAAAGTGAGAAAATTCCCGCTAAATCGAAAACCCGAAAGGGCGGTTTAGGCAAAACTTAGGGAAGAGGGGCATGATTGAAAATCCCCAAAAGGACAATCATGGAAAAAGGAGAGGAATCAAATCTCTGCTAGGTTGAAAACCCGAAAGGGCGACCTAGGCAAAAATTAAGGGAACCGAGAGGTGCGAAAAGAATCGTAGCAAAAGGAAAGAAAATTGAGATTAAAAAAAAAAATCATTGATGACCAAGACTTGTATTTATTCATCTTCTTGGAGTAAAAAAAAAAAAGACCAACGACCAACGGAGCTTTTAGGTGTTCAGCCTCCGCAAGCCATCCTCAATGACCTGAACCTGTAGTTATCCAGCTTCTAGGAGTCACAAGCCGACAAACGGAGCCTTTAGGTGTTCAACCTTCGCAAGTCATCTCGACAATCAGGACCTGCAGTTATCCAGCTTCTGGGAGTCACAAGTCGACCAACGGAGCCTTTAGGTGTTCAGCCTCCGAAAGTCATCCTCGATGACCAGAACCTGTAGTTATCCAGCTTCTGGGAGTCACAAGTCGACCAACGGAGCCTTTAGGTGTTCAGCCTCCGAAAGTCATCCTCGATGACCAGAACCTGTAGTTATCCAGCTTCTGCGAGTCACAAGTCGACCAACGGAGCCTTTAGGTGTTCAACCTCCGCAAGTCATCCCCAACAAGTCACAAGTCGACGAGCGAAGCCTTTAGTTGTTCAGCCTCCGCAAGGCATCCTCGACAACCAGGACATGTAGGTGTCCAACGTCTGGGAATCACAAGTTGATGAGCGTTTAGACACTCAGTCTCCACAAATCATCGTCAACGATCGGGACCTATAGGTGTCTAGCTTCCGAAAGTTGCGTAAAGATATTTATCTACTATGTACATGATGAATAAAGATGAGCCAAAATCAGTTGTTTGTCTTTGAACACACACTCATGAGATCAATTCCATGAGTGCGTGTTCAAAGAGGGGCAACTGTAAACACCTGATTTTGGCTCATGGTCAAATACCGTACGCAAGCAATCGAGCCAAGAGAAATCGATATTTTTTAAAAAAAATTTTTTTTTTTTATTTTATTAAAAATAATATATATTAAATTAATAAAAAAAATATCTGAACTTGAAACATGGCCACATGGCCATGTTCCTCTTTTTGTACAACTTGGTCTTTTTTATTATTTTTTTAAAAAATAAAATAATAAAAAAAATAATAAAATAAGATGCAAATTGTGTATAAATAGAGGTTAGTTGTCGTGAGAAATGATAGAGGGTAAGGAAAGGATTGGAAGAGAAATAGGAAGAGAAGAGTGATTAGAGAGAGTAAAAAAAAAAAAGTGAAAAAAATATATCGGTAATTATCGATCTCGGTTTCTCGTACGGTGTTTAAGTTCCAAACGATTTAGGTATATTTTTCTTGCATTTAATATTGTATTTGTATTTCCTAATGTTATTATTTATGTAAAAAAAAAAAAAAGAGAAGAGTTTATATACATATGTTATATATTTATGTATAATATATTTATATTATGTTTATGTAATACTATTATATCTATATGTATAATATATGTTTATATTATGTTTATGTATTACTATATATATTTATATTATGTTTATACTATTATATATATATGTATAATATATATTTACATTATGTTTATGTATTACTATATATATATCTATACGTATAATATATATTTATATTATGTTTATGTATTACTATATATATCTATATGTATAATATATATTTATATTATGTTTATGTATTACTATATATATCTATATGTATAATATATATTTATATTATGTTTATGTTTATGTTATCTATTTATCTATATGTATAATATCTATTTATATTATGTCTATGTAATACTATATATATATATATTATGTATATGTGAAAAAAATTTCAAAATTGACTTAGGTCATTCCCAAACTTTGATGAAGGTTACAACTCGGTCCTTGGACTCTCGGGTCATTTCTGGGACGTTATCGAGTGTTATAATAAACCAAACCGGAAAAGTTTTGGGCCATTTGTGCAAATTGTTTTTCTTAATTCAGCTCTTAAAAAAAAATACAATTTGATTTCTAAACTTTTCTAGACATTCCATGATTTCAAAAAATGTTACAAATAAGTGTAGATTAATTTTCGGGTTATTTTTAGAATTTTACCAAGTATTACAAATAAATCTAGAATAGTTTAGGGTCAATTTTGTAATTTTAAAAAAATATATTTCAGTTAAGTTATATTATTTTTCGAAAATTACAATTTTTATTCCTAAATTTTTCTGGACATTCCATGACTTTTCAAAATGTTACAAATAAGTCTAGAATAATTTTCGGGTTATTTTAGAACTTTACCAAGTGTTACAAATAAGTCCAGAATAGTTTAGGGTCATTTATGCAATTTTCGAAAATATTTGTCCAATTCAGCTCAAATTTTTATAAATTGCATTTTGGTCCCTATATTTTTTTGGACATCCTATAACTTCTTAAAATGGGACAAATTAGTCCAATGAGCTTAATATTTTCAAAAATTATTCGTGAATGTTTTGACACGTTTAAAATGGCTCGAGAGTTGAACCATTTTCTTTCGAGCACGATTAACTTTAGTTCTCTCTTGTTTATTAAAAAAAAAAAAAATTGTTTGTACATGGTTTGTTTAATTTAAAGAAAATGTATGTAGTTTTTTTTTGGGCCAGGCATGATTAAAACGGGCAATTCGGGCAAAAATTGAAAAAAACATTTCAAAAGCAAAATTAAAGTACCGAAAGGGCGGATTATAAGCTCGCGAGCTTTTAAAGACGTAATCAAACCCCCGAACTCGATTCTCTGGACGTAGACCGTTTTAAGCCCTATGATGTAAACTCCATGTACCCTAGGCAATTTTAGGATTCCGATTAGCCTTCAATTAATCGGTGGCGACTCTTTCAATTTTTTCGGTCCGGTTGATGACCCCGCTCGACCGGACCCGTCGCTCGCCAAGACCCGACATTTTCAAAAACGAAAATTTAAAATATTTTCCAAAACGGGTCGGGAAAGTCGGATCCGACGTCCGACAACAGGGATGTTGGAATGCAAACCTGCTGAAACTCCGATGGTAGTAAATCATGGCTTACAAATAGTAGAAGGAGCAAGACTGACAGATAAAGAGTGATATCAACGGCTGGTGGGCAAGCTCATATATCTGTCACATACTCGACCAGAAATAGCTTATGCGGTCGGAATAGTAAGTCAATTTATGCATCAACCTCAAGTCGAGCATATGGAAGCAGTCACAAGGATAATGAGGTACTTGAAGGGTACGTCGGGGAATGAAGTCTTGTTTAGAAGGAATAATCATTTGGAGATACGAGGTTACACAGATGCTGACTGGGCAGGTAACCCAGTTGATCGGAAGTCAACATCTGGATATTTCATCTTTATTGGTGATAATCTGGTAACATGGAGAATTAAGAAACAGAAAGTTGTGGCTCTATCAAGTGCAGAAGCGGAAATTCTGTGGCATAGCTAATGGATTGACAGAAATCCTATGGCTAAGGAAATTGATTATAGAAATTGGTTTTCCACCAACCAAATCATGTAAGTTACTATGTGATAATAAGGCGACAATAAGCATTTCAGAAAATCCAGTGCAACATGACCGGACCAAGCATATTGAAGTAGGCAGACATCTCATAAAGGAAAATATTGAGGCTGGAAATATTAAACTGCCATTTGTTCGCTCTGAGCACCAGCTAGCTGATATACTCACCAAAGTAGTGAACTCAAAAGTATTCAAGGAAGTACTCGACAAGTTGAGCATCGGAGATCCGACCACTCAACTTGATGGGGAGTGTTGGAATAAGACAACAAAAGGAAGATGAAGAATAAGTCCAAAGCCATAAAATCAGCAAAGCCATAAAATCAGGAATTAGTGTCTAAAGTAAAGGCAATATTGACAAATCTGTATTCTAGTGTAATGATGAATATAGAGTCTAGACAAATAGATAACGAGTGTATAAAAATACCTGGAATGCTGTAATGAATGTAATAGAGCTGAAATATGAATCAATGAATGTTAGTATTACCAGTTTTAACCATGTATCCATCGATTTCTGTGATACCGAAGATTGGGCGGTTCGAGTAACGAACCATGCATTTTTCGTACCATGTTATGGCCTCCTTCTGTTCTGGACAAAGATGTGTGAGGTTATGTCCTGCTTCGGCAATGCACATTCTACAAGCCGCTGGGTTTACGTCTCCTCTGCAAAGAGCCACCTCGTAAACCATATCAGGGTTCTCCCCGAAGGAGAAGTTGTAGAAGCCATAATCAACAATACTGTTGGAGACTGTGGAGGCAAGTAGGGTTTCAAGGTTGCTTTGGTAGGTGCCGCCATTGGTAAAGTTGCCGCTCGATCCACATGTATGTTCATCGGAATCAACTGAGCGAACCAACCAGATATTCATCAAAATAACAAAGTAGGGAAAGCGTAGTAGTTTCGAAGCCATACTTGTAATTGCTTGGCTTGGCTCGTAATGACACAATATGTATGCTTGGAGATTAGCTACTTAATGAATAATTTGCTAGTCGTTGACGGACCTGAGAAAGGCTCAGTCATTGTCATGTTGGGAATTAATTAGTGATTATAATAACACATGTTGTGTGGTCAGTGACATTCTCCTACAATGGCAGGTAGCATTATTCAATGTCAGCTATTGCGTATAAGGTTTGATATACGAAAGCATGACATGAAGAAGAGGAGACTTTGATAGGGTCAAACAGTTTTCAATAGCGTCTTTCGCTAGAACGTCACGGTTATCACACAATTGTCTTTAAGTATATTTTAGACTTAACTATCTCAATGACTTATGTTAACAAATCGTGATTAAATATTTGAAACTTAAGTTTGGAACAATCACTTTTGTTTTATAATGATGGTTAAAAACAATTATAAGAAACACTGACTACAATGTTATATATTTTAGTGTAATTGGATTGACTAGTTGACCAATGGGATCATAGTATCTCATTAAACAAGTTAGGAGGGTGCGGAGTGCACGCTTGTTTAAGTATATTATGATTCATCAGTTGATTAGAGATGAGGCAATGGGGGTCAAAGGGGTCAACGCCCCTGGCTGGGGTCGAGCTATTATTCATAAAGTCACTATTCTAAAAATTCACTGTAAATTTGAATTTTTGGAATTAATGACTTAACATTTTAACCTCAAAATTCCCGGTTTTTTGGACACTTGCTTTAGAGCCAAGTGCTAGGGGCCGAACCATTAGCTAAGGGCCGAACCATGGCTAAGGGCCGAACCATGGCTAGGAGCCGAACCATGGCTAAGGGTCGAACCATGGCTAGGAGCCGAACCATTGCTAGTGTCATCCTAAGGTGTCCCTTTGATTTTGGAGCCAAAATTTGAAACCAAAGGTCACATGGTGGCTGAAATGTTGCATACATTGGCCAATGGATGTTGTGTCTCTTCCAAGGGGCAAAGGGTCTCCTCCAAAGGGTGTGGCAAACACTATAAATTGGGCATAGGTGAGATCCAAAAATTTATCTCAAACATTCACAATCCTTCTCGAGTTCTAGTTTAGTATTCTGATTTTATCCGATTGAAAGTTTGGGTGCCTCCAAATAGTTTCAATCTGAAAGTGTCGTCACGACTTCAGAATAATCCAAGCATACAATTCGATAGTTCAACCACCATATCCATTCGAGATTTCCAACATACAACAGTCTCTTCTTCCTTTATTCTTTATCTTCTTTATTTGATTTTCATTTTTTTTCAATAATCAAAATCAAATGACCCCAACATTAAATGTTGAATTCAGAAATCCAAGATTTTTGGGTTCCAAAAATAGATTTTGTATTCGAATTAAGGTGGAACTTGAAGAACATAAAGAATATAAATGAAAGATAAAATTGTTATTTTAATGATCAATTAATTATATTTATTAAACATAAATGATAAATCTGCATTTTTAAGATAACTTATTTATACTATACGTTGACTTTTTTTACTACGGTTATAAGAAATATTCTCATTTGCCTTAAATGTATTTCATCGTCAAAGTAGTATCTAGTTGGAAAAATAATTATTGCTAGTTTAACTGTGACAATCGTAAAATATATATATCAGATATAAAAAATGATTTGTATACCTTATAAGTAAGATAAGTATTACTCAAGTTCAATAAGAAATTCTTATTTTCTAGACTCAAATTAGGACACAGGTATTAGTCAAGTTGTATTAGGTTAGCAATGACAGACACTTAAGTATGGGTATTATAAAGGGTTAATTACTTAATTGGTTACACATGTTTGACCAATGTTCAGAATGGTTACACATGTTTCAAAATGTGATTAATTGGTTTTGAAATGTGACTATTTGCTTCTTCTTTTTTACTGTTCACCGTTAGAAATCACAGTTAAGTCACTATTTAGATACGTAAAATGACGTAATTACCCCTAGAATCATCTTCAAGAACACATCATCATCTTCAAGAACAAGAATCGAAGAACCCAGAATCGCAATTTCTGAGTTCTTGAGAACCCAGAAACAACATTTCTGAGTTCTTGAGAACCCAGAAACAACATTTCTGGGTTCTTGAAGTTCTGTATTGCAGTATATGTTATCACCAAATGTGATTAAATGGTCATACATGTTTCTCTATAATGTGATTAAAAGGTCATACATGTTTCTCTATAATGTAATAAATGGATACTGTTGTTTGAAATGATGTGATTAAAATGTTCGACATGTTACCCACAATGTGAATAACCCAGAAATGTTGTTTCTGGGTTCTCAAGAACCCAGAAATGACCCAGAAACAGCATTTCTGGGTTCTTGAGAACCCAGAAACAGCATTTCTGGGTTCTCAAGAACATCAAATCGAATTTGATTCTGGTTCTTCAATCCTTCCATGTGTTCTTCAATACAACTAAGGGCATAATAGTCATTTCACAATTCAATAATATGTTAAAAAAATGAATTAACGTTAAAATTAACGGTTTACTAACGGAATAACCAATTAATCACATTGGGAAAAACATGTGTAACCAATTGGTCACATAGCAAAACCAATTAATCACATTTTGAAACATGTGTAACCATTCTGAACATTGGTCAAACATGTGTAACCAATTAAGTAATTAACCCTATTATAAATGGTATCATACTCGATCGAGACGATTATTGGGTTTCCAAAGTAAAAAAAAAAAAAAAAAAAAACGTAATGATGGGAGATAATAGTTGGACAAGTCTTAAAGGGTATTTGAAAAGTATAGAACTTGTAAGTTTAAGTCACCTACCAAAAGCAAAGATTCTGAACTTGAACCGCAACGAGGACATCACACACTTTAAAAAATGACCACGGTGAGAATGTCATGCACCTTAAGGTAGGTCTATGTGTAACCATTGTTATCAGAACCATACCGAGAGTCAAACCGGTATAAGAGTTGGTTCACGGTACATTCGGTGTTACCGCAGTCCACCAAATAGACCGATTGGTTCTTCTGCAATCCATTCATACTCTTCTTCTACACTATCCCACTCATACTTATTCAATTCTCTTCTTCCAACCCCCTTCCTCCTTTCCCTCCTCCTCCCCCTCCCCCTCCAATTGCCTTGCTCCTTTCGCTCCTCTCCATCCCGTTCACTCCCTCCAGCCCCTCCCCCTCCTCCTCCTACGTTTCCTCCAACAATTCCTTCTCCTCCGATGATTCCCATGACGTCGATGACTCCAAATTTGCATCCAACTCCCCCACCCCATCACACATTCTTCCTCTCTCTCTCTCTTTTCTTTTCCCTTTAGACCGAGAACCAACCATTTTTGTAAAAACCGAGTGATTTTTAACTTTCAAACCAACTTCACTTTACACTTCGGTCTATTAAAACATCTGGACCGTCACTATAATCAGTTTAAGGTACGTCCAAATCTAACCGCCGGTTAAGTTCTAATAACACTAAGTGTAACACCCTGAAAAAAGTATCACATCGAATGGAAAAAAATAATTTAGATCATATATATACAATAAAAATATTATTTAAGTGCAACAAGGATAACCAAGTGAGGATAATATGATCTTGCCATTGATCTTGCGATATCGGTTACTTCACTAACATTAGACTTTCAAAGAGAGGATATAAATTAATTAGAAGGGCGGTGTCCCAAAGTTAAATGAGTTCACCATGGAAGATATAACATTACTTCAATTCTGACAAGATGAATGAATTTAAGGAAAAATATTTGTTCTTCCTCCAAATCCAAGTATCATAATCTTCTTCTTCAGAAGTTTTAAGTGCAATACTACTCAGTAACCCGAGCAGTAGTATCTTCAACATCAAGCAATTGATCAGATGCAATATCTTCATCATCAGACAATTGAGCTACAATACTATTTCGAGTGTATAGTATCTTCAACATTGGATAATTGTGGAGACGCAGTTTCTTCAACATTGAATTTGTATCCAACTCCCCCACCCCATCACACATTCTTCCCCTCTCTCTCTTTTCTTTTCCCTTTAGACCGAGAACCAACCGGTTTTCTAAAAATCGAGTGATTTTTAACTTTCAAACCAACTTCACTTTACACTTTGGTCTATTAAAACATCTGGACCGTCACTATAATCAGTTTACGGTACGTCCAAATCTAACCGCCGGTTAAGTTCTAATAACACTAATGGCATGTTCTTTCCACGGAATGGAAAAGGAATTCGGCTTACGGATTCCGTAAGAAGTTGTTCTTTTCGCGGAATTGCAAAAATTTGGATTACGGATTCCGGGCAGGATAGGCTTAGACATTCTGTGTGAAAAGCTCGGAATTCCTAAGCCGAGCGCGCTAGGAATGAGGAATATGAGCGAAATGCCCTTACTTTAAAATTTATATTAATTCAACAATTTTATCTTAATTAATAATTAATTAAATAAATTATTTTATTTATTTTTAATTATTAATTAATTATATTATAAGTTTTTAATATTCTTAATTTTAAAATTAATTAATACAAATTATATATATTATATACTATACATATACAAGGAAGGGCAAATATGTCATTTTACCACATTCCATTCCCTTTCTATATACAATTCCACCAAATAAACAACAGAATTCCTTATTCCATTCCATTCTATTCCACTAAAGAAACAACTTCATATTCTTATCTCCTATTCCTTATTCCTTATTCCCTATTCCTATTCCCTATTCCGTATTCGTTATTCCGAATTCCATGAAAGAAACGCCCCGTAAGTGTAACACCCTGAAAAAGTATCACGTCGAATGGAAAAAAATAATTTAGATCATATATATACAATAAAAATATTATTTAAGTGCAATAAGGATAACCAAGTGAGGATAATATGATCTTGCCATTGATCTTGCGATATCGGTTACTTCACCAACATTAGACTTTCAAAGAGAGGATATAAATTAATTAGAAGGGCGGTGTCCCAAAGTTAAATGAGTTCACCATGGAAGATATAACATTACTTCAATTCTGCAAGATGAATGAATTTAAGGAAAAATATTTGTTCTTCCTCCAAATCCAAGTATCATAATCTTCTTCTTCAGAAGTTTTAAGTGCAATACTACTCAGTAGCCCGAGCAGTAGTATCTTCAACATCAAGCAATTGATCAGATGCAATATCTTCATCATCAGACAATTGAGCTACAATACTATTTCGAGTGTATAGTATCTTCAACATTGGATAATTGTGGAGACGCAGTTTCTTCAAAAAGTGAAGTTGTAGTATCTCTAGAGGTGTCAACCCGATGGGTTCGACCCGACCCGACTCGCCACACTTCACGAGGCGGCCCAAACTTGACCCGTCGTTCAGCACATGTTAGATTTTGTGACCCGGACCCGAATTGGAGGGTTGGCGGGTCGACCCGCCTGACCCGCCCAGAAGAGAATAATAGAACTATAGAACTACCACTAAATGATCAATATATGAACAAATAATCAAATAATTGCATCAGTTTCAAAATATGGTAGAAAGTAATGCTTGCTCTCAATCATTTCACATGAAATACTGAAATACTTAATCACAATTCACATAAGACATCACTTATCACACACAATGACTCAATGAGTGACACAAAGTGTTCCATACTTCCAAGTACCATCACATAAACTTCTTCAAAATAAACACACTAAGAATAATCCAAATTCCAACCAAAAACATCTAAATTCAAACCACACATAATTCCAAGTTTCATGCTTGTGACTCTTCCTCATTCGGGATAAATTCCAAGTTTTATAAGCGAACTCGGCAAACTCAAACTTGTATCGAGGGTCCAAAATAACAGCAATTGCCAAAATGACAATGTACTTCGTCCAATAATTATCAAATTTGGACCTCATACAATCAACCATACCTCTCATGAACAAGCGCTCACCGTCATAATTTTTCTTCAATGTGTAATTGATAACAAACACCGACGGGAAGTACAAATTTGCAATAGGATACTTCGTTCCCGAAAAAATCACAGTCAAATCATAGAAAACACCTAAAAAATCTGCAATATGCAAATCACAGACAACTTTCTTCTTGTTTGCGCTTGCCTTTGGCTTGTTTAGTTGTTGATCCGGTCTCAAGTACCTCAACTTCGTCAACATCACCTTCATTAAATCTATCATCGTCAAAATCAAGCCTCCAAAGTTCTTCATCATCCATGTTCACTGCATATACAATTACCATATACCTTTTAGTTACCTGAAAACAATAGCAATACATACATGTCAATTGTCAAACGACATAATCAATGTTCCTTTTTATATGTACCAAGCATCACTATCACAAATTCAGTAGAAGCACAAGCACAATAGCAACACTTTTAGTTCCTATTACCTTCCTACCATCACTTAACACTATCACAGATTCACAGTAAAAGCACTTACACGAGCAGCCGAGCAGCGAGCACGAGCAGCAACCGAGCAGGTTCATGCTTAGGGTTCAAGCGCGCAGCAGCCGAGCAGGTTCAGGATTAGGGTTCAGTCGAGCAGCAACCGAGCAGGTTCAGCCGAGTTGCAGGCAACCAGTAAGGCTTGAGGCAGGCGCAGGCGGCAGGTTCAGGTTCATGCTTAGGTTTTTTGGACGAAGGCTGAAGGCAAGTAGGCAACGAAGACGCCGCAATAACGAATACATATAATAGCTGAGCTGAGCATATGCAGTATTCTGCTGTATTTAGGTTTAAGACTTTAGGTTTATTTTTTGGACGGGTCGGGTATTACGAGTCAACCTGGAACCGACCCGCGTCTTGCAGCGGGTCAGACAGGTTAACTTGAAAATGACCCGCCGATCATTTTTGTGACCCGAACCCGGATCGATTCCGGATCATTTTCGGGTCGGATCATTTTTTGACAGGTCTAGTAGTATCCACCATTACCGGAGAATGATCTTCCTCACCACAATAACGTGCGTTTGGTTGGTGAAATACAGAGTAAGGAAATAAGATATAAGAGATAATAATATGATGTTATGTGGTTGATGAATTGAAATGAAATGAAATGGAATCACGTAAAATGACATATATACTTTTTGCTTCATTATGTATAATATAAAATACAATTATCCTATGAAAATTTTATTAATTAATTTCGTGTGCTTACAAAATAAGATTAATTAAATTAAAAATATACTTTATTAAAAAATTTAATTAATTAAATTTTAAAAATAATTAAATTGTAATTAATTAATTAAATTAAATTGTAATTAATTAATTAAATTAAATTGTAAATAATTAATTTAATTTAATTAAAATATAAAAATAATTCATTTCAAGTAAAATATAAATAATTAAAATATTAATATTAATTAATTAAAATAAATGATTTAATTAATTAAAATATATAATAATTAATTAAAATATAAATAAATAATTAACAGTAGAGGGTATTTTGGTATTTTCGCCTATTCCGTATTCAGATAAAACTAGGAATACACAATTTGACCTTTTGAGACGGAAAACATATTCCAGCTTCTCTAGGAATTCATATTCTGTTAATTTTCAATTCCGCGAAACAAATAACTTCATACGGAATCCATAATCTTTATTCCAACTCTATTCCATAAACCAAACAAGTCATACAAGAGAGAAGTCTAGTGAAGCACTAGCGATAAGAAGGGAGAAAGTGTGGGTGAACCACCGTACCATAGTCTTAGTAAGCTCATTGTTGACGGCGACACAGTCTGGTCTCAGTGTGATGTGGCGGTGTGAGTACACAACTGGGGAGGAGAATATTCGTAGCATTATAGCAAGGAAGGAAGAAGATGGCAGGAGCATTAAAGGTATTTCACACCATCCTCTAGTCACACCCCTTGCACATGAGCAGTTAACGGAATTTTTTTGACTTAACATAACAGATTTCATCTAAGACCAATAAGAGCAAACATGTTTCATAAAAAACAAACAAGGTCTACACAGTTACAACAACGGGCAAATATATTACATATTTTTTTCATATTTTTCCCTTAAAATAAGGGTGCTTTTTAAATACTATAAAGGCAGAAGAATGCATATACGTGATACATAATTATGTGTTGTTTGATAAATATTATAACTTATAAATAGAAAATAATATGCACATGAATTATAAATATAAAATGAAATATTATAGTTACTTTTTATAAGGGTGCAGATATAGCTATTAAGGTAGACTAGTATGTTACTAGGAAATTGATATACGTGTTGCGTAGAATATACAAAATGTGTATGTATTGTTGTTCAAATAAATTATAATGATATACCAGTATATAATTCTAAAAAAATACCAACTATTATTCATATTAGGGATGACAATCGTGTCGTGTTTAAGCGTGTCATGTTTAAACAAGTGTCGTGTCTAAATGGATAAGTCTTAAACGTGTCTCAAACTTCAAACACGAATACGACACGATTAACTAGCAGATCACACGTGACACGATTAACTTTCATGAACATTTTTTTAAAAACATGTCGGGTCCTAGGACACGATACAATTAGGCACAACACTATTAAATATGAAGTTGTTAGACACGATAAAACACGATTAAACACGACACGATTAGATACGCAATTCACTAATTTCACATGTTTTTCAGAACACAAATTTATATATACAAAGTAAGGTCTTCAAGGTTTAATATTAAAAAGTAAGTGGGTATTCCAATATTTTATTGTTATTATTATAATTGAATGTGTCTAAACGTGTCACATGTATACACGACACGATTAGTTAATCGTGTGTCTAAATGTGTCACAGGTATACACGGCACGATTAATTAATCGTGTATAATCGTGTTTATACAGATATCTGCAGATCAGAAGTGTTTAGACACAATTAATAATCGTGTATAAACGTATAAGAGTTGTTTAGACACATGATGTGTTAAGGTCAAACTCATATACACTTTAAAGCAGATCGTGTCATGTCGTTTAATTGTATCGTGTCAAAAATTGTCAGCCCTAATTAATATGGTATTATGTCTTTCAACTCAATTTATAAGGTGTATGACATTTATATTAATATTTATGTATTACATTTTTTTTCACCCCTGATATTTTGAATCTAACATATTATAATGATATTTTTTACACTTCTGGAAAGTTATATTAAGAAGTTATATATGTATTATCTATCTATGCATATATTGATTTTACTTAATACCTTATAATTTGGATAAATAAGATTTTTGTAATATTTTATGCATGTTATTATTAAAAATAAGTTTCTCTAATTTGTTAATGTCAAATCTCTAGTAATCACTTCTAAGTGACTTTCCACATAACTTAGTTTAAACTATTTCAAGTTATATGTTTGTTTTAAGTCTCACTTTTGACAAAATTAATTGGTTGTAACTTAATCACTCTAATTATTTTAGTAGCATATTACATATTATAATATTATTAGTTTTATACACAAAGCTGTAGGGAAAAATTATATAAATTTCTAATTATAATATATATACTTATTTTAGATAAATTTATTACTAAGGAAATAAATAAATATTATATATATTTATATTAAGGGCAATAATATTATATTTTATTAAAATTTATTATGTACATAATTTTTGTAAGATTGTTAAACTTTACCTTGATATTATTATTAGTTCATGTGTTTAATTTTATATTAAAAAAGAAATTATAATAAAGTATGTGATGTTTGTTAATTAGTTAATTACTTTAAACTATTTCAAGATATATGTTTGTTTTAAGTCTCACTTTGACATAATTAATTGTTTGTAACTTAATCACTCTACTTATTTTAGTAGCATATTACATATTATAATATTATTATTTTTATATACAAAGCTGTAGGGAAAAAATCATATAAATTTCTAATTATAATATATATATACTTATTTTAGATAAATTTCTTTCTAAGGAAAATAAATAAATATTATATATATTTATATTAAGGGAAATAATATTTTATTTTATTAAAAGTTATTATGTACATAATTTTTGTAAGATTGTTAAAATTTACCTTGATATTATTATTTTTTCATGTGTTCAATTGTATATTAAAAATGAAATTATAATAAAGTATGTGATGTTTGTTAATTAGTTTATTTAATTTATAATAGAAACTTTTTATATGTGCATACTTGACATTCCTAATATATATTATTATGTATTTTAGTATTGTACAAATTCTACTACATAAAATATTTGTTTTTAAAAAATATACATGTGAAATAAAAATAATAATTAAGATTCTGTAACTTCTCTTGAGAATGAATGAGGAAGATTGAAGAATTTTAAAATGACTTATATGGCATGCCAATTAGAAGTGATAATTGTATGTTTGATATGGATCAATTAAAATTGATTAATTAGTAGCATATTACATATTATAATATTTTTATTTTTATACACAAAGCTGTAGGGAAAAATTATATAAATTTCTAATTATAATATATATACTTATTTTAGATAAATTTATTACTAAGGAAATAAATAAATATTATATATATTTATATTAAGGGCAATAATATTATATTTTATTAAAATTTATTATGTACATAATTTTTGTAAGATTGTTAAAATTTACCTTGATATTATTATTAGTTCATGTGTTTAATTTTATATTAAAAATGAAATTATAATAAAGTATGTGATGTTTGTTAATTAGTTAATTACTTTAAACTATTTCAAGTTATATGTTTGTTTTAAGTCTCACTTTGACATAATTAATTGTTTGTAACTTAATCACTCTACTTATTTTAGTAGCATATTACATATTATAATATTATTATTTTTATATACAAAGCTGTAGGGAAAAAATCATATAAATTTCTAATTATAATATATATATACTTATTTTAGATAAATTTCTTTCTAAGGAAAATAAATAAATAAATATTATATATATTTATATTAAGGGAAATAATATTTTATTTTATTAAAAGTTATTATGTACATAATATTTGTAAGATTGTTAAAATTTACCTTGATATTATTATTTTTTCATGTGTTCAATTGTATATTAAAAATGAAATTATAATAAAGTATGTGATGTTTGTTAATTAGTTTATTTAATTTATAATAGAAACTTTTTATATGTGCATACTTGACATTCCTAATATATATTATTATGTATTTTAGTATTGTACAAATTCTACTACATAAAATATTTGTTTTTAAAAAATATACATGTGAAATAAAAATAATAATTAAGATTCTGTAACTTCTCCTGAGAATGAAGGAAGGAAGATTGAAGAATTTTAAAATGACTTATATGGCATGCCAATTAGAAGTGATAATTGTATGTTTGATATGGATCAATTAAAATTGATTAATTAGTAGCATATTACATATTATAATATTTTTATTTTTATACACAAAGCTGTAGGGAAAAATTATATAAATTTCTAATTATAATATATATACTTATTTTAGATAAATTTATTACTAAGGAAATAAATAAATATTATATATATTTATATTAAGGGCAATAATATTATATTTTATTAAAATTTATTATGTACATAATTTTTGTAAGATTGTTAAAATTTACCTTGATATTATTATTAGTTCATGTGTTTAATTTTATATTAAAAATGAAATTATAATAAAGTATGTGATGTTTGTTAATTAGTTAATTACTTTAAACTATTTCAAGTTATATGTTTGTTTTAAGTCTCACTTTGACATAATTAATTGTTTGTAACTTAATCACTCTACTTATTTTAGTAGCATATTACATATTATAATATTATTATTTTTATATACAAAGCTGTAGGGAAAAAATCATATAAATTTCTAATTATAATATATATATACTTATTTTAGATAAATTTCTTTCTAAGGAAAATAAATAAATAAATATTATATATATTTATATTAAGGGAAATAATATTTTATTTTATTAAAAGTTATTATGTACATAATATTTGTAAGATTGTTAAAATTTACCTTGATATTATTATTTTTTCATGTGTTCAATTGTATATTAAAAATGAAATTATAATAAAGTATGTGATGTTTGTTAATTAGTTTATTTAATTTATAATAGAAACTTTTTATATGTGCATACTTGACATTCCTAATATATATTATTATGTATTTTAGTATTGTACAAATTCTACTACATAAAATATTTGTTTTTAAAAAATATACATGTGAAATAAAAATAATAATTAAGATTCTGTAACTTCTCTTGAGAATGAATGAGGAAGATTGAAGAATTTTAAAATGACTTATATGGCATGCCAATTAGAAGTGATAATTGTATGTTTGATATGGATCAATTAAAATTGATTAATTAGTAGCATATTACATATTATAATATTTTTATTTTTATACACAAAGCTGTAGGGAAAAATTATATAAATTTCTAATTATAATATATATACTTATTTTAGATAAATTTATTACTAAGGAAATAAATAAATATTATATATATTTATATTAAGGGCAATAATATTATATTTTATTAAAATTTATTATGTACATAATTTTTGTAAGATTGTTAAAATTTACCTTGATATTATTATTAGTTCATGTGTTTAATTTTATATTAAAAATGAAATTATAATAAAGTATGTGATGTTTGTTAATTAGTTAATTACTTTAAACTATTTCAAGTTATATGTTTGTTTTAAGTCTCACTTTGACATAATTAATTGTTTGTAACTTAATCACTCTACTTATTTTAGTAGCATATTACATATTATAATATTATTATTTTTATATACAAAGCTGTAGGGAAAAAATCATATAAATTTCTAATTATAATATATATATACTTATTTTAGATAAATTTCTTTCTAAGGAAAATAAATAAATAAATATTATATATATTTATATTAAGGGAAATAATATTTTATTTTATTAAAAGTTATTATGTACATAATATTTGTAAGATTGTTAAAATTTACCTTGATATTATTATTTTTTCATGTGTTCAATTGTATATTAAAAATGAAATTATAATAAAGTATGTGATGTTTGTTAATTAGTTTATTTAATTTATAATAGAAACTTTTTATATGTGCATACTTGACATTCCTAATATATATTATTATGTATTTTAGTATTGTACAAATTCTACTACATAAAATATTTGTTTTTAAAAAATATACATGTGAAATAAAAATAATAATTAAGATTCTGTAACTTCTCTTGAGAATGAATGAGGAAGATTGAAGAATTTTAAAATGACTTATATGGCATGCCAATTAGAAGTGATAATTGTATGTTTGATATGGATCAATTAAAATTGATTAATTTGACATTAGGAGTAAGAAATGTAATATAAAAAACTTACTTGTCATAATTGCATACATTCTAGTCAAATTTATAGATTTAGAAGCGTAAAACAAGAGGTGGACAATAATTAAAAAAAAAATTAATGTTAGTTTTTATTTAAACTAATAGTATTAAAAATCATGATTTAAGAGATTTATTAAGACAAAGTAGGAAAATGTGCAGGACGATTGCTACAAGATGTGTACATAAAAGGTAGTGTTTTTTCATTGTGATGTTCATATAACTACTTCTATATACTTTTATGAATAATACATATAGAAGTTTATGGGAATATATATATATATATGTTTTTGTGTGTTTCAAAAAATATAAATTTCTTACCTCATTTAACATTTTCTATGTATTGTGTGCAGCCTCTGCTGTGCTGCCACAACATTGGCCAGCCCTCCACAGTAAATATAGACACTTTCAAGACCGAATTATAGTGCTATCAGTGCTTCCCAATGCATTGGTGCCTCACAAATACCAACAGAATGACACATTTGTTACTCTTGTATTTCCATTGTAGATCTCCTGTTTCATGAATCTGTAGAAACATTCAAGGTGTTGGTTGTGACGACAGGAGGATGATCCAATCCCGGAAGCTAACCATGAGTTTGTTGATTGGTTGTCGAAAATGATTTCAGCTCTTCAAGCATGACCTCATCGAAGAAAGTAAATGAAAAGAATGAGATCCAATAATTAGAAGGACCAAGACCCATCATGACCATGGCCTTGGTTTTGCTCATAAATTAGTGACTTTGTCTAATGTACTTTGCAGCTATAGCAGCACTGTTTGGTAGAATTTAGGGAGATATACAGCAAAACCGAACAACAGACAACACTGAAACTGTGAAACATATAGGATCATTTCATGTATTAGCTTTGTCGAATAAGGTAACATTCCCATATTGTCGGGTGATTTATAACTAGGAAACTGTTCTACGCAAAACGTAGAATTTACAAATTTTGTATGTATTGTTCTTCAAATAAATTTAATGATTTCGCAAGATATAATCCTAAAACAAATACAAACTATTATTAATATAATATTATGTTTTTCAACTCAATTTATAAGGTGTATGATATTTATATTTATATTAATATTTACATATTACATTTTTTCAATCTCGATATTTTGAATCTAACATATTATAATAATATATATTTTTTTTACATTTCTGGAAATTATATTAAGAAGTTATATATGTATTATCTATCTATTTATATATAGATTTGGCTTAATACCTTATAATTTGGATAAGTATAATTTTTGTAATATTTTCTCCATGCTATTATTAAATATAACTTTCTCTAATTTGTTAATGTCAAAACTCTAGCTAGCAATCATTACTAAGTGGCTTTCCACATAACTTAATTATTTTAGTAGCATATTACATATTATAATATTATTATTTTTATATACAAAGTTGTAGGGATTGTTTTATATATAAACTTGTAATTTTAATATTTATACTTATTTTAAATAAATTTATTACTAAGGAAATAAATAAATAGTATATATATATATATATATATATAAGTCAATAATATTATATTTCATTAAAAGTTAATATGTACATAATGTTTTGTAAGATTGATAAAATTTACCTTGATATTATTATTAATTCATGTGTTCAATTGTATATTAAAAATGAAATTATAATAAAGTATGCGATGTTTGTTAATTAGTCTATTTAATTTATAATATAAACTTTTTATATGTGCATACTTGACATTCGTAAAATATATTATTATGTATTTTAGTATTGTACAAATTCTGCTACATAAAATATATTTTTTAAAATATAAATATACATGTGAATTAAAAAATAATAATTAAGGTTATGTAACTTCTATGGAGAATGAATGAGGAAACTTGAAGGATTTTAAAGTGACTTACATGGCATGCCACTTAGAGTGATAATTGTATGTTTGACATGGACCAATTAAAATTGATTAATTTGACATTAGGAGTAAGAAAATGCAATAAAAAAGTAATTGGCACAATTGGTCTATTAATTTATTATATAAACTTTTTATATGTGCATACTTGACATTCATAAAATATATTATTATGTATTTTAGTATTGTACAAATTCTACTACATAAAATATATTTTAAAAAATATAAATATACTTGAAATAAAAAGAATTAGTTAATGTTATGTAACTTCTCTTGAAAATGAATGATGAAGCTTGAAGGATTTTAAAGTTACTTACATGGCATGCCACTTAGGAGTGATAACTGTATGTTTGACATGAACCAATTAAAATTGATTAATTTGACATTAGAATTAAGAAAATGCAATAAAAAGCTTGTCACAATTGCATACATTCTAGTCAAATTAATATACATATAGATTAGCTTCTTCCTATTCATTGATATGAGGAAGTTTCAAACACTATGAAGACCACTTTGTGCTGATTTCTTCTAGCTTAGCTTGGTTCTGTCCTTAGATCATGTATCAGAAATTCACCACAATTATCGGTTTCTGAACAATAAAAAACTTTTTCATTCACAAAAAAGAAAAAAAAGTAAGAAAACTTGGGAACCAAGAAAAGTGTTCAGCAAGAGTATTCAGCTACAGAGGGTCCACTTTGATCACTAGAGCTTGGCATTATTATAGGTTGCTTATTCCTTCTGCTTGGAAAGAAGAACGATGACTGATGAGGCAGTGGCAGGCACATTGTATCTCTATTGAGCATCAGAACCACTGCATCCATCGAGGGTCGGTCTTCGCTGTCATCTTGAACACACAACAACCCGATGTGTATGCACCTTATCGCTTCATTCACTGAGAAATCGTTGCCCAAGCTCGAATCTACCACTTCACAGGGTCGGCCGACACTCCATTGCTTCCAAACCTAGAAAAAAGCAATGAGAAAACATTGATGGGGTTCTTTTGATTTACCAAATAGACAATGAAATATTAGTAGCTAACTACTTCTGCTTCTGGTCAAAAAAAAAAAAACTAGTTCTGCTCACATAGCCTAGAAGACCTTCCTCAGAACCTATTGTTTCAAAGGTGGTGTTCTTTTTGCCCGTTACGATTTCTAAAACCAGTACTCCGAAGCTGAAAACATCGGACTTCACCAAAAAGTGACCGTGCATCATGTACTCGGGAGACATATAGCCACTGCAACAATCAACGAGCAACGGTGAAAGATCAACTGTTTTTTTCTTCGAGTTTCAAAATCAATGCGCAAAAAACAATCTCTTACTATGTTCCCACAATCCTGTTCGTGCTTGCTTGTGTCTGATTGTAGCAGAACATCCTCGCCATACCAAAATCCGAAATTTTTGGATTCATATCGGCATCTAGCAAAATGTTGCTCGCTTTGAGATCACGGTGTATAATTTTGAGCCGAGAATCTTCATGAAGATAGAGAAGACCCCGAGCAACACCCAACATTATCTTGTACCGTGTCGACCAATCCAAACGACTGCTGATCTTTGTATCTGTGTGAATCAGCCACAATCTCTTAAGACAGGTAACAATTTGAAAAAACTAAAGCATGAATTTGCTTTTTTTCTTACCAAATAAGGTATAATCAAGGCTTCCATTAGGCACAAATTCATACACAAGTATTCTTTCATGATTTTCCAAGGAAAATCCCAATAGCCTTACTAGATTTCGATGCTGTAGCTTTTCTACCAATTCAACCTCGTTCTTGAACTCCTCCTCGCCTTGCCCTGAGCCTAGAGACAATCTTTTCGCAGCAATTTCTTGTCCAGAAGTAAGTTTTCCCTGAAATTTTCGACACAACAATCATCTCCACTTTACGGTTTCTTTGTCGGTAATAAGTCTGTTACAACCAAACATACATCAAAATCACGTTCTGTTGTTTATTGTTAACCAGTGAACTATCTTACCTTGTAGACTGGACCGAATCCGCCTTCGCCTAACCTATTGTTGAACGAGAAATTATCCGTAGCGGATTCAATAGCAGACAAAGGAAACTGCAGGGTATGTAGCTCAGAAATTTCAACCCCAACTGCCCAAATATACAATTACAAGAACTATATCAATCAATCAAAGCCCAATTTATTTTACAAAAAAAAAAGTGAAAGGAATCTTTATTTTTTTAAAATTCTAATATTTCCACCTTGATCTTGTCTGTTGTGATTCTTCTTCCTTCTCCGTTCTTTCTTTTGCATAATAAAGAAGGCTACTGTGCATAACATCACCAGAACCACCACACAAAAAGCTGCAAGACCAACAATAGCTTTCCACCGTAGACTCTTCTCTCCTGCAAATTTATCTTATATGTTTCAAAAAAGATCAAGAAAAACACATGAACAAGAACCAAACAGAATCACTTCTACACCTCTGGATTCAAATTTGTAAAACCGATACAGCTCGAACCGAACTACGCAATTTGGAAGCAAAACCCTGCCTCCAATTTTTCCCCTCCGGAATACAGTAAGACCTGCGATCGCGATCTCAATGCACTTTTTACAGTCCGTTGAGTTTATATCGGGTGTGCACTGCGCCATGGTGTATAGAGTCGTCGCACCAGCCTTGAACTTGGCCTCCTTCTCTGCATACTTCTTAACAACTTTTGTGAACCTCTTCACCAAGTTATTCTTCAACTGTTCCATTGTCTTGTTGAGTAGAAGCTTGAACTCCTCAGGCTCAATAACGTTCTCCTCATTGTAGACATACAATAGAGGTTTCGTCTCCATGATGGAAAAGAAACTATGATTGGAGTAACGTAACATGCACTGATCGTACCACAAAACGGATGAAGCCGAGTCTGGGCAAAGGATTCCTACTGTTTTACTAGCGTTGATGACACACTCCTTGCATCCCTCTGGACTAAGATCCCCTTTGCACAAGAAACTTCCATAGACAGACGTAGGGAATTGTCCCACGCTCGTGTTAAAGTAGCCGTTTGGAACTGTGGAATTAGAGGCAAGGGATTTTAGGACAGTGTCGAGGTTGTCTTTGAAGGTGTAGTTTACAGTTGAATTGGTTGTTGAGTTTGAGCAGTAGTGTAGGCTCACGGTGATGGTGGCTTCTGTGGTTGTGGAGATGGAAGATGTAAAGAAGAGCAGAAACATAAAGATATGATGCACTTTCATGCTTACTAATCTCTATGGTGAGAGGACATGTTGATGAAACGACGTTAATATAGTAAATGACCTTATTCTTTTGGGTGAGGTAATAATAATAATAATAATAATAATAATATAGATTAATGAAAAGAGCAACTCTGAGAAAAGAGTAAATTATTGGTATGTAAGTCTTCTCTATCATATAAGACTTTAAAAAAACAAATATTATAATATAAAAAAAAAGGTAATTTCCCTCCTTTATTATGTTTTTAATTAGTTGTTAGCAAAATATTTTGAGTAGAATGCATTTAGAATAGCACCATAATTGTTGTCGTGATATTGACTATGAAAGATTTTTTTATTTACAATCTCTTGATTATGTTAATCCTGTCATTAGTGTGATAGTAGAGAAAGCATGAAGCAAATGAAAGATATTAATGAACGGGGTTATAACTCATTATTTTTTACTGTTATTTTAAAAATTAGTTTGACATAAATTTTTAAATAAATTAAAGTTATATGTTTGTAACATAAATATATTAAACATTATTATGAATAAGAAAAACATGGTGTAGTAAGCATTTATATCTTCAACAAACCTTACATAATATGATAAAATTACTACAATATGTAATACTTAATCTAGAGATATTTATATTTGTATCTATACTAATCCTAATAATGAAGTAGGAATAATTACATATGCAGTTAATTATATTTTTTTAGTTATTGTTTATTATTATTTTTTACATATAATTATGGAATAAACCGCTACAGGTGACAAAATTTGCACCCAAGTTCAAACTACAAAAACAAAACTAGCTAGCTTTAACAATTTTCGAATATGAAAAACCAAAAGCGTCTTTACAGAGCACGTTAGTAGTTTCCTTCGGGGGTGAAGTATGAAGTTCAAAAACACGACGTTGGTTAATCGCCGTGTCCGCCATAATATCAACAACCGCATTTGCTTCTCTAAAGATATGTCTGAAATTCATCATTTTGAACTGCATCAAGAGTTTCCTGCAATTCGCAATGATGGACATTAGTTTTAAATTTGACATATTTTCGTCAGAGATTACCTTATGTGCTGAGAGAGCGTTCGTTTCTAGATGAATTTAATTTAATCTGAGTGTCTTTGCCAGTAAAATGCCATCTCAGATGGCCCAACATTCTGCAGCGAGGCTGTTTGAGAAACCCAAATTTCTTGAGAATGCTGCTACCCATTGACCCTTATAATCTCTGATCACCACACTCGATCCTGCAAAACTTGTGTTCCCTTCGCCGCTCCATTTGTATTGATTTTAAACCAATCTTTTTTTGGAGGTACCCAACTAATATCAATGGAAATAAACCCATTAGTGGTCTCAGTCGCAAGATAAGCATTTTGGTGAAACTTGACATGAGATAACGATAGATTATAAAAAGAAAAAGAAGCATGGTTATCATTAAAAAAAAGTGAGTTCTAATTTTTCCAAATGTTCCATAAAGTATAAGGAAAAAAATAAGTTTCAGTTAACTCCTTGAACAGTAGGATTGATCATGGGCGGTCCGGTCCGGTCCTGAAGACAAGACCGAGACCGAAATTTCGGTCTTGCCTTCTGGAGGACCGAGACCGACCTCAGACAAAATGCCCGCCCGAGTTGGTCTTTCTTGACTCGGGCCGGTCTCGGTCCTGGACCGAATCTGCAACAAAAAATAAAAACTATGAGTTCACGGTATTCTTTAGTAAAAGGCGAAAGAATAGTTCACCTCTCAAAAAAACACTATGAGCTCACGATATTCTTTACTAAATTTATCAGGATGCAGCTTTTATAGAGATAGAAAACCTCCAAAATCCACATTCCTTTCGGTGTGTTATTATGAAAATCTCAAATCCACAATCATTCGGTTCGGGCCGGTCCTAAACAGGTTTTCGGGAAAAAAGCCCCAGACGGAGACCGACCTTGAAGAAAAACACCCTCCGCTCGGTCTCGGTCCTAGTCGGACTGGTCTTGTCGGAAATTCGGTCCAACAGTCTTTTTTGATCACCCCTATTGAACAGTGACTCCTGATACTTGACAACAAAACTTTATTCACCCTTTCAAAGGATAGTGGTAGGATTGCCCAATACAGGACGACCAAGTGATTGAATTCCACATCTTTTTTGCATGCTCACACTCACACAAGTTGGATCGATATCCTCTAGTTCAGAATGATAAATTTTGCAGATCAGACTCAAATTGCATCCCCTATAGTTCAATAATTTGCAAGTGGCTAGTCTTTTTTTAAGGCACAACCAAATAAAATACTGAATCTTTGGGTAGTCTGAATTTTCCAAACCCAATCTCACTGGTCAAGTACCTGACTATTTGAGGAATGACCCGCTAAAAGAGAATAAGTGGAGGCAGAAGTGAAACTCCCCGAGTTTGTGACATTCCATATTTGAGTATCCAAAGAGATATTGGTCATGTCTCCTGGAGTACTCCTAAACATGTCCAAAAATATTTTCGAAAAATCAAAATAAATTTTATCGAGGTTCCACTCGGCATTATGGAAGACATCTCCTACCATCAAGATGTCTTCCTCATACTTCAGTGGGCCATAGATAGAAGATCGAAGCGGTTGACCACCCACCAAATTATCGTACCAGAATTTAATATCCCTATCATTTGCCACCCCCACCTCAAACCCATTTTTAGAGTGTCCATACCTTCATTGATTGCTTTCCAATTGCATGGAATTTTGCTCGAAGTAGTGAGAGAAGTTATATTCTGCTTAAACGTTCTGTTTCTAATCATCGCGGCCCAACGTGTCGTTTCCTTTTTCAATCTCCATGCCAAACTCCTCAGGATCGCTTTGTTTCGATACATCGCCGATTGAATTCCAAGTCCCCCTAGGTTTTTAGGTTTTGTAATTTCATCCCAACTGATCAAGTGAATAGTTGACCAAAAAAAAAAAGATCAAGTGAATTTTCCTTTTCTGATCTGTGGATCCCCAAACAAAGTTTATGTTAATCCTATTCAGTTCTTTGCACACTGAAATAGGAAACATAGTACACTGCATATAATAGGAGGGGATCACGGACATGACTGATTTTACCAAAGTAACCCTACCAGCTATCGATAAAAGTTTTGTCCAAACCCGAAAGTTTATTTCTAACTTTATCCATAATAAAGTTAAAGGAGTTAACTTTTGAGTATGACAAATCAAGAGGAAAACCAATGTAAGACCCCAAATTCTCTACTGTTTTAAACTTTAAAATATTTGAGATATCCGTTCTTTGGGTAGTAGGTATATTTTTCGAGAAAACCATGATCGACTTGCCCTGATTAACCTTTTGTCCCTAAATGACGCGAAAATCTTCTAAAACCGAGTTAATACAGTTCCACCTGAATAAGTCCCTCATCGAAAATCCAATTTCCAACTAAGTCTTTAATAGCTAAAATCTTATTTTTTGTTGTTATTTAGTATTTTATGTTTTAAATTGTTATGTAGTCACATTAACGGAACTTGTTAAATCTTGACGTCTTACTATTATTTAAAGAAATAATTTGACATAATTTTTTAAGCATGAAAAACTTTTGAAATTTGAAGTTTTTGTCTATAACATAAAATGTGACTTTGGCACTTAACGTTTTGGCACACTTTCAAAATCTCTCGTAACGTTTGCATTTGCAAATTGTGAACTTTAATATGTAGACATTTAACGAGTCTTCACATTCGTCAAATTTTCTATCTAAACTTAACATAATTTATTTAAAAAATTCAATTGAGTATAAACTCAATCGGTAGTCCATTGAGCCTCGATCGAATTGGATTTGGGATTTCAAAATATAATATGTTAAGTTTGAATAAGAAATTTAATGCGATGAGAGATGTTTCTCCAAACGTAAGGATGAAATTTTGCAAAACCAACTGTTAAGGAAAATTTTGAAAATGTATTCAAATATTACGGGATATAATCACATTTTACCCAAAATACATGTAATAGAAAAACTTGATTTCTAAGCTATTTTCATCTTATTTTTCATATTGGAAAAAATTACTTACATGCCAACAATTACTTTTTAAATGGTATTTTTAATAATAAAAAATTAATTTTATTTTACATATTTATCCGCTTTTCTTTCTTCATCTCATTTCTCTTCTCCCGCTTTGCCCTCATCTCCCTCTCATGCCTCTTCGTGCTCCTCTTTCCCCTCATCTTCCTGCTTATAGGATAACATTGTTGGAATTCTAAGTGCGGAGAGAATGAAGAACTCAAAGATTTAATTAAAGAGAACATTATATTTCTTGAATGGATTGATACATTCAACTCAATCACAATTACATGTACTTATACTACTTTGTCTAGCTACATAATCATTACATTTGACTTTAATTTCAACCTTACTATTTCACTTTTGACAAACTTCTTCGACCGAGTTCTCATATGGCTTCTATTCGACACTCCCCCTCAAGTTGAGCAGTTGAGTCTTCAATGCTCAACTTGCACAGAAAGTAGTCAAATATCTTCTCTGACTTTGTGAGAATATCTCCTTCCTGGAAATACTCTTTGGACTGATTGGTTTGGGACCCTCTCGGAGTCAGGGCAGCTCTGTTGTTGTTGTACCCTATCGGAGCTAGGGCAGCTTCTTCGACCGAGTTCCCATCTGGCTTATATTCGACAAACATTTATCTACATTGATAAATCAAATGTAATAAAAAAAATGCAAAAGCTATGATTTATGTTAAAATTGGAGCAATCTCAATATAATGATGCGTAGAGAGTTATATGAGAAGTAGAAAGGAATGGGTGAGAAGCAAAGGGATGAAGGAGGTGCACATGAAGGGCAGGAAACTAGGGAAGATGTGCGATGTAAATAGGAGGAGGGGGTACGAGGGAAGGGAAAGATCTGACAATGGTTGAGATGATGTGAAGGAGTTGGGCGGTGGTGAAAATGAAGAGGCAATAGAGAACACTTGAGACAAAAAAAACTAAATATGTAAAATACAAAATATTTTAATTTTTGATTAAATGTAATTATTTCTTTGTTAGAATTTTCCTTCTATTTATAATTGAGGTATTATTTCATTTCAATAATTATATTTGTACACATTAGTTAAAGACTGATCTTGGAGAAGAGAAACATATGTAAAATTGTCTATGTTTTCACTTCTTGTGTTTTAAACAATGTATATATCTTCGGAAACAAGTGAAATCATTGGACAATACCAGTTTCATTACCTACTCTAATTTCAAAGAGCCTATGACAAAGTCCATATTTAATAATAAAACTTTTAAAATGTGAATATGTTTTTTTTAAATTATCCTAGACTCTTATTAGCAGTGTTATCAGAACCGTACCGGTCCTCGAACTGGCGAGGGGGCCGGTTCTCGTTTCGGACGGTCCAACCCAGTTGAATTCGGTTTGATGTGCGGTTCACTGTTCACAAATAAAAAAATTGAAAATACAATTACCAACTACATAGTCTCAAACACACACATAATTACCTCAAACACACACAAACTACATAATCTAAAACATACACATTACTCTCAAACACAATATAGCACAACATAATTACCTCAAACTTTAAACATACATAATACAATAGTCTCAAAATCAAACACAATAGGTCTAAATTTTAAACATAACTTCTAAACCAAAGAAGTTGCTCGGTTGAATCGAAGAAGACGGTTTAAACCGAAGTGAACCATCCAAAAAATTTAAAATACACCCAAAAAAAACTAGAATCGGAAACCGGTCAGTTTTACTAAAACCGACTGGTTTTCCAAAACCGATCAGTCCAACCCAGTTCAAACACTGTTCATATGTATTTCAATCTTTTAGCTACACCAAACCGGACAGGATTCCGATTCCATGTCGGACCGCCGGTCCGATCAGGGTATGATAACACTGCTTATTAGGCGGGCACTCAAAATAATTTTAATCACGTGACTAAGATGATTTTTTTCATTCTAAAATAATGCCACATAACGTTTTTCTTGTTTTAATAGCGACAAGACAAGTGAACTGACCAGGGAACATGTTGTCGACACCGGAGAATCGAAGGCATCATATTCTTGGGACAACAAAAGCAACCCATTAGCAACCCATTCAAAAAATTTAAACCACACCCAACAAAATTAGAATTGGAAATCGGTTAATTTTATTAAAATCAACCGGTTATCCAAAAATCGATCAGTCCAATTCAATTCAAACACTGTTTATATGTATTTCAATCTTTTAGTTAAACAAAATCGGATAAGAGTCCGATTTCATATCGGACCGCCGGTCCGATCTGGGTATGATAACACTGATTATTAGGCGGGCACTCAAAATAATTTTAATCACGTGACTAAGACGATTTTTTTTCATTCTAAAATAATGCCACATCACGTTTTTCTTGTTTTAATAGCGACAAGACAAGTGAACTGACCAGGGAACATGTTGTCTATTTTTTTTGGCCAATTGGAAACATGTTGTCGACACCGGAGAATCGAAGGCATCATATTCTGGGGACAACAAAAGCAACCCATTAGTATTTTTTAATCAACGGAAAAACATATTAGAAAAGTAGAAAAAAATGTTATCAAGTTTTTTTTTTTTTTTTTGTAAATCATAAACTACAACAATGAAAAGAAAAACTAATTGTTTTTAACTATTTTACTAGTGGTATTTCCTTGCCTATCAAACATCAGGAGCTTCAGAATATGATTCAAGTTGATGAAAATGATGGCAGATCAGATCAGATCATAGAATTGGAATATGATTCACCACTACAAAAGCTGTTAAAAAAGTTTGCTTAAATTTAATGATAAAGTGATTCTTGAAATGTATGAAATATGCAATCGTTTAGGGCACACTATAACACATATTTAAGTTACCTCATTTAACGATTATTTTAACGAAAATGGAAGTGGATCTGCCTGAGGCTGGGGTCACGGTCTGCCGGACAGGAGGTCACACCATGGGTTAACGGGCAGTGACATAGGTCTTCACAGCTACTTACCTCAACCTAAACTGTAGGACGGCAAAACATCATCATTTTCAGGTTTTCCAACCCTGAGCATTCCTATACATAAATGAAATGGTTTGTGTCAGTATTTAATACCGAGCTTAGTAAAATGAGCTCCCACTAATGGGAGACTCAATCCCCCAAACACAACATCTCTTACTCACACAAAGTGGAGGGGCACTCATTTATTAAGTTAGCACCGGGAGAACGAATTTCTCTTACACAGTAATGTCACATACGAGGTAGCAGTCGTGCGATCAACAAACACAACGAGCAAGGTGTTGCATATCTGTCAGGAGTTGCAGCGACTCGCGGATGTCACACTAGCATTGGAAATGTGTCATGCACCCTTGATCATGTAATCTTTCTCCAGGTCTGACAACACAAGGATCTTTCATATCTATATATGTATTGTGCCCACAACCGTAACCGACGTCGCGGTTGGTGGCCACCTAGTGGACACAGTATTGAGAAGATCCTGTAATGACCATTCTCTTCCCACGAAATCATCAGCACAATCCAACTCAATTTTCTAGAATCAGGACCAAGGTACTTGTGAGTGCACCCATCGAGCACGGACTAAGATAGCAAACATTGAACCGAACCTCAAGTCTCTGTTCAGAGTAATGAGGGTATGTACGCGACTCTTACGCAAAGAGCTATAGGTCTCACACGACTACGAGTTAAGATCACATCTCGGGCAATACCCATGGTCGTTTTGGTGGCTGATTTATGTACAGGTTTGTGGTTGTCTTCCCACTACCCCGGGTAACCCACGATCCTGAAACATGTCTCTGTTAGGATCGATTCTCTCCACAGACATTGAAATCGCAACTTCAGAAGAGAAAACGATAGAAATTGATAGAGAATTAGGTTTCCGTGGTAACACCCCTTAGGGGTAACCTCCACGCAATTTGGTTCATTTATTGATAAAAATACACTGTTACATAATACATATACATGGAGAAAAACAGTATAGTACTCTCGCCCCCCCCCCCCCCCCCCCCAGACGCGTACATTATTACATAAACTAACATTAGACATCAATCATGCTCCACTACCTAACAATTATCCCACTTGGAGACTGGTTCAGTAACCAAAACAGTATTCTTTCAGCATCATCATCAATATATTCACCGCACAATCTCTAGAAACACAACTACAGAATACTAACTGAGATTTTGTACAACCCCAGTTTCCCAACATCGACACATTTTGTCAACATGTCTGCTGGATTCTTAGCACCCTATATCTTCTCTAAACACAAGTCGCCTTCTTCCACTGCCCTGCAATTTAAATGATACCGCCTTTTGATATGCTTAGTCTTAGAATGATAGACTGGATTCTTCACCAACTGTATGACACTCTGGCTATCTGAACAAATAATCTTCTCACTCTGCTTCTTGCCCAACTCTTCCAGATAATCTGCCACACATATCATCTCTGTCCCAACTTCATCTATTGCCACATACTCAGCAACATATTTCTGAACCATGGACATCCAATTCACTATTGTACCACCTATGGTGTATATGTATTCGGATGTGCTCTTGCTCAAGTCCACATCACCACCAAGATTAACATTCACAAAAACCTGCAGAATCACTTTGTCTTTGCCAAAACAAAGTGAAGTATTAGATGTACCTTTCAAATATCTCAGAAGCCACTTCACAACTTCCCAATGCTCTTTCCTCGGATTCACCATGTACCTACTAACCACTCTCACTGCATGTGATATGTTAGGTCTTTTACAGACCATAGCATACATCATACGCCCAACTGTTGACGCATATGAAACCAGTGCCATCTGTTCACGTTCTTCAGTTGTCTTGGGTGATTGCCCCTTTGACAATTTTATGTGATTTTCCAATTGAGTAGTCATGGGTTTAGCATCAGTCATCCTGAATCGGGCCACGACCTTCTGATTGTACTTCTCCTGGGATAGACTTAAAGTACTGACAGATCTATCCCGAGTTATCCTCATCCTAAGAATCGGTTTCGCCGCACCCAAATCTTTCATCTCAAACACTGGAGACAGGTTTGTCTTCAAATTGTTTATCTCTCTCATATTGAATCCTGCAATCAATATATCATCCACATACAATAGTAGAAATACATAAGAATCAGTGTATTTCTTGAAGTAACAACACTGATCCTTTTCACTCCTGCAAAAGTCATTCTTGGTCATGAAGGAGTTAAACTTCTTGTACCATTATCTCGGTGATTGCTTCAACCCATACAAGCTACGATTGAGCGTGCACACCATGTGTTCCCTGCCCGGAACCGCAAATCCTTCTGGTTGCTGCATATAGATCTCCTTGTCCAGATCTCCATGTAAAAATGCAGTTTTTACATCCATTTGCTGAAAATAAAAAATTCTCTGATGCAACAATACTCAATAGAATCCAGATAGTAGCTAATTTCACAACAGGAGAAAATATTTCAGCATAATCAATACCTTTCCTTTGTGAATACCCTTTAACTACTATCTGAGCCTTGAATCGTCTTTTGCCATCTGGTTCAGCATTGATCCTGAACATCCACTTGTTCAACAAAGCTCTCTTCCCTACAGACAATTCAGTCAACACTCACGTGTCATTCTTTTCAAGTGAGCTCATTTCATCATCTCTGGCTTGCTCTCACTTGTTTGACATAGTGAATAATTATCTCCACTAAGCTTGATTCTGATTGGCAGGTTCTCCGAATTCGTTGTTGTGGGTTGTGTTCCAAGGTTGTTTCACAGTAATGCAGCAATTTGCAGCATTAGTTCTTCTGGAATGTTGGTCGGGTTTCGATTGGTATTGTTGTTAGAAGTTTCACTGAATTCTGACATGGTTTTTGTGCAGGTTTTTGTTGTTCTTGGCTGGATGCGAAAGATATAATGAATTGTGGTGAATTTTTTCTGAGTTCCTAGGATAAATAGCACCGCTCTGATACCATGTTAATTTCATAAGGAGAACTCTATTTTTTTTATTGGAAATCTGATACATACAAGTAATCCATTTCTATAGGGTTCTACAATGCTAAGTATGATAACTACTAGCTATGGTAACTATTGATTACATGAATATATCGTTCATTGATTTCATCCTATATTTAAGTACTAGAATACTTTATATATTCTAACAGTTTCCCCATGGAAATCTTAAGAACTTGGTATTAATCAATTACCATAAGTTACCTGGGTCATGTGCTGTCCATTCCATGTTTTTATTTTAGTAAAGTGAATTAACTAGATATCTAATAATAATCATGTCCTCAAACTTTATAAACAGAGCTGAATCTAGGATCTACCTTCTCCGAGCTTGTTTGCTTCAGAGAAACCGTATGTGGCAGCCACATGGTAGATAATTGGAGAGAGGCATTGCATTTCCTCGTCGTCTTCAGAATATAGATGCATCTCCCTCTTCTTCAGAATATATATATTTCAAATAACAAACTGAACTTACGGATTTTCGTAAAAAAAACATGGATACCCTACAAAAAATAACACAAAACTTAAGAAAATAATAACATGGGTTCAAGAATGAAGAATTCAAGTGATGAATTGAAAATGATTTATTTCATTTTTATTAAGGATAAGTCTGAAAATGGTACAACATGTTTGACGAAAATGGTTTCCAACCCAAACGATTGTTTTTGGTCCAACATATTTGAAAATGATGGTAATTGGTACCTCCGTTATTTTTCTGTTAAAAGATTTTGTTAAATATTTTTCATATTTGCAAAATTAACCAAATATTTTTCTAAATGTTACAATTAAACCCTACAAACATACACTAATGTTTCAAATAAGTCCCGACTTGATTTGAGTCACATCGGGGATCCCCTATCCAGGGTCTGAACCTAGACCAGGTCACACAACCCTGGGGACCTGGTCTGGGTCCAAACTAGATATCCCAACCATTACAAGAAATTTGTATTTTTGTAATGGTCAAATTTCTAAGAGAATTTCAAAATTCCCTTAAAATTTTCACTTTGTAAGGAATGGATCTACCCTTAACAAATAATTTCCTTAAAATTTTCACTTTGTACCATGGGTACCTGGTCTTGGTCTGAACCCAGTTCATGTCACCAAATTAAACCATCGGGACATGGTCTGGGTCCGAGCCCATACCAGGTCCCCGGGGTTGGGTGACCTGGTATGGGTTCGGACCCTAGCTAGGGGACCCTTGGTGTGGCTCGAATCGAGTGAGAACTTGTTTGAAATATTAGTGTAAGTTTGTAGGGTTTAATTGTAACATTTAGAAAAATATGTGGTTAATTTTGTAAATATGAAAAATACTTAACATAAATTTTTAACAAAAAAGTAACGTATGTATCAATTACCATCATTTTCAAACGTATTTAACCATTAACAATCACAAAGAAAACAAGTTACACAAAAACCATTTCGTGTAAATATTTTGGACAATTTTCAGATTTTCCCTTTTTATTATTATCTTAAAATAAGGGTATTTCTGGGAAATGTCCATTCTTATTGCTCAAAGTTGCTATAGCTTAAACTACTAATATTAATGAAAGCTACTCTAATCACCTGGCAGATTAAACATATTAACAAAAAAAACTATTCATCAGTGAATTCGCTGGAGGTGTGGAGGAGACAGCAGCTCTTGGTTAAAGAGGTCTTCCTCGTACCTAAGATAGCAACTGGGGCATATATAAGGTAGCGGTGCGAAATTCTATGGCGCTGAATTTATTCGACACCCAAATTTCCCTTGTTAGCACTTGTTGATATTGTTTGAATTGATCCAAACAAGGGTTGCACTGAGTGCCATTGATATCTCTGGTACTGTACCATACCATATCGTTTCTGTAACCCACCATTGGTGCCTGACTCAATTTGCAACATGGGAGAACTCTGAACATTGGATATTAGATTGAAAATGAAAGCTAGCTAGTGCCTGAACATCGGTGTCCTAAGGGCTAAGGTGACTGTTACTAAAAGGGTGATTCCGCGTGGTTTCTTGAGTTGATTTACTTACATAGGTTTGGAACGTGCTGCTATTGACATCACCTCTGCATCGGTAAAGGGTGTTGCGATGTCGTTGTAGCCACGTGGTGGCGTTGAAGCTATTTTGTTTAGCTGCTGATGACAAAGATCCCAGGATGTTTACAAGGTTAGTTTGGTAAGTTCCACCTAAAGAATCATTCGATATTGTCAACAAAGTGTTGCTATGTATTAGTATAAATAGATGGTTATGTTTGTATGTTTTGTATGAGAGTTGTATAAGAATTTTTGAGAGTTTGTTCAACACATATAAGAATTGTATTTGTGTTCTTCAACTCCATGTTGAATATGTTGTTCTTTGATTTCTCTTGATTGATGAACAACAGTGGTATTAAAGCTTAACTTCTTGAGGGATCTTTGAGGTTGAGTGATAGTCGATTTCTTGAGATCATCCACTCATAGCTTAACTTCTTGAGGGATTTGTGAGGTTGTGTGATTGTCGATTTCTTGAGATCATCCACCCATAAACACTCTAAGCTCTCATCAAATGGAAGAATCCTTCTTAGTTGTTGCTCCACCAAAATTTGACGGCTCAAACTACCAAACTTGGGTTGTCAAAATGGAAGTTTACATGCAGGGCACTCATCTGTGGGAAGTTGTTGAAGAAGACTATGAAATTCCAGCTCTTCTACACAACCCTACACTTGCTCAAATCAAGGTTCAAAGGGAGATGAAGATGAGAAAGACACGGGTCAAGTCATGCATTTATTCGAGTGTCTCACATGCAATTTTCAGCTGAATCATGTCCATAAGTCGGCCAATGAAATTTGGGACTTCCTCGAAAAATAATACAAAGGAGATGAGAGGATAACGTACATGAAGTCTCTGAACTTGATAAGGGAATTCGAGAAGGAGCAGATGAAGGAATCTGAGACCATCCAATAATACTCAGCTCGATTGGTGGGACTCGCAAACCAGTTTAGAATACTTGGTAAGGAAATGAAAAATAGCAGAATTATGGAGAATATATTAGTCTCTCTTCCTGAGAAATTTGAAGCAATCATTACCTCATTGGAGAACACCAAGGACCTGTCAACACTCAAATTGGCAGAGCTCCTTAGTGCTCTTCAAGCTCAAGAGCAAAGAAGATTGATGTGTGACGAATGAGCAATTGAAGGTGCTTTGAAGGACAAGCTGCACTTAAATCAGAAGAGTAGGGAGAAGAAGTGGAAAGCAAACCCTAATTCTAGTGATGGTGAGTCAAGTGTGGCGGTGAAGGACCAAAAAGGAGGAACTCTTCCTCCTTGTAAGCATTATAGTAAGTAGAACCATCCTAACAACAAATACTGAAAGAGGCCAAACACAAAATGCAGGAGGTGTCAGAAGATGGGGCATGTCGAAAAGATTTGTCCTGAAAAGTACAATGAGACGAAGAAAGAAACTCAAACTGTTGTTCATGAAGAAGATGAGGAGCAGTTGTTTGCGGCTTCTTGTTTCACTTCTGGCGCCTCAAATGAAACTGGTTGGTAGATAGTGGTTGTACTAGTCACATGACAAGCAATGAAGGGTTCTTCAAGGTTCTTGATAGGTCATTTCATTCGAAAGTAAAGATTGGGAATGAAGAATTCATCTCAGTCAAAGGAAAAGACACTGTTGCAATATAGTGCAATTCAGGTATGAAATTGATTGATGAGGTCTTGTTCGTACATGAAATTGATCAAAATCTACTAAGTGTTGGTCAATTACTTGAGAAGAATTTAAAGTTGCTCTTGAGGATAGGATACGTTTGATCATTGATCCAAATGGTCAAGAGCTTTTCCGAATTAAGATGTAAGGAAAAAGCTTTTCATTGAATCCTCTTGAGATGAAACAACTTGTTTGTCCCAGTCAAGTCACTTCCACTGAGATATGGCACAAGAGGTTGGGGCATTTTCATCAAAATGCTCTACAAAAATTGAAGAAGGAGGAGATGGCATAAGGATTACCTGAGATGGAAGAGCAACTACCAAGTTGCAAAGCTTGCTTGACAGGCAAGACCAGCAGGCTACCATTCAAGGAATCATTGTAAAGGGCAACATCTAAGCTGCAACTCATCTATACAGATGTTTGTGGTCCTCAAGCAACTCCTTCACTAAATGGGAGCAGGTACTTTGTGATTTTCATTGATGATTTCACTAGAATGTGCTGGATTTACTTCATGAAGTTCAAGTCAGAAATTGCTGGTGTGTTTTGAGGCTTTAAGGTCTGGATTGAAAATCAAAGTGGATGTCACATTCATGTCATACGATCTGAAAATGGCACCTAGTATAGCTCTAATCGATTTGATGAGTTTTGCAAGGATGTAGGCATTGATCACTAACTTATTGTGCCCTATTCTCCTCAACAAAATGAAGTCAGTGAAAGGAAGAATAGAACCATTATATAGATGACCAGGTGTCTAATGCACGAGAAGAGCCTTCCAAATAAGTTTTGAGCAGAAGTAGCTCACACTTCAGTATTCTTACTGAATCAGCTACCAACAAGAGCACTTGAGATGAAAACTCCTCATGAAGCATGGTATGACAACAAGTCTAAACTTCAAAATCTTAAATTTTTGGTTGTATCTGTTATTCCCATGTGCCCTTGGTGAAAGTGGATAAGCTGGAAAAAAGAGCTGAACCTGAGATCTTTATAGACTATAGTGCAGTATCAAAAGCCTATAGGATCTATCATCCAAGGAGAAGGAAGATATCAGTCAGCATATATGTCCACTTCCTTGAATAAGAGAAATGGAAATGGTCCAATGAGTAAGTGGAGAAACAAGTGACCCTTGATGATGATGAACTAACATATGATCAACCTGCTAGGGGGTCAAGATCTCTTGTTGAGATTTATCAGAGATGCAACTTTGTGGTCCTTGAACCTGAAGGATATGAGGATGCCAAGATTGATGAAAAATGGCTATTTTCAATGAAGGAGAAGCTTGCCCTGATTGAGAAGAATAATACATGAGAGTTGGTGGAGAGTCCAAGGAACAGAAAAATGATTGGTGTCAAATGGGTTTTCAGGACCAAACTGAATCTTGATGGCTCAATCAACAAGTACAAGGCCAGATTGGTGGTGAAGGGTTATGCTCAGATATGGGGAGTTGATTTTTCTGAGACAATTTCACCTGTGGCCAGACTGGACACCATTTGTATGACGAGGATTTGTTGCAACTTGGGTTTGAAAAGAGCCCAAGTGAGTCCACACTCTACATTTTAAAGGCAGGTGGAGCTTGGTTAGGGTAGGCCATGTGTAGGAGGAGAGGGAGGAGGTGGAGCTTGGACAGGATGACCATAGGTGGGAGGTGGAGCTTGGTCAGGATGGCCATATGTCGAAGGTGGAGCTAAGTTGGGATGGCCATATGTGGGAGGTGGAGCTTGTTCGGGGTGACCATATGTGGGAGGTAGAGCTTGGTCGAGTTATACCAAAGTACTTGGCATGGATTCATGAGGTGCTACGGGCGGGGATTTTGCTTGGGAAGACGAGGTGGCCGCCTAAGCGTTTAGAAGAGCCAAAATCTGCTCGAATCGGGAGGTCATGTCAACAATGCCAGAATTCATGGTGTGTATAGTCTGTTCTAGTTAGATGATCCTCTCTTCGTATTCTTGAGGTGCTGGAGTTGTCAAATGTCGCATGGGTTCCGGGAAACCTGGTGGAGGGCTTTGATTTTGTTGCTCCATTCGTTCCCGTTGAACGAAACCGCGAGTCTGTATCGAGCTTGTTCTTGCCAGATGTGCCTAAGTTTCAAAATACCATAGTAATAAGGGTAACTACACAATTGATCATGGATGTTTTTTTTTTGAAAATTATGTATGTTCCGTTCATTCCATTTGTAGAATTTGATTACATATACGAAAAACGTTTTTTTTCCAATCAAAGTTTAATTTTTAAGACGTTTCACACGACGGCGTAGCTCATTGAGGGCATTTGTTGCTTGCTTCTTGGTTTGAAGGAAAGCCGAGGATATGCATTTTGAAAATATTTTTATTCACCTTGTCTTTCATTTGGACTGTTCAAGGATGTCATTCAACTCAGCTATCCCGACCAGACCTCACATTTATCCAAGGCGCGATCCCGACCCCTCACTTCATTTTGCACACACCGTAACTCATTGCAGAGGCGTTGGATATCTTCCTTGGACCTAGAGTGTTCATCAGCCCAAGCAATACTTTGATTTTCCACACTAGCTTTCAGGATTGCATAGATGTCCTCATGAGATGATGGTGGCTGCTCGGGTCTATCTCCGATTATCTCCTTCGGGTCAAAAGGCGGATTTGTGGGTGCCGAGTAGAACTTGTGAACATACTCCATTGTCTCATGGTATTCATTTTATTTATCCGTGGTGTCTTCCATCAGATTTATGAATAGTAGGAGTCGGTTTCCCCAATCGTCATTCACTTGTCGAACTAAGTCTCGTGGCGAGTTTGCAATATCGGCTCGGTTGTGCCACTTCTATGATCTTGGGCGTCCATGAATGTATACTGGGATATCTTGGAATCCACAGAATGGTTGAATAACTTGGGAAGGGTAAGTGGTCATGGATCCTCGATGGCTGATAAGCGAAACTCCCTCGAAAGAATTCACCTAAGGATCATGGGGTGGTGGATGGGTAACAATGTAGTCGTCCATAAAATTTCATTATGCGTTAACTTTAAAATATGGATTTTCCAATCGAGAGCTTTCCATTTCTCAGCTTCGAACAATGATCAACCTAACATTCTCGAGATAACCCTTTTGTCGCCTAAAGAGTTTGCTCGGGGAAAATTCATGCCAAATTCTTTCATATGGCATAAGAACCAAATCTGAAGTAAGGTCGGGCTTGCTTTTAGTTCTCTTTTTCCTTTGTTTTTTAAAATGTTTAGGGATGCAATGGTTTCGACGAGCAATGCTGTCATGAAACTTTTGCCTTCTATTACTTGGATGACGACTTTGGCCATAACTGAGACGATGAGATCAAAGAAAAGGGGAATACGGTCGTTCCAAAAACAAGTAAAATAAAAGCATGACATCTCCCCAGAGCATTTGTTTTATCGGAAATTCAGCGCTCGATCCAATATACCAAAGTTCAACAGATAAGTCATGACCCTCATTCAATCTGAGCTCAGTGGACATTTTGTTCGTTGTGACTTTGAGCAGTTTGGCTAAGGTACTATCTTTGCCTCTTTGTTGGAGGTCGGGTTGAACAATACCACGATCCTAATCTACCTCTTGAACAAGTTGACGGTATTCTTCGAGCATAGGAGTAAGCTCATTGTCGTTTATCATGAAAATGACTTTTTCCACATCCCAGAAGTCAGACAATGCATCGAGGAGAGCCCAGTTGACTTTGTAGTTTGCGAGCTCATGAACCTCGCCAATCTTATCGTTCACGCACTTCTGATCCTCTTTTGTCATGTCTTTCCATATTATGGCTATTTCGACAGTAGGGAGTTGTATGGCCTTGGTGCGAGGACAGTGCTTTGTCTGCTTCATCCTTACCAAAGATGATGTGTGAAACGTCCTAAGGATACAAAACATAATGACGGAACTTACATTTGTTTTTTTAGAAAAATGCAATTCAAGTGCAAGAAAGTAAATGTCACTACTAAGTTATTACATTTACTCAGGTTTAAGGAATACAAAAGGCTCAATCCTATACATGTCATGATCCAGGGCAAAAATCACACGAGAAATGGAACAAACACGAAATTTGTAGAAGGTTAAGCACGGTGTGGAGCTTTTGTTCTAATGGGATGGAATTTCTAGGTTCTATGAACCGGTGAAACCTCACCCCCTGTAGAGGATCACATGCCCATTCCGATCATCGAGTTGTTGTTTTTTGGGTGTGTGTCGGCGGTCCAAACCACTCCGGACGCATTACCCTACTAAACTCCCTAAGCTCTTAATGTGCTCCAGATCCGAGTGGGTAATGGTAACCAGCGTGCTGTGTGCAAAACGGGAATTTAAATCATTTTGAATTATTACATTTACATCGCTTTTCGGACAAAATTTAAAACTGCAACCATGAGAAAACGGTCAAAACAGATAAGTAAAAATCTAACATGGCAAAGCAAACATGACAAAAGCCTAAGCCCTCTACTAGTCATCCCCAGCTGGATCGCCAAATTGTAGGACGTCGGATCCGACTTTCCCCTCCCTCTTTTGATTTGTTTTTTTCACCTCTTCGGGTCTTGGCGAGTGACGGGTCCTGTCGAGCAGGGTCATCAACCAGACCGAAAAATGAAAGAGTCGTCACTGATTAATTAAAGGCTAATCGGAATCTTAAAATTTGCCCAGGGTACATGGTGTTAACATCCTAGGGCTTGGCAAGGTCTACGTCCAGATAATCAAGTTTGGGGGTTTGATTATGTCTTAAGGGCTCGCGAGCCCATAATCCGCCCTTTCAGTAGTTTAATTTACTTTTGAATTTATAATCTTTTTCAACTTGTCCGGCTTGCCCGAATATCCCGTTTTGATCATGCTTGGCCAAAAAGGATTTGCATGCATTTTTTTATTAACAATATACAAGCATTTTATTTTATTTTTATTTTTTGAGTTAATTTAAAATAACTAAACAAGAGAGAATAAGTTAATTGTGCTCGAAAAAATGGTGGTTTAACTTTGGGGTCATTTAAACGTGTCAAATGTACAGGAATGATTTTGAAGATATAAAGCTCGTTGGACTAATTTGTCACATTTTGAGAAGTCATGGGATGTCCAGAAAAGTCTGGGGGACCAAAATGCAATTATTCAAAATTCGAGTTGAATTGAAAATATATTTTGAAAAAATGACAGAATTTGTCCTAAACTATTCTGGAATTATTGGTAACATTTGGTAAAGTTCCAATATAACCCGAAATTTATTCTGGACTTATTTGTAACACTTTGAGAAGTCATGGAATGTCTAGAAAAGCTTAGGAATAAAAATGTAATATTTAAAAAATTATAACTGAACTGAAAATATTTTTTTAAAAAAATTATAGAATTGACCCTAAACTATTGTGGACTTATTTGTAACACTTGGTAAAGTTCCAAAATAACCCGAAAATTATTCTAGACTTATTTGTAACATTTTGAGAAGTGATGGGATGTCCAGAAAGGTTTAGGGAACAAAATATAATTTTTTAAAAATTCGAACTGAATTAAAAAAACTATTTCAAAAATTGTACAAATTACCCAAAACTTTTCTTGTTTAGTTTATAACACTCGATAAAGTCCCAGAATGACCCTGGAGTCCAAGGATCGAGTTGTAACATTCATCAAAGTTCAGGGATGACCTAAGTTAGTTTTGAAAATATTTTTTTATTTACATATATATATATATATTATCATGTATATATTATACATTTATATATATATAGTATCACATATACATAATATATATATATATATAACCCTTTTTTGTTTTTAACATATATTATACATATATATTTATATATATATATAATACTACATATATCTTTCAGCCATATGCATTATTATTATATATATATATATATATATATATATACCCCTTTTTTTAAACCAACCCCCATGATTTTCACAAAATGCCTAAAATCACCTCAAAGTTATACCGATTAAAAAAAACGAGTACGATTCTTATACGAAATATAATATTGATAAGATAAATTTCATTCACAATAGGAAGTACAAATACAATATTGAATTTGAAATGGATATACCTAAGTTATTCGGAGTTTGGATACCATACGAGAAACCGAAATCGACAATTACCAATTGTTCGCTCAAACTTTCTTTTTTATTTTTTTCACTCAAATAACTCAATCTCCCTTCTATTCTTTTGTTGTCGTAGCTTCTCTATCTCTTCCTTTCCTTCCTTTCATCAACCGTAGCTTCTCCATTTATAGGGGTATTTTAATGGTTTAAGATAAGAATACATGCAAGTGAAAGAACGGATGACAGACATGAGCATGAAAATAGGTTGATTTTTTTTTCAATTTGACCAAAGCAAATTGTTTGATACTTTTTTCAATTTGGTCGAAAGAAAATATGTCTTCTTGTGAGTGATTTTTTTTGCGTTTAGGATTTAGGGTTTAAGATTTAGGGTTTAGGATTTAGCTTAAGGTTTAGGGTTTAGAGCTTAAGGTTTACGGTTTAGAGCGCAAGGTTTAGGGTTAGCGTTTAAGGTTTAGGGTTTAGAGTTTAAGATTTAGGTTTTGTGTTTAGTGTTTTTTTTCCTGTGTCTTGCTATTTCTCGGTCGAGCGAAAATCAGGCGTTTACAGTAAGAAAACATGGGAACCAATAAAAGTGTTCAGCAAGAGTATTCAGCTGCAGAAGGTCCACTTCGATCACTAGAGCTTGGCATTATTATAGGTTGCTTATTCCATCTGCTTGGAAAGAAGAACGATGACTGATGAGGCAGTGGAAAGTTCATTGTATCTCTGTTGAGCATCAGAACCACTGCATCCATCGAGGGTCGGTCTTCACTGTCATCTTGAACACACAACAACCCGATGTGTATGCACCTTATCGCTTCATTCACTGAGAAATCGTTGCCCAAGCTCGAATCTACCACTTCACAGGGTCGGCCGTCACTCCAATGCTTCCAAACCTAGAAAAAAACAATGAGAAAACATTGATGAGGTTCTTTTGATTTACCAAATAGACATTGAAATATTAGTAGCTAACTAGTTCTGCTCACATAACCTAGAAGACCTTCCTCAGAACCTATTGTTTCAAAGGTGCTGTTCTTTTTGCCCGTTACGATTTCTAAAACCAGTACTCCGAAGCTGAAAACATCGGACTTCACCGAAAAGTGACCGTGCATCATGTACTCGGGAGACATATAGCCACTGCAACAATCAACGACAAACGTTTAAGATCAACTGTGTTTTCTTCTTCGAGTTCAAAATCAATGGGAAAAAAACAATCTCTTACTATGTTCCCGCAATCCTGTCTGTGCTTGCTTGTGTCTGATTGTAGCATAACATCCTCGCCATACCAAAATCCGAAATTTTTGGATTCATATCCGCATCTAGCAAAATGTTGCTCGCTTTGAGATCACGGTGTATAATTTTGAGCCCAGATTCATCATGAAGATAGAGAAGGCCCCGAGCAACACCCAACATTATCTTGTACCGTGTCGACCAATCCAAACGACTGCTGATCTTTGTATCTGTGTGAATCAGCCACAATCTCTTAGAACAGGTAACAATTTGAAAAAACTAAAGCATGAATTTTTTTTTCCTTACCAAATAAGGTATAATCAAGGCTTCCATTAGGCACAAATTCATACACAAGTATTCTTTCATCACTTTCCAAGGAAAATCCCAATAGCCTTACTAGATTTCGATGCTTTAGCTTTGGTACCAATTCAACCTCGTTCTTGAACTCCTCCTCGCCTTGCCCCGAGCCTAGAGACAATCTTTTTGCAGCGATTTCTTGTCCAGAAGTAAATTTTCCCTGAAATTTTCGACACAACAATCATCTCCATTTTAGGGTTTCTTTGTCTTTTTATTTTTTTGGTTGTTAATTTTAGGGTTTCTTTGTCGGTAATAAGTCTGTTATAACCAAACATACATCAAAATCATGTTCTGTTGTTTATTGTTAACCAGTGAACTATCTTACCTTGTAGACTGGACCGAATCCGCCTTCGCCTAACCTATTGTTGAACGAGAAATTATCCGTAGCGGATTCAATTGAAGACAAAGGAAACTGCAGGGTATGTAGCTCAGAAATTTCAACCCCAACTGTCCAAATATACAATTACAAGAACTGTATCAATCAATCAAAGCCCAAATGTTTTTAAAAAAAAGTGAAAGGGATCTTTATTTTTGTAAAATTCTAACATTTCCACCTTGATCTTGTCTGTTGTGGTTCTTCTTCATTCTCCGTTCTTTCTTTTGCAGAATAAAGAAGGCTACTGTGCATAACATCACCAGAACCACCACACCAGAAGCTGCAAGACCAACAATTGCTTTCCACCCTAGATTCTTCTCTCCTGCAAATTTATCTTATATGTTTCAAAAAAGATCAAGAAAAACACATGAACAAGAACCAAACAGAACCACTTCTACACCTCTGTAAAACCGATTCAGCTCGAATCGAACTACGCAATTTGGAAGCAAAACCCTGCCACCAAATTTTCCCATCCGGAATACAGTAAGACGTGCGATCGCGATCTCAATGCACTTTTTACAACCCGTCGAGTTTATATCGGGTGTGCACTGCGCCATGGTGTATAGAGTCGTCGCACCAGCCTTGAACTTAGCCTCCTTCTCTGCGTACTTCTTAACAACTTTTGTGAACCTCTTCACCAAGTTATTCTTCAACTGTTCCATTGTCTTGTTGAGTAGAAGCTTGAACTCCTCAGGCTCAATAACGTTCTCCTCATTGTAGCCATACAATAGAGGTTTCGTCTCCATGATGGAAAAGAATCTATGATTGGAGTAACGTAACATGCACTGATCGTACCACAAAACGGATGAATCCGAGTCTGGGCAAAGGATTCCTACTGTTTTGGTAGCGTTGATGACACACTCCTTGCATCCCTCTGGACTAAGATCCCCTTTGCACAAGAAACTTCCATAGACAGACGTAGGGAATTGTCCCACGCTCGTGTTAAAGTAGCCGTTTGGAACTGTGGAATTAGAGGCAAGGGTTTTTAGGACAGTGTCGAGGTTGTCTTTGAAGGTGTTGTTTACAGTTGAATTGGTTGTTGAGTTTGAGCAGTAGTGTAGGCTCATGGTGATGGTGGCTTCTGTGGTTGTGGAGATGGAAAATGTAAAGATGAGCAGAAACATAGAGATATGATGCACTTTCATGCTTCTACTCTCTATGGTGATCAGGAGAGGATATTATGTTCATGAAACTTCATGAAACGACGTTAATATAGTAAATGACCTTATTTTTTGCGTCATAATAATAAAAAATAAAAAATAGCAGCTTTTAGAAAATAACAAATTATTAGCATGTAAGTCTTCTCTATAAGACTTTAGAAATAAATTATTAGCAAGTATGTCTTCTCTATCATATAAGACTTTGAAAAAGAATATATTATAATGGAGAAGAATCTTCAATTACGTAAGAATATATTATAATAAATTATAGAAAAGAATATATTATAATGGACCAAGAATCTTCTCTCGCTTCTTACGTACGTTTCTAATTAGACGTTAGCAAAACATTTTATTTTGGATAAAATGTTTGACATTAAGATAGGTTTTAAAAAATTATTTATATAGAAATAATATCAATTTTGATTCCAGTTCAGTACGTAATAATACCCATATTAAAATCAAAATATTACTAAATAAATATTAATATACTATGAATAATATTTTATTAGCTACTTAACTTTTTCTTAATGTTATTATTTTTGTCAATCTATTTTACTTTTATTGTGATTAAGTCTTGATAAACAATTAATTACAGTAGGGTTTTATATATATGATACTTGTAATTCAATTAACCACATACGAGGTAAAGAAAACGAAAATTTATAAAGTGCAATAAAGTTGCTCACTTCTGTTTCAACCATTTCCCTTAATCTAATTTCCTCTCTATTATACATATATATTAACAAAAATAATATAATAGCCCACACGTATTGCGGCGGAAATTGTTTTTTTTCCTCATATGACAGCAGTGACCAAGAGTTTGATGAAGAGACTCAAATGAAAATGACAGCACGGAGCAGGAGTTTTATGACAGTTTTAGCTAGTCTTTTAGTTTTACGGCAGAATAGTATTGTGATGTGATGTGAATAGTATTGTTGCTGTGTGTTGATCATCAATTGGTGCTTCAAAGTTATTTGTTCTTGCAGTGTGTATGTTTCTTCTTGCTGTGTATTTGGAAATTGTCACATGGAGTAGAGAAAGCGTGATGCACATGGAAGATATTGAAGAATCCTGTCAATCAGTCTAATGATTGGGGACAGATGAATGTTAAAGAAACCAATGGAAAATCAGCTAACCTCTTTCCCATTTTGCAGCTAATTATTTCTTGAATCAGTTAATTAGGGTCAGATACAACATCAGTCAACGGTAATAGCTAACAAGTCATAACCGAGGAAAGAAAAATAATATACTTTAGGAGACATAATTATACCATTTTTTCAAAAACTAAGTATTTTAGTTTTTTTTTAAAAAGTAAATATAGAAAAAAAATATTTCAAAAAATAGGTATATGGATACCCCTGGTTAGCGCGTATTGACAATACGCGCACCCCAGGGTGGCGCCTACTTCATAGGCGTCACCCCAAATGACGTCTATTCAAATGGGCGTGACATACATTCACTTTTTTTATTTATTTATTCCATAATGACGACTCGATATTTAATTAAAAATAAAATTATGTATCTATTAAAAAAAGTGAAAAAAATTATAGTAAGTAGAGATTTTAATTGCACTTCAAATGATGAAAAAAAAATATTAAATTTGGATTTACGGAATGCCGTAAGTTGAAATTTGAAAATTTGACTTAAAAAATTATAACTCAGACCATGTAAGTCCAAACTCAACACGGTTAACGTCATTTATGTCGTAAATCAATTATCTACATAGGGTAATGTTTTTTTATTAAAAATACAGTGATTTTGTAACCTAACATCGTTTGCACCATAATTTCACCGAAATAAGTAAATGCATTAGGTGAGAAATTTAATTATGTACTTACTCAAAAAAAATCAAAAACATTACGGTGCGTAGATAATTTAATTACGAATTAAATGACGCTAACTATGCGTTAATTTTTTACTTTTAGACTGACTGTATAATACGATACGTAAAAAACTCTACATACGATACAAAAACTTTCAAATAGTGTTTTGCATCTCACCTAATGCATTTACTTATTTCGGTCAAATTATGGTGCAAACGATATTAGGTTACAAAATCACTGTATTTTTAATCAAAATAATTACCCTACGTAGATAATTGATTTACGACATAAATGACGTTAACCGTGTTGAGTTTGGACTTACATGGTCTGAGTTATAATTTTTTAAGTCAAATTTTCATATCTCAACTTACGGCATGCCGTAAATCCAAATTAAATATTTTTTTACATCATTTGAAGCGCAATTAAAATATCTACTTACTATAATTTTTTTTAATTTTTTTAATAGATACATAATTTTATTTTTAATTAAACATCGAATCATCATTATCCAAAAAAATGATTTTAAAAAAAAAAGAATTGTTCATTGGCGCCACTGGGGAGGTGCCTATTCAAAAGCGCCACCCAGGGGTGCGCGTATGTCCAATACGTGCTATCAAATATCTATTTTTCTAAAAAAAAAATTGTATACTTACTTTTCTAAATAAATAAATAAAAATACTTACTTTAAAAAAAAAATCGTTAATTAGGGTCAGATACAACATCAGTCAACGGTAACAGCTAACAAATCATAACCGAGGAAAGAAAAATAATATACTTTAGGAGACCTAATTATACAATTTGTTTCAAGTCATAAAACATATTAAATTTCAAGTAAACTGTTAGAAAAATAACAACTGCAGTTGATAGGTAAAGACGGCTTATCTTGCACAAACCTTATATCATATCATCAAAATTACTGTATCATGTAATACTCTATTTATAAATATATGTCTATACTAATAAAAAAATTATAAAATTTATTTATATGGACATCACAATAAAAAAATATATCTCTTTTATATATAATTTTTTATCAAACATTTTGCACCTCTTTATATTTTGCATTAATAATTCAAATAAATCATAATTTTTTTACTGTTATTTTAAAAATTAGTTTGACATATTTTTTTTAATAAATTAAAATTGTATGTTTGTAACATAAAGACATTAAAGATTATTACGAATAAGAAAAAACGGTGTAGTAAGCATTTGTATTTTCAACAAACCTTACATCATATGATAAAAATTAGGGTTAAATACCAAATAACTATTTGAACTTTGGATGTTATGCAACGAGCTACCCGAACTTTTAAAAGTTAAAATGGGCTACCTCAACTTGGACGAATGTGCAAATAACTACCTCCGTCCAATTTACCGTCAACTGGTGACAGAATTTCGTCGAAAATTTGACAGAAATTCGATGGAGGTAGCTATTTGCACCTTCGTCCAAGTTGAGATAGCTCATTTTGAATTTTTAAGTTCGGGTAGCTCGTTGCAAAACGTTCAAAGTTCAGGTAGCTCGTTGCAAAACGTTCAAAGTTCAGGTAGCTCCTTGGTATTTAACCCTAAAAATACTGCAATATGTAACACTTAATCTTGAGATATTTATTTTTGTATCTATACTAATACTAATAATGAAGTAGGAATAATTGCATATGCAGTTAATTATATTTTTTAGTTAAATTTGTTGACATTTAGTACTTTATTGTTATTTAGTCACATTAATAGAAATTGACAATAGAGACACATAAAAAATTGTAGTGACATTTATTTTTAACAGTCTTCATCGTGTTTATCTTTATCTACATGTATTCATCTTATTTTTCATTAGTTTCTTTGTTGTAAAATTTAGGTTTATTCGAACAAATGAACATATTGCAACAAAAGAATAAGAATTTGAAGACACGTGAAAATCACTATGAAAACATTGAAAAGGAAGTACTCATTATGAAGTATGAACACTACCACTATGTGAGCACAAAAAAGTGAATGGAAAATGAACTGAATGACCTCAAAGAAATTGAATTGCACGGACGAAGCATATGTCATGCGATCCTCTCTACTTGGCCAAGGTAAGAAGATAATTTCTTCGACTTATCGAGGGGCTAGAAAAAAACTATCTCGATTCGTCCAACATGATTATGTTGTTTAATTTACATGTGGGGAGGGAAAGGCAGATGTTCGACTTGGATGGAATAAGAATGGACATGTAATTGAAAACGTATTTAATTTGTATATCTCTATTGATTAATAAAAATAATTTATTAGCAGAGTTTTATTTTAAGTATAGTTTTACTTTTAATTTACTTAATTAGAGTTCGAAAGTTTGAATTGGTAATAAATATTTTATTATAAAAAATTCGATTGGCAAATTATCTTGCCGGTAAAAATAAACATTTACAAGTGAGATATCTCGCCGATAAAAATAAATATTTACCGATGAGATACCTCGCCCGTAAAAATAAACATTTATCGGTGAGATACCTTGTCAGTAAAAATAAACATTTATCGGTGAGGTATCTTACCGGTATTAAAAATTAGTAGCGCATCACCTCGCCGGTAAAAATAAACATTTCTCAGCGAGATATCTTTTCGGTAAAAAACAAATAGTGGCGAGATATCTCACCGGTAAATGGACATTTGTGATTCCTTAAAATATATCTATATAAATCTTTATTAGCGACCTATTTCGTCGGTAAAAGTGTTAATTTTTCCAGTGATCTCTATATCGCCGGTAGAAGTTTTACCGACCGCGTTTCAACGTCGACTTTTACTGGCGAATAACATCGCCGACAAGACTTTTACTGGTCAAAAAAACTTTTTACCGGTGACTAAGCTTCGGCGGTAAAAATATTGCTTCTAGTAGTGATAAAAAAGAGAGTGTCTTAAAATTTAATTATCTCATAAGAATATAAATAAGTGATATCACTAACTGCATCTGTTATATATACTATTTTTTTTCATCGATTCTCTTATACCATTTCAATCATCTTCATACTTTGCCTTCATATTAATTTTAAACCTTGATGTTTTACTATTATTTGAAGAATTAATTTGGCATAGATTTGTAAGTATGAAAAACTTTTGAAATTTAAAGTCTTTATGTATGCGACATAAAATGTGACTTTCCCACCTAATTTTTGGTGCATTTTCAAAATCTTTAGATAGATAACGAATTTTCACATTCGTTAAATTTTCTATATAATTTTAATAGAATTTATTTTAAAAATACAAAAATAACATCTATTAAGAATGTCGTAACTAAACCATTTTTATATGTTACAATTGAGTTTTGGTTTGATCGGTAGTCAATTGAGTCATCGAATTAGAGTTCAGTGTTTAAAAATATATATTCTATTAAGTTTAAGTGAAAAATTTAACGTGATTAGAGAGAGATCTCCAAACGTAAGGATGGAAATTTGCAAAACCAATTGTTAAGGAGAATTTTTTAAATGTGTCAAATATTAGGGAATAGAATCACACTTTACCAAAAAAACTTGTAATAGAAAACTTGATTGCTAAACTACTTTCATCATATTTTTCATTTAGGAAAATTTTACTTACTGTTCAATGATTACTTTTTAAAAATCACTTTTAATAATTAAAAATAATGTTTTACATATGTCTGCGTTCTCATATTTTCTCTCTCCTTCTATGTAGTTCTCCTTTCTCCTCACTACGTACCTCCTTCCCTTCCTCCAAAATTTGCCATACTTTATGTTTACATCAAACCACCTCAAGATAAATTTTGTCCGCTTATAGGATAACATTTATTTACATTGATAAATTAGATTTAATATTGATTTTTGTAAAAGTCATGATTAATGTTAAAATTGCAATAATCTCAATATAAGGATGTGTAGAGAGTTATATAAAAAGGAGGAAGAAGCGGATGAAAAGTGACCGGAATGGAGAAGGAAACGAGGGGCACATAAAGAGTAGGTAACTAGGGAAGATGTCTAAAATAAAGAGGAGGAGGGGGCACAGAGACATGCAAATGAATTTTTGATCGATATATACCTAATTTAATAATTATATACGGAAATGTCATCGTTATTTTAACAAATACGAAAATATACTTACTCGCGAATGGTATTCGCGTGTGGACGTAAAAAGCATCACCCGCGAATGTCATTCACGGGTAGAATGCCATTCGCAGTATTCTTTTTTTTCCCTTTACTTCTCTCTTTGCTTTGCTTCTCTCCTATTCATTAAGGGTGAGTAGAAAAGACTGACTGAACCGAATTTTCGAGAAAATCGGTCCACAATCGGCCCAAATATTCCGACCTAAGCTTAAGATCGAGACCGAACGAGCGTTTTTTTGCATGTAGGTCGGGCTTGGGCTCAGATTTATTTTCAAAAGCTCGATTGGACCGTCCCGACCTGATTGCATAGAAAACCTAAAATCTAGGTTTAAGTCCGTAAATGTCATTCAGTCATTCACCGCAACTCAAGTTTCTCATCATTTTCTCGTGTTCTCCCGCAACTCTTCCTTCCGTGTCTTCTAGCATTCTCGTCGTCTCGCCTCGCACGGGCACCGCAACATCAGTTCATCATCATCATCTTGTCTCGACGTCTCCTGTGAAGTTCCTCGTGGTCGGTTCTCGGTGAGTTCCTCGCGCTCTTCCATTCCAAGCTTACAGCAAAATGTCGATTAATTATTTTGCTGATTAAGTGATTCAGTATCCCAAGCTTAGAACTGAAGCCGATTGTATTTTTTTCAATTCAGTATTCCAAGCCGATTAACTTGTTGTTTATATTGCTGTGTATTTTTTCCCCAAAAATTTGATCCAAGACCAAGACCGATCCAAGTCAAGCAAGACTGAATCAAACGTTTTTTTTTGGAAGAAATCATACTCGGTCTCGGTCCTAGCAAGATTTTGATTTTGATCAACCCAAAAAGGGGGGGGGGGGCACTGCAGCATAGTTGGGAGTGCCACTATTTAATGTACAATGATTGGATTTAAAGTTTGACTAAATCACATTATTTATTGACATTTGTGTAAAATAATTATTTTGAAGAAATAAAATCTAACCGAGGAGAAACCCCTTAATTAAGCTTATAAAAATTATTAAAATATTAGGATATATAATCGAAATAATGTCATTCTCGTACCATAATTATAAACATTTTATATATTAATTGCATTTATCTTCCTCCCTATAATACGACACAACTTGTCCAACATCTGTTTGATCGGCCAATTTTTTAAGGGTACGATGAATTAATAAATTAAATGATGATTCTATTGTAATTTTTCATGACAGAAATAATATTGCTAATTAAATTCATTTAATAATATATTATATAATTGTATACTTATAATAGATAGAGGCGGGGCATAGAAATATAAATAAACAAGCATGGGCAGGGCAGATAGCACAGGCAGAGCACGGAGAGCAAAGGTTGTAGCATTTGCTTCAACCCTCCTCCACCCGCGAATGGAATTCGTGGGTGGCACTAACATGTGAATGGAATTCGTGGATACGACTAATATGTTCTTTCGTGAATACTATTTGCGGATGGTAAAACATAAACTTCTACTCGCGAATGTTATTCGCGGGTGGTAAAAAAATAAACATATACCCACGAATAACATTCGCATGTAAGCATAATTTTGTATTTATTAAAATAATGAGGACATTTATGTGAGAAAGAGGAAGATGTGCATAATAAAAAGGAGCAGGATGGAAAAATGTAAGAGTAAATACGTAAAATATAGTATATTTTATTTTTTTATTAAAATTAATTATATCTTTGAAAATAGAATTTTCGACATATTATTTCATTTCAACAATTATATTTGCACATATTATTGAACTATCATTTCTGGGTGTTCCCTTTTTTGTTGTTTTACTACATATAGTTATTTTAACTCTTAAGACTCTGATCGTGGAGAGAGAAACATCTGTAAAATTCTCTATGCAAGCACTTCTTGTGTTTTAAACAATGTATATATTTTTGGAAACAAGTGAAATTACTGGACAAGACCAGTTTCAGTAGCTACTCTAATTTCAAACAACTTATAATAAAATGTTGATATTTTTTTATAAATTATCCTAAACGCTTATTACGAGGACAGTTTCACTCAAAATAATTTTTAATCATATTAGATCCGTCCGCAAAAAATAACGTGTTGACTATGACGATTTTTTTGACTAATATAATCGCTCATCGCGTTTTTCTTGTTTTAATAGCAACAGTACAAGTGAACTCACCAGGGAACATGTCTTACACGGAGAATGGCATCATATTTTGGGGACAAAACAAAAGCAACCCTCACTGCTCAAATTAGGGCTGATTGAGAAAATGGGCAAAGAGTGACCCTAGAATAGCAGTTGCAGAAAAGAAAAGAGCAGAAATTGGGGTTCATCGAAACTTATTACTTCATCCGGTAGTCTCTCCCCCTTAAATAAATCGTCCATATTAATTACAACTCTAAGAAATGAAAACGAGAACAGAAACGACGGTTCAATTACACCAAATGAAAATGAAACGACAAAGAAGAACTAAAACGACTCGGGCCAACTGAAAACTGAAGATGGACCGGATGATCGAGCTGGGCTGCCCAGTGCAATGGGCCAACAGAAGAGCATAAGCCCACGACGACACAAAGCCTTCCAGATTGAATCAACAAGCCCATTAATCCAACATATCAAATTTCAATACTCCCCCTCAATCTGGAAGAGGTGAAGTGATCTCCCCTGTCCAGAAAACACATTCTTCATTCCAAGTATTCCAACCAAGAATTGATGTTGTTGTGTTCCAAGGGGTTTGGTAAATATGTCAGCCAACTGGTCACCTCTTCTAACATGCTCAAGCTGCACAATTTTGTCAACCAACTTTTCTCTAATATAATGACAATCTATCTCAATGTGTTTGGTTCGTTCATGAAAAACAGGATTGTTGGCGATTTGAATAGCAACTTTACTATCACAATATAAAACAGATGGAACACTTTGTTTCAAACCCAATTCATCCATTAATCCTCTAAGCCAAATAATTCCAGATAATGATGCACTCATGCTTCTATATTCAGATTCAGCAGAAGATCTAGAAACAGTGGTTTGTTTCTTAACCTTCCAACTGACCAAAGATTTTTCTATCATGATGCGAAAACCAGTAACTGATTTTCTAGGCTCAATGCAACTGGCCCAATCAGAATCACAATAAGCAATAATTGTTGGAATGTACACATGGAGCTCCACCTTTGAAGAATATTCGGTACTTACACATGCTTAGCATACATATTAGATAGGTTAAAATGTTAATTACTTTATGTATTATGTATGCTTACCTTTCCTAGATTCCATATGTCTTGTCTAGGATTAGTGATAGTTAGAGTTGTAAGTTAGAGCTGAATTCATAAAGCTTGTATTACAAATAGATGTAGAATTCATCAATGAAGTTAAGTTGAATGCATAACAAAGCTTCAATACATTATATTTCCGCTATAATAGCTAACATGGTATCAGAGCCGGATTGTTCGATCAGAATGATCGATTGAACCTTTCTCGGCATCATCATCTACCGTAGCCTACCGACATACCTTAACCATGGCAGATTCCGAAGGGGACAACACTCACACCACCGAGACTACCCCAACGGGTGACCCGTTTGCAGATCAGTGGGCGATGATTTTCTCGAACCTGCCACAATCCAACACCATTCACAAAACCATCAGTTTAAGCATTAAGCTAAACGAGAGAAATTACTCCCTGTGGGTACGACTAATCCGGATGAAGATTGGTGACCAATGGAAGCTTCACCATCTTATGGGTGTTCCGGCACCACCCAAATTCGAAGACCCGACATACTTACAGTGGGAACAGGATGATCTCGTAGTATGCTCGTGAATGCTCGACAATATGTAATCGGAATTGGTCAACCAATATGCCGAATTCCCCACGGCAAAGGATCACTGGAACAGACTATCTGCAACATACAGGAAAACCAAAGACGAAGTCCAATTGTTCGATCTCATAGTTCGGTCCAACAACACAAAACAGGGCCAAGATTCCTTAGAATCCTTATACAGCAAGCTACAAGGATTATGGAGGGAAATCGAGCAACGTGATCCAAATCCAATGGAATACCCGAAGGACATACAAATATGGAACACAAAGCGGGCCGAATCCAAACTCTATCAATTTCTAAATGCAGTAAACAATGATTTTGATAACGAAAAACGTGATTTACTCAGGATTATTCCATTACCGGAGGTAGAGAAGGCGAATTCCACAATCCGATCGGAACGGGACAGGCGAACCGTCATGAGAGTCACACAATCAACCGAACCTCACGGTTCAGGTGTTGGAGCAGGGCTAGCAACGCGGTTCTTTCCGGAGACCAGAATGGGAGGAGTCGGTCAGGGTCACACCTCCAGACCGCAGCAGCTCGCTGGAAAAGGTAAACCTGGCCGGATCAGAGGCGTCGACCGGAAACTCCTCCGATGTAGCCACTGTGGAAAACAAAGACATGACAAAACAGAGTGTTGCCTCTTGGTTCGCTATCCCGAAGGATGGAAGGGCCCGAGAGGAGGCGGCGCCGGAGCCGGAAACCTAAACGCCACGGTGGCGAATGGCCGTGACGGATGGGGACAACCGAACCAAGGCCACGGCAACCCCACCTTCGGCCATCAGGGACAACCAAACCAAGGCCATGGAGGCATGGCCGCCGTGGCAAGAGCTCCGACCGACGGTGGTGGATAGAACGGATGGAACCAAGGGGGCTTCGAGAGGCCCGACGGTCCTCTAAACCCATGGAACACGATGGACGAGACACGTCGAGCCTTCGCGGACGGAACCCTCGGTCACGGCGGCCAGAACGGCGGAGCTAGGGTTTCCAGATCTGGAGAGGATTTTACTGCGGCTGCTCCTCACCAAACGAACGGAGGTATAGGGTTTGGGGGGGTAAACAAAATATTACCCCTACCCCTTAAACAATGTTGCTGATTATGGGGTTGGGCCGAGCTCAAATCCTGATGGGCCAGGTATAAGTGGAGCTGGGCTGGGCCGAAATGAAGGTCCGGATTTGGACAAAAAAAAAGGCTCAAATTCGGGCCAAATTAATATATCTGGGCTTTCGTGGTCTAATAATCCTTAATATGATAAAAAAAAATTGCTCAAACTTTTTTGCTCAAAAAGATATGTCAGGGAAATGTGGAGAATGACTACTTGATTGTGGGGCCACGGATAGTATGAGTTACGACATGAGTGATTTTTTGAGTCATTCAGTACCAAGACGGGAAATGATACAGACAGCCAATGGAGAGTTGGTACCGGTTCATGGAGCGGAAACTGTTAATATTTCCTCAAATATGAAATTGGAGAATTGTCTTTATGTGTCTAGCTTAGAATGCAAGTTACTCTCAATAAGTCATGTCACGAGAGAGTTGAATTGTGTGGTGCTAATATATCCTGATTTGTGTTTACTACATGATATTCTGTTGGGGGAAATCATCGGACGTGGAATTGAACATCAAAGCCTGTATTATGTGGAGGAAGTGACTCAACACGGAACTGCAATGCTTGCCCATGGAACAGTCACGAGGCAACAATGGTTGTGGCACAGGAGGTTGGGTCATCCGTCTGGAGGGTACCTTCATAAATTATTTCCGTCAAATCAAGAAATCGTGTGTGAAACCTGTATTCGTGCTAAAAGCCATAAAAACTCGTACCATATATCTGAATCTAGAGCCAAGTCAGTTTTTTCTCTTATACATTCTCATGTTTGGGGGCCAGCTCCAAATAGTAGTACATGTATGTCAAGTAATGGCTTTAGATATTTTGTAATTTTTATTGATGATTATTCTCGTATGACCTGGGTATACTTTCTCAAAAACAAATATGAAGTTATCACTAAGTTTGTAGAATTTCACAACTTAGTCAAAACCCAGTATAACACAAATATTCAAGTTCTCCGATCAGATAATGGTGGAGAGTTTGTTAATTCTACTCTCCAACAATTTCTTAAGGATAATGACATTATTCATCAAACATCTTGTCCGCATACACCTCAACAAAATGGAGTTGCAGAACGAAAAAATCGACATATTTTAGAAATGACTAGAGCGTTAATGCTAGAGTCAAATGTTCCAACTTCATTTTGGCCAGAGGCTGTTGCTACGTCTGTGTATCTCATGATTCATCTTCCCACGACTGTGATTCAGTTTCAAACACCTCTTCAGGTCTTATCAATTCATATGAGTGTCTCCACAGCCTTGACACTACAACCATATGTCTTTGGATGTTCTGTTTTTGTTCATATTCCTAAAACAGATCGTTCTAAATTCGATCAATGTTCTGTAAAATGTGTCTTTGTGGGATATGGGATTCATCAAAAAGGCTACCGGTATTTTAATCCAAAAAATAATCGTATGTACACTACTATGGATTGTACATTCCTAGAAACAAAGTTCTATTATATCACCCAATCTTCTGTCCAGGGGGAGATTTTTTATCGTACTCTATTAGATTGGTTGATACAGACTACTGTGACCACTCCGGCGTTTCCTCAGATAGTTCCAACAGGGCAAGTTGGTGGAACCACCGAGACATTATCTCCCATTTTACAGGTCTCGTATGCTTCAACCCCGTCAACCCCGACGAATATTCCGGAGGTTAGTAATACTAATTGGGTTACTCCTGGTTCTATTATATCTCCAAATAATGGCTTGGAAGAATCACCAGTACAGGAAAGGTATGTACTGCCCGCCAGGAGAAACAGGGGAGTTCCTCCTATCAGATATGAACCAGAATACAACCCAAGAAAAAGCCGCTATCCTGTAGCAAACTTGGCAAGGGGGAGTCTGACATAAGCTGCTCAAGCATTTGCTACTGCAGTATATACTCAATCCATACCCAACAATGTTGAGTCAGACTTAAAATCTCAAGAATGGAGGCAAGCCATGAGAGTCGAGATGGAGGCTCTGGAGAAGAGCCACACATAGGAGAAGTGTGAGCTGCCCTATGGAAAACGAGCAGTTGGTTGCAGATGGGTGTTTACTGTGAAACACAGGGCTGATGGATCTATAGAGAGATATAAAGCAAGATTGGTAGCCAAAGGATATACTCAAACCTATGGTATTGACTATTCAGAAACTTTTTCTCCTGTAGCTCGAATTGATACTATTCGAGTCCTGTTTTCCATAGCTGCAAACAAGAACTGGTCGCTACACCAGTTTGATGTCAAGAATGCCTTCCTACATGGTGATCTAGAAGAAGAAGTTTACATGGAAGCACCACCAGGTTTCACTGCTGGTTTCCAACAATCAGATGTATGCAGATTAAAAATGGTACTCTACGGGCTCAAACAAGCACCAAGGGCATGGTTTGGCAAATTTACAGTAGCCATGAAGAAATATGGCTATCAACAAAGCAACTCTGATCATACCTTATTCATTAAAAAAAGGGAAGGTCGAGTAACTTGTTTGATTGTATATGTAGATGATATGATTATTACAGGAGATGATAAAGAAGAGATCGTTCAACTCGGGAAAAATCTGTTTCAAGAATTTGAAATGAAAGATTTGGGGGAACTCAAGTACTTCTTGGGAATTGAAGTACTACGGTCTGAAACAGGTATTTTCATTTCACAAAGAAAATACATTTTAGACTTGTTGGTAGACACTGGATTGATGGATTGTAAACCAGCTGAGACACCAATGATGCTAAATCATGGATTACGAATAATAGAAGGAGCTGAACCAACATATCAAGCTAGATTTCAACATCTAGTTGGGAATTTGATCTATCTCTCACATACCAGATATTGCATATGTTGTAGGTGTGGTAAGTCAGTTCATGCATAAACCACAAGCAGATCACATGGAAGCTGCTCTTAGAATCCTTCGATATTTAAAGGGTTCACCAGAGAGTGGAGTGCTGTTTAAGAAGAATGGACATCTCAAAATAGAGACCTACACAGATGCGGATTGGGCAGGGAATCCGATCGACAGAAGATCAACCTCAGGTTACTTTGCCATGGTAGGAGGAAACTTGGTGACCTGGAAGAGTAAAAAACAGAAAGCGGTGGCACTATCAAGTGCTGAGGCAGAATTTAGAGGAATTGCTCGAGGTCTCACAGAAGTGTTATGGCTAAACAAGTTATTAACTGAGATTGGTTTTCCTATTCAGGAACCATGTAAGATAATGTGTGATAATCGTGCAGTTATAAGCATTTCTGAGAATCTAGTTCAACATGATCGTACCAAACATGTTGAAATTGATCGGCACTTTATAAAGGAGAAGTTAGAGAATAGAACTATCGTGATTCCTTTTGTTCGTTCTGAAGATCAACTGGCAGATATACTCACCAAAGCTGTCAACGGAACAAATTTCAGAAACGTGTTGTGCAAGTTAAATATTGGGGATCCTACTATTTAACTTGAGGGGGGGTGTTGGAATGTACACATGGAGCTCCACCTTTGAAGAATATTCTGCACCTACACATGCTTAGCATACATATTAGATAGGTTAAAATGTTAATTACTTTATGTATTATGTATGCTTACCTTTCCTAGATTTCATGTCTTGTCTAGGATTAGTAATAGTTAGAGCTGTAAGTTAGAGCTGAATTCATAAAGGTTGTATTACAAATAGATGTAAATTCTTCAATGAAGTTAAGTTGAATTCATAACAAAGCTTCAATACATTATATTTCCGCTATAATAGTTAACAATAATCTCTGGCAACGACTTAGAGGACATAAGGATATCTTTACCTGGTTCCCTTTTAATATACCTGATTATCCGCATTGCAACTTCAAGATGTGAATTTTTCGGATTTTGCATGAACTGACTGAGATTATGCACTGCAAATGAAATATCTGGGCGAGTAATGGTTAGGTACAAAAGCTTCCCTATCAGTCTCCTATAAACGGTGACATCATTTAGAGGTTCATCATCAACATTGACATTCAGATGCTTATCATAATCATACTAGTAAATTTCACATTTTGCTCCATAGGAGTTCTAACTGTCTTAGCACTGAAAGGCCAACTTCTGAAATAAGCTCTAATGCATATTTCCTTTTACAGAGCACCAATCCTTCATAAATCGAGCTATCTCAATACCAAGGAAATATCTCAATTCACCCAAATCCTTCATCTTAAAACATGATTCTAAAACATGCTTCAAATCAGATATCAGAACATCACTATTACCACAAATGAGCAAATCATCCATGTATATCAAAAGAATAACCAACTCAGTTCCAATCCTCTTTGTAAACAAAGAATAATCAAACTTTGACTGATTATATCCAGCATCAATAAGAGAATTGGTCAACTTAATATTCCATTGTCGACTAGCCTGTTTTAAACCATACAATGATTTTCGCAATTTGCAGACAAGATGAGTGTTATATTTACCAACAAATCCTTCAGGAACATGCATATACACTTCCTCATCTAAGTCTTCTTGTAAAAAAGCATTGTACACATCCATTTGATAGAGAGGCCAGTTATAAACAGAGGCAAGGGCAAGCACTGTTCTAACAGTACTCATTTTAACAACAGGAGAAAAAGTGTCAAAATAGTCTATACCATGCTTTTGGCTATACCCCTTAGCCACCAATCTGGCTTTATGCCTATTCAAAGATCCATCATAATTAAATTTCAATTCGTATACCCACTTACATCCGATTTCCTTTTTACCTTGGGGAAGAGTGACCAAGTCCCATGTCTGATTTTGTTCAAGAGCTTCTATTTCATCCTCCATCGCTCGAATCCAGGATTCATCCTTGACCGCCTCAGAAAAATTCTGGGTTCAACAATTCTTGAAATTGAGCTCAGATATACCTGATAACTATCATACAAACCATCATAGCATATAAATTTTCTTATAGAATGCGGACAAGATACATTCGAAACCTGATAATCTTTCATACATATAGGAGGCTTTATAGCTCTACCTGACCCGCTGAAAACATGCATAGAAGAATCCTGGGTAATAGGGACAATATTGCTATTAGAGTCATTAACAGACTCATCATGTAGCATGTTTCCATCAGTGTCATGAATGACATCATCATCTGGACTATCTGCACTATTCTCCTCAGTTCTTACATCATGAGGGATGTTAACATCATAGGAGTCCGACTCTGCATTATAACCGAAAAATATGGGCAACTGATCTGATTTGCTATTCTCAAAGGGAAATAATTTTTCATTGAATTGAACATCCCTACTAATGAAATACATTTTTTCAGTCATATTATTAAATATATATCCGTTTTGAGACTCTGAGTACCCCACCAAAATGGATGGGATAACCCTAGAGGCAAACTTGTCAGCCACCTACATATTTTTCGCATAGCATAGGCACCCAAACACCCGAAGGTGACTAATCACAGATTTTTTATTGCTCAACAACTCCATAGGAGATTTCCCATTCAACAACTTAGATGGCATCAAATTGATCAAGTAGCAAGTATTTAAGACACAATCCCCCTAAAACTCATTAGGAAGTGAGACCTGCAACTTAAGTGCCCTGGCCACTTCCAGGAGATGTCGATGCTTTCGCTCAACTCTCCCGTTCTTTTGGGGGGTATACGAGCAACTGCTTTGATGAGCAATTCCCTTTTCTTGAAAAAATGTCTTAATATTCTCATTGAAAAATTCCTTACCATTGTCCGTTCTGAAGGCTTTAACTTTCTTACCGAATTGAGTCTCAACCATGATAACAAACTGTTTCAAGACAACAACAACATCGGATTTAAACTGCATTAAGTGAATCCAAGTAACTCTCGAAAAATCATCCACCAATGTAAGAAAAAAACTTTTGTTATCATGGGTTGGAGAATGGAAAGGGCCCCCCAAACATCAACATGAATAAGATCAAATATAACATCTGCTCTTGATACAGATTTAGGAAAAGGTTTTCTGACAATTTTCGCTTTGGGACATATGAAAGATTTAGTTATATAAGAAATTTTATTCTTTGGTAAATCAATAGAATCCAAGTGTTCCAATGCCTTTAACGAAATATGTCCAAGATGTTTATGCCATAACATAACATTAGAAACAGCAGAAAAAGGATTACATGGGGTATCATTATAGGTTGTTCTAATGAAGTATAGACCGGATCTAAGCTCACCAGTCCCCAAGACCCTCCCATTTGAGAGGTCCTGCATGACAGCAAACTTAGGGTAAAAAATCACAGAACAGATCAGTTCTTTAGTAAGTTTAGAAACTGATAAAAGGCTGTATTTAAATTTAGGTAAATACAGAACATTCATCAATTTATTGTCCTTACTAAAGAAATAATTTCCAATACTTTTGACAGTTGAAAAATCCCCATTAGGCAAATGAACCCTAGTTCCTGGAAGCAACTTATTCTCACATAACCAATCATTTCTGTTGGTCATGTGGTATGTTGCTCCAGTATCTAGAATCCAATAGTCACTATAAGAGGAAATAATGGTGTTTAGAGATATACCTGTTGTATTCACACAGTGATCTTCTGTAGGGGTAGCACCTGCTGACATTGCAGTGCTGCCAACCTGTTCGACTGTTTGTAACAGTTTCTCAAATTGACCACGTGTGAGAGTAATATTACATTGTACAGCAAAACTCAAAGAATGATCATCAGAAAACACTTTTGATAAATCAGAATTGGTATCACTATTTTCAGAAGAGGCAACATTAGCTTTTGAATTATTGTTTTTTCCTTTCAAAAATTCCTTATACTTAAAGCAATTGTTCTTAACATGTCCCTTCTTTTTACAGAATTCACATCCTCGGGCAAAACACCGATCAAAAGTATGCCTCGTCTTCTTACAATGAGTGCATTCCAAATTCTGATGTCCCTTAGGTCGATCCACAGTTCCATAACTAACATTCATAGCAGAAGTAATTCCCCTTTGGGTTTCCTCTTGAATAAGAAGATTATATGCTTGATTTACAGAGGGGAGAGGATTCCAAAGGAGTAAATGACTTCTAACACCAGAGTAAGTATCATTAAAACCAGCCAAGAACTGAAAAAGACGTTGATTATCTTTGTGCTCAATATGTTTTTTAAAATCCTCACCCTCAATATGAGGTAAGGCACAAGCCGCATCATATTCAGCCCAAAGAAGTCTCAACTTATTAAAACAGGTGGAAATAGAATCAAGACCCTGTTGAGTCATGATAATTTACATTTATTGATAGGTCCTTGGACCACTGACCTCATCGAATCTTTCTTTAAGGTCTTTCCACACAGAAAAAGAATTTTCAGTATACATGTAACCACTAGCAAGATCCTTACAGATAGAATTCAAAATCCATCCTAAAACAACAACATTGCGTCTATCCCATAAATGATGAAAACCATGATCATATTTCTCACTAATGCAAGTTCCAGTAATAAAACCTAGCTTGTTTCTACCTAACAAGGTGAACCGAATAGCACGGCTCCACATAGCATAGTTTCCAGGTCTAGTAAAAAAAACAGAAATCATGCCTCATCATCAATATCAACATTGTCACTAGCATGCAAGAAAAGAGGATGATGAGACCCTACCTTGGCCATGGCCTCATCATCAATATCAACATTCTCATACTTACAGATCTTCTCAACAGGTTTCTCCTCAGCCATAAAAAAACCCAGAAAGAACAACAACAGAAAAAAACAGAGATTACCTTCGGACCAAAGAATGGTGAAGAAGAAAAAACAAACCGTCAGGCGAAGAACGGGATAGGACTGCAACACAGCCTTCACCAAGGACGATGTCCGACAAAAGAAGGTCGCAATGACAAGAAACCCTCAGTCCTCAAGAAGAAGGACCGAAGAATTGAAAAACGAACCGTCACAACAAGATGATACGATTCACACAGAAATCAACAGCCACAAGAACCAAGTCGGGCAAAGAAGAAGAAGATAAGCAAGGCTAGAACGCCTTTTACTCTGATACCATGAGAAAATCGGCAAAGAGTGGCAGATCTGAAGAATATACAAAACCCTAGAATAGCAGTTTCATAAGAGAAAAGAGCAGCAATTGGGGTTCATCGAGACTTATTCCTTCATCCGGAAGTCTCTCCCCCTTAAATAAATCGTCCATATTAATTACAACCCTAGGAAATGAAAATGAGAACAGAAACGACGGTTCAATTACACCGAATGAAAATGAAACGACAAAGAGGAACTAAAACGACTCAGGCCAACTGAAGAACTGAAGATGGACTGGATGATCGAGCTGGGCTGCCTGGTGCAATGGGCCAACAGAAAAGCATAAGCCCACGACGACACAAAGCCTTCCATATTGAATCAACAAGCCCATTAATCCAACATATCAAATTTCAATATTGATCATGGGCGGTCCGGTCATGAAGGCGAGATCGAGACTGAAATTTCGGTCTTGCATTATGGAGGACTGAGACCGAGACCGACCTCAGCCAAAAAAGTCTGCCCGAGTCGATCTTTCTTGACTCGGTACGGTATCGGTCCTGGACCGAATCTGCACAAAAAACAAACTATGAGCTCACGGTATTCTTTAGTAAAATGCGAAAGAATTATTCGCTATGAGTTCACTGCGTGGATGCGTGGTTTGTAAATTTATCAGGATGCAACTTTTATAGAGATAGAAAATCTCTCAAATCCACATTCAATTCAGTGTGGTATTATGAAAATCCCAAATCCATATTACTTCGTTCTGGTCCGGTCCTAAATGGGCTTTCGGGAAAAAAGCTCAAGACCGAGACTGACCTTGAAGGAAAAAAACGCCCGCTCGGTCTCGGTCCTAGTCGGTCTCGGACCGGTCTTGTCGGGAATTCGGTCCAACAGTATTTTTTGATCACCCCTAGCTCAAAGACAGAGACTAATATTTTGTAATCAACGGAAAAGTATATTAGAAAAGTAGAAAAAAATTTATCAATTAAGTTGATGAAATTGAGCTAGAAAAATTATCGAGTGGGGGGAAATATTAGAGTAGGGGCAATAGTCGAACTAAAAAAAATTCAGTGGTGACAAAAATATAATTCAAATGGGCTAAATTGAAAATTATTGCATTTTTTAGGATTAAATTTACACAAGTTGAGGAGGGACAATTGTCCCTGAACGTAGCTTCGTCCCTTGCCAACTTTTTAAAAACGTTTGCTTAAATTTAATGATAAAAGTGATATATTAGAAAATATCATATCCATAACATTATAATATAAACATAGGAACTTCTACTTCATTACTTGGCCAAAAAAAAAATTCTTCATTACAAGAATGGTAAGAAAATTAATAAGTAAATAATAGAGAGATTATAATATAAAATCAAGAGAAATAAATGCGACATCTCTTCTCCTTCAAAGTTGTCAATATCGTGTCATCAACACCCACTGATATAGGACAGTTAGTGTGCAACCGATGATGCTTACTGATCCAGGTGGACATTGTTGAAGTGGCAAGTTGAGAGGGTCTTATTATTATTAAGGAACTTGTCTGTATAGTAAAATACTTGAGAGTCTGTTCATTATTTACTGTTGGTATATTCTGTTTGAATTTGTTTAGGACCTCTTTGTGTGTTTACTAAAATTCGAGGACTATTTGTATTTTTGGTCGGTTAGGGTTTCCTATATATCGGCAGTGATGGAAGAAAGCAATTTTTTCAAATGATCTGCTAATTGATGTGTTAGGGTTTTCTGTGTTGTTCATTTTTTCTTCAGACACCTTAAATTTGATGTTTGTCGTTATCTCCAGCCGAAATAACATTGTGCCCTGGAGATCGATCGTTCATAAATGTTGTATTACATGCTAATATCCTAAGTTTAGGGATTAATTATTGTTCTTAATTATTATTAGGTGTATTGTATCTTTTGTTGTATTCTTTTTGTTTTTCTTTTCTTTATAGATCAGATTAGCTAGGGTTAGAATATCAAGGACTTTTCCGTAATTAGATTAGAATTGATCTCCTATATAAGGAGATGTTATCTGCCCGCAATAATCAATTTACAGTTTCACAATTCTCCTTTATCTCTTCTAGGGTTTTCGTTCCTCTCTTTTACTCACGTTGTTCCCGTTCTTCTTCAACCCGTGTCATTCTTCACATGGTATCAGAGCTCTCTGTGCTCTGACGCACCTCCATCAATCATTCTCTCAACATCGTCCTCAGTGAGGACTACATGTTTTTACCTTTCCATGTTTACCCTATCTCTAACCTAATGGCATCAACATCTGCACCCTTTTCCTCTAGCTCTACCACAGTAATCGAAGTTACAGGTCTTACGACCGTGGTGACTCCAATTCCACCTGTGATAGACCATAACCATCATTTGTTCTTGCACCCCTCTGATACTCTTGGCATTGCCCTTATATCAGAAAACTTAACTGGGTCAGATATATATTCTTTCTGGAGTCGTGCAATGTACATTTATCTATTGGCCAAGAACAAGTTGGGTTTTATAGATGGGTCGTGCATAAAAGAAAACTATGATGCTAGTTTACATCCAGTTTGGGATAGGTGTAATGTCTTAGTCTTTTCTTGGATAATGAACTCTGTCTCACGTGAGCTTATGTCTAGTATTGTGTATTCCACTAGTGCATTTCGTGTCTGGAATGACCTTAAAGAATGTTTTAATAAGGTCAATGGGTCTAGGATCATCCAGTTGCACCGAGAGATTTCACTAGCATAATAAAGTGTTGAAACCAATAAAGAAAACATGAGAAATCGACAATCACACAACACATATAAGAATTGTATTTGTGTTCTTCAACTCCATGTTGAATATGTTGTTCTTTGATTTCTCTTGATTGATGAACAACAGTGGTATTAAAGCTTAACTTCTTGAGGGATCTTTGAGGTTGAGTGATAGTCGATTTCTTGAGATCATCCACTCATAGCTTAACTTCTTGAGGGATTTGTGAGGTTGTGTGATTGTCGATTTCTTGAGATCATCCACCCATAAACACTCTAAGCTCTCATCAAATGGAAGAATCCTTCTTAGTTGTTGCTCCACCAAAATTTGACGGCTCAAACTACCAAACTTGGGTTGTCAAAATGGAAGTTTACATGCAGGGCACTCATCTGTGGGAAGTTGTTGAAGAAGACTATGAAATTCCAGCTCTTCTACACAACCCTACACTTGCTCAAATCAAGGTTCAAAGGGAGATGAAGATGAGAAAGACACGGGTCAAGTCATGCATTTATTCGAGTGTCTCACATGCAATTTTCAGCTGAATCATGTCCATAAGTCGGCCAATGAAATTTGGGACTTCCTCGAAAAATAATACAAAGGAGATGAGAGGATAACGTACATGAAGTCTCTGAACTTGATAAGGGAATTCGAGAAGGAGCAGATGAAGGAATCTGAGACCATCCAATAATACTCAGCTCGATTGGTGGGACTCGCAAACCAGTTTAGAATACTTGGTAAGGAAATGAAAAATAGCAGAATTATGGAGAATATATTAGTCTCTCTTCCTGAGAAATTTGAAGCAATCATTACCTCATTGGAGAACACCAAGGACCTGTCAACACTCAAATTGGCAGAGCTCCTTAGTGCTCTTCAAGCTCAAGAGCAAAGAAGATTGATGTGTGACGAATGAGCAATTGAAGGTGCTTTGAAGGACAAGCTGCACTTAAATCAGAAGAGTAGGGAGAAGAAGTGGAAAGCAAACCCTAATTCTAGTGATGGTGAGTCAAGTGTGGCGGTGAAGGACCAAAAAGGAGGAACTCTTCCTCCTTGTAAGCATTATAGTAAGTAGAACCATCCTAACAACAAATACTGAAAGAGGCCAAACACAAAATGCAGGAGGTGTCAGAAGATGGGGCATGTCGAAAAGATTTGTCCTGAAAAGTACAATGAGACGAAGAAAGAAACTCAAACTGTTGTTCATGAAGAAGATGAGGAGCAGTTGTTTGCGGCTTCTTGTTTCACTTCTGGCGCCTCAAATGAAACTGGTTGGTAGATAGTGGTTGTACTAGTCACATGACAAGCAATGAAGGGTTCTTCAAGGTTCTTGATAGGTCATTTCATTCGAAAGTAAAGATTGGGAATGAAGAATTCATCTCAGTCAAAGGAAAAGACACTGTTGCAATATAGTGCAATTCAGGTATGAAATTGATTGATGAGGTCTTGTTCGTACATGAAATTGATCAAAATCTACTAAGTGTTGGTCAATTACTTGAGAAGAATTTAAAGTTGCTCTTGAGGATAGGATACGTTTGATCATTGATCCAAATGGTCAAGAGCTTTTCCGAATTAAGATGTAAGGAAAAAGCTTTTCATTGAATCCTCTTGAGATGAAACAACTTGTTTGTCCCAGTCAAGTCACTTCCACTGAGATATGGCACAAGAGGTTGGGGCATTTTCATCAAAATGCTCTACAAAAATTGAAGAAGGAGGAGATGGCATAAGGATTACCTGAGATGGAAGAGCAACTACCAAGTTGCAAAGCTTGCTTGACAGGCAAGACCAGCAGGCTACCATTCAAGGAATCATTGTAAAGGGCAACATCTAAGCTGCAACTCATCTATACAGATGTTTGTGGTCCTCAAGCAACTCCTTCACTAAATGGGAGCAGGTACTTTGTGATTTTCATTGATGATTTCACTAGAATGTACTGGATTTACTTCATGAAGTTCAAGTCAGAAATTGCTGGTGTGTTTTGAGGCTTTAAGGTCTGGATTGAAAATCAAAGTGGATGTCACATTCATGTCATACGATCTGAAAATGGCACCTAGTATAGCTCTAATCGATTTGATGAGTTTTGCAAGGATGTAGGCATTGATCACTAACTTATTGTGCCCTATTCTCCTCAACAAAATGAAGTCAGTGAAAGGAAGAATAGAACCATTATATAGATGACCAGGTGTCTAATGCACGAGAAGAGCCTTCCAAATAAGTTTTGAGCAGAAGTAGCTCACACTTCAGTATTCTTACTGAATCAGCTACCAACAAGAGCACTTGAGATGAAAACTCCTCATGAAGCATGGTATGACAACAAGTCTAAACTTCAAAATCTTAAATTTTTGGTTGTATCTGTTATTCCCATGTGCCCTTGGTGAAAGTGGATAAGCTGGAAAAAAGAGCTGAACCTGAGATCTTTATAGACTATAGTGCAGTATCAAAAGCCTATAGGATCTATCATCCAAGGAGAAGGAAGATATCAGTCAGCATATATGTCCACTTCCTTGAATAAGAGAAATGGAAATGGTCCAATGAGTAAGTGGAGAAACAAGTGACCCTTGATGATGATGAACTAACATATGATCAACCTGCTAGGGGGTCAAGATCTCTTGTTGAGATTTATCAGAGATGCAACTTTGTGGTCCTTGAACCTGAAGGATATGAGGATGCCAAGATTGATGAAAAATGGCTATTTTCAATGAAGGAGAAGCTTGCCCTGATTGAGAAGAATAATACATGAGAGTTGGTGGAGAGTCCAAGGAACAGAAAAATGATTGGTGTCAAATGGGTTTTCAGGACCAAACTGAATCTTGATGGCTCAATCAACAAGTACAAGGCCAGATTGGTGGTGAAGGGTTATGCTCAGATATGGGGAGTTGATTTTTCTGAGACAATTTCACCTGTGGCCAGACTGGACACCATTTGTATGACGAGGATTTGTTGCAACTTGGGTTTGAAAAGAGCCCAAGTGAGTCCACACTCTACATTTTAAAGGCAGGTGGAGCTTGGTTAGGGTAGGCCATGTGTAGGAGGAGAGGGAGGAGGTGGAGCTTGGACAGGATGACCATAGGTGGGAGGTGGAGCTTGGTCAGGATGGCCATATGTCGAAGGTGGAGCTAGGTTGGGATGGCCATATGTGGGAGGTGGAGCTTGTTCGGGGTGACCATATGTGGGAGGTAGAGCTTGGTCGAGTTATACCAAAGTACTTGGCATGGATTCATGAGGTGCTACGGGCGGGGATTTTGCTTGGGAAGACGAGGTGGCCGCCTAAGCGTTTAGAAGAGCCAAAATCTGCTCGAATCGGGAGGTCATGTCAACAATGCCAGAATTCATGGTGTGTATAGTCTGTTCTAGTTAGATGATCCTCTCTTCGTATTCTTGAGGTGCTGGAGTTGTCAAATGTCGCATGGGTTCCGGGAAACCTGGTGGAGGGCTTTGATTTTGTTGCTCCATTCGTTCCCGTTGAACGAAACCGCGAGTCTGTATCGAGCTTGTTCTTGCCAGATGTGCCTAAGTTTCAAAATACCATAGTAATAAGGGTAACTACACAATTGATCATGGATGTTTTTTTTTTGAAAATTATGTATGTTCCGTTCATTCCATTTGTAGAATTTGATTACATATACGAAAAACGTTTTTTTTCCAATCAAAGTTTAATTTTTAAGACGTTTCACACGACGGCGTAGCTCATTGAGGGCATTTGTTGCTTGCTTCTTGGTTTGAAGGAAAGCCGAGGATATGCATTTTGAAAATATTTTTATTCACCTTGTCTTTCATTTGGACTGTTCAAGGATGTCATTCAACTCAGCTATCCCGACCAGACCTCACATTTATCCAAGGCGCGATCCCGACCCCTCACTTCATTTTGCACACACCGTAACTCATTGCAGAGGCGTTGGATATCTTCCTTGGACCTAGAGTGTTCATCAGCCCAAGCAATACTTTGATTTTCCACACTAGCTTTCAGGATTGCATAGATGTCCTCATGAGATGATGGTGGCTGCTCGGGTCTATCTCTGATTATCTCCTTCGGGTCAAAAGGCGGATTTGTGGGTGCCGAGTAGAACTTGTGAACATACTCCATTGTCTCATGGTATTCATTTTATTTATCCGTGGTGTCTTCCATCAGATTTATGAATAGTAGGAGTCGGTTTCCCCAATCGTCATTCACTTGTCGAACTAAGTCTCGTGGCGAGTTTGCAATATCGGCTCGGTTGTGCCACTTCTATGATCTTGGGCGTCCATGAATGTATACTGGGATATCTTGGAATCCACAGAATGGTTGAATAACTTGGGAAGGGTAAGTGGTCATGGATCCTCGATGGCTGATAAGCGAAACTCCCTCGAAAGAATTCACCTAAGGATCATGGGGTGGTGGATGGGTAACAATGTAGTCGTCCATAAAATTTCATTATGCGTTAACTTTAAAATATGGATTTTCCAATCGAGAGCTTTCCATTTCTCAGCTTCGAACAATGATCAACCTAACATTCTCGAGATAACCCTTTTGTCGCCTAAAGAGTTTGCTCGGGGAAAATTCATGCCAAATTCTTTCATATGGCATAAGAACCAAATCTGAAGTAAGGTCGGGCTTGCTTTTAGTTCTCTTTTTCCTTTGTTTTTTAAAATGTTTAGGGATGCAATGGTTTCGACGAGCAATGCTGTCATGAAACTTTTGCCTTCTATTACTTGGATGACGACTTTGGCCATAACTGAGACGATGAGATCAAAGAAAAGGGGAATACGGTCGTTCCAAAAACAAGTAAAATAAAAGCATGACATCTCCCCAGAGCATTTGTTTTATCGGAAATTCAGCGCTCGATCCAATATACCAAAGTTCAACAGATAAGTCATGACCCTCATTCAATCTGAGCTCAGTGGACATTTTGTTCGTTGTGACTTTGAGCAGTTTGGCTAAGGTACTATCTTTGCCTCTTTGTTGGAGGTCGGGTTGAACAATACCACGATCCTAATCTACCTCTTGAACAAGTTGACGGTATTCTTCGAGCATAGGAGTAAGCTCATTGTCGTTTATCATGAAAATGACTTTTTCCACATCCCAGAAGTCAGACAATGCATCGAAGAGAGCCCAGTTGACTTTGTAGTTTGCGAGCTCATGAACCTCGCCAATCTTATCGTTCACGCACTTCTGATCCTCTTTTGTCATGTCTTTCCATATTATGGCTATTTCGACAGTAGGGAGTTGTATGGCCTTGGTGCGAGGACAGTGCTTTGTCTGCTTCATCCTTACCAAAGATGATGTGTGAAACGTCCTAAGGATACAAAACATAATGACGGAACTTACATTTGTTTTTTTAGAAAAATGCAATTCAAGTGCAAGAAAGTAAATGTCACTACTAAGTTATTACATTTACTCAGGTTTAAGGAATACAAAAGGCTCAATCCTATACATGTCATGATCCAGGGCAAAAATCACACGAGAAATGGAACAAACACGAAATTTGTAGAAGGTTAAGCACGGTGTGGAGCTTTTGTTCTAATGGGATGGAATTTCTAGGTTCTATGAACCGGTGAAACCTCACCCCCTGTAGAGGATCACATGCCCATTCCGATCATCGAGTTGTTGTTTTTTGGGTGTGTGTCGGCGGTCCAAACCACTCCGGACGCATTACCCTACTAAACTCCCTAAGCTCTTAATGTGCTCCAGATCCGAGTGGGTAATGGTAACCAGCGTGCTGTGTGCAAAACGGGAATTTAAATCATTTTGAATTATTACATTTACATCGCTTTTCGGACAAAATTTAAAACTGCAACCATGAGAAAACGGTCAAAACAGATAAGTAAAAATCTAACATGGCAAAGCAAACATGACAAAAGCCTAAGCCCTCTACTAGTCATCCCCAGCTGGATCGCCAAATTGTAGGACGTCGGATCCGACTTTCCCCTCCCCCTTTTGATTTGTTTTTTTCACCTCTTCGGGTCTTGGCGAGTGACGGGTCCTGTCGAGCAGGGTCATCAACCAGACCGAAAAATGAAAGAGTCGTCACTGATTAATTAAAGGCTAATCGGAATCTTAAAATTTGCCCAGGGTACATGGTGTTAACATCCTAGGGCTTGGCAAGGTCTACGTCCAGATAATCAAGTTTGGGGGTTTGATTATGTCTTAAGGGCTCGCGAGCCCATAATCCGCCCTTTCAGTAGTTTAATTTACTTTTGAATTTATAATCTTTTTCAACTTGTCCGGCTTGCCCGAATATCCCGTTTTGATCATGCTTGGCCAAAAAGGATTTGCATGCATTTTTTTATTAACAATATACAAGCATTTTATTTTTATTTTTTGAGTTAATTTAAAATAACTAAACAAGAGAGAATAAGTTAATTGTGCTCGAAAAAATGGTGGTTTAACTTTGGGGTCATTTAAACGTGTCAAATGTACAGGAATGATTTTGAAGATATAAAGCTCGTTGGACTAATTTGTCACATTTTGAGAAGTCATGGGATGTCCAGAAAAGTCTGGGGGACCAAAATGCAATTATTCAAAATTCGAGTTGAATTGAAAATATATTTTGAAAAAATGACAGAATTTGTCCTAAACTATTCTGGAATTATTGGTAACATTTGGTAAAGTTCCAATATAACCCGAAATTTATTCTGGACTTATTTGTAACACTTTGAGAAGTCATGGAATGTCTAGAAAAGCTTAGGAATAAAAATGTAATATTTAAAAAATTATAACTGAACTGAAAATATTTTTTTAAAAAAATTATAGAATTGACCCTAAACTATTGTGGACTTATTTGTAACACTTGGTAAAGTTCCAAAATAACCCGAAAATTATTCTAGACTTATTTGTAACATTTTGAGAAGTGATGGGATGTCCAGAAAGGTTTAGGGAACAAAATATAATTTTTTAAAAATTCGAACTGAATTAAAAAAACTATTTCAAAAATTGTACAAATTACCCAAAACTTTTCTTGTTTAGTTTATAACACTCGATAAAGTCCCAGAATGACCCTGGAGTCCAAGGATCGAGTTGTAACATTCATCAAAGTTCAGGGATGACCTAAGTTAGTTTTGAAAATATTTTTTTATTTACATATATATATATATATTATCATGTATATATTATACATTTATATATATATCACATATACATAATATATATATATATATAACCCTTTTTTGTTTTTAACATATATTATACATATATATTTATATATATATATAATACTACATATATCTTTCAGCCATATGCATTATTATTATATATATATATATATATATACCCCTTTTTTTAAACCAACCCCCATGATTTTCACAAAATGCCTAAAATCACCTCAAAGTTATACCGATTAAAAAAAACGAGTACGATTCTTATACGAAATATAATATTGATAAGATAAATTTCATTCACAATAGGAAGTACAAATACAATATTGAATTTGAAATGGATATACCTAAGTTATTCGGAGTTTGGATACCATACGAGAAACCGAAATCGACAATTACCAATTGTTCGCTCAAACTTTCTTTTTTATTTTTTTCACTCAAATAACTCAATCTCCCTTCTATTCTTTTGTTGTCGTAGCTTCTCTATCTCTTCCTTTCCTTCCTTTCATCAACCGTAGCTTCTCCATTTATAGGGGTATTTTAATGGTTTAAGATAAGAATACATGCAAGTGAAAGAACGGATGACAGACATGAGCATGAAAATAGGTTGATTTTTTTTTCAATTTGACCAAAGCAAATTGTTTGATACTTTTTTCAATTTGGTCGAAAGAAAATATGTCTTCTTGTGAGTGATTTTTTTTGCGTTTAGGATTTAGGGTTTAGGATTTAGCTTAAGGTTTAGGGTTTAGAGCTTAAGGTTTACGGTTTAGAGCGCAAGGTTTAGGGTTAGCGTTTAAGGTTTAGGGTTTAGAGTTTAAGATTTAGGTTTTGTGTTTAGTGTTTTTTTTCCTGTGTCTTGCTATTTCTCGGTCGAGCGAAAATCAGGCGTTTACAGTAAGAAAACATGGGAACCAATAAAGTTTGTGTTTGTGTGTGTTTGTGTTTGTGATTCGAGCTCCTGCTTGGTAGAAGGACTATGTGATGCCTGGTAGTAATGTCGCCTACCCAATCCACAATCAGTTTTTCTATGATGGTATCACTTCCTACCATATATGTTTTATCGTTTTATTGGATAAAAAATCTGAACCTGAAAGTTATGCTGACGCTTCACTTGATCCTAATTTGGATTGATGCCATGAAAAATGAAATTAAGGCTTTGGAAGAAAACAAAACCTGGACCTATCGTTTCTCTTCCACCATGTAAAAATGCAATCAGTTGTAAATGGGTGTACAAAATAAAATATAATTCGGATGGAACCATACACAGGTATAAGGCGCATTTAGTTGCGAAATGTTATAATCAGAAGGAAGGAATCGATTATGCTGATACTTTTTCCCTTGTGGCTAAAATGGTCACTGTGCGAACTCTTCTTACGGTTGCTGCAAAATATAACTGACCTCTTTATCAAATGGATGTATTTAACTCTTTTTTGCAGGGAGACATTAATGAGGAGATTTTTATGCAGATACCCCAAGATTTTCGCAAACAGGTGGAGAATAAACTTGTGTATCGTTTGCAGACATCCTTGTATGGATTGAAGCAGGATTCACAACAATGGAACGTGAAACTCACCGAGACCTTGGTAAAACACAGCTATAAGCAAAGTCGATATGATTATTCGTTATTTACTAAGAAGTGTGGGCCCGAAATTGTTACATTATTGATATATGTTGATTGACTTAGTAATCACCGGAAATAATAAGTCTCTTATTACTGAGTTAAAAGCAACCTTACAAAGCAACTTTAGGATGAAATATTTGGGAGTTAAAGTACTTTTTTGGCATAGAAATAGTTAGATCTCAAAAAGGGTCTCTTTCTGTGCCAGATGAAATATTCTCTTGATTACTGAAGTTGAATTGTTAGGAGGTATACCCAGTAAGACTCCTATGTAGCAAATCCTCAAACTGACTACTAAGGGATATGATGAGACATTCAGGCTGAATTGTGATGATTCATTGGTATATAATCTCACATTGTATAGAAAATTAGTTGGAAAATTGTTTTATTTAACTATCACCAGACCTTATATAAGTTTTTATATCCAACATCTCAGTCAATTTATGCAAAATCCCTTCTTTATTCCGTAAATAGGATAATCAGGTATATAAAAAGTCAACATGGCTTAAGGATTTTATTATCTTCTGATTATGATACTAATATTATTGCATATTGTGACTCAGATTGGGGTAGTTGTTTAGAAACAAGGCGAAATATTTCAGGTTATATTGTGTTAAGTTAGGTAATTCTCTTGTATCTTAGAAAGTTAAAAAACACGCAAACGTATTTAGATCTTCGGCTGAAGCTGAATATTGAAGTATGTGGTATGTTGTATCTGAAATTATTTGGTTAAAACGTTTGATTAAAGAATTAGGGATAGAAAATACTTTTCCCGCTAAATTATTTTGTGACAATAAAACTGGAATTCAAATTGCAGCAAATCCTATGTATCACGAGCGTACTAAACATATAGAAATTGTCTGTCATTTTTTGAGAGAACAGATGAATGCAGGGGGTGGTAAAGACTGAGTATGTATGTTCGGGGGAGCAGTTGGCAGACAAATTTACAAAAGTTTTGGGAAAGGCTCAGCACTATTATCTGCTCAAGAAATTGGGAATGATCGATATTTTCTTAGGATATCAGCTTGAGAGAGAGTGTTGAATTACAAACTAATATCCTAAGTCTAGGGACTTAATTGTCGTTCTTAATTATTATTAGGTGTATTGTATATGTTGTTGTATTCTTTTTGTTTTTCTTTTCTTTATAGATTAGATTAGCTATCTTTATAGATTAGATTAGCTAGGGTTAGAATATCAGGACTTGCTCTGTAATTAGATTACAATTGATCTCATATATAAGGAAGTGTTATTTGCCCACAGTAATCAATTTACAGTTTCACAATTCTCTTTTATCTCTTCTAGGGTTTTTGTTCCTCTCTTTTACTCACGTTGTTCCCATTCTTCTTCAACCCGTGTCATTCTTCACAATAAACTCTGACCAACGGGATCTCGACGCCGACAATGTGTACCCACTAAGAACATCATTAATAACGGTCGTGTTCTTGGGATCATGAAGAAAGGAAACAAAAGCGGCTTCGACACAATCTTCTGGTCCTTGTAATAAACTTCACTTTCCATTGTGTCATAGTAGACTCCAATGTGTTGGTACGAGTTTCTAGCGGTCACTTTGAAGTATATCTTAGCATTCTCGAACACGTTTGCCTGAGCTAAACTTGGGATGGGGTAGTCGTGGACGTGAAAGCTAGGACGGTACGGTCACAGGCTGAGCCAAAGGATGAAGCCTGAGAATATAATAGAAGGCTAAAAAAATGGCACATATTAGCATGGAGATTTGAGTGGTGAGGATTTCTTTGACGTGATGAGCATAGTACCAAACCGGATGTTGGCGATGGATTTGTGGCTTTTCGGGTTCGTGTTGGATCGGCAAGGGCCGAAGGTTGGAATACATGTTGTGTCTCTTTGGAGATCTTTTTCAAAAAGTATCTACTTCATAATTTTTTTTTTGAAAAAGTATATATATAAAAAAAAAATTTAGCAAAATGTGCATCTGCGCAGGTAGGGTAGTAGCGATTTTTGGAAAATCGCTACTGGTAGTAGCGTTTTTCGTGTTTTTCTTTTTTGAAAAAAAATCAAAAAAATTTAAAAAAATTACAGTAAGTAGATATTTGAATTTCGATTCAAATGATGCAAAAAATATTAAATTTGGACTTACAGATTGACTGTAGGCTCTGCCGTAAGTTGACATATGAAAATTTGACTTAAAAAAATATAACTCATACGCTGTAACTCCAAACTGACTACGGTGAACGTCATTTATGTTGTAATTCAATTATCTACCTAGAGTAATTTTTAGATTAGAAATACAATGATTTTGTAACCTAACATCGCTTGTCTTAAAATTTGACCGAAATAATCAAATGCATTAGGTGAGAAATTTAATTATGTACTTACTCAAAAAAAATTAAAGTGAGTAGATATTTTAATTACGACATACATGACGTTCACCGTGGTCAGTTTGGACTTACAGGGTATGAGTTATATTTTTTTAAGTCAAATTTTCATATCTCAACTTACGGCAGAGCCTACAGTCAATCCATAAGTCCAAAATTAATATTTTTTGCATCATTTGAATTGAAATTAAAATATCTACTTACTATAATTTATTTATTTTTTAAAGATTTTTTTGATTTTTTTTCAAAAAAAAAAAAAAGAAAGAAAAACGCTACTACCAGTAGCGATTTTTGAAAATCGCTACCTCTACCTGCGCAGATGCACATTTTGCTAAATATTTTTTTTACATATTTACTTTTTCAAAAACAAATTCTAAAATAAATACTTTTTGAAAAAGTTCCTCTTTAGATAGAGGGATGAATAGTTGGAACAAGGTTAGTGAAGAGGAATTGTAAGGTGAAGGAGATTTGAAGGTGGTATTGCAATTTTCATAGGAAGGAAGAAAAGTAGTGAACTTGTTCATTCGGTCACTCTTCCCTTCGGCCCTTTATGTGAAACATCCTATAGGACAGCAAATAATGTACACAAACTTTTGGGCTGTCATGCCCCCATTTGCTACCAGCTCCCTTTCATGCCATTTTTTTTTTGTTAATAACCCAAAATATACAAACATTTGAGAGATTTTTTTTTAAAAAATAAAATCATAAATCAATTCACATTTTAAATCTTTTAATTTAAACATCATCACCTGAATACATGCATATGCATTGTAAAAACTTTTAATCAATACAAAGTCTCAATACCCCAAACTTCAAATAACTAAATAAATATACAAATACAATACAAAATCAAGTTTTCAATACAACAGAAAGTCACATATACAATAGTAATTAGTATTGAGTTACTAAAATTGGATTGGACTCAGACCAATTAATAATTAAGTTGAAAAGACCAAACCTAACATAACTATATCTCGATGGGTCTTGGTCTTGAATTCGGGAATGGTCATCAAGACGGTTTAAGTTACTTTTCTTCATATTTTTCCTGAGACCTATTAGAAACGTAGCAATTACCATACTCATATTTTAATCCCCTAAAACAAAGCAATACAATACAATACTTCGATGTATCTGCCAGGTGTTGGATCACGTACACCGTATTCCCGTCTCGGATACCCGCTCCGTATACCTGCACAAAGGAAAGCCCGGGAAGTCCCGTTGTTTCCCCTCCGATGATTAAGTCAGTCGGAGTTTGTTTGTAATATGTGAATGTAAGGTTTCTGTTTCAGAGAATACTTAGTCTGTAATGAGGATGATGATGAGCTATTTATAGTACTTCATACCTGTAACCATGGTTTAGTCAGACTTTACCTTAGTCATCCTAGCTGTCCTCAGAAGCATTGACCATAGTTACTTTACTGCATATTCGTTTTTAGTGGCTACTCTATTGTAGATCCTCCTTTGTATTTGTTTAATCCTAGGCATGCTAAAGTCAGCCGGCCTAAGTCATAGGTGTGCAGGCGCACCATCTAAGGTGGACAGTGAATGCACTGTCATCCACTGAAACTGGTCCTGAAATGCTTTCTGGCGAACCCCATTTAGGCGACGCCTTCATGGGCATGTCTTCAAGGGCGACGCCTCCGTCTGTGAAGACACAGGCGACGCCTGTAACTAGCTGGGCCTAAAAAGGGTGAAGTCCAAAAGGCTTATCTGGGCCGAATATTAAGCCCAGCCCAGTCCAATATTTATAACCCATCATCTGCCCCCGAAGTCTTAAATGAGCGACGCTCATTTGAGAATTTAAACTCCTTCTGAAAGTCGTTTTCTTAATATCTTTTCATTTATAGGCGACGCCAATTCGCTTAGAAGATGCTTCTTCTATTTTTAGGCGTCGCCTGTAACCATACTTATCGTAACCGTCGTCCACGTGTCTATCATGCACTGGGCGACTTTTCCGTTACAATTCAAATTTCAAATTTGAATTTTGGCGGGATCTTCTAGAAGCCTCGGGAAACGCTGTGACCGTTTCTGTTTGGAGGGGTAAAATAGTCATTTCCACTTTAGTAACTGCTCGCCTTTATAATTCGTAGGGGTATTTCCGTAAATTCCTCGCCTACGCAACAGTTCGCCTCCTTCAAACCCTTATAAATACCCCCCACTCCTCCTTCATTTAATACTTTTACTCCCCCTTAAGCTTTCTCTCTCTAAAAATCCTCTGCCTTCTCTCTAGAATTCCGGCCAAACTCCGGTCAATTCTCCGATCGCCTTTCTTTCTCCAACGCCTTCGCCTTTCCAAAACGCCTTCGCCTTTCTTTTCCGAAACACTTTCGCCTTTCATCATTGCTCGGTGCTTTCCCCTCGCTCTAAACGCCCATCATCTCCGCGTCATTCGGTCTTATAGAAGAATGGCGTCTGATTCTGATATAGGTAACCACATCTTCCTTCCTTCGCCTTTCTCTGACCTTAAACCAAATCTCCTCACTCTACGTTCTTTCGAACAAGCAGTGGCTGAGGCGGGCTTGGGCGACGCCCAAGCCCCCAGGTATCCCATCCCAGATGATGCGGATCCTGAAAACCCTCACCCTATATGTCATCCCAAGGAAGGCGAGGAGATTATTTTCCCTTCTCAAATCACCGCGGGATTAAGATTCCCCTACTGTCCTCCTCTAGTGGAGTTGTGTCGCCATTTTGGCATCTCTCCCACCCAACTTTCTCCCAACGCCCTTCACACCTGGATAGGTTTTAGGGTCCTTTGCTTTCGTAGAGGGTGGGAGTATTCTTTAAACATTTTTCGTAGTTTTTATAGGTTAGAAACAAATAGATATGGCGTTCGCCTTTTCACAACTAGGGCGACGCCCCCTATTAAAGAGTGGGATTGGGACGCTTCTCGTCCCTTAGTCACGGGTTACAAATCCCGAAATAGCAATTGGAAGAACGCCTACTTTTGCTTTCAAGGAGGCGTTCCATGGTGTCTGGTGACGACCAAAAGTGGCAGAGATCTAGCTCCAGGCGTCGAGGATTTTTCCTCCGCCGAAATGGACGCCATGACAGCCATCTACTTGGATCATCAAGGAGGGCGTGCGCAGATAATCTCCAAAGAGATCTGTGAGTCCGACTTAGAAGATGTTGGCGTCTCCATAATAGATCGTCGCCTTCTGCCTTTCTTTCCGGTAAATGACTTTCCTTTCCTTTTCTTATTGCAGATAGGGATTTTGCCATGTTTTCTCACCTTGTAACGCCTGTCCAGAAAAAGGCGCCCAAGGAGAAGAAAACAAAGGAGAAGAAGGCTAAGGAGCCTAAAGGCGACGCTCCGGAGGGCTCCAAAAAGCGCAAAGGGCACAACTCCTCCAAGGGCAAGAAAAAGGCGAAGCCTATGGAGGATTCCTTGGATCCTCTTAAAGCTCCTGCCGAGCTTTTCAGCGACGACACCAACGACGCTGTCGAAGCCTTTAAAGGTGCGGTTCCTAAATCTCACTGGGTAAATAACAGCGTCACTAGTAATAGGAATAATGTTTTGTTCACAAAAAAGTGGGGTCCTCCAGTCTTAGCCTATGGTGGCATCATGTGGACCTACACCGAGTATCACTCGGGTGTTGTTAAGAAGGGACCATTTGACCCTTCCTTTGATCCGACAGGGGCGACGCCTGCTGCTCCTTCAATACAGAAGACGCCAACCCCTCCACGCCATGTACCTTCCTCTTCAAAGGAAGTAATCCTGGTGGATACCTCTCCTGGCGACGACTCCTTGCCATCACCTCCTCCTTCTCCTTTAATTCGTCGTCGCCCAGATGACCTTCTTCAATTCAAGGGGCCTGCTTTTGACGTCAGGCGAGAGCTGTTGGATCAGGCTACCATCGCCAATCCAAAAGCGCCATGGGTCCCCTGCACAAAGCTCCAGCAGACCTCTTTGATGGCGGGTCATTCCAGCATCGACCCCAACCTCAGTCTTCACCTTCTCTCGGGTGCTTGCCCCCCTGCTGATAGAGGGCCTTTGAACCTGGAGACTGAAGCCATAGAGGGTTTGGTTCGCCATTCCCTCTCTTTAATACAGAGTCAGGTAAACGCCAATTTCCTTTAGTGCTTTTACTTTCATAGTTGTATTTTTTCCTAACTTTTCCTTGTTTATTCTTCAGATCATTCCTGCTGCTCTGAAGATGGGCGCCACTCTTATGGGCCTAACTGAGGAAAGAGAGAAGGACCAGGCCCGCCTTCGCCAGGCTGAGAAGGAGAAATTTGAGGTGGAGAAGCTGCAGCATCGCCTCGCTGTTTCTGAAGCAGCTCGCAAGGAGTTGGAGGCTGACCTTGTCCATAAGGAACAGCTCGCCAATCAACTGAGGGATGCGCAGAATAGGGAGAACGCCATGAAGGCTTCCCTCAGCAAGATCCAGAAGGAGATGGCGCTTGTCAAGAAAGACAAGGACAACGCCTTCAAGGAAGCAGAGAACGCCAAAAGGGAAGCCGAGCAGGCTATTAAGGAGGCGTCTCAGTCCACTCAGGAGGTGGAACACCTCAAGGCTGAACTGCCCAAACGCCTGGAAGAAGCTGTGGAGTCCTTCCGCACAAGTTCAGATTTCGCCAAGGCTGCCATCGAGTGGAACCGTACTGGCGTTTTAGCCATCTTCAAGAAGGCTGAAAAGGATATCCGTAAGGTGAATCCCAACTTTCCCTTGGATAAGTTGGAGTTTCTATCTGGGTACCTCGCCATGAAGGCTCAAGAAGAAGCTGAGGCGTTGGCTGGTAGTGATGAAGAGACTGGCGATGACAGCTCCTCTTCTGGTGATTCTTCTCCAACAGAGTCGCCTCCTGAACCAGTGCCTGTCGAGACAAATTCAGAGACGCCTGCTCCTGGCACTTCTCCAAAGACAACGCCTTCAATTCTTCCTTAGTTTTATTTTCTTTTTCAACTCGCCTTTTTTGTAAAGACAGTTTTGCAACGCTTCGCCGTTGCTATTATGAATCCTTTATTTCCATATGCAGTGTGTGTGTTTTTCCATACTTAGCTTTATTTCATACTTAGTTTTATTTTTATACTACTTGTTAAAATAACAAGTCTTATCTCATTTATCAAAACTTAAGCAAACGCCAATAAGCTTTTGTTTGAATGTCATCGCCAATAATCTTGAGATAACCATTTCCAGTGGTCGCCATTTAATCAACTTAATGAACTACTTAATTGAATGTTTAAGTAATCGCCACCAGATTGAATATTGAGCAATCGCCATTAAACCAGATTTTAAATCATCACCATTTCATCCAATGTTTAAGCAATCGCCATTTCATTCAAGGTTTGGTAATCGCCATTACATATAACACCCCTTGATTTCAACAATACTTCATACATTGCCTTCGACATTTAAGTATAATTTTTTTTTTCAAATGCTATGAACACCTTCAACATTAGGCATAAAATTTCTTCAAATGCTCAGCATTAAAAGTATTCTTCAACACTTTTCCTTCTAAATCTTCTAACACATATGCGTTTGGGTGAGGAACGGCGATGACTTTGTAGGGTCCTTCCCATTTGGGTGACAGCTTGTTTACTCTATCCTGGTGTGAGAATTCGTGCCTACGCCATACCCTCTCCCCCACAAAAAATTGGCGAGATGATACTTTCCTATTGTAGTATCTCGCCGTAGCCAATCGCATACGCCCCTGAATTTCTTCTGAAGCCCATCGCTTTTCATCCACCATGTCCAATTCCAAACGCCTTTGATCCTCATTGTCCAGTGTGTCATAATGGCTTACCCTGTGCGACTCAACTGCTATTTCTGTTGGAGCAACCGCCTCTGACCCATAAACTAATCCAAATGGCGTCTCTCCAGTTGCTTTCTTTGGTGTTGTTCTCAACGCCCATAAGACGTTTTCTAATTCATCTGTCCATTTTCCTCCCAAGGCGTCTAGTCTTTTCTTCAAACCATTCAAGACTGTTTTGTTCGCTGCCTCCACCTGTCCATTGGCCTGCGCATGTTTTACTGAAGCATGCCTATGGTCAATTTTTAACTCTTCACAAAACCATTTTAACTCTTTTCCAGCGAATTGTGGGCCATTGTCACTGACCAACACACTCGGGATTCCATATCGAGAAACAATTCTTGATTTAATAAATTTGATGACTTGAAATTCGGTGGTTGATGACATCGCCTTTGCTTCAATCCATTTCGAAAAATAGTCGATGGCGACTATTATATAGGTGCGTTGCTTGGATTTTGGCAATGGTCCTACCAAATCGATTCCCCACTGTGCAAATGGCCATGCTGCGCATATACTTGTCAGGCTTGCTGGTGGACGAACTATCTTCGGACTATACTTTTGGCATGATTCACACTTCATAACCAAAGCAGTCGCCTCTTGATTCATTGTAGGCCAATAATAACCTTGATTCAGAATCTTCCTCACAATCGACCTTGCCCCTTCATGACAGGCCGCGTATCCTTCGTGGACTTCTCTTAAAATGGTAACCGTTTCCGGGTGAGCGACGCATCTGAGATAGGGCGTGGAGAAACCCTTCTTATACATTAGTCCATCGATTATTCGGAAACTTGGTGCTAAACGTACAATCTTTTTGGACTGAACTTCATCAGTGGGGAGTACTCCTGATTCCAAATAAGATCGAATAGGCGTCGCCCAGTCAACAGTGATACTTATGTTAGCACAATAAAAGCCAACACACTCTCCATGATTGGTTTCTATGAAATGGGCCTGCCTAGGCGTCGCCTGCCAAGCATATTTGCTCAGGGCGTCTGCTTCTTGATTCGCTTCTCGGGGAATGGCTTCAATCTGAAATTTATTAAACCCTGCTACCAGCGCCATAGCCTCTTTCCAATATAACTTCATTTTTTCTCCTTTAGCCATATATTCCCCTTTTATTTGGTTGACCACCAATTGTGAATCACAAAACACATGCAAAGAGGTGACTCCCAATCCTTTTGCTAATCGCAATCCCGTAACCAACGCCTCATACTCAGCTTCATTATTAGTAGCTTTGAAAGTGAGGACCAGGGCATATGTTAACGGTGTTCCTCCATCTGGTGGTGTCAACACTAATCCTGCCCCCGAGCCATCGTCTGATGAGGATCCATCAGTGTGAAGTATCCAAGGATTCTCTTCTTTTTCTTTTTCTTTAGGCGTCGCTGGTTGAGGACATGTGGATTCCACAATGAAATCTGCCAATACCTGACCCTTAATGGCGTTTCTAGGGGCGAATTTAATTCTAAACTCGCTTAATTCGATAGCCCATTTGACCATTCTTCCTGAAGCATCTGGTTTTTGTAGAAAATGTTTCAATGGTTGATTTGTTAAAACCGTAATTTCATGCTCATGGAAATAAGGACGTAGCTTCCTTGCTGATACTACCAACGCATAAAGGTACTTCTCAACCTCCAAGTAGTTTATTTCAGATTTTGCAAGTACTTTCGATACATAATACACTGGCACCTGGCCTTTTCCTACTTCCTTGACCAATACTGAACTTACAGCGACTGGTGTAATACTTAAATATAAGGAAAGAGCGTCGCCTTTGGAAGGCTTCGCCAAAGGTGGAAGTGTCTTGAGATGTTTTTTCAGGTCCTGGAAAGCCTGCTCACATTCACCAGTCCATTCAAATTTTTTGTTGGCCCTTAGCACCTGGAAGAAAGGGAGTGACTTGTCGCCTGCTTTTGCCAGAAAACGGCTAAGCGCCGCCAATCTTCCATTCAGACTCTGCACTTCTTTGTGGCAAGTTGGACTCCTCATGGCTTCAATGGCTTCCAGCTTCTCAGGATTGACCTCTATTCCTCTTTGGCTTACCATGTATCCCAGAAATTTTCCCGAGTGAACGCCAAAAGCACACTTTGCTGGATTCAGGCGAACTTGATGAAGGCGCATTCTTTCGAATGTTTTCCTCAGGTCCTCCACGTGGTCCCCACTCTTTATGGATTTTACTAGCATGTCATCAACATATGCTTCCATGGTGACGCCTATCATTCCGTCGAAAAGCTTGTTGATCATCCTCTGATAAGTGGCTCCTGCATTCAACAAACCAAAAGGCATCACCGTGTAATGATATATGTCGCTATCCGCATAAAAAGCGGTATGTTGAGCGTCGCCATCCGCCATTTGTATTTGGTTGTAACCAGAATATGCATCCATAAAGCTGAGTAGCTCGTGTCCAGAAGTGGCGTCGACCAATTGATCGATTCTGGGCAAAGGATAAGAATCCTTCGGACATGCTTTATTCAAGTCGCGATAGTCAATACACATCCTCCACTTCCCATTGCTTTTCTTCACCAACACAGGGTTGGCGACCCAGGTCTGAAACCTGATTTCCTTCACAAACTTTGCTTCAATGAGCTTTCCTACTTCTTGCTTGATGGCAATCGCCTTTTCCTCACCTACAGGGCGTCGCTTCTGAGCAATAGGCCTGACATTTAGGTCTAGATTGAGTTCATGGGCAATGACATCTTTGCTGATGCCCGGCATATCGCTTGGTTTCCAAGCGAATAATTCCTTGAACTCCACCAGGAGCATCGAAAGAGCAGCAGCCTCATCTTCCCCGAGCGTCGCTCCAATAGATACTTCCTTCCCTTTACCATCAATCTCCACCTTCTTCAATCCTTCCACGGGTTGAGGGCGACTCCTTTCCTCCCTTGGATCTTCTTCTGTCTGGATTGCCAAGGATTCTTTTTTCTTGAAGTGGCGACGCGTCGCCTGGACATAGCAGCTTCGTGCCGCTGGTTGGTCTCCCTTCACAACCCCTACACCATGGGGTGTAGGGAATTTCAACAACTGATGATACGTGGAGTGTACCATTTTGTTTGGGTTCAATGTCGATCTTCCCAAAATGGCGTTGTAAGATGCTAGGGCGTCCACCACAATGAAAGTGATGTCGAAGTTCAAAACTTGCCATCCTTCGCCCAAGCTGACCGGCAAAGTCACTGCTCCTACCGGGTAGGTGGTGTGCGAGGCGAAGCCCATCAAAGGAAAGTTGACCTTTTTCAGATCCTTTTCCTTTCTTCCCATTCGTTTGTATGCATCCAGAAATAGGATATCAGCTGAACTTCCTGAGTCCACCAATATTCTCTTCATGTTGAATCGATCGACGCCCATAGTAATCACCAAGGCATCATCATGAGGAGAAGTGACATGTCCCATTTCCTTTTCAGAAAAGGAAATGATCACCTCCTCCTCCTCTCTTGGTCGTTTTCCTAGCTTGTCGGTTCCAGACATTTGGGAAGCGTATCCCTCCCTTGCTGAACAGGTTTCTCCACCCGAGGTAAAGCCTCCACTAATCATGTTCAAATCCTCCACCTTGTTGCTAGGCCCTACCCCATGTGGCATATTCCTAGGCGACGCCCTCTTCCTCGGACTCCTACTCCTTTGGCGTCGGGCCAAGAAGTTCTTCAAGTGCCCCTGTTGGATCAACCTTTCTATATCTTTCTTCAAAATATAGCAGTCGTCCGTATGATGGCCCTTACATCGGTGGTATCTGCAATACTGGTTAGGATTATTTCCCATAACCGCGTCTGGCTTCCTTGGTGGAGGAGGCGTCGCCCAATTCTTCTTCTCCATCTCTGTTAAAATTATGGAAATTTCCCTATTCAGGGGGGTGTAGCTTTGGAAAGCTTCTCTAGCAGGCCTTGGTCCGAAAGAGCGACGCTTATCCTCATGCTTTCGCTCATCATGCTTTGAGGAGCGTTCTGGTCTTTTTCCTTCTGCATGCTCTTTTCTGGACGCTTCTTTGTGGATCTTTCTTCCTTCTCGTGAAATCTCTAAGTCTATGTAAGACTTGACTCTGTCTGCCATTTCCTCCACGGTGTTGACTGGTAGGACACTCAAACTGTCGTACAAAGTCGATCCCTTTGGGCCCAATCCTCTTATGAAGGCTCGGATGGTTTCTCCCTGCGTGATGGCTTGATCAATTCCAGCCAATTCCCTGTTGAATCGAGAATAGAAGTCGCCCAAACTTTCCTGGTCCCCCTGCCTGATATGATCGAGCGTTCCCACACTTTTTAGTAGGCGACGCCCTCCCATGTATTGTACGATGAATTTGTCCTTCAGCTCTGTCCACGAGTTTACTGATGCCTTGGGTAGGTTGAAAAACCAATGTGCAGGCACATCGCCCAAAGTAGCTGGAAATAGCAACGCCAAATGAGTTTCCTCACTTGTTCTTCCCAACAAAGAATTTTCATGTCTTTGTATGTGGAAGACCGGATCAGTATCCCCATTGTACGTATCTATGCGAAAAGTCGGCTGCACCTGTGCTGGTAGTGCCACCGATAATATCGCTGGGGCGAACGGATGCGTCGACCTGTCTCAAAGGTGAGGCATGGTTCGATTCTTTTGCTCCTTTAGCGTTTCAGCTACGATTTCTTTGACCCTGTCTTCACTTAACATCCTTGGAGCAGGCGCCACAGGTACAATAGCCCCTACTGCCCCCATGCCTGCCACAGGAAACGTCTCAGGTGATGGATTTGCTGGTGCGCCTGCTGGCCTTGATGTGGCTTCATGCGCCGCCTGAGCGCTTGCTCTTTGAGCTGCCCGAGCAGCTGTCCTTTGATCCCTTCTGTCCAAGAGCTCATCGAGAGCCATCATGAACGCTGGTGTCTGGATGAATTCTGCATTTATGTCCACTTGTCGAGGCGGCGCTCTGGCGAACGACGACTCTATGCGAGACTGCGCCGCTCGAGGTGTGTCGTTGTCGTACCTCTGCTCTTCAGGAGGCACTTCTTCCGCCTGAATATTTTCTTGCTGCACAGACCTAGGTCGCACCATTTGTATTGGTATGTATGAGGTCTGTCCCAAATGCTGCTGCAGGTTTTGGAGCGAGTCCTCATCATTCACTTCACGAATGGTCTTTGCTCTTGTTGTTGGTGGAGCCATGGCTGATTTTCGCTCAATGTTTCCCACAGACGGCGCCAATGTGTTGGATCACGTACACCGTATTCCCGTCTCGGATACCCGCTCCGTATACCTGCACAAAGGAAAGCCCGGGAAGTCCCGTTGTTTCCCCTCCGATGATTAAGTCAGTCGGAGTTTGTTTGTAATATGTGAATGTAAGGTTTCTGTTTCAGAGAATACTTAGTCTGTAATGAGGATGATGATGAACTATTTATAGTACTTCATACCTGTAACCATGGTTTAGTCAGACTTTACCTTAGTCATCCTAGCTGTCCTCAGAAGCATTGACCATAGTTACTTTACTGCATATTCGTTTTTAGTGGCTACTCTATTGTAGATCCTCCTTTGTATTTGTTTAATCCTAGGCATGCTAAAGTCAGCCGGCCTAAGTCATAGGTGTGCAGGCGCACCATCTAAGGTGGACAGTGAATGCACTGTCATCCACTGAAACTGGTCCTGAAATGCTTTCTGGCGAACCCCATTTAGGCGACGCCTTCATGGGCATGTCTTCAAGGGCGACGCCTCCGTCTGTGAAGACACAGGCGACGCCTGTAACCAGCTGGGCCTAAAAAGGGTGAAGTCCAAAAGGCTTATCTGGGCCGAATATTAAGCCCAGCCCAGTCCAATATTTATAACCCATCACCAGGAAATTACAGAGAAAAATAGATACAATGCATTAACAAAACGTAAAACGAGTGTTGTAGAACAAGCAAAGAAGGACAAAAAAGCCAATGTGATTTGAACGCCAACCCAGACACGACACACCAATCGACCTAACTGGATTTAACTTCCTACAGAAACAACTATAACTAACGGTCCAAGTAACGAAAACTTAACTTTACGGTGTTTGAGAAATTAATTCTAGATGATAATAAAATTTAAATAAATTTCATAATCACCCAATAATATAACTTTTTATATAGTCAAAGTTTACGTGATGGGAGGGTGTGTAATTTACAGGTTTTAAACAAATATTATTTTATTGAAGAAATATTATTTTATTTTTAAAATGAAGCACAAAAGCAACGGACTAATTGTTGGGTTGTTAAATAGTATTTGCGGGGCTCAAGCCGGTTGACCGGTTGAATATTGCATGCAGTGGACTACGCTAACCCCTACTAACCCACCCTCCCTAATATTATCAAAACAAATATTTAGTCATTGAATATTATACTCGAATCTTGATTTAGCAATGACTAGCTCCACGTTAAGTATCTGTCTGCAAAGCTGAGGTAGTTGTTTATGTTAAATTCATCATCCAGATAGAACTAAACTTAAAAGTCAACTACACTATTTATCATAAAATTAATTAGTTAGGAGAGGAATTAACCAAATTGTATATATGGTGTCTTATATTTATAAATCTCACTAATGTGAGACTCATGGCGAAGAGACAACTTCAACACTCTCCTGCACCAGCAATCAATTTGATGTCATGTTAAAATTATTATCGAGATTGAGTCAAACCCAAAGGACAACCATAGTATACAATATATGTTTCATCCTAAAATCAATTAGTTATGAAAACTTAACCAAATTGTAAATACGGTGTCTTATATTTATAAATCTCAACGATATGAGACTCATAATGAAGAGATTTCAACATATGTATATAAGATCAATTATATATACAACTATATCCCATTATATGAAGTTTCAATTTTTTTTTTACATAAGGATGAAGGAAATGTTGAATCAATGTACGACACAGTTGAAAGATTTGGTCAGGATTCGAATTCAGGTTGTTATTCAACCTTGTCATAGGTTCGAAGCCCCTCGATTAGAGGGATAAACCTTCTAATTAAAGAGGCTCGGACCCAGGTTAAGCAACATCATGATAGTAGGTTCGAGTCATATGAACCAACTTAAAATGATTATTTGAGTTAGGGAAAAGTCTGAAAATGGTCCAACATGTTTGCCTAAAATTATTTTTCGTGCAACTTGTTTTTTGTGATTGTTAATGGTTCAATACGTTTGAAAATTATGGTAATTGGTACCTCCGTTACTTTTCTGTTAAAAACTTATGTTAAATGTTTTTCATATTTGCAAAATTAACTAAATACTTTTCTAAATGTTTGAATTAAACCCTACAAACTTACATTAATGTTTCAAACAAGTCCCGACTCGATTCAAGTCACACTGGGGGTCCCCTAGTCAGGGTCCAAACCCATACTAGATCATCACCCAACACTAGGGACATGGTCTGGGTTCGGACACTGACCATAGGACCCCCCCCCCCCCCCCCCCCCCCCCCGATTGGGTTTCAATTGGAGCCCCAATCGTTTGCACTAAACCCAGCCAGGTTCGGTCCAAACCAATTGTTTTGGGTTTGGATCGAGCACAAACCAGGTTCTTAGGGTTGGGTGACCTGGTCTGGATTCGAACCCTTTCTAGGGGATCCCCGATGTGGCTCGAATCGAGTCGAGACTTGTTTGAAACATTAGTGTATGTTTGTAGGATTTAATTGTAACATTTAGAAAAATATTTGGTTAATTTGTAAATATGAAAATATTTAACGGAATGGGAGATTCTATTTGCAGACCATCGACTACTTTATACATGCCATTTTTGTTGAAAGACTAAAATACCCTAATAGCATTTTACATATTTGTCCTTACTTATTTTAAGAAAATTAATTATTAAATCGACCTCAAATTTTCGTAGTTACTAAATCGACCCCATATTATCAAAATAGTGAAAAATTATGTTTCTAGCAAGTTTTGAACCCTAGACCTCTTACATACTAGCAAAATGTTTCACAACTATACTAGTAACTCCAATTGCTTTCTTATGTACTTCAAATATAATTATTGAAGCAACTCTCATATTATTGTATTAAACATCTCATGTTTATTTATTGACGCTCTTTAGTAATTAACATTTGTTCAACGTTGTTTGTTTAATTATAGTTTTAATTTAATTATGTATCTACTAATCAATTTTTTTAAAATGATTGAAAAATAAGTAATTTTCTAAATTTAGTATTTATAGACTACAAGAATACTCATTTTGAAAATATTTTTTCAACCATCTCTAAAAAAATCAGAAAGACTATAATATGTAGATAATTAAATTAGAACTCTAACACATATGATGCTAAGTTTCAATTTTCCCATCAACCATAAAATTTGGTCAAATATATAAAAATTGTCAAAAATTACCAACACTACTTTGACTAAATTTTATAATCGATAAGAAAATTGAAACTTAACACCATATATGTCGTTAGAGCTCTAATTTAATTATCTAAATACTATAATATTTCTGATTACTTTTAGAGATGGTTGAAAAAAATATTTTCAAAATGAATATTGTGGTAGTCTATAAATACTAAATTTAGAAAATTACTTATTTTTCAACCATTTTAAAAATTTAATCAGTAGATACATAATTAAATTAAACCTATAATTAAACAAACAACGTTGAACAAATGTTAATTACTAAAGAGCATCAATAAATAAATATGAGGTGTTTAATACAATAATATTAGAGTTACTTCGATAACTATATTTGAAGTATATAAGAAATCATTTGGAATTACTAGTATAGTGGTAAAAAAATTTAGTTAGTATGTAAGAGGTCTATGGTTCAAAACTTGCTAGAATCATAATTTTTCACCATTTTGATATATATGAGGTCAATTTAGTAACTACGAAAATATGAGGTCGGTTTGATAATTAATTTTCTTAAAATTAGTAAGGACAAATATGTAAAAAGCTATTAGGGCATTTTAATCTTTCAACAAAAGTGGTCTGTATAAAGTAGTCGATGATCTGCAAATAGAATCTCCCTAATGGAATTTTTTAATAGAAAAGTAACTGAGGTACCAAATACCATCATTTTCAAACATGTACCAAAAACAATCGTTTGAGTTGGAAAACCATTTTAATCAAACAAGTTACTATTTTCAGACTTTTACCTTTGAATGTTGGGATGATAATTAAAGTATATAAAAATAATTGAATTAAAAAAAATTCAAAATATTAAATATAAAACTTTAAATGGTTAAATTAAAAATAATAATATTTTTTAAATTTAAACATTACGTAAAAAATTAAGAGGGACACCGACCTATCATAGCTCGACAGTTACATTCTCCCATTGTTGTGCATCAACTGAAGCTCAAACCTCCTAGTGTAGTGACACTACAGTAGTGTAGACCCAGTGAATGATCTGCATAGAATTAAATATTGGCTAGACCTTTGAAAGATGAAATTTTTACGTGCCTGTATATATGCTGCCCCATGTGCAGCCTGCTTGACAGCTAGTAAATCGAAAACCGTGGGAAATCGAGACCATTAGGGTTTACAGTTTTTAAGGTAGAATCGAAGGTCGCGAGCTGGAAATGCATAAACGTGTTTAATTTGTATATCCCAATAATTATAATTCCGATTACTTAGGTCCCTGAAGATTACAAGTTCAACTCCTTGATCACTATATATATGTAATAACAATGGTCCATCTCCTTCTCCAAGCTTACCCCCAACAACATAACTGTATTGTTCCGCTATAAATCAAATGATGAAACCTTTGGTCGTATTAACCATGGTGGCTTTCTTAACGGAGATGGCATCTGTGTGGGCAAATCTGCAAGTACACTTCTACAAAGAGTCGTGTCCTCAAGCCGAGTTCTTGGTGAGGAGGATCATGAAGAAGCGTGTTAGCGAAGATCCATCTCTCCCTGCTGGCTTGCTTCGACTCCATTTCCATGACTGCTTCGTTAGGGTAAGACGAGTACATTAAGGGTTGTTATATATGTAATGTAAAGCTTCGTTTAAAGTTACAAAACCATATTACGTACGAACTCTGCATTAGGGATGCGAGGCATCAGTCCTCATCGACAGCAAAGGCGATAATGTGGCTGAGAAAGAAGCTTCTCCGAACTTAACCCTAAGAGGGTTTGAGGTAATTGATGAGATCAAAACCGAGCTTGAAAATCGGTGCAAAGGGGTCGTCTCCTGCGCAGATGCTCTCGCTCTCGCTACTCGAGATGGTGTCGGTCTAGCAGGTGGATCGTTTTATGCTCTACCGACGGGAAGAAGGGATGGGTTGGTATCGAACATTGCAGATGTTAATCTCCCAGGACCTTCATTGTCTGTTGAATCGGCGGCGGAGGCATTCCAATCTAAGAACATGACGATCCAGGATCTCACTACCTTACTAGGTAATTGTATTTTGTTGTCAGAAATCATTAATGCTGAATTTGTATATACTGTAAGATGTTAATTAACTAATATATTTTGAAGAAAACAAACATGTATTCAATATTTTCCTTCAATTATATTTATTAAAACTAGCATATATTAATATTATTATGACTTATGAGTTGCAAGTATATACACTTTATGGTAACAAGTAACATTTTGGACTCTCATACCTCAATTTAACTTTATGACAAAAACTAGTTGAATCTTGTCGTGAAATATTAAGAATTTGATCCTTAAGAGCTTGAGAATTAATTTTAGATTTTAGAGTTGTCAATTTTATCATGGGTTATTATCTAATTAAATCAAAGAAAACATTATGTGATACATTAAAGGGATATAAATATAAATCAAACAAGTAGCTGATAACTTAATTTCGTATAGTTTGACAATTAGGTTGCTGAACTATTTCTTGAAGCAATGTAAGTAACTAGTCTTTTTTAAATAAGCAAATACATACCTCAATTTAACTATATATTAAAAACAAACAGAATCGGGAGTTTTTGAACACTTTGATCTTGTCTACCTCATAATTTGACATCTTTAATTCAAAAAAAGGTAGTCAAATCAGTTTATCACGCGATAAACATGCGACTAATTTTGTTTGTTTTTAACATAAAATTAAATGAAAAATTGTATTTGGTCATTTAAGAATGTTTAAAAAAAGTTAACTATCTAATTCTCAAATCATGTGAAATTCAACTATGGTCGAAGATGCCATGTTGTACAAACCCTAAATGAGTAATTGGTCTGATCTCAATTCTTTTGACTAATGTTCTCTCCATACACTTTACACAGGTGCTCATGGAATTGGGTTCTGCCACTGCGGCTTCTTCGTAGATAGGCTCCATAACTTCGATGGCACAGGGCAAGGCGACCCGAGCATCGACCCCGCGTTCCTACCAGTCTTACGGCAGAAGTGCCCCGACATTGCCTTCAACCTTAGCACTGACACTAAAATACCCATGACACCGACCTCTAAGAGCCCTTTCCAACTCGACCCGTCCTTCTATAAAGGCGTGCTTGAGGAGCGAGCCATCTTGTCTCTTGATCAAGGGCTCGCGTTCACCGACCTCACGAGCCGCATGGCGGTCGACTATATTAACCACCCAAATCTCTTTCGAAGGAGGTTCGCAAAGGCTATGATCAAGCTAGGAAACGTCGGGGTCTTGACGGGGCAGCAAGGGGAGATTAGGGGAAACTGTAGGAGGTTTAATAATAATAATAATTAGTCTTTAGTTTTATTTAATTTGCTGTGATAGTATTTGAATTTACCTGTCATTATATTGCCTATATAATATCTAAGATACAAATTGTGTACACGTTAATGTTATTGTTTGTAGTAATATGTTTATCGTGTTAGACGACTTACTAAATAAGAATATGCACGATGAGATTATCATGTATATATCTACATGTGCTAATTTGTCAGTTATATATCCACATTCGAAATTTTAAAAAAAGAATATTAAAATAATTAAATACCAAATTTCATTAGTTCTCGATGTATAATTGAAAAACTCTAAAAACTAGAAATTAAATAGAGTTATAAATGTTACAAAAGAGATTTGTTTACAAAAAATATTAAAATATCATATTTATCGGTCAAATTTTATGGTGTTCTGACACTAAACATAAATATGATAGGAAAATTACCTCGTGTTATTATATATATACGGTCGTGTTAGCATTATATCATATATTTTCACAAACACAATTTTTTTTTATGTATCTATTATCATGTTATCGTATAAATTTCTAACCCGTAATAATATATAAATCACACCATCACTCTTGGATTTGTTTCTCTTAAATTGCTCAGTTAATTTGCCTGCCTTAAAAAAATAAATTCATAAACGGTATAGATATAGATAAATAGATGGATGGATGGATGGATAGATTAAAAAAATGCATTACTCTGATCACCTTGGATATCATCGGCACATGATGCAACCTGGGAGATCACAAACATCTAATGTCGAATTAATGTTTAATCAATTCTGTATATGCATATACAGACAGACGTGGAATTATATATCTAAACAATAACTACAGTAGAATTCACCAAAAACGGCTCAAAAAAATATATTTAACGGTTCAATAATTGAGCCGTTATATTTTCAAGCCTCAATATATAGTGAGCCGTGATAATTTCCGACTCACATGAAAAATGCTGTCAAAATAATTATGACGATATTTTTGATTGAGCTGCGGAAAGTATTCATTTTTTTGAAATTCTTATTTTTGGCGGCTCATATATATGTGCCGCCAAAAATAAAAAGATTTAATTTTCGTGGCTCCATAAAACGAGCTGCGAAAATTAAAATTTATTTTATTCTTGGCGGCTCATATATATATGAGCAGCAAAAAAAAAGTAATTTAATTTTTGCGGCTCCATAAAACGAGCCGCTAAAATTAAATTACGTTTTATTTTTTGCGGCTCATATATATATGAGCCGCCACAAATAAAATGTTATTTAATTTTTGCGGCTCCCAAAAAGAGACGCGAAAATTAAATTACAATTTATTTTTCGCGACTAATATAAATATGAGCCGCTAAAAATAAAACGTTATTTAATTGTCGTGGCTTGTTTTATGTAGCCGCGAAAATTATTATTTTTTAAAATAATAATTTATACCATAACTATAATCATACAACCTGAATAATTTACATACAAAATTTTATATTTTTTCATACAATATATTACATATTCGTAAGTTTGCTTCATTAATTCAAAAACATAATATGTTATAATAGTTATTCATTCCTAACATTATCTTGACTAATACGATTCATTTGATTGATCGTTATCTTGACTTCCATCAGCAGATTGTTCACTACCAGATGCCGCTGATTGATGAGTTGCCTAACCATCCTATAAAAACATCCAAAAATTAAAGTATAAGATTTAACACTTACACATTAAACTAACTTAAATTATAATGTGCACAACAATTAAGCAAATTAATCTATTAAACTAAACCTCAATTCGCTGACATGACTTAAGCTTTCAAAACACTAAAAACACCATAATAATATATTCAAACTGCTATCCATCAAACAGTAAACGCATAAAGTGATATCATTGCAAAATGTAAACTATATACTTGATTTTCGGTTGGTAAATGCGAGGAACCCAAACCAAGGTTGGTAAAAGAGGTGAAATAACTAGAATGATGAGTTATGTGACCATTCTATATAAACATCCAAAAATTCAAGTCTAAGATGCAACATTTAAACATTAAACTAAGGGAAAAGTATGAAAAGATGTAACATGTTTGCCCAAAATGGTAATCGATGAAATTTGTTTTGGGTCGCGGGTATTTGATGTAAAACGTTTACTTTTGTAGGTTTTTGAAGAAACGTTAGTTTTTCTGTTAATTTATCCGTTAAAAGTGAGCACATGCTTGTCACGTGACATATAATTTAAACGTTGAAAAAACAAAAAAACGAAAATACCAAAACTACCCTCAGAGTCACCTTCATTCCACAGATTGTTGAATCTCCACCATAGCATCCCCATTCCGTGATGCTTCTCCCTGATTTGATTCAGTTGCTGGCTCTGGACTTCTTGATATCATCCTCTCCAAGGTCAATCTCTCTCCTCACTTGGTCGTATCACTAAATAAGATTTTTTGGACTGATTCATTCGGTTATTGCAGGGAGTGTATGGTGGAGAAAGATCTGCCACTCCGGTGGCTTCATCGCCGCCATTCTTCTGTGGGTCGCCACCCATGAGAGCACCGAACCCAGTTATCCAAGACGCTGAATTTGTCCGCGGGGTGATTTCTCCATTTTCGACTGTCTTGCCGTCCCCATCCTCGTCAGCAAGGAAGAGCGGAGGGCCAGGCCGGGCTTCATCTTCCTCAGGAAGAGTCTGCATGTCCCCGACCCTGGAAGATGGAGCAGATCAAATCCATGTACAAGCTCGAAGCTTTTGGAATCATTTAGGATATTCCACTCTGCAGAGTTTCTATCTTCCTCCTCTCTCTAGCGAGCTTCTCTTTCGGCAAGGACAACACCGAATGCATATACATCACTCTTGACGTATAAGTGCCCTGATCAATATGATTAGAAGCATTGATTCATTACAACTATAATGCCTCAAGGCAAGCCGAACCAAATCTTTCCGAGTCCTTTATCTATAGACAAAGCTGAAAACAGAAGCAAGTAATTAGATCGGTTACCTGTGGCTACATATTCAGGGGTGGCGTAGCCATGTGTACCCATACCCCGAGTCGTGACATGAGATTGGCTTTCAGATGGCCCCAACTTTGCCTCCTGAAGATGTAACGTTGCTAGTTGTCTGGGAAATCCTCTCTGAAATAAAAACAAAAAATATGTCAATTCAATTGACAGAATCAAACAACAACGATCTCGTTGCATTTTGAAGTATGAACTCATCAACAATCTAGTTGCATTTCAAATCGATACTCGGACTAAACAATCTCAGACTGTAAGGATAAAGAACAACAGCATGAACAGAACGAATCATCAAAAGGAGTTCTCTTTTTAGGTCAGGAAAAACAAACAAACATAATCTGACATTAATAACTATTTTACAGCAGAAAATAGTAAATACTACAAGAAAACAGAACAAAACTACAATTTGGGTGGAAAGAATACAAGCTTGTATAAATTGAGAATAAAATCAAGGATATCAATCAAAAAAAACATCTTGAGGCAAAAAAGAACAAACCCAGATGAAAAAGAGAACGAAATCATAAATTAAAGAGGGAATTGAGGAAGGATTTTGAATTACCATTACTGATATGACTAGAAGTAAGAGGGGTTGGAGATTCTTTTGGAGAAGTCCAGTAATTACCCATTTCTTGAATCCAACAATTTCCCCAGTACCAGCTGATTCAAACCCAGATTGGCAGATTTCAACTGCGATTGCAATAGATAAACCAGATTTCAACACGCAAAACCGATTGGCAGGTCCTTGACCTCGCGACAGGTGGTCGGGAGGGCGAGATCGGTGAGTATAGGATCGGTTGGAGGAGAATGTTGGAGAAGAAGGAGAAGGCTGTTAGAACAGGTGAAGTACTAAGGGGCATTTTGGTCTTTTCAAACGGACAGAAACTCACGTGCAAGGCATGAAGGCAACTAACAGACTTTTTTGACGGACACAAACATATTTTGACGGAATTCATCAAAAACCTACACCAACAAACATATTTCATCAAAAACAAACATTGGGCCGCATTCACCACTTCGGGCAAACATGTTACATCTTTTTCATACTTTTCCCTTAAACTAACTTAAATTATAAGATGCACATCAATTAAGCAAATTAACCTATTAAACTAAACCTCAATTCGCAGACAAAACTTAAGCAACCGAAATACTAAAAACACCATAATAGTAGATTCAAACTACTATCCATCAAACAGTAAACGCATAAACTCATATCATTGCAAAATGTAAACTATATACTTGATTTTCGGTTGGTAAATGCGAGGAACCCAAACGAGGTTGGTAAAAGGGGTGAAATGACTAGAATGATGAGTTGTCTAATCATTCTATGTAAACATCCAAAAATTCAAGTATAAGATGAAACATTTAAACATTAAACTAACTTAAATTATAAGATTCCCATCAATTAAGCAAATTAACCTATTAAACTAAACCCCAATTCACAGACAAAACTTAAGCAACCAAAACACTAAAAACACCAAAATAATAAATTCAAGCTTCTATCCATCAAACAGTAAACACATAAAGTGATATAATTGTAAAATGTAAACTATATACTTACTTGATTTTCGGTAGGCAAATGCGAGGAACCCAAACCAAGGTTGGTAAAAGGGATGAAATGACTAGAATGATGAGTTGTCTGACCATTCTATATAAACATCCAAAAATTCAAGTATAAGATGCAACATTTAAACATTAAACTAACTCAAATTATAATATGCACATCAATTAGGCAAATTAACCTATTAAACTAAACCTCAATTCGCAGACAAAACTTAAGCAACCAAAACACTAAAAACACCATAATAATAAATTCAAGCTACTATCCATCAAACAGTAAATGAATAAAGTGATATCATTGCAAAATGTAAACTATATAATTACTTGATTTCCGGTTGGTAAATGTGAGGAACCCAAACCAAAGTTTTGAAAAGAATTAAATTCGCTCATATTATTTTGAATGACATGTAAATTGCATATGGAATTGTTTATTCATCTCTCCCATCTGTTCCTGCATTCTAAATTGTTGTTCCTGCACTCTAGCTTCTTGTTGTTCCTGCATTCTAGCTTGTTGTTCATGCATTCTAGCTTGACGTTGTTCATGCATTCTAGCTTCTTGTTGTCTCAATTTCTCATCATAATCTGTCTGGAGACGCTCTCGTACACGTCTCTCTACTTCTTGTTCATTCGTACTAGATTTTTTAGACCAAAAAACCATGGTTGGTGTAACACCAAGCCCATAACCTTTGATAAGCCCTGGTTTTTCTTTACTTACAATCTCACGATACACATATTCCTCTTTTATAAGTGGATTCTCTTCCGGGTTATGAGAAGCACGCTCTTGCATTTTAGATTTTACTTTTTCCTACATCATACAGTTAAGAATGATGATGATGTTAATACGACATATTCTATAAATATAACTTGTACTCATAATTTAACTAAAACTTTCTTATATTACTACTAATGACGATGTTGCTTCATCAACAAATGCTCCATTTTTTTATGAACATGGAAGTACTCATAAAATTCAAGACTCCCCACAGGTCTTTTACGTTCTTGTTCCTACAAAATAAATCCGATAAAATACATTACAAAGCAACACAAAAAATTATATCAATTAATTTAAACATGTGTTTAGGAGCATTCGTACCAATCTATATCTTGCATAAGCAAAACATTCTGAGCCAGTGGTGTGAATAGATGATTGCTGTGACCAAGCCTGTTTTCCATGTTTTGATGATTCCTACACATAAACATTACAACAACTAAATACAACGCAATGGGAATCAATATTGTGAATTGTAAGAAAAAGATACATTCTAACATGTCCTACATCAGAAAATCAATAATCTACCAGTAATTCCCATTGTCATTGCTCCACTCCTTCAATGTTATTTGCTTTGATTTCTTCTTTTGTCGCACCCGACTTATAAAACATTATTTTTAAATAACTTTTGTGATCCTTATATGTTGACAATCTTCCTCTTCTCACGATCCTTCAAACACTAAGACATTTGGCGCATTACGTCATGAATTTTTAGATACAAGGGTTTTAAACGAGTAATACTTTAATTTATCACCTAAGGACTCTATTTCCCCAGTGGTCTCTCTCGGGATCTCAATTCCAAGAATATATTATTGTTTACTCTTTAAACATCAATTAGGTCTTATCCTTCATTGATGAACTTTGTACCTACCCAACCCTTATTATGTAACAAACACTTTATTGCAAGATCTTGTGAATATTTCACTAACACACTTAATCCATAGTGATTATCCTATTTAGCACGAACTAATCATGTAACATGACCTAATCACGTTTAACATTTACAATAATGTCTCAAGAGAAAACATAGAGTTTTAACGGACCACTAAGTCCTAAAGTTGAATTCTCATACTCAATATAGAGAAGCACCTCAGTTTATACTCCAATACTTCTTGAGCAACATTTATATTCAAGATCTACCTTTCTTAGTTTATACGAAACTGATATTCGTAATCAGTCGAGACACAATTATCAAGATGAGTCATGACTTCTAGGATCCGTTTCATACATATACGCTTCACACATTTTTATCTTATCCTCCATTTTGCCTTAAAAGGGTGAAGTATAAGGAGTCACGATAGGCTCCCACTGGGATTAAGAATATTATCTACGCTCCCACTAGAACGATACGTTTTCAATCCTCACTTATAATATCAACTTCTTTCTCCCACTTTAACTAAGGATTTAACCAAGATTATTTGTATTCGCAACTGATGATGAATAAGGTGAGCAGTGATAAGAAACTAATTCAACATCCGCTAAAATCCTCCCACTCGAATCAAGTTATCTTGGTGCACCTTAGTGCAAGAACTCGAAAATGGATCATAATCCAATTGTTTTACCCTTCTAAAAATATTTCACTTTGACATCTTTCCTTTGAGGAACAATCTCACACCTACTTTTGGACTTTTCCGCTCATAACATATGAATTGGTAGGTAGTTGATTAATAATCACTTGGTTAAAGCGATAGATATTTGTCCCGAATACAGTGGGTGCTGGCAATGGAGTGACCCGCAGATGACCATGGTCAATGTTGTCACTTAACCTTCTTTTAGAAGTGTTCCTTTTATAACTTCTAACAACAACATTAAGTTGCATAGTGCAAAATATAGTCAACGAATAAGTTAACATCTTTATCACGTAGCTCACTAACTTGAGTCGATAAACTAATCAACGTCTCAACATATTTGCAAATTGTAAGTTAATTATTTATTGAATTTATCCACAAGACTCGCATAGTCGTTGTAGAAAATTAAATAAATATAACTGATACAGATCATAAATAGATTATTCCACAACAAATATGAAATTATTTATGTCTAAATGAACTAATTCTGGTTGGCTTCCTGAAAGCTTCCGGTCACATTGGTTACAAAATAACGCAAAGGAAATGTACGAATATATGGATATCATGGCAAGAACAAATCATGCAAGTACGATATGCAATAAATTCACCGGAACTGACCATATATTATAAGTTCAATGTCATGAATATTGTAAATGAAATACATATGGGCCTTGTAGAAACATTAATTGAAAATCATCTCTTTGACTAATCAAGTAGGCATTGATGACTCAGTTGTCACATAGACATAGCCTGTGGACATCGACTCCTTCAGCGACAACTTTTGAGTTTTCCACCCCATCATGATTAGGCTTAATTCCAAAGTTCAACGATAATGCTTCGTGTTTGTGGCTTAATTCGACACGTCGGAGCAGTGCAATTTTGTGAGTTTTCACCCTTCCGGTTGCAACTAGAGCACTTTATTTTAACCACCTGGACACGATGTGGACATTCCCACTTGCCAATTTGATTGGTCCTTTGTTTCTAACTGGAATCAACAAGCTCATCTTTCTTACTATCATCTCTCCTTGTAGGTCTCTATTGAGTCTTGGAGAAAAAAATTGTCAAGTGCAACTCAATTAGAGTTCGTGTACTCTTATGTTTTTCTTCGCCAGATTTTAGGAGCCCCTAGGCTTCTTCCAAAGCGGGAACCCAATCAGAGCGGGATATAAGTATTTTTAAATGCATCCACAAATCGTGTAATGAACGGATCACTACTTGGAGCTGCTGTTTTGAGTGAGATGATCACACGTCTGAGTTCATCTATTAGATTGACCAAGTGCCAAATATATAACTTCAGTGATTGTTTAGGGTGTCTCTCGTAGGAGGTTTATCTCATAGTTAGGAACTATATCCATTTTATGAAATAGAAAACAAATTTCTTTCTCTGGACCTCACAAAGCGCCTTTATGTTTTGATAATTTGTGAATTCCCTAAACATATCATCATCTATTGCACTTAGCAAAATGATGCAGGTTGTGTGGTTCTCATCTTTCCAAGTTTCATAGGCTTTCATTTCTTGCCTTTGCTAGGCCATATTATCGGATATAAGCTTTTTCATGTCATTAGATATGGTCTCCAGAATTATTAGCTTTTGGAGTAAGTACTTAACTTTCTCCTTTCAGAATTTAATAATTATCACCATCAACTTCAACACACAGCTGAGTTTGGCAACAATTTTCAGGAGGATTGATGTCACCCTTCATACATAAAAAGGATCATCATGTCAGGATCAACATATACAAACAAGTCATGCAAGATTCATTGTTCAACATTCATACACATGTCATACCTAACTCTCTTATTAACAAATCAATTCATGCAAGCATATCCCATAGTCAAAAGTTCACTATGTTCCCAATCATCGTCCAAGGTATATGCTTAATTTTGCTAATAATTAAGTTAAGCACTCCATTCACATCAACCAAAACAACATACAATCATGATTGACTTTACACATGAATGCATAACAAAACATGTGTCGGACGTCGGATCCGACTTTCCCGACCCGTTTTGGAAAAATATTTTTAAATTTTCGTTTTTGAAAATGTCGGGTCTTGGCGAGCGACTTGTCCAGTCGAGCGGGGTCATCAACCGGACCGAAAAAATTTGAAAGAGTCGCCACCGATTAATTAAAGGCTAATCGGAATCCTAAAATTGCCTAGGGTACATGGAGTTTACATCCTAGGGCTTAAAAAGGTCTACGTCCAGAGAATCGAGTTCGGGGGTTTGATTACGTTTTAAAAGCTCGCGAGCTTATAATCCGCCCTTTCGGTACTTTAATTTGCTTTTGATATGTTTTTCAATTTTGCCCGAATTGCCCGTTTTAATCATGTTTGACCCAAAAAAAAAAATGCACTTTCTTTAAATTAAACAAATCATGTACAAACAAATTTTTTTTTTTTTCAAATAAACAAGAGAGAACTAAAGTTAATCATGCTCGGAAAAAAAAATGGTTTAACTCTCGAGTCATTTTAAACGTGTCAAAACATGCACGAATAATTTTTGAAAATATTAAGCTCGTTGGATTAATTTGTCCAATTTTAAGAAGTTATAGGATGTCCAAAAAAATATAGGGACCAAAATGCAATTTATAAAATTTGAGCTGAATTGGACAAATATTTTCGAAAATTGCAGAAATGACCTTAAACTATTCTGGACTTATTTGTAACACTTGGTAAAGTTCTAAAATAACCCAAAAATTATTCTAGACTTATCTGTAACATTTTTGAAAAGTCATGGAATGTCCAGAAAAATTTAGGAATAAAAATTGTAATTTTCGAAAAAAAAAATATAACTGAAAATATTTTTTAAAATTACAGAATTGACCCTAAACTATTCTAGATTTATTTGTAATACTTGGTAAAATTCTAAAAATAACCCGAAAATTATTCTAGACTTATTTGTAACATTTTTAGAAATCATGGAATGTCTAGAAATGTTTAGAAATCAAATTGTATTTTTTTTTAAAGCTAAATTAAGAAAAAACAATTTGCACAAATGACCCAAAACTTTTCCGGTTTGGTTTATAACACTCGGTAACGTCCAAGAAATGACCCGAGAGTCCAAGGACCGAGTTGTAACCTTCATCAAAGTTTGGGAATGACCTAAGTCAATTTTGAAATTTGTTTTTTTTCACATATACATAATATACATATATTATACATAATACATAATATATATATATAGTATTACATAGACATAATATAAATAGATATTATACATATAGATAAATAGATAACATAAACATAATATAAATATATATTATACATATAGATATATATAGTAATACATAAACATAATATAAATATATATTATACATATAGATATATATATAGTAATACATAAACATAATATAAATATATATTATACATATAGATATATATATAGTAATACATAAACATAATATAAATATATATTATACATATAGATATATATATAGTATAAACATAATATAAATATATATTATACATAAACATAATATAAATATATAATATACACATATATATATATATTAACAAGTATATTATACATAAATAGATAATATATGTATATAAACTCTCAATTTTATTTCACATTTAGAAAATACAAAACATGATATTGAAGATGAGAGAAATATACCTAACTCATGGGAGGATAAAATACCGTACGAGAAACCGAGTCCGATAATTATCGGTATTTTTCACTCTTTTTCTCTCTTTTCTTTTTCTCTCTTTTTTTTTTTCATTCTCTCAAGCTCACCACCGTAGCCTTACCTTCTTGAAGTCTCCCTCATTCATTGAAGCTACCCTCATTTTATAGAGAAAATGTACACATATTTAATTAATTAATAAAAACTTTTTTTTTTTTTAATAATATAAAAAAAACGTTTTTTTTTTAATAATAAAAAAATAAAATCGGTGGAAAAGAGACAATTTTCCACCGTTGGAATTTTTTATTATTTTTTTAAAATTTTTTATTATTTAAAAAAAAAAAAAAAACTTTTTTTTTTATTTTTCAAATCTCGATTCCTCTCATACGGTATTATGATCCCGAGCCAAAATCAGGTGTTTACAGTTGCCCCTCTTTGAGCACGCGCTCATGGAAGTGATCTCATGAGTGTGTGTTCAAAGACAAACAACTGATTTTGGCTTCTCTTTATTCATTATTTACATAGTAGACAAACATTATTATGCAACTTTCGGAAGCTAGACACCTATAGGTCCCGATTGTTGACGATGATTTGTGGAGACTGAACGTCTAAACGCTCATCAACTTGTGATTCCCAGACGTTGGATACATACAGGTCTTGGTCGTCGATGATGACTTGCGAAGGTTGAACACCTAAAGACTCCGCTCGTCGGTCGGCTTGTGACTCGTTGGGGATGACTTGCGGAGGCTGAACACCTAAAGGCTCCGCTTGTCGGCTTGTGACTCCCAGAAGCTGGATAACTACAGGTTCTGGTCATCGAGGATGACTTGCGGAGGCTGAAACTAAAGGCTCCACTCGTAGTTTTTTGTGATTCCCAGAAGCTGGATAACTACAGGTCCTGGTCGTCGAGGATGATTTGCGAAGGCTGAACACCTAAAGGCTCCGCTCGTCGTTTTTTTTTGTGACTCTAAGAAGCTGGATAACTACAGGTCTTGGTTGTCAAGATGACTTGCGAAGGCTGAACACCTAAAGGCTCCGCTCGTCGTTTTTTTTCCCCCAGAAGCTGGATAACTACAGGTCCTGGTTGTCAATGAGACTTGCGAAGGCTGAACACCTAAAGGCTTCGCTCGTTTTTTTTTTGTGACTCCAAGAAGCTGGATAACTACAAGTCTTGGTCGTCGATGATTTTTATTTTTTATTTTTTTCAGAAGCTTTGTTGAGGGTGACTTACGGGGGTTGAGCACCTAAAGGCCCCGTTCGTCGGCTTGTAACTTTCAGAAACTGGACATCTACAGGTTCTGATCGTTGGGGATGACTCGCGAAGGTTGAGCACCTAAACGCTTCGTTCGTCGGTTTGTAACTCTCGGAAGTTGGAAATCTACAAGTCCCAATTGTTGATGATGACTCGCGGAGGTTGAGCACCTCAAGGCCCCCGCTCATTAGCTTGTAATTCACTTTGGAGGTAAAAACCCTTCTCGAGATGTCTGACTGCTTGTGCGGACTTCTCAGTCTGTTTTCTCATTAATCGACTTTGGAGTCCTTCTTGATGGAGTTCTCTAAAGTCATTCATGGTGTATCCATGCAAGTTGTCGAGGCAACTCAAATTAATGCAGATCACAACTTCTTTTATTGCTACTATAGGAAACATTGTCGTCTACTTTTGAGCATTTTTTTTTTATCTCTTGATTTTCTTTCCTTTTGCTACGGTATTTTTTTTTTTACCGCACCTCTCGATTCCCTTAATTTTTGCCTAGGTCGCCCTTTTGGGTTTTCAACCTAGCAGGGATTTGATTCCTTTCCTTTTGCCATGATCGCCCTTTTTAGGGATTTTTAATCATGCCCCTCTTCCCTAAATTTTGCCTAAACCGCCCTTTCAGGTTTTCGATTTAGCGGGAATTTCTCTCATTTTTTTGGAGTCTCACTTTCTGATTACGAGTTTTTTTCCCTGCATCCATATTGATTGGATTGTGGAGATCTCTGTTGTCCATGTCAGTGATGATCATGGCTCCCCCACTGAAAATCTCTTGATGACATAAATCTCTTCAAATTTAGGTACAAACTTGCCCCGGGAGTCTTGATTGACTTGAAGGATATATTTTTTTTATCTCTCGTTTTTCAATCATTTTGCTACGGTATTTTTTTTTTACCGCACCTCTGGGTTCCCTTCATTTTTGCCTAGATGGGCCTTTCGGGTTTTCAACCTAGCAGGGATTTGAATCCTCTCATTTTGCCATGATTGTCCTTTTGAGGATTTTCAATCATGCCCCTCTTCCCTAAATTTTGCCTAAACCGCCCTTTTGGGTTTTTGATTTAGCGGGAATTTTCTCACTTTTGAAGGCTCTCTTTCTGGTTACGAGTTTTTTTTTTTTATCCACATTAATTGGATTGTGGAGTTCTTGCTCGTCCTTGTCAGTGATAATCATGGCTCTTCCGCTGAAAATCTTTTTGACGAAATAATCCCCTTCATATTTAGGCATAAACTTGCCCCGAGAATCTTGATTGACTTGAATGATTTTTTTTTTTTTAATCTCTCACTTTTCTATCATTTTGCTACGGTATTTTTTTTCTTTTTACCGCACCTCTCGGTTCCCTTAATTTTTTTGCCTAGGGTCGCCCTTTTGGGTTTTCCACCTAGCAGGGATTTGATTCCTCTCCTTTTGCCATGATTGTCCTTTTGGGGATTTTCAATCATGCCCCTCTTCCCTAAATTTTGCCTAAACCGCCCTTTCGGGTTTTCGATTTAGCGGGAATTTTCTCACTTTTGGAGGTTCGCTTTATGGTTACGAACTCTTTAAGGATAGTATTTTCTGACTGGGTCCATATTGATTGGACTGGAGAGTTCTTGATTGTCCATGTCGGTGACGATCATGGCTCCTCTGCTGAAAGTCTTTTTGGCGACATAAGACTCTTCATATTTAGGCACAAAGTTGCCCCGAGAGTCTGGATTGACTCTAAGAATTTCTTTTCTGAGAATTAGATTGCCTGCTTGTAATTCTATTGGACTGACTTTCCTGTTAAATGCACGAGTCATGCGTTGCTGGTACAATTGCCTGTGGCACTGCGCGATGAGCCGCCTTTTGTCGCGAGGTTCAATTGCATGTATCTGCATTTCGCCTACTCTGATTCGTCCTTCTCTGCCTCGGCGAGGATCCTAGATGACGGGAATTCTAGTTCAATTGGCAACACGACTTCGATCCCGTAAACAAGGGAGAATGGGGTTGTTCCTGTTGGTGCCTGTATTGAGTTCATGTATGCCTTGAGTGCCCAAAGCAGCTTATCATGTCAGTCCTTCAATTGATGCTTCCACTACGCCATTCATTTGTGGGTGAATTTTTATGCTTGATCACAACTCTTCGACCAATTTAGTTTTGTGGCATTGCCGATGATGATTGACTTCGGCATCCCATGACACATGATGATGTCCTCGCTTATGAAAAATTCAATGGTCTTTGTCGTTATTGACACCAGGGTAATAACCTCTACTCCTGGTGAAGTAATCGATTGTAAACAATATAAATCGATGACCATTGGACGCCTTTGGGAAAATCATGTTGATTACATTGATGCCCCACATTGAGAAAGACTGTGGGGAATTCCTGGAATAGAGCTCGTGCAATGACGCATGGATTTGGTCCGCGTATACTTGACAGATGTGATATTGCTGGGCATGTTTTATACAGTCAGCCATCATGGTGAACCCAAAGTACCCAAGTCTTGCACGTTCATGTGTGAGCCGCAACAAACTTCATGAATTTCTTCCACTAGATGTTCAACTTCTTTAGCATTCACGCATCTCAAATGGGTATAGTCGGGCCACTGGGTAATTAATTGCAAGTCCTTTCAAGCATGACCATTCAGACATTTTCTTGTGGTGTTCTCTGGGAACTCCGTACGCCAAGTATCTTTTTATATCAGTGAGTCATGGTTGACTGTCTGATTCTTCGATTGTACAACAATAGGTTGAAACCTCTTTGATTTTGATCCCCATTGGCAGTTTTTGGTTTCCCGGAGAAATTTTACTCATGGGCGCGAGCGTTGCCAAATTTTTTTTTGAACGCAAAGACGCAAATAAGAACACAAGGTGATTGTTGGTTTGCTTCTCTTCTTCGCAGCTTTCATCCCCGTGGTGATGACGTTGCTGGCGTCATTGTTGTTGTCCCTCCATGGGTTTCTCCACCCTTCAGGGAATCCGATCAGTTGGAAGTACTTCGCCTTGCTGTGACGAACTTTCCGTAGTGGCTACATTTCAAGCCTTTCCGATCGACGCTGCTAACAATGGCATCTCTCTGCATCGACAATGACGTCTCCCCTGTTGTGAACAACGACGAGCGTCAACAATGGCATCTCTTATGCAGGAGTCAACAACGGCGTCTGTCCCGTGTCAATAATGGTGACTCTTATGCAGGAGTCAACAACGGTGTATTCCCCGTGTCAACAATGGCGACTCTTCTGCAGGGGTCAACAACGGTGTCTGTCCCGTGTCAACAATGACATCTTGATGACGTCTTCCCCGTGTCAACAATGACGTCTTTTCATCTCTATTTAAGTCGCCTATGCTTTAGCTCGATCAAACGAAAGGGAGTTGTTTTTCTCATCTCCTTTACTTTGTAAAACAACCTTCCCTTTTCCGTTGGTCGAATGTGGTCTGGTGGAGTGGGTCGATTTGACTATGATTGCCACTTTCTCTAAGCGAGGCGTAACATAGAAGACGGGCTCAATTATGATGATGAACCTCGGTGTCCCTCTTTGCTGCGGTACCCATTACTTATCTCTGGTCCCTTCCTTGATCGGATAGTTGCATAAGTTGATTCTTCATCAGGTAACAGATTTTTCTCGGAGTAGATCTCGTTTTTCCTAATCATACTCCTCACTCACTGCATTCAGGAATTGATACAATTTGGCATCTGCTTGATTTTGTGTTTCAAATTGAAATGTCGTCTGAGCCAACAGATCATTCACTGTAATGTATAAAGTCAGATTCGGCAAGGGTGCCCCCATTAACGAGTGGACGGACGAAAAAGCCCCTGGGAGCTTCATTGAGGAGAGCTCCACTAGTGATACCGGTTGAAAATAAGCATGACAAGCCCCCGTGAGCATCAATGTCATCGAGTTGGATCACTTGGTGTGGGCCTGGTAATGAAACGGCAAGGAGAGGAAACAACAATGTCCCTGAACTTTCGGCTAAATGTTTCCTCCAGGCGAATTCATAATCTTTGAAATTAGGACGAAAACTCAGTCCTAAAAGTATTTTTTTTTCCTTCCGGGTGTGTGATGGTCATATGTGGGAGGTGGACCTTGGTCAGGATGGCCATATGTGGGAGGTAGAGCTTCGTCAGGATGGCAAAAGTGCCTTACATGGATTGATGAAGTACCACGACAGTAGTGTTCCTCGGGAAGACGAGATCAGGGATATTGTGGTAGTCACGGCTGCCCGGAGCTTAGAAAAGCAAAAATCCGCTCGACCTAGGAGGTCATGCCAGCGATTGACTGCACTGTGCGGGAACTCATGGTGTGCATGGTTTGCTTTAGCTTGATGAATTTCTCCTCGTGTTTTTGAGGTGCCGGAGTCATCAAATGTCGCATGGATTTCCGGAAACCTAAATTCAAAATACCATAGTAAGAAGGATGAATACACAATTGATCATGCATGATTGATTTCAAAAATTCTGCATGTTCCGTTCATTCCATTCGTAGACTTTGATTGCATGTATGGCAAAAGTTTTTTTCAAAAATACTTTATAAGGATTTGGCCAATCGATGTCTAATTCTTAAGACGTTTCACACAACGACGTAGCTCATTGAGTGCATTTGTTGCTTGTTCCTTGGTTCGAACGAAGGTCGAGGACATGTATTTTGAAAATCTTTTTATTTGCCTCGTTCTTCGTATGAACTGTTCAAGGGTGTCATTCAACTTAGCAACGTTGCCCCCACATTTTTCCAAAGTGCCCCAACATTGCTAGAATGACGGTGGTTGTTGGAGTCTATCCCTGATTATCTCATTCGGGTTGAAAGACGGACTTGCTGGTGTCGAATGGAACTTGTGAACGTATTCCGTTGTTGTTAATCACGCAGACACGTTTTTCCATATTTCATAATTCAGACAAGTCGTTGAGAATCCAATTGACTTTGTAGTTTACGAGCTCGTGAACCTCGTCAATCTTCTTGTTCACGTATTTCTGATTCTCTTTTGTCATGACTTTCCATATTCGGTCAATTTCGACCGTAGAGTTGTATGACCTTAATGTGAGGGCAATGATTTTTTTTTTCATCCTTACCAAAGATGGTGCGTGAAACGTCTTAAGGATACAAGATTGAATGAACGGAACTTACATTATTATTATTTTGTTTTTTTTGAAAAATGCAATGCAAGTGCGAGAATTTAACTTCATTAGTAAGACTCGTATTACATTTACAACAGTTTGGAATATATAATACAAAAGGCCCAATCCTATACATGTCATGATCTAAGGCCAAAACAAAACACATTTACATCAATGGGCCAAACTTCTTCATGGGCCAAATTTCTTCATGGGTTGTGGGCCAATCTCGTATCCAAATACATGGGCCGAATTCTCATTTACATTAGTTGAGCCCAAAAATGAAAGTACACACAAAACTGGTAAAGACAAACACGGTGTGTAGCTTTTGTTCTAAATGGATGGAATTTCTAGGTCCTCTGAACCAGCGGAACCTCACCTCCTAAAGAGGATCACGGGCCCATTCCGATCATCGAGTTGAGTTGTTTGGGTGCGTGCCGGCGTTCCAAACCGCTCCGGGCGCATTCCCCTACTAAACTCCCTAAGCTCTTAATGTGCTCCAGGTCCGAGCGGGTAATGGTAACCAGCGTGGTGTGTGCAAAACAAGAATTTAAATGTTTTTTTTTTTTTTTTACAATTACATCGCCTTTTGGACAACATTTGAAACTGCAAGCATGAGCAAACGGTCAAAACAGATATGGCAAAATATAATATGGCAAAGCAAACATGAAAAAGCCTAAACCCTCTAAAAAGGTCCCCAGCAGAGTCGCCAAATTGTCGGACGTCGGATCCGACTTTCCCGACCCGTTTTGGAAAAATATTTTTAAATTTTCGTTTTTGAAAATGTCGGGTCTTGGCGAGCGACTTGTCCAGTCGAGCGGGGTCATCAACCGGACCGAAAAAATTTGAAAGAGTCGCCACCGATTAATTAAAGGCTAATCGGAATCCTAAAATTGCCTAGGGTACATGGAGTTTACATCCTAGGGCTTAAAAAGGTCTACGTCCAGAGAATCGAGTTCGGGGGTTTGATTACGTTTTAAAAGCTCGCGAGCTTATAATCCGCCCTTTCGGTACTTTAATTTGCTTTTGATATGTTTTTCAATTTTGCCCGAATTGCCCGTTTTAATCATGTTTGACCCAAAAAAAAAATGCACTTTCTTTAAATTAAACAAATCATGTACAAACAAAATTTTTTTTTTTTTTCAAATAAACAAGAGAGAACTAAAGTTAATCATGCTCGGAAAAAAAATGGTTTAACTCTCGAGTCATTTTAAACGTGTCAAAACATGCACGAATAATTTTTGAAAATATTAAGCTCGTTGGATTAATTTGTCCAATTTTAAGAAGTTATAGGATGTCCAAAAAAATATAGGGACCAAAATGCAATTTATAAAATTTGAGCTGAATTGGACAAATATTTTCGAAAATTGCAGAAATGACCTTAAACTATTCTGGACTTATTTGTAACACTTGGTAAAGTTCTAAAATAACCCAAAAATTATTCTAGACTTATTTGTAACATTTTTGAAAAGTCATGGAATGTCCAGAAAAATTTAGGAATAAAAATTGTAATTTTCGAAAAAAAAATATAACTGAAAATATTTTTTAAAATTACAGAATTGACCCTAAACTATTCTAGATTTATTTGTAATACTTGGTAAAATTCTAAAAATAACCCGAAAATTATTCTAGACTTATTTGTAACATTTTTAGAAATCATGGAATGTCTAGAAATGTTTAGAAATCAAATTGTATTTTTTTTTTAAAGCTAAATTAAGAAAAAACAATTTGCACAAATGACCCAAAACTTTTCCGGTTTGGTTTATAACACTCGGTAACGTCCAAGAAATGACCCGAGAGTCCAAGGACCGAGTTGTAACCTTCATCAAAGTTTGGGAATGACCTAAGTCAATTTTGAAATTTGTTTTTTTTCACATATACATAATATACATATATTATACATAATACATAATATATATATATAGTATTACATAGACATAATATAAATAGATATTATACATATAGATAAATAGATAACATAAACATAATATAAATATATATTATACATATAGATATATATAGTAATACATAAACATAATATAAATATATATTATACATATAGATATATATATAGTAATACATAAACATAATATAAATATATATTATACATATAGATATATATATAGTAATACATAAACATAATATAAATATATATTATACATATAGATATATATATAGTATAAACATAATATAAATATATATTATACATAAACATAATATAAATATATAATATACACATATATATATATATTAACAAGTATATTATACATAAATAGATAATATATGTATATAAACTCTCAATTTTATTTCACATTTAGAAAATACAAAACATGATATTGAAGATGAGAGAAATATACCTAACTCATGGGAGGATAAAATACCGTACGAGAAACCGAGTCCGATAATTATCGGTATTTTTCACTCTTTTTCTCTCTTTTCTTTTTCTCTCTTTTTTTTTTCATTCTCTCAAGCTCACCACCGTAGCCTTACCTTCTTGAAGTCTCCCTCATTCATTGAAGCTACCCTCATTTTATAGAGAAAATGTACACATATTTAATTAATTAATAAAAACTTTTTTTTTTTTAATAATATAAAAAAAACGTTTTTTTTTTAATAATAAAAAAATAAAATCGGTGGAAAAGAGACAATTTTCCACCGTTGGAATTTTTTATTATTTTTTTAAAATTTTTTATTATTTAAAAAAAAAAAAAAAAAAAACTTTTTTTTTTATTTTTCAAATCTCGATTCCTCTCATACGGTATTATGATCCCGAGCCAAAATCAGGTGTTTACAACATGTATCATACTTGATTTACATAAATATTAAAACAAGTAAACATGTTTTATGATTGATTTATACATTGAGTCTACATTAATAATCCCAAAGATTATAAATATTTATTAAGTAATCATGCTCTTTATGTACCAACACATGGAATTGAAACAAATAATCAATAATTTTTCATGTTAGGACACACAATAAACATGAAATGATTCAATATGTATGCATGAATAACTTGTACATAGTTGACATATCATCATGCTTGCTTACATTATCATTTGTCCCTATTCATGGATACTAGATACTAAATCAAATCAACATGTATAACGTGTAATAAAAAAAATTGAGCAAGCACACATGATGTTTTTATACATGAAAATAACATACATTTAACATGTATCATCTTTGATAAATAACAAAACATCATGTAACATAATATGTACTCAACAAACATCAAAGTGCCCTTTTCGAATTCGACAAGACTAACTTGCACAAAATTCTACTTTTGAAGACTATAGGGACCAAAATGTAATATTATAAAAAGTTACGTTTAGAGAAAAAATTCCCAGGTGGACCGAAGGGTTTGCTTGACGGACCCAAACTATCCCCTTTCTTAGACAGAACCCATAGGTTCCCAGGCCAGGGAGGAAGAGGCACGGTGTCAAGTTTCCTCTTCTAGCTCGGTCTTTCTAGACAAAAAATTTACTCAATTTAAACTCAAGAATATCACAATTGAATCCCTTAAGACTTTAGCGAAACAAATTCAGACATAGTTCAAAAAAAATTAAACTATAAGGGCCATCATGCAATTTATCAAAAATAAATTATTATAGATTATAGTCTCCTAAGCATGATACTAATAAATACAAGTAGCAACTCATTGCTTTTAAAATGATTAGGGATCATTTTGAAATAAAATAAAATTATTTTTATCCCTAAATATACTTTGAGGACCTAATTGAACATTTTCAAAAATTAAGGATCAAACAAATATTCTATTCACGGTTTGGGTCATGACACAGATCAGACTCGGCCACAGCCCAATTTCTGTTTAGGCATCAACCCAAACCGATTGCGCCACGACCCAATTTTCAATTGAGCCGCAACCCAAGCCGCTGGGCCCAAGCCCAGCTTAGTGGCTGGCAGCAACCCATGTTGTTTGGTCCACATTCAAACAGGTCGGTCCACTACCCAAACCGGACTACCAGACCGGTCAGCTCACTATCTGGTCCGGTCGGATTACAAGCAGACCAGACCGACTGAAACATTTATATATAATATATATATATAAATTTCGAAACTAACAAAATAATATTTGTTTCTCTCACCAATAACACTTCTTCTTCAACCTATAAACTCCTTGAAGCATTTTCTGATTTTCTCCATGGCCAACCTCCATTAACCTCCTCTCGTCCTCGTTTTGTTGAACCGTTTTTCAACTGCTCGGTAACTGTCTTCCAAGTAACTGTCAGAGGACTTATAACCTTTCTCTCCTTCGACCCTTGTTCAACTTTTCGATCATCCGTAACCGCCCTCCTCACATTCTCTCGTAATTGTCGCCGAGAACTCTTCACCAGCGACATCAATGATAACCGTTGCATCACCGCCGCCAGAACATAGAACCGGAGACTTTGGTGGGCACCCTCATCAAAAACTTACTCCGTGTAAAGGCCACTACCAAAAATTACAACGGCAACTCGTTGTACATGAGGGTCATGAAGGTCACGGTTCGGAACACTCATCGTGCAGACATCGTTCGGTCAAAGCATCATTCACATGCCTGAGAACAACATAGGAGTTTACTGGATCCGTGGAGTGGTTGGAGAAGCCGAACCGACTCTTGCTGGCACTCGCTACATCAGAAATAAACACCATCTGGATCGAAATGCATTGATATGGTTCACTGTCGATGGAACCATATCAAATGCGTTGTTCTCACTGTAGGTGATTTTGAAATGGTGTTTCACATATGACCGAAACACCATCTGCATCCGAAATGGTGTCGTTGATCCAGTTTTATTCGAAATATTGTCTCATTGTCGGTGGAACCATATCAAATGCGGGTGTTGGAGTTTGTGGTCCGTATGACCGTAAACCTTCGCTACAAGCGACCACCGTATATCGGTGTAGAGAATAGAAACCATCACAAAGACGATAAGGAGTCGGAGACCGAACCTAGGGCAGCCCCCCTAGGGGTCTATTTATAGATCCGGGGGCAGTTACGACTTTTCGTGACTGTTCACTTTGTTCCCCGAAGTTTCTACGATTTATACAAGCACCCCTTATGGGTGCATTTTCCTACAGTTCCTATGAAGTTTCTACAGCTTTCCTAAGAACAAGAATAATCATCATCAACATTTCTATAGCATAACCAGCATTCCTATAAAGTTTCTACAAGAACAAGCATAATCAGCATAATCGTGAAATTTGGGTTCGATCGAACCCATAATCATGATTTCTAGCTTCGATCGAACCTAGAAATCGCAAGGTATGGAGTCATCACAAAGGATGACATCGTACCTAAAGATTGGACCAAGACACGAAGCTTGGACGAGGATAAACAAGCAGTGAAAGAGGGCACGAAGCTTTGAAGGAGTCACGATTCCTAAGGAGCTTCGGTCCGAGATGAGGGAAGGAGAAGAGTAATGAAAGAGATGGAGCTTCAGCCCGAGATGAAGAGCAGCTAGGGCAGTTCAGTCAATATGAAAAGTAATAAGGGCAAAACAGTCATTTCAACACCTATTCCAAATTCCTTGCGCGTACGGCTTAGGAAATTCGAGCAATTTGCCCGGAATGTCTAACACTAGCCCTTTAGGATTCCGTAAGCCGATATATTTCAATTCCGCGAAGAGAACAACTTCATACGGAATATGTATCACCTATTCCATTTCTATTCAGCGCAAAGAGTATGTTGTAAATCATTGTTGTACGATAATATTGTTAGTGAGAATACAAATATCAATATTTTTACTTGATTAATATTGATATATTTTGTTATTGATAAATAAGTACAATTTTATGAACAAGAACCCACTTACTTCGGTTCCTAGATACGTCGCTGCACAACTAAGCTTTAGTAGACAAATATGAGAAAAGAGAGTTGTGTTTTTGTTGTAAAAGTGAAATGACTATTTTGCTCTTTTATGTTCTTTTTAGCCAACCGTCGTGTTTTTTTAAGGTTGGGATCCACATAAATCGAAAACTACGAGTACAAGGAAACGATTACGTGACAATCTTGGCCTTTTAAGTATATAATAACATCCATTCTACGAAGAAATTTACGTGTACAAGGAAGCTAAAAAAGTCAACACTTACTTATGTCATATTTTATAGGATTAATTAATTTAATGGTTTGATTAATCATTTTTTTTGCATGGCTCAATACTTACGTATTTTTCAGCATGTGACTGATTGGTTACTCCGTTAGTGAACCGTTAATTTTTCTGTCGGAGTCTAGTATTAATTATATTTGTGATTGTTTCTAGGTATGTTGTGAATAATGATAATGGCAGGAAGAATATGGTGAAGGAGAGGACGTACCGATCTAAGACTGTTGCTCGGAGTGCTCGACGCAAGAAGAAGAAAAAGATTAACAATTAACAGCAAAAGAAGATTCAATTCTTGCCCAATGTAAAATTTTGCATTGTTGGTCCAAGCCCTAAATCGACAAAATTCACCTCCCAGAGAATCCATAATCTACCTCCCAGAATCCCTCGACCGCGTCCTCCAAGGCTTCAGAAGTGTGTTGTCCATCCTTGTATTCTGCACCAGATCGTCGTTCTTCCTCAAGCAAAATTTGGGGTACGATGCAAAGAAGTCCTGGGATGATGAAGGAGAAGATGAAGAACAACTCATAAGATAAACTGAGTGCATAATATTCATTTGATAAATAAAAAACATGTTAAAAAAATTAACTAACGATAAAGAGTAACGTCTAATGACGAAGTAACCAATCAGTCACACTGGACAAAGATGTGTAACCATTTCGCAAAAAACGATAATTAACCAATTAATCACATTGGACAAAGATTTAATGAAACTGGGCAAAGATGTGTAACCATTGAAGTAATTAACCTTAATATTTTTGAATTATTAAATGACTATTATGTCATTTTCCTTTTTCAACCGTTCATCTTCTTAAACTGATGGGCTATCATCGACCTGCACAAGAGATGGACCCAAATCAGTTCCTCTCATTATTCTTTATCAAATTAGAAGCTTGGGCAATCACTAAAAATGTGAAATAGACCTACCAAAACGGAAATTGAAGAGAAGGCGGAGCTGGGCGCCACGATTTGCGAAATCACTCAAACCAGAGTTTCGTCTAGGAGCTGGGTGCCACTATTTTCGGCCGCAGAGGTTCGAGCTGAGCGTCAAGACAAGGTGGAGAGAAAGCCTCAAACTGGAAATCATTATTTTAAAGAATTGGATCGTTCATACTGGAAATCTACATACGACGTACATATGGATGAAGAATTGAATTGGTTACTAGAACGAACCCTTCGGTGCGCCGCAACAGATCAACATCTCCGCCTCAACCGCCGCCTTCTGGAGATTCTTCAATGGAAGCAAGACAGAGGATCTCGTAAGTGTCTTCAATGGACTTTCACTTCATCTTCTAGGGTAGCTCTTCTATTTCTCTTTCCCTCTCTCTAAATTTCAACCACTTTATGCGACTCCATGCAGGAGATGACAAGCAGCGGATCGAGGAAAGGAGGTTCTTTCAACTCCTGGAGCAGATTGAGGAGTCAAAGTCGAGAATTGACTCGGAATGTATCAGCTCACGCTGAAATGTCATGTAACCATACAAAGGACCGATAAAGGTCATGGATCTGTACAGACTGGATTTGTTTTTCTTCATCAGACTGAAATTCACCAGATATGCTAGAGGGGTAATGAAATATTGTTGTTGTTAATAAGTTAATTAAAGATGGGTAATATTGTCATTTTATATGTTATAATAGTCACTTAACATAGATATTTGACGATGAACAGTAAAAATGACTAATTAATTACATTCTGAAACTTATGTAACTATTCTGCACAAGTTATAACTAATTAGTCATCTGCGCAAAGATCTGTAACCATTGAGTATATTTTCTCTATTTTCTATAGAAACATCTAAGCTTATATGTTATCTTCTCTTGAAAACGTTACAGCATGTGCTCACTATGATTAGAAATTCAAAGAGGATTTTCTTTTTATGATAATCAGTCATTACGTACAAATTTATTCAAATAAATGATATACGATAAAAATTGTTTCAAATGAATAAATATGTTACTTTATGAAATTTATTTTTTGAATTCAGATCATCATTCAAAATCATACTACAAGCTGAATCTGATGAAACAAAATGAAGTGAAACAGTTTTTTTTTTATATAAATATGTAATTGCCTTGAATAGATTAACTATTTATTCATTTTTCTAGCTTTGGGAAAGGATAAAAACAAAAATTGTTCTTGCTTTAATATTTTTTTTATTCACAGTAGACCTCTCAATAAAATTTAAATCCAAATAAAGTTCTAACTAGGGTTGTAGATGGTTAGAATACAGTACGGGTATGACAAATATCATACTCATACCATGCTTTTAAACCAAATACCATAACCATAACTATTATGGATACAATTTTCAATACCATAACCATTAAAATAACTGTGGTTATTAACCATGGTTTTACCCGTATAACCATATTTATTCCACACATGTAATATAATAAAATACCGAAAAATTTATGTTAAAAAATACATCAATCTATATTACCAACAATAGAATATATAACACTAACATTGTTCAACATTAACACTAACATCATTTAACATTCATATGATTCAACATTAACATTCACACCACTAATTTAACATTAAAATTCAACAAACACCCCTAACGAGTAGCGATTCAACACCCCTAACGATTCAACACCCCTATAGATCATACATTTCTTTTCAAAACCATTTTCAGACAACTTAGTTGAGTTCAAAGTTTGGAACTTGTGCTTGTGAATTAGATAAGCACTCATCAAAGATATGAACTTTAAGTTGCAGATCAAGCGTACAGTTTCAACATTCCATTCTTGATTAACACGACAGATCTCAACAAGGGTCCAAAGAACAATCAACAAGAACAATTTAGGTAGTGGTCCAATTCTCCAACAGATGAAATCAGTTCAATGGAAGATCAACAACAAGATCATCACATCAAGCTCAAAATGATTGCATCCAGCATCATGGTGATGAAATTAAACCAAGAACCTGTTGAAGAGAAGAAAGTAGGTACCTTGAGAGTTCCTCGACAATGATGAGTGGTGACGGCGAAAGTTTGTCTCAGAAACTCAAAAGACAAGAGAGCTCTAAAAAGGTAAAGGTGGTCTTCTCTCCACCATTTGTTGGACAATATTTAGTGGTGGCACTTTTATGAAAAAAATAATTTAAAAAAAAAATATGAAAAGTTATTGATTTTGGGGTCCAAAATTTGGACTTTGGCGCTTACAATCTTCATAGTGCAACATTGATGTACAATTGTCAAGTGTCAACAATTTCAATTATATAATTTATATTTAGTATAATATATATATATATATATATATATATTAGCTTATTAATAATAAATAGTTATTATATTTTTATAATAATCATGGTTATAACAGTGACTATAACTCAAATACCATAACCATAACCATTATGGGTAGAAAATTCATCACCATAACTGCACCATAATGGTACGGTTAACCATATTAAACAGTAACGGTTATAACCATGGTTATGGGTTTTTCACTACACCATTGTCGGCCCTAATTCTAACCATCCGTCAAATAAATTTTGTAAGATTTCCATAAAAAATATTTTCACTTTAACTAGAAATCACAGTAATTATACCAAAAATAATAATCGTAGGATCAAAACTCTTTCGTTCTAGTAACATTTTACATTCTCCTTAATATAAGGAGATTTTTGACACTTTGATGAGATTGTACGAGTTCAGAGTATCAATTTACATTTGAGAGGAGAAGGATGAAATTTGCTTCTGGTGAGACCACAATTCGGAAGTAAATGAAAATTTTAAGTATGTCTATTATTATATATGAAATTTTATCTATACTTGAGCTCTCTCTTTTTACGAAAATAAGTCATAATTATAATATATTTGCTATATAATTAGATTTATCTTAGTTATAATGAAAGCTCAGTCGTCAGTACCAAAATTCTATTATTACATTGTGATATTTTTATTATTTTTAACAGTAAATGTAATAATATATATATATATAACGAGAGCCATCCTAGCTCAACCTGTGAATTGTGATAAGGTCAAGATAGACTCAGCCACACTTGGGCAATAGAAATGAGAATTTGATTATTACTTTTTCTGAAATAAAATATACCTTAAAATAAAAAAATATATCAAAATATCATCAGTTTTGAAAAGAAAAAACTAAAGTATACATACCCGCGAATGGTATTCGCGGGAGGGTAGACTGAAAAAAGCATACCCACAAATGGTATTCACGAATTATCTAAAAAGCACGGATTCACGGTTGAGACTTCCACACGCGGTAGATATACTTTGATATATATTTTTTTTTTAAACTAAGAATAGTTCGGTATTTGTTTTTATTTTAAGGTAGATTTTAGAAAGAAAAAAACATGAGAATTTTAGGGTGAAAATAGATAAAAAGATTGAACTATTGCTTCGAAGGCAATGCCTTACCTGTGTGTAACGTGTTGAATAATTGAACAAAATGACAAATCACCTTAAGGCATAGTAAAGTAAAATCGCGTAAAGTATTAAACTACTCTAATATAGTATAACGATTTAGGGTTTAGTATTTAAACTGTGTATAATGATTTACCATTTTATTCTTTAATTAAAAAATTTGAGTTTGAGTCATGAGAATAAAAGCATATTTATGATAAATATATTCTCTTACCGGCTGACTACAATGCGAATGAGAATTATTTTAGATGTGGAGTAAGTATGTCAAAAAATATTTTCCTCTTGATGGAAACCCTCTAGAACACCCCGCTGGAAACCAACAAGTAAAGATTATGTTAAGTATGCACTAAATATACTATGAGTGTTGCCCTACTAATCACTCCCGTGACCCCGGAAACCAAAAAAATAAATAAAAGAATTATATCAATTTTAAACATTGTTGTACAATAGGGGTGTCAATTTTGGACATGACCCGTGGGTGACCCGCAGTTGATTCGTCCAAGGATCGTGTTTGAATTCGAAAGTTTTGATCCACGGGTCATTTTGACATGACCCATCCAAAAAACGGGTTATGTTTGGGTCGTAACCTTCGACCCACGGGTCAACCCATCGACCCGTTTAATAATTTATAATATACTTTCGATCCACATGTGAACCCTTCGACTCGTTGAATAATTTATAATATATTATATAAAAATAAAATAAAGATATTATAACTCTGAACTTATAAGGTCGTGCGGGTCGCACGGGTCCTGGGTTGACTCATAAATTTGCAATGTAATTTTTTGATCATGTGGGTTGACCTATCGACCCATAAGTCATGTTTGGGTTATGAGAATTGACCCGTGGAAATTTATGGGTCGTATTTGGGTTTATCAAATTTTGACACGCCCCATGAATGACCCAACCCGCAGAATTGACACCCCTGTTAACCGTTAGCATATTGTAGTACAGTTAACATGACATTTTAAAAATAACTAATAACGTGTTGTAATGATTGTGTAAATAATACATTGATCAATGTTGGAATGTTATTTTACCGTCCTTTTATTAATAAAAAAATAATAATTTTTAGTTTTCATAAAACAAAATAGAGTAGAGTAATGAATATCAAACATAATATATTTCCTATCAAACAAGTATTTTAAAATCAACTATTACAAAAATTAAGGTATTAAACGAATACTCAATTAATAATTTTATATGTAACAATATTAATATATAAACAACACCTTCTACGGTTCTACCCATATTATATACACACATTATCCACAAACAAGTTATTTAGACAGAAAGACAAGCATATTTCTTACTGATATGGCTTCACTTCTCTACTATATATTAAACCCTAGACTATATGTCACTTCATACGAAATTTAAAAGAACCCTAGTTGATATACTTACACCCCTTATGGGTTATAATATGCAAGCCGATTTACATCTATCAACTTGTATTAATAAGAAACCTAGGAAGACCAATCTTGTGGCCTAGATTTTGCACATCAACTTGCACTTGCTTTCTGTACTCTCCAAAACTGAAGTTTCGATATACAGAAGGCTCTTCACAACTCTTTATCACCGTATCGTACGACGGGCACAAGAAATACGCTGTCGAATATCTCTCCTCTGTCGGATTCGTCACCACTCGATGTTCCACACTCTTATACACATCATTACTCCATGCCTGATTTGAGGTAGGAAAATCAAAGTTATAGTTGCTAAGTCAAGTGTGTAATGCATGTTTTATATGATAGATCATTGGTAGTACCTGAAAGAGGTCACCGATATTTATGATGAGGGCATCAGGGTTGGGTTTGACTGCAATCCATTGGCCGTCTTTGACCAACTGAAGGCCGCCGACGTGGTCCTGGTGGAGAATGGTGAGGAAGTCGCTATCAGTGTGGGGCATCAAACCGAACATGGAAGAGATAGGGCAGGAAGGGTATCGATTCATTCGGAGATAGCAAGTGCTGGGGACGCAGCTCTCGGTTATGAAGTCCGACTTATGGCCGAGATTCTCTGCTAGGATCTCGGTTAGGGTTTTCGCTAGGTTGGATAGAGTTGCAGAGAATTGCTCCATTGTCAAACTGCAGCTAAAACAATGGAGAATTTGATGGTGGAATTTACAAAGTTATAGTTTTAAATCAAAGGAACCTAGCTAGAGAGCATCATTGTTCGATGATAATCAAAACCCTTTTCTCTTGTTCTTCATTTGGCCCACCAATGCCTAGTACTTATCATCTCGGAAAATCATAGTCATACATATATAGGGTTAATTAAGGGGTCGATAATACTGAAAAGCTATGTAGATATTAACTAGAAAAGCATTCATAAAAAATAAAAATTCACTTTAGGTCATACTAATTAGGGTAAACACCTCAAAAAGCACTTATATTCACACTATGTAATTAAATGGTCACTTCTAAACGGTCACTTATATTTCAGAAATATGACTTTTTGGTTAATCTTATCATACTCAGTAATTTATGATTGACAAATTAAATGTGATTAAATGATTACTAGATGATTTTACCCTTACATTTTATCTTATTCTTCATGTTCATGTCCGAAATATGATTTTGAACTTAAATTTGCGTAAATCTGGGTTCGAAACAAAACTAGATCAATGCGAATGTGGTTTGAAACTGAATCCACAATCGCGGATCTAAGTTTTGTTCGAACCTATATTTGCAAATATGGGTTCAAACTGAACTCCTATTTGCTAATCTAGGTTCAAACTGAACCATTATTTGCATGTCTGAGTTTGAAATGAACCCGAATCGGCATATTTGGGTTCAAACTGAACCTAGATCTGCAAATCTGGGTTCGAAATCAGATTTCGCGTTTGAATTGAGGAACAAGAGATTGAAGATGATGAACATGAATATCATGAACATATAAGGGAAATTGTATTTTAGTTATTTTTTCGCATAAATTTTTTGTTAACCGTGATATTTTGAAACATAAGTAACTGTTTTATACAAGTTTCAACTATTGAGGTAATTTACTCTACTAATTCTTTGAATGGATAATATGGCAAGGTATATTTCAGTATTATATAAGTTAAATATTTACCTGAGACGAGTGCTGCCGGCCTCGGGACGTCTGGAGGCCAAAATATCGGCCAACGGAACATGAAAAGCCTCCGACCACGAGAACTGCGCTGCGCACGTCGCGAAGGGTGTGCCCCAACGGTAACTCCCCGTAGAGAAATTCATGAACTTGTCTTCTCTAACCTTACGCTCGAATGGCTGCTTGAACACTTTGACCTGCTCTCTCCTCATGTTCTCTAACACCTCCTTCAATATTCCATGGTTAACCACCTGAAAGAAACCCCATTCTCTCGAAGCCCTAGCGATCTCCAACTTGCATCTTCTTCTTGCTTCGGCTTCACATGAATTCAAATAGCTCAAATCAATCAATGGAAGCTCACATTCCTTGACTGAGGAACTAACCACGATCTCTTTGCTTTCAGAAGCGTAATCTTTGAGTACTTTAGAGAAAAGGGTCTTGAAAGTCTCATGAAATGGCGGGTCGGACTCCATTACCTATGGTTGATCATCATAACATGGATTAATTAACAGAGATATTCGTAAGGTTTTAGTTTAGGGTTTATGAGGTTTAATAAATATATATACATATAATATACAATTAAAGTATACAGATCAAGACACCACGTAATTTTCATTTGTTTTACTTTGCTACGTCGTCGTGGATAACAACCTTATGCCACTTGATTCGATACTTTCCAACATCTTCTCGACTAAAATTGAAACCGACAAAAGGATGTTCCGTGCATGTATAACTTAGATAAATTTAAGGTTATCTATAAGATTGTTTTTCTAGTACCAATTAGGAAAGTGGGTTAATTTATGACGAAGCTAACATACCTCCTCGACAAGTGTTGCTCTACGACAAACACGTATGTGTTGTGTTGCGTTACGTTACGTTATTAAATTACTAATGTTGTGTAAATAACCCATATATACTTAGCGTTTTGGTCGTTTATATTTGATGAAAGTTTGATACTTTCAGGGGTGCAACACAATATTGCTTATATATATACTGTTGTGAGATTAATTTAATCTAATTCAATGTGAAAATTTAATTTATAAGGTAAATTTATCCGAGTCAAGTTTAAGATAGCCTGGAATGAAACTATCAATGAAGATCCCAATTTCCAATGTTAAGCATATGTATGGGGATAAAATCTTCATATGGTTATAAATATCAGTCCTTGGAGGATAAGATATTTCTTTTGTGATTGCACCAATATGAGTTAAAAACGTGATAACTGTGCCTTCCAATAATTTTCCATTAAAAAATGTGACTAAATACTTCTCAAACTGTCAAAATTGACATTTGTTTTTTCTAAATAACTAGAATAATTTTTTCTAAGGTTATAATTGAATTTTGACTCAATTTGAATTTAACAATGGAGTTCCTAATCCTAATTAAGCCGAGAGGCTCAATTCGAGCACTAATCCGCCCACTGATCTGAGTGAGGATCCTTAATTGAGCCCTACTCGCCTCAAATTGTGCTTTAATTAGAGAATCTCTTGTTTGGGTCCACATTCAAACCAAATTGCCCAAATTTAATAAAGGATATTCATTTGCATGTTGTCGATTAATTTATAAATATCACTTTTGTTAAAATACTATAATACTCCAATAGATTTTTATTTTACATATTTGCCCTTATTAATTTTAAGAGAACTAATTATCAAATTGTACCCATATTTTTTTGTAGTTACCAAACTACAATCCAAAATTGTAAAATATTTTTGCTTCTAGCAAGTTTTGAACAATAATCTCTTACATATTAGTAAAGGTTTTACCACTACACTACTAATTCCAATTGTTATTTTTATATGCTTCAAATACAATTATTGAAGAAATTCTCATATTATTGTATTAAATATCTCATGTTTATTTATTGATGTTATTTAGTAATTAACATATGTTCAACGACATTTGTTTAATTATAATTTTATTTTAATTATGTATCTACTGTATTAATGTTTTTGAAATGGTTGAAAAATAAGTAATATTCTAAATTTAGTATTTATAGGCTACCAGAATACTCATTTTAACTGCGGCATGAAGAGGCCGCAATTCAACTTCAACTCATTGAGGCACAAAATTAGACTCATTTGGGAGCTCATCAAATTCCTCACCCAGACAAGTTTGCCACATTTTAATGAGTTGGTCTGAATGAATACTCAAATTAAAAATTCTTTTTAATTAAGACCTTACTGAATTGGAATTTGGAAATCATTTATAATATTAGTAAAATTATAATAGTTTCATTGTGAAATATGAAAAAAAATACTTAATTAATTTTATACTTAACAATAATTTTGGACGATAAATTAACAAAATATGTAACAGTTTTTAAATATATTGGAGTAATTAAATGGTACATTAACTTTTCACTGTTTGTAACTATATTAATTTATTTTCATATTTTCTGAATTAAATCTAAAGATATATCTATTTGAGGGGACTGCTGATGTGACCCCAAATAGGCAAATAAGGACCAAAGAATAATATATTTGTATGCCATTTCAGTCTCAAACTAATTTTATATACATACAAGAAAGTTCCATAGTTGAAACTTGAAAGTCTAGTTGAAACTTGAAAGTCTAGTAAAAATAAACAAACATTTCTTCTTCTTTCGTTTTTTTATTAAAAAAAAGTCCAACAAATTTTCAAAGGAGAGATTGAAAATGACCCCTCAAAAATTATGACATTTACATGTCACATCAGTGAATGATTTTTCGTACTTTTTTTCGACCACCTAACATTAGAATTATGTTAATATAACCCTGAACTTACATATCCATTAGTCTATCTATAATTAAAGTTTGTTATGTAGTGATCTGTACAACCATGCTTTGGGAAAGAATGTGTGTTTTCTGTGCTTACTTGTGTGTTTTCTGTGCTTACTTGGTTGATCATAAGAGTGGAACCAGTTGATGTTTTCCTTTGCTTGTTTCCCATAATTATACATCTGTGTAGAGTTCCTTCATCTTCCTATGGAAGAAAGAAGGAAGGGAAACAAAACTATCTCTAAGTATATACATACATACATACATACATACATACATACATACATACATACACACATACATACACAAGATTTAATCATTCCATTCTATATATACAATTATACATGTATATATACGTATATTATATATATAAATATATATATAAAGAGAGATAGATTACTCTGCATGGGTAATGCAAAGAGACGTACCTTTAAACTTTCTGTGACTACTAATTCTATAGCAAGCTTAGATATGAGAGTATGGAAGGCTTCGTGACTGCATATGGTTCCCTTAGGTTTCTTCCTCGCTACTTTATAAATAGGAGAAACTCCATGCTTGTTGACATGGTAAGAGAAAGAATAGCTGGTTGTGTCTCTGTTAACTCTACTGAAACCACTCTCATTTCGGACATGTATCCCACTACCTGTTATACTTAGTGTGTTTCACATATATACGTATAGTGTAAATATGGTATAAATACAAAATACTGCATGTAGGTAGATATATAAGTAGAGAGTTTTAACCGTTATAGAGACTTTAATACTATGACACCATATAAATCTTCATAAAACTGTAAAATATTTGATGAAAGTTAATGTATGATTTTATTATCACACAAGATTTAGGTAAAAATAATTAAAAATAAGTTATTTTTATAATTCTTAAGGGTCGTGAATTTTTTACAACTGATTTTAATTTAGGACCATAAGTATTAGAAATGTGATAATGGAGAGGTACTAATGGATTTAACATGTCAGGATATTGAAGGTCTTTAATTAGATACAGACGAAAGAACACGTTTCCCTTGTATCCATCACTAGAAAGCTTCAGGGCGCAGCAGCCAGCAGATGAGGAGGAACGCGTTTACACTGAATTCATCACATGAAAGTTTCGATGGCTCAGAAACAAATAAGTATGATTGACAATAATGCGATACGAATATATACATATAGTGTTCGTAAAAGTATATAATATGACATAATTTTTCTACCGGATTCGTGTCAACACGACAGGTACGATAACAAGATAAATTGTACCGGTAAGTTTGGTAAATTTTATTTTTAAGTATTTTTTTTTAAATAAATCTCATTTAATGACTTTTAAAACTTGAACTAACGGTTTAATCTTTAGGGTTTGTGCATTATACATTAAGGACTTGTAAAATTTAACGTTTGAAATTATAGTTCTTACTATGAACACTTCACTTATTTGATATTAACATATAAGTTTTATATGTAAAAATTAAAATTGACTAACTTATCTTTACACAACAAGATATGAACACATACGAAAAATTGTGTGTCATGTTCATTTTTGTAAATATAGGACATGAGTGTTCATATTTAATAAATTTAACATAACAAACTTATTAATACGTACTATTACATATATTTGTGAAGAAGGTGGACATTTCTTTTGTTTTTTCAATTTAAAATACTTCAAATAATTTACTAATTGTTCTCACTAAGCTACTATTTTCTGAAGAAATAAAAGGGACATACATTTACTCGTTGTCTAAACTGTGTCCACTATCAATATAACCGACAGACGGTCGGATTTTATTTTGATTTCTGAAAAGACCAATTATGTTTTGTTTACTATCTATCTATTTATATATATATATATTAATTTAACTAAAATGTATGCAATTATGACAAATACGTTTTTTTTTACATTTTTTCACTCTTAATGTCAAATTAATATGTTTTGATTGGTTCATGTCAATTATACAATTATCACTTCTAAGTGGCATGCCATGTAAATCACTTTAAAATTCTTTAAAATTTCTCCTTCACTATCAACATAAATTATAAAACCTTAATTATTATTATTTATTTCACACGTATATTTATAATTTTATCTTAAATATATTCTGTATAGAAGTGAAATTTATATAATACTAAAATATATATTCTTACAATGAAATGCATATTAATTAAGAATGCGTTAATTTATTAAATAATAATTTTATCAGTCACTCATCAACATCATGTGCTTTATTATAATTATAATTTAATATAAATTTAACAAATTAATAATAATATGAAGGTAATTTTGTAACATTTTTATATAAGTGTATGAAACTAAGAGAAATCATTAAACCCTAAAAGTGGAATTAAAAGTATTAGTTAGACATTCATATTTTTTTTTACACATTATGTAACATATATATTATATATTTATAAACTTAATATGTTTTATTAAATCACAACTAAATAAATAAATAATTGTCGATATGTTAAATATTACTAATATAATTAAAAAATTACTAATGATTTTAACATTTTTATAAATTACATTAATATAAGTCACAAATATACGAAGAAAGTAACTTAAAATTATTAATGAGCATTGTATTAGTAACTGTTAATATTAATTTTTAATATTTATGCATTTTAATTATTTTTATGAATAAGAGGCTTAATATTAATATTCTATAATATAATTTATAATATTAAAACAAATGAAATAATGTATATTATAAAGAAATACTAGGATTAATATTGTTTATAAATATACTTACTTTTTGATTGAATAATATTAAGTTGAATTTGTTTTAACTAAAATTTTTATATATTTAAAAAGTAATAAATAATTAATAAGTTATACATGTATATTATTTAATTTTGTATTTAATATATAATATATAAAAAATTTATAGCGCAAAGTGCATATAAATTCTCTAATATATTATTATTTTCGGTTTAATATCCGGCATGGATATTGACTAAAGAAAAAGAGAAGAAAAGTTGAAGGGATTCTCTAAAAGTAGAGATAGAAAATAAAATGTTGGAAGACTTGGAGAAATGTGATCCAAATGAATTTATTTTTAAAAAATAAATAAAATATGTGGAAATAATACCAAATGGAAGGGGAAGACTTGGAAGAATATGCACCAATTGAAGGGTCTGAATTCACAAGGCACATGATTTGGTAGTGGACCCCGTATCCTCTGAGGACATGTCGGAAAATACATGGCAGACATCAAAATATATATATTTGGATAAATTACCAATTTCATTCATAAAGTTTGCACACATATTTAAAAAACAAATCAAGGGTTAATTATTTAAAAAGTTACATATGTTTGTCAATTGTGTAGATTGGTTATATATGTTTCAAAATGTAACCAATTGGTTTTGCTTCGTGAATTAATGGTTACAAATGTTTTTCCCAATGTGACTAATTGGTTAATCCGTTAGTGAACCGTCAAATTTCCCGTCAATTTCGCATGTGCGTAACACGTGACCCCTGTTTCTCTAATTTACAACATTTGAAAAGACTCTTATGTCACCTTTCATTAGTCTCCCTCTATTTCCCCCATTACTGTCACAAGAGTGATTCATTGCGATTTTTTGTTGTGAAACTTTCCAATTTTTTCTCCTCTCCCCAAGTGCTCCACCTCTATGCGAAGGCTCAGGCACTTTCTTTCCCTTACTTTTTTTTTCTTCATGCGGAGTTCTATTTTACGGTTTAGGGTTTACAACGGCAAAACGTGTGAGGAGTTGCGGAAATCGCAACTCTCATGGTGGTTCGAAAGCTCCATTTCGAATTCCTGTGCTTGGGAATATATTCTCTGTGTGTTTTTACCTTTGATCATCTATTGTGTTTGATCAATCAAACATTTGAACCACATTTAGTGTTTTTTCCAAAATTGCGATAGACCGTGACTAGAAAAACGTTTTTTTGTGCAAAAGTTGTTCTTCAAGTTGTGGAAAGTAGTATACTTTGGTGTTTTGGTGCATAAAGTTATAATTTTTAGGAAAAAATAGTATTTTTGATGTTCAAGTTTTATCATTTATGGGTTTTTAAGCGTGAAGTTTTCTAGATTTGTGCTTAAATGGTTGTTCTGATCCAGATGTGTGAAGTTTGCTGCATTTTTGTTCCATTTTTTTGGACTTCAGTGTTTGTTAAGTTGTTTCGAAGTTGCTAATTCAGTTTATAATACTTGTTTTCTGTTGCTGAATTAGGAAAAGTTGAGAATACCGATTGTTTCAAGTTACTGCTTAATGACTACCATTGTGACGATTGTTATCCGTCACAGTGGGAAGTGGATTGACAAGGTGGGAACCAAATATACGAGGGTCAACTTGAGCCACTCCATGTCCCATACGAGAATTTGAACTATTACGCATTGACCGGACTAGCTGAAGTGTATTGCGATTTTGTGACGAATGGATCTATACTTTGTTGCCTCATGGTGGAAATCCAAACACTGATAGCCATCACTTCGGATGCCGATGTTAAACCAATACTAAAGTGTTAAGGAACAACGACGAAGATTTGTATGTACGTAATGTCCCTGTTTGATCGAGAAGCTTGTGCAAAGAATCCATTCATGATGCAGCTCCGCAATAAGGTGATAAACAAGACTTGTAGATCATGTCGTGCGAAGGAGCCTGAATTGATTATTGACTGACAACCAACATATAATGAGAAGGGGAAGAAGAAAATGATTCCTAACACATTTTCCGAAATGAGCGATACCATGATCGATGTGAAGAATCTTCTAAATGATTTAAGGAACTTCAAGTTTTCGAGTGACGCTGAAAAGGAAAGTGATGATGATGAAGAAGATTCAGATTTTGTACCGAATGAGGGGGTCGACGAGGACGCTGCAACTACGGATGATGATGCTTAAGTAAGTGAAGAAATGAACAAACATGAGAAAGTACATGCTCCAGGTGCTTATCCGACAAACCTAGAATAAAGCACCCCCACCGAAAGAAAACCCAAAACTGACAGAAAGAGTAAACCAACAACTAAAGTAAACTCCATGTTGGACTGGGAAGAAGCAGGATTTGGAGATGAAGTTAGCGAATGTAGAAGCGACAGTCTAGAAGGTGGAACGAACGCTGATACAATAGAAGACGTGAATACTTTCGAAAAGCGTAGGGTTTATCAACCTGAGACAGATGCCGCACACCTGGAGCTTACTCTTGGGATTTTATTTAGTAGTGTGACCGACTTCAGGAAGGCAATGAGGGACCATGCGATCGTGAATGGGTATGATGTCGATTTTCACGTGAACAACGCAACAAGAGTGAAAATTTATTGCAAGCATAAAGACTTAAGCGTGAAATGACCATGGAAATCAGTTATCTAGTCAAAGACCATCAGTGATATAATAATCACAATATGGGGATGAAATGAGTGTGCGGCAATTTCATCGAAATACTTCGGGATGACCAAAAAGTAAAGGTACGTCAAATCACTTAGTAAAAGATACATGTTAACTGCATGTTTACATAACTTACGATTTTGTTAACTATTGATTAATCCTGCAGAATAGTGTCATTTATGGTGAGATACAACGAAGATTTGGATGGAATGTCAATCGTTACACTGTTAGTCGGGGAGTACGGATGGCAAAGGAGAAGCTAGTCAGCGATCGTATTGAGGAGTATGGGAGGGTTCGTGACTATGCAGCCACACTGATAAAACATAACCCTGGAACCACCGTCCTCGTACATGTAGACTCAGTTTCAAATCCTTTACGACCCAGGTTTGAGAGACTCTATGTTTGCTTGGAAGCTTGTGCAAGTGATCTGAGAAATGGGTGTAGACCTTTTATAGCCATATATGGTTGTTTTTTGAAGAGCCTTGATGGAGGATAACTACTCTGCGTCGTGATAAGAGATGCGGACAGTGCGTTGTTCCCGATTGCATTTGCATGGGTGGAAGCTGGAAACCACAACTTTTGGATGTGGCTTTTGGAAATTCTGGTTAGAGACGTTGGTATGGATAGGATATGGACAGTAATGTCAAATTGACAAAAAGTATGTATCATTGATATGTGATTAAATGATTAGCTTTGTTAATAATCATGTGGATAATTGATGCATCATTGTTCTCTATTTGTGATTATTTCATCATTCATGTTTAGGTAACATTTGTTTAAATGGTTATTTGTAGGGTTTGATACAAGTTGTCCAAGCTATCATACCACAGTGTGAGCATCGATATTGCATGCGACATATCTACCATAATATGCAAGTTAGACGATTGGGAGAATCAGAGGTCAAGAAACGTGTTTGGTCAGCTGCATGTACATATACGTACCCAAGACAGAAATGGCATATGGAATTGTTAAAGAAAGCAAACAAAAAAGCCTGGGAGTTCGTAACAACCATAAACACAACTGCATGGTACAAATATTAGTTTAGGCAGTGTTCTAAAACTAATTTGTTGGTGAATAACATTTGCGAGAGCTTTAACAATAAGATCATTAATGTTAGAGACAAGCCTTCAGTTACACTGGTTGAGGAAATTTGAAAGATGCTAATGCGCGACGCTAAACGACGACATACCGCAGAGAGTCATTCGGGGCAGCTCAGGAGGAATATAGTTAAGAAACTCCTGAAGATGACAACATGGATATGTAGCTATCAAGTATTATTTGCTGCGGACGATGAGTATGAGGAACATGTCATACCGAGTGTTTTGCATAAAACCAATGTTTAGGATAAGACATGTACTTGTGTTGCTTGTGAATTAAGTGGTATATCTTGTGTTCATGCCACTGCCTATTTGTCGTATTCCCATATTCATGAAGTCGCACCATTATGCCATCCATTATATCATAAGCGTGCATACGAACAGACGTATGCAGATGTTATACGCCATATTGGAACGGGATGACTGGGCAAAGATCAACTCTTTACCGGTTAATCCACCAATATTTAAGGCACATTCCAAAATACCAAAGAAAAAACTAGTACGTTCAACCACTGAAGACTCGCACGCAGGTGGTTCAAGACTCGGTAAAACTGACTTAAAACAGTTTTGTTCACGACCATAATAAGTGAGGTTGCTCACAAAGAACTGAGGTATGTAGGTTCTTAACATTTTGGTTTTGTTAGATAGAAACTCCTGTTTTACTCACTGATTTTACGATTTGTTTGATCAGACTTTGCATAGTAAACGACTGTTGCTGCTACTCAGGCTGATGTGACTGCTAGTCAAAAACCCACCACGCGTCCTACCAAAAGAAAGTTACAGACCGATTCACAGACTGAGAGCACACCACCATCGTGTATGCATAGTCGTAGTCCCAAACATGCAAACAAAGTAGTCAGTCATAGAAGACTAATAGTCATGTTCGAAGGAAGAAACAGGAGGTGCGAAAGAAGAAAGAACCGGAGGTTGTTTCACCACAAAATACGCCTGAAGTAGAACCACAATCACCGGTTGTTGTACCTTTACGGACACCAGATGATGAACCAATAGCTATGCATGTTGGTCAACCAAGGAATGCACCAGAAGTTGAACCTGTGAGAACATAAACTGAGGGGTTCATAACTCCAAAAAACGTGTGAGGACATTAGTCGTTAAATCATCATCGGTTAGTATGTCAACACAATTTAAGTCGGTTTACTATAAGTATAATACTAATTATTAAATGTCGTATGAAATAGGCGAAAAAAGTAGACAAGAGAAGAAAGGTGAAAACTTCTCCAAAGACGACTTATGTGGTAATCGAAGATGATGTCGTATGTTCAGCACCAGTCCTATCAGAACAAAAAGAAATCATTTAGTTAGATCTGCCACTGAAAACGTTTTTACTTAAACGGACAAGACAACACAAAATGTCAATGGGTCAGTTTAGATATCCAGGTGACATGCGATATACACAGTAACATTAACGTGAAAGATGTTTTCTGCTTTTGTGAAATATGTTTTATTGTAGCTGGAAATATGTTTTGGGGACTACCAATGTTGTTGTAGTACTCACTTATAGGCCTTGCGAGGTTGAAACTGTTTTGTGACTTGATGTTGAACTTGTTCTGAATGTTTTATTGCAAATGGATGTTCTATGAACCTTATTGTTCTAGATGGATTTATTCATACTGTTACGACACTTTATCCATTTACTCACATTTAAATTGAAACATGCCTAACTATTTAATCACATACTACTCTTACAAGTTCACCTATTTAATCACATTTTAAGAAACCAAACATAACCATTTAATCACATTTTAGGAATACATATGTAAGCATTTAATCAAATTTCAAGTTAGAATGAACACTTTAATTAAGATACTATTCAATGAAACCCATGATGTGAACAACTGAAACCCAGGTTCTGAAGAACATCCGTACAATACATCTTACTGCTTCCATTTCAACAAAATATTCAACAACAAATGCAAATACAACTACTTGTTTCAGTACATTGATCAAAAGTAAAGAACACACAACAGTTAATGCATCATACAACTTCCAAAGGTTTCGATCTACAACAGCTGCAAGAGCTCATGCATTCGCAACTTCATATTTGGGTTGTCCTTCCAAAACTTGAACATGACGTTTCTTCCATAGGGGTACATGGGTGGATCTTCCCATTCGAAAAATCCGCAACCAAGATTTTGTACGGGTTAGACAAGACAAAGAATCAGAAACTAGTAGCATCCATGAATCATAGAAAATTGACGATATTGTTCCAATTAGGGTTCTTACAAAAATTAGTGTTTGTAACAAAAGAAAGTCAAATTGGGAGAATATACTCAAAATTTGTACAATTACCTCAAAATGGGAGCAACCATGGAACATATGACTGAAATTCTTCCAAGTACCCGCAGATCTAACGGAGGAAATATGACCGCAGAAACACAATCTGGGCTTTTACACTACAAGGGAAGAGACATGGAAACTAAAGTGGGAACGAACATACCCAGGATTGATCACGCCAATTGGTGGAGATGAACTGAGTGTTTTCATTGTTCATGGGCATCTTCGAAGTAGGTGAGAATCCAAATGTAGAGGTTCAATTGCTATTCAATTATAATAAAGGAGTTAAGTGCATTTGCGTAATTTCATATGGATTAAGGGTCACGTGCTAGACACATGACTAACTTAACAATGATTTTTGACGATGAACACTATCACAACCAATTCGTCACATTTTAAAACATATGTGACCATTTTGTATAATAGGCAAACATGTGTAACCATTCAAATAATTAACCCAAAAATCATTTGGATTGAGCTCATTTGGATTTTTGATTCAAATTAACTCATTATTTATGAGCGAGTTGATTATAGTTAAGATTTACATTTGTAATTGATTAATAAGGGCTTAATTAAGTCCCAATCAAATTTAGGGTTAAACTAAACCCGATTTAATTTGGTTTGATTGAGCCAAATCAAATTGATGTTCGATTTAGTCCTAATTAAATCATAACTTTGATTGGATCAAAATTTAATTGTAGTTTATTAAAAAGAAAAGTTTAATTGTGATATTTGAATAAGTATTTTGTTATTTTTACAAATTTAAAATATTTTAATTTTAATAATGAACATTTTTAAGAAAATAATTTTAGAAAGATAGAAAGGTCTCTTTCAATAATATAATTATAATCTGTCAAGACTATTATTTGATTTGATTTGCTTACCCTACTTAGCTTGGATTACTCTTATTTAATATCTCCATGTTTTCCATGTTTGTATCTTACATTCCTATTTAAAAGGCGGCTTTTTAATATAATCCCTTTGACAAAAACGTTAGTATTAATCGTAATATTACGAAGCGGTTTAACGCTTTATTATTTAACTAAATGTTTTTTGTTCAAGTTATGAAAATTAAAATATTTTAATATTCTTCGTGGGAGTCCATTTAAATTTTAAACCCCTTACGGGAAAACTAAAAAACAAAGAAAAAACAAAAAAAGAACGTTAGCGTCATTTTTATCCAATCAATCAAGATTTCCATAACATCTCTATATACTTTGAAGCCAATGAATCCCAAAATTTTTAATGAATTCTTAATTATAAAGACTATAAAAAGAAGGTAAGATTTAAGTTCCAGCGCAAATATTAATGTAAAAATAATATAAAGAAAAAAAATCAAATAAAATGTTAAATCAAAATTATATACAATTTTTAGAATTAAAATTATATAATGCAAAAAATTAAAAGATAATTCTTTATTTTGATGTGACTTTTCCCTTGTGATTATGACGAATGTTATAATTTTTTTAAAAAATAAACACTGTGTAAAAATATTTTAAAAAATAAGTATACTGAAAAAATATTGAACAAAATGTATATAAGCGCTACTGGGGGTAACGTTTTTTACGTACGCTACTTTGAGTAGCGTTTTTCAACAAACGCTACTTTGGGTAACGTTTTTCATAATTAAATGTATTAGCTGAGAAATTTAAATATGTACTTTCTAAAAAAAAAATTACAGTGCGTAAATAATTTAATTACGAATTAAATGATGCTAACTAGGCATTAATGTTTTACTTTTAGACTGACCGTATAATACGATATAATTACGTATCGTATTATACGGTCAGTCTAAAAGTAAAAAATTAATGCATAATTAGCGTCATTTAATTCGTAATTAAATTATTTACGTACTTTAATTTTTTTGATTTGTTTTTGAGTAAGTACATAATTAAATTTATCACATAATGCATTTAATTATTTCGGCCAAATTATAAGACAAGCGATGTTAACTAGGTTACAAAATCACTGTATTTCTAATCAAAAAAATTACCCTAGGTAGATAATTGAATTACGACATAAATGACGTTCACTGTGGTCAGTTTCGACTTACAGTGTATGAGTTATATGTTTTTAAGTCAAATTTTCATATCTCAACTTACGACACAGCCTACAGTCAATCCGTAAGTCCAAATTTAATATTATTTTGCATCATTTGAATCGCAATTAAAATATCTACTTACTATAAAAAAAATTTAATAAATACATAATTTTATTTTTAATTAAAATCGAGTCGTCAAAAAACCGTTAAAAAAAACTCTATCCCTAGTAGCGTTTGTTAAAAAACGCTACTCAAAGTAGCGCACGTTGTAAAAACGCTACGCTTATACACATTTTGCTAAATATTTTTTTAAGTATACTTAGTTTTTAAAATTTATTTTTGCACAGCGGTTACTTTTTTAAAAAAATTCCGAATGTTATGCATCATATACTAGGGATGAGCAAAGAGATCACGAAAAGAACGGCCATTTCATAGACCTTAACTAATGGTCTTATCTTATTGATCTTTCTGGTTTGGGCCTTAATTTCCGTTGTAAACCGATTAAGACCACTAAAACTAAATTGGACCGTTGAAACCAATAATTGAGCCATTGACTTATATATATATATATATATATATATATTGGTATGATTTTGACAAAATAAATATAGTTTATATTCCTAGTTAAATTGTTATATCTTAAAATATACTTTAACAAATAAACACAATCGATTTAAAATCAATACCTTTTATTTGCATATTATTATTTTTTATATGTATTTCATTGTTATATCTAAGAATATAAATTTTGTTAAATTGTTTTGTAATATCTTTAGGTGTATTTAGTTTAAAAATAATACTTGTAAAAATGCAAAATAAATAAAAATATAGACCTGTTAAAATATATAGTTCAAATGATCTAGACCAAAATAAAATTGAAAAGACAAAACTTTATTAAGTCATCTTAATGATAATGATTCTAATTTTAAAGATACTTAGAGGATCGAAAATTTTGTTCTCAACCACAAGATAGGAACCGAATATTGCACATCTCTAGCACATATAGAATCAGATATGCATTGGCCAAAAAAAAAAGAAAAGAATCAGATATGCATGTGGCATCTGCAGTGTTGAATTGATGGACACTATTTTCATGGTAGACTTGTTTCAGACATAATAGGTTCAGGTGACTAGCATTACTATAGCTGTGGTTACTCACTCAAATTTAAAGAGAGAATACTTACTATTGGACTAGAACGATATGGTTTGGTGTTCTGGAAGTACGCTCCGAGCTATCTTCAGCTAATAACCTCATGGAGTGGCTGACTGAGATAATGTATGAGTCAAATATCTCTAGGGCGATCTCAAAGGTAAGATGAAATCTGGTCTTAATAACATACGAACACATTTAGAAAGCTAGGTGCAAGTTAGCGTTCGAGAGTAAACTACCGAACCTCGTGGAAGTCACCCAGAGCATTCTACGAGAAATAGATTAATACCAGTAATAACTCTCGCGAATTGTCGAGCCGCAACCGAGACCCGAGACCTGCATTTGGACACCGACGGCATACAAGAGTGTTAAGTTAAACTGCGCATGCATCTTGATGTCCGCAATAAAAAATAAGGGGTGTTGGAGTAGTTGTTTGTGACTCAAACAGAAGAATGATCGACGACATAAACAAACAAGTGAGAGGAAAAGATGTAAAATGCGTGGAAACAATTACCATTTTAGAAGCACTGCACTAGACAACTGAAAGAAGGTGGCATAACGTGGAAGTCGAGACCTGTAACTAATATTATCAATCAAATCCTTAAAAAATGAACTTACTGGAAAATTATTTCGAACCTAAGGCAAATCTTTTACGCCGTGAAAACCAAAAGGAGTGTCATCTGGAGGACGATATCGAGAAAATCAAACGAATATGCGCATTGGATAATTACGAAATCAAGAATGGGGTTGCGTATAAATAAGTGTATTTCACACTCTACAACATCTATTTTAGTTCTTATTGATATAGATTATTGTTAGAGTAATGTTTTAAACTTTATTTCTGAATAAGAAATAAAATATTATATTGATATGGAAAAAATAAAGAAATTAAACCTTCAGATTATAACATAGTTCAAATAATAACTTACTAAATTAGTAGTAAATATTTTTTATATATATAGCTACAGATAATTTTTTGTATTTTATTTATTATCAATAAATATTTTATGGAATAGGGAACATGTGCAGTGACAGAACTTTACATTGATAGCGATGGTTCAGATTTACTAAGTCTGTACGTACATACAGTCTAGGGTTCACTATGGCCTCCATGTTTACACTCATGAAGCAATTCATAAGGTTCAAAATGTTTGAATATTTGAGTAATATAATATGGTCGGTCCACGTTAGACCTTTGTAGTTCGTATTATACAAAATTAGTTAATAGATAACTCGTTATGAGACTAAATATACGTACCTAACATATCATTCTCATGTTAAGCAAATAACCTATCGAATTAGTATTATATATAAACTTATCTTTGATAGTTGTTGATTCAATTACCATTGTACTTCTTGAGTTCCAACAACAAATCTCTGCAATTAGAAATTAATATCATAAGTGGTATATCCTTGTTAGATTCTTCCACAATCAAATATCTTGTTTCTTTGAACGAATATTCCACATATTAATAAAAAGTATTTTAACTCTGGCAAATTAGATGGTTGACTTGGATTTGACATCCTTATCTATATATATTTTATTATAAATTTAAGTTCTTAATGTATAAATTAAAAATCTAACTGGTTTGTTAAAAATATTAGGTTATTGTAAAAAATTTACAAAAATGAAAAAGGATTCATTGCTAAGAACAAGAAGGAGTTTTTTTTCCAAAAAGTAGGCACTGTGCCAAATAAATTTGAAAAAGTAAGTATACTGAAAAAATATTTAGCAAAATGTATATAAGCGCTACTGGGGGTAGCGTTTTTTACAACGTGCGCTACTTAGAGTAGCGTTTTTCAAAAACCGCTACCCAGAGTGGTGTTCTTTTTTTTTTTTTTTTTTGCTTTTTTACGTTTTTTGACGACTCGATGTTTAATTAAAAATAAAATTATGTATCTGTTAAAAAATATTTAAAAAAATTGTAATAAGTAGATACTTTCATTGCGATTCAGATAATGCAAACAATATTAAATTTGGACATACGGATTGACTGTACACTCTGCCGTAAGTTGACATATGAAATTTGCCTTAAAAAATATAACTCAGACTCTGAAAGTCGAAACTGACCACGGTGAACGTCATTTATGTCGTAATTCAATTATCTACCTACAGTAATACGATACATAAAAAAAACTCTACATACGATACAAAAACAACAAAATAGTGTTTTAAACAGTAAATTCATTGTTTTATAGTATCGTATGTAGAGTCTCTTTTATAGAATTTGTTACAAGATTTTCGAAATCTACAAATTATCACAATCTCTCACTCTTCTTCTCCCACTTTCTCTTGGTTCTTGCACTTCTACCTTGCATATCAGAACACTCCCATATAGGAGATGTTCTCTTCAACTGCATGGAAGGAATGTGAGTTGTTCATCCTTGCATGCTTCTACACATGGAAGAAAGTGGATTGATCCTCCTTTCATGCTGCTTGCATGCTGCCACTAGTGGAAGGAACGTGGGTTCCTTGCATTAATGTCACTTGGATGACCTTCAACAATCACCCCTCCACCCAAGTGTGTCATACTAGTTTGTTTGCAAATTGATTCATTCTTCAAATGAATCCACCTCATTCTTTGACATGAGAGATTTCTTCCATCGAACATGCTCCAATGCACCTGACGGTGCTCAACAGTGTACAATATTGATCAAGTTCAAACAGTGTTGAAACTTGATTCATGTGACGACCTTCGTCAACATATCTGCTGGATTATATTCAGTGTCAATCTTCTGAAGTTTGATGTCATCTTCTTCTAATATTTCACGTACAAAGTGAAATCAGACATCTATATGTTTTGTTCGAGAGTGATAAACTTGATTCTTGGTCAAATGGATTGCACTTTGACTGTCACAGTAAACGGTAACATGTTGCTGCTCAAAGCCCAATTTTGTTACCAATCCCTGTAACCAAATAGCTTCTTTCACGACTTCTGTTACAACCATGTATTCAGCCTCAGTTGATGATAGTGCAATTTTTTACTGCAAAGTTGATCGCCAACTAACTGGTCCTCCAGCCATAGTGAACACATAACCAGTCGGCGATTGGCGTTTGTCAAGATCACATGCATAGTCTGAGTCAACATATCCAGTTACTAGACTATCTACACTCTTACCGAACCTCAAGCCAACATCTACGGTCCCAACAATATACAATAGAATCCACTTAGCCGCATGTCAATGGATCTTTCTAGGATTATGCATATAGCGACTAACTAAGCTAACAACCTGAGAGATATCAGGTCATGTACACACCATGGAATACATTAAGCTTCCAACAACACTTGCATATGGTACATTCCTCATGTAGTCCCGTTCTTCGTCAGTTTTAGGATACTGCAATGCACTGAGCTTAAAATATGAGGTCAAAGGAGTACTCACCGACTTCGTCTTCGAGTCGATGTTCAAGCGTTGCAGTATTTTCTTCAGATACTGCTTCTGAGTAAGGTGAACTGTACCTTTCATCCTCTTACTAAGATTTCTCGACCTTACGCGAACATTTTCGCGGTGTTGTTTTCGAAAGAAATCCTTGGGTTCACCTCAGTCTTTGTCTACTTTGCCTTCAGTGCATTTGCGCCATCGCATTGTGCATTACTCCCTCGCCTTCGACGACTCTTCTTAGGTCCAGAGGATGGCGCCACCAGCACCTTAGCCTTAGGTCCAGTGACCTTGGGTTTGTCCTCTTCAACTCAATGTGTCTTCTAACGTGTTCAAAGGTAGTGAGGGTCTTAGAATGAGTTATTTATATTTTCATATGTTTCTAGGAGTTAGGAAAATAGCGGATTATGACATGGATTTTCTGCTCATCGGTCATTGATTGACCGTTCTCCTTGAGTTTCACGATCATGTTGGCCATATGCCTCAGATGCTATCTCGCAGAGTGCTGAGGATTCATCATGTATGAATCAAACTTAATGTTGAGTGAGCATAACTGAGCAGTCGTATAGAACCATTTCTAGCTTGCAAAGTATCCCACAGCCCTTTAGCCGTGTGTTAAGCTCAAACTATAAAGGACGTCGTCATCTACCGTACTCAGCATCATGGCACACGTCTTAGCATCATTAACCTCCCACTCAAATGGAAAGCCCTATGTTGATTCGTTATTCCAGAGTCAGGTCTTTTCATAATGTTCTTGATGGGTTAATGGACTTCTACATCTTTATACGCTTTCTTCAGATTTTATAGATATCACTGTTAAGTCTAAGACCTTTGTCCAACTAATCGATGATGTTCTTCATGGCAGCCTAATTTCTCTAACTAAATAAAATTCTAATAGGATCATTGAGACACAAGAAATAATGTTCTATTGCATGTAAAAGACAAGTCTCAGATCGATAGGACAAACTTGAGAACATACTTAAATCCGGAGGACAACCCTAGCTATGCCGAGGAGCACTCCCCGTTTCTAGGCATGCCCTAAAACCACTACTATCAATTGAAACACAGTATATACCAACGGTCTTTCACATACTATAGTCGAACATATCGCACTAAACCAAAGTGTGACTCTTACACAAAACAATCGTCCTAGCATTATTCAAGGAAATTCGGAGAACCTCGCAGTCTAACCCACTGGTTCACACTCAGGAACATTTTCCTAGGTGTAGTTCGTACTCATCCAAACTTCTAAAATGCTACTAAAGACAATCCTAAAGGTTTGCCTCTATGCTAAGCGAAAACTAGATCTACCTATCTAGGTAAAGTAATACATGCAAGCAAATAAACAAACCATGCATGTCAATACACACATATATATATTGATACATTTCAAAAATAAATTAGTTTGGAGCTAATTTATAATTTTCAAAAATTTGAGGATCAAAGTCACCCTAACCAAAAGTCTGGGGATAAAAATCATCATGAATAAAAAATTTGGAGACCAAAGCTCAACAAATAAAAATTCAGGGACTAAAGTCTCAACAAACAAAAGTAATTAACATGTTAGACCAATTTTCACACAGTATCACTGGCCGACCTCACCCTACTCTCAAGCGACTGGAGTTGTGGCCACGAAGGTTGTGGCCCCGCCTGAGGTGGCCGCACCCACAAAGGCTGGGGGCCCGTTTGAGGTGGCCACAGCCACGAAGGTTGTTGCCCCGTCTGAGGTGGGCACAACCACGAAGGTTGTGGCCCCGTTTGAGGTGGCCACACCCACGAAGGTTGTGGCCCCGCCTGAGGTGGCCGCAGCCGCAGCCACGGTAGTAGCCACAAAAGCCGTTGTCGCCGCCCCTGATTCAGCCTCGGGGTGGTGGTTTCTGCGGATGGGGCTCGTCGCGGTCACGACTGACCGCGGTGGAGATTTTCCTGAAATTCGACAATTCGGAAACCAACCTACTACGACTCTGATACCAATGTTGGAATGTATGGAACATGCAATTTCTTTGGAAAATCTGCAGCAAAGATGTAGAAGTGCCTTGTTTTTCATTTAATTCAGGAATGAAGTGAAAGCTAAAACTTCACAATATGCCAATAATGAACTAACTCTCACCATTCCCGCAAACATACAATCAAGGCTCCAGAAATCCAACGAATAATCATAGTCTTGAAGAGTGAGTGATTCTTTCCCTATTGTCTTGGGTGAAACCAGATGTTCCACTCCTGTGCGATTCAATCGACAATGAAGTTTGTTGTTTCTTGTGCGTCCGACTCTAAAACAATGTCATTAAGATCTTGCTAATACAAGTCTATACACTCTTACACACGTGATAAAATGATCTTCAATTATTAGTTGACAATCATACACACGTGATAAAATGAAAACATTATATTAATTCGATTTCTTGCGGGTAGCGTAAGCGATTTGTAATGTATATATATATGATCGATCATCACAAAAGCAGTGGAGGATCCATCGTACTATTGCACGGGTTGGCCATTGCCCTCTGAATTATTAAAAAGACAACTTATTCACAAAATTCTAGAATATAAAATTTGTATTAGGGTTGTACATTTGTTGCACCCCGTGAACAAAAACAGACCCCAAGAGCATCTGAAAATGAAAACTGCGTGTATGTCGTGAAGTCATTAATGGAGATTCTTTTGCTAAAGTAGAAACAGTTTATACAAGTTTTATGGATGAAATAAAGCAATTTACAAATAATTTAAGAGTTTTCATGATAAATTTCTAATATTTAGCCACGTCAAACTACGGATAAATTTATATTATATAATATCATGTCATTTAATAGAATATTAGTTTATTTTATTTTTTATAAATAGAGATAGATATAGATTTATTTACTTTTATTTATTATAATATTATCTATCTAAATATTATGATAAACAAGTCATAAATTTTTAAATGGTAGTTTAATTTATGAATTATTTTTTATATAAAAATATAGATAGATTTATATTGACATATAATATTATATAATTTAAATTTACGTATGTTATTGTAACAAATTAATTAATAATAGAGAACAGAAGATATTTTAGTATATTAATTTACATAAATTTTACACAAAAATGTAGATTAATAAGTTATAGCCTAACCTTTCTTTAAATAAAATTATACACAGCATACGAGTTAACAAGGGTATATTCTTGAGTACTAGCTATATTTAGCTCATTTTCTTATGGTATTTGTTTTTATTAACGAAATAGATTATTAGGTTAAAGCAAACCTATAAATTAAAAAAGTTGAAATTAAACGGAAATATAAGAATAAAATTGTATAAACATTATAAATCGTAATATGGCAGAAGATATATTTCTAGTACAGTAGACATTTTGTAGTTGAAGTAGACATTTGCAAAAGATTTTATTAAGTTTATGTAGCGGTAAAGTAATTAACAAAACTTAATAGAAAAAAAAGGGTATGCCATGAATGCGTAAGTGATTATTTAGAAGAAGAGTAATCTGATGGGGTTTATAAGGGACGCCTTATTATTTAAAACCTTCATATATCACTGACCTAAAACATAATCTTATTGATTTATACAACCCATTCATGTATAGCGTCGCCTGTTAATATGAGCCTGTGGCGTCAGTCTATACGAAGGCGTCGCCTAGGTAAGGTCTGGATAATGCCGCATTAATTGAAGGTCTGACAGCATTAAATGAGATTAAATATCTCCGATATTTAAGGAATAAGGACTCCTGTCCCATCAGAAGGTCAGTTTGACCTCAGTTAAACTGATTAACCAGGGTAAGAAGGAAGCACTGTTCATCAGGTTAAGTGAAGGCTATAAATAGCAGACATTCATTATCATTTATTACAGTCTGATTTTTCACCACATCTACATAAAAGCTCTCAAAAGTCTTAGAACTGACTTAAGCTTTGGAGTGGAATAAACGGGTCAACCCGAAGCCTTTAATTCTACGCAGGTCGACCCGAGAAGAGCGACGCCTGTAGCTGAAAGAAGTTTTACAGGATCCAACATCTGGCGCCGTCTGTGGGAACCCTTGAGCAAAATATTGCCATGGCTCCTACCAATACACAAGCTAAGAAAACGCAGCAACCGGAGGAAGGGAGTTCCCTCCACAATCTTCAACAACACCTGACGCCTTCTGCTTTTATGCCGAGGCTTCGGGACAATTCAAGGGCGTCGCACCCAAGTGCTTCGGCCCCAATAGGAGCTCCAGCTAGAGTACTGTCGCGTCCACAGACTCGAGCGCCGCTCCTACCCGCGCAATCCCATATAGCCTCTTCTGGAGGAAGAGCGCCTTCAGCAGTCCCCACTGTCCAAGAGGTCGTTACGCCAGCACTTATAACTGCGATAGACGATCTTCTAAATAGAAGAGAGCTCATGGCTGTTGCTCGTGCAGCTCGTCTTAACGAGCACCACCGCACGAATGAGGCGACATTAGAACCTCGGGAGGTTCCCGTAGTAGGACAACCTATTAAAGCGGATCCCTCGCCCAGAAGCGTTGATGCAGGGCCAGCCCCAGTAGTAATGGCTCCCCCTCAAACTGAGGTAACCCTGGATAAAGTGATGGAGCTTATTGCTGATTCAAAAAAGGAAGATACGGGTAAAGTCATGCTGGAAGCAAGAGATAGGGCATCGCACCCTTTTACGAATGAAATTTTGGACGTAGACATACCATCCGTCCCCATCCCGAGGATTGATGTGTATAGGGGGGAGGGTGACCCTGTGGAGCATGTTCAAACTCATGAATCTTCCCTATTGGGAAGGTCAAAGAATGAAAAACATTGCGCAATACTCTTTCCTTCAACCTTGAGCGGCGCCGCCTCTCATTGGTTTTTTGGGTTACCCAAGGCTTCAGTTACGTTTTGGACGGACTTGAAGGAAAAGTTTATCATCCAGTACATGGGTGGTAGGCAATTTCTGAAAAGTGTGGGCACTTTGGACCACATTCGACAAGCAGGAGATGAAAGTTTGGGAGATTTTTATAAGCGCTTCAATCAGGCCCTAGCCAGTATCGACCAGGTTATCACAGGAGGTGAGACCATTCGAGCTTTTGTTAGAGCATTAGGGCAGAGAGGATCAGCTTTGCATGATAGTTTAAGCGTCATTCCTATTCACACTCTATCTGAGCTGGCGGCGAGGGTTAAGTCATATATTGACTTGGAGATAGCCCGCGAGGGAAGGAAATCTTCTAAGGACCTTCGAAAGGAGATACAGGAGGGAAAAAAGCCAGAACAAAAATCGCAAAAAGGTCGTCCCCAAGACGATAGGCGAAGTCATCCTCAGGAGGACAGGCGACGCCCCAATATCCCGCGGCCACCACGAGAAGTTTTCGAGACTTTCACGCTCTTAAACCAGGACATTTCGGTAATCCTCAGCGAAATGGAGAAAAAGGATTTGGCGTCGCCGCCATTACCCCGCAGGTCAGGAGGACCTATGGGCCCTTATCACGAACAGTACTGTCGATATCATCGAAGTAAGGGGCATAACACTGATAATTGCAAAATCCTGAAGAGAGATATTGAGACGCTCATCCAAAAGGGGCTCCTCAAGAACTTCGTGGCAAAAAGGGATCGTAGTCCTAGCCCACGAAGGGACATGAGGGTGTCGCCCAAGAGGGAAGGATGAGATGAGGGTTCAAGAGGCAAGCATGGACATGTACGAGTGATTAGTGGCGGGTTTGCTTCGGGAGGAGAAACTAGTAGTGCTAGGGAAGTATACGCTACTCAGTTATCTGGGACCTCTAAAGCAGGAAAACGTCCTAGATCACCGAAAGAAACCGATATTACTTTCAAGGAGGATGAGATGAATCATGTGACATGCCCTCATGAGGACGCATTAGTCATCACGACGGAGATTGCTGGATATGATGTAGAGCGAGTACTTATTGACTCGGGAAGTTCAACGGATGTCCTTTTTCTCGAGGCATTAAAGAAAATGGGACGGAATGAAAAAAACCTGAAAAAAGTGAACTTCCCACTTTTAGGCTTTACTTCAACTCCAACCTACCCGGTAGGAGCCATCACCTTACCGGTATTTTTGGGGGAGGGATGGAAATCTTTGACAATAGATGTTACTTTTGTCGTGGTCGATGCCCCTACTGCGTACAACGTAATTTTGGGACGGTCCACATTGAATCCACATCGTATGGTTCATTCAAATTATCATCAACTCCTAAAATTTCCAACGCCTCATGGAATAGGAGTGGTAAAAGGCAATCAACCGGGGGCAAGGAATTGCTACGTACAATCCACCAGGCATCGAGTATTGAAAGGAATGGAAGCCCTATCTATCCAGGCAGAGGAGGATTTGAGAGAGGGAAAGGTTCGTCCAACACCAGTGGAAGAACTGGTAAAAATATCGATAGACGGTCCTGAAAAGGTCGTCCAAATCGGGGCGACGCTTCCAGAAGAGCAAGCTACGGTCCTGAATTTCGAGAACTCTTTGCCTGGAAATCGAGTGACATGCCGGGTATAAGCGAAGAAATAATAACTCACGAGCTCAACATTGATGCCAGTATCAAACCTATCGCGCAGAAGCGACGACCGGTGGGAGAAGAAAAGTCCATTGTCATTCGACAAGAAGTGGCAAAGTTGATTGAAGCTCGATTCGTTAAAGAAATCAGATTCCAAACATGGGTCGCAAACCCTGTCTTGGTAAAGAAGACTACGGGCAAATGGAGAATGTGTGTCGACTTTAGGGATTTAAACAAGGCATGCCCTAAAGATTCATATCATTTGCCGCGAATTGATCAGCTGGTCGACGCCACCTCAGGGCATGAATTATTGAGCTTTATGTATGCCTATTCAGGATACAACCAAATCAAAATGGCAGCACGCGACGCTCATCATACAGCCTTTTATGCAGATAGTAATATATATCACTACACCGTCATGCCTTTTGGACTCATCAATGCGGGGGCCACCTACCAAAGGATGGTCAACAAGCTCTTCACAAGCATGATAGGGGTAAACATGGAAGCTTATGTCGATGATATGCTGGTGAAGTCTATCAAAGGCGTCGACCATACAAATGACCTTAGGAAAACTTTCGAAGTCATGAAGCTTCATCAGGTGCGGTTAAACCCCGCAAAATGTGCTTTTGGGGTCCAGTCTGGAAAGTTTTTGGGATACATGGTGAGCCAGAGAGGAATTGAAGTCAATCCAGAAAAGCTAAATGCCATTGAGGGTATGAACAGTCCCACATGTCACAAAGAAGTACAGAGTTTAAATGGAAGATTGGCGGCGCTAAGCCGATTCCTATCCAAAGCTGGAGACAGATCTCTACCTTTCTTTCAAGTGTTAAGGGCCAATAAAAAATTCGAGTGGACATCAACTTGCGAAGAAGCCTTCCAAGAGCTGAAGAAGCATCTTCGAACACTACCTCCACTGGCCAAACCAGCAAGGGGCGACGCTTTAGTTCTTTACTTAAGTGTTAGTCCAGTGGCTGTAAGCGCTGTTCTTGTAAAGAACATAGAATCAGGTCAGGTGCCAGTTTACTATGTATCTAAAGTTCTTTCCAAGGCAGAAATAAACTATGTAGAGGTTGAGAAGTATCTCTTTGCGTTGGTAGTTTCGGCTAGAAAGCTTCGCCCCTACTTCCACGAGTATGAAATCACCGTATTAACTAATCAACCACTAAAACATTTTCTTCAAAAACTAGATGCATCTGGAAGGATGATAAAGTGGGCGATAGAGTTAAGTGAGTTTCGAATTCAATTTGCTCCAAGGACAGCTATCAAAGGTCAAGCTTTGGCAGATTTCATAGTGGAGACCACACATGACCAAGAAGAGGCGTCGCCATCATCAAACTTCCTGCCCCCACTCAGTATAGAAGAAACTTCCGCTTGGAAGTTGTATACAGATGGATCTTCATCCATAGAGGGCTCAGGAGAAGGATTGGTGTTAACTCCACCAGATGGAGGGGAATCTCTAAAGTATGCCCTGGTTCTGACCTTCAGGGCTACTAACAACGAATCTGAATATGAGGCGTTGATTGCGGGCCTAAGAATAGCCAGGGGTATAGGCATCACATCTATTAAAGTATACTGTGATTCCCAACTTGTGGTTAATCAAGTAAAAGGGGAGTATGCAGCCAAAGGAAAAATGATGAAAAAGTATTTGAGTGAAGCCAAAATTCTGACTGAAGGGTTCACCAACTTCGAAATAAACGCCATTCCAAGAACAGAAAATGAAGAAGCTGATGCATTGATTAAATATGCTTGGCAACATACTTCCTTGAAGGTCCATTTTGTTGAGGTTATTTCATCTCAAGGAAACTATGAATGTTTTAACATTCAGATGGTTGATACATGGGTGACGCCTATAAAGACATACCTGGAAACAGGGATTGAGCCATCAGATGAAGCAGAAATGAAAAGAATGAAACGTATAGCCCCTAGTTATACCCTGATTGATGGTATCCTTTATAAGAAAGGATTCTCAACGCCATTCTTACGATGTGTTACCCAACAGGAAGCTACTATTATTCTCAGAGAATTACATGAAGGGTACGCTGCTTGCCATGAAGGGGCTAAGTCTATTATAAGAAAAGCCTTGAATCACGGGTACTATTGGCCAACAATGACAAAGGAAGCAGATGAAATGATAAAGAAGTGTGAATCATGTCAAAAATACACTCCAAGAATTGGGCGTCCATCGTCAGAATTAATTCCTATGCGCGTCGCCTGGCCATTTGTGCAATGGGGAGTCGATTTGGTGGGTCCATTTCCCAAGTCTAAGCAAAAATGTTACCTTATAGTAGCAGTGGATTATTTTTCAAAGTGGGTGGAGGCCAAAGCATTGGCGTCGACTACTGAATTCCAGGTGATAAAATTCTTGAAATCTAAAATTATATCCAGATATGGAATCCCGAGTATTCTAGTCAGTGATAACGGTCCTCAATTCGCGGGAAGAGAACTAAAATGCTTTTGCGATGAATTGCATATTGAGCATCGCCATGCCTCAGTAAGACATGCGCAGACAAATGGGCAAGTAGAAGCGGCAAATAAAGTCATTCTCAATGGTTTGAAAAAACGCATTGATGCCTTGAAGGGAAGATGGACCGATGAATTGGACAATGTTCTATGGTCCATCAGGACAACACCAAAGATATCCTCAGGAGAAACACCATTTGGATTAGTTTATGGTTCAGAAGCGGTGGCTCCTACTGAAATAGCGGTTGCATCACATCGAGTAATACATTTTGAGGCGGCGCCTAATGATGATCAAAGGCGCGTCGACCTTGATTTAGTGGAAGCTAAAAGATGGATATCTGATGACACTCAAGGAAGGATGAGGTTGGCCACTGCCAGATATTATAATCGACGAGTTTTATCTCGCCAATTTTTCGTGGGGGAGATGGTATGGAGAAGAAACGAATTCTCACACCTGGATAGGATGAATAAACTATCTCCAAAATGGGAAGGGCCTTATAAGGTCGTCGTTGTCCATCACCCTAACGCATATGTCTTGGAGGATGAGGAAGGGAGAAGGTTAAAGAATACTTTCAATGCGGAGCATTTGAAAAAATTCTATGCTTAAGATGTAATTTGTAATATCATTATAAATATATCAAGTGTTTGAATATTATTGATGAGTATTATAAGTTACTAAAGACATCGATCTAATGAGTTAAAGATCAATGAAGTCGACGCCATAAGAAACATGTCTTGATTTCATTATAATAATAATGTCTTACAAGATAACATGTTTAAAGGCTAAACTATATAGACAAAAACTGAAAAATACTAAAATCTTCAAGTAGTCTTTGGAGAAGGATTGCTTATGGAAGGACCTTTAGGTGGAAGGGTGCTAGGTGCGAGCGCCGCTTTCTTTTGGCCAGCTCTGGTTGAGACTGTGCTGCTAGGCTCCGGCGCCGCTCTTTTCTGCCCAGCCTTAGCTGGAATTGTACCACCGGTACCTGGCGCCGCATCAGATTTCTGACTTGCCTCAGCCTCCATATTTTGCTGTTGCATCTTCAGGAACGCTTGGAAGCCCTTTACTTTCTCCACGGGAAAGTCCGGCTGAATCCCATGAATCTCAATGATCAACCTCCCATAGATACGGATGATCTTGGCGACCAAATGTCTCTCAGCAGCCTCATGAAAGGCAGCAGTCTTCTTGAAAGACTCCACCGCCTCGACCTTGGCAGTCTCTAATTGACGGAGCGCCACCTCCTTTTCCTTCTGACTAGCTTGAAGTTGAAGAAAAGCAGCCTCTTTATCCTTTTGAGCGGTCTCAGCTAATAGAAGCGCCGCCTCCTTCTCTTGGGTTAAGGAAGACAGGTTCTTTTCAACCGCCTCCTTTTCCTTTACCAAAGAGGACAGACTCTTCTCAGCTCGGCGAGCATTCTCCCTATTTTGGTTTGAAGTTTGCTCGCATTCTGCTAATTGATTGGCAAATTTATTTGCCTTCTCAATAGCAAATCGAGCCTTGTCGATGGCCCCATCTTTGAGTTCAATCTCTTCGCCCAAACGTTGGCGAAGAAGGGTTGTATCCTCCTCGTATTTGGCTTTCTCTTTCAGCCACTCAGCTCTTTCCTTTTCCAGATGCGCCGCCTTAGCCGGCCTCACTGCATTATCCTCCATAGCAGCACATTTATGGGCTAAATGCACGGCCAAGGCGCCAACTTCAGTCTCCGTAGCCAAAAGCTGTAGGAAAATGATTAGACCAATAAAAGAGGAAGGATAAATAAAAGAGGAAGGATAAATAAAAGATGAGATAATAAAAGCTTACAGAAGCGACGGATGTGAGATGATTCTTTACAGCCTCTTCGACCCACTGAGGATCGAAGTAGAGTTTGCGACGATCACCTGGAAGAACTGACCCGCTCACAATACGTAGAGCTAGGTCGGATTTAGGAGGGGCTCCTTCAGGAAGTCTTGCATGAAGGGATGTTCCTTCCGGAATACTCATACCTTGCAAGCGACGCCAGGGGTCCCAATCCATCATGCAATTCTCAGCCACTGGGGTTTCATACAGGTGTCGCATCAAGTCAAATTCGGGACCTTCAGTAGGACCCAAAGGAGGATTCACTGGCAGAACATAAGCAGGCGCTGGAGGCGTCGCTGGTCTATCAGATGCCTCATTGATTAAAGGCTGTTCAAAGTGGGATGTTCCCATTTCAACAGATGGCTGAACGGATGATATAGGAGATTTGGGCGAAGCCCTAGGTAGAGTATTGCCTTGAGGGGAGGAAGATCTGGCAGGAGGGGCTTGTCGAAGCGGTGAGGGATCAAGGGTAGAAGAAGAAAGTCTCCCCACCTCGGGCGACGCTGTACACATAAACAGTTAGCTAAAGCCAATATTAAAAAACAGATTCTTTAAAATAAAAGAATACCTGATGGCGGCGCTGTATCCTCAGTACTTTCATCCAAAAATATAGTTTTGGATGGGTCGACATGGCTACTCTTATCCTTCTTAGAGCGACGCTTGGTCGTTCCTTTAGCCTCGGCTGTAGCTCTAGCCTTATGCTTCTTTTTGGATGGCTCTTCTTGAATTGGTGGAAGAACACCAGTCGCCGCCTGGACATAGGATCCAGAAGTTTGAAATAAATAATCGAAATCATCATCATCATCTGCAAAAGCAAAGAAAGGATTAGAAAAATACCCAGGCAATCTCTGGTGGAGGATTTGATGATTTTAAGGCGGCGCTAGCGATCATAGCCTCTGTTGCATCTTTAGATACGAAGGAGAGTCGCCCCTTTGAGTGTGCTACGTAAATGAGGTTGAGGGTGTCGAGATCCTCCTCGGTATATTCGGTGAAGGAAGGCAAGGGATCAGTCCGAGGATTCCTTAAAGACCAGGCGACGCCCCCAAAGAAGAAAAAATACTTGCTTTTCCAATTTGAATTGGAGGATTTAAAACCGCTAACCAAGGGTTTTTTGGCATTCCAAAATCAAGGGTTTTGTCCTAGGCGTCGCACGTTCCAACCTTTTGACTCGGGAAAACGAGTTTGAAAGAGAAACACGCCAAAGGCGTTGAATTGAAGACGATAAAAAGAGTGAAAGAGGGTTAAAGAGTATGGCCAGTTATTTTCAAAACAAAGGATGCTAAACCCTACCCACATACGAATGGCGTTGGGAGTCAACTGGGTAGGGGTGATTCCGTAATACTGGCATAGTTCTATAAGGGAGTCGCAGAAGGGGAAGCGAAACCCTGCCTCTATCTGACTAAGATAGATTGTGGCCTCATCTTCTCCAGGGAAACATACCCGGTCGTCACCTGATGAGTCAGGGATGGGGAACCGGGGTCGATCATCATTACTCATACCCGAGGTTTCGACAGCCCAATTGAAGTTTTTTCGAGAAAGTTGATTTGGTTTAGGATCGATAGAAGGAAGAGGAAAATTGAGAGTCTTACTAGAGATATTGTGGGAAGACGCTATCACTTTCTTCAACAAATGAACTTCAAATGGCGTTACTCGACAACGTGCAATGGTGGCGACGCTCCTCTTCCAGAACCGATTCAGTTTTTAGAGAGAGAAAGTAGAGAGAAGGCAGAGCAAAAGATTCAAAAGTATTGAAAAGAAAGGGACCACTCCTATTTATAGTGGACCCATGAAAAACCAGCAATCATTGCAACGGTAACTGAAACATCACTTTTATTTGACCATTGGATTGAAACGGAATTCGAAACGTTGTACCGTTAGATCTCAACGGTCACTTGGATTGCTGACGTCATCTTACTGTTACATTGAAAACGCAAACAAAACCAAAAGTAGCACACAATGTGGACCGTTGGATCAGTAGAGATCACACGGATAGCCAAGGCCAAAGAAACGGTTTCATTTTTGAAACAAATTCAATTTTGAATTCCACCGCCAAAACATTATGGAATTCCCGCCATTAAAGGCTCATCGACGCCTGAGGCTCATCGATGCCTGTGGCTCATCGACGCCTATAAAATTCCAGGTGTCAACCTGGGAAAATTAAAGGCTCATCGACGCCTGAGGCTCATCGACGCCTGTGGCTCATCGACGCCTATAAAATTCCAGGTGTCAACCTGGGAAAATTAAAGGCTCATCGACGTCTATGAAATATCATAGATGAGCGACGCCTTGAAAAATGAATCCAATTGAGGCAGATTAAGACTTCCATAAAGTCGCACTCAGTGAGATTCTATCCAACCAGGACTGATACTCCTACTTGGCTTAGGGGGCAGATGATGGGGTTTATAAGGGACGCCTTATTATTTAAAACCTTCATATATCACTGACCTAAAACATAATCTTATTGATTTATACAACCCATTCATGTATAGCGTCACCTGTTAATATGAGCCTGTGGCGTCAGTCTATACGAAGGGGTCGCCTAGGTAAGGTCTGGATAAGGCCGCATTAATTGAAGGTCTGACAGCATTAAATGGGATTAAATATCTCCGATATTTAAGGAATAAGGACTCCTGTCCCATCAGAAGGTCAGTTTGACCTCAGTTAAACTGATTAACCAGGGTAAGAAGGAAGCACTGTTCATCAGGTTAAGTGAAGGCTATAAATAGCAGACATTCATTATCATTTATTACAGTCTGATTTTTCACCACATCTACATAAAAGCTCTCAAAAGTCTTAGAACTGACTTAAGCTTCGGAGTGGAATAAACGGGTCAACCCGAAGTCTTTAATTCTACGCAGGTCAACCCGAGAACAGCGACGCCTGTAGCTGAAAGAAGTTTTACAGGATCCAACATAATCCATATTTTATTTACTAATTTATAAGAAGAAAGAATGAAGAACAAGTTAGCTTCTCCATATAAGAGTATTTAGCTTTGTTTTATAGAATATTAATTTTAATAATTGATTCATGTGGATAATTGAAATTATTATTATTATCATGGAAAAATACAGCAAATATATTATTTCCATGAAAAAAAATATTTGATCAATAAGTTGTTGTTTTTCTAATAGAGCAAATGTGTTTATATCATGACATATAAATAATAAAAATAAGTTGTTGTGTTGGTAAAATATTAATGGAAACATCATTGTAAAATCTCCTTTATATGATAACGCGCTAAAAATGTTATTGTAATGATCGCCACGGTCCACCAGCTGAAGCTTCCCGAAGAGAAGTCTTTTTTTTTTTTTGGCCAAGAAACACATAATACTTCATTCAAGATAGGTAACCGAGTCCGAATACAAAATGTTATCTGCAATAATACATCTAAGAAAGGGGGTTGGGGGTGATGACACCCAATCTGAAGGACACAACCCGTTGAGAACGTGCTTCGCAATCCAATCCGCACACGCATTAGCGGATCTAGGAGTGACTACCCATGCGATATCCCTAATTGATGACGCTAGAGACACCGCATTTGACAAAATGGTATCAACTCGCCACGCGAAGCTCCTGTGGTGAATATGATCAATGACGATGGAGGCGTCCGTTTCGATAATGACATTCATCCATCCCATTTCCACAGCCAATCTAACCGCCAAAAGAACCGCCTCGGACTCACATTCTTCGACCGAGGCCGAAGTGATGACAGATGCCTTACCCCCTATAACCTTGCCGAAGTGGTCCCGAGCGACGATCCCAAGTCCTCCTCTCAAGGTCGAGCTATTCCATGCCGCGTCGCAGTTGATTTTGATCGCATTGGGGGGCGGCCGTGACCATGCCGTGATCAAAGGTGTCGGTTGACGCAAGGATAAGGGCCGATTGGTGCTCGAAGAAGTCGACTGGATCTCGAGGATGAGTGCGTCGGTCCGCGGCTGGATATTGTCAAAGGCGAGGCGGCACCGTGCTTTCCAAATTACCCAACACACGGTCATGATTGTCCTCCAAGAGTCACTCCAGGTTCGGTTCTGAGGTGAGTTGCCTTGGGTGGCTTCGGCTAGCCACCCCTCGACCGAGAGCATCCCGATGTTGATCGAAACCTGTGGAATAAAGCGGGACCAGACCTGCCTCGCCCACATGCAACCGAAGAGGAGATGTTCACGAGACTCGACCACTCTACACTGGGGGCACCTCGCATCCAATTGAACCCCACGTTTAGCCAACGACTCTCTAGTTGGCAAAACGTTATTTGCGAGTTTCCACATGAACGCCTTGATTTTGGGCCATGCATCCGCATTCCAAATAGCTTTCCACACCTGAGGAAGATCAAAGACCGGATGCCGGTTGAGGTTTACCTGAGGTTGACCCACCCTATGCAATGAATGGTATGCCGACCGAACCGAAATGTTGCCATCCTTCGCGAACGGCCATCTCATTCGGTCCGGCCTCGTGATGATAGGGATGGGGACGTTGAGGACCGCGTCAACATCGTCTGGATGAACGATGTTTCGGACGGCCCACTCATCCCAAACAGCCCCTCCCGAACAGATGAGATCGACCACCCTTGAGTCGGCTGAGCTGGGGGACGGGTGTAGAGGCTGAATTGGTGTGTCCGTGCGGGTTGGAACCCAGTGGTCTGCAAAGGTCCTGATGGTCAGCCCGTCCTCGAGAGTCCACCTCCCACTACGCACAAGAACGGACCTTCCCTCGAGCATGCTCGCCCATGCCCAAGAGGCTTTATTACCCGGGGTTGCCTGCAAGAATGAATAAGACGGAAAATAAAGGCCCTTGAGGACCCGAACCCAGAGCGCATTTGGTTCTTCAAGAATTCGAGAAGCCATGTTAGCCAAAATAGCTCTGTTGAAGTCATGCATGTCCCTGAATCCATACCCACCTTCCGACTTTGGGTTCGACATGGCACCCCAAGTCTTCCAGTGGATTTTCCTTGAGTCGTCCTTAGATCCCCACCAAAAGCGAGCGATAAGAGCGTTAACCTCATTGCACCACGTTGTCGGAAGTTTGAAGATGTGCATCATGTATGTCGGAATAGCATTAAGGACCGCCTTGATCATGACCTCCTTACCCGCATGATTGAGTAGTTTGCTTCTCCAATTCAGAATTTTGTCTCTAACTCGTTCCTTGAGATAATTGAGAGTCTCCCGCTTAGACCTACCCCAGACCATGGGTAGCCCTAAGTAGAGACCAGGGTCCATAGACACCGGCACCCCCAAAACACGAGCAATATCCTCTTTGTAGTCCTCCTTTTCCCCTGAGTTGAAATATAAGCAAGATTTTGCGAAGTTAACCTTTGACCTGAAGAAGAGCAATAACTGGCCAAAATGTGCTTGAGGTTGATTGCTTTCTGGATAGGGCCTTTGAGGAAGAATAACGAGTCGTCCGCAAAGAAGAGGTGCTGAATCTCCGGGCACCCTCTCCTCGGTCTGATTCCCGAGATATGACCCTTAGTGACCTGTACCTCAAGCATCCTAGACAAAATATCAGCCACTAGGATAAAGAGATAAGGGGAAAGAGGATCACACTGGCGAAGGCCCCTAGTCGGGACGATGACCTCGGAGTAATCCCCATTAACCATTACTATGTATGAGACTATTGAAATGCATGCATGAATCCATTTGAGCCATTTGTCATTAAATCCCCTCTTCTTCATGACCTCGATGAGGAAGTCCCACTCGATCCGATCATATGCTTTCTGCATGTCGATTTTCAGGGCGCACTCTGATCGACCTCTAGATCCTGTCGGTTTACCTCTTGTCTTGAGGAAATGGAACAATTCATGAGCAATTATGATACTATCTTGGATCCTCCTGCCTGAGACGAATGCACTTTGAAACGGTGTTATCAAATCCGGTAAGTAGGTTTTCAACCTATTCGCAAGGACCTTAGAGATGATCTTGTACCCAAAGTTGCAAAGATTGATAGGTCGGAACTCAGAAGCACACAATGGATTAGCAACTTTAGGGATTAATGTAATATCTGTTTGATTTAGGAAAGGGGGCATGATACCTGAGGTGAGGAAGGCGTTGACTGAGGTGACCAAGTCTGGGCCGATAGAGGTCCAGCTCTTCTGGAAGAATATACCTGAGAACCCATCCGGACCTGGTGCCCTCGATCCCCCCATTTGAAAGCAAGCTCTCCTAACCTCATCCTCCGTTGTCAATCTAGTCAACTCATCATTCATGGAAGGTGTGATCTGATTTGGGATGTCCTCCAAGCAAGGGCCGAAATCCGGTGAGTTGGGAAGCCCAATAGGGTCTGAGGTAAAGAGAGCCGAATAGAAATGGTGTAGCTCGGCCTTAATATGAGAGTCCCCTTCCACCCATGACTCATTCCCACTTCTCAACCTAGAGATTTTGTTTCGCCTTCTCCTGGATAAGGTTGTTTGATGAAAGAACTTGGTATTCTTATCTCCATGAGCTAGCCATCTGATTCTCGATCTTTGTTTCCAAAAAATCTCCTCACGCTTCCAAAGTGCGTGGAGACGAGATTTGAGCGCACGTTCCTCTCCAAGTGCCGCGTCGGAATTAGAGCACGGGCCCATGCGGCGTAATTGGTTTTTAACTTTGCTAATCTCCACCAAGTTATTCTGGAATTCAACTTTGCTCCATTGGGTGAGTGAGGCTCTACACCTTTCGAATTTGGGGTGTAGATCCTCCACAGCTTGAACCGGCCCACCTTGACCCCATGCCGACGATATGATATCAAGGCATTCCTCCTTCTCAAGCCACACTTGTTCGAACCGAAACTGTTTCCTCCCTCTCCTCTCGATTCTTTCAAGGAAGAGGCTTATAGGTGCGTGGTCCGATCTCACCATAAGCTCGTGTATGCATGGAGTCGAGGGGAAGCTATTAAACCATGCTTGATTAGCGAGAACCCTATCCAATCTTTCCATAATCCGATCACTTCCTCGCATATTGTTTGTCCAAGTGAAAGGTTGCCCGGTAAAACCCATGTCCTCAATTAGAAGCTCGTCTTGGAGACTCATGAACCCATCGATTTTGTATTGCTCCTTCGGGCCCCCCCCTCGACTTCTCCCTATGGTGGGAGATGTCATTGAAGTCACCGAGGCAAGCCCAAGGACCACCTCTGTTTCGGCCGAGCTGCTTGAGCCATGCCCAATTGAGGGATCTTCTAGTATAGTTTGAATCGCCATAAACCCAAGTGATTCGGGCAGCATGAGTGAATGTCGTAACTGAAATGGATGAGTTAATGAAATTCTTGTCAGAGTAGTGTATAGTAACCTGGACCGAATTATTCCACCATAGAGCCAAACCTCCACTTGCCCCGATCGGCGGGACATAAAACGCTGAATCCATACCAACTTCTCTTCGTACCTTTTCACAGTAGGCTTCGCTCCTCTTAGTTTCCATAAGAAAAACAATAGAAGGGCGAGAGCCTTTCACCAGGTCTTTTAGGTGGCGAACTGTCAGGGGAGACTCTAACCCCTGACAGTTCCAGCTAACGAAGTTCATTGGGAACCCGTGGCTGTTTTGGGACAGCCACCGGAACCCTTAGATTTCGAACTCACAGAAGATTTGTTTGTAGGTCTGCCACTGTCCCCCTTCGTCCCCTTCAGCACAGTAGACGGAACCAGCGAATTGTGTGTTGAGAACTTTCGCTTCTTGGACGCTCTGTCAGCATCTTGGTCCAAGCCCCGGGTAGTGCCTCTGAAACTATAATCTGTCTCTGTCCCAGAGGAGTGGATCTGTCCTCCCAGTCGCAGCCCCTGGGAGGTTCTCCTAGCATCCACGACCTTTCCCGTGCGGATTGATCAACCTGGCTGAGGGGTTCCCACGTCCCCAGCAGATCCCGAATTTGAGGGTCGAGGCATGCGTTGAAAATGCAGGTTGCGGGCTTTGTGTCCGATCACAGGCAGGAAGGCCCCTGGGAGGGATGGGTGGGCACAGGAATGAGTGGACGAGTAGCTGGCAGGCTGGGCAGGGACGGAGGCAGGATGGCAGGCAGGCAGGTAGGGAAGGAGGTGGTTGAACCGGGAGGATGGCAGGCAGGCAGGATGACAGGATGGCATGCAGGTAGGGGGAGGTGGTGGTAATGTAGCATGGCTTGGAAGCATTGGGGGCAGTGACAGATGTGTTGTGGAAGCATACGGATGGTAGGCTTCTATGGCGGCCTGCCGATGGGAGGAAGTGGGCGGAATGGTTGGACAAGGCTGGTAAGGATTGGCACTAGGATGCTGAGGTGTGGGATTGAGATGGGTCCGGGTAGCAGGGTTCGGCTGAGTGGCTGCAGCAGCATGTGTGGAAAGACCAGTTTCGCTGGTGTCGATGTGGGTCTGCTCCGCACCTGTCATAGGCTGAAAGGGGAAATCTTGGACCGCAAGTGACAGGGAGAGGTCACAAGGGGTGCCAAGAATTTCCCCCTCTTCCATCTCAACCAAAGGAGACTGGTTAAGGTCAAAAATAATTGTGGTTGGCGAACCAACCGAGAGGATATCTTCAGTCGGGGGAGGCTGGTCGACAATGTGTCCCCGGGTGGTGGATCTCGGGCCAGCTGAGTTTGACGATCGTGCGACAGGTTCCATGGGCTCTTGCTGCAGGTTGTCAATCTGGGGTGTGGTAGGGGGCGACGGGTGATGGCTTGCGACATAAGTAGGGATGGGTGGCGTGCAAGGAACATGTCTGGTTCGGTTTGTGGATGATTTGCTGACAGACGGGTTAGTGCTAGTGCCACCTTCGGCCCCCGAGGTTTGATGACTCTGTTGCCTGTATATTCTCCGGTCCTGCATAATTTCCCGCCAAGATCTGTTTGCCGGGTCCCTGAGGGTGGCCGGTCGTGCACCACCCCCTACGCTGACCCATTGGTTCACGGATCTTGGTCTGGTAGCAGTAGTCCAGGGACCAAATAGGGGTTCCTGATCTTCTTCTTTCAGCCTTACTGGTTCCGAGCACGAGTTCGAGTTATGGCCGATCCTCCCACAGCCGTAGCACACATCCGACAGCCGCTCATATCTCACACTTGCCCACTTTTGATGTCCATCAGAGCTAACCCACTTGAAGCCTGGTAATAATGGCTCATGCAAATCCACATCGACTTGCACTCGAAGGAAGGTTCTGGCCTGGATAGTATGTTCCTCCTCCGTGCGAATGAGAATACCTATAGTACCAGCTATGTGAACTGCATTCTGCTTATTCATCATCTCCAAACTCAAACCATGAATCTGAGCCCAGACTTGCACCCTATTGAATCTGACTTCACTAATCGACATATTGGCCGGGCAGTTTCTCAAGTTCAAACAATAACCATGTACCGACCATGGAGACAGCTCCAATATACGATCCCTATCCTGAGGACTTTCGAACTCAAAGGCCAGTGTAGCATGGTTGACCTCAGCCATTCGGACCTTTCCGAATCTCGACCATGCTTCCTTCAATACATTCTTGATTACGTTGTTCTTTATCGGTTTATCGGATATTAACATCCCCAGCACACGATTGCCCACGCCTTGCTCTAATACGGGAGTAGTCGATGGAACCAGATTGAGGAGGGGGATCTCAGGTATAGTCTCCTCATCCGAGCATGACCGGTTATCCATCGAAGGATACAGACCCAGGGCGAGTTCACCCCTGTCTAGACCAACCTGCAACCACAGAGGAAAGGCGAAACAAGAAGCAAACAGATATACAGGCAAATTGGCTAACTACGCAGTACCGAACGTGAGTGATGATATCTGGCCGAGCTTCGCAATTGCAATTGACAGGATACACAAAGGGCAAAGAACTCCAAGTGAAACCAACAAGATGAAGTCGGAATTAGGTTACCGTGATGGAGCCCGAGCCAAGGGAGCGAACCGTTGAAGAGAGCTTAGCTGTAAATCGAGCTGTGAGTAGGGATGTGAGTAAGAGGTGGAGCTGTGGGTGTCCCGAATCGCATTCAAGGCCAACGGAAATTGAGAAAACGGGACAGAATCCCTAGAATTGAGACGGAGCTTTGAAGTCGCCGCGAAAATCGCCCTGCTGTCCCATAGAGAGGGGCGCGTCGGTACCACGCGCGCGGTTATTCTGTCGCATGAAGAGAAGTCTGTAGTCTGCACCTTATGTGGATTTTTTTTCAAAAAGTGATTACTGTGTATGTTAAGAAAAAAAAAGTAAATATATAAAAAACAAATTGAAGTCCGGGTATATGCGCTACCGTGAGTAGCACGTTACTTTTTTTAATACAAAAGGCGCACCCTAAGGTAACATGTAGTGTCACTACCTGAGTGACATGTTGTACCATTTTGGCAATACACGCCACTAACAATACACTACTTTAGTTTCGTTTTTTTTTTCTTCTTTGACGAATCAATTTTTAATTAAAAATTAAATTATGTATATATTTAAAAAAAATATAGTAAGTAAATATTTTAATAGCAATTTAAATAATAAAAAAAATATTAAATTTGGATTTACGGATTAACTATACGCTATGCCCTAAGTTAAGATAAGAAAATTTGACTTAAAAAAATATAACCCAGACCATATAATTCCAAACTCAACACAGTTAAGAATATTTATGGCGAAATTCAATTATCTACATACTCTAAATTTTTTGGATTTTTTTATTAGATATATACAGTTTGTTAACATAACATCGTTTGTCCTATAATACGACTGAAATGACTAAATGCATTAGGTGAGAAATTTAATTATACTTACTAAAAAAATCAAAACAATTACAGTGCATGGACAATTTAATTACGACATAAATGACGCTAACTAGACGTTAATTTTTTACTTTCTGACTGGCCGTATAATACGATAGACAAAAATATTATACATACATCTATATATAAAGAGAAAAAAGTATAGATGTATGCATAGTTTTTTTGTCTATCGTGTTATACGGTTAGTCCGAAAGTAAAAAACCAACGCCTAGTTAGCGTAATTTATGTCGTAATTAAATTATCTACGCACTGTAATTTTTCTTGAGCAAATATATAATTAAATTTCCCACCTAATGCATTTAATATTTCGGTCAAGTTATAAGACAAACGATGTTAGGTGTCCATGTTTTGGAAGTTACAAGCTGATGAACAGAGTCCTTAGGTGCTCAACCTCCGCAAGTCACCCTCGACGACCAGGACTTGTAGGTGTCCAACTTCTGGGAGTCACAAGTTGATGAACAGAACCTTTAGGTGCTCAACCTCCGTAAATCATCATGAACGATCATGACTTATAGGTGTCTAGCTTTCGAAAGTTGTATGATAATGTATGTCTACTATGTAAATAATGAATCGAGGGGATCCAAAATTAGTTGTTTCTCTTTGAACACGACACTCATGAGATCACTTTCATGAGCGCATGTTCAAAGGGGGCAGCTATAAACACCTGATTTTGACTATGGGTCAAAATACTGTTATGCGAGGAATCGAGCAGAGAAAAACCGAGATAGAAAAAATATAAAATAAATAAAAGTATAATTAATAGAAAAATAAAAAATATTTTCATCTTATTTTTACTTAAAGGGAAAATTTTGTTTTTTAATAAATGAATAAATAAGTTATATATATATATATATATGTGTGAAATTAAAAAATAACAATCAACTCAAACTTTCGGTCGCTCCTGCACACTCCACCCTCTCCAATCTTCATTGCCTATCCGTGTCTTTTGCCGATGCTATGCTAATAATTAAGGAATAAAATAATATTAAATTTTCCTTTAAATGGAGAGTAAGGCCACGACACAAATTGGGGAGAAGAAACAGAAACGTTTCAAACACACAACAAAGAAGAAGAATAGGAAGCCACTACATAGTTAGGGGATACCACGGAAAACAAGCAAGGGAGAAAATTAGTCCAAAACAATCTGTGATTATCGGTCTCGATCTCTCAAACGGTATCTAATATTTGGATAACTTAGGTATAACTCTCTCGTATTTAATATTGTATTTTTATTTACTAATGTGAATGAAATTTATCTTATCGATATTATGTGTTAATAGTTATATTTCGTATAAAAATCGTACTCGGTTTTAAGTTCGGTATAACTTTTGGGTCATTTTATTCATTTGTAAAAGTTATGAGGGTTTAAGTTTAAAATAAAATATTTTCAAAACTGATTTAGGTCAGTCCTAAATTTTGATGAAGGTTATAACCTGGTCTTTGGACTTTCGGGTCATTTTGGGACTTTACCGAGTGTTATAAACCAAACTAGAAAAGTTTTAGGACATTTCTGCAATTTTTTTAAAAAAATATATTTGCAGATCAGTTCAATTTTTTTTAATAATTACATTTTGGTCCTTGAACTTTTCTCGACTCACTACAACTTTCAAAAGTGTTATAACTCAGTCCAACGTACTTTATATCTTCAAAATCATCCACATACGTTTGACACATTTTAAAATGACCCCTAAGTTAAATCACCCCTTTTTCGAGAATGATTAACTATATTCTCTCTTGTTTATTTATTTTAAATTAATTCGTAAAATAAAAAAGTGATTGTACATATTTTATTTAATTAAAAGAAAATGCATGTAATTTCTGTGGCCAAATATGATCAAAACGGGTTATTTGGATAAAACGTTAAAAATAGATTCAAAAAAGCAAACTAAAGTACCGAAAAGACAGATTATGGGCTCGCAAATTCTTAAGAATGGAGACGTAATCAAACCCTCGAACTCAATTCTATGGACGTAGACCTTTCCAAGCTTAACACCATGTACCCTAAACAAATTTTAGGATTCCGATTAGCCTTTAATTAATCGGTGACGATTCTTTCTTTTAGGCATTTAATTAATTGAACCCGCCGCTCGACAAGACCCGACATGTTTTGAGTGAATAAAAAAATACTTTTCAAAAAAGAGAACAAGGAAAGTCAGATCTGACGTCTGACAAAAACAAAAACAGGGAGGAAAATCCATTGGAAACGATGGAGCCATATGACAAGATCAAAAGATGCGGGTGACCTTGGTTTTCGTGAGCTTATTGACTTTAACATGACTCTCCTAACCAAATCGACTGCAAGAGTTGTATAAGAACCGAATTCATTGTAGGTTAGAATATTAAAAGGTTTGTATTTCCAGCGAGGTGATTTTCTAACGGTAACAAGAGGAGGTCGGGCATCTTGATGTTGGTGAAGTCTTCTAGCTGGCCGAGATACAATCAAAAGGGAATGGGTTTAGCGGATCGGAAATGGCTCAAGTGTGCAAGTATACAAAGATAACTGGATAAACACGAAAGCGAGTTGTCGAACGAATGAACTACCAGGTCGGGAGATTAACGAAGAAGCCCGAGTGAGTGAACTTATTGGACAGAATAATAAGTGGAGGGAAGAAAGTGTTCGACATCATGTATCTACTCTATATGTAGGTTATGTATTGAGAATCCCTCTCCCCATGCGGGCTGAACTAGATAAACTGGTGTGGCCTCACACAAAGGAGGGTAAGGCAACTGTTCAGTCGGTGTACCATTGGCTAAGGGAAACGAGCAAAGGGGCTGAAGATATTTCCTGGGCAAATGGAAACAGAGGATCGAATCTGTGGAAAGAGATATGGAAGGCAAAGACAGTCCCAAAAATCAAGAATTACATGTGGAAGCTCGCAATGCTTTTGCGGTGAAAAGCAATTCATCGCGACTTAACCAATGTAACCCCGGGTTGCCCAATATGTGGAGAAGAAGAATTTCGAGAGCACGTGACATTTAGATGCAATTGGACACATGCAATATGGTTTGTCATGCTTGGTGTTCGAGATGGGAACAATGCCTCCCAATCAATGGTGCAATGGTTAACGAAACGGTTGAATGAAGCGGGCAGCAATAAGGCGGTAAGGCTATGCATGATAACTTCTTGGTATATTTAGAAGGCCCAGTGTAAGGCTATGTTCGAAGGAGTAATGCCAAACCCGAGAACCATTATCATGGAAATAAGGCCGCTCATCAAGGAGCTAGGGAAATTGTCGCAGATTGCACCATTGGCTCAAACCGAAAAAGGGAATGACAGATGGACCGCACCTTGCCCGGAAACGATAAAGGTAAATTGTGATGCCTCCTGGTATAAACAAACAGATATGGGTGGCTTAGGTGTAATAGCTCACGATGCAAGAGGTGAAATAGTTGGTAGAGTGAACCGTCGAACACGAGGTGGAGGGGCTGAGACCTTGGAAGCTATGACAATATTAGAAGGTGTAAAACTAGCTATTGAGAAAGGGTGGAGAAAATGGAGATTGGATCAGATTCAAGAGTGGTCATAGAGCAAATAAAGGTCGGGGATTCATTTTGGAGACTAAGAGCGATCCTTGTTAATAGTGTTTGAACTGGTGTGAACCGATCGATTTTCGGTTTGTTTTTTTGGAGGGTTTTTAATTTTAATTTTTTAAACCGACCGACTGGTTTAGATTTCTTCGGTTCGGTAGTTTTTTTTAATAGAAGAAGCACACATTTATAATATGAAATGTAAATTTATTACATGACACGTGTCTCTCTTGGAAGAGTTCCAAGTTAAACACCTCTGAGGTGGTGTCTGAGCTGGACATCTGAACTGCCATTGAGAACTGGGGCGGGTGGTGGTGGGCGTGTAGGAGGAGAGGCGAGAGGTGGAGGACTAGCAGGAGGATGGGCAAGAAATGGTCGACGAGCTGGGAGGAACGACGACCTAGGAAGAGGGACGGAGGAGGGAGGAGGAAGAGACGGGGGAAGGAACGAGGGCGGGGTAGGGACATGGGCGGGACGCGGACGGAGACCTAGGAGGAGGGACAGGGTGAGGATGGGGTCGAGAAGAAGAAGAATAGAAGAGGAAGAAGAAGAAGAAGAAGAAGAAGAAGAAGAAGAAGAAGAAGAAGAAGATGGGGTGGGCGGGAGAAAGAGAGAGGGGGTGGATGGGAGTGGACTGAGTGACATTTTTTTTACTTATAAATAGTGAACCACACATTGAACCGCGTTCAACTAGGTTGTACCAGACGAATCAGGAACCGACCCATTGCTGGTCGAGGGACGGTCCAGTTCTGATAACACTGGTTCAATCTGATAACAAAACATTTTTTTTATTATTATTCATATATTCTTCATAAATCTTAGGAATCTTCAGATAATCTATAAGAGGCAAAATTACATCCATATAACGTTTAGGGGTCCGAAAGAAAGTTTTTTACTGTTTTTTTTCTTCCAAAACTTCACTTTCGTATTAATTCGATAACACGTTCATATTGTCTAACAAACATAAAGAAAATAAAGAAGGCATATGTATGATCGTCCAATTACATGGACACGTCCCCTGTCTGGACATTCGAGATATCCAATTTGCGCATCTATTAGCGCTTCTCCTAACGAACTTCCAGTGGATTGTTGGGATCTTGTTTGCCATCTCTAGTATGTATTCCAAGATGTTCTTTAACTCCCAATCTAAGTTTGGTTTCTTCTCATGTAGCATCTTGATGATTTGTTGCGCATTTGACTCGATTGTTACCTCTCCCCACTGATGAGATACCACTAGCTCAACAACTTGGTATATCACCTTTGCTTCAAGGTTTTTTGCACTTACATCTTTACGTGTTGTATTTCGTTCGGCAATGATCCTTCCTTCGCAGTCCCTTGCTACCATTCCTGTACCTCCTTTCTTCGTCGAAGCAACCCATGAAGCATCGGTGTTGACTTTCACCATCCCATACCCCGGTTTCTTCCATACTTCCCCCATTTGGTTGCTCCTTCCTCTGTCAACCATTGCATTCATTCTCTGTCTGGTGTTCCATGTTTCTTCTGCCAGCTTCAGCGCCATCCGAATAGCAGTTTTCGGCTTCGGTTGATCACCATTGTGCACTGCTTGACATCGCTCCTTCCATATATCCCATATCATTGTTTCTCCAATCATTCTCCTTTTGTTCCCCTGTTCTCCTCCCCTAATACTTACATGTTGCATTATGTTATGCCATTCTTCCCAAGGTGTTCCATTCTGTTGGTTCCATTTTAGTCTCATGCTCGCGAACCATGCTCTCCTCGCCCAGTCGCAGTTTAGCAGTGCATGAGTCACCGCTTCTTCTTCTTGACAGAATGGACAAGTTGATTGGGTTTGGATTTCTCATTTCACCAAACGAGCTCTCACAGGTATTGTAGCATGTGTTACCTTCCATAGAAAGTGTTTTACCTTTGGAAGTGATTCACTTCCCCCAACATCCTTCCACTTTCTATCGTCATTCTGGACCTGGTGGTTGTTGCTGGTCGGTTGGCTTCCCCATCGTACGCATATATTCTGCTATACACCAGTTTCGGTCGGACCTTCCCATCTGTTGCACTTGGCCATTTTAAGCTGTCTTCTTCTGGGTTGTGATTCAGATGGATGGATTGTATTGCTGCCCTCTCCTTCTCTGTGATGATCCTTTCCAGCCTTGCCAAATCCCATCTCGTTTCATTCGGTTCTATTATCTTGTCCACACAGATTTACTGCTCTTCTACCTCCCTTCCTTCTAGCGTTATCATTCTTCTGTTTAGTCCCAGCATCCATGCGTCTTTGAACACTTTAATTCTATTCCCCGTACCCATGCACCACATACCATGCTCCTTAAGTATGTCTCTCTCGGTGAGGATGCTCGCCCATGCCCACGATGGTCTTGTCCCCTTCTTCGCTTCCATTAACGTTCCCCTAGGATAGTACTCTTTATTCATAACCCGGACCCACAACGCATCTTGTTCATCATTTAGTCTCCCTGTCGTCTTGGTTAAAATCGCCTTATTAAAAGTGACTATGTCTTTGAACACCATTCCTTCCATCTATTTTGGCATCGTTAGTCTACTCCACCACACCCAATGTGTTCTTCTTCGACCATCCCTCCCATTCCACCAAAACCGAGATATAAGTTTTGCGATATCATCGCACCATGTCTTAGGCAATTTAAATAACGTCATTGCATCGGTTGAGATCGCAGTTATTACGTCTTTGATTAGGGTCTCCTTACCTGCATTAATGAGGAAGATTGATTTCCACCCGTTAAGTTTCTTGATGATGCGTTCCTTGAGGTATCCTAGCGCCTCTCGTTTCGATCTTCCCCAATTCGTTGGGAGCCCTAGGTATTTCCCTGCACCCTCCACTTCCGTAATGGCCAAAGTTTCTACTACTTGCCGTTTAGATACTTTCGGCGTTGTCGCTTCAAACTGTAGTCCAGATTTTCTAAGTTTATCTTTGTCCTGTAGCTGCACTATTTCTCCGTAGTGTTGTTCTTAAAGCCTGAGTGTTTCCTTCGTTTGCCTCTATGAAGAATATCAAATCATCCACGAAGAAAAGATGGTGTATCTCCGAACATGTTCTTTTTATTCTTATTCCCTCCAAACACTTCTCTTCTACATCTCGTAGGACCTGTCGAGACAACACGTCCGCTACTAGGATGAATAAGTACGGTGGCAGTGAGTCACCTTGCCTTATTCCCCTTGTCGGTCTAAATCTTTGCGTATTCTTCCCGTTTACTATCACACTATATTGTACCTTCGTAATGCATTCTTCTATCCACCTGCACCACATACTTGAGAACCCCAGTTTCTTTGATGTCGCCATCAGGAACTCCCACTCCACCCTATCATATGCCTTATTCATATATATTTTTACTGCACACTCCTCTCTGCCACCTGTCTTATACGTCCTCATATGGTGGAACATCTCATGCGATAAGAATATTATCGTGTATGTACCTGCTAGAGATGAAAGCACTCTGAAAGGGTGTTATTAGTCTAGGTAAAATTACTTTAAGTCGGTTAGCAAGAATTTTCGAGATAACTTTGTAATTGAAGTTACATAGACTAATGGTTCTAAATTGTGTTATGTTTATAGGGTTAGCTACTTTAGGAATTAAAACAATATCAGTACAGCAAAAATTCGGGCTTAATGTGTCTGTTTCGAAGAAGGCTCTGACCGATTGGAAGACATCCTCCCCTAGTACGTCCCAGAAGCGATGATACAATACCTTAGGGAAACCATCAGGACCTGGAGCTTTATTACTTCCTAGTTGGAATACGACCCTTTTCACTTCCCCTATCCACCATCCTTGTCAACGTGTTATTCATAACCTCTCCCACCAATGTCGGAACACATTCTAGTTGGGTTTCTATCCCCTCGCATCCTTTCGATTGGAATACCGTGCGGAAGTACATCTCACACTCCTTCCTTACATCCTCATGTTCGATCCATATGCCATCACTTCCTTAGGAATCTTCACATAATCTATAAGAGGCAAAATTACATCCATATAAAGTTTAGGGGTCCGAAAGAAAGTTGTGACTTTTTTTATGTTTACTTTACTGTTAAAGGAGGTTAATTTCGTAATTTATGTTAGCTGCAGTTGTATAACGACTATAGTTCGGGAGTTCACGAACTAAATCGCAGTGAACAGATAACAGAGTCTCAGCAGCGGAAGAGACGGCCGCGTGATTGATGGCGCCGCCGATTGAGACGATCAGATGTTGCGCCGCTGCATCTGTCCTCGTGCTTTCTCTCCTGATCGCTCCGTCGCTGGCCATTTACTGCGACGAGGACGATTGCTACGATCTTTTGGGGTTCGCATCTCGGCCTAATCGAATTGAATTGAATCTAATCTAATCTATTTCAGCTACATTTTCATGCCTTCTAGTAACTGACTATGTGAATCTTGAATCAAGGGTCTCGCAAAGCGCGAATTCGTCGGAGATCAAGAAGGCTTACTACAAGCTGTCCTTGAAATAGTATGCTTTACTGTAGCTCATTTGATTTTCCAATTGCAACGTTTCTCTATTTGGATATCAATCTTTTCTTTGGTTGATTTAGTCATCCAGATAAGAACCCGGATCCGGAATCGAGAAAGTTGTTTGTGAAATTTGCCAATGCATATGAGGTAGTTATTGGAACGGAGCTTTAATTGCAGTCAACCATTTCGTTATTACTTCTTGAAGGGAAATATCAAGTTACTACCATAAGATTTGTTTGACTATCACAATTTTCACTTTAGGTGAAATCCTTTGACATAATGCTCTACATTATACTATCTAGAGGATTTACCCATCTAAGATGATATTGTTTAATGTCTATTTTGTTGCATTTTTAGTCATAATGTTTGTTTGTTTTTAAATACGAACTTTGTAATTTCTTACTGGTTTGTGGATGTATCTTTTGTCCTATCATGCGTTTTCTTCTTACTCTTCCACTCACACTAAACTGATAAAATTCATATCCAGATTCTTAAAGATGAAGCTACACGTGAACAATATGATTATGCACTCGCTCATCCAGAGGAGGTAATTCCACTGAAATCTTACGTGCAATTCCAAAGTTCTTGGATATCAACAAGACAGATTTTGCGTGTATTTGCTACTTTAAGTTTTTCTTTTGCTACTTCATGCATCATACTTGCTTGATAGCAAGTAAATTTGTATCTTGCGTATTTCATAACCACTTAATGGCCATTTATCAACAAATGCAGCTTCAGTACTGCTTTGATCCTATATATTGAGAAAGGATAATATAGGGACAGGACAGCCTTGTCAGAGGTGAACATAAGATTCAGAGATCTTCACTACTGATAGTACATTTTGATTTGGAGACCTTCAGACTTCAGTGATAGATTTTTCACCTATCCTTGCTAGAATAAGAGTTAAATTCATGTCTTATCTCTTTATTGTGCCTGCCACTGTCTAATGATTGAACTCAATTTTAAGGCTATTTGTTCAAGCCATTACTCATCTGTTGGGTAACTAAAAAGTGGTGATTCTCATCAATTAGAAATTCAAGTTTCTTTCGAATAGTGCATAACTCTATTTTTTATGTGCAGTTTTTTTACAACGCAGCTAGATACTATCATGCATATTATGGCCACAAAACAGTAAGAACTTTCTTTGAGTGAATTCTCTCTCTTCCTTCACCCATTTTTTCAAATTGATTTGTCTTAGGATTTCATTCTTATTCCTAGGATACTCGTGCAGTTCTGGTTGGCCTTCTTGTCATTCTATCAGCTTTCCAGTATCTAAACCAAATGACTAGGTATAATCAGGTACAGTTTTCACTTTGTCTCCTCTTTCCTGTGGCCAGCTTTGTTCTGATACTACCTACTAGAGTGTGTGTCTGTGTGTCCTTTTCACACATAAAGTGCATCTCTCCAATAGTCTTCATTGTGTATGCAGGCTGTAGAAATGGTGAAAAAGACTCCAGTTTACAAGAACAAACTACGAGCATTAGAGCTGGAGCGCACTGGAGGAGTGATGAACAAGAAGAAGAATCAAAAGCCAATGGATAAGTATAATACTCTAATAAGACTTTTACATGGCTGGAAATTGTGGTGTTGCTACTACGCATCTTAATTGTGTCCTTCACATGGTTTTATGTGATCTAAAAACTTATGAAGCTTTCAAGTAATTTTAATAGAAGTATATTTTTTCTATGATGTTATCCCCTCCTTTGACAAATTACAAGTTAAGTAGGTCTTCAGTGTCATCTATGCTTTATCAATTTTCTTCTGTCCACTTACTTAAATAGGCACACTCGTCTACAGCTTCATATCCTCAAAGATCTTAATTTTATACAGATATTATCGGTTTGTCTGTATATCCATTCTGCTTATTGTGTAAATTTTACAGGAAACTGGAAGAAGAACTGAGCAAAGAACTTAATTTAGAGATTAAGGGGACTGAAAAGCCTAGCTTTTGGAGCCTTGTGGGAGTGCAGATCATTCTCTTACCTTACACGTTAGTCAAAGTATGATTACATGCCATTCAAGATTAATATCTAGAGCTCGTTTTTACTGAGAGATTTGATATTCAGATGCTTTCAAATTTGAAGCCTCCTCTACAATGCTGGAGTGAAATGTTAGTTTTTAAGCGTATGCATTATGTGATCCGTGCCCCACTCTTTTGGTTTGTGTTCAGCTATTATTATGGCATGGTGGTTGGATGTGGAGGTACCAATTAAAGCACGCTCCATATGCATGGGAAGATGCTTGTTACCTGACTCAGCGAGTGCTGAGGGTGCCTTGTGATGCTTGGAATAACTTAGGTAACCCCAAATCCTTAGCTTGTGTCTTTCCCCTCCCTCAAATGATGCGCTACAGTTCAAATTTCAGAGCAGCCTGGTTGATGATGCAATTTCATCTTTAGTAACAAAAATCAGAATGACTGTAACTAATGATGCTGCTTGTCTATCTTGTTTTTTGGTCTGACCTTGAAGTAAGACAGACCTGATTGAAGTTCCATTGATTTTACACAATGTGTAGATGAAGTAAGGAAGGAGGACCTGGTGCATAGACGTCTATGGGAAAGTACAAACTTGGAGAATTACTATACAGAAATGAGGAAGGACTCGAAGCTTCACTCGAAGCGCAGGCGATAATAGTGATGCAGTTCATCTCTGACTCAATACGGGCCATACAGATATATTAGGAAGTTTCAATTTTTTTTTTGAATTAGATAAATTTTGCATCTCAGTTGTATCCTTCCCTGTCTAATGGACAAAGGTAAAGAACTTCTGTCTGTTTTGAATGTTGAGAAGAGAAGAGGGTAGTCAAAGTATAGACGGAATGGTGGATGGAGCTTCTGTTATAAATTATTGTGTCACTGTTTTATTCTACTGAAGGAATGGTTTCCATGTATACATACTCTTGAAACCAACCTACATTTGCGTGGTTTTATATTCAACGGCGTTGGAATCCCACAAGCTACGAAAGAACTGCAAAAAATAAGCTTGGGGTGCACAATGCACCTTGATTGAAGTTCAGGGTGCTTAATTTCGCCGCATTCCACATGTTTCACGTCTCCCCGGGGTACGAGAGCTCTCTTCGACCAGCAGGCGACCACCGCCTTCTCCTTCTTCTATTTTTTGGTTCTTGAAATCTTCGCTTTTTCAGCGACCAGACCATCATGGCTCGTCCTCAGGTAGAGCTAAAGCCCCCTTCTTAATTCTTGATACCTCGTTATCGATGAAAGCTGCCGTTACATTCTGATTTGCTAATTGGACATGAAGGTAGGATACCTGGTGCCGCTCACTGAAACCTTAGAAGAGAATCCGTCAATCCTCAGAGTACCCATATCTCAAGGCCCCAATGTGATCGGCCGCAGCTCACTCTCTTTGCCGGACAAGCGACTCAGCCGCAAGCACCTCATTTTGACTGCCTCATCCGACGGCTCCGCCAGATTGAGTGTGGTAAGTTACTGTTACCTAAATTCCATCTTTGAATGATCTTCACGCGAAAATCTGCTTTTTCCAGCCGGATTCACTTTCAGCTTGAAATTGTTAGTGTGGTTGGTGCATGATGTCAACTTCATAATCTTAGCTTTTCGCATTAGTGTTCAGCTTGGGGGGAAATTTTATTTTCCAATGAGAAGCTGTCATTTTCGGTCTGCATTTTATTATCGGGACAGTAAAAAATTATCTGGAAGATATTCCCATATTTGAGTGTTGCATTCTGTGTTCGTGTTTTGGAATCAATGGAATTGTAGGAAGGTTCAAACCCGGTTGTGGTGAGCACCAGAGGCGAAAGAAATAAAATTAGAGGTGGAGAGAATTTGGAAATCGGGCCTGGTTCTGTTATAGAGTTGATTCCAGGGCATCACTTTTTCAAATACGAAGTATCTGTTAATGACAGAAATAACAATGGGTTCACAAAATATACCCAAACCGTGTCCTCTAATGGTAGAAAAAGACCTGCTCAATTGGAGGAGTCTTGTCGTAAGAAAGGGAAGCAGGAAGCTGATTATCAATCTTCTGTGCAGAATTCTCAGGTACTGTTCCCCCTCCCCTCATTTATCGTAGTACAGTGATTAATGAAAAATTTGCTAATTCAGATGAAGCAATGATCGTTGTTTTATTTGCAAAGTTGCATGTATAGTTGATGCCAAAAACAGTGTTGATCCTTAGAGTTTTTCAATAATTACATTTTCTTCATTAGAAAGATATTACTAATACCCAATTTTACATCATGTATAGGACAAAACAGAAGTAAATCTGGAAGAGGCTATCCGTTGCTTCAATGCACCTAAAGGAAAGCTACCACTAACTTTCCGGCTCTTGAAAGTCCAAGGGCTTCCAGCATGGGCGAATACCTCTGCTGTCTCTATACAGGATGTCATTCAGGTTTGTCGATAAGATGCCACTGTGCGATATCATGTTCTTTTATGCTCTCCTCCCTTTCTGTATATTTCTAGAAAATGCCAATCTTTGGAGACCTTGGTTCCTGTTTTCAGTTAATAATAAGTGGTCCTTACTTGGCTATGACCAGTTTAATGACCAATTAGATTATTTGCCTTAAAATGTATTTATAAACAGATTAAGGTTGATAGTCTGTTCACATTTTTCTTGATACAGGGGGATGTTGCTGTTGCCATTCTTTCAAATTATATGGTCGATATAAATTGGTTGATGCCTGGTTAGTTTCCACCCCCACCCCCCCCTTTGGTGTTAGATTAATATTCTTCAGTGAGCCTATTCGGTTTTGTGATGGCTAGACTTGGCATCTGCTTGCTTGTACATTTCATATGTTACACTTACAGCTCTCAATCTTTTGCTGCTTCATGTTCTTCCTGATGAAGCATGCCCAGCACTGGCAAAAGTCCCTCATGTACTGGTCCTCCATGGTCAGAGTGATGGTTCGCTAGAGCTTATGAAGGTGCTTTGATCACTGTATGTTGCATTTTTCTATACATTTTTTTAAATTATTTTTTATGCTTTTCTTATAGAGAAGTAAGTTATCAAACTGGATTCTGCACAAGCCACCCCTACCCATTTCATTCGGTACCCACCACTCAAAGGCCATGCTTCTTATCTATCCTACTGGAGTGCGGATTATTGTACATACAGCAAATCTAATTCACGTGGATTGGAACAATAAAACTCAAGGTTTGTGGATGCAAGACTTTCCATGGAAAAATCAAATTAATCTGAAGAAAGGATGTGCCTTTGAAGAAGATTTGGTGGATTATCTTACAGCTCTCAAGGTATAAACTATTCATTCTTCTTGTAAATTATCGGAACTGCAGAACATTCACTTGTTTGTTTTTCCTGGGTATATTGGATCATTGTTTCTGAGTTTCTTCTCTTTTCCTATTATTGTGTTACTTGGCAGTGGCCTGAGTTTAAGGTGAAGATACCCTGTGTTGGCGAATTCACGATAAACCCCTCTTTCTTCAGGAAGTTCAATTATGAAGATGCAAATGTATGGTTTTGATTACTGGTGCAGTTTTACTTTTTTATTGTATTTATGAATATGATTATTTGGTTATTGAGGGAAATAGATTGCTTAAGAATCAGCTTGTTATTTCAGCAGATATATAGATCATGCTGATTTAATTACTAAAATTCAGGTAAGGTTAATTGCGTCTGTCCCGGGATACCACACAGGAGCGAGCATGAAAAAGTGGGGTCACATGAAGCTACGAACAGTTCTCCAAGGATGTACCTTTGAGAAAGAGTTTCAAAAGGCTCCTCTTATTTATCAGGTGATGCTCAATTTCCATTGTGTAATTAATGTAATCCTTTTGTCAATAGACCGTTGATCACGGTGCAGATATGGTTGACTTAAAATGTAAAAGATATTGTACATGCTGATTTTTTGTTTACTCTGGATAGTTTTACTTAAATGGGTAAAACTTGTTTAAATCTACTAAGCTGGTTACATCGATCGATGCAGTTCTCCTCCCTCGGTTCTTTGGATGAAAAATGGATGGCTGAATTTGCATCGTCATTGTCATCAGGGGTTTCGGAAGATAAGTCGCTTCTTGGACCCGGTGATCCACTGATTATCTGGCCCACAGTGGAAGATGTCCGATGTTCTTTAGAGGTACTGTCAACTGTGTGGTTCTCTAGTATCAATATTGAAATCTCATTTTTTGTGTTTATTGAGTTTCTTTCATTATGTTCATCTTCAGGGATATGGAGCTGGGAGTGCCATCCCAAGTCCACAAAAAAATGTGGAGAAAAGTTTCTTGAAGAAGTATTGGGCCAAATGGAAAGCAAACCACACTGGACGCTCGTAAGAACTCTCCATCATTCATATGTGTACTTAAACTACCAACATTTTGTGTACTGTTTATAAGTTGCTGGATTTTGTGTACTACCAACATTTTTTTTGGCTTCAGTCGAGCAATGCCTCATATAAAGACATTCTGTCGTTACAAGGGTCAGAAACTCGCGTAAGTTACATTTTCTCGCTCTCCAGTTTATTGTTTTCTTTTAATGATAAGGTTAACATATTATCATTATTAAGGCACAAAGATGTGCAATACTTACAAAAAGGAGAAAGATACAAAAAAAATTGTTTTAAATTTTTTGGAACTGAGAATCGAAGTCGAGGAATGCTCGCTTTATAATGTATCTAACTGAGCGTATCTGTTGTCTTTCATGAGCAGCTGGTTCTTGTTGACGTCATCTAATCTCAGCAAAGCAGCCTGGGGAGTACTTCAGAAGAACAATTCTCAGTTGATGATTCGTTCTTATGAGGTGGGAAACTTAACTTAGTAGTACTGTTGTTCAATCATGAAACCAGAACAATGAACTATGTCATCTGATACTGGTGCCAGTTAGGAGTGTTGTTCTTACCATCAGCCATTCGAAGACGAGGTCGTGCGTTTTCTTGTACAGATGAAGGCACTTCATTGGAGGTAGTAAAACGCTAGCTAAGTTCGATGCTGTAACCTTCTCTGAGGATCAACTCGAGGTGGAGGTGGAGCTGCAGAAGCTGGAGCTCTGTTCCGACCCCACCTCAAGATCCATCATAACTTCTCACCTTAGCTAAGCTCTTTTTCAGGGTATGGATAAGGCCTCAGACACATCTTCTGAGGTAAGGAGTACGAAGCTTGTGACACTTACATGGCCAAGAAACACCGATTCAGCGTTGTCTGAAGTTATTCAACTTCCCGTTCCTTATGAGCTTCCTCCAAAACCATATTCCACTGACGGTAAACATATTATGCATGAAACCTTTGATTTATTTTTCCGATGTTTCCTACGTTCCCATTCTTTGACCTGTTTTTTTCTTCTTCTCGCACATCCACAAACAGATGTGCCGTGGTCTTGGGACAGAAGATACAACAAGAAAGACGTGTACGGTCAAGTTTGGCCACAATAGATCTCTATCGGATTGGAGCTGGTAATGTGGATTTTGAAAGGGAGGTAGGTTGTTCTAGTGTGGACTTATGAATAACATGATTTCTATATATAATGTACAGAAAGAGCGTTTTTGCCAACTCTTTGATTTATCTGCCTTTTTAGATGAACAATCCAAAGATGTGATTTTCCTCAGAATCCATTCATTTATGTAGTATATGCATTAAAAGAGTCAACATCTGAGCCTAAGCAATTGAAAGGATTGCCTTATATGCTTACTATCTGCATTTTCCCTGCAAGGAAATGGTGTAGTTACTGTTATATGTCCAGTCATTGTGTGTCTATATAGAGTCTTGCACTTTTACGGTTTTACCGGTAACCGGTCCATCTTCACTTGTTGTTCCATTATGGATCTGATTTTCGAGTCAGAGGATAGGAAGCTTTTCAGCATTGAGATCGGTTACTTTGACCGTGTTGAAGAGATCAAAACAAAGGTAGAGAGACACCGAGGCATTCCGGCGTCTAGGCAGATTCTGGTTTTTGGTGGCCAAGTTCTAGAAGACGGTTGGGATGTGGAGCAGTGTGGTCTGCTCGATAGGTCATGGGTCAACTTCATGGTTGCACCCGAGCCCCCATCCTTAACCACACAAAATCAAACTTCCGAACTTTCTTCAATTAACCCGGCATCCGTTGAGGATGGTTGTATTGAAGATGGTACTAGCAAGAACTAAGGAACCCTGTCATATATATATATATATATGTCTTGTTCTAATCGACCATCCAAAATCAACATTGTCCGCTGTGGATGTTTATGTGACATGTTTTCTACATGTCGGTGTCGCAGATAGTCTTTTTTTTTTTTTATAATTATGAATTAAAAACTGTTATGGGTGACAAACTTTTCACCCAAGTTTAAAACTACACAACCAAAATTAGCTAGCTTTAACAATTCTCGAAAAAGAAAAATCAACAGTGTCTTTTCGGAGCGCGTTAGTAGTTTCCTTCGGAGGTGAGGTATGGAGTTCAAAAACATGTTGGTTGATCGCCATACCCACTATGATATCCGCTACCGCATTTGCTTCTCGAAAAATATGCATGAACTTCATTCTTTCAAACTGCATTAAGAGATTCCTGCAATCCATAATGATGAGTATTAGATTTAGATTTAACATATTTTCATCAGAGGGCGTCCGTGTCGAGGTGAATAGATTTTAATTCGAGTGTCTTTGCCAATAGTAGCCCATCTCGGATGACCCAATATTCCGCAGTGAGACTGTTTGAGAATTCTGCAACTCATTCACCTTATAATTTTGAAAGTCTATCGATGCGATGATGTATATTTACAAATGTCCAGGAAAAAAAACTTTAGGTTGCAAATAATATTTTTCAAATATTTTATTTTTATTTTGTTAATTTGACATCATTTCTCGAAAAGGACAAAAATACCCTTTACTAACCAAAATAAAAATAGCCTTTTAAAAGAAATCAGATAGAAATTAAAAAGATGATTTTTTTTTTTTAAAAGAGGGTTCTTAAACTCTTCCTCTTTGGGTGCATTCTCTATTCTCTTTAAACTTTAGCGTCGGTTGTTGACATTTTATTTTCTTCAAGAAAGATATTATCAAATTTAAGAAACAAATTGACGAACATATTTAAAATATATTATCTGACACGAGACTCATTTGTTGTCTATTAAAAAATGTTTTTTTTGGGAATCGATATAAATTTAAATAAGCATTTAATCATTATCATTTTGTACATATTATTTGACGTCCACGCGTGATTAGGGTTTATAAATGAAATTGACAAAATACTATGTACACAGAAGAAGAACTACGAGGATGAATGTATAATAATTGTGAATTCGAGGGAGACCACTAATTTAAACGTTTGTTTTGGCCTTACCTGCAAAAGCCGCAAATCAACGAGATAAAGATGATCAATGCGCCTTTTTTATTTTGTGGCGGGGAGTTTTTTTCTGCAACCAAAAATATCCGAAAAAGGAGGGCGGAGGAAACCCTTAATTTGACGGAAAATTTCGCTATTAGATCTCTCACCTCTGACCTCGCCTTTGATCGTACTCTCGATTCTATCGATTTTTCTTCATCTTCTTCTCTGCATCATCAGGTAATTATTTTGTCGTGTTTTGTTCTATTCTCAGCGGAATTAAGTTCAGATCGATCTTATACGGTGCGGTTTTCTGTAATTGATTTGATCGAAAGCGTAGTTTGTTCATCAGTGTTTGAGGGTTCGATTAATTGATGACAGATACTTGGTTTCTTGGATTTGAATGATAAGGGACGTGTTTTGATTACCTTACAAACTTCAGTTTTCTGTGACATTCAATTCAATTGGTTGAGTATTGTCGTTTCTGAATATTGGTTTTACCTAAAATTGGAATCTCTGTCAATATCCTAAGGCATGATGGAGTTGAATTGGCGGGTTTTGATTTTGCATAAGCTGCTATGATCGTCAAGTTTCTGGTTCTTTTTCTGGTAGCTAATTCAGTTGTGCTGATAGCATCATGCTGGTTTCTTGTTGCAGTTGGACAACTTGCGCTAACAAGAGGAAGTCCTGTTTGGTTCTGCAAATCTAAGGCCAAGTTTCATGTCTGAATTGGATGTCCAAATTCCTGGCTCCTTCGGTATATACCAATTTGTATTTGATTTGATAGCCACAGTTTTTTCATATCCGAGTTATATTTATGGCCTAGACTAGAATGTATACATCAAGAGTCCTCAAGGTAATAGTGTGCCCTTTTGTATGGAAGTGAGTGGTAGAAAGCACCCCTATTTCAAATTGGTATTATTTTTGAAGTGTCTAAATAAATGGCAGGAGATGAATAAGGATGCTAAAAAAAAAATCGCATCTTTTCTCTAAAATGTGCTGTACTTTAATGTGAAATTTGTTGATGATTTGTTTATGCAGACCCTTTTGCTGATGCAAATGCTGAGGACTCAGGTGCAGGAGCAAAAGAATACGTGCATGTGCGCGTGCAGCAGCGTAATGGTAGGAAAAGCCTGACAACAGTTCAGGGGTTGAAGAAGGAATTTAGCTACAACAAGATTCTCAAGGACCTTAAGAAAGAGTTCTGCTGCAATGGCACTGTAGTCCAAGACCCTGAGCTCGGACAGGTATAATAAATCCCCTCAGCTTGCTTGTTGTGTTCTTGATTGGATGGAGACTGACTGTTCCTGCTATCTCATTAAGCTGCAATGATTCTGTAAACATTATCCCAACTTTTCATGCATGATTTTCAGGTTATTCAACTTCAAGGTGATCAGAGGAAAAATGTTTCCACCTTTCTTGTTCAGGTCGATCATATTCTCCTCATCTAGTCATCTTGCCGTTGTGGTTGATTATATTTTCTTCTTTATCCTCATTTTGGCTCATTGGTTGCTTGATTCTCAACAGGCTGGCATCGTGAAGAAAGAGAAGATCAAGATTCATGGTTTCTGAGAATCACCATCCCCATCATCATCATCGGGCAAACTGATAACTAATTAGCGAAGCCTTAGCATCAATCATCTAAGTTTCAGCAAGCTGCAGTGGTTTCTGCTGCTGCTACTCTTTGTTTTTTTTTAAACTACAATGTTAGTGTGTTTCATCAGATCATTATTTACTTCGCTGCAATCTGGGATCATGCTTGAACCCGATCTTTGGTGTTTTCATGGAATCATCATTTGTAAATACACAGGGAAGTTGAAAATTCATCCTCAACTTTTTTATTCGTGTACTGCTACTGCGCTGGGTTCTTATTTTCACGGGGTTGTAATTCGTCTCGAACTAACGTAAATCGATGTGGATGGATGTTTGATTGAATCATCGAAAACTGGTTGATTGCAAAGGAAACGACAATCAACCATAATAATTTACAAGATTAACTGGTTAGTATATCAATTAATGTATATGAAATTATGAATAGTTTATCAACTACATATTAACTGATTAAATGCGTTAAACTAACATGTGAAAACATTTATCCTAATTATACCTACATTTCATGAAGAAATAAAGAGAGATTATTCATACCTTAATACTATACGGTCCCGCCGGAAATTACTGAATGGATCCTCTATTTTAGGAAAGCGTGTTTTTTTTTTCTGATCTAGTTTTTTTTAATGATTAACTATTTTGATGAATAATTATAATTTATTTTCTCATCCATCTACGGATGAAATTAACTATAACAAGTAACACTTATATATAATAATAATATCACCGGAAGCGGTGGTCTAGCTATTGAGAGCGATGACCCAAAAAAAAAGTTGTTGAGAGCGCTAAACTCTCCCACGTAGTTTGACTCTGGATTCATGAGATAGAATCTTCCTAAGTGCAAGAAGAAGCTCTGGATTGGGTAAAGAATTACAACTTTGGTCTAACGAGTCGATCTATCAATCACATGTTGTCGGTGGGGCTACGTTGACGGAAAGTCCAAAGACCGAGACACGAAAAATTCAAATATTACGTAGTGGTATGGGTCTAGGGTCGCCACTACTAGCCCATTCTTTTTATGTTGACTAATATATATATATATATATGTAATTAATATAGCAAGTATTATAAAAATGTTAAATCACTAAAAATAACCTTGTAATTGAGATACCAAATAGATAATTTATTATTTTTCATTTGATTCTCATATAATAAAATAATTAATATTACAGATCGATCTTATTAAAATAAACAATTAAATATATTTTTCTCCAAAACAAATAAAAAATTGCTCCAAAATCCCTATATTATCATTTTGTTTCATATCGTTCCTTAAGTTAAGCCCAAGGACTCAATGAACACTCTACCGGCAGCGTTGGAAACCTGTCCGTATCCTTGCAATAGTCATAGATGACTAAGTTCCTCTGCACCCAAGCATAGTCCATCTTCTGAGTACCAGTGAGGTGCCATGCATCGTATTGGTCCCACCAATTTTTGGTGGTGGTCGATACACAACCCGGGAACGGGTCAACCCACTGGCACCCATCAAAGCTAAAGTCCTTGTAAGAAGACACGAACGGGGCCTTCTTCCAATCCGTCTTCTCTAGACCGCCCCGTGTAGCCCAATCATCTGCGTTCCATATGCTCGAGAACAGGTACATCGGTTTCTCATTAGGGAAGAAGTTATTGGCCTTACCGTTGTTCTTAAATACGCGTACCGGAACCCTATCGATTAGAAACCTACATTTCACAAAATTGAATCAGTTGATATTCAAAAATTATTATGTAGGTATGATAACTACTATAATGGTACTATATTTCTTCAAACTAATTAATCCAAGAACTATGCTATCATGGCTATATAGGGTTAGCGGTTCTGGGTACCCTATAATTTTATGAGTTTCTGAAATCTACCATGTTGCAACCAGAGTATTGAAGTTTGAAACCGGAATCTACTCTGTTGCATTTGGAACCAGAATCTATCGAGAACATGTTTAAACTAATGGCTTTGGTTACCCTAGTAAGAATTTATTTCAAAAGAAACTATCTAGTTTTTTTTTATACTGATAGATTTGACACCGATTTTTCGTAAAACAAGTACGAAGTTACAAAAATCATATAAAAGGATTTACAATCATCCAATAATCACAAATTTAGGGTTAAAAATTTAAAAATTATAATAGAACAACAATTACTGATTTTTTTTCTTGATATTAATATGTACATATATAATCGGTTCTGGAAAGAAACAAGACACCTTATTACCTGAATCCGAATCAGAACCGAAAATACAAGTTCATAAAAAAAAATTATGAACCCTACCCTATTATTAAAACTGTTACCCGGAACCTACCCTAAATGCTGATTCTGAGTATGTTCCGATTCCAACCGTATGGCTATATGAACACTAGTCTTTGACTACAAATATCAAAATGATGAATTACTCACAGAATTTGATTATTATTCCAGAGAATGGAATAGTCGTGGTAATCCTCGGTCGGGTCGAACCATAGACTATGGCGCATCTCTCGATTTCCCGTCCCGTTTTTGTAAACATTAGTCTGAATCAGGTACGGTTGGCCACTTCGGTTACCCAAGAACTCGAAGTCCAACTCATCCCTCTCCGGACCCGCTCCATTTTCAGTACACATCTGGAAAAATAAAATGATATTTAGGTACCAAAGAGTAAGCGGTTTTAAATACTCTATAAATTTAGAGATTTTTAAATTATATAAACTGAATATTTCACTTGTATCTTGACATTCTTTTGTTAATAGGGAAATTATAACTTATCTGGGAGGTGTTGATATAAACACGTTCCGGGTACCCTAATGAACACTATTTGATTTTTATCTTTCTAAAATGAATACTAAAATACTAATAAAAGTGAAAACATATAAGTACGTAAAAACAAATAAAATTACCAATAAAGAACTAAATAAGTCAAAGTAACTAAAAATAAAATATTTATGATTTTCAGTTCTGATTCCAATACAGTACCTTGTTGTCGAAACTGATTTTACCGATTCCATGGGTTCCCATTCCAAAGCTGCTCGGTTTACTAGGATACCTGTTTTCAAATGGAGTTTTCAAGCGGGGTCCTCTCTCATAATTTAGTGGGTATTTAATAAAAACTAAGAATTTTTTTTTTTTGAATCAATAAAATTAAGTAAATAAAAAAATCAAGTGGGGTCCTAGGACCCCACTCCTAAAGAACCATATCCGCCACGGGGTGACAATCGTGTCGTGTTTAACAGTATCGTATCATGTTATTAATTGTGTTGTGTCTTAACAGGTTTCGTGTCTAAACAGATAATTTCTAAACGCGTCTTAAAACATCAGACACAAACACGACACGATTAAGTAGCAGATCACACGTTACACGACACATGACATGATTAACTTTCTTGGAAATTAAAAATCGAAAAACATAACGGATAGACACGACACGATATGACACGATTAACACGACACGATACGACACGATTAAGAATGACTTGATTGATACAAATTTACACGATTAAACACGAAACGACACATTACACAACACGATTAATACGAAAAACATTAATTTTATATATTTTTCTGAACGTATCACGATTAGACACGATTAGTTAACCGTGTCTTTATTCGTGTCACAGGTATACACGACACGATTAGTTCATCATGTTTTATCGTGTTTATACAAATATCCGCAGATCTGAGTTGTTTAGACACAATTATTAATCGTGTCTAAACGTATAAGAGTTGTTTAGACATGGGATCCGTTAAGGTCAAACTCATATACACTTTAAAGCAGATCGTGTCGTGTCGTGTCAAAAATTGTCACCCCTAACTATATATGCCGATTTCGGATAGATTTTGGATTCAAATGATATTTTCCTTATCCTAATTAATATTTCATTTATTCCGATGTAAAATTTACAATGAAAATAATTATGATTAACTGTTTATTTGAAGAAACAAAAATTGTTAACCGACCGTAATAAACTTACATAGAAAGCCGTGACGACACCTGCAGAGTCGCCTCCAACCAACTTCAACTTCATGTTGAACCACCCGAACCTGTACCTCTGTTTCGTCTGGAACCCGCAACCTGATCCCCATTATAGATAGCATTATATATATATATATATTGTAAGTAAATGTATATATATAAAATATACGAAGTAAAACTGTATAACCTGTTTCTTTGTCGAGTGAAAGGTACCAGATCTTGCCATCTTCTGAAGTGTTGAAATGGTCTTTCGACCACATTATGTCAAAGTTGTCCTCGAAGTTTGCTTTGGAAGACGATTCTGCCCAGGATCGTCTGGTTCCAGCCATGATTGCTACAAGTAAAGTGAAGAGAAGGGTAGAGAAGACCCTTTTCTCCATGTCTGTGATATTGGAAGAAGAAGCTCTCAATGTGGAGGAAGAAAGGAGGTGTGCATTAAATAGTAAATACCGTCTCTCATTAGAACTACATATCCAAAAGTCAATAATGAAGGGTATTATGGGAAACTTACTTTTACATTTCCATGAGTTGTTTTCTCGTCAGTTTCTTCTTCTTCTTCTATGTACTGAACTTATGTGTATTGATTGGGATGTCACATGCAATAGAGTAACATGTGCCATGCAATTATTAGATATATAATATGTGTGTAATTATGATTTTGCCCCTAAGTCGTATGTTAAGAGTCTTAAGACAGTAGAGTTGCTGCGCAAGCATGTGAAGCCGACATGGGTATTATAGGAAACGGAATAGAATAAACAGCAGATATTGAGCAAAGCAAGAAAGACTGCAGATCCAGCTGCACCTCAGTGGCCACTGTCCCACCAATAGAGAGGAGAGAAAGAACATGGCTGACAGACAGACAGACAGATTTAAGTTCATTTATGAATGTTACGTGTTAATGGTTTGACAAAGCATTCCTCCACTCGATCTAACAAAGTTTCAACTTTCAACACAAAAAACGGAACTCTTAAAGAATTCACTTTGAAATTCCTTGTTTCACCGGTTAAATCAAGTAGGAATTCATTTTGAAAGTTAATTGGCTTTGGCTTCCTGAATATGATAACTGGATTCTGCAGGGAAAAGAATGCACTTCATTGCAGAACTCATTTCCGCATTTTTTTTTTTTGGCCAATCTCATTTCCCCATTCACTTGTTTGGGGTTAACATTAAATATTCTAAGATTATTAATTGAACACTTTCTTGTTCAGTCAAAAAAGCAAGCTGAGTTGATAATGGTTCTTACCGACAAACAATACATGATTAATATTACTAGCAAGAGCAAAATGTAGTAATTTAACATTTCGATTTTTAATTAGACATTTTACTTTGAGTCATGGAATTTTATTTTATTTTTACCAACACCTTATCCCTTATGGACGGATAATCAGTGCGAAAAAAAACAACGTTTTTGGGTAAAATTACTAAGTATATATATATATATATATATATATATCTCGTGTTAAAGATAAAATACGGCATTAACCCTTAATGTTTGGTAAGATTTTAAGGTTTTCACTTAAAGTTTCAATCGTAAAATTTATTTATCTCTTGTACAAAATGTAAGTGTCTCTTTCGTTACTTTTTTTCATCCAAATTTAACCAAATAAATTTTGAAAAATACAAAAATAACATAAGACTTTAAAAAATATCACAATTTAACTATTCCAAACTTTTTCAAATGTTACAATTGAGTCTCGATTCGATTGAGGTTTAAGTCTGAGTCTTAACCCAGACTGACCCCATGGATGGACGACCATGTATGGGTAAAGACTCAAACCTGAGCCCTCCACCCCCTACCACCCCACCACCAACACACACACATGGGCTCAATTGAATTCGGGGTTGGTTCGACCTCAATCGAATCAGAACTTAATTGTAAGATTTGAAAAAAAAAATTGGAATGATTAAATTCTGACATTTTTTTAGAACATTTTCTGTTATTTTTGAAATTTCAAAATTTATTATGTTAAATTTGTATGAAAAAATTGATGAAAATGACAAACTTACACTTTAGCTAAATGCGAGGAAATGAAATTTTACGATTTAAACTTCATAAGAAAAACTTATAAAAATTTGTCCAACATTAGGAAGTAAGGTAGTATTTTACACTTTGTGTTATGATCACATATCATGTCAATAATTTCCCCCTTATGCATGTTCTTTAGAATTAGATTTCCGCTCACTTTATGTTAAATTCTTACGTGGTTTACTTGTTAAAGCACTCTGATAAAGCAATCTCTTTAGACCAATAAAGCCTAAAAAGACAAGATTACCATATAATTAGGCTTTATGGAACAAATCTTTGGTGTTTTATTTACTGTAAAAGACTAAACTTTGAGATTAAAGATAGACCAAATGAAAATTAATATACTTGCTGTACATTCTATGAATATTGAGACTACCAGCTATATTACTATTCTACCACATTGCTGTTGCTTTTATTAGTATTGCACAGCTGCTATTAGCATCAATGCATCATGTGTAAGGTGTATTGTGAAGTGTTTTAGCTCTATAGAGAGCCTGCATGGTCATCTAGGTTCAATCCACAAAGGTTTAGGGTTTAAGATTGTCTTTAATCTGTCGCTAAAACTATAAATTCACGGTAAGCAAAGGGCACGAGAGCAACGAGATTGGCAACGGTGTGGAGTCACAATAAGAATGATGGTCTGGAGGTTATGTCATGTGAACAATGTTAAATTTTAGTATTGGGGTTGAGCTACACCCAAATAGCAACCACATTATACAACTTGAGTTTCATCATAAAATCAATTGGTGATAGGAGGAGTTAGTCTTGTTGTATATATATATGGTGCATAATTGTTTGGAAACCACCGATATGGGACAGTGGAACTTATTCTTCAACAAAGAGAGCATATCTCAACTTTTACGAAGAACAAGCTCCTAGATGGACTAGAGAGCAATATTGTCAAGTATGTGTCAACACTTATTTTAGGTTTAATTAAGGGATCTATTTATAGATATGCGACAGATACAAACTTTTAGATTCCGACATTTCAGTCCTAGACATTTCTTTACTTTACACTAGCACCCTTAGTGTGAGTGTTATATCTTGTAAAAAAAATGTTAGGGTGAAAATAATATTTTTCGTGTATTATTCAAGTGAGAAATGAAACTGTCAAACGACATTATTGTGTCGTCGATGTTTCGATAGATTGTGGATGCCAAGATGCTGAGAACATTGCTCCTTTGCTTCCTCTTCCTCCTGAACACTGCTCTGACTCCGACACAACTGACCTCACCAGAGAACTTTGGGCCCTCCAATCCCGATCGCAATCCGGCATCATCTGTTGGAATTTTGTGGTAGATTATAATATCTGAAGAGTATGTATCGCGAAAAATAAGAATAAAAATATATTTGTCAATTGAAAAAAAAAATAAAAAAAGGAGAGAAAAAAATCTAGAAAATTTTAGAAAATATTAAAAGGTTCAAATACTTTAAAATGATGTTACTTTTTGAAGTGGTATAATGAAACGATGCAACTATTTGATATAATACAAATGAATGAATGCAACCCTTTTGAAGTAACACATTTATGCCTACAAATAGGATCACATACCTCATAAGTCATACATCCAAGAATCAGTTCACTTACTCTTAAGTAAGTGTGATTCTGTATCATTCAATAAAAGATATGTTACGAAAGAAGTTCTAAGGAAGGTCTCTAGATTTTTCTACTTTTCGACTTTGTGATTTTATTGTATCCTTGTGGATGATTTGTTGATAATCCGTTAGCAAACATGTTTATAAATGGGGACAAATATCATCTTTCGAAAAACCTACACAACACGCCTCAAAATCACATCAATTAAATATTAGTTCAAAGTCTTGTATAGTCTTGCATCATACAATACGATGTTGACTCAAAGTCCTCTATTATATAATTCGATGTTGACTCAATGTCACGTATGGTATAATAAAATGTTGGTTCAATACTTTGCATCCTATAATTGATGGTATGACATAATTTATATCTTACCATAATATATGTATCAAATAATACATAGTTGACGTAGTGGTCGGTTAGAGTCATGTAACCGTTTTTCGGATTGTTGTTGGCATTTGTGAGCCATGCTCTTGTTAGATTGAGGAATGTGTAACTCCAACAGTTCTTGTTGATCGGTGTTTTTTGGATGTCGTTCTGTGAAGTGAAGAACGTGGTGTTTATTGGAAGTTGGGAATTTGTCTTTCTGCAATCTGGGAATTTTCGTATTGGTCTGAAGTTTGTCTACATATTAGTCTCTTTTGTTGGGCTTTTTTTATTTTGGTTTCTTCTATTTTGTGGCCCATGTTATTATATTTCAGTTTCTTTTATTTTGGCCCGGTGTAAAGTGACAAATATGTTAAGTAGGTTTTATTTAAGGGGTATAGTCTTCCAGATGAAGGAACAATACTCAATGAACCCCAATTGCTCCTTGTACATTCTATGTATTTTCTAGGGTTTCACTCATTTTCTTTCTTGGTCATTTCTCCCCGATTTTATCATGGTATCAGAGGCTGAGGCGATTCCGCCTCATCTTCTCTCTGCCGATTCTGTCCCTGGAAGAGGTTAAGTTGCAGTTTTGCCTCCTTTTCCGTTGCGACGGTTCGTCTTGTTCATGATTTTCTTGATCGTGAGTTTGTCATCCCTCCTTCTTGAGGACTACCGGATTGTATTCTTGACCGTGGCTTCTTGGTGGTTATATTTTGTCCTAACGGTTCATTTTCTTCCAATTCTTGACCGTAAGGGCTTCAAGATGTTTTTACTAGATCTGCAACCTTCTCTTTACCGAATATTGTCCTTGGTGAAGGATGTGTTGCAATCTTGCCCTATTTTATGTCCTGACACTCTGATTGACGGTTTATCTTCTTTTGATCTTTTGGGTCGTAAGGTAATCATCTGTCCTTCTATTATTTTAGATGGCTGAGGAAAATCTTGTTAAGGAGGCTGACGAATATGGCACCGATGATATTGATGATGCTGCCATGGCTAGGGTAGTGTCTCATCACCCTCTATTTTTACATGCGAGTGATAACCCTGTTTTAAACATGATTTCTATTACCCTAACTAGACCTGAACATTACGCTATGTGGAGTCGGGCCATTCGGTTTACCCTGTTAGGAAGGAACAAGTTAGAGTTTATTACTGGGACTTCCATGCGAGAAAAGTATGATCCTATTTTTCACCATTTGTGGGATACATGCAATGTTGTAGTGTTAGGATGGATCATGAATTCGATCTGTAAAGAACTTGCTAGTGTCTTGATGTACACTGATAATGCTTTTCTTGTTTGGAAGGACCTTAAGGAAAGATTCAATAAGGTTAGTGTCCCAAGGATCTATCAATTACATTTGGAAATAGTCATGACTCATCAAGGTCTTGACTCAATTTCCTTTGTTTTTTTCACAAAACTAATACTCCTGTGGGCTGAATATGATGCTACTTGTCCCCTATCTCATATTGAGGGTGAGGATTTTAAAAAACATATTGAGCACAAGGAAAATCAGCGTCTATTCCAATTTTTAATGGGGTTGAATGAGACTTATTCAGGATTGAGGAGTCATTTGCTTATTTGGAACCCTCTCCCATCTGTGAATCAGGCCTATAATCTGCTAGTCCAAGAGGAAATCCAAATAGGGATAACCTCTGCGATGAATGCTAGTTTGAATTATGGATATGTGAATGTTTCTTTAAGTTCAGATAGACCTAAGGGCAATCAGAATTTAGAGTGTACTCACTATCGAAAGAAGGGGCATACTATTGAGCGGTGTTTTGCCTGAGGCTGTGACTTCTGTAAAAGGAAGGGACCTGCTAAAAACAATTGTTTCAAATATAAAGAGTTTTTGAAAGGGAAATCCAACAGTTCGAAAGCTAATACTGCCTCTTCTGAGACTAGTTATACTAATTTTGATTTTTTAAAAGTATTTGTTAATGACCCTTCTTCAAGTTCTGATGTACTAGGTAGCATTACCCTCACACGTGGCCAGTTCGAAAGGCTTTTACAGACAGTTGGACAGGCTGGCAGCACTGCAACAACAGCAAGTGCTACCCCTGTCGAAGATCACTGTGTGAACACAATATGTATTTCTCTTAATTCCATTGCTGCATTTGATAGTGAATATTGGATTCTAGACACTGGAGCAACTGATCATATGACCAACAGAAAAGATTGGTTATGTGATAATAAGTTGATTCTGGAGACTAGGGTTCAATTGCCAAATGGGGGTTATTCATTTGTCAATAGTTGAAAACTTCTTCTTTAATAAGGACAAGAAACTGATGAATGTTCTGTATTTGTCTGATTTCAAATACAGACTTTTATCAGTTTCACGACTTACTAAATAATTGAATTGTTCTGTGATTTTTTTATCCTAAATTTGTAGTCCCGCAGGACCTCTCAAGTGGGAGGGTCTTGGGGACTGGTGAGCATAAGTCAGGTCTATACTTCATTAGGATATCTTGTAATAACGTTGCATGTACTAGTTTTTTTTTCAAATGCTATGTTGTGGCATAAACGTCTTGGACATATTTCGTTAAAGGCTTTAAAACATTTGGACTATCTTGATTTACCTAAGAATAAATTGTCTGATATAGTCGAATGTTCTATATGTCCCAAAGCGAAAAAAATTTAGAAAACCTTTTCCTATTTCTGTATCAAGAGCAGATGCCACGCTTGATCTTATTCATGCTGATGTGTGGGGGCCTTTTCATACCCCTTCCTATGATAATAAAAGGTTTTTTTAGGGTTAAATAGCAAGTAGCTATCTCAACTTTGGACGTTTTGCAACGAGCTACCCAAACTTTGAAAATTCAAAACGAGCTACCTCAACTTTGAAGAAGGTGCAAATAGCTACCTCCGTCCAGTTTCTGGCGAATTTCCAACGACTTTCCGACGACATTCCGACAGAAAAATGGACGGAGGTAGCTATTTGCACCTTCTTCAAAGTTGAGGTAGCCCATTTTGAATTTTCAAAGTTCGGGTAGCTCGTTGCAAAACGTCCAAAGTTCATGTAGCTACTTTGTATTTAACCCTTTTTTTATGATATTGGTGGATGATTTCTCTAGAGTTACATGGATTCAATTGATGCAGTTTAAATCTGATGATGTTGTTGTTATGAGGTAATTCATTATCATGGTTGAGACGCATTTCATTAAGACAATTAAAGGCTTCAGAACTGACAATGGTAAGGAATTTTTTAACGAGCAAATTAAAACTCTTTTTCAAGAAAGGGGCATTGTTCATCAGGGCCAGTTCGAAAGGCTTTTACAGACAGTTGGACAGGCTGGCAGCACTGCAACAACAGCAAGTGCTACCCCTGTCGAAGATCACTGTGTGAACACAATATGTATTTCTCTTAATTCCATTGCTGCATTTGATAGTGAATATTGGATTCTAGACACTGGAGCAACTGATCATATGACCAACAGAAAAGATTGGTTATGTGATAATAAGTTGATTCTGGAGACTAGGGTTCAATTGCCAAATGGGGGTTATTCATTTGTCAATAGTTGAAAACTTCTTCTTTAATAAGGACAAGAAACTGATGAATGTTCTGTATTTGTCTGATTTCAAATACAGTCTTTTATCAGTTTCACGACTTACTAAATAATTGAATTGTTCTGTGATTTTTTTATCCTAAATTTGTAGTCCCGCAGGACCTCTCAAGTGGGAGGGTCTTGGGGACTGGTGAGCATAAGTCAGGTCTATACTTCATTAGGATATCTTGTAATAACGTTGCATGTACTAGTTTTTTTTTCAAATGCTATGTTGTGGCATAAACGTCTTGGACATATTTCGTTAAAGGCTTTAAAACATTTGGACTATCTTGATTTACCTAAGAATAAATTGTCTGATATAGTCGAATGTTCTATATGTCCCAAAGCGAAAAAAATTTAGAAAACCTTTTCCTATTTCTGTATCAAGAGCAGATGCCACGCTTGATCTTATTCATGCTGATGTGTGGGGGCCTTTTCATACCCCTTCCTATGATAATAAAAGGTTTTTTTAGGGTTAAATAGCAAGTAGCTATCTCAACTTTGGACGTTTTGCAACGAGCTACCCAAACTTTGAATATTCAAAACGAGCTACCTCAACTTTGAAGAAGGTGCAAATAGCTACCTCCGTCCAGTTTCTGGCGAATTTCCAACGACATTCCGACAGAAAAATGGACGGAGGTAGCTATTTGCACCTTCTTCAAAGTTGAGGTAGCCCATTTTGAATTTTCAAAGTTCGGGTAGCTCGTTGCAAAACGTCCAAAGTTCATGTAGCTACTTTGTATTTAACCCTTTTTTTATGATATTGGTGGATGATTTCTCTAGAGTTACATGGATTCAATTGATGCAGTTTAAATCTGATGATGTTGTTGTTATGAGGTAATTCATTATCATGGTTGAGACGCAGTTCATTAAGACAATTAAAGGCTTCAGAACTGACAATGGTAAGGAATTTTTTAACGAGCAAATTAAAACTCTTTTTCAAGAAAGGGGCATTGTTCATCAGGGCCAGTTCGAAAGGCTTTTACAGACAGTTGGACAGGCTGGCAGCACTGCAACAACAGCAAGTGCTACCCCTGTCGAAGATCACTGTGTGAACACAATATGTATTTCTCTTAATTCCATTGCTGCATTTGATAGTGAATATTGGATTCTAGACACTGGAGCAACTGATCATATGACCAACAGAAAAGATTGGTTATGTGATAATAAGTTGATTCTGGAGACTAGGGTTCAATTGCCAAATGGGGGTTATTCATTTGTCAATAGTTGAAAACTTCTTCTTTAATAAGGACAAGAAACTGATGAATGTTCTATATTTGTCTGATTTCAAATACAGTCTTTTATCAGTTTCACGACTTACTAAATAATTGAATTATTCTGTGATTTGTTTATCCTAAATTTGTAGTCCCGCAGGACCTCTAAAGTGGGAGGGTCTTGGGGACTGGTGAGCATAAGTCAGGTCTATACTTCATTAGGATATCTTGTAATAACGTTGCATGTACTAGTTTTTTTTTCAAATGCTATGTTGTGGCATAAACGTCTTGGACATATTTCGTTAAAGGCTTTAAAACATTTGGACTATCTTGATTTACCTAAGAATAAATTGTCTGATATAGTCGAATGTTCTATATGTCCCAAAGCGAAAAAAATTTAGAAAACCTTTTCCTATTTCTGTATCAAGAGCAGATGCCACGCTTGATCTTATTCATGCTGATGTGTGGGGGCCTTTTCATACCCCTTCCTATGATAATAAAAGGTTTTTTTAGGGTTAAATAGCAAGTAGCTATCTCAACTTTGGACGTTTTGCAACGAGCTACCCAAACTTTGAAAATTCAAAACGAGCTACCTCAACTTTGAAGAAGGTGCAAATAGCTACCTCCGTCCAGTTTCTGGCGAATTTCCAACGACATTCCGACAGAAAAATGGACGGAGGTAGCTATTTGCACCTTCTTCAAAGTTGAGGTAGCCCATTTTGAATTTTCAAAGTTCGGGTAGCTCGTTGCAAAACGTCCAAAGTTCATGTAGCTACTTTGTATTTAACCCTTTTTTTATGATATTGGTGGATGATTTCTCTAGAGTTACATGGATTCAATTGATGCAGTTTAAATCTGATGATGTTGTTGTTATGAGGTAATTCATTATCATGGTTGAGACGCAGTTCATTAAGACAATTAAAGGCTTCAGAACTGACAATGGTAAGGAATTTTTTAACGAGCAAATTAAAACTCTTTTTCAAGAAAGGGGCATTGTTCATCAGGGCCAGTTCGAAAGGCTTTTACAGACAGTTGGACAGGCTGGCAGCACTGCAACAACAGCAAGTGCTACCCCTGTCGAAGATCACTGTGTGAACACAATATGTATTTCTCTTAATTCCATTGCTGCATTTGATAGTGAATATTGGATTCTAGACACTGGAGCAACTGATCATATGACCAACAGAAAAGATTGGTTATGTGATAATAAGTTGATTCTGGAGACTAGGGTTCAATTGCCAAATGGGGGTTATTCATTTGTCAATAGTTGAAAACTTCTTCTTTAATAAGGACAAGAAACTGATGAATGTTCTATATTTGTCTGATTTCAAATACAGTCTTTTATCAGTTTCACGACTTACTAAATAATTGAATTATTCTGTGATTTGTTTATCCTAAATTTGTAGTCCCGCAGGACCTCTAAAGTGGGAGGGTCTTGGGGACTGGTGAGCATAAGTCAGGTCTATACTTCATTAGGATATCTTGTAATAACGTTGCATGTACTAGTTTTTTTTTCAAATGCTATGTTGTGGCATAAACGTCTTGGACATATTTCGTTAAAGGCTTTAAAACATTTGGACTATCTTGATTTACCTAAGAATAAATTGTCTGATATAGTCGAATGTTCTATATGTCCCAAAGCGAAAAAAATTTAGAAAACCTTTTCCTATTTCTGTATCAAGAGCAGATGCCACGCTTGATCTTATTCATGCTGATGTGTGGGGGCCTTTTCATACCCCTTCCTATGATAATAAAAGGTTTTTTTAGGGTTAAATAGCAAGTAGCTATCTCAACTTTGGACGTTTTGCAACGAGCTACCCAAACTTTGAAAATTCAAAACGAGCTACCTCAACTTTGAAGAAGGTGCAAATAGCTACCTCCGTCCAGTTTCTGGCGAATTTCCAACGACATTCCGACAGAAAAATGGACGGAGGTAGCTATTTGCACCTTCTTCAAAGTTGAGGTAGCCCATTTTGAATTTTCAAAGTTCGGGTAGCTCGTTGCAAAACGTCCAAAGTTCATGTAGCTACTTTGTATTTAACCCTTTTTTTATGATATTGGTGGATGATTTCTCTAGAGTTACATGGATTCAATTGATGCAGTTTAAATCTGATGATGTTGTTGTTATGAGGTAATTCATTATCATGGTTGAGACGCAGTTCATTAAGACAATTAAAGGCTTCAGAACTGACAATGGTAAGGAATTTTTTAACGAGCAAATTAGAATTTTTTAACGAGCAAATTAAAACTCTTTTTCAAGAAAGGGGCATTGTTCATCAGGGCCAGTTCGAAAGGCTTTTACAGATAGTTGGACAGGCTGGCAGCACTGCAACAACAGCAAGTGCTACCCCTGTCGAAGATCACTGTGTGAACACAATATGTATTTCTCTTAATTCCATTGCTGCATTTGATAGTGAATATTGGATTCTAGACACTGGAGCAACTGATCATATGACCAACAGAAAAGATTGGTTATGTGATAATAAGTTGATTCTGGAGACTAGGGTTCAATTGCCAAATGATGGTTATTCATTTGTCAATAGTTGAAAACTTCTTCTTTAATAAGGACAAGAAACTGATGAATGTTCTGTATTTGTCTGATTTCAAATACAGTCTTTTATCTGTTTCACGACTTACTAAACAATTGAATTGTTCTGTGATTTTTTTATCCTAAATTTGTAGTCCCGCAGGACCTCTCAAGTGGGAGGGTCTTGGGGACTGGTGAGCATAAGTCAGGTCTATACTTCATTAGGATATCTTGTAATAACGTTGCATGTACTAGTTTTTTTTTCAAATGCTATGTTGTGGCATAAACGTCTTGGACATATTTCGTTAAAGGCTTTAAAACATTTGGACTATCTTGATTTACCTAAGAATAAATTGTCTGATATAGTCGAATGTTCTATATGTCCCAAAGCGAAAAAAATTTAGAAAACCTTTTCCTATTTCTGTATCAAGAGCAGATGCCACGCTTGATCTTATTCATGCTGATGTGTGGGGGCCTTTTCATACCCCTTCCTATGATAATAAAAGGTTTTTTAGGGTTAAATAGCAAGTAGCTATCTCAACTTTGGACGTTTTGCAACGAGCTACCCAAACTTTGAAAATTCAAAACGAGCTACCTCAACTTTGAAGAAGGTGCAAATAGCTACCTCCGTCCAGTTTCTGGCGAATTTCCAACGACATTCCGACAGAAAAATGGACGGAGGTAGCTATTTGCACCTTCTTCAAAGTTGAGGTAGCCCATTTTGAATTTTCAAAGTTCGGGTAGCTCGTTGCAAAACGTCCAAAGTTCATGTAGCTACTTTGTATTTAACCCTTTTTTTATGATATTGGTGGATGATTTCTCTAGAGTTACATGGATTCAATTGATGCAGTTTAAATCTGATGATGTTGTTGTTATGAGGTAATTCATTATCATGGTTGAGACGCAGTTCATTAAGACAATTAAAGGCTTCAGAACTGACAATGGTAAGGAATTATTTAACGAGCAAATTAAAACTCTTTTTCAAGAAAGGGGCATTGTTCATCAGGGCCAGTTCGAAAGGCTTTTACAGACAGTTGGACAGGCTGGCAGTACTGCAACAACAGCAAGTGCTACCCCTGTCGAAGATCGCTGTGTGAACACAATATGTATTTCTCTTAATTCCATTGCTGCATTTGATAATGAATATTGGATTCTAGACACTGGAGCAACTGATCATATGACCAACAGAAAAGATTGGTTATGTGATAATAAGTTGATTCTGGAGACTAGGGTTCAATTGCCAAATGGGGGTTATTCATTTGTCAATAGTTGAAAACTTCTTCTTTAATAAGGACAGGAAACTGATGAATGTTCTGTATTTGTCTGATTTCAAATACAGTCTTTTATCAGTTTCACGACTTACTAAATAATTGAATTGTTCTGTGATTTTTTTATCCTAAATTTGTAGTCCCGCAGGACCTCTCAAGTGGGAGGGTCTTGGGGACTGGTGAGCATAAGTCAGGTCTATACTTCATTAGGATATCTTGTAATAACGTTGCATGTACTAGTTTTTTTTTCAAATGCTATGTTGTGGCATAAACGTCTTGGACATATTTCGTTAAAGGCTTTAAAACATTTGGACTATCTTGATTTACCTAAGAATAAATTGTCTGATATAGTCGAATGTTCTATATGTCCCAAAGCGAAAAAAATTTAGAAAACCTTTTCCTATTTCTGTATCAAGAGCAGATGCCACGCTTGATCTTATTCATGCTGATGTGTGGGGGCCTTTTCATACCCCTTCCTATGATAATAAAAGGTTTTTTTAGGGTTAAATAGCAAGTAGCTATCTCAACTTTGGACGTTTTGCAACGAGCTACCCAAACTTTGAAAATTCAAAACGAGCTACCTCAACTTTGAAGAAGGTGCAAATAGCTACCTCCGTCCAGTTTCTGGCGAATTTCCGACGACATTCCGACAGAAAAATGGACGGAGGTAGCTATTTGCACCTTCTTCAAAGTTGAGGTAGCCCATTTTGACTTTTCAAAGTTCGGGTAGCTCGTTGCAAAACGTCCAAAGTTCATGTAGCTACTTTGTATTTAACCCTTTTTTTATGATATTGGTGGATGATTTCTCTAGAGTTACATGGATTCAATTGATGCAGTTTAAATATGATGATGTTGTTGTTATGAGGCAATTCATTATCATGGTTGAGACGCAGTTCATTAAGACAATTAAAGGCTTCAGAACTGACAATGGTAAGGAATTTTTTAACGAGCAAATTAAAACTCTTTTTCAAGAAAGGGGCATTGTTCATCAGAGCAGCTTCCCTTATATCCCCTCCCCCCCCCCCCCCCCCCCAAACAAAATGGGAGGGTCGAGCGGAAGCATAGACACTTCCTAGAAGTAGCTAGGGCATTTAAGTTGATGGGATTGTGTTCTCACAACATGTTACTTGATTAATTTGATGTCATTTAGGTTGCTAGAAAGAAAATCGCCTATTGAGATATTGATTAATAAGAACCTTGCGATTAGTCACCTTTGGGTATTTGGATGCTTGTGCTATGCAAAAAATATGCAGGTGGCTGATAAATTTGCTTCTAGAGCTATCCCATCCGTTTTGTTAGGATACTTGGAAACTCAAAAAGGTTATAGACTTTATGATTTAGTTGGAAAGAAATATTTCATTAGTAAGGATGTTCAATTCAATGAGAAAGTGTTTCCTTTTGAGAATAGCAAATCGGACCAGTCACCCATATTTTTCGAGTACCATGCCGAGTCAGACTCCTATGATGTAAGCATTCCTCAAGATGCAAATACTGAGGAGAACAACACTGTTACCAGTGCAGATATTCCAGATGATGGAGCTCCTCGTGGCACTGATGGAACCACGCTAGATGATTAGTCACATGATGACCCTGATAGCAGCGATGTCCCTATTCCACATGATCTTTCTATACCTATTTTTAGCAGATCAGGCAGGTCTATTAAGCCTCCCATATGGATGAAAGAATATCAGGTTTCGAATGTATCTTGCCTTCACTCTATCGACAAGTTTATATGTTATGATGGTTTATCTCATAATTACCAAGTTTATTTGAGTTCAATTTCTAGAATTGTCGATCCTAATACTTTTTGCGAGATAGTGAAAGATGAGGCATGGATATGTGCAATGAAAGACGAGAAACAAGCCCTTGAACAAAATCAGACTTGGGACTTAGTGCCTCTCCCCCCCAGGTAAAAAGGCGATCAGATGTAAGTGGGTTTATAAATTGAAATTGAATTATGATGGAACACTAAATAGGCATAAGGCCAGATTGGTCGCTAAGGGATATAGCCAGAAGCATGGTATAAACTATTTCAACACCTTTTCACATGTTGCTAAAATGAGTACTGTTAGAACTGTGCTAGCCCTAGCCTTTGTTTATAATTGACTGCTTTATCAAATGGATGTTTACAATGCCTTCTTGCAAGGAGACTTAGATGAGGAAGTTTATATGCATGTTCCCGAGGGATTTGTTGGTAAGGATAGTGCTCATCTTGTTTGTAAATTGTGAAAATCGTTATATCGTTTGAAACAAACGAGTAGGCAATGGAACATTAAGTTGACCAATTCCCTTATTCCGGCTCGATATAATCAGTCAAAATTTGACTATTCTTTGTTTACAAAACGTGTTGGGGATGAACTGGTTATTCTTATGGTATATGTGGATGATTTGCTCATTTGTGGTAGTAGTGATGACCTGATATCTGATTTAAAGCATGTTTTGGAATTAAGTTTTAAGATGAAGGATTTGGGTGAATTAAAGTATTTCCTTGGTATTGAGATAGCTCGATCCCAAAAGGGGCTGGTACTCTGCCAAAGGAAATATGCTTTGAAACTCATCTCTGATGTTGACCTTTCGGGTGCTATAACTGCTAGGACTCTTATGGAGCAAAATGTGAAATTTACTAGCAGAGATTATGATAATCATCTGAATCTTAATACTGATGACAAACCCCTAAATGATGTCACCCTTATTAAAGTTAGCAGGCTGATTTGTTCTGATGTTGGATCTGTTCTTTGGCACATTCATCATTTGGTGATTATAAGGTCGTCCTGTTCCTGGCCTGGTTGCTTTGGACCGAAGTCTCTCGTCTCGGACCTTTCAGTTTCTTTCTTCATTTATTTTTTTTGTGTCGTTTCATTCAAGAATTGTACTGTTTCATTTTCCCTGCTTCATTTGTTGTTTCTGATTCAAAAAATTTAGAGTAGGGTTTTGTATTTAAGGGGGAGGGTCACTAAGTGAAGGAACTAACCCGATGAACGCCAAGTCTGCCTCTTCTAGTTTCTAGGGTTTCTGATATTGCTTGATTGGTGTCCGATTTTAACATGGTATCAGAGAGTTAAGGTGCTTATCACCTTATTCGTTGTGATTTATGTGTGTTGTTGAGTTTCCGTCTTGAAAATGAGAATATTATCTTTGCAGTTATAAGGTTACGAATCTATTTGTTTCCTTGATTTTTTCTTCTTTACGATTCTTGTGTTGATGTAGCCTTCCGCATATTGTTTGGGGACGATACCCTGGCTTACGATTGATTGAATTGTGAATCGGTTTGTCTTCTTGATTGAGAGGTATATTTCTTCCTCTGTTTTGTCTCGTTATTTTCTTCAATCTGGTGTGTATACATGGATGAAACAAAGCCAGTCGAGGCCATGGCTAAGGTAGATTTTCATCACCCCTTGTTTCTTCACGCGAGTGATAATCCTGGCGTAAACATGATTTCTATGACATTGATTGGTCCTGAGAATTATATGATGTAGAGTCAGTCTATTAGATTCTTGTTGCTTGGTAGAAATAAACTAAGTTTTATAACCGGTTCTTGCATGCGTGAAAAATTCGATCCAGCATTTCATCACCTTTGGGATAGATGTAATGATATGGTCCTTGGTTGGCTTACACATTCTATTTCAAAGGATCTGGCCAGCGGGATGATGTACACTGAAAGTGCATTTCTCATTAGGAAAGATTTAAAAGAACGATTTGATAAAGTAAGTGGACCAAGTACTTATCAACTTCATATGGAGATAGTGATGTCTAGACAAGGGTTTGATTCTATATCAACTTTCTTTTCGAGATTAAAAGTATTGTAGGGTGAATATGATGCTTCTTGTTCCATTCCTCATATTGAGGGGTAAGATTTTAAAAAGTATGTTGCGCATAAAGAAAATCACAGATTTTTTTACAGTTCCTTACGGGTTTAAATGAGAATTTTTCTAATGTGAGAAGTAGTTTGCTTTTGTGGACTCATTTGTCCTCGGTCAATCAGGCCTATAATTTGTTGATGCAAGAGGAAAGTCAAAAGGGAATTTCTTATGTGATGAATGCATCTGTTAATGCAAACTTTGGGAACAGTTCTCTTGTTCTGAATAAGCCGAAAGGAAATCATAATTTAGAAGGTTCTTTCTATTGAAAAAAGGCCACACTGTTGATAGATGTTATTCCATGGGATGTGACTTCTGTAAAAAGAAGGGGCATTCCAAAGATAATTGTTTTAAATATAAAGAACAGTTGAGGGCAAAAGGAAGTTCAAAAGCAAATATTATTTCTTCCGGTAATGGTGATATTGATCCTCTTAATATGCAAAACTCTTCTAATGATCCTTCTACGAGTTGTGTTATGCAAGGTGGGATCACCTTTACGAAGGAAAATTTTGAGAAATTCTTGCAAACTATGGGAGTTGCTGACAGCACTACCTCAGGAGCAGGTGCTACCGCACCCACGGATCATCATGTGAATACAGTTGGTATATATCTCAATTCTACCTCTTTAATTCGAAATGATCAATGGATTTTGGATACAGGAGCAACCAATCATATGACCAACAGAAATGATTGGTTATATGAGGAAAGGTTTGCTGCTGAAACCAAAATCCAATTGCCGAATGGTGGACATTCTGATGTTTGTGGTGTTGGAAATATTATGATTGATTCAGATAAGAAATTGAACAATGTCCTATATGTGCCTGATTTTAAGTACAACATGCTATATGTGTCTAAGCTTGTTAAGTATTTAAACTGCAGTGTTTTCTTCTATCCTAACTTTGCAATCATGCATGACCTCTCAAATGGGAAGGTCTTGGGGACTGGTAAGGAAGAGTCTGGATTATACTTCATAAGATTGCCTTGGAAATGCACCAGATTGTCTGCTTTTAATTATTCATATGACAGTAGCATGTTATGGCATTTGCGTTTTGGGCATGCCTCTATGAAGGCTCTTGAACATGTAGATTCTATAAATATGTCTAAGAATAAAAGTTTGGAAATTGGAAATTGTCATGTTTGTCCCAAAGCAAAGATTGTGAGAAATCCTTTTCCAAATTCCTACTCTAGAGCAGATGCTATGTTTGATCTAATGCATGTTGATGTTTGGGGTCCTTATAGTAGTCAGATTTATGACAACAAGCGTTATTTTTTAACTCTTGTTTATGATTTTTCTAGAGTAACATGGGTTTATTTGATGCAGTTTAAATCTGATGATGTTATAGTTCTGAAACGGTTTGTTGCTATGATTGAAACTCAGTTTCATAAAAGAATTAAGTGTTTTAGAACTGATAATGGTGGAGAATTTTTTAATGAGCATGTAAATATTTTTTTTGAAAAAGGAATTCTCCACCAAAGCAGTTGCCCTTATACTCCGCAGCAAAACGGAAGGGTTGAAAGAAAGCATATGCACTTGTTAGAAATAGCAAGGGCCTTAAAGTTTCAAGGATCAATCCCAAATGATTTTTGGGGGGATTGCATCCTTACAGCTTGTTATTTGATAAATTTGATGCCCTCCAAATTGTTAAATGGAAAAAGTCCGCTTGAAGTGTTGAATGGAAAAAAAAAAACAGGATTAGTCATCTAAGGATTTTCGGCTGCTTATGTTATGCAAAAATATGATGGTGACTAACAAGTTTGCATCTAGGGTTATTCCATAAGTTATGATGGGGTATTCTGAAACTCAAAAAGGGTATAGACTCTATGATATGACTGAAAATAGATTTTTTGTAAGTAGATATGTTCGGTTTAATGAGAATGTCTTACCTTTTGAGAAATGCAAACTTGATCAGATGCCCGTATTTTTTGATCAAATTGCCGAGATGGACTTCTATGATGTCAATAGAAATATTTTGACTGGGGAGAATGACACTCATGCAGATATTAATGTTCCTCATGATGTGTTAGAAACAAACTCGGAAGGAATCATACCACATGATGAGTCTATTATTGACTATGATGGTTTTGTCCAGATTGATCCTACTCCTGTTATTGATTCTAACAAACCAACAATGAGTAGGTCTGGAAGAGTTATTCGGTCCCCCCCCCCATTTGGATGAATGATTATGAGGTTTCGAATGTATCGAATGCTTATTCTATTAACAAATTTATCTCTTATGATAAACTGTCTGACAATTATCAGAATTATTTGGCTTCAAGCTCTAAGTTAGTCGAACCTGAGTTTTTTTGTGATGCTGCGAAAGATGAAGGTTGGGTTCAAGCTATGCAAGAGGAGATAATGTCCCTTGAGGAAAATAAAACATGGGATCTAGTACCTCTTCCTCAAGGTAAGTCAATTATTGGATTGCAAATGGGTTTATAAGTTAAAATATAATTCCGATGGTAGCTTGAGTAGGCACAAGGCTAGACTTGTTGCAAATGATTATAATCAGAAATATGGCATAGATTATTTTGAAACCTTTTCGTTTGTGGCTAAAATGAATACCGTGAGATATGTGTTTGCTTTGGCTTCTATTTTTAATTGCCCCTCTTTCAAATGGATGTCCATAATGCTTTTCTTCAAGGGGATTGAGATGAGGAAGTTTATATGTATGTCCCTGAAGATTTTATTGAGAAGAATGATAAAAAACTGGTTTGCAAATTGAAAAAAATCCATTTATGGCTTAAAGCAAGCTAGTAGACCATGGAATATGAAACTTTGTGATGCATTGATTAGAGTTGGTTATTCTCAGTCAAAACTTGATTATTCCTTGTTTACTAAGCATGATGAAAATCAATTAGTGGTATTACTTGTATATGTGGATGATTTGGTCATTTCGGGAAATAGTGAAAAATTGATTGATGAATTGAAGTATGTTTTGACGACGAATTTTAAGATGAAAGATCTAGGGTAATTAAAGTTTTTTTCTAGGAATTGAGATTGCTAGATCCAAAGCGGGCATCCTCTTGAATCAAAGGAAATATGCGATTGAATTAATATCATCTGTTCGTTTATCTGCTGGTAAGATTGTAAAAACACCCATGGAGTTAAAGTTGAAATTAACTAGTGCTAAATATGATGAGCATCTGGGTGTAAATAAGAGTGACCAACCCCTACATGATGTAAGCCTTTATAGGCGTCTGATAGGGTAATTATTGTACTTGACCATTACGAGGCCATATATTTCCTTTTATGTGCAGCATATGAGTCAGTTCATGTAGGATCCAAAAACATCTCACCTTAAGGTTGCCATGCGTGTTATACAGTATATTAAGAAGGAACCGGGTAAAGGTATCTTATTATCTTCATGTTCAGTTCCATAATTGATTGGTTATTGTGATTCAGATTGGGCCGGTTGTATAGAGACCAGAAAATCTGTTATAGGTTTCTGTATCTTGCTAGGAAAATCCCTGATTTCCTGGATGGTAAAGAAACAATCTACAGTTTCTCGGTCCTCTGCTGAATCAGAGTATAAAAGTATGGGATCAGCCTTATCCGAAATTATTTGTTGAGAAATCTTTTTAAGGAACTTGGTTTTTATCAAAAAGAACCAGTTGTTCTATACTGTGACAATAAGGTTGCCATTCAAATTGCTAATAATTCAGTTTTTCATGAACGGACTAAACATATTGAAATTGAATGTTATTATATTAGAGAAAAATTGCTTGAGAAAATTTTGCAGCTTGATTATGTTAGAACAAGTGACCAATTAACAGACTTGTTTACAAAAGCATTGGGAAGTGATCAACATGGAAAATTATGTACAAGACTTGGAATGCGAAATGTTTTTGGAAGACAGGTGGAGCATATATGAATATAAGTTGAAAGATGATTCAGCCTGAGGGGGAGTATTAAAGTTAGCAGGCTGATTTGTTCTGATGTTGGATATGTTCTTTGGCACATTCATCATTTGGTGATTATAAGGTCGGCCTGTTCCTGGTCTAGTTGCTTTGGACCGAAGTCTCTCGTCTCGGACCGTTCAGTTTTTTTCTTCAGTTATTTTCTTTGTGTCGTTTCATTCAAGAGTTGTACTGTTTCATTTTCCTTGCTTCATTCGTTGTTTCTGATTCGAACAATTTAGAGTAGGGTTTTGTATTTAAGAGAGAAGGTCACCAAGTGAAGGAACTGACCCGATAAACCCCAAGTCGGCATCTTCTCGTTTCTAGGGTTTCTGATATTGCTTGATTGGTGTCCGATTTGAACAGCCCTTTATAGGAGACTGATAGGGAAGCTTCTGTATCTAACCATTACTCAACCATATATTTCCGTTGTTGTGCAGAACCTCAGTCAATATATGCAGAGTCCGAAAAAATCACATCTTGATGTTGCCTTACGAATAATAGGGCATATAAAGAGGGAATCGGGTAAGGGTATCCTTCTTTCCTCTGACTCTTTGTCGAACATTATTACATATTGCGACTCTGATTGGGTTAGTTGCATCGAGTCTAGGAAATCTGTTACAGGTTTTTGCATCATGATAGGAAAATCTTTGCTAAGTTGGAAGGTTACGAAACAAACCACTGTATCCAGATCTTCTGCAGAGTCTGAATATAGAAGCATGTGAGCCTTGTTGTCTGAGATTATATGGTTTAGGGGATTAATGGAGGAACTAGGTTTTAAACAAAATTGTTGAGATCAGGACTAATATGCAATCTGGAACTTCTTCAGGGTCTTTCTTTATCAGTTTCTTATTCATTGGACATATTCTATTGTTTTATTTGTTGTTGGACCATGTTGTTATTTCCGTATTGTTTAGGGTGTATTAATTGATTATTTTAGATTAGGTTAATATTAAAGGGTGAGAGGTGTCCAGATGAAGGAACACACCTCTGTGATCCCCAAGTCTGCGCCTCCTTTCTTCAAACCGTTCTCTTCGTTTTCTCTGTGTTCTAGGATTTTCTGATTTCCTTGCTAAGGAAATCCTAGTTTTGTCATGGTATCAGAGCGATAAAGGCGATTCTTGCCTTCTGTTATCCTCTTCCTCTTTGAATCGGACATTGAGGTACTCTGTTGTTGTTCTTTCATCTATTTTTTCTGAAATCAGGAACAGTGCGATAATCTCAGTCGCGGTAAGTTTTGGCTGTTTTTATCTGGTTTATATCTGTTCTTGTTTGAATATCCCTGTTATTCTGGGTTATTTCTTGGTTCGTGGCGATTAATCGGGATCTTGGTGAAAGTGTTCCTTCAAACGGTTCGTCTGCCCCTATATGTTCCTATCCTGGAACATTCTTGGTAATATCTACGCCTATCTTGATCTGTTGATCTTTGTTATCTGATCTGAAGGTTTGTATCGATTCGTTTGGCGGTGTTTTTGTATATGCGAGATTTTTCTGCTGGCTGTTGTTGGTTGAGATTATCTGTTATTAGCTGTTGTTGCTTGTGAATATCTGTTGATTGATTGTATTGAATATGGCTGAGGAGAAACCCATCGCGGAGGCAAGGAAACTTGCCACCGATGAGGCTAACCATGATGCCTTGGCTGTGGTTGATTCGCACCATCCTCTTTATTTGCATGCTAGTGATAATCCCAGCGTGAGTATGATTTCTGTCACTCTAACCGGTCCTGAAAATTATGCAATGTGGAGTAGGGCTATCCGATTTACTCTTTTGGGCAAAAATAAACTCGGTTTTATCACTGGAACATGCATGAAAGAAAATTATGATGTTGCTTTTCACCATCTGTGGGATAGATGTAATGCTGTTGTTCTTGGTTGGATTATAAATTCTGTTGCTAAAGATCTTGGAAATGGATACATGTATTGTGAGAATGCTCTTTTTGTGTGGAAAGATCTTAAGGAAAGATTTGATAAGATCAGTGGTCCTAGGGCATATCAGATTGCGCTTGAAATTACTATGACTCGTCAAGGTTTAGATTCCATATCTACGTTCTTTACTAGATTGAGATTATTGTGGGCCGAGTATGATGCTGCTGCTGCTTTACCCCACATAGAAGGGGATGATTTTAAAAAGCATATTGAGCATAAAGAAAATCAAAAGCTGTTTCAATTTTTGATGGGTTTGAATGAGAATTATTCTGGGGTGAGAAGTCACCTATTGCTTTGGAATCCTTTACCATCTGTAAACCAGGCTTATAATTTGTTGATTCAGGATGAAAGCCAGAGAGGAATCACATCAGCAATGAATGCTTCTGTTGGTTCCTCTTCTGCAAATGTTTCCTTTAATATTGAAAAATCAAAAGGAAACCCGAATCTTGAATGTTCCCATTGTCATAAGAAAGGGCATACTATAGAAAGATGCTATGCTAGAGGTTGCGATTATTGTAAGAAAAAAGGACATGCAAAGGATAATTGTTTCAAATATAGAGATTTTCTGAAAACAAAAGGTTCAAATATAAAAGCAAATGCCACTTCTACTGACAATGGGAACTTCAATTCTAATGGTCCCAAACAATTTGCTAATGAATCTTCTGCTAGTTCTAATGTGACAGGTTCAGTCACTCTGACTCGAGAGCAATTTGACAAGTTGCTGCAAACCGTGGGTCAAGCAGGCAGCACTGTGATTACAGCAGGTGCTACCGCTTCCATGGACAATCAAGTCAATTCTGCTGGTATATTCTCTAATTCTGTTTTTTTATATAATCAGGATAGTTGGATCTTAGATACAGGAGCAACAAACCACATGACCAACAGAAATGATTGGTTATGTGGGGAAAAGGTTGCCACTGGAACTAAGGTCCAACTACCCAATGGAGAGTATACTATGGTTGAAAGTGTTGGGAATCTGAATTTTTTGCATGACAAAAGGTTGCAAAATGTGTTGTATCTTCGTGATTTTAAGCATAATCTGTTGTCGATTTCAAAGCTTACTAAGGAATTAAATTGTTCTGCAACTTTTTTTCCTAAGTATGCTATCCTGCAGGACCTCTCAAATGGGAGGGTCTTGGGGACTGGCACTGAAGAATCTGGACTATATTTTTTTAAATCTGCCAAGATTCAGTCTGGACCTACTGTGTTGACATCTGTTGCTGAGAATGTTATGTTATGGCATAGGAGATTTGGACATGCTTCTTTGAAAGCCTTGCAACATGTATCTTCTTTAGATTTACCTAAGAATGATGTTCTGAATTTAGGCGATTGTCATGTTTGTCCTAAATCCAAAATAATAAGAAAATCGTTTCCCATATCTGAATCAAGAGCTGATACTTCATTTGATCTTATGCATGCTGATGTTTGGGGACCGTACCAAGATTTTACTCATGATAATAAACGATATTTTTTGACTCTGATTGATGATTTCTCTCGTGTAACTTGGGTTCATTTGATGCAATTCAAGTCTGATGTTTTTATAGTCCTGAAAACCTTTATCAATATGATTGAGACTCAGTTTAAAAAGAGGATTAAGTGTTTCAGGACTGATAATGGAAAAGAGTTCTTTAATGAAAATGTGAACAAACTCTTTCAAGAAAAGGGTATTGTTCACCAGAGCAGCTGTCCCTATACCCCCCAACAAAATGGGAGGGCCGAGAGGAAACACAGGCACCTGTTAGAGGTTGCCAGGGCGTTGAAAATTCAGGCATCGATACCGAATATTTTTTGGGGAGAATGTGTTTTAACAGCCTGTTATCTGATAAATTTGATGCCTTCTAAGATTTTAGGAGGGAAATCTCCTCTTGGAATACTAAATGGAAAAGAACCCAAGGTAAGTCATCTCCGTACTTTCGGCTGTTTATGTTATGCTAAGAGTACGATGGTAGTAGACAAGCTGGCCTCCAGGGCAATCCCATCCGTTATGATGGGATACTCTGAGACTCAAAAGGGGTACAGGTTATATGATATAAATGAAAAGAAATTTTTTGTTAATAGAGATGTTCAATTTGATGAAAATGTATTCCCTTTTGAGAATGGTAAGCTTGACCCGTTGCCCGTATCTCTTCAGCTCTATGACGATTCTGATTCCAGGGATGTATGTTGTTGGCCTGAGTCAACTGAAACTGAGGAAAACAGAATCGACATAGCTGAAACTCCAAATGATGAGTCTCAACAGAGACCTGATGGAGATAACCCATATGATGAATCAGTTATTGATTCTGATGGAAATGATGATCCTGTCATTCATAGGTCCCCTGTTCCTACTACAAGTAGAACAGGTCGGACTATTAAGCCTCCTATTTGGATGAAGGACTATCAGGTTTCTAATGTCTCTCATTGTCATTCAATTGATAAATATGTTTCATATGACGGATTATCTGATGAGTATCAATGCTATTTGAGTTCTGTTTCTTCACTTAGTGAACCTGATAAGTTTTCTGAGGCTGTGAAAGACAGGGCCTGGGTTCAGGCAATGGAGGAGGAGATTCAAGCCCTCGAGGAAAATAAGACCTGGGATCTGGTACCGCTTCCAAAGGGTAAGTCTCTCATTGGTTGTAAATGGGTGTATAAATTGAAGTATAAATCGGATGGGAGTCTAAGTAGATATAAGGCCAGATTAGTCGCAAAGGGGTATAATCAGAAATATGGGATTGACTATTTTGAAACCTTCTCTCCTGTTGCGAAAATGAACACAGTTCGAACTATTTTAGCCCTTGCCTCGATTTATAAATGGCCCCTCTATCAAATGGATGTTTACAATGCTTTTTTACAAGGGGATCTTGATGAGGAAGTTTATATGCAGTTGCCTGATGGTTTTAGTAAGAATGACAACAATCTGGTTTGCAAGTTAAAAAAGTCTCTTTACGGGCTAAAACAGGCTAGTAGGCAGTGGAATGTTAAATTGTGTAATGCCCTTCTGAATGCTGGCTATGTTCAATCCAAGCTTGACTATTCTTTATTTACAAAGCATGATGGAAATCAGATTGTTGTTTTGCTTGTATATGTGGATGACTTGCTGATATCTGGAAATAGTGAAAAACTGATTACTGATTTGAAGCATGTGTTGGAATCAAGTTTTAAGATGAAAGATTTGGGTGAGCTAAGATATTTCTTAGGCATTGAGATTGCTAGGTCTGAAAAGGGTCTTGTTCTCTGCCAAAGAAAATATGCGCTTGAGTTAATATCTAGTGTTGGACTTTCGGGTGGAAAAACATCCAAAACTCCTATGGAGGTGAATCTGAAACTTACCAGTAGGAAGTATGATGATCACCTCCATATGAATGAGGATGACAAACCCCTAGATGATGTATCCTTATATAGGAGACTGATAGGGAAATTATTGTACTTGTCCATCACTAGACCAGATATATCATATGCTGTGCAAAACTTGAGTCAATACATGCAGGATCCAAAGGATTCTCATTTAGCCGCTGCGATAAGAGTGATCAGGTATGTAAAACGAGAACCAGGTAAAGGTATTTTGATGTCATCTGATTCTGAAACAAGTTTGATTGCATACTGCGATTCAGATTGGGCCAGTTGTGTTGAAACTCGAAAATCTGTGACTGGATTCTGTGTTCTATTGGGTAAATCTGTTATTTCTTGGAAAGTAAAGAAACAGAACACAGTTTCTAAGTCATCAGCTGAGTCTGAATATCGTAGTATGGGATCTTGTCTGTCTGAAATTATTTGGTTGAGAAGATTGTTGATGTTGGGTATTGATAGTGACGACCCAATATGGGAAAGGCCTCGAAGGCCCAATAAATTTGCAGGGGGTGAAACCCATACCATTTAAACAAGGCCAACCCACAGTAAGGTTACTCTGGCCCTCATAAAGTGGTCCAGTATCGAATCCAAACTAAAGTGGACGCCAAAGTGCCACTTCAGGTCGCCATTGGCCAATGTCAAAGCCTCCCACTGCTCGCCATGGGAGTGCTCGCCAACAATCAAGGTCGCAGCCATAAGAGTGCTCGCCATAAAGAGAGCCTTGCCTCTCTCCTCTGGTCCCACCAACCGTTAATAAGGATATAGCCACGATATCCCGCATATCTCGGGCACATATTCACTAAAGATTAGATACGGTAACTGCAATATATCGCTGTAACCGCAATATCTACTATCTAAATCTTCAACAACACAATATTCACGAAGATATACAGTTACCTTATACGGTTTGGTATCTCTTACTCTATAAATACCTTTGCTTTACATACATTCAATACGTTTTGAGCTATATACACACATATACTCATTTAAGCATCGGAGAGGGACCCAGAGGCACCCCCTCTGTTGCGATCCCCTTCTTGCAGGTTCATCGGAGCTCAGGCGAAAGCGCACAATCACCATCTCCTTGGCATTCAATTCATTGCCAGATCAGCATTCAGGAAATCACGATCCAACATTTGGCGCCGTCTGTGGGAAAACGAGCAAAACAGTCATACATACTCGCTCTAACCGCAATCATCGGAAAGAAGCTAACGAACAATCCTCGGATAGCTCTAATTCCGCTGCCGCTTCGCACTCCACCAAGAACCTGCTAGCCAAGCAGTCTGTGATGCCGTCCCTCCGAGACCGGCACGTGAACACATTGGCAATTCGAGAACGACCCCTGTTCCAAACGTCGCAGAGATTCCAGATCGACAAACCATCCAAGTGGCTTGGGAAACCATTCAGGTAACCGCAGAGATGATATCCCTCTTGGAAACCATCATAGGACAGGCCCGCAGAAAAACCCCTGCTCCTCATGAGGATCCTCGTCCTGCGGGGCCACCGGAATCAGAAACTGGAAATCCTGGCACCACAGCCCCTCAAGAAGATCAAGAGATGACTTTTGGACACCAATCCTTACCTCCGGCCTCCACTGAGACGCCGGCGGTCACTCGCTCTGTCAGTCCATCAAGTTCTGCACCGACTGGAGGACAGCAACCCCAATTCACTCTTGACCAAGTTGAGGAGCTTATCACTAAGAGACTCAAAGAACAACGCGTCAAGACCCCAAAGGATGTCGTCGTCAGGGCCATCCCCGAGTATAGAGGTGGAGGCGCCCCCATTATACATGTTAATAAGCATGAAGCCTCTCTGTTGGGTAAGTCGACTGATCCGAATCACTTAGCCCTATTATTTCTGTCGACCCTTTTGGGTTCGGCGCCGTCTTGGTTCTTTGGTGTCTCTGCAGGATCAAGAAGGGTAAGAAGGGTCGAGAAAAGCCTAGATCGGAAAACCCAGGACCAAGACATCCAGAGGTCCCCGAGTATTTCACGCCTTTAAACAGGCAGATCTCGGCGGTACTAGTCGAGATGGAAAGGTCTCTGGAAAGGCCACCGAGACCCCGCAAGAGTGGTCAGCCCATGGGGAATGACACCGAGAGCTATTGCAGATAGCACAAGCGCGACATCGAAAAGCTGATAAAGATAGGAATGTTGAAGGAATGAATTCACAAGGCTGGACAGTCAGAATAAACTTTCAGCTAAGTGGGAAGGACCATACAAGCAAGTGATTCCTTCATAAACATGTTCACTCGAAGCAAATCGAAGAAAAAAGCCCTGACGCCAAAGTCAGGCCAAAAGCCCTATCACCAAAGATAGGCCACAAAAAAGCCCTAACAACAAAGTTAGGCCACAAAAGCCCTATCACCAAAGATAGGCCACAAAAAAGCCCTAACAACAAAGTTAGGCCACAAAAGCCCTATCACCAAAGATAGGCCACAAAAGCCCTAACAACAAAGTTAGGCCACAAAAGCCCTGACGCCAAAGTCAGGCCAAAAGCCCTAACAACAAAGTTAGGCCACAAAAGCCCTGTCGCCAAAGACAGGCCAAAAGCCCTATCACCAAAGATAGGCCACAAAAGCCCTAGCAACAAAGCTAGGCCAAAAAGCCCTGTCGCCAAAGACAGGCCAAAAGCCCTAGCAACAAAGCTAGGCCAAAAAGCCCTGTCGCCAAAGACAGGCCAAAAGCCCTAGCAACAAAGCTAGGCCAAAAAGCCCTGTCGCCAAAGACAGGCCAAAAGCCCTAACAACAAAGTTAGGCCACAAAAGCCCTGACGCCAAAGTCAGGCCAAAAGCCATATCACCAAAGATAGGCCACAAAAAAGCCCTAACAACAAAGTTAGGCCCCAAAAAGCCCTGTCGCCAAAGACAGGCCAAAAGCCCTAGCAACAAAGCTAGGCCAAAAAGCCCTGTCGCCAAAGACAGGCCAAAAGCCCTAGCAACAAAACTATGCCACAAAAGCCCTAGCAACAAAGCTAGGCCAAAAAGCCCTGTCGCCAAAGACAGGCCAAAAGCCCTAGCAACAAAACTAGGCCACAAAAGCCCTAACAATAAAGTTAGACCTCAAAAGACCTGACGCCAAGAGTCAGGCAAAAACCTGATAACCGAATCAGGCACAAAAAGCCCTGACGCCAAAAGTCAGGCCAAAAGACCTAGCAATAAAGCTAGGCAAAACAAAAAATCCCTGACGCCAAAGTCAGGCCAAAAGACCTAGCAATAAAGTTAGGCAAGATGAGAAGCAGACGCCAAAACTAAACAAAGGGATCTGCTAACAAAGAATTTTAGGCGATCACTATGGATGACAAAGCCTTAGGATGACCTCGAAGGTCTAAACTTCAAAGAGGGTAATATCTCTTTGAACTTAGAAGTTTATGCTTTTAAGTATCAGAAGTATTTTCCTTAGAAGGATCGACTTATGCTTGGTCTAAGACTTCAAGAGTCGAAGACATTACAAGTCAAAAGGAAGTCGAAGAGTAATTATGATTAAGACGTTGGATAAATAGCCAAGCATGTTCAAAGTCGAATAAAAGGCTTATGAATATAAAGGCATTCAATAAAAGAAGCCAAGTCTTAAATCAAATAAAAGGAAAACAAAAAATTACAAAGAAAAACAGCTATCCAAAAGGCAAATATTGTTAATAAAAGAGATGGAGACTTCAGGCTTGGGGATCCTCGGGGGCAGAGGCACTGGCTCGCCTTCAGGGGCAGGGACGATTTGCTCGCCTTCGGGGGCAGGAAGGCTTGGTCCGCCTTCGGGAACAACCTCTTCAGCCATAGCTGGAATAACCCCTTCAGCAACAAGGGTAGACTGAGAGTTACGACTCCGGAGGAAGCTCCTCAAGGACCCAACTTCCTCAAGGGGAAAATTGGGATCGACCGCCCGGACATCATCCACCAGGACTTGGAGAAAATCGGCGATCGCCGACTTTATCATCTTCAGAGCGCAGTCTTCAAAATCCTAAAAGGCGAACGAATCCATAAAGGATGACAGTTTCCTTAAAGGCATAATCCTTGGGTAACAGTTTCCTTAAGAAACATGGCGAAAGGAACGGACGAGCCGATAAGAGGCCACGGTCCTTCCCCCGAAACCTAAAGGAGCGAAAAGAACCTCTAAAGGGTAACGTTTCCTCCAAAGAAAGGTCCAAGACCCTTTGAATGAAAACAAAAAGGCGAGACTATTCTACAAAAGCTGAAGCGAAGTTGAAAACAAGTATGGTAAAACTTCCTAAAGCTTTCCAGCTTCCTAAAAAGGCAAGCGAATCTTGGGTAACAGTTCCCCAAAAAGGGAGAACGAATCCGAGGTAACAGCTTCTTAAAAGGCGAGCAAATCTTAGATAACAGTTTCCTACGACTAGGCGAACGAATCTAAGGACCAAAATCCTAAAAGGCGAACGAATCCATAAAGGATGACAGTTTCCTTAAAGGCATAATCCTTGGGTAACAGTTTCCTTAAGAAACATGGCGAAAGGAACGGACGAGCCGATAAGAGGCCACGGTCCTTCCCCCGAAACCTAAAGGAGCGAAAAGAACCTCTAAAGGGTAACGTTTCCTCCAAAGAAAGGTCCAAGACCCTTTGAATGAAAACAAAAAGGCGAGACTATTCTACAAAAGCTGAAGCGAAGTTGAAAACAAGTATGGTAAAACTTCCTAAAGCTTTAAAGCAAGATAGACATCGGAAGAACAACCAAGTATACTCGAAGTCAAACAAAAACCAAGGCTTACGAAACAAAAAGACCCGATACCAAAATTGGGCGAAAGACCTAACGCCAAAGTTAGGCAAAAAGACCTAACGCCAAAGTTAGGCAAACCAAAAGATCTGAAAGACCTGATGACTGAATCAGGTGAAAGACCTAGCACCAAAGTTAGGCGAAAGACCTGATGCCAAAGTCAGGCACAAGACCTGTTATCAAAATCAGGCGAAAAGACCTAAGGAAAAAGTTAGGCAAATAAGGCCTAAATATAAAAATCAGACATAAGTCCTAGCGCAAAAAGCGAGCAATCCGTCAAGGAGTCCGTTCTCTTATAAGTTGGGCAAAAATTGAGAAGTAACATCCAAAGCGAATGAATCCATATCAAGGGTAACAGTTCCTTTGCGAAACAAACACAAAGAAAGTGGGCGAATGAACCTAGGGCGACCACTTACTAAAAGATGAATGAGCCTCGGGTAACAGTTCCCCGGGATTAGACGAACACTCCAAAGGTCTAAAACCTTAACAAAGCGAACACATCTACAAAAGATGATAGTTTCCTTAAAGGTATGATCTTCGAGTAACAGTTCCCTTAAAAAACTTTGGTGAAGGGAATGGATGGTCCAAGATCCTATATGGCGAGACTCTCCTACATAAGCTAAAGAGAAGTTGAAAACAAATATGGTAAAACTTCCTAAAGCGTTCGAACGAAAAGATATCGGAGGAACGACCAAACACATTCGAAGTCGAAAAAGAGTAAAGGCTTACGAAATTAAAGGCGTTCATTATAATAATATCCGAGTCTGAAATCAAAAGAATAATTACAACTATCCCAAAAACAAAGGGAAGTAAACGTGATTATCGATAAAAAGAAGGATGAGCAAAAAGCAGGAGGATGAATAGGCTCCCTTGACCTGAAACTCTGCATCGACTCGGTCGCCTGAAGGCCTGAGACCTCAAGGTCTGGGTTCATCAGGGGATGCAGTCTCCTTCTCGGCCTCGGGGGCAGCCTCATCGCCAAGGAGCTTCCTTGGTGTAGCCGCTCTCAATGAAGTCCTGAAGAGACCTCACCTCCCATAGAGGAAACTTGGGATCAATCCCTTGAATCTCGTCGACCAAGATCTGGAGGTAGGAAGCAGCCTCGGCCTTTATCACCTCCAAGGCGCAGACAGAGAACTCCTTGGACTTCTTAAAGTCCACGCTAAGGGGGGATGGGACAACCTTATGATTTAAGGAAGGATGCTCCTGCTCAGCCATCGAGGCATCCCTCTGCACCCAGGACTCTTTCAATTGAGCCCTGAGGTCACCATTCTCTGCCTCTAGCCAAACAGAGTACTGGTCGACATCCTTGATCCGAAACTCATAGACGCCTAGGCAGCTAACAACCTCGTCTTAGCCCGCTTGGAAAATAGACTGAAGAATTTAGGTCCTCAAGTGCGGTCAATGAATTTAGGTCCCAGACTGAGGGGTCAGAAATTTATCCAATCAATAAAGACTGGCGTGGAATGATGAACCCCGACCTTGAGCGTCAGTTGTACGAACTGATGAATGCCCGCTAACCCAAGCATCGACTCTGAAGTTTCCGCCCCTGAGCGGATTGAACAGAAGTTTGGTTGCCTATGATGTCGGAAGAAGTCATCAATGATGTTCCGATCATTCCCCGACAGCTCTCCAAAGCTCGAAGGAGTATCCCGTTCTGGCTGAGAAAGCTTTTTCGAGGATAAAAAGAGAGAAATGAAAAATTGAAACAGAGGGCTGAAAGAAGATATGAACTCTGGAATGCAAATGAATTGAGTGCGTAAAAGACTAAATGCTAAAGTTCAGCCTTTTTAGCCAAAACGAAGGAAACCGAACGGGCATGTGAGAAACGGCTCAGATAATGATTACACCCTTTTTGGGTAAAACCGAAGTAATGTCAGAATTCCAATGGTTACATCGGGGAGACAAAAGGTTGGAACGACACGAAAAACCTGTGAGTCTGCCCACTGGTTACGGAAGACAAAGAGACGGACATGCCTCAAAAGTCCTCTCGACTTTCGCTAACTGTCTATTCATTAAAATGTTCGAAATCTTACACAAAAAAGGTGATTGCCAAAAGCTATACCAGACCTCTCCTAACACCCTCGCAACGATAGTGTTCGCACAAAGAGTGAAGAATGAGCATCCATAAACCCTGGAAACCCAAAGCGTTCGCCTAATGGGGTAAGGTATCACACATTCCGAAAAACTCTACGCAACCAAAATCGTTCGCCAAAGGATACAGAGCATCAAAATGCACAAATAGCAGATAAGGAAAGCAAAAGATCCATTCCAAAAGTCACTATCTTAAACCCTATCACAAAATCAAGCTCGACCGAAGAAACTTCACTCAAGCTTCGGGGGCAAATGTTGGGTATTGATAGTGACGACCCAATATGGGAAAGGCCTCGAAGGCCCAATAAATTTGCAGGGGGTGAAACCCATACCATTTAAACAAGGCCAACCCACAGTAAGGTTACTCTGGCCCTCATAAAGTGGTCCAGTATCGAATCCAAACTAAAGTGGACGCCAAAGTGCCACTTCAGGTCGCCATTGGCCAATGTCAAAGCCTCCCACTGCTCGCCATGGGAGTGCTCGCCAACAATCAAGGTCGCAGCCATAAGAGTGCTCGCCATAAAGAGAGCCTTGCCTCTCTCCTCTGGTCCCACCAACCGTTAATAAGGATATAGCCACGATATCCCGCATATCTCGGGCACATATTCACTAAAGATTAGATACGGTAACTGCAATATATCGCTGTAACCGCAATATCTACTATCTAAATCTTCAACAACACAATATTCACGAAGATATACAGTTACCTTATACGGTTTGGTATCTCTTACTCTATAAATACCTTTGCTTTACATACATTCAATACGTTTTGAGCTATATACACACATATACTCATTTAAGCATCGGAGAGGGACCCAGAGGCACCCCCTCTGTTGCGATCCCCTTCTTGCAGGTTCATCGGAGCTCAGGCGAAAGCGCACAATCACCATCTCCTTGGCATTCAATTCATTGCCAGATCAGCATTCAGGAAATCACGATCCAACAGTTGACTGAGCTGGGTTGTTCTCAGCACAATCCTGTTGCATTATTTTGTGATAATAAAGCTGCTATTCAGATTGCAAATAATCCCGTGTTTCATGAGAGAACAAAGCATATTGAAATAGATTGCCATTATATCAGAGAAAAATTGCTTGAGAAAATTGTGGATCTCCGATATATTAGAACAGGTGATCAGATTGCTGATATATTCACAAAGGCTCTTGGAAATCAACAACACTTTCTACTCTGTGGAAGACTTGGAATGAAAAACATATTTGCCAATCAAGAAGAAATAAGCCAGGAACTTCCAGATTGAGGGGGTGTGTTGAGATCAGGACTAATATGCAATCTGGAACTTCTTCAGGGTCTTTCTTTATCAGTTTCTTATTCATTGGACATATTCTATTGTTTTATTTGTTGTTGGACCATGTTGTTATTTCCGTATTGTTTAGGGTGTATTAATTGATTATTTTAGATTAGGTTAATATTAAAGGGTGAGAGGTGTCCAGATGAAGGAACACACCTCTGTGATCCCCAAGTCTGCGCCTCCTTTCTTCAAACCGTTCTCTTCGTTTTCTCTGTGTTCTAGGATTTTCTGATTTCCTTGCTAAGGAAATCCTAGTTTTGTCAAAAATACTCCATCTGTTTTATATTGCGATAGCAATGCTGCCATCCAAATTGATAATAACCCTATTTTTCACGAGTGAACCAAGCATATAGAGATAGATTGTCATTATATTAGGGGAAAATGATTGACAAGGTTGTGCAGCTTGAGCATGTTAGAATAGGTGATCAATTGGTTGATTTGTTCACCAAGCCGCTCGGAACACGGCAACATTATATGTTGAGTGGAAGACTTGGAATGAAGAATATTTTTGTTGGACATGGGGAGATTTCATGATCATTTTCAGCCTGCAAGATCATTTTCAGATTGAGGGAAAGTATTGGAAGTTGGGCATTTGTCTTTCTGCAATCTGGAAATTTTCGTATTGATCTGAAGTTTGTCTAGGTCTTTTGTGGCCCATGTTGTTACATTTTGGTTTCTTTTATTTTGGCCCGGTATAAAGTGACAAATAGATTAAATATGTTTTATTTAAGGGGGAGAGTCTTCCAGATGAAGGAATAAGACTCGATAAACCCCAATTGCTCATTGTACATTCTCTGTATTTTCTAGGGTTTCCTTCATTTTCTTTCTTGGCTGTTTCTCCCCGATTTCATCAGTGTTCATGGATCATTGAAAGACAGGTTATCGTTGATGGCCAAAAAAAATACAGGTTATCGAGTTCATGGCTTCTTGACATCGTAACTGGAAATGAGAATCATTCATTGATGCTGGGTAAATTTAATGTCGGATAAATTTTATTTTATTTTTACCTTAAGTCCTTACATTTATTATATATATATATGTATATTTTTACCTAGCTCCTTATGTTCATATCGTGTAACTGTATTACGTAAAAAATTGAAAGAGAATCGTCAAACTCATTAGTGTTTTAATAGCTAGGTAAAAATATTATATTGTAAAACCTTTTCCCTATCCAACCTCTTAGTAGCTTCATTTCCCAGCACTTCAACTACTCGTTGTATGGCCAAAAAAAACAAAACAAAAAAACTACTCGTTGTGTTCTTAAGAATACATACATCATTAATTCTCTCTTTGTTGGACCCTAAATAATAAATAGCAAAGCTTGAGGGTCGATGTGGCAAATCGTGCATATTTATGTCATGTAAAAAATCATTCTAACTCTAGTTTTTTTGTTCTTTCATTTTTCTTTATATTATCAAACTATAATATTTTTTCATTTTTTGCTTTATTATATACTTGTAATATGTATACTGTAATGTGGTATTACTGTAACTTAATTGACAATTACGCTTTAACATCGTGTGTTTTGTTAGCATTTTTAACAGAAAATTTAATGATAGAATAAGATAAGGTGTATTTAATAAAAAGCAATTAAGTGCAGCAGATAAGATATATAATACATTTAACAACATTACAAAATTAATGGGGGGTTTCAGCTAATTTACCCTTGTATTTTTTTTTGGGTCGAAAATACCGCTTTACTTGATGAAATAAAACGTCGTGATACGGGATTACAGTAGTTCGGGATTACAATCATTAACAATTAAAGATAACAATGGTCGTGGTGGTCTTGACTCAATCACTAAGATTCACTTTCATTCTCGCTTGCTTAGCTATCCAATTTGCGCACTCGTTTGCGTTCCTTGATATAGCTCGTCATTGCACTTGCTCGAGTTGTGTAGCTAGTACTTTCATGTTGTTGATCATTGTGGACAATCTCCAATGCATTGCATCGCCCCCAATTTGTCTATGGACCGTTTTTGAATCCGTTTCTATGATAATGTCTTGCCACCCACGCTCGATCGCTAGTCGGATTCCCTCTTGGATTGCTCTTGCCTCCATGGTGTCGATGTCGTCGCTCCATTCCCTTCGGTTCATGCCGCCTATCATCTTGCCTTCGCTATCTCGTGCTATCACTCCAATTCCCACTCTTAGAATTTGTTTGCACCACGATGCGTCACATTTTAACTTGATGATGGTCCCAGTTGGAGCTTACCATTTCTCTTTCGGTCGACTTAGCTGGTTTGGTTCGGGCCGATGGTTGAGGTCCTTGTGCTCGGCTAGTGTTTGACGAAATTCCGATATCACTACGCTTGGGTTCGGTTTGTGTGCTTCGAAGGCTGTCTTACATCGTGTTTTCCAGATATGCCAACATGTCAGGAGTGTTAGGGTCCATCTCGTGTCCCCCGGTTCGGCTCGCCTTTGGTCTAGCCACGTGACCACGTCCCTGTGAGCGGTTCGGTCCATCCGCAACCCCAATGTTCCAAACCAGACCGGTTCAGTCCATTCACATTCGAGGAGCATGTGTTCTCTAGTTTCCACATCCCCGCACATCGGACGTCGGTTGTACATTCATTCCCCTCTTCACCATGTTCGCCTTTACCGCTAGCGCGTTGGTTGCAAGTCTCCAAATGAAGTTCTTGACCTTGGGGATTATCGTTGTTTTCCATATCTCCTTCCAAAGACTCTCGTGTGGGTTCGAGCCCCTTTGTCCTCCGTTGTCCTCTCTTAGTCTATGGTAGACCGATCGGACTTGAGTTGATCCATCCTTTGTGTGCGGCCATATGTATCGGTCTGAGCCTCCCTCCCTTGGTATCGGCATCCGCAGTACGTGCTCGGCATCCTCTCGGTCAAGTATGCCTCGGACCATGGTTTCATTCCATTGACGGTCTTGTGTAATCAAGTGTCTCACCCTTAGCTCTCCCCCGTGCTGCACGGTTGTCTCGGTGTTCACCCGCTTAGTCTCCTTAGTGTATATCCATGGATCCTCGAACACTCGTATCTCGTCCCCCGTGCCGAATACCCATACTCCTTCTTGTTTCATGATGTCTCGTCCATGGAGGATGCTACTCCATCCCCACGATGCTCGGCCTCCCCGTTTCGCCTCTAGGAGATTATACCTTGGAAAATACATACCTTTTAGGACCCTAGCACAAACGTGTTCGGCTCCGCTATGACTCGCGATGCCATCTTCGTGAGTAGCGCCGTGTTGAAGCTTTGGAGTTCTCGGAACCCCAAACCCCATGTCCTCCAATGTGTCATTTTGCCCTCCGTCGTTTGTCCCCACCAGAAATCTGCTATAAGGGCATCCGCACAGCATGTTTTTGGTAAGCGGAAGATGTTAAATTTAATAGAACATGAAGACGTGAAGGAGATGAATAAGAAAAACATCAAACTCCATTATTGAGAAAATTTGTTATTTTGTACATAGAGAACTAGATATATATAGTATAGAGATAGCTATCTATATAAATTGATTTTATCTATAAAAATACTCATACTATCTGTCTAACTATATATATATATAATAAACTAAATCTAAAATGATAAAGTAATTAATATAGATAAACTAAAGATAAAGACTAATCTTGATTAATCTAGACTAGACTATATACTACTCTAACATTCACCCATGTTCTTTGTTTTTCTTGAAATTTACTGAATTAGTCCCCAAATTTCCAATGCTTCTTTGCTTGTGTTGGATCCCAAATCCAATCTCGATCAAATCCCCAATCGAATTGAGCTCGCACATCTTCATCATTGGTGAGATACTCCACATTCGAATACAAATTTTTCAAGCTAAAATCTAGATGAAAAGGAAAAAAAAAAACTTGGTCATGCCATCGCGGTGCCATCTTGGTCATCTCATCGTGGTCATGCCGTAAAATAAAGAAGGGTCATCCCGGTCATACCATCGCGGTGCCATCTCGGTCATCTCATCGTGGTCATGCCGTAGTAGCTAACAAACTAATCTAAAATCTAAATTCCAGCATTCCAATATTCTATTGAATCCATTGTAAATCATCAAAAACTTGGTTGTGCAAACTCAATTTGATCACACATCTTCACGATACCCAATCGAGATTTCAACACAATTAATTCAGCATTGTTGAAGAGGCATTGGATCAGCAAATCATAGATCAGCATAAGGAATGATTCGGTCATTGGAAAGAAGGCTATGATACCATGTTAGATTTAATAGAACATGAAGACGTGAAGGAGATGAATAAGAAAAACATCAGACTCCATTATTGAGAAAACTTGTTATTTTGTACATAGAGAACTAGATATATATAGTATAGAGATAGCTATCTATATAAATTGATTATATCTATAAAGATACTCATACTATCTGTCTAACTATATATATAATAAACTAAATCTAAAAGGATAAAGTAATTAATATAGATAAACTAAAGATAAAGACTAATATTTATTAATCTAGACTAGCACACAACGTGTTCGGCTCCGCAATGACTCCCGATGCCATCTTCGTGAGTAGCGCCGTGTTGAAGCTTTGGAGTTCTCGGAACCCCAAATCCCCTGTGTCCTTTGATTTTGTAAGCACTTCCCATCTCCTCCAATGTATCTTTTTGCCCTCCGTCGTTTTTCCCCACCAGAAATCTGCTATAAGGGCATCAATCTCCGCACACCATGTTTTTGGTATGCGGAAGACAATCATGACATAAGTGGGGATCGCCGTGATGATTGCCTTTATGAGTACCTCCTTCCCGGCTTGGTTCAGAGTCTTTGGTCTCCACCTTGCTAGTTTATCCTTGATCTTCGTTTTTAATAGCCCAGAGCCTCCTTTTTGGATCGTCCCCATATCGATGGCAAACCTAGATACTTGCCTGGATCACTTGTGCTTCGGATGTTCAGCACTACATCTACCTCCTGTCTCACGTCTCGGCTCGCCCCCATGTTGAAAAAGAGAGTCGACTTGTTGACATTGATCCTCTGTCCCGATGCACGACAGTATGACTCCAAGATGTTCCTGAACCCCGATGCATTCCTTGTCGTGGCCTGTATGAAAATAGAAAGTCGTCTGCAAAAACCAAATGATGCAAATCCGGGCAATATTTTCTCATCCTGATGCCTTGGATTTCCCCTCATTTGCCGCCCCTCCAGCCGTCGCGATAGTACATTTGCCAGCATAATGAAGAGGTAAGGTGATAGTGGGTCACCTTGTCTTATCCCTCAGGTTGGGGTGATTGGATCGGTTCTATCCCCGTTCACCACAACCTGATATGTGGTTGTTGTGATGCACTCCTTTATCCACCCGATCCATTGGTCATCAAAGTCTCTCCTCCTTAGTGTTTCCAGGAGGAAAGCCCACTCAGCTCTGTCATAGGCCTTTTGCATATCTATTTTTATTGCACACTATGCCCTGTTTCCGATCTTGCTCATATGGAGGTAATGGAACACCTCATGCGCCACCATGATATTATCATGTATGTGTCTTCCTGAAACAAAGGCACTCTGAAAAGGAGTGATAAGATCCGTTAGGTATGGTTTCAATCGGTTAACCAACACCTTGGATATAATTTTATACAGGAAATTACAACTTATAGGTCTGAAATCTGTGGGTTGCATGGGGTTCGGCACTTTGGGTATCAATACAATATCCGTATTGTTTAGGGTGTTTAGGAGGTTACTTGTTCTGAAGAAAGCATTGACCGGCAGTGATGACGTCCTCTCCCACGATAGTCCAGTTCCTTTTATAAAACAACCCCAGGAAACCGTCCGGTCCAGGTGCACGTGATTCTCCCAACTGGTATGTGGCCATTCGTATCTCTATATCAATCACCTCCTGGGTTAGGTTATGGTTCATCTCGGGTGTGAACTGGTGTGGTATCCAATTAAGTAAATCCTCCCACGTCTCAGTTTCCTCCGATGTGAAAATGTTCCCAAAGTAGCCACGTAGTTCATTTGCTATCGGACCTTCTTGTGTTATCCACTCCCCATTCATCCCACGGAGTCAGCATATTTGATTCCTCCTCCTCCTTGCTACGGTTGTTTGGTGGAAGAATGTGGTATTACGATCCCCCTCCCTTAGCCATTTCACACGAGACCTTTGCCTCCAATACGTCTCCTCCCTTGTCCACAGCCCGTTTATCCTCCTTTTCGACTGCCTCTTGGTCCATTGGCCCCTGCATATGCCTTCTCAATTCCTCCTTCGTATTCGCTATCTCCCGTACGTTGTTACCGAACTCGGTTCGACTCCAACAAGTTCGTTTATGCATTGACCTTGGTGGTGTTTTGCAGCCCACTCCGCATTTATAAGCACACGGTCGAGTCTTTCACTAATTCTATGCTTCCCGCTCCGGTTGTTGCACCACGTGAACGGGTTACCGTTGGCTCCTCAGTCCTCCATGCTCAAGTCATCAATTAGTGTTTTGAACTCCTCCATATGTCTTGATGACTTTCTACGCCCACCCTCCTTCTCATGTTGGTGGTATATCATATTAAAGTCGTCCACGATCATCCATGGACCTGTTCGGCCCCCTCTCAATGACCGCATCCTTTCCTAGTTTTGGCACCGTTCGTGTGCGTCCGTGCTTGCATATACCCACGTGATTTTCATAGTATCCCCATGTTCCTTGAAACTTACCTCCCCATCGATGCAATTCCGGTCCGCATACTTGATTTTTACCTTTGTCTCCCCCTTCCACCATAATGCTAGCCCTCCCGATATTCCGTTCGGGCTAACTTAATAGCTTCCTTTCATTCTCATCTTCATTCTTATTCTCTCGCAATAGGTATCTCCATTCTTCGTCTCCATTAGAAAAAATATGTTTGGGCGATACCTTTTGTTGAGGTCGTGAAGGTGTTGAATTGTCAGGGTCGACCCCAATCCCTGACAATTCTATGACATTGTGCTCATTGATCCCCTATGGCTGTTCCGGGACAGACACCATAACCCATGCTCGCCTCTTGTGTTTCCTCCTTGTCATTTCCCCCCGTCCGACTCTTATCGGTTTTCCTTCTCCTGCTTTGTGGTGTTCGACTGATTCTCTTCTTTGGGCTAGTTCTCTTCCTTGGTGCCCTCTTTTCGGCCCCTTCCACCTTTATCTCCTCCATGTTTTTCATTTTCTTTGGTCCTGGTTGGTCCTCCATGTCTTCCACCTTCCTTTTTAGCGTCATCTTGTTTAGGTATGGGCTAAGACCGGTAGGTTGGCTAAAGTTTTGTGGGTTTGGCGATGTAGGTGGTGTATCCGGTGTGTTTTCGACTATGTAGTTGTGGATGGTAGTGGTGGTTGGATCGTGAAATCCTGAATGCCAGACAAGGTTGGGATGACGCTTCAGCTCCAACTTCGGTGAACCTGCAAGTAGGGGAGCGCAACAGAAGGGGTGCCTCTGGGTCCCTCTCCGATGCTTAAATGAGTATGTGTGTGTATAAAACTCAAAACGTAAAGAATGTATGTAAAGCCAGGGTATTTATAGGGTAAGAGAGATAGAACCGTATATGGCAGCTGAATATCTTAGTGTATATTGTATTACCGAAGATTCGGATCGTCAGTTACTGCAAGATATTGCAGTTACCAAATCTAATCCTTAGTGAATATGTGACCGAGATATGCGGGATATCGTGGCCACTTCCTTATTAACGGTTTTGTGGGACCAGAGGAGAGAGGCAAGGCTCTTTTCGGGGCGAGCACTCCCATGTCGAGCAGTGGAAGGTCATGACCTGGTAGAGAATGGCGAGCAGTCTGAGAGCCTTTGGCGTCCCTATAGACTTTGGGCTCGATTCTGGATTACTCGATGGTGGGCCAAGTTTGGCTTGTACTTGGGCCGATCCGGTTCGGATGTCATGGGTTTACCCCCTCTATAGTTATTGGGGCTTCGAGGCCTTTTCTTACTGGGCTGTCACTATCGATACCCAACATTTGCCCCCGAAGCTTGATTGAAGTTCCTTCAGTCGAGCTTGATTTCCTGGTAGGGTTTTAGATAGTGACGTCTCTGGTAATGGTTCAGTACCTTTGAGACACTTTGAGCTCATTTGGCGAGCAGTTTCTTCTCTGTTCAAAGCTGAAAGAATATCCTTCCTTTTATTCCCTTTTGGCGATCACTCGAGGTGACCTAGGCTTATGGAAGTCTATCTTTCTTAGTTAGGCGATCATTACCTACCCGAGGTATTTCTGCTAAAGCCTTATTAGTTCGTTGGCGACCACCTTGTCTCCTTAGTGGACTTTTAGCATTTAATAACTGCACAGTTGTCCAGAAATCGAACGGTCACTTGAGGCACGCCTGACATTTACTTTTCCGTAAACCTAGGGTAGTCTGACAGCTGACCATGTCAGCCAACCGTCTGTCTCTCCAAGGTGTCTCTTGGAATTCTGACATTGCTTCGGTTTTTTCCAAAAAGGTGTCATCATTCCTCTATGTCGCTTCGATTTGCTTGTGGCGGTTACTCCCTTCTTGGTCTATATAAGAAACGTCAGTTTCTACATTTTGTTTTTTACGCTTATCCACTCCCTCAGATTTCCAGAACTTCGCTGCGAACCTTTCTTCTTTCTTTTCCAACCTTCTTCAGCCTTCTTCATCCATTTCCATGGCTCCCCGAAGTCAGAGAGTCAAGCATATGGCCTCTAAGGGCACTAGCAAAGCCAACGCTCCTAGGAATGCCAATGCTCCCTTGACCATCCGGGATGCCGCCGTGCCCCCCTCAGTGGGGGAACCGACTGATCTGGGAAGGTCCGCAACCGCTCCCGTAGTGGTGGACGGGCCTGAGCTGAACACGCCTATTTTTTCCCCAAAAACTAAACTTTCGCCCTTTTATTGCTCTGTTTTGGCAATATCCTCTGTTTTCCTTTGTTTTTATACTTGCTGTGCCATACTTGAACCATTCTGAGTAGATATCAAGCCTAACGAACTGAAGCCAACTTACTTTAAGACCATGGTGGCGCTTGGTGGCTTCAGTGCGGAGGATGCTCCTAGGTATCCTGGCTTAGGTCTGCATTTTCCTCACGATGGAGAGGTTTACATTTATGCGGCCCAGATCGATGCTGGGTTGCGTTTTCCTCTCTGTGAGGATTTACAGACCTTATGTCAGTTTTACGGGATTCATCCCACGCAGCTTGTTCCGAATGCCCTCAGGATGTGGGTCGGTTTCAAGTTCCTGTGCATACGCCAGGAATGGGTGTATTCACTGGCCATGTTCCGGTGTTTCTTTCGACTGGCAGCAGGGGCCAACTACGTCCACCACTTCCAATCCCGCTGGCCGAAGTTTTCAGAGTGGGGATGCCCTCAAGGATGGGCTTGGAACGTCCATGTCCGCCTGGTCGATGATTTCTGGGCCACTAACTCCAATTACAAGAAGTTTTACTTCTTGTACAAGGGGGGTGTACCCTGGAAATTGTTTGCTCCGGACAAGGATTTTCCTCCCTCCTTTGAAGAATTGTCCGGGAGTGATCGGAATGCCATCGACGATCTGTACCGGCTGCATCGGTCATCTCAGTTCAAGTTCATCCGCTCAGTGGCGGAGACTACCGAGAATGCCCTTGAGATGGCGGGCATTCATCAAGCCACGCCAATCTTTGATGATTGAGTAATTTTCTAACTCTTATCTTGTTTTATTACTTGTAGGCAAGGTCGTAAGCAAGAGCCAAAAACTGATAGGTCTCTTTGATGACCAGGGATCGGTGGGATTGTCCTCCGACCAGGCGCTGCTAAGCTCTCCCCCTCCTCCCTCTAGGCGTTCGTCCAAGAGGAAGCCCGAGGAAATGCTTCCTTCGGCCACTACTGCCCCTCGCGAACCAGGTATATTACCTCGCCTTTTGTGGATTTAATGTTTTTACATTCTGCGGTTCTTTGACTTCTGACTTATTGTCTTGTTGTTTTGCAGAGGAGTCCTTGGCGGACGTGGCCCGGGACCCTCCTCCTCCTCCTTCTAAGAAGGTCAGGAGTGAGGAGTACCCTGAGGTCGACCAACATCCTCATCTTCCCCCTCCTAAGGGCCCTTCTGCCAGCAAAGGGAAGGATTTGGACATGGCGCCTCCTTCTCCCTCTCTTCAGGGCCCTTCCGCCACTAAGGAGAAGACCTTGTCTTTGGCGCCTCCCGCCTCTTCAGTGCCCACGGCTCCTCCTAAGGAGTCTGGGGCCCAGAAGAAGGGGCCTGCTGCTTCCAACTCCTCGAGGGATCCCGCCGAGGAGTACTGCTCCATGGCGAGCTTGTTCCAGCCTTTTAAAGCTGGGGACTCTCGGAGGCCTTGGGTCCCTTGTGGGGACCTTGCCAAGAAGGGGTACCCCGCCCAGAAGAGCCTACGGGGTAGCCCGGATATGTGCATGCGGCTCCTTGATGGGATAATTCCCCCCAAGGACCGTTCGATTGTCCCTACGGAGCTTCCTCAGATCGAGGGGTTCTTACGGACCCACTTCGAACGAGTTTCCCTGGTATGATCTTGCCTTCTTTCCATTATTTCTTCCTTGTCATTCCTTTTTATTTTGATGACTTGACATTTTTCCTTGTGCTTTTGTTGTCAGCTCGTTCGGGAAGAGGTGATCCTCGGCCGCGTTTTCGGCGAGCTTGCCGACAAGCACTCTGATCTGCTTGTCGAGCTGGAGCAATACCGAAGCACAGGGGTCACCCCCGGGCAGTTGGAGGCCATCAAGAAGACCGCTGACATGGCGATCACCTTGGTGGACGGCGCCCGGGAGGAGTACTTCAGGAAGGAGCAGCGCCTCCTTGCTGATGTCAAGAAGAGGGAGGCTGATGCTGCAGCCTTCCTTCATGAAGCTGAGGCCCTTCATCGGTGCCTTGATGAAGGGGAGGCGGTTCGTGCTCGCCTGGAGGCCGAGTTGAAGGAAGCTCGTGCCCAGGTGGTCGAGTCAGACGCTCTTAGTCGTCGCGGAGGCCCAGAGGGATGCTGCCGAAGCTAGGGGTCGCCCTAGAGGAAGAGAAGAACCGTCTGGCTGATCAGGTGAAGGCGGTTCCTTCACCCCAAGTCGTGGTTGAGGAGTTCAAGGCCTCCGAGGACTTTGAAGACCAGGCCTTGAAGGTGATAAAGTCGACCATCGCCGATTTTCTCCAAGAACTGGTGGAGGAGGTCCAGGCGGTCGATCCCAACTTTCCTCTTGGGGAAGTTGCCTCCTTGAAGACCTTTCTGCGGAGTCGCCCTTCGCAGCCCTCTGTTGCTGGAGAGGCTTCTCCTGAAGGCGAGCCCAGTACTTCTGCCCCCGAAGGCGAGCAGAGCGCCCTTGCCCCCGAGAACCCCAAAGCTTGAAGTCCCCAACTCCTTGGCGGCCGTATTTATCTTTTTAGATATCTATTTTTGTATTTTCCGTTTTTGGTTTGTAATTATTTATTGAAGACTTGGGTTTTTCTATTGAATGCCTTTATATTCTTGAGCCTTTAATCGACTTCGAACACATTTAGCTATCCAATATCTTAATCATAATTACTTTCCGTTTTTTCTTGCTTTGTAATGTCGTCGACCCTTAAATCCTTAGACCAATCATAAGTTAAACTTTCTAAGGATAACACTTTTGACACTTAAAAGCGTAAACTTCTAAGTTCAAAGAGATATTACCTTCTTTGAAGTTTAAACCTTTGAGGTGTTGACATAATAACAGGGGATTTGTAATTTGTCAGGCTTTATCATCGATAGTGATCGCCTAAACTTTCTTTGGCCTGACTTTGGCGTCAGGGCTTTTATTTTGCCTAACATTTTGTTAGGTCTTTTGGCCTGGCTTTGTCGCCAGGGCTTTTGGCCTGACTTTGGCGTCAGGGCTTTGCCTGACTCTTGGCGTCAGGTTTTTTGAGGCCTAACTTTGTTGTTAGGGCTTTTGTGGCCTGGTTTTATTACTAGGGCTTTTTTGGCCTAACTTTGTTGTTAGGGCTTTTGGCCTGTCTTTGGCGACAGGGCTTTTTGAGGCCTAACTTTGTTGTTAGGGCTTTTGTGGCCTAGTTTTGTTACTAGGGCTTTTTTGGCCTAACTTTGTTGTTAGGGCTTTTGGCCTAGCTTTGTTGCTAGGGCTTTTTGGCCTGACTTTGGCGTCAGGGCTTTTTGTGCCTGATTCGGTTATCAGGTTTCTGCCTGACTCTTGGCGTCAGGTCTTTTGAGGCCTAACTTTGTTGTTAGGGCTTTTGTGGCCTAGTTTTGTTACTAGGGCTTTTTTGGCCTAGCTTTGTTGCTAGGGCTTTTTGGCTTCGGCTTGCTTCGAGTGGACACGCTTTGTGAAGGAGTGGCTTTCTTTTATTGACATAATCAGTTTGATTACAAGCTATGCATAAAATCTTCTTAAATGCTCAGAATTAAATGGACGGGGTAACCTCTCGCCTTCGGTGGTTTCCAAATAGTAGGATCCTGGTGCGGCGATCTCTACTACTTTGTATGGTCCTTCCCATTTGGTTGAAAGTTTGTTTTTACTGTCCAGCCTTGTAAATTCATTCCTTCTCATAACCATCTCCCCCACGAAAAATTGGCGGGCGCTGACTTTTCTGTTGAAATACCGAGCGGTCGCCAAACGCATCTTTGCATGTGTCTTTTCTGAGAGCCATCTCTTTTCCTCTGCTAAGTCGAGGTCAGTTCTGCGCTCGATGCTTCCGCGTTAAAGTGTAGGACTCTGTGGGTAGGCACTGCTAATTCAGCTGGTGCTACTGCTTCTGATCCGTACACTAAGCTGAAAGGCGTTTCTCCTGTGGCCGCCTTAGGCGTTGTTCTGATTGCCCATAATACGTTTTCCAGTTCGTCTGCCCAGTTCCCCTTGAATGCTCGAACCCTTTTCTTGAGTCCTGCTAAGACAACCTTGTTGGCTACTTCAGCTTGCCCATTCGTTTGAGGGTGATGTACTGAACTGAAGCGATGGTCGATATGATACTCTTCACAGAGCCATTTCAACTCATTTCCAACGAATTGCGGACCATTATCGCTGATGAGTATTTTGGGAATACCAAACCTGGAGAATATGTTGACCTGCAGGAACTTGATAACTTGGAATTCCGTTGTCGAAGCTAGAGCTTTCGCCTCTACCCACTTAGTGAAGTAGTCGATTGCCACTATAATGTGAGTACGCTGACCAGTGCTAATGGGAAAAGGACCCAATATATCGATTCCCCATTGAGCGAAGGGCCAGGCACCTGCCATTGGGGATAATAATGTCGATGGTCGACCCGATCGTGGTGCAAACTGCTGGCAAATTTCACACTTCTGTGTTAATTCGGCTGCGTCTTTTCCCAAGGTCGGCCAGTAATATCCCAATCTGAATATTTTCCTGCTTAGCGATCGAGCGCCTTCATGACATGCTGCTGCCCCTTCATGAGCTTCTCGAAGATCTTTTTCTGTTTCGGGCAGAGCAACACATCTCAAGTAAGGCGTCGAATAACCTCTTCTGTAGAGTTCTCCATCGATGATTAGGTAACTGGCTGCGAGTCTTCTAATCCTAGTGGATTCGCCTTCGTCCTCTGGGAGGATACCTTCTTTCAAATAATTCTGGAACGGGGTCATCCAGGTGACCTGTTCTTGAATGTTGAAGACCTCCGCTCTGTTTTCAAGGACTGAACATAGGGCCTTTTCCAGAAATTGCACATCCTGGATTGTCGCCCCTCCGAAGGCTAGCTTACTTAAAGAATCTGCCATCTGGTTTTCTTGGCGAGGAATGAATTCAATCGCGAAATTTGGGATTTCTGCGACCAGCTTTTTGGCAATGCCGAGATATTTCTTCAACTTTTCTCCCTTTGCCTCGTATGCGCCATTAACCTGATTGACAATGAGCTTTGAGTCGCTTTTTACTTTAAGCGCAGCTATACCCATTCCTTTTGCTAGTCTGAGTCCAGTGATAAGAGCCTCGTATTCTGCTTCGTTATTGGTCGCCGGGAATGTCAAGGTGATCGCGTATTTCAGAGGCTCGCCCTCAGGAGGAATAAGAATTAAACCTGCCCCCGAGCCTTCTTTTGATGAAGACCCATCCGTATAGAGTTCCCAGATTTGATTGTCGTTGGATGACTGACTTGGCCTGTTTTTTGCCTCCGCTTGACCGTTACTCGTGCTTTCCACTATGAAATCAGCTAGTGCTTGACCTTTGATGGCCGTTTTTGGCGCAAATTTGATCCTGAACTCGCTGAGCTCGATCGCCCACTTGACCATTCTTCCTGAAGAATCTGGCTTCATCAGGAAGTTTTTGAGAGGTTGATCGGTGAGGACCGTGATGTAGTGCGCATGAAAGTAAGGTCTCAGCTTCCGAGCAGCAATAACTAAGGCATAGAGATACTTCTCAATCTGGACATATTTTATTTCTGCTGAGTTGAACATTTTGCTAATAAAATACACTGGACTCTGAACATTATTCTCCTCCCTTATTAAGACAGCACTGACTGCCACATCGCTAATGCCTAAATAGAGGAAAAGCTGCTCGCCTGGAACGGGTTTTGCCAGAGCTGGGAGTGTTTGAATATGCCTTTTCAAGGACTGGAATGCTTCCTCACAGTCTGGCGTCCACTCGAACTTGCAGTTGGCCCTCAAGGTTTTGAAGAACGGGAGGGACCTGTCGCTTGCTTTGGAGAGGAAGCGGTTAAGAGAAGCTAGTCGGCCGTTCAGGCACTGGACTTCCTTATGGCAGGTTGGCGACTTCATTTCTTCTATGGCCTTTAGCTTTTCCGGGTTTGCTTCAATGCCCCTTTCGCTGACCATAAAACCCAGGAACTTCCCGGACTTGACTCCAAAGGCGCACTTTGTTGGGTTCAGGCGAACGCTGTGTCTCCTCATGCATTCAAAAGCTTCACGGAGGTCGGTGGTATGAGGATTGACTTTGATGGATTTGATGAGCATATCATCTACGTAGGCCTCCATGTTCCTTCCCAGCATGTCCTGGAACAGTCGGTTCACCATCCGTTGATAAGTTGCCCCGGCATTGATGAGACCAAAGGGCATCACCTTGTAGCATAGAATGTCCCCATCGGCATAGAAAGCTGTGTGAGCCTCGTCATCTGGATGCATTCTGATTTGGTTGTAGCCTGAATAGGCGTCCATGAAGCTTAGCATCTCATGACCCGAGGTAGCATCGACCAGCTGGTCAATTCTCGGAAGGGGATATGAATCTTTGGGGCAAGCCTTGTTTAAGTCGCGGAAGTCGACGCACATCCTCCACTTGCCGTTTGATTTCTTGACCAAAACTGGGTTGACGACCCAGCTCTGGAATCTTACTTCTCTGACGAAGTCAGCTTCAATCAACCTGCCGACTTCCTGCCTGATCGCCAAACGCTTATCAGTCCCGAATGATCTTCTCTTTTGGGCGATCGGCTTGATGGAGGGGTCTATCCTGAGCTCATGAGAGATAATATCTGTGCTGATTCCTGGCATGTCGCTCGGCTGCCAGGCGAAGAGCTCTTTGAATTCCTTGAGGAGGGCGGTCATGGCCTCCTTCTGATCCTCTTTCAAGGTGGTCCCAATGCGCACCTTTTTGTCTGGACCATCGATCTCGACCTCCTCCAATTCCTCCATGGGTGCTGGCCGAGCCAAGTCCTCGCGGGGATCGGCCTCTGTTTCGATGGCGAGCGCCTCCCTTTGGTTCTTCCTGCGTAAACAGTTCACATAGCATTGCCGCGAGGAAGGCTGATCTCCTAGCACTTCTCCAATCCCGTTCGGAGTAGGGAACTTCATCTTCTGGTGGACCGTGGAGGCCACAATCTTATTTGGGTTGATCGTGGTCCTCCCTATGATGGCGTTGTAGGATGTAGGTGAATCGACCACCAGGAAAGTGACCGACACCTTGATGCTTTTCCACCCTTCGCCAAATATTACTGGCATGGTTATAGCCCCCAGTGGATAAGTTGTTCTTCCCGCAAACTCGATCAGCGGAAAGTCGACCCTCTTCAGGTCGCGTTTGGACTTGCCCATCTTCTCAAAGGCGTCCAGAAATAAGATGTCTGTCGAGCTGCCTCCGTCGACCAGAATCCTTGCAACATCACAGCCGTCAATATCTGCCGTAATGACCAGAGCATCGTTGTGGGGCGTGGTGACGTGTGCCAAATCATCTTCAGAGAATGAGATGACAATGTTCTCTTCAGGTCGGGGCCGCTTCCCCAACTGAACTGCCGTAGAGATCTGAGTGGCGTAGACCTCTCTGGCGCTTGACCTCTCGCCGCCTGCGCTGAATCCTCCCGCAATCAGATTCACTCTTCTATTGCTTCCAGAAGGCTCACCTTGATCTGCAGGGGCTGGTGAACGATGCCTCCTGGGGGGCGTTCGACTTCGGTCTCGCCCTGCCACAAATTCCTTCAACATTCCCCCCTGAATCAGCCTCTCTATATCTCGCTTCAGAATCTTGCAATCGTCTGTCTTATGGCTCTTGCACTTATGGTATCTGCAATAGCTCTCGACATCTTTGCCCATGGGTAGCCCACCTCGACGAGGCATCGGTGGCCTCGCCAAGGATCTCCTCTCCATCTCGACTAGTACCGCTGAGATCTGCCTATTTAAAGGTGTGAAGTACTCAGGGACCTCTGGATGGCGAGGCGCTGGAAGAGACTCGACTCGGGGCTTACTTTCTTTTTCCTTCTTCTCCTTCTTTACCTCCTTCTTACCATCGCGTCGGGGTTCATGGGTTACCCTTAGCGAGGTCGTCAAGAGGTTAGCCTCGATGTTTGCGCGTTCAAGATCTATGAAACCTTTTGCTCTGGATGCCAGCTCCTCCAACGTCTCAATCTCCTTCACGTGATAGCTGTTTCGCAGCTTTCTCGAGGCCTTGTTGGCCACATCCAGACCTCTGTAGAATGCTCGAATGATCTCCCCATCCGAGATTCGGCGATCTAATTCTGTGACGTTTTGATGAAAACGCCCGTAGAAGTTGGCAGCAACTCTCCAGGCTGCTGTTTGACCGAGTCAAGGGCGACCACACTCTTCAGCAACTAGCGCTCGCCCATATATCTCTCCAGGAACTTGCTTCTCAACTCTGCCCAAGTTCCGATTGATCCTGCAGGGAGGCCGAAGAACCAGGATGAAGCCGAACCCGAAAGAGTAGATGGAAATAGCAAAGCCAAATGATTGGGATCGTTTGACTTACCCAGAAGGGAGGCCTCATGCTTGTTGACATGTACGGTGGGATCTCCTCCACCGATATACTCAGGTATGGCCCGAGCAACCACATCCTTTGGGATTTTGATAGCGACGAGCGCGTCGGTGAAAGGATGAGAGGACTGCTCCTTGAAGGGAGCTATGACTGTCAACTGTATTTCCTGGAGCCTTTTGTTGAGGAGGTCATCCATCTGATCCACAGTGCAGTACATGGGAGAGGCTCCGGGTGGAGGCGGACCAGAAGGATTGGCAGTATATGCAGCTGGTGGCTCATTGGTGTGTGCTGGAGGTAGGGACTGTTGACCTGATCCTCCTGAGGCGTAGTGGGACCAGGATTGGCAGCTTCTGAAGGTGAAGGCCCTGTGGCAGCAGGGCGGTGGTTTTCCTTAGGAGCAGAGGGATTGTTTTCCTGAGGAGCAGGGGCTTGGCGGCGCGCCTGTCCTAGGATGGCTTCCAGTAGGGAGACCATCTCGGGGGTTAAATTAATATCCTGCCCCGCAATGTGGACTGTCTGCGGTGCAGGGGCTCCGTTTTGATCAGCAGCTGGGGTCGGTCTTGAATCACCGACATGTTCTCGGGCTGTCCGCAGAGGAACAGCATTAACTCCTGCTCGGCTGGCAGGTTCTTGTTGAAGCGGTGAAGCGGCGGCGGAATCAGAGCTGTCTGAGGATCGCTCCCTAGTCTGATTCCGACGGTTGCTTTGGGATCGAGTTCTCATGGCTGAATTGCTCGTTCCCACAGACAGCGCCAAATGTTGGATCGTGAAATCCTGAATGCTGATCTGGCAATGAATTGAATGTCAGACAAGGTTGGGATGACGCTTCAGCTCCAACTTCGGTGAACCTGCAAGTAGGGGAGCGCAACAGAGGGGGTGCCTCTGGGTCCCTCTCCGATGCTTAAATGAGTATGTGTGTGTATAAAACTCAAAACGTAAAGAACGTATGTAAAGCCAGGGTATTTATAGGGTAAGAGAGATAGAACCGTATATGGCAGCTGAATATCTTAGTGTATATTGTATTGCCGAAGATTCGGATCGTCAGTTACTGCGAGATATTGTAGTTACCAAATCTAATCCTTAGTGAATATGTGACCGAGATATGTGGGATATCGTGGCCACTTCCTTATTAACGGTTTTGTGGGACCAGAGGAGAGAGGCAAGGCTCTTTTCGGGGCGAGCACTCCCATGTCGAGCAGTGGAAGGTCACGACCTGGTAGAGAATGGCGAGCAGTCTGAGAGCCTTTGGCGTCCCTATAGACTTTGGGCTCGATTCTGGATTACTCGATGGTGGGCCAAGTTTGGCTTGTACTTGGGCCGATCCGGTTCGGATGTCATGGGTTTACCCCCTCTATAGTTATTGGGTCTTCGAGGCCTTTTCTTACTGGGCTGTCACTATCGATACCCAACAGTGGTATCATCGGGTGTGGTTTGGTTGCTTTGGTGGTCGGGTAGGTAGGTGATTGTGGGTTGTGTTGGCCTATGTTCCAGCTCGGTTTGGTTTTGCGTCTCGGTTTGATTGGCCAAGTTTGGGTTCGGCCTCGTCTGGCTTGTCTCGGTGGTTCTCTGTGGGTTCGGCTGGTTCAGCGTTTGTGGATGGTTCTGTGGGTTTGGATCATGTATTGGTCGGTATGGGCTGGCTTGGTTTGTCTCTTCGGGTTGGGGGTTAGGTCTTGGCCATGTTGGGTGGATTAACTTGGTTACTAGGTACAGTGGATGGTTTAGGGATTAGATAGGGGTGTATGCTAGTGGTTCGGCTTGGTTGTTACGTATGGTGATAGCCATGGCATTGTCCATTTCCGTATCATGGTTTGCCCCCTTGTAGGGCTCCTCCTCCCCTATATCTTGATCCCTATTCCCTTGATCCTCATCCGTGTCCATTGTGTCCGCTTTCCCCTTCCCCTTTGGTTCTCCATTGGTCCTTCACCCACCTTCTTGACCCTTGGGTTTTGTTTGCTTCGTGCCCTTGTCTTTGTTCGCCTTCCTTACCTCAGCCATGACATCAAACCACGACTTCCTCACGGTCGGTTTTGAGCTCGTTTCTTCCCCACTTTTCTCGGTTCCCCGTTGTCGGATTGTGGTGGGTTTAGGTAGGACCCCTACCAACCACGGGTCGTATGCAGGTTGTGTTTGATCCCGCCATTCGAACCTCCCCTTTACATGATTGGGCTGTGTGGCCAAGCAAGCCACAGCCATAACAATAGTCCGACAATCTCTCGGACTTTATAGTCGCTCATCTTTCTCCCCCTTGGGAGCTTGTCCACCAAAAACCCGCCATTAACGGTTCATCTCCATTGATTTCTACCCTTATTCTCATTTAACTCCTAGTCACCCTTCCCACAATATTTTCTATCTCAAGCCAATTCTCTAGCATGTTCCCAATTCTCCACGCATTGTCATTGCTAAACTTATCAAGCCCTAGGTCATGAATTTGAGTCCACATGCTCGGTTCCCATCGCTTGATGTTCAATATGTGCTCGTTGATCGCCCATGGGGACATGTCGAGTATCTGTTTCGCGTCCTCTTCTCGACCGAAGTCGAACAAGAAGATGCCCGGTTCAGCCTCAGTGATTTCGACTGCCCCGAACCTAGCCCACGCCGCCCTTAGTATCGTTTGGACCACCGATAGTTTGATTGCCTTATGGGCAATCAGTTTTCCCACATACCAGTTGTCTTGTTGCAGCTGTTGGTTGGACCCTAGGGCGATCGGTGGCCGCCTGGAGTCATTCGTTTCCCCGGAACTAGACATGGTCGTGGGAGCCGACTCCTCACTTGCAGCTGGAAGCTCCTACAGATTAAACAGGACAAGAAAATGAAATGGAATCAGTTTGGGTTACTCGGGACAGAAAAACTCTTCGGAAGTTTAGCCAAATCGAAGTTGCAGAAAAATGTAGGGTTTTTCTGCTGAAGACGAAGCTCTGTTCATTAGCTACGTCCCTCCTCTGCATGGGCACGTCTCCATCTCCGAAACAGTTCCGCTCTGGTTCTCTCCCTTTCCGTGATTGGTTGGTTGCTTTCTCTCATTGTCCACTTGGATTGCTTCGGTTGGTTGATTTCGTCTCCTTGTTTGGATTCTTCTGCTCGGATGGATTGCATTTAATGCAAGAGTAGCCCCAAATCCAGGGGACTGGAGTCCGCGTCTGTCACGGGTAGAAGACCTAGCGATTGGGGGCTTCTGTTGGACAGGAAGGAGAACGTGAACCTACGAGCCACGGGAGTATGAAAAAAAAAACTAGCAATTTACCCTTGTATTAAAGAAAGCATAGTGTTGCTTTTGATTATAAAAAAGTGATATAAAAAAGTGTATGTAACTTACAACCTCATATTTACCGTGGCGGGAGGTGTAAACAATGTAATTCTACGTTTGTTAACTATTTAAGAAGAATTTTATATAATAAATTGGGATCTTTAGTAATAAAATTGTTTTTGAATGGTATTAGAAATACTTTATTAAAAAAATATATTATCTTAAGATTTATAATCGCCAAGATAACTACTGCAAAATAGCGTAGCGGTTCAATACTCTCTTGACCAGAGGTTTCATTTTTTTAGTTTTGGGAATGGAAAAAGCTTCATTGCCAGCATCCATACCCTTTGGCCCGACTTCGGCGATGATTATTCTAAGATATTCATACTCCTTAATGCCTTACTTATTCTACAGCATTCATTCATACAATTGATGATTATTCTATGACATTCATACAATTGATGATTATTCCATGACATTCATATACCTCTACTTTAGGGGTGAGCTTGGGCGGGCCGGGCCGGTCTTTTTGGCAAGACCGAGCCCGAGCCCGAAATTTCGGTCCTCCACTTTGGAGGACCGAGACCGAGTTTGGTCTAAAAAAACCGCCCGAGTCGGTCTTGCTTGACTCGGGCCGGTCTCGGTCCATTACCGAAATTCCACAAAAAAAAAAAAAAAAAAACTGAATTATTACAAATCCAAATACATCCAGTCATCCAAATTCAGTACAAACTAGTAACTACAAAGTAGTACAAAGTGATCCACAAAGTACCAAGTACCAAACTAATCCAAATTCAGTACATCTACAAACTATTTTCCACAAAGTACAAAGTGAATAATGTTGAAGTATTAAGTGAATAATGCTGAAGTATCCCTTGCCAATTGCCATTTACCAAACCTGTAACACAGAGGAGTAAATCAGTAAATTTGCACTATTATAATTCACAATCTAGACAAATCAATGAAAAGCTGAAAATCAATCTATTATATTGTACAAAATGATTCTAGGAAAGCTGAAATTGAACAATATCAAATAGGGTCGGGGCATTGCAAGCTTCATTATGCATACTAAACTTAAGTCAAAAGGGTGTACCTAGTCATCATAAATGATTCATAATCAAAAGGAAGATACAACTTACATGTTTTCCTAGTCATCATAATCAAGATTAGATAATGGAAAAGTTTGCGCCAAGTCGTCTATCACCTCAGTAGATTCTGCAATTAAAAATAATCGTATAATACAAATGAGTAAGTAAATATCACCATTATTAAACTATAATAGTATAATTTAAAGAAAAGTACCTGACTCTTCTTCGGGGTCAATGTCAATGTGAAGTTTTGAACTACCTGAAGTTCTTAACCAATCACCTGTGCAAATGAGTGCTTCAACCATACCTGTTACAGCTAACTAGCTAAGATTAGGTTTCATTAAGTTTGCATTATGAGTATATATGTTACAGCTAAGAGTTTATATGTTACAGCTAAGAGTGCATATAGGTTTCATTTCAAGGTTGCATCTAGTGTCTAGTTAAGTAGTCTCTGTCTCATGGTTACTGCACATATTATTGATATTAAATCTATCTGGCCACCCAAGGCACTAAATTCTCAAAGATTTAATATAATTCTCAATGATGGGGACCATGGACTTTATAAAGGAAGACTACAAGAATCTGTAGTAATTAAATTAAATTAAAGTGATAATATAATATGTATAGTGATAAGGATGGAGCTTGAAATCACAGATCTTAGGGTTTGCAGTGAAGTGGTATGTGTGGAAACAAAAAGGAAAGTTTAAAGAGACTCGGGATTTCATTATAGAAGAATATATTGATCTATATAGAGATAGATATAGATATGCCATAGAAAAAAAATGAAAACTGTAACCATCAAGCTTCTTATTTTACAGAGGAAGCACTTAGGAGGTCGAAAGCGTTGGAGTCAGATGGCATCCACGATTTAAGGTTTGTCATCTTAGTTTCTCACTGCAAAGTTGAAGCTAGATGCACAAAACTAAATTAGTTCCTTTATTCTGAAAGCCAAAATCTGTCTTGATGGTCCAGAATCAGTCAAAGATGCACAAAACTACATGCTTCTTATTCTGAAATCCAAAATCTGCACAAAACTACATGCTTCTTATCCAGAATCAGTCAAAGATGTCTCCTTTGGTCTTTATTTTGCAGAACTTGGGACATCAACCAAACAACTACGATTGAGAGCAATGATTCAACCAAACAACTACGAACCTCAAAGCCGATCACCAACCAATACCAAAACTTAAAACTACCATTCCTTCCTTACGATTTTTCTCATCCAAAAATACCAACAATGGCTTCACATATCTTAAAGAACTGGCAATGCAATCGAAGTCGAAGTAACAGTCGAAGTACCAATCTAAGTTAACTGAACTTACCGAAGTAACAACCGAGAGGCGAGAGGCGAGGCGGAGGCGAGAGGCGAGGCGGAGGCGAGAGGCGAGGCGGAGGCGAGAGGCGAGGCGGAGGCGGACTGCGGGAGTGCGGGAGGAAAATGGAGAAGACTCTTCTCAGTAGGAAAATGGAGAAGTTCTCAGAAGGCACTGCGTCTTCAGAAGTTCACAGGAAAATAGTATTACTAAGTCTGCTAGGTTTTTAGTACAACTCGGGCCGGGTCGGGCCGAATCGGTAATTTCGGGAAAAAAACCGAGACCGAGACCGACTTTAAAGGAAAAAACCCGCCCGTTCGGTCTCGGTCCTAGTCGGTCTCAGTCTTATTCGGGCCGGTCTCGGGCCGGTCTCGGTCCAACCAGTATTTTTTGCTCACCCCTACTCTACTTCAATGCTAGTAATGATTATTCTAAAGCATTCATACCCTTTTAAGGATAGAAATTAGTATGATAATCATTTTAAGTGTGAAATAATTATTCCATAACTCTGCATATTATGAAAAAAAAATTATAATAATGAACAAAATAAATTGACCGAATGATTTCATTCATTGAGATGACATGTCACTATACAAGATTCTTTTTATGCGAAACGTGATTAATTAGTTTGTGTTTCATTTACATATAAGCAAACCTCTAAAATCTTATTATTATTGCTGCCTAATCCTTGAACGTGGCTCCAACTTTCATTATTATTATTGTGTTCCATATCCAACGAACTAACCAATTTCGATCATTCCCCCCTCACCCACCCAAAAAAAACATTGAACTTTCTGTGTCTTTTAGATCCTCCAATAAATTTCAAACTTAGTGGAAAATAGAAACGTCACATAACCCAATATCTTTTATTCTTTTAATAGGCAATAATTTCCCACTTTATAGTATTTCAAGTTGAACCAAGACAATATCCACGTAATGCATTAATTAATATATATATATTTTCATGTGGGTGGCACGAAACCATAAACAAAAATTTCCTTAATTTTGTTTATATTTTATGGCATTATTTTACTTTTGTAAAATAAATGTTCATAATACGTGGAATTTCATCTGTTTTTTCAAAAGGATAAAATAAAGAAATTAGTCTACCGAGAAAACAAGATCATTTTCAAAAAGTATCTACTTCAGGAAAAAAAAATTAAAAAAATATATATATAAAAAAAAAAATATTTAGCAAAATGTGCATCTGCGCAAGTAGGGTAGTAGCGATTTTTGATAGTAGCGTCTTTCATATCAGTTGATTCGTTCTCTTATCATTATGATTATGTGGTGCATTTGTCTTTTTTGGGCTACTATTTGTCAATAGGAATTTGATTAGTCAAAATTAATGATAATCCTAGACATATAATTGAAGTAAAACTATATTACTAACCTTGTCCTAAAATACTCAATAGTCATCTTAATAAGGAATTAATATTACCTATTACTCAAATTTAATGGAACGAACCGGTAAAACGAGTTAAATTCTTAAAGACGAACGACGTTTGAAATCTGACGAGATACACCACCTTAGAAAAAATTAATTTCTTCACTCCCAATCTAGAATTACAAAACAATATTTTATAACAAAAAAATGTGTGTTTCTTGAATATTAAAATCTTCCATTTTCATAAAAAATAATTGTAAAACAATAAAAATTGTTATAACTCCCATCTAGGGATGAAAGTAAAAATCGTGTGGTCCGAAAATTCGGTGAAAACCGAATTGGACCAAATCGAAAAAAATATGTCTGAAAAATTACTGTTCGGTTTATGATCGTTTTTTTTTGCTTGAAACGGTGTTTTAGACTGTTCGGCTTACGAATCTAAAAGATGTGGAGTCTGATCCGGCTGCTAATATGTATATAATTTTATATATTATATTAATTGATATTAATTAATACCGTTAATCAATGAGTAAATAAATAATAATTTTTTTATTTAATAATTATTTTAGTAGAAAATTATGTAAAATTGTTAAATCAAGTTATTTTGTTGTTTAATTTGAAATTGAATGTGTATTTTTTTGTTTTTACGATTTAAACCAAAAATTCAGTCCGGAAATCCAAATGGACAGTTTATTTTTCATTATATGGTATTTTGGTTGGACTTTTTTTTGAAGAAAATCTAGTATGAAAATCTAGGTACCCGACCTAAATAACAAAAAAATCGGTCTGGCCGATCTGATTTCACCCATACTCCCATCAAGCATAAATATTACATTTTTGTGTGCTAGTATTGAATTATGATGTACTAAAGAGATACTCTATTGTTTTTTCTCCTAAAGATACTCTTTTTGTTATTAAGATTATTTATTTTTTTAATTTCCGTGGGCTGTCTTAGAGAGAATCAGAGAACCTTACCTTATCAAGTATGTCATTGATTAAGGAATGATGTGTTGAACCGCTACCTAATATTATGATAGATTAAAGATGCTCTTATTATTGATGAAAATAAAATTATTTCTTTTTAATTTCTCATCAACTATTGGTTGGTTTAAACAGTATGACGTTTGTTTTCCTTAATTGAGATATTTAAATTCCAAGTTTTATTGGTAGAGAATAATCATAGATTTCAATATTAAAATTTATTATTAAATAACGATTTTCCAAACATGAGCAATTTAAATAATGTAGGATATTTAACATCTAGGATAACACACTAGCAATATCTATGGTACGTATGAAGATTTTAACTTCATTTTATATGGTGAGAATTGTGGATGATCAAACAAATTGAAATATTTAATGCAATGTACTTAAATCCATGATATTTATAAATTTATTACGAATATATATAAGAAAATAATGAACTATGTAATCAGTTTTATGTGTGTTAATAAAATGATTTAGTAATTAATAGATAAATATTGATTTAGAAATTTAAAATATAATATACATATAATTATATTTAATCTAAAAGTTTAAAGTAATGAGTTTAAGTTTTCATACATATTTATTTTTTTACCATTGACCTAATTTATTCGAGTTTGTATTTCGTTTAATTGAATCCTCCAAGTTTTTGTTTGTTTGGTTTGGAGTTGGTCTTGTCAAACCTTTTTTTTTTATTGTATGCGTTTCAGTTTAGTTTTTTCTTATTAAATTGAGCCCGTCGAATTAATCACGGATCGGTAATAGTTTTATTTTTTAATAGTACTTTCAGGTAGGCTAGTTCATGAACCGTTTCAGAGTCGAACCAATTCATAACTGAACTGGTCTGGTTTGTAAAAAATCAATAATTTTGTATGTTTCTGAAAAAAGTGGTTTAATTTAGAGAAAAAAGAATTAGTCTGGTTCGAACCGATTCCGAATCGATTCGAACTGATTCTGAATCGATTCGAACTGTTATGGTCTTCTTTTTTGTTAATAATAATGTTGGTTAAGCATTAGTTTGGTTCAAATTGAAACGAACCGGCTAAAAAACTTGTGTTGCACACTGAACCGACATACAATACAATATAAACCGAAAGTCTGTGCTGCATCTGCATACATACAAACCAAAAAGTCTAAAACATACAATACATCAACAAACAACATAGAATACAATACAAACATACCGAAAATCTTCAAATCTACTAACCATTCAGAGTCTGAAATTGAACACATACTATACAATACATACAGAAAGTCTTCAAATTTACGAACATTGTTTGAAATTGCACACATACAATACATACTTTTCAAGACCACCTCAAGTACAAAATACCTTAACTGATTAATTACCTTACGTGTAATCTCGCTAGTGAAGAGAAATGACCTCTAAACTTTGTTGAGGAATCTCCTTACGAAAATCTACAAAAGGGAAACACAAAATCTGCATGAGCATTATTGAAATTTAGTGAACATTAGTGAAATTTCATAAGGTCACATGTCAGAGTAGCAACAAATCAGCGTGAACATTAGTGACATTTCATAACAAATTCAGCAACCACTAAGTCAGCATGAACAACGAACGACTAAATCAACAACCAAATCATAGTAACAACCAATTCATAGTAACAACCAATTCATGTATCAATCAAACAACGAACGACTAAATCAGAACACAAGTAGGGTTTGTGGCTTACTTTAATTTCTTGACTCATACGGCTGGAGTTCGACGACGTTGAGGAGTTCGGTTGCGTGGAGTTCGCCTGCGTGGAGTTCGCCTGTTGGAGTTCGATTGCTTGGTTTGTGGCTGCGTCGAGTAGATGGAGTTCGGCTGAGCACAAGAGTTGGAGGAAACTGTGACTCTGTCGACAGGGAGCTGCATCGAGGAGCAGGAGTTCTCTGTGACTGACTAACTGTCGGCAAAATTGAAAGTGAAAGAGTAAAAAACGTAGAATGAAGGTAACGAGACTGAGAGTGTATATGGTTTAAAGTTTATGACTAAGGAATGAATGACATAATGAGGTAACAGGTAAGTGTAAGTTTGCTTATGGACCGATGGTTGAGAGACATCATACTGACTTGGTTTATTAAAGATGGTTTAAAGTGGTTTGATTTAAATTTAAGTATAAACCACAACAAGTATAAAAAAACGAGTCGATTCGAACTGGATTTTTGGCACTATTTTGAAATGGTCTACTTGAATCCCCCAAAACTGGTATGATTTTAGATTTAGTTCGATCGAACCGATTCGAATCAAACCAGAATCAGAACCAGACCAGTTCATCCAAACTTATTTAAATGAACAAGCCTACTTTCAGAATTGTGCAGTCAATTAAGATATTTTGCCTATAATAAGCATATAAATTAGATGCATATTCAATTTTAATATACTACACTTTAGGTGAATAAAATAGCCATTTAAATCCGAAACCGGACTATTGAGTATGATGTTTGGTTTTTAAAAAATAAGAACCGATTAAATCGATTCCAGTTAAAAAATAGGGTACTAGTATTCGATATGAAACATAATATATGTCTAAATAAATAAATATTAATATATCATAAATAATCTTTTATTAATTACTTAATTTTTTTGATAGTCTTATACTATTATTTTTTATTTATAATCATTATATACTTATATGTTTTACTTTTATTATTAAAATAGATAATTAAAAGTAAATTCATAAAAAATAGTATTCATTTTACAAAAAAAATAATTTCAACTAGAGTACTAGAATTAACAAATTTCAGGTAAGTTTTGATTTCACTATTAACTGAGCAAGATCTAAGTACGATTGAATCAATTTAGTTAATTTCATTAATTTTTAGAATACCCGAATTACACCCAATTATTCCATTTTAGCGAGTATAGAACCACCACACATTAATAATTATGCTATGTACTGTATATGTTTTCTAACCATGAATGTAACTAAAAGCTAAAAACTTGTACAAATAATAAAATGTAACGGTTCAACGTTTTATTCATTAATCAAATTAATTATAAATTTTAAGTTAAATTTTGTAAATAAAAATATATTTGTATCTAAATATTTTACGGTACGAAAACCGAAAAAAAAAAAAAGAAAAACAGAGCAGAGGAAACGAACGAACCTCAGTAAATGTTAAGACGAGGCCATTTGTATATTTACCTTCACTAGTACACACCGAAACCTCGAAAAGCACCACTTTTCACCCCCTCACCTCACCAAACAAGCAAAGCACGCACCCTCCTCATATACTTGTTCTTGCCTTAGCCTCTATTCCATTGTTTCATCCCCTTTCGGGCTTTCGGCTACATCCCCTCTCTTCTCTGTCATTTCCACCACTTCCATATCCAGAGCATTCTGCAGGAGCTGCGGCAATCATCCTTGAATGGCCACTTCTATTCGCAAATGATAGATTTTTATTTCTCAGATATTCCGTTCTTTGGTTGTACGGGTATGGAGGCTGCAGCTTCTGCTAAGTCGTCCTTGCACATGAGTTAGCAAAAGGTAATTCATACACGTAGTTGGTTTCCAAAGTGCTAGATGAACTTTTACTCGATGTGCAACTTCTTTTTGCGACTGTTTTCTAGCTGAATTAATTAAGGAAGCGCATTTTAATCATAATGAATTGCATAGTTCCACAAAATGCTAATCTCTTTTTACAGTAACTTCTGTTCTGTAGGGTTGCAGAAGGAACGCTTCTAAGCTTTTGTTTTTCAGCAACCCTTTCTCCAAATTAGGTCGCTCGTAGCTGCAATGCCCACTAAGATGAAAGGATTCTACAAAAGTTTCAAATGCATCTCCCAAATCTTTGGTATTATACACTGTTTTTTTTTCTTCTCTATCTAATCTCCAACAATCTCATCTATTAAATACCATAGTGTCGGTCGGTATCTCAAAGCCATTGCCACATAATTATCTAGCAGCACTGGTGATGAAAATCCATTTCTCCGTGGAAATTTCCCTTTTTGTTGCTATCCACGATTAAAAAAAACATGGCTAATTCTGATCCTCAGGGTCTATAAAATGATTAATGTTTATAGGTAACGAAGTATATCACGTGTCATGTGTAAAACTCCAATCAAGTTCACTAATTCGTGTAGGTTTTATGAGCAATAATGAGAATATTTGATTAAAACTCACAAGGTGAATTATGATTGAGTTGGTATGCATGCGACGTGGTATACTTGATTGAATTGTTACACATGCCACATGGTATACCGTCGCAGAGGGTATACATATTCCCTGCAGAAGGGTTTAAATTTCTGATGTTAAGGCTGACATTTGATGCTGCTTTCGTTTGTAGTTGTAAAGGAAAGAGAGATGGAAATTGGGTACCCAACAGATGTTAAGCATGTTGCTCATATTGGGTGGGATGGTTCAGGAAGTGCTCCCAGTTGGGTGAGTCTCGAACATTAATGCCTTTTATCTTAAAAATTGGAAACTTCAGTAGCTTCTCAATAAGGGAGACTTATCATGAATTAATTGTCAATTGATGCAGATGAACGATTTTAAAACCGCACCCGGCTTTTCTACCGCACTTGGAACCATTGCTGATACTGGAGACTCCAATTCCGTGCCTTGTTCAACTTGGTCTTCTCAGGGTAAGTAGATTCAGCAACCCAACTCTTTTAATTATCTGCCAATAGAATTCCATGTCCTGGATTTGTGTATTTGAAGATTTCCAACCAAAAGAGGCCAAAAAGTTCTCAGCTTTTATGATTATAGATCTGACTTGTTGAATTTCCAATGGTTGAGTTTGTGTCATGTGCTGCTTTCATAAACAGACAAGTTTTCCTTGGGCTTTTGCTTATCACGGGTTCATTAGGTCGTATTTGGAAATGGCATTAAATTTTCCTAATATCTAAGCGTTTTTGTAGCTAGTGCAAAGCCTCAAGAATCTTTTGCTCAATTAAAAACTTTTGGCCATTCTGTCACGAGGTAGACATTCTGTTGGTGCTTGATCATATCAAAATTTGGAAAATAAACCCAGTGCAATAGCCTAAGTATAATAATGCTACATCAAGATATATAACTGTAAAACTAATCATCATTGAACTGATTCAGATTGAATTTTGCTTCGTTCTAGCTAGCCTTTCTTCTGGAAAACAGTAACGTTCTCGGTGGATCGACTGTAGCCTAATGCATTATAGATCTTGCAGGGTCAATAGGAGGGTTAGTTAGCTATGTAAATTTGGCAAATGATATACATATCGTTGTGTAGTTTATTGTAAGATTCTGTATGCTCACAAACTAAAGCTTACTAAAGTTGAACCCGAATATCTTGTTCACTACTAAGTTACATAACAACAAACTGAATCTGTTTGACGGAGTTGTTTGGCAGATTTTGAACATCTGATGACACAGCAACCGACCTCCGAGATATTCAAAGACCGGCAGCTACCTCCGGACCTTCCAAATCCCAAGAAGAAATCACGGAAGAAGAGCAAATCAAGATCATCAAAAGAAAGACTTCACTTTTAGAAAGAACAGAAGATACAGTCGTAGTTTGCATGCTGTTGGATTATTTGCGCATATTAAGGAAGAAAGAACAGCTGAAGAAGCTGCAAAGTGTGCATAATGACAATGGTACTCTTTCTCTGCATTATTAGTTGTATGTTCATAATCTGAACCTGAGGAATGGTAGAATGTTTGTACTGTAAATCTGAATTAGTGATTTTGTCGAGACATACGTTGCTGGGCAAGGCGAGAATACAGATCACGAACTTAAAAATTGCGATATTTTTTTAATTCATCTATATTTAGAAATGGATTATTTGGATTGTGCTTCTGGAGTGGTTTTGCTTATTTATTTTAGATAAACCGTTTACACATTTATTTTGACACTATATGACTAAACAGTTATTTATATTTTTTTTGTGCAATTAAACAGTTTTCATAAATATGACTTTTTGGTTAAACATATTATATTCAGTTACTTATGTTTCATAAATATAATTAAATGGACATAAAAATGACAATTTTACAATTCCATTTTATCTTCTTAATTTATTCTTCATGTTCTTCATATTCATATTCGAAATATTATTTCGAATTTAGATTTATGCAAATTTGAGTTCGAACTAAACTCAGATTTGCAGATCTAAGTTTGAACTTAACCTAAATCTACTGAGCTTAGTTCGAACTCAAATATGCAAATTTAGGTTCAAAATCAAATTCTGGGTTCGAATTGAGGAATAAGAGCTTGGAGATGAATAAAAAAAAATGTATTTAGTCATTTTTTCTCATAAAAATTCTTTGTAACCGTTTAATCACATTTTAAAACATAAGTAATTGTTCAATCACAAGTTTCAACTGTTTAATAATGTGTTAATATAAGTGATTGTTGATGTAATTTACTATTTATTTTATAAGTTTGTTTTTGTCATTACAGATCTATAACATTAATATTAAATCATTTTTTAAAATTGACATATTTTGTGGGATTCAACTCAGTTCGCCTTTAATTTGTTTGTGTATTGAGTTTGGCTCATATGCCTAATGGAGTTTCGACATTTGAAAGATCTCATGGGAAGGTACAACCCGGAGATCATATGCCTAATGGAGACAAAAAAATGGGAGTACCTTCTGTGAGCGAATAAGAGAGCAACTTGGGATGGACCACGCATTCTATATTGACCCAAGAGGCATATTTGGGGGAACAACCCTATGGTGGAAGAAAGGAAATAAAATACGAGTGCTTAGCGAGGGGGGGGGGGGGGGGCAAACATATTGGATACCATTATCCAGTTTAGAGGGTCGAGACATCAAATATACATGACATGGATCCACGCAAACACTGATGAGGGGAGGAGAAACCAGAACTGGGATATGATACGAGGGATCCGACAGGGACAAAGTGATGCATGGATTTGTCTTGGGGACTTTAATGTCATTACCCACCAACACGAGAAGGAGGTAGAAGGAAATCACAACGAAAAATGGAGTGCTTCAAACAATTCATTGATGATATTGGTATGGAGGATATGGGCGCGAGTGACCAAAGGTTCACGTGGTGCAACAATAGGAAAGGGTGTACGAAAGGCTCAACCGTATGCTAGTGAATGTAAAATGGGCAGAGGTCTTTCCTCAAGCTCAGTGTATCAATGAAGTAGCGGTTGGATCCGACCATTCACTTCTTATATTAGTGCAAGAGGGAACAATGGCGAGGAGACGAAGGAGATTTAAATTCGAAAAGATGTGGTTGGAAAATCCTTAGTGCAAAAGGGTGATCAGATCGGCGTGGGGCACACACGGGAGATAGGGTAGTAGATTGTGGCCAAACTTGGGACGATTCAGGCGTAACCTGATGATGTGGAGCAAAGATAGGTTTGGCAACAATATGGTTGAAATGAGAAAAGCAAAAGACCGTCTGAGAGAGATAGGAAAATATACTCCCACATATGCGAGTAAAATGGAGGAAACACGCTTGAGAGGAAGGATTGGTGACCCGTGGCGAAAGGAGGAAATATATTGGAAGCAGAGGTCACGGGTCAAGTGGCTTAATATGGGAGATAAAATACAATCCCCAATCTGTGCTTCTGATTATAGACCTATTAGTCTCTGTAATTTCTCGTACAATGTGATATCAAAAGTTATTGTGAACAGAGTTAAAAAATATTTATCCGACTTGATAACCCCGTTTCAAAATACTTTTGTGGCTGGTAGACTCATTCAAGATAACATCATGGTGGCGCATGAGGTTTTCCATCACTTGAGAGTGTGAAAGCCAACAGATAAGGTGGATTGTGCGCTGAAACTAGACATGCAAAAAGCGTACGACCGGGTCGAATGAGAATTCCTGCTTCGGAGCCTAGAGAGAAGGGGATTCGGGGAAAAGTGGACCGGGTGGATGCGGGCGTGTATAACAACACCAATATACTGTGTCCTAGTGAATGGGGAGAGAACCGAGCACATAACACCCACCAGAGGACTAAGGCAAGGCGACCCTTTCTCTCCTTACCTGCTTATACTTATGGCGGATGTGTTGTCAAGACAGGTAGAGAGTGAGATTGTGGGAAAACGGATTCAAGGAATAACACTAAAGAGGGGATGTCCAGAACTACATCACCTACTATTTGCGGATAATTCACTATTTTTCATAAAAGGGACGGTGGAGAACGCAACCCGATTGTGATCACAAAATATTGTAGGTGCTCGGGACAGATATTGAATGAGGCAAAATCAAGCCTTACTTTCAATCAGGGGCGAATGTGATCAGGTGTAGAGAAATTGAGGAAGTACTTGGGATATCAGGAAAGAGCGACCCGGGGAAATACCTCGGTTTACCGGGAGTCTGGGGGAGATCAAAACGGGAAGCTCTATGATACCTCAAAACAAGAATCCGGGATAAACTAGATGGATGGCGTGCAAAACACTTAATCAGGCGGGTAAGGAGGTGCTCATCAAGGCAGTGATCACAGCCATACCCACATATGTGATGAGCATCTTCAAACTACCGAAGACATGGTCCAGTGAGATCAATGCACTGATTGCTGGTATTTGGTGGAGGAGTGCTGATGAAAAAAGAAAGATCCACTTGAGGAAATGGGAAGACCTGGCTAAATCAAAGGAAGAAAGAGGTCTAGGATTCCGGGAGTTAGAGACCTTCAACAAAGCCATGCTCACTAAGATGGTCGAGCAACTCAATAGGGAGCCAAATGCGCTATGGGTTAAGGTAATCAAAGGTCTATACTTCCCTAGAATGACCTTTAAAGAAGCCAGGAGAGACGGGCGTGCATCATGGGGATGGACTAGCATGATACAAGGGCGGGACACATTGATGAAGGAAGGGTTGTGGATTGTAGGTGATGACGAGACAATCAACGCTGGAAGGAACCCATGGATCCAAACAAAACTGAGATTTGCTCCCGATATGACCATGGGCTGGAGAGACAACCCGGACCTGAAGGTGACATCCCTTATCGACCGAGATACGAGCACGTGGAACGAAGATCTTGTTCGGTCCATAGCAACACCGCAAGATGCAGCCCACATACTAGAGATGCACTTACCTGCGAGAGCTGAACCAGACCACATCATTTGGCCTTACACGGAGGATGGACAAGTATCAGTCAGATCCGCCTATCATCGACTGAGGGAGGTAGCATCAGGCAGATTAATTGGGGCGAGGCTCGATCGAAACAAGCCTAAAACCATATGGAAGGAAGTGTGGAGCACAAACATAATGCTGAAGGTTAAGACATTCATTCGGAGGCTACTAATAAACTCTTTGTCGGTGATGGATAACTTGAGGAGACGGGGGATGAATGTAGACCCGAGATGCCCGATATGTGGTGAAGTGGAGGACGTTGAACACTTGATACTCAAGTGTGGATGGGCAAAAGGGGTATGGATGGGAATGATGGGGTTGAATACCACCACTAGGGCCGGCAATGGTGCGGTGAAAAACTCATAACCATGGTTATAACCGTTACTGTTTAATATGGTTAACCGCACCATTATGGTGCGGTGCGGTTATGGTGATGAATTTTCTACCCATAATGGTTATGGCTATGGTTATGGTATTTGAGTTATACCCATGGTTATAACCATGGTTATTATATAAATATAATATTTATTTATTATTAATAAACTAATTTATATAATATACTAAATATAAATTATATAATTGAAAATTTGAAATTGTTGAAGATTGAAGGCGCCAAAGTTCAACGATGGTAATATAGATTGATGTATTTTTTAAAATAAAATTTTCGATCTTTTATTATATTACATGTGTGGAATGAATATGGGTATACGAGTAAAACCATGGTTAATAACCACAGTTATTTTAATGGTTATGGTATTGAAAATTATACTCATAATGGTTATTGTATGTAGTTTAAAAATGTGGTATGATTATGGTATTTGTCATACCCTGACCATACCCTAACCATCGATAGCCCTAACCACCACCAACGAGGCCATGACAATGGAGGAATGGATGAGGGCGCGACGAGCTGAAATGAATGAGAACACAAACGATGGTGGTTAAGTCTCCACACGTGCTGCGACACAAACGATGGTGGTTAAGTCTCCACACGTGTTGGACCATATGGAAAGGGAGGTGTAAAATGGCGTTTGAACAACAGCAACCGAGCATAAGGGAGGCGATTGAATGCACAAAGAAGGGATATGAAGAGTACAAGTGCGCACAACCAACGTGTAACCCAATACAGATGCAGATGGCGCCACAGAGATGGAAGAAACCGAACCTGGGGTATGTAAAAATAAACTGTGATGCTTCATGGTGTAGACGATCGGGAATGGGTGGTATTGGTGTGCTTGCACGTAATGAGATGGGTGATCTAATGGGCGGAACAAATAGATGTCAAAGAGGACGGAATGTTGTAGGCCGAAGCGGTTCTATTAGGGGTGCTGTTGACGACTGAACACCAATGGAGGAACGTCATCTTTGAATCGGACTTGAGAAGGATCATGGACCACCTTCAAGGAAGAGCATTTTACTGGAGATGTGCATCGGTATGTTCGAAGATCCTAGACTTGATAGGAAGATTCGAATCGGTACAATGGTCGATGGTTAGACGTTCCGAAAACGAAGGAGCTAACTGGATCGCCAATCAGTCGAGATTGGAAGTGCGATTGTATGATTGAGTTTCGCAATTCTCACTTCCACTAGTTTCTATTTTACATGTTGATTGTAGCTTGGTTGATGGAAACTCTATTTACGTAAAGTAATCTTTTGTGATAAAAAAAAAAAAAAGGCTAGACTCAGTGGGAACCGTTTGAAGAGGATGATGATGAAATATACATGTAGTCATGCAGGAGTAGTCATGCATCAGACCAAACATGTTTCGTGTCATCCCATGTTTAGGAACCGACATCAATTTCAAAAAACCCGTTAAAACCGTTTGATCCTGACCAACGGAGGAGCTTTCCCTTTGACTTTGTCTACTCAAAATCCTCCGACTCCATTAACCAAAAAAGATAAAGAAAAAAAACTCTGGTCTCACACAAACTCTCTCTTCTCCATTTCCATGTTGATTCAAGTGAGAATTTCCTCCCCTGACACAACAGCCAGGGATACCTTATCTCCAACCGCACCCTCCAAATGAATTCCAAATTTCCACCGAAAAAATGAAGATCTTGATCTCGTTCTTCATCCTCTGCAGCTTGATTCATCTATCCCAAGCGCAGGATGATGATTACGGGGACCCGCCTCCCGCACCACCCCCTGCGCAAGATACGTGCAATGGGGTGTTCATATCGTATCTATTTGAATCTAGGACGAAAGAGTACCCGTTTGTCAAGAACAAAACGGCACAAGCGTGGGCTTTTAAGTCGACGGTGAATGTCGTGAACACAGGAACACGCGAGATACAAGATTGGAAGATGTTCATCGGGTTCCAACATAGGGAGATCCTGATTGGAGTTACTGGAGCGGTTTTAGTCGATTCAACAGACTTTCCTGCCGATGTTTCCAATGGGACTTATATAGCAGGTACAAGCTAAATCTGGGTTGATCATGCTTTTATTCGCCCTGGGTGCCGATGTTTGGAGGATGTTGCTCTACGGTATTCTGTTAGTCATCGTTTAGATTTTTATGTTAAATGGTTCATGTCATACCACGTCAGCGCCACGTACATATATAATATAATATTTTATTTAAAAAATTAAAATAAATAGGAAAAATCGTAAAAAAGTTTAAAAATATATTTTAAAACCTTATATAATAATATATAAAAAAATCGAAAACTGAAAAAAAAAACTAGGGTTCGACCAACTTGGGTCCAATTGACTCAGCCTAGGGTGGAACCCAGGGCTGGGTCCGACCCAGATCAGGTCGCCAGGTCAGAGAATTTTTTTTTTTTTTAAATAATTTTTATTAATATATAAAGTTTTAAAATATGTTTTCAAATTTTTCCATATATTTTTTTTTCTATTTATTTTAATTTTTCATCCGCCAAATCTGCGCCACATCAACCATTCTGTTAGTTAAATTTGACGGCAACAGTAATTTGAACTAAATAACACTATTATGAAAACATAAGGTACCAAGAAACAACATAGAGGTACAATTCGATCACATGACTCAAAGATATGGTAACATTTGACATATTAATCCATTTAAGATCGGAATTGAATTGGATGAAAATTACACACTCTTGTAAGTTTGAGGATCAATTTGAATATTCAAGAAAACTAAGTGCTACGTCAATTTTCTCCCTTAACTAAAACCCAGAAAATATCGTACTTTTTTACAAATCTCGAATGTATACGTACAATAGATTAACTTACCACAACGTGTCTTCGTATTTGATAAGTTTAAGTTGATAAACTTATTCATACAAACAATTTATCACCTCTAATCATGATGTTGTTTATTGTGTTATACCTTGTCGTTCCCTGCTTGTAGGGTACCCTCAAACCGATCTTCTAACGGCCATAGACACGGCTGGTGACTTTACTCAGATCCAAGCCACTGTCCAATTGACGGGTACCCTATTTGGTGTAAACCCTCCAAGAGTTCCCATGCCTAAGACCATACGACTCGTTGTGGATGGATACAAGTGCCCTGCACCCACACGAAAGAGTAAGGAATACCCCAACAAATGTTCTAATGAACTACTTAATTTGATCCACCTAATTCAAACTGTTAATGCTTTGGTCCTAGAAACATCAATGTATGCATGTTGCCGTCGTGACCCCAAATTCAAAGTTAAAACCGTGAAAACCAAGATGTTACCGCGACAAAACGGCGACCTTCTGTTCACGTACGATGTGCTTCAGACCTACCCGAGTAATTATCAGGCGCAGGTGACAATGGTAAATGCGAACCCACTTGGCAGACTCAACCACTGGAACTTATCGTGGGAATGGCAGAGAGGGGAGTTTATTTACTCAATGCGAGGAGCTTATACGCCTGAATTTGACTACTCAGATTGCCTTTACGGCCAAGCCGTACAATATTACGGTGGTCTTGATTTCTCCCAAGTTATGAACTGCCAGAAGCGACCCATCATCAGGGATTTACCGAAAGAGAGAGCAAACGATTCAAAGATTGGAAAAATACAATATTGCTGTAGGAACGGAAGTCTCTTGCCATCAACAATGATGTCGAACGAGTCGATGGCGGTTTTCCAACTCCAGGTGTATAAACTCCCTCCTGATACGAATCGGACTGCACTGTACCCGCCTGCCAAGTGGAAGATCGTAGGCGACCTAGACCCAAACTACAAATGTGGGCCCCCAATTCGAGTCGAGCCGACCGAGTTCCCCGACCCAAGTGGGCTCCAGGCCGTCTCCTACGCCATTGCTAGCTGGCAAATTGTCTGTAACATCTCGAAGCCGACACAGGAAACCACCAAGTGCTGTGTCTCCTTCTCTGCTTACTTCAACACCTCGGTGATCCCTTGTGACACGTGCGCATGCGGCTGTGACGATTCCGTCAAGTGCAACAAGAAAGCACAGTCGATGCTTCTTCCGACAGATGCGATCCTCGTCCCATTCGCCAACCGAACGAAAAAGGCCGTTGCTTGGGCGAAGATAAAGCATTTTCGCGTCCCTCGTCCGATGCCTTGCGGAGACAACTGCGGGGTCAGTATAAACTGGCACTTGGCCTCGGACTACGCTGATGGTTGGTCGGCTCGAGTTACCTTGTTTAACTGGGAAGATATCAACTTTGAGGACTGGTTCGTGGCGGTTCAGTTGAAGAAAGCAGGAAAGGGTTTTGACAAAGCTTTCTCCTTCAACGGGACGTTGTTGAAGAACTTGAACAGCACGATCTTCCTTCAGGGGTTGCCGGGGTTAAATTACTTGATGGGGGAGACGAACGGGACGACCAAGAGCGACCCTAGGGTTCCGGGTAAACAACAATCGGTCCTCACGTTCAAGAAGGCACGGATTCACGGCATCAACGTAGCGAAAGGTGACGGGTTTCCAACCAAGGTTCTTTTTAATGGCGCCCAGTGCGCTCTTCCCAAGCGCTTACCTGTATCGAGTGGACGTCGGAATCTTGTACATCTGGGGCAAGTTATTTTGAACGTCGTTCTTAGTTTTGTATTGGTAAATCAATTTTGGTAGAGGATTGTAAAGAGAAAGGTATTTTTAATTGAATTATCTGCTTTAGGAGATTCTTTAATCGTTAGCATGTAACGTTAGGTGCAGACTATCCGCTGAGTTGACATATATATTGGTTGATGACAGCAAGTTTTAGCCGGAGTTTCGATGAACATGCAAGAATGGAAGCGCAACAGAGGGGGTTTCTTTGGGTTCCACTCCGATGGTTAAATGAGTATACTATGTGTATAAACTCAAAAACGTAATGTAACGTATGTAAAATAGAATTATTTATAAGGATAGAAGACCAAATTAACCGTTTTGGTAACCGAATATTTCTGTAAATATTATGTCGTTGCAAACAAGTATAGCAAATATTACAGTTATCACGTAATATTGCAATTGTCTTATGTAATCTTTGTAGAATATGTGCCTGAGATACGCAGGACATCATGACTGTATATTCGCTGTTGGTTGTGGGACAAGAGTTGAGAGGTTTGACTCTTTTGACGAGCGCTCTCATGGTGAGCAGTGAGAGACTTTGGTCTATGACGACCTGTAGGGACTTTGGCGACCACTTTAGTTTTGGGTTTGACACTGGACCGCTTTATGGGTTCCAGCTTACCCTTAGTGTGGGTCGGCCTAGTCTAGAATGATTTGAACTTTACCCCTCTGGAATATTATTGGGCATTGTAGGCTTGATTCTGTATTGGGTCATCACTATTGATACCCAACATTTCCCCTAAAGCTTGAGTGAAGTCTCTTTGGTCGACCTTGATCTCGTGTTAAGGTGTTTGAGATAGTGACTTCTTGATTGGACATTTGATGTCTTTAACTCGTGCCTTTTGATGCTCTGTATCCTTTGGCGAACGGTTTCGGTTACTAGAGTTTTTGAAATGTTGATCTCTTACCCTATTAGACGAACACTTTTGGTTGTCAGAGTTTATGAATGCTCATTCACTATTCTTTAGGTGAACGCAACCGTTGCTAGAGTTTTAGGAGAAACTTGTTAGACCTCTTTGGAGAGCACCCTTGTCTATAGAGTTTTGAGTATTTAATGAATGCACCTTTTGGCGAGAGATCGAAAGGACGTCTGATGCATGCTCGTCTCTTTGACTTCCGTAATAGGGGGTAGACTGACAGTTTTATGTACTGTTTCGACCCTTTGTCTCCCCGATGTAACTCTTTAGGTTCTGTCATTGCTTCGATTTTGCCCCAAAGGAGGCATAATCATTGTCTGATGTTTTCTTAATATAACCGTTCGGTTTCCCCATTTTTGACTATAAAAAGCCAACCTTTGTCACTTAGCACTTTCCGCGTCTAAGTTTTATCATATCCAGAGTTCAAGTGCTCTTTTCTATGCTTTTTTCTCTGTTCGAGTTTTCTCTTAAGTTTTTTGCTCATGGTAAAAATCTTGTTTTTACGATCATGGCCAGCAACAAAAATCAGACTTCCTGCAAGGGTTCGTCTTCTAAACTTTCTCCTTCTCATTCTGCATCTGGGCAGAAGGCTACTGCTAAGGTTTCCATTGCCTCTATTTTCATCAGGGACGCTTCTACCCCGGTGCATGACCAAAGGGTCTCTATGCCGAAATCAACCTCTGGAAGATCGGTCGTCACACCGATCGTGGTGGATGAACCTAAGACCAACATTCCGGTCTTTTCTCTGACATGTATTCTTTTGCCCTTTCTTTTTCCTTTTAGGCGGTAAAGATTTTTTGTTGTTGTTATTTTAGTCTTGTTCTTGCCTTTCCATGATGTTTTTCTTAGATATTAAACCCAATGAGTTGAGGCCGACTCAGTTAAAGGTTGTGGTCGCCTTGACGGATTTAGGAGAAGCAGATGAACCTAGATATCCGGGCCTAGAGCTACATTGCCCGCGTGAAGGAGAGGTTTACGTCTTTGCGACCCAGATTGATGTTGGGTTGCGTTTTCCTCTTTGTGACGATCTGAAGACTCTATGTTGCTTTTACGGGATATGTTCCACGCAGCCGGTTCCCAACGCCATTCGGATGTGGGTTGGGTTCAAATTCATATGTTTACGTTAAGGATGAACGTAGTCACTTTCTCTCTTTCGATGTTTCTATCGGTTGGCTGCCAGGGCTAACCACCTTCATCACTTCCAAACTCGCTGACCGAAGTTTGAGGAATGAAGGAGTCAAGTATGGAACTGGAATGTTCACTTTCGACTGGTGGACAAGTTCCGGGCCACCAACTCAAACAACAAGAATTATTACTTCTTCTATAAGGGTGGTGTGCATTGGCATCTTTCTCAGTCGGAGTGGGGTATTCCTCTGCGCTTTGGCGAGCTGTCGGGGAGTGGCCAGAATGTCATTGATGACTTTTTCCGACGTCATAAGCAACGAGACTTCTATTCAGTTCACTCAGTCGCTGAGACTTTAGAGTCCATGCTTAAGTTGACGGGCATTCAGCAGTCCACGCCAGTCTCTATTAATTGGGGAATTTTGTGACCCTTTGCCTTTGCCTTTTCTGATTTTTGTGTTGATGAAACTCGAGGACCTAAACTTCTCAGTTTCTTTTCCAAGCAGGCTAAGATAGCGTTGTCTGCTGCCCAGGCGACCTTCGGTCCACTCCCCCTCCTTCTAGGCGTGCGACCAAGCGTAGGCCTGGGAAGGAACATTCTGGAGTCGCCTTTGGTGATCACCCAAGAGGTATTATTAAGGATATGACATATGTTTCTCTCTTTACATTTAGGTTTAATACATTTTTGGCTTATTTTCAAAGAACGTCACAGCCGAGGTGGCATCTGCTTCTGCTCCAGCCAAGAGGGTGAGGAGTTCTGTCGAGGAGCGTCCTGATGTTGTTAGAGGATCTTTAGCTTCCCGGAGCGAGGCCCTTGCTCCCGGGCAGGTTGATGCTCCTCCCTTCGATCATGCTGCTCCCAAACCCTCCAAGGTAGATGGGGCTCGGAAGAGGGTCCTGACCCGGGGCGCCACAACGGGCACTTCGAAGACTCCCTTTTCTAGGGAGTATTGCCCTTTGGTGGTTCTTTACCAGCCACCAAACGTGGCGGATCCGAGGGTTCATTACCCTAAGTTTCTTTCTCATCATTCTTCCTTTGTAGACTTCTCTTTATTCTTTTTATTGCTCTCTCTTTTTTAACTCTTTGATCTCTTTTTAACTTGACCCCTATTTTCCTGTTGTCAACTTGTCCGCGGAGAGACGGTGATCGGGCGGATTGTTGGAGAGTTTGCCGATAAGCAGGTTGATTTGCTTATAGAGTTGGAGCAGTTTAGGAGTTTGGAGTATACTCTCAAGATGTGGAGGAGCTGAAGAGAAGGGTTGTGACATCCACTGAGCTGGTGGAGCAAACTCGGCGGGAGTCTGCGGAGAGGAAGAAGGGGTTGCTCGCCTCAATCAAGATGATGGAGGATCAAATGGTGCTCGATGAGGACGGTAGGCTCCGGGCTGAATTGCAGACCAAGGAGGAGGATAAGTACTCCTCTCAGCTGAAGGCGGAGGTCACTCGCCATCAGGGCGAGCTGAAGGAGACTCGAGCTCAGAGGGATGCCTTTATGGCTGAGAAAGAGCAGCTCGAGCTGAAGCTGAAGGTTATCCCATTCCCCCAGAGCGTGGTGGAGGACTTTAAGAAGTCCGAGTAATTTTCTGATTGTGCCTTGGATGTGATGAAGGTTGATGTAGCTGCCTATCTCCAAGTCTTGGTCGACGAGATCCAGGGGATAGATACCAAGTTTCCTCTCCGGGAGGTGAAGTCTCTCCAAAACTTCATTAAGAGCGGTTACACCAAGGAAGCTCCTCCTGCAGCTGTAGGCGATGAGGCTGCCCCCGGGGCCAGGACGGAGACTGCAGCCCTTGGTGAATCCAGACCTTGATGTTCCAGGGCCCCGGATGACCAAGTTGATGTAGCGCTTCAAGTCGAAGGAGTATGTTTGTGCTAAGAAGGATTACAACCTTGCAAAGTCACCTGACCTCCCTATGTTTTTGCTCATCCTCCTTTTGTATGTTGAAATGTTGCCCCCCCATTGATGAGAGTTTTTTTATTTTTCTTTTATTTCAGGAATTTTGTACTTATTTCTTGATCATTCACTCAGATAATTTCCTTGAATATAATGCATGCCTTTTTTTTTAAATTTCGTAAGCCTTTGTTTCTGTTTGACTTCGAATATATTTGGATGTTCTTCCGATATTGATATTACTTGAAAGCTTTAGAAAGTTTTACCATACTTGTTTTCAACTTCACTTTTAGCTTCTTTAGAATAGTATCGCTTTTTTATTCAAAAGGTCTTGGACTTTTGGGAGAAAACGTTATCTTTTAGAGTTTCTTTTCGCTCTTTTAAGCTTATGAGGAAGTACTATTGCCTTTTGTTGGCTCGTCCGTTCCTTTCGCCAAGTTTCTTTTAGGGAACTGTTACCCAATGATTATGCTTTTAAAGAAACTGTTATCCTTGATAGATTTGTTCGGCTTTTAGGATGTTAGTCCTTGGATTCGTTCGCCTAAGAGTGGGAAACTGTTACCTAAGATTCGCTCGCCTTTTAGGAAGCTGTTACCTTGGATTTGTTTGCCCTTTTTGGGAAACTGTTACCCAAGATTCGCTCGCCTTTTAGGAAGTTGTTACATTCGATTTGTTCACCCACTTTTATTTTCAGAGGAACTGTTACCTTAGATTCACTCGGCTTTTTTAAGGAAGCTATGACCTAAGATTCGTTCGCTCTCTTAAGCTTTTCTTTAGAGAGATTGTTAGCTTGTCAGTTCATCCGCTCCATTGTGCCCAACTTGTAAGGGAACTGTTACCCTTGAAATGGATTCGTTCGCCTTATGTATCAGGTCTTAGTTTTGCCCAACGTGTAAGGGAACTGTTACCCTTAATGTGAGTTCGTTCACCTTATGTATCAAGTCTTAGTTTTGCCCAACTTGTAAGGGAACAGTTACCTTTGATGGTCCGTTCACCTTTTATATCAGGTCTTTCGCTTAACCTTTAGGGAACCGTTACCTTGATGGTCTGTTCGCCTTTTAGTTTAGGTATTTGTTTTGTCTAGTTTGGGGGGAACTGTTACCTTTGATGGTTCGTTCACCCCTCGTTTTAGGTCTTGATAGGAGAGGAATTGTTACCTTTGATGGTTCGTTCACCCCTTGTTTTAGGTCTTGATAGGAGAGGAATTGTTACCTTATGAGGTTCGTTCGCAATCCTCGTTTTGCCTGACTGAGGAGACTGTCACCTTTGTTGGTTCGTCTGAATGTATGCAATAGGTCTAATCTTTCGATGGTTTGTCCATCCTTTGTAGCTTTTCGTTTCGGTTCAAGTGACTATGCTTTATATGAAGGAATGGTTTTGTTTCATTGACATAACATTTTGATTACAAGTTATGCATAAAACTTCCGTAAATGTTCATAATTGAAAGGACGAGGTAGTCTTATACCCTCTATATTTTCCAAGTAGTATGACCCTGGTGCGACGATCTCCACTACTTTGTACGGGCCTTCCTACTTATTTGAGAGTTTGTTGTGGATGTTCAAATCTGTAAACTCATTCCTTCGCATAACCATCTCCCCCATAAAAAATTGGTGAGCGCTGACTTTTCTGTTGAAGTATCGAGCGGTCGTCAGTCGCATTTTAGCTTGTGCGTGTCTGATTGCCTTCACTTTTCTTCGGCAAGATCGAGGTCGGTCAGTCGCTTTGCCTTCGTTTTTCTTCATCTGGGGTCTGAATTTCTCAAGTGTTGACTGCCAATTAGTTAATGACCGCAAGCTTTCGTCGGAGCTCCGATGAGCTTGCAAGAAGGGGATCTTACAGAGGGGGTTCCTCTAGGTTCTACTCCGATGCTTAAAGGAATATACTATGTGTATGAACTCAAAAACATAATGTAATGTATGTAAAGCAGGAGTATTTATAAGGATAGAAGACCAAACTGTTTTGGTAATTGAATATATCTGTAAATATTGTGTCGTTGCACATAAGGATAGCAAATATTATGGTTATCACGTAATATTGCAGGTGTCTTATGTGATCTTTGTAGAATATGTGCCCGAGATACGCGGGACATCATGGATGTATATTCAGTGTTGGTTGTGGGACCAGAGTTGATAGGTTTGACTCTCTTGGCGAGCGCTCCCATGGCGATCAATGGGAGGCTTTGGCCTTGGTCTATGACGACCTGTAGGAACTTTGGCGACCACTTTAGTTTCGGTTTTGACACTGGACCACTTTATGGGTTCCAGCTTACCCTTAGTGTGGGATGACCCAGTGTAGAATTATTTGAACTTTACCCATCTGGAATATTAATGGGTCTTGTAGGCTTGAATCTGTATTGGGATGTCACAATTGATACCCAACAAGTACAATAGTGTAGTTTTCTGTGTATTCGATTTTCATTTTATTTCTTAACTACTCTTGTAAATAGTTTTTTTTTTTAAATTTAGTGAGACTCTTGAGTTATTGGAAGTGAAAACATTATTTGAAATTGTTCCATATACTCGGCTACATCAAAGGTAGCATGAGGTTCATGAGCTGAATAGTCTCCTTGTTGGGACAAGGATGTCTGGATGCTGACTTGGTACTCGGCGGAGCTCCGATGACCTGCAAGAAGGGGACCACAACAAATGTTGTTCCTATAGGTCTCTCTTCGATGCTTAAATGAGTATATTGTATTGTGGCAACTCTTAATTATTGTATGTATGTATCTAAAAGCAGGAGTATATATATGTGGAAGATCAAACCGTATTAGGTAACTGAATCTTTGTTAGTAATGACCCTCGTGGTTTTCGGGATAGGGTGCATTGCAGTTATTGCATGTAATATTGCAGTTAATCATATGTAACCTCCGTTGGAGGCATGACTGAGATACGCGGGAAAATATGCCAAATATTTTGCACATGTCGAAGAACCGAAATATAGAGGGTCAATTGGATGGCGGGACTTATATAGGCGATCGCCAGAAGGATTGAAGGCGATCGCATGAGCTTACGGGGACCATTTGAGCTCTAAGTGATCATATGAGTTCTAGACGATCAGGTGAGCCCTGAGTGAAGGCTGGGTCTATCTGCGGTTTCCAGCTTTCCCTGAGTATGAACCAGTCTAGTCTGAAAATGTTTTGATGTGGTCTTGCTCCAAAACCATGTTGGGTCAGAAGGTTGTGTAAGTTCTATGCCATATTAGGTTGTCACTGTCGATACCTGTTGGATCGTGAAATCCTGGATGCTGATCTGGCAGTGAATTAAATGCCAGACAAGGACGGAAAGATGCTTCTGCTCCAACTCCGGTGAACCTGCAGGTAGGGGAGCGCAACAGAGGGGGTGTCTCTGGGTCCCTCTCTGATGCTTAAATGAGTATATGTGTGTATAAAACTCAAAACGTAAAGAACGTATGTAAAGCAAGGGTATTTATAGGGTAAGAGAGATAGAACCGTATAAGGCAGCTGAATATCTTAGTGTATATTGTGTTGCTGAAGATTCGGATCGTGGGATATGGCAGTTACTGCGAGATATTGCAGTTACCAAATCTAATCTTTAGTGAATATGTGACCGAGATACGCAGGATATCATGGCCACTTCCTTATTAACGGTTTTGTGGGACCAGAGGAGAGAGGCAAGGCTCTCTTCGGGGCGAGCACTCTCATGGCGAGCAGTGAGAGGTCGCGGCCTTAGTGAAGAATGGCGAGCACTCAGGGCGTTCTCAGAGTCCTTGGGCTCGGTTCTGGGTCATTCTATGGAGGGCCGAGTTTAACTTGTATTTGGGCCGATCCGGTTCAAATATCATGGGTTTACCCCCTCTATAGTTATTGGGCCTTCGAGGCCTTTTCCTTACTGGGCTGTCACTATCGATACCCAACAATACCCAACACTTTTCATCCTTGGGCGACGACATCGTCTCTGTCATAATCTAATTGAAGGTAAGTCGTTCACGAGTCATGTCGTAAGAGTGCCAACAAGGATGCATTATCTTGTTATTGTATTTCTTTGGCTTACCAAATTATTTCTTTAGTCGTTTTTTACAATACTAAGTTAATATGCTTCAAACTGTGCATCTAATTCGTTGAAAATAGAATAACTTTAAATATAAGATAAATTAATCATGCAATTTAAATTAAAAAAAAAAAAATTTACTACCAACATTGTTTGGATTCTACGCATGGTTCAAACTACATAGTTGGTAGAACCTCCATCTTCCGTCCCCGCCACTTGTGGTTGAGTATCTGCAATAACAGTTGTCGTCATTTAACAATACCACGTCAAGTAGACGGAGCGATGAACTTATATCTGAGGTTCACGTACCACACGTAAACCTTTGCTGGCTCAAAGTTAAATGTACACATTATGTCTTATGACCCACGTTTCACAACTTTTTTTTTTTCTTCCAACAGAGTTTGGTAGAAACCAATTTTTCTTAACACTGGTGCCACGTCACGTTGTTAAAGTGGATGAAGAACACTTTGGACAAGTACAAATACTCATCTTTACCTACACACGGGAAGACATTTTCCAGACAGTCACGGGTATGAAGGTTCCGATTTACATAAAATATCAAAGTAAATATGTTACTGTGAAATTTGGTGAATCATTCGAAATAATGAAATTCTACACGTATTCTAAAATTTATCTTGAACTCTCATTTCACTAAAACTGACGCACACCGAGGTTGAGTTTTTTCTTGGCGGGGCGGTGGCGTCTGTTCTCTACTTACTATTGCCTTATTCGGCTTGGGGAGAGCCCGGAGAGGTGGGGAATCAGCTGCAAGAAAGGTGTAGGGCAGGGCAGCAATGACGTGTGGGAAGGCAGCGAATAAGATTGCGTGGATCTGTTTTTTGAGCAAGAGAGAGAGCGTGGTATGTGGACAGGGGGAAACCCTAAACCTCGTTTTTCTGTCGGTGAATCTAATCATGTACTTGCTATTGTGATATTTTTTGAGAAACGAGTATCCATAATTTTTTTTAAAAGTAAGTATAAAATAAATATTTAAAATTTGAGAATGGACACTATATTGTTTTTTACAAAATGCGCTAACTAAAACGCTACTAGTGTTAGCTCTTTATTTATTTTTTTAACGACTCGGTGTTTAATTAAATATTAAATTATGTATATATTAAAAAAAATATATAGTAAGTAGATATTTTAATTGTGATTCAAATTATGCAAAAAAAAAAATTAAACTTACGGATTGACTGTACGCTCTGCCGTAAGTTGAGATATGAAAATTTGACTTAAAACAATATAACTCGGACTCAGTAAGTCGAAACTCAGCACGGTTAACAACATTTCTAGTGAAATTCAATATTTTTTTGCATCATTTGAATCGTAATTAAAATATCTACTTACTATATTGTTTTTAATATATACATAATTTAATATTTAATTAAACATCGAGTCGTCAAAAAATGGAGAAAAAAATAGAGAGGTAACGCTGATTGGGGTAGCGCATTTTTGTAAAAAGAAATATAATGTGCTACCCACGGTAGCGCTTATGTCCAGATTTCTAATTATTGACTATTCAACACAAAAATCCGCGAATGTGGTTTGCAGGAAGTACCACTAGTTTTCTAAACAATACTAATTCGGGGGAATTCTTAGACAAAATGTAAATTCGTATGTTAATTAATCACAAGTTCTACATCTTGTTAAATTCAAAGATGATTTATGAACCAAATTCAGTCTTCACATGCTACAATTGAACTTCAATTGTAGAGTTGAATAAGCTAGTTTATTTATAAAAAAAAAAGTTTAATTGTGATATTTTTAAAAATATTGTGTTATTTTTACAATATTTAAAATATATTTTGGTAAGTTTAGATAAAAAAAATTAAAGACATATTATAGAAGTTTCAAATTATATTTAAATATTTGTGAATAAAGACGTACGACGTATTTTACTGCAAATAAAAGACTTTTTTCAAAAAGTGTATAGTGTAGGAAAAAAATTTGAAAAAGTAGATATCGTCCAAACATATTTAGGAAAATGTTAATAGGCGCATCCCCAGAATGCGCCTATTGCAATAGACGCGACTTTGAAATCAATTATACCAATTGAAACCCTAAACCAATTATATGCGTTTCTGCCCCATTATTGTACCAATTGTAACAGTAATAACCAATTATTATTACATTCGATAAATATACCGCTTGCTCATCTGCGTACCGTTGCTCTTCTCCATCATCTTCATCTTCTTGGCAGGAGCTCACCTACACAAACGAAGAAGGTAAGTTATTTATTTTTATATATTTATAATATTAATTTTTAAAAAATGTGTAGGAGTTATATTTACATATATATCATATGTGATAAGAATTTTGATACTACTAATTTTTTAGGATCAAGCATGACAGAAATTGGTATAATTTGCTTATATGGCGGCCAAATAGTGTCCGAGAATGGTAGTGAGGTTTATGTTGGTGGTACATCCAGTATTACTACAGCTACCTTGGATATCTCTCTTTGTCGCCTAAAGGAAATTATATGTATGGAGTGTAGTTGGCCGGATGTTGAAGCCATGTCCATAAACATTTCATATAAATTTACGGATACTGATGGACTTTGCAAGTTTGTGCGTATTCGGTCGGATTCAGCATTGTCTTTTGCTTTAGAATTAAGTTCTGCTAGTCGATTTATTGTGTTTAGCGTGACTAGAGAACTCAATTTGATTCCAAACATCGGGGATGGGGGTGAGGAGACAGTGAATATTTTGCATGGTCACAACAATGATATCTCAGATGACGATGTTGACGTTGATGCACTCTCAGATGACCATGTGGTTAATGCAGAAGATCCATATAGTCAGCATTTTACAGGGCACATTGATGAAGACAACGAAGAGGTGTTTGAAGTTGGCGAGAATTCTGAAGATGTACATGGAGGTGTCCATGGTGGAAGTAGCTCACACGACGTGCAAATGATGCAACCCACTGCTGAAAATTGGGTTGATAGTAACTGGATCGACAACTTTCAATCAAGGGATGAGTGGTCTATGGCTGATGATGACACGTCGAGTGAAAGTTTCCTGAATACAAACATGAAGTTTAGTAGTAAGGACGAGTTAGCTGCCGCTATGAGGAAATGGCACATAGCAAATTCTAAGGTGTGTATTGTCGAGACATCCACTCCAAAATCAATTGTTTTTAAGTGTAAAGTTGATCAAACAAATTGTTCTTGGTCATTGAGAGGAAGTCTTTTTAAGCATACTGGATTGTGGAGAATATGCAAACTGAATTCTCCACATGCATGTGTTAATGAAGTCCTCATCGAGCGACACCAAAACATCGACTGCAAGATGATAGCGGCTTTAATAAGAAATTCTGTTTTAGCTGACACTGAACTGAAATTTTCAGTAATCCAGTCGATGGTGGAGAACGAGTTTGGTTCGAAAATTGGATATCTGAAGGCGTGGTACTCGAAACAAGTGGTGTTGGAGTCGTTATATGGAACGCACGAGGATGCGTTTGTAAACCTCCCTAGGCTACTTCAGCTATGGCCGTATATATCCCTGGGACAGTGTATGATTTCATGCCCAAAAGGGTAAATGCTGAAACTGGAGTAGCAACCTTTGGAATGATGTTTTGGTCATTCGGTCCAGCCATTAAAGGATTTTCCCATTGTCGGCCTCTTATAAGTATAGATGCGACACATTTGTATGGGAAATACAATGGAAAAGTGTTTGTAGCCGTATCGTACGATTCTAACAATGGCATATATCCTTTGACATTTTGTATTGCAGACGGAGAAACAAACGAGAGTTGGAACTGGTTTTTACAGCATCTGAGGGATAACGTAACCAAGGATCGATATGTATGTCTAATGTCTGATCGGCACAGGGCAATAATTAACGCGGTCGAGGCTGTATATTGTCAATACGGTGTTGGAACACATCGCTTTTGTGCACGTCACATAGCAAGTAATTTCAATCACGCCTTCAAAAGTGTTATCCTGAAAAAACAAGTTTACATAATGGCAAGTACACCTGATAAACGTAAGTTTGATGTTTGGTATGCTAATCTATTGGCGATCCATGATGGAAAGTACAGGGATTGGATATCCAACATACCCCTTGAGAGATGGGCATTAGCGTACGATGGAGGAGCGCGGTATGGAAACATGACCACCAACTTGGTTGAAGTGTTTAACGGCGTTTTGAAAGGCGCAAGGGCATTGCCGTTGACTGAGTTAGTCAAACTAACTTATTGGAGATCCAATACGTACTTCTTCAAGCGTCGACACGAAGCAATGGTTTTCATTGAGGAGTCGAAGGTGTGGTCGGACGTTGTCCAAAAGACCATTTCTCGCGCACAGAAACAACTTGGCAGGATGCAAGTGGCCCAGTTCAGTCGAGAACACAGTGTTTTCCAAGTCCGTGATATTGGTAGATTTGTACAAGGTGTCGGTTGGACCACTCCCGGGAATTATACGGTTAACGTGGTTGAGCAAAAATGTGAGTGTGGGTTATGGCAAATATATCATCACCCGTGTGCACATGGAATGGCAGCACTCACTAAGGCAGGGATGCAATGGGCTCCTCATGTTGATCCGCTATATTCGAATCATGCACGTCTAGCAGCATACTCACCATGTTTTCAACCAATACCATACGATTATTGTTGGCCACAGTTTGATCTTCCAAAGTACACTCATGATCCGGATAGGTGGAGGACAAAGCGCGGTAGAAGAAAATCCAGTCGTATTCATACCGAGATGGACGCTAGGGAAGGTTTGCCCAGGAGAAACAACTGCTCCAAATGCGGTGGAAGTTGACATAATCGATTGACATGTAAAGCTCCACGTTAGGCTTCATAAGAAAAAAGTATCTGAATATGTTGTAATATGTAGTATATCGTACTTAGAAGATGTTGTAATTTTTAAGAAAAATGTAAATGTCGAAATTTCATGTAACCAGTGGCATTACTCTTTTTATGTCAGTATTTGTGTCCACTAAAATTTTAGGGAAAAAATAAAAAAAGTAAAAAAATTAGCATCTTCTCTAAACCATCGTTTTAGGGGGATTAAATGGGTCGTCGGTAAAAAATGTCAATTTTTGAAGATTGTCAAAAAAATCTAAAAAAATTAGGACAACTAACTAAATAACATAGAAGATGAATGCAATAGTTCTTACACGCAGTTAATTTGAATATGTTGTAATATGTAGTATATCGTACTTAGAAGATGTTGTAATTTTTAAGAAAAATGTAAATGTCGAAATTTCATGTAACCAGTGGCATTACTCTTTTTATTTTAGTATTTGTGTCCACTACAATTTTAGGAAAAATATAAAAAAGTAAAAAAATTAGCATTTTCTCTAAACCATCGTTTTAGGGGGGTTAAATGGGTCGTCGGTAAGAAATGTCAATTTTTGAAGATTGTCCAAAAAATCTAAAAATATTAGGACAACTAACTAAATAACATAGAAGATGAATGCAATAGTTCTTACACGCAGTTAATAACAATACGGTCCAATATTATTTAATGCAACACTAAACTAGTCGGAATAGTCATATTCACTATCATCTTCATTTTCATCTTCCTCTTCCGTGTATCCCAATTGTTCAACAGCCCTAAATTTACGTGACGGTCCGCCAGGCCCTCGACTTGAGGAGGGTTCCCCGATGATCCCACGTCCACGCCCTGGTGCTCCACGAACACGTCCTCCTGGAAGTACCCTCTGCTCACGATCAGTTAATTCATCCGACTATCGGATGTGTTCGGCGTACACAGGTAGTTAACCGATAGCATCGTAAGACGACCGACAATTTTCTAAGTATGCCTCGCCCAGTAATTTGAAATTTCGTTTTGTGAACTTGAGGGTACCTCTTGCAGCTTTCCGTGCAAGGTGAATTCCTCTAGACATGTATCCCATCTGCAATATTAACAACAACGAACTGTCAAGTATTAAAAACAATGAATTGTCAATTATTAACAACAATGATAGACATAAGTAATGACTACGTAGTTACTTACCTCTGTCTCTACTTGTCCCCCGTGAGGGACAAACGGAGCTCTTGGTTGATGAGCCGTACTAGCTTCTGCAATGGAGTCGTAATGAATCGTCGGGTTATTTGTCGATACCATGCCATATATTGCGCGACGTTCACCACTGGTTGGTCTTCCTGCCTCACAAAAGGTACACGGTTGTTCCATAATGCAATCATATTTTGATGCATTGTTGTCCAACGACGCTCCCCCTGCGGACCTTTACGTGATATCTTATGCAGCCGCACATGATCTTGAACCTCAGCACGTGTTATCTCTGGAATGTGTTGCTGCAGTCCAAATTGCCGCATGACTCTATCTGGACGGTGCCACCCGACCACATTAAAATAGATAAGTGGCACCTTCGCTCGGAATAACTCGGGTTGGTCACGACAGACAGAGGGTGCAGTAGCCAACCTAAAGGGACTGTACGGCATCCATGTCACCTAATATTCAAAGTTTTTCGCGATCATAACGTAGGGTTAATAATATTCGAAACATAGATAAGAAAAATATCCTCAAATATGGTACCTGATCAGCTGACTGAGACTCCAAGTCATCCCTATAGTACACCAAATTCGTAGTTCGAATTTGGTGACTAAACGATCTTTTGAGAAATGCCCACCTATTAAGAAAAATATTCACCATTCAGATTTCAGCAAAATTACGAATACAAATGTTTGTCATAATCAATCCAAAAAAAATAAAATCAACCTGTATCCTAAGGGATGCATCTCTCCACCAGGAACTTCACCCTGGAGCACAGGACGACCAAGGTGAAGGTGCTCCCACGACCATAACTGTAGTGTAAAAAAATTAATAAAATTGTAGAATCAATTCTAAATATTCATCCCAAATTTTTCATATGGAATACCTGTACTAGGATGACACATCCAGAGAATGTTGCAGCGTTGAGCTCAGAGGCATCACACAATCCCCGATAAGTAGTCGCCAAAACAGCTGAACCCCAACTATAATGAGCTGATCTGTCTAAATCCCTCAATAGGTGTAAGTAGATTAACGACACCTTGTCTTTCTTTGTCGTTGTAAACAACACACCACCGAGTATCATGAGGATAAATGTCCTCGCTTGTTGTTCGGCGGTAAGATGATGATGAAAAAGATGTTGTCGTAACGTAGTCAACTTAACAAAATCTTTACGACCTTGTAAGTTCAGACTCAATAATTTCATACCCGCAGCATCCATATCTTGTTCAACGGCATAATCATCTGTTACGGCATCTCCGTGTATACGTAGTCCAAGTATCACGGCTACGTCTTCTAGAGTGATCGTCATCTCTCCATGTCTGAGATGAAAGGTGTGTGTCTCTGGCCGCCAACGCTCGCACAATGCGGTCAGTAACTTTGGATCCAGTTTGAGATGTGACATAATAACCACATCCCATAATCCAACTGCTTGCACAATCGCTTTTGCATTTTCTGAAATTAGATTTCCTTCGCCTTTTAAACATCGAAACGTTATTTGTTGATTATCGCTAAGATCCGACGAACGATGATTATCTTGACCACAAAGGACCGATGGATCTAAAGGACCAAACATTTATCACGTTTGTACCGTGCGACAGATTTGTCATAACTACGCGCGGCTGCATGATAACTGTACAATTAAACAGTATAAATTTTTTATTTATAACAATTTATATTTTTGGCATAATTTTTTCACTAATCATTATCTAATAATTCAAATATATATAATTAATTTATAATAATATAATTAATTAGCACTATAATTACTAGTTTAATTTAATATGGCTAATTAGCATAACAATAAATATTAATAATCAGATATTTATAAAAAAAAAAAAAGTATTAAAAAAAAAAAAGTTACCGAGAGTTCGTCTCTTCGTCCGCGGTGGCGGCCTTGACGTCGGGATCTGGAGGCGAGGCGACGCTTGGCAGCGGAGGCGAGGCGAGGCAGCAGCGTCGGGATCTTGCGCACCGATGGGGAGGATGCAGGCGGAACAAGGCGAGGCGACGGAATGAAGGGGGAGATCGGGTTGGAGTTGGAGACGGCGAGGCCGGAGCTGGCGACGGCTAGGCGGGAGCTGCTGGCGAGGCGGGAGCTGCTGGAGGCGGCGTCTGGAGGCGTGGAGGCGGGAGGGGGATGCAGACAAGGGATCGGGTTCTTTAAAAAGAACCCTACGTCCCAGGCGCATCCCCAGGTCGCGCCTATGGAATAGGCGCGTCCCCGGTGTCCCGCGCCTATATATAGATTTTTTTTTAAAAAAAATTGATATTCACTTTTTTAAATTTTTTTTCTAAAATAAACAGATTTTGAAAAGATTCCAAATAAAAACAACAAAAAAGTGTTTTAGTTGATTATTTACCATGTTAACACAAGTTAAGAAAAACAGTTTTAAGATATTTTGCTCCCAAAAAAATAATTTTTACATCCCCACACCACTTCACTGAAGTATAACAAATATCGTTATCCTATATATATTATCAAATTCATCAATTATTTTTAATATATGTATATAAAAGGTATTGAATGCTTCGTTTCATCTGCCGACGCAGAGACTCCCATCCCATCCTCTTTTAGCAGTGTGCATATCACGAATTAATGATATCTGTAGTCCAAGTAAATACGTAAATGCTGGATTCTTCAAGTCTCAACTAATTTTCTAACACCTGTTTGTTGATTTGTTTTTGAAAAAGTAAGTATATATATATAGAGAGAAAATAAATATACACAAAAATATATTTTAAAAAATAGGTATATACGCACTCCGGGAAGCGCATATTGAAAATATAATTTGACCGAAATAATTAAATGCATTAGGTGAGAAATTTAATTATGTACTTACTCAAAAAAAAATTTAAAAGATTACAGTGCGTCGATAATTTAATTACGAATTAAATGACGCTAACTATGCGATAATTTTTTACTTTTAGACTGACTGTATAATACGATACGTAAAAAACTCTATATACGATACAAAAACTTCTAAATAGTGTTTTAAACAGTAAAACAATAAATTTACTATTTAAAACACTATTTAGAAGTGTTTGTATCGTATGTAGAGTTTTTTACGTATCATATTATACAGTCAGTCTAAAAGTCAAAACTTAACGCATAATTAGCATCCTTTAATTCGTAATTAAATTATCTACGCACCGTAATATTTTTGAGTAAGTACGTAATTAAATTTCTCACCTAATGCATTTAATTATTTCGGTCAAATTACAAAACAAACGATGTTAGGTTACAAAATCAATGTATTTCTAATCAAAAACTTACCCTAGGTAGATAATTGAATTACGACATAAATGACGTTAACCGTGGTGAGTTTGGACTTACATGGTCTAAGTTATAATTTTTTAAGTCAAATTTTTATATTTCAACTTACGGCAGAGTGTACAGTCAATCCGTAAATCAAAATTTAATATTTTTTGTATCATTTGAATCGCAATTAAAATATCTACTTAATATAATTTTTTTTAATTTTTTTTAATAGATACGTAATTTTATTTTTAATTAAACATCAAGTCATCATTTTCGAACAATATATATAAAGAGATGGGGTTGATAGGCGTCATTCTGGTGTGCGCGTATACCTATTTAAAAACAAAAAACAAATACATACTTTTTAAAAAAAACTCCTGTTTGTTTAGAAGACACAGCGGGACGAAACTAAAAAATTATCGTAGGAAGAAAGAAAGAACAAAAGTTGAGATAATAAAATTATGAAGAAAAAAAATGTGAAGGGTAAATTATTTTTTGTAAAAAATAATTAGATGTTTTAGACTTTTAGTACAAAATTAGATAATAGCACCGAAAGTTAAAAAACGAGAATTATCCCTCACTTTCACTCTTTTTTCTCAAAGCTACCATTCAAAGTTCATGATCTCAAATATCTACTCACAGTGTTGGAGAAGAAATGTAAGTATTGCATTAAATGACCGTACAGGTGATTTTTCATACATTTTAAAACTTTGACCGTATTTAATGTTTTTAAGACCGGCCGAAAGATGTATAAATTCGGATAAAAGGTCTTCCAAATAATGAAGAGTTGTTGGTAAAGTAAGTAGATTACTTTACCAAAGTGGTGGAGTTGTAGAAATATACGTATAAATTACATCATAACAATTACTTAGGTTGACACATGTGATTAGGGGTGAGCAAAAAAGATTGATTGGACTGAAATTCCCACAAAATCGGCATTAGACCGGCCCGACTAGGACCGAGACCGAGCGTGCGAGTTTTTTCCTCCAATGTTAGGTTTGGTCTCGGTCTCGGCTTTTTTCTGAAAAGCATGATTGGGACTGAACCAGACCAAATTTTATTAAAACCTAACATTTATTATGCGGACTTCAACTTTAGCTTGTTTCAACTTCATTTCGTTTGTGCCTTTCTCCGGCAGTCATCTTGTGCTTCGCCTTCTTCTTCTCCTTCTCCAGCACAATTCGTGACCTTCAACTTTAGCTTGTCTTCAACTTCATTTCGTCCATCTTCTGTCCTGTAGCTCTTCCGTGACCACACAATCCGTAAATGTTCTTGATTTAGGTCGTGATTTGCTTCCGAATTTACTTCGATTTGCTTTGATTGTCTTCCGAATTCGCGATTTTCTTCAGAGTGTTCACGATTTAGGTCACGATTGTTCTGATTTAGGTCACGATTATCTTCACGAATTCACGATTTGTACTGATGTTTAGATTTGGATCGATAATTGTAGTGATGTAGTGATTCATACATTTTTTTTTACTGAAAATCTTAGTTCAAGGATGAGATCGGCTCGAGTCAAGTAAGACCGACTCAGACGAGCTTTTTAGATTGAAATCGGTATCGGCCCTCCACAAGTGAGAACCGAAATTTTGGGCTCAGTCTTGCCAAAAAGATAGGTCTGTCCCGCCCGAGCTCACCCCTACATGTGACTTAATAGTTAAAACTTGTGTTGAACATTTACTTATGTTTCAAAATGTGATTGAACGACTATAAAAAAAATTGTGAAAAAATAATTAAAATACTCTTTAAGTGTTCTTTATATTCATCTTCATGTTCTTCATTTCAATCTCTTCTTCGTCGATTCAAACCCGAAATCTAATTTTGGACTCAAGTTTGCGCAAATCTGAGTTCAAACCGAACCTAGAAATGCAAAATTTGGTTCAAACTAAACCCATAATTGTAAATCTGGTTCAGTTCGTACCCAGATTTGTGTTCCTGGGTTCAATTCAAACCTAGATCTATGTTCTTAGGTTCGAACTAAACCCAGAAACACTGACTTGGGTTCGAACTAAACTCAGATATGCATTTATGGGTTCGAAATCAGATTTCAAACATGAAAAACAAGATAAAATTGTAAAATCGTCATTTTTTGGACAATTTAATCACATTTATATTAAATGTCTGGCTGAATATGACACATTTAACTAAAAAAAATATATTTTTAAATATACGTGATCGTTTAGCTATATAAAAAAAACATTTAGTAATATAGTAACAACGTAAGTGAGTATTGAGAGGTGTTTTATTCAAAATATAACTTGAAATTTTTGGAAAGGCATTTCTACAATAGTCTTGAAAATTGAAAATATAATGTACCTATACGAATTCATTATTCAATAATAGTAGGAAACTTAGAATTAAAGAAAAAGTTTTGGGGATAAAAAAAACATTTGCAGATGGGAGTTTTGTATTATTGTAGTTTTTTATGAGTTGTAAATTAATTATTTTACTTGTGACCATAATATATATATATATATAGTACTTTTTATTTTTATTTATGGACCTTCCTCAATGCTATTTTCTGTAATGGGTGTATAGGGAACTGTTAAAAGCTAACACGTATTGTATTACTGAGTTAGTTGTTTATAACAATAAAAAAAAACATACGTAAAGACGGAAGGCCTAGCAACAAAAGAAAAAAATATCTATTTCATTCTTGCTTAATAGAAAAATATCAATGCAACATTTATAAAAGTTAGATTACTAATTAAGAAATTTTATATATCAAAATATTATTATTATTAGGGTAAAACTGCTATTTTTTCGGTGCATTTTTTTCTTCCTATTATTCAAAAATGTGTTAAACTTCAGATATATATTAATACTTAAAAGAAGCGTCTTAACGACACAACTATCCCATCCAACGAAAATGGCAAAACAAAGCAACTACGGTCTATAAATTACTATAACAGGTGTCTTCATCAAGAATGGCAGGACATGTTGAACTGCCGATTGTCGACTTATATGGGTCAATGCAACTTAACGTCACTGATAAAAGACACGTTGAGCGACAGCAAACCGAATATTGTTTGGATAAATTCGAACTCTCCATAATAGTACTAATGGTAATAAATTTTTCATACATAGTATATATAAATTTAATTTTAATATATAATGTGTTTAAACCACTCTTATATTTCTAGACACGATTATTAATCGTGACTAAATATTATTGATCAACAGATATCTAGATAATTAATACGATTAATTAATCACGTGTGTATACATGTGATACGTTTAGTGCCACGTTTAAGTATAATTAAAATGAAATTACTTGATAAAATTAGTGAATTTTGTTTTGTGTTGTATCTGTTTTATTTGTATCGTGTGACCCAACATATTATTTTGTTAAGCAAAGTTAATCATGTATGTTTACGTGTCATGTCGCGTATAATTTGCTAGTTAATCGTGTTTTTATTTAGAGTTTCGAGATACATTTAAAATCTATCTATTTATATACAATACGGTTAATGACACGACACACGATTGTGACCCCTTAAAACATTAATAAATAAAATGCCGCAAACCCTAATCATACTTAGGCTAGGGTTTCGTCGAAGATAGAGAAAAGAGGGACTGCAAGCTGCAGCGACCTTTAATCGGTTTAAATGGCTCCATAATGTCCATCTACAACGCAGCAGCAGCTCCCCACCACCCTCATAATTAAGAAAATCCAAGTGACAAGAGTAGTATAAAATGCCATCATCTTTTCTTCACTTCACACTGTCTTCACTTCACTCTACCATGAATCTCTCAGAAATCATGGACATCACTGACCTTTTCATATTTTCCTCCACAGCTGTCCTTGTTGGAATGTGGTGGTGGTGGTTTTCAGCAACGAAACGACTGAGAAACCTGCCTCCTGGTCCACGTGGTTGGCCACTGGTGGGCAACCTCTATCAGGTGATACTACAACGCCGTGCCTTCATATTTGTGGTGCGTGACTTGCGGGCCAAGTTCGGGCCTATCTTCACCTTGCAGATGGGTCAACGGAAACTCATCATTGTTACCAGCTCGGAGCTCATCCATGAAGCCCTTGTACGACGAGGACCACTCTTTGCAACCCGGCCACCAGACTCACCTGTTCGACTCGTCTTCAGCATGGGGAAGCGGGCCATTAACTCTGCCGTGTATGGCCCTCTGTGGCGGACCTTGAGGCGGAACTTTGTGGCTGAGGTGGTAAGTTAAAAAGCCAACTTTTTCTCGAGGTGCTAATTTTAACAACAAATGTTACATAAAAAGAAGAACATAGCAACTTCATAGCCACTTTTTCTCATGTTCATGTTTAATTATAGATCGTGTTTAATTATTCTGGAGGTGGAACATAAAAAATTATCCTTAAATGCGACATTTTTAATTCATGTATTTATAAGTCAATGTCACTACTTTATAATTGTCTTTTTCCTAATGTTACCTTTTAAAATTAAACACAAATCTTAGACTATATAGATGGTCCAACATTCCCACAACTTGACTTCTATGCATTCGTCGTTAGGTCAATCCGACAAGAATACGGCAGTGTGGGTGGATCCGGAAATGGGCACTGGAAAAGCATATGGAGAGGCTGAAGACGGAGGCTCTGGACAAGGGTTTTGTCGATGTCATCAGCAACTGTAAACTCACCATATGCAGCATTCTCATATGTTTGTGCTTCGGTGCAAGAACCTCCGAAGAAGAAATGAAGCACATCGACCGTGTTCTCAAGGAAGTTATGCTGATGACGACGGCAAAGCTTCCTGATTTCTTCCCAGCTCTCACTCCGATCTTCCGTCAGCAGCTGAGCAACGCCAGGGAGCTGCGGAAGAGACAGATAGAGTGTCTGGTTCCTCTGATTAGGGCAAGGAAAGCTTTCCTCGAGTGTGGAAGCAGTACTACATTCGAGATGCCGAGTCCTGCCGGAGCTGCTTACGTTGACTCCCTCCTCAGCCTTGAGCTTCCAGGGAGGAAGATCGACTGCGACCCTAGCGAAGAGGAACTCGTGACCCTATGCTCGGAGATTGTCAGTGCTGGGACCGACACAAGCGCCACGGTTCTCGAGTGGGCCCTACTCCACCTAGTACAAGACCAAGATGTCCAAGAAAAGTTGTTCCTTGAAATCAAGAGTGTTATGGGGGGGAATGCGTTGGCCGTCACAGAGGATGACACGGAGGAGATGCCGTACTTAACAGCGGTGGTGAAGGAGACTTTCCGGAGGCACCCACCGAGCCACTTTCTACTGTCCCATGCAGCCACTGAGGAGACCGAGCTCGGGGGCTACACCATCCCCGCCAAGGCTAGCGTCGAGTTCTACACTGCATGGGTCACCGAAGACCCTAGCATTTGGGAGAACCCCGACCAATTCCAACCCGATAGATTTTTATCTGGTGACGGGGTCAATGTGGATGTAACGGGAACCAGAGGAGTCAAGATGGTTCCATTCGGGGCGGGTCGGAGGATCTGCCCTGCAATGACCCTCGGTACGCTGCATATCAGTCTGATGCTGGCGAGGATGGTTCAAGCTTATAAATGGCTGCCCCATCCAAATCATGCACCTGACCCGACCGAGGCCTTCGCGTTTACTGTCGTGATGAAGAATCCTCTAAAGGCAATAATCGTACCACGTGTTATGTAAAACTTAATTATGCTTTGTCTCCACATCTAGTTATCTAGTGAAGCCCTTACGGATAATCTTAATGTACTAATTATTAGTAATTAAAAATCACAGATGCAGAACTTGCCATTATTATTGTTAAATGGTGGACAAGTTGTCGATGTGGTATTACTTATTGTGGATGTCTTCAACACTCCCCAACTCATATTTATTAAAAGCACAACACGAATTTTCTGTTACGTCTAAGCCCGATTCGAACTCTATACGTGAAGTTAACGAAATATATATATTCTAAATCAACAAAATATAATTTAATTAAATCTCATAATTTTCAGTATATTAAAGAAACAAAATCCAGCTAACTTCTATAAGTTTTGTAAATAAATAGAATATTTACTTGGCATGTAATTTTAATCTTACGACGACGAAAGACCGGTGCTGTCAAAACCTGTATCGTGCCCACCATGGTCGCAAGTATGGGGTGCCTTAATTGCTGTATGAATTTTAGTGTAATTTATTTATAAAATATATATGCTACTGCTACCGAATTACAAACTAGTGGACTATGAATTAGTTTTTTAAAATATTTATAAAAAAAAAAACATATTTAAAAAGTAACCAAGAGCATTGTCTGCAAAGCAACATTATTGGGCCGCCATGCTTTTATTTTAGGAGTGATTTTCATCGCAACGTTATATTTAAAAAAAAACAAAATTACAAATAATTACGCTTTTATTTCTACATCTAAAAATTGGCTGAATGGTATATTTCATTTATATACATTTACTAATTTTGGGGGTAATTTTTTGAGTGGAAAGGTAGTAATTAAATTTCCAACTTGTTCCTTTCTCCTTAAATTTATTTTGATGATATAAGATAAGGTTGCTACTAAATAAATTGTGGTAGATTAAAAATTAAGTTATTTACCTACTAAGAATTAAATAAGTACACAATTTTTTTTTTTTTGGCCATCAACACGATTCCTTTTCATTACGAAAGACAATCCGTTACATAGAAGAATCCAAACTCATCAAAGCACAAAACTCGGGTTGGGGTCTTTCGACCCAATCCTGAGGACACACCCTACAAGCTGCCAAACTGGCAATATGGTCCGCGCATTGGTTTGCTGTCCTCGGAACAGCCTCCCATGATACGTGACTAAAAGACTCCGCTAATGACCGAATGACTGTGGATATCGCCTGGATTCTCCAAACAGCATCCAGACCCCTAATATGTTAATGACAACCTCCGCATCTGACTCGATCACCACGTCTTGCCATAAGTACACAATTGAGTTACAACCATAATTAACTATACTTTTTAGTAACCTAATTATCAATATACTTTTTAAAAATTCAATAAATACATAATTAAATTTTTTAACTGATATAATCATAATGCCTCCATATTCTGAGTGGAATTCGATAATGATTATGAATTTGACTTAATAATTGAAAAACTTCATTTTTTTATCTTTGTTTGTCCCTTTATCTGTTTAGTACTCATAATTATATATTATTAAAAAAAATAAAAAACAGATGATATTAGGTTAGAAATGTAAATATTAAAAAATATAGATAATTGAATTTCAAAATACAAATAATTATAAAATTTCAATTTTCTAACTGAAAGTCATTCATTTTCAATTTCAAGTTTTCAACCACTCATAATATTTCATTGCACTGTAAAAGTAACTATAACATAATGTGAGATATATTTGAGTTGATTTGGTGTCAATTTAATATTAGAGTAACAAAGTTAATTACGGTAGTACCTACTACCAACTACCAATGCCATAGTGGTATAATATAATTTCTTTAGGTTATAGGAGCCTAGGTATAAATTAGTAAGCGAATACAGTATTTTTCGTGTTGTATTAATTTTATTAATTATGCATTTATATGTAAAATTTATATCAAAGTACTAAATTACTTATTGTAAGAACTATAAATTTAAATATCAAATTTATTCTTAATACAAACCAACTCTAACACTTAAATAATTAACGGGAATTATAAAAAATATTTTAAAAACTAGTTAAAAAAATAAAAAATAAAAATAAAATTAAAAATTATCACTACAACTTTAAGATGTGTAAAAACAATATTTAGCAAAATGTGCATTTGCGCAGGTTTCAGAAAAACGTTACTACCACCTGCGGTTTTCTGAAAAACGCAGGTACAAGTAGCGTTTTTCAGAAAAATGCAGGTATCAGTAGCGTTTTTTTGAAATTCGCTAATGGTAGTAGTGTTTTTTATTTTTTTTTACGTTTTTTTTTTGAAAAAAAATTATAATTATTTTTTAGAAAATTACAGTAAGTAGATATTTGAATTTCTATTCAAATGATGCAAAAAACATTAAATTTGGACTTACGGATTAACTGTAGGCTCTGCCGTAAGTTGAGATATGAAAATTTGACTTTAAAAAATAAAACTCATACCCTGTAAGTCCAAACTGACCATGGTGAATGTCATCTATGTTGTAATTCAATTATCTACCTAGAGTAAATTTTTTGATTTTTTTTGAGTAAGTACATAATTAAATTTCTCACCTAATGCATTTGATTATTTCGGTCAAATTTTAAGACAAGCGATGTTAGGTTACAAAATCATTGTATTTCTAATCAAAAAAATTACTCTAGGTAGATAATTGAATTACGACATAAATGACGTTCACCGTGGTCAGTTTGGACTTACAGGGTATGAGTTATATTTTTTTAAGTCAATTTTTCATATCTCAACTTACGGCAGAGCCTACAGTTAATCCGTAAGTCCAAATTTAATGTTTTTTACATCATTTGAATCGAAATTCAAATATCTACTTACTGTAATTTTATAAAAAAAAATTAAGATTTGTTTTGATTTTTTTTCAAAAAAAAAAACTTAAAAAAAAATGAAATGAAAAACGCTACTACCAGTAGCGAATTTCAAAAAAAACGCTACTAGTACCTGCGTTTTTCTGAAAAACGCTACTGGTACCTGCGTTTTTCAGAAAAACCCAGGTGGTAGTAGCATTTTTCATAAAATCGCTACTAACCTACCTTCGCAAATGCACATTTTACTAAATAATTTTTTTATATATATACTTTTTTAAATAAGTTTTCTGACACAGTTACTTTTTAAAAAAATTCAACTTTAATGTATATATCGAATTGTAATTATCAACTTTAATGTATATATCGAATTGTAATTATCAAATACTCTACACACTATACAGTGTACCCATGTGTACGTTGAAGTCAGAGCTGAAACTTGAATTGTACGGTTGTCCAAGCGAGTGGGAATTTAAAGCCGAAGCAAGCGTTATTACATTTATTAGAGTGCAAATTTAGTCAAGATATACAGAGGGAAGAGTACGCGCTCTGCACAGACTTTCAAATCATAATAATTTTTTTAAAAAAATAACTATAAAAAAAGAGTAAATTATCAAAATATGAACATACGCTTTATTTTGGGTGCGAGTCCCTACTCCAAGTGGTATTGCTCCAATACCTTTTTTTTTAATGTATTAATTTTTAATTTAAAATTAAATTATGTATCTATTAAAAATAAATAAAAATTATAAGTAAGTAGATATTTTAATTGCGATTCAAATTATTAAAAAAAATTAAATTTGAACTTACGAATTCACTATTTGCTCTGTCATACGTTTATATTATATATAAAAATTTGACTGTCATGGTTAACGACATTTATGACAAAATGGTTAACGATATTTATGACAAACTCAGATCCTATAAGTTCAAACTCAACATGGTTAACGACATTTATGACAAAATTTAATTATCTATCTACTCTATTTTTTTTATTAGATATATATTTAATTTTTTAACTTACATCGTTTGTCCTATCATTTGATCAGAATGATAAAATGAATTATGTGAAAATTTTAATTATATACTCATTAAAAAAAATAAAAAATATAGTACGTAAATAATTTAATTACAATATAAATGATATTAACTATGTGTTAAATTTTAACTTTTGTACTAACTGTATGATACGACACAAGTATAGAGAGAGAAAGGACTGCGTCTCAATTACGTCGAAGCTCAATAATAGAGTTTGTGTAGTATATACATATGTATAATTGTTTACACACATATAGAGAGAGAACTATGCCTCATTTATGTTGAAACTCAATAATAGAGTTTATGTGTTATATACATCTGAATAATTGTTTATGTATTCGAAAGTCACAATTTAACACTTAATTAGTGTCATTTATGTCGTAATTAAATTATCTACGTATTGTAGTTTTTATTTTTATTTGTTTGAGTGAGTATATAATTAAAATTTTCAACTAATTTATTTTATCATTTCGGTCAAATTGTAGAACAAGCGACGTTAAGTTACAAAATTAAATAAATATCTAATAACAAATCCAAAAAATAGAGTAGATAGATAATTAAATTTTGTCATAAATGTCGTTAAGTTTGGACTAAGAGAGTCTAAGTTTGATTATTTTAAGTCAAATTTTCATATATAAACTTACGACAAAATCTATGGTCAATTTGTAAGTCCAAATTTAATATTTTCTATATCATTTGAATTGTAATTAAAATATATACTTAATAATAATTTTTAATAGATACATAATTTAATTTTTAATTAAAAATTGAGTCGTAAAAAAAATGGGGCAACACGCTACCTGGTGTAGCGCGTATGCCCATATTTCAAAATATATTTTTATACATTTACTTTTCTATTTATTTTTTATTATACTTACTTTTAAAAAAACACAATCACTTACCTATTTTACCTAATTTTAGAGAGTGAATACTTTATTTAAAAAAATTATAGTTTGGTTAGAATTTTATATTTTCGATTCATATATATATATATATAAATATGGATTAATTAGCAAAACAATGTCTATATATTTTTACAAAAGTGTACATGAATTTTGTTGTTTAAAAAATTCTTACCGATACTTTTAGAGTTGAGGCAAAATGTTACCTCCATTTATTTTTTCATCAATTATGAATGGAAATTTTCGTATTAGTACATGATTTATCCATGATTAAAAAATTATGTTTTTAATATTACATTTTTATTAAAAATATAAAATAAACAAAAATAATAAGTGATAAATGCCTTTTTATAACTTGTTTCATAATTTTAATACAAATATTGTATTAAAAAACTAAGTATTTCCTTCTCAAATTTCTAATTTTTTTTTTAAAATAATAATATAGTTTATTACTTTATGGATCAATCTTATAGGATTGTTACGTTAATTTTCATTCATATTTAACGAAAAAATAAATTGAGGTAAGAGTTTGCCCAACTTAAAAAAATACATGTAACAAAATTTGAAAAAAATATATAAAATTTAGATAGAAATGTATAAAGTAACCAATATTCGTGTAGTTTTTTTTAGCTATTTACCTTACAGATAATTTTTACCTGGCAAACGTATCATAAAAATAAATCATCAATTTACACTTTACAGTACGCATTTGCGATTTAAATAGAATATGCAAAAAATATCAATAAACATTTACAATGTTTCTAAATTTTTATGACCATAAAACAAAAAGATAAATAGTGCTCATTCATAACATTAAAATTATTAAATGAACTAATAAAGCACTAAAAAAAATTCATGGGAAAATAGCGTCACAATCGCATTTTTACACTTTGCCGTAATTAATTAATGAGTTAAATACCAAATAACTATTTGAACTTTGACCGTTTTACAAATAGCTACCTCAACTTTGAATTTTCCAAAACTACTACCTAAACTTTGACACTTGAGGCAGATAGCTACATCGGTTAACTTTTCTGTTAAATATGGACGAAAAATGATATGGCAACACATGATTGGTCCCCAATTTAAAAAACTAAATAATTTTATAAAAATATCAAAAATAATTGGAAAATTAATAGAAAAAATACGAGTTTTTAATATAATATTTTTATTAAAAATATGGAATAATATTAATAAATAATTAGTTTTTATTTTGTTTCATATTTTCAATAAAAATATTATATTAAAAACTCTTATTTTCTCTATTGATTTTCCATTAAAAAAAATAGTTTTTTGTTATTTTTAAAAAATCATTTAGTTTTTAAATTTAGGGACCAATCATGTGTTGCCAAGTAATTTTTCGTCCATATTTAACAGAAAAGTTAATTGAGGTAACTATTTGCACATTTGTCCAAAGTTGAGGTAGTCGTTTTTTAAAATTCAAAGTTGAGGTAGCTATTTGTATAACGATCAAAGTTCGGGTAGTTATTTAGTATTTAACACTTATTGAATTTGTTGATTAGTACCATATAGTATAAATATATATTATACATGGTACAACAATTCGATTCTCACAATTTTTTAATCACGATATTTTCGCTCAGGTTGTTGTTGGATTTTTTATGTGGCCCATTGAGTTTTACTTTGAACACTATTTAATAGAGAACTAGAATTTTTGGGCGGAATGTGTATTCCTATTTCCTACTTCTTTAGGAATTCGTATTCCTTGAATTTTCAATTTCGCAAAACAAACAACTGTTATATTTAAAATAAATATGAAGGATCAATCTGTATTAATTGAAAGTTGAAGGATGAAATTATAATTTGAGAAATAAATTTATAACCATGCAAAATTAACGATAAAAAGTCGAGGCACGTGATAAGCACGATTCCCTTAAGGTAATTTCATCCTTCCCCACTGTGAATGGTTTGCGCAAGGGAATGTATGAGGTCGAGTACATCCGAGGATTGAACGCCGACACTGATTTTTACTAAGCACGTAGTAGTGACCTGACGAACTGATCAAAGTTCGATTTTCTTTAGAAATCAGTCAAACACGACGACTTTATAGAACTTCAAGGTCGAAGACGACGACCGAAAATAAAAAAATACAAGAAAGGTCGAGAACGACGACCTGAGAGAATTTTGCAAATCGTCAACACGAAGAGCAAAGGAGGAGGAGAATTTTGAGAGAATGTTGAGAGGTGTGTCAAATGATTGAGCAAAGGATTGCTTCTATAGGCTGTTTAGGAGGCTTCTGCAATTAATTCGAATGTAATTAATTTACAGTTTAATTACGGTGATTAATTATGGCAAACAGTAATTAATCAAATTAATTACAAATTTGTGTAACTCGGTCCAATGAATTTCGATCAAAATTATTTAAGATTGATCATAAGTTCATTGAATCTGGACAAATATAATAATCCGGTATAGCAAAAACTGACTTGCGCTAGGCAAGCTTTTCAGTCCAAAAATCGTGTACGCATGTCGCGGGCACGCACACAAACCAAATGGTCTGAAGTGTTAATCGAATCTGTGATTTGCACCCCCCCCCCCCCCCCCTTGCGCACAAGAGAGAGTCTCTTGACTTGCTTACATGCACACTTGAGAAATGAATAAACATATATGTGTTTCTCCAATCATAATTTTGGTTGGTGTGGTACTTAATTCTACAAGAGAAATACAATTCTCTTACATTCTACATTGATTTTGCTATATTTGAACCCAAAATCCAATTTCTAGCATGGAGTTCGCCATTATTCATATGATTCCCTATTTTAAAAAACATAAAAGTTATTTAAGGACAATAACCTCGTCAAATATTTTTTTTTTACCCAGGGCCTTGTTACTTTAGATCTTTTAAGTGAAATGCAATAATAAAAAATATTAGTACCTGCTCTCCAATCCCAATGGTTACACGTAAGTATGATGGTATTAGGCTATGTAGCTATTTTGTGTGGCTTAATATGGCCCAATATTCCAACAATCCCCCACCTGGAAGAGATTTGTATTGACTCGATGACAGAGATTTTCAATAGTTGATACTTGCATAGGATAGGTAGGTGTAATCCCTTTGAACCGTCCCTCGTGATTTATGTAGCTTTTACTAGCTAGTCAGTAGACGCGATGTCCTTGAACTATATGATGTAGGTGTAATAGTTTACACATAATTCACACAAGTATCTTCTTATCATGGTTCAGTTCAAACTATTTGTGTTTGTTCTGGTCATGGATCATAATGCTTGGTTCTGCAAGTGTTGCTAAGAACCGTGCCCACACAATTTCCCTTGAAGCGACCCCTCTTCTCATTTGCATAGGTGATTTCATGAGTAACACTATTACTCATTCAGACTTCCGAAATCTAAAAATCATTAAAAGCTTAAGCTTATCCTTAATTTCACCATCATTGTATCTCATCATAGGAATGATTTTAGGGTATCATTGTTTTCCCTACAGTGATTTTTATTACTACTGTGATTAGGTTGTCCCTTTGAACCTAAATCTTGGGATCTCCATTCAACTAGGTTGAGTTTATCCTTCACAAGAGTTTTTCATTCCATGGGATTTAATCTCATTCCTCTTGATGATTTTACAACTTGCTCTTTTGTTAACCCTTTAGTCAGTGGATCTGCTATATTATCATTCAACCTTACATAGTCGACAGTAATAACGCCAGTCCCAAGCAATTGTCTTATGGTATCATGTCTTCGACGTATATGTCTAGACTTACCATTATACATTTCACTTTGTGCCCTACCAATCGTAGATTGACTATCACAATGTATACTTATAGCGGGTACATGCCTTGGCCATCTTGGGATATACTCTAAAACTTGGTGTAGCCATTCAGCCTCTTCTCCACACTTGTCTAGAGCTTAGGGCTGGCAATGGTGCGGTGAAAAACCCATAACCACGGTTATAACCATTACTGTTTAATATGGTTAACCGTACCATTATGGTGCAGTGCGGTTATGGTGATGAATTCTCTACCCATAATGGTTATGGTTATGGTATTTGAGTTATACCCATGGTTATAACCATGGTTATTTTATAAATATAATAATTATTTATTATTAATAAACTAATATATATATATATTATACTAAAATAAAGAAGTTGTCGTCTGTCGAAAACAAAAGAGATAAAGCTATCAAAGAAAAAGATAAAGTTAGCTTTTATAAATATATTATTATACTAAATAATGAATTAAATATTGAATTGTTGAACAATGTACATAATGGCTTATATCATACCACAGAGTTGCTTTAGTCTAGTTCATTACTTCATCTCTTTCACAGCTCTCAGGACTCAGGTACTACACCTCCCTCCAGTTTCTTTTCTTTCTCTTGGTTTTGATTTGTATGGTTGTGTCAAGACACATAGCTCTGTGATTTAAACATTGTGTTTATATCTATCTACTGCAGTTTCAGTCTGTGATTTAAACATTAATTTTATTCCTTGTAATATATATGTTGAGTGTGCAGATCTGGACGTTTTTTTACTGATTTTGTACATCGTTGCATTCAGATTCATGGTTAAGAAGTTATGTTGACTTCCCGAGCCTATGATTTCTCTGAAATAGCAGGTTTTCTTGCATTTCTGTTCATTTTTTCACTGGTAGATGTTTTCACTGTGAGATTTACTTCCTAGACCGTGACATCCTTGATAGATGTTTTAATTTTGACTGTAATGTAGATGCATGGTTTCGTATCTATTAGTTTTGAAGATGTGGTTTGAAGTCTGTTTTAAGTTGAGATAGATATTATATTTGATATGTTTCATAAATATTCTAATGTTGCTCTATGCTTCTTAGGATTTTCATTTCTAATGTCGAATCAAATTGACCATGCAGATGAGTCTTTGACAGTAAGCCAACCTCAAATTCAGTCTTCACTTCGAACAGTCGGCAGTGAAAGTTCTCACAATCCTGCAATGGATAATACAACAGAACCAGAGGTAGACATTGAGACACATGTTCCTATGATATATATATCTGACACACAAATCAATGTTGCCGTTCAAGGTGCATCCACTGCAAGTGAAGGTACAACTGATAAACACACAGAATGTACGAATGAAGAAGGTGCTGAGTTGGATGAAGTTGACGACGGTAGAAAGAAGAGGACATCGAAGGTATGAGACCATTTCAAAAGAAAAAAGGTTGATGGAAAAGGAAGAGCATTTTGCAACTATTGCAACAAGTCTCTTGGGGTAGAACAACAATCTGGGACTAGCCACCTACGGGCACATCTTAATGGTTGTTTGAAAAAAAAGTCGCAAATTGGTCCTTTACAAATGATACTCAACCGTCAATCAAAGATAGATGGTACCCCAACTCTAACTTCTTTCAATTTCGATCAAGCAGCTGCAAGGACTGAATTTGCAAAGATGATTATCATGCATGAACTGCCATTAGCTTTTACAGAATACGAATATTTTCGAAGTTTTATGGCATGTGTGCAACCATTGTATAGAGCTCTTAGTCGTAACACTGTGAAGAGTGATATTTTAAAGATGTACACCATTGAGAGAGAGAAGTCTATGAAACTTTTAGAGAAAAACAATAGCAGAATTGCTTTTACGACTGATATGTGGACTGCTAGTAATCAAAATAAAGGATATATGGTGATAACATCACATTTCATCGATGAGAGCTGGACATTGCAAAGTCGTCTTATTAGGTACTTTTATGTATTTGTTTTTTAGAATATATAGAGTTATTGTTGAATATTCTTATAACGATTATGTATTTTCTTATTTTTGTAGATTCATTCAGGTGCCATGCCCTCATACATCTGAGGTGCTTTCATCCATAATGGTGGAAACTTTCTTGGATTGGAATGTTGATCGGAAGCTTTCCACTATTACAGTTGATAATTGCTCTACAAATGATGCTATGATTACAAAGATGCTACAAAGGTTGGATCTCTCTCAGTTGTTATTAGATGGAACATTATTTCATATGAGGTGTGCTGCACATATATTGAACTTGATTGTGAAGCAAGGATTGAGTGAGATAGAAGAATCTATTGAGAAAATTCGTACTAGTGTTGCATTTTGGACTGGTTCACCTAAGCAAATGCACAATGTTTGAAGAAGCTGCTCGGCAGTTGCAAATCAATTGCCCAAGAAAGCTAGTTCTTGACTGCAAGACTAGGTGGAACTCGACTTACTTAATGTTATGTGTTGCACTAGAGTATAAAGAGACATTCAACCGCTTGAAACAAAGAGAACCACAATATAAATCTTTGCCATATGAAGATGATTGGGAGTTTGCTAGAGAAATCAGGGATAAGTTTCAAGTATTTAATTCTGTGACAGAGTTGTTTTCAGGAACATCATATCCCACTGCAAACTTATTTTTTGTGTATGTATGCAAAATCAAGATTGCATTGAAAGAGTGGCGCCATGACCAGAAGCAAATCATTAGATCGATGACGGATAGTATGTTGAGTAAGTTTTCTTCATATTGGGATAACATTCATGGATTGATGGCTGTTTCATCTATTTTGGATACTAGATTCAAGATGATGTTGGTTGAATTCTATTTTCCCAAAATTTATGTTGAAGAAGATGTTGATAAGGAGATCGCAAAGGTTCAGACTTATTGCGTCAAATTGGTGCAACAATATTCATCTAAGGTAAACCGCGATAAGGAAAGAAGTTCGTCTACAACAAGTTCAAGGTTTAATGCTAGTACAGTGGATAAAGACGACACTTTTTCAGAGTTTGACAATTATGTCGCAAACAAAAGGCGAAAGCTAATTGATCACGCAAAGGGGGAGTTAGATACCTACCTAAATGCAGATGTCCATCCAAGGAGTAATGACTTTGACTTGTTAGGATGGTGGAGAATTGAGGGAGTAAAGTACCGAACTTTGCAAATGATTGCGCGAGATTTGCTCGCAATTCCAGTCTCAACTGTGGCGTCAGAATCAGCATTTTCAACAAGTAGTAGGTGGGTAAGTAAACATCGGAGCTCCTTAACTGCAAATACTGTGGAAGCACTAATGTGCACCCAGGATTGGATGTGGATGGACGCTCAAAAAGGTAGTAAAATGTTTATTTCTTGCTTAATTCACTTCATTACATAATTTGTACTAATACACTATTTTTCTTTGTTATAGTTGCATCTATGAAGATAAGAAAAGTGAAATCAATTGATGATATTGAGGAAGATGATGATTTATAGAAACAAATACGACAAGTGTGAAATGGTTAAGGGTGTTGAATCATTACTCGTTATGGGTGTTTGTTGAATTTTAATGTTAATTCAGTGGTGTGAATGTTAATGTTAAATCATATGAATGTTGAATGATGTTAGTGTTAATGTTGAAGGATGTTAGTGCTATATATTTTTATTGTTGGTAATATAGATAGATATATTTTTTAAAATTAATTTTTCGGGTTTTTATTATATTACATGTGGAATAAATATGGTTATACGGTTAAAACCATGGTTAATAACCACAGTTATTTTGATGGTTATGGTATTGAATATTGTACCCATAATGGTTATGGTTATGGTATGTGGTTTAAAAATATGGTATGGTTATGGTATTTGGCATACCCTGACCATACCCTAACCATTGCCAGCCCTACTAGAGCTATGAACTCAGACCCATGGTTGATCTGGCTATAATTGTTTGTTTAGAGGATTTCCAAGAGATAGCGACACTACCCAAAGTAAAGACAAATCCACTCGTGAATTTTGAGTCTCCTGAATCGGTTATCCAATTCGCATCTGAGTATCCTTCTATTATCGAAGGAAATATCATGTAATGCAATCCATAGTTACGGGTATGTCTCAAATACCTTAGTAACCTGGTAATTCATTTCCAATGTTCTACATATGGATTACTCGTGAATCTACTCAATACCCCCACAGTGTAGGCTATATCTAGTCGTGCACAACTCATCAAGTATATTACACTTCCAATAATCCTGGAGTATGCTAATTAAGAAACACTATCCCTAGTGTGTTTAGAAAATGTTTTGCTCTCTATAGGAGTACCAACCATTTTCACATCATATTTATTGAACTTTTCTAAATCTTCATTGAGGAAAGCAGTTTTTACATCCATTTGATGGATTTCTAGATTTCGCAATGCTGCAATTGCAAGAATCAACCTAATGGATGCTATTCTCGTTACTGGAGAATACGTATCAAAGTAATCTAGGTCTTCCTTTTGTTTATATCCTTTAATTACAAGTCTGACCTTATATTTATCTATTGTTCCATCTGCTTTCATTTTCCTTTTGAAAATCTACTTGTAGCCTAGTGGTTTGCATCCAGGTGGCAGATCCACTACCTCCCAAGTGTGGTTTTACAGAATGAATTCAATCACATTTTCAATCGACTCTTTCCAAAGAGGACTTTCCAGAGAACTCACGACTTCTTGAAAGGTTTGAGGCCCAGCTTCTAATATATAAGATAGACAATTTGTACCAAAAGATTTCTCAATTTTCATCCGTTTACTTTTCCGAAGCTCAACCTTAACATTTTCTTCTTCCTGGCTATCTTCTTTTATATCCTCATAAGCTTGTTTCGAGGAACTTGCTTCCTCGTTGAGATTTGCAGGAAATACATTTTCGAAGAACGATGCATTCCTTGATTCCATTATAGTATTCTTATGAATATCTGGAATCTTAGAATCATGCACCAGAAAGCAATATGCATTACTGTTCTGGGCATATCCGATGAATATACAGTCAACAGATTTTGGTCATATCCTTACTTTTTTAGGTGTAGGTACTTCCACCTTAGCAAGACACCCCCACACTATAAGATGATGATATGAAGGTGTTCTACCTTTCCATAACTCATAAGGATTTTATTTTCATTTTTGTGGGTACCTTATTTAAAAGGTAATTGCTACTCAATATAGTTTCTCCTCACATATTTCGGGGTAACCCAGAACTTACTCAAATTGAATTCATCATCTCTTTCAATGTTTGGGTTTTCCTTTCTGCAATTCTGTTTTATTAAGGCGAATAAGGTGCTGTGAATTCATGAATGATTCCAGGATTCACACATAATTCTTGAAAGGGAGCATCATACTCCCCTCCCCTATCACTTCTTAGCACCTTAATCTTTTTGTTGAGTTGATTTTCAACTTCTTGCTTATAGAGAATACATTTCTCTATAGATTCATCTTTGTTTTTCATCAAGTAGACATAGCAGTATCTTGTGTTGTCATCCACAAAAGTAATAAATACTTGTTGCCACCCATTGTTTGCACATAAATCACATACATCACTATGTATTAAGTCAAGGGGTTCAATTTTCCTTTCAACTGAATAAAAAGATGTCCTTGTTAATTTAGCTTCAACACAAGTGACACACTTGTGTTTGAGATTTATTAAAAATTTGGGAATGTGATTTAACGCAATTAATCTACGTATTGTATCATAATTGACGTCACCAAGTCTACCATGCCACACATCGAAAGACTCAATCATGTAAGCAGAAGAACTTTCTTTATTCATCTTTGGTTTGACTACCATTACATTTAGCTTAAACATGCCCCCCAAATCATATCCCCTTTCCACAAACACCTCATTCTTAGTCAATACAAATTTGTCAGCCTCAAAGACTACGCGAAAACCATGTTTGTTGAGCAATGACCCAAAGACTAAATTCCTTCGGATATCTGGCACGAACAATACATTCCTCAGAGTTAGTTCCTTGCCAGACGTCATCTTCAGGATAACATTCCCTTTGACCTATGAAGAAGCTGAATTTCCCATGATATTTTTTTCTCTAGTTTCAACTCCTTCAAAGTTGTTGAACATTCCTATATCAGAACAGATGTGTTTGGTGGCCCCAATATCTACCCACCATTCTCATGGGTTGGAGTCAACCAGGTTCACCTCAAACACGACAACAGAAATGTTCAACTCCTCTGTCTCTTTCGAGACACCCCCCCCCCCCCCAATTGTGTTTGTTTCTTGCTTTTTATTAGGCAACCTCCAAACATTAGACTTATGACCTGTCTTACCGCAATTAAAACAAGATCCTTGAATGCCTTTTGGAGGTTAGGTCTTTGGATTTTTGGAGATTCCACCCTTGGGTCCAAATGTTTTACCCTTTTGCTTGCCCTTTCGGCCGTGTTCCACAACATTGACTTTAACAAGGTTAACTACCTTCTCAACCTTCATTGTTTCTTCATGGATTGAAACACGACGGACAAAATCTTCAACTGTTATTTCCTGAGTCTCCTGTTTTAGATTTGCCCTGGACTTTCACCAACTTTGAGGTAATTTCTCGATCATAGAAGCGACCTAGAAGGGTTTGCCAAACTTCATGTTCAACTTCTCAATTTCTTGTACCAAGAGTTGAAGTTCATGCACCTGGGGTAACACGGGCTTGGAGTCTACAATTTTGAAGCTTAGGAATCGTCCTACCACAAACTTTTGTTTGCTGACCAAAGTTCTTTGGCAGTCTTCTTTTCTAGGTACACATCGTACAGAGACTCAATCAGACAGTTCATCGCATAATTCCTGCACAAGTTATCCGAATTATTCCACTGATCTCGAGCTAACAGGTATTCTGGTTCATTTTCTCCCTAGATCAGGAGATCATCAGTCATAAACTGTGTCAACCCTAAGGTTGTTAAGAAGAGTTGCATCTTCATTTTCCATCTCTTAAAATTTAAACCATCTTATTTCTCAGACTTAGGCTTGTTCAAATTAAATGGTTCGGATGAACTGGTCTGGTCTGGAACTGGTTTGGCTCGAACCGGTTCGGCCGAACTAGTTCCAAAACCAAACAAGTGTTTTTAGGCTTCGAATAGACCAGTTCAAAATAGTACCAAAAATCCAATTCGAATCGGTTCGACTTGACTCGTTTTTTGATACTGATTTATACTTAAATTTAAATCAAACCACTTTAAACCTATATAATTTTAGAACCGGTTTGAAGCAAAATCAACTAAACCGGTCTGAAATCAAACCAAACCTAGAGATGTTTTCAATAAACCAACCTAGAGATATATTGGACTCTCGTATGTTGATGTTGGACAGGATTTTAGTCAGTTATGGAACAGATTTTCAATCGGTTCAGTGTATTTTTCAGTCGGTTTAGTGTATTTTTCAGTCGGTTCAGTGTTTTTTTGAGACGGTTCAGTGTTTTTCAGTTGGTTCAGTATTTTTTCAGACGATTTAGTGTGTTGGACAGGATTTTCAGCCGGTTTAGGTTCGATTTGAACCAGATTATTTCCGAACCAAAATTGTTATTAAAAAAAACATACTAGAATAGTTCGAACCGGTTCTGAATCGGTTCGAACCAAACCAGTTCAGTTCAGAACCAGTTTGACCCCGAACCAGCTCATGAACAAGCCTACTCCGACTTCTCTGCATAAACTAGTGGAATTTGTGGTCGGGCCACTGGTCTTGCAGGTCCAGTTGATCTTCTAAGAATTGGGTTATTCTGGACATGCTGTTGGGCTCCATTTTGATTACCCCCATCTTGGCCCAATTGGTTCATGTTCTCCATATTCTTGTTCAACGTCATTTCCGAGAGATGGATCTAAATTTAGTTAGCTTTTATTAAAATTGTTTCCCACAAAATTCACAATTAATCCTGAACTTATATTAATACACAAACTTGTCCTTGGATATCGATTAAAACCACAAAAGAAATTACCTTAAGTTTGTTATATTTAAAATAAATATGAACGGTCAATTTGTATTAATTGAAAGTTAAAGGACGAAATTGTAATTTGAGAAATTAATTTATAACCATGCAAAGTTGACGACAAAAAGTTGAAGCCCATGATAAACACGGTTTCCTTAAGGTAACTTCATCCTCCCCCACCGTGAAAGGTTTGTGCAAGGGAATGTATGAGGTTGATTACCTCACAGGATTCAACGACGACACTAGTTTTTACTAAGCACGTAGTAGTGACGACTTTATAAAACTTCAAGGTCGAACACGACAACCGAAAAGAAAAAATAACAAGAAAGACCGAACACGACGACGTGAGAGAACTTTGTAGATCGTCAACACAAAGAGCATAGGAGGAGGAAAATTTTGAGAGAATGTTGAGAGAGGTGTCAAATGACTGAACATATGATTGCTTATATATGCTGCTTAGGAGTCTTCTGCAATTAATTCGAACGTAATTAATTTTACATATTAATTACAGTAATTAATTATGGCAAATGGTAATTAATCAAATTAATTACGAATTTGCGTAACTCGATTCAATGAATGTTGACCAAAATTATTTAAGATTGATCATAAGTTTATTGAATCTGAACAAAAATAATAACCCAGTATAGCAAAAATTGGTCCGCTCTAGGCAAGCTTTTCAGCCCGACAATTGTGTACGCATGTCGCATGCATGCACACAAGCCAAATGGTTTGAAGTGATAATCGAATCTATGATTTGCACCCCCTACGCGCAAGAGAAAGTCTATTGACTTTCTTACTTAGACACTTGAGAAGTGAATAAATATATATATGTTTCTCTAAGCATAATTTTGATCGGTGTGATACTTAATTCTACAAGAGAAATACAATCATCTTCCATTCCACATTGATTCTGCTATATTTGAGCCCAAAACTTGTCCAAATTGCAAAAAGACTCCCTGAAGATAGTCCAATATTCTAACAACAACTTCATACAACATTCGTATTCTTTATTTCATTCCTATTCCACAATCCAAATATACCCTTAGATTAGAAGTAGCAATGGAAAATGGGAGATTGACCGACCCTCTAAATTGTTTAATCAAGCCAATATTATTGAACAGATAGTAACGTTAGATAAATATATTTAACCATATAAATATTTAAGGTTTTGTCACTCAAATCAATTTATAAGTCAATAAATACGCGAACGACATCAAAAAGGAATCCTATCAACTTGTTCCGTTTTTAACCATCTCAAAATTAATCTCATTCACTAAATATATACATATTTAGTGAGAATTTCATCATAATATATTGATTACATAAAGTATTTAAAGTTTAAACAGTTTTTCATTTTTAAATACCTTTTATATATATATAAAGATTTCTAAAAATTGCTACACTTAATATTGTTAAAATTTTGTATTTGCAATTTATAGTTATTTTATAATATGTATTATTTTATATTAAATTTATGTGATTTTACATAAGAATTGAAGTCCTTTTATAATATATTTAGAGAGAAAAGTCTGAAAATGGTTGAACATATTTGCACAAAATGATAATTGGTCCAACAAGCTTTTCTGTGATGGTTAATGGTCTAACCTGTTTGAAAATGATGGTAATTTGTACCTCATATTTGCAAAATTAACCATATATTTTGTAAACGTTACAACTTTTTTTTTTTGGTCAAGTACAAGTACTATATCATTTCAATAACCGGGCGAGAATTCGCATACAAGAAATTATCCGATACAATACATCTAAGTAGAGGGGTTGGGGGTGCAAGCACCCAATCCTGAGGGCACAACCCGAGCAAAGCGTATTTCGCAATCCAATCCGCACAAGATTTTGCGGATCGAGGAATAAGCTCCCACGTTACCGCCTGTATCATGGATGATAAGGCGTTAACGTTTGACAAAATCGGAGCTATCCTCCAAGCGAAATCAAGACCTAACAAATGATTGATTACATGCGAAGAATCAGACTCAATAATAATAGGCGACCAACGATGGCAAATCGCCAGGTTGACCGCTGCAAGCACTGCCTCCGCCTCACCCTCATCCACCGAAGCCACAAGTATCACCGAGTGGTAGCCCCCAATGATCGTGCCGGTGCTGTCCCGAGCAATTACCCCAAGCGCTCCCATGTTTGTCGATGATCTCCACGATGCATTACAGTTAAGCTTGATGGTTCCCTCTGGCGGTCTCGTCCAAGCAGTAAAGGTCTCGACCGATCGGTGCTGAGCTGAAGGAGATCTAACCTCTTGAACAATTCGACCTATCTCCTGTAACAAGGCATGAACAGACGGTTTTCTATCCTCATAGACCACCTTACACCGAGCTTTCCAGATCACCCAACAAACAATCATGATTTGACACCACGCTTGGTCTCTCTCTCTCCGGTTCAGCCCGAATCCGACCGATGCTCTAAGTAGCCACTCATCGACCGAACTCTGACCACATATAATCAAATCACCCGGAATGAAATTTTGCCAGATCTGCACGGCCCAAGGACACCCGAACAAGAGGTGTTCCCTAGTTTCCTCAATACCACACAACAAGCAAAAGGGCGAGAGATGCATGTCCCTCCTACATAAATTGTCACTCGTCGGGAGGACATCCGTAGCCAATTTCCACATAAACGCCTTGATCTTCGGCCAAACCCGAGCAGCCCAAAGAAGTGGCCATACCTTTGCTATGTCAGGCCGTGGACGCCTATTGAGATCGACGAGGTTGTGAATCCCATCGGCATGTAGAGCATGGTAGGCCGATCTAACCGAGACCGAACCGTGGGTCGTATGAGGCCATCAACCCTTGGTCGAACCCGAGCTGAGTGCTGAAGAGGAACCCAAGTGTCTAGGAAAGATTTAATGGTACGACCATCCCCTAGAACCCACCTCCCCATAGCTCTAATGATGTCCCTCCCCTCTAGGAGACTCGACCAAACCCACGAAGACCGGCCCCCATGCGTGGCCTGCAGAAAAGCACCATTCGGAAAATAGATCCCTTTGAGAACCCTTACCCATAAAGCCTGCGGTTCATCAATGATCCTAGCCGTCATGTTCGCAAGAATAGACCGGTTAAAAGACTGCATTTCCCGGAACCCATATCCTCCCTCCTTCTTTGATGTCGTCATCGAGTTCCAGTTTTTCCAGTGAATCTTCCTCGCCCCCTCCCTCGACCCCCACAAAAAAACGTGCAATGAGAGCGTTGATTTCATTGCACCACGTGGTAGGAAGCCTAAAGATATGCATGACATAGGTAGGGATTGCGTTGAGGACGGCTTTAATAAGAACTTCTTTCCCGGCATTGTTGAGCAGTTTGTTTCTCCATCCCTGAATTTTGTCCCTGATCCGCTCTCCTTAAGGTAGGATAGAGCTTCCCGCTTTGACCTTCCCCAAACCGTGGGAAGGCCCAGATAGAATCCCGGGTCCACGGTTTGAGGGACACCAAAGAGGTTAGAGATCTCCGACCTGTACCCTGCATCCGCTGCTGAGTTGAAATACAACGTTGATTTTGCAAGATTGACCATTTGTCTCGAGTCTCGGCAGTATGTGTGAATGGTATCCTTCAGGTTGCGGGCCTCCTGAAGCGAGCCTTTGAGGAAGAATAAACAGTCATCTGCAAAGAAGAGATGCTGAATTTCCGGGCATCCCCTTCTCGGCCGAATCCCCCTTATGCGACCTCTCAAGGCCTGATTCTCCAATAACCTTGAGAAAACGTCAGCAACCAAAATAAAGAGATAAGGTGATAGAGGGTCACCCTGTCTAAGCCCCCAGGATGGCAAGATGATGTCTGATTCACTCCCATTTACCAACACTCTATACGTGACCGATGATACGCATGCCTATATTAGCTTGACCCATTTGTCCCCAAAGCCTCTCCTCCTAAGGCTCTCTAACAAGAAATCCCACTCGATGCGGTTGTATGCTTTCTGCATGTCGATCTTGAGCGCACATTCCGATCTTCCCTTGGGGCCATTCAGATGATCCCTCGTCTTGAGGTAGTGAAACATTTCATGGGCAATGATAATGTTGTCCTGGATTCGCCTCCCTAAAACGAATGCACTTTGGCAAGGGGTGACCAGTTCCGGCATATAGGTTTTTAGCCTATTTGCCAGAACCTTAGAGAAAACTTTGTATACGAAATTACACAATACACAGGCTTATCGGGCGGAAATCAGATGCACAAAGGGGATTTGCAATCTTAGGTATCAAGGTAATGAGGGTTTGGTTAAGAAACGAGGGCATGTTACCTGAGGTGAGAAACGCATTGACAGATGTGACCAAGTCTGGTCCGACCGTGCACCAATTCTTTTGGAAGAAGTTACCCGAGAAACCATCCGGTCCTGGTGCCTTAGAACCCCCCTCCCCCCATCTGAAAACAAGCCCTACGGACCTCCTCCGGGGATGCCAACCCCGTTAGGCCCTCGTTCATCTCATCTGTGATCTGAGTCGTGATACAACTAAGGGTAGATTCGAAACCCTCATTCCCGTGACCATGATGCCTCCATGATTCAAATAAATTCGAGTAGAACCTGTATAGCTCGGATTTGATATGACGTTCCCCCTCTATCCAAACCCGATCGCCAACTCTAGGCTTCACGATTTTATTTCTCCTTCTTCGAGACAATGCCGTTTGGTGAAAAAATGTAGTATTTCGATCCCCATGAGCTAGCCATTTAACACGCGACCTCTGTTTCCAGTATATTTCCTCTCGCTTCCACAACACATGCAATTTAGATTTAAGTGCCCTCTCCTCATCTTGGTCGGCCCCATCGTCATGACGCGCATTGAAGTGCCTAAGTCGGTTCTTCACTTTTTTGATCTCCACCATATTGTTTTTGAACTCTATTTTGCTCTACCTCTCTAGGGCCACCTTGCAATTGGTGAGCTTGCGGTCTAGCTCTGCGCCGACCGAGACCGGTTCCGTCGATAGCCAAACGGCTCGGATCACACTTTGACATTCCTCTTTTTCGAGCCACATATACTCAAATTTGAAATTCTTGGTTCCCCGTCTTTCCACGTGTAGTAAGTGGATGCATATAGGCGCATGGTCCGACCTGATAATTAATTCATGAATGCATTGTGCCGAAGGGAACTTTGAACTCCACTCTTGATTAACAAATGCACGATCTAATCTCTCCCGGATGCGTTCGGCCCCTCTCTTGTTATTCGACCATGTAAACATTTTCCCTTTAAATCCCATGTCCTCAAGGTATAGGTCCTCCATTAAAGCATGAAACCGTCAATTTTCTATTGCTCCTTACGGGCTCCCCCGACTTTCTCCCTATGAAAGGATATGTCGTTGAAATCACCTATGCAAGCCCACGGTTCCCGTCTATTGTTCCCCAGACATCTAAGTGTTTCCCAATTCAGGACTCGTCTCGAGTAGTTCGAATGCCCATACACCCAGGTAGTTCTGAATTCGCCTCCACACTCGGCAATAGTGATCGATGTATCAATGAAGTTCTTGTTTTTGCTATGGATCGTCACGGTTACCTCATCGATCCACCATAAAGCTAATCCCCCACTAGCCCCCACCGGGCTAACATAAGTTGCATGATCCAGTCCTAACTGTCTCTTAATCGTCTCACAGTAGGCCTCGTCTTGTTTTGTTTCCATGATGAAAACAATCTTTGGACGAGCACCCTTCACTAGGTCTTTTAAATGACGAACTGTCAGAGGAGACCCCAACCCCTGACAGTTCCAGCTCAGGATGTTCATCTAGACCCCGTGGCTGTTTGGGGATAGCCACCGGAACCTTTTCTTCTTGTGATACGTACATTGTCGTTTGGATTGTCACTCCTACGCGGTTGGATCAGACCTTTTGATGCGGCTGGACCTATCGAGGAGGATCCCCCCCCCCAATCGACTGATCCCCTTCCTTATGAGTCTGTCTATGTTTTTTAACGGGGTCTCCGATTTTGGTTCGGTCCCCTTTCCTCTTCCCCGAGCTTGACTTGCTTGGGTCGCAAGTGACCCCCCTTCCCCAAGAACCTCATCCGCTGTTTTCGCGTCGCCGTGCCTCAAGCCTGATTTCAGCATCTGCTTGTCAACTGACCCTGTCCCCAGTATCTGAATGTCCACCACAATCTGACCACGGTCCGAACCGCTGTCCCAGTCTTGTGTTTGTACATGCTGCAGTTTCGCCTTACCACCCATCCATTCCCCAGCATGAGTGCAGGTCACCGAAGCGTGACCCTCCATCACCTCCTCGACCAGCTTCGGTTTTATGACTGGTTCGATATTGAGCTCTGGCCATACGGCCAGACTCAAGGACAAATCACATGGGGAGGCATTCATCAGTACCTCCCCCTCCTCGAGGTTCGGTTCATTGTTCAGGTCGAACAATATCGTCTGTGGGCGTGAGTGTGTTGGTGAGGCTGGAAGCTCCTCACTCTACGGGGCTGGGGCTTGAGCCTGGTTCGGGATAGCAGAGCTCGTGCTCCCCGTGGATAAAGAGGGAGACCGAGCCCTCCTACGAGCCTCCCCAAGCTGCTGATCGTGATCGACAACCACAGTGTTCCTCTCCTGGGCCAGATTGCTGGCAGCATGGCTAAGGGCTTGATCTTCAATCCTTTGGGTACCACTCCTCGAACCCGAAGGTTCCACACAGCGCTTACACATCATGAGCTCTCTCCAAGACGGCCTGTAGGGGTCTCTTGCAGGTTGGGGACGGCTTCCCCCACCCGCATTGACCCATCTTGTTACCAACCTCGGTCTGGCCCCCGTGATCCAAGGACCATAAAGAGGTGTTCCATCTGCTTCATTCACGGCCACCTGATCGGTATAGAGGTTGGAATTGTGGCCAATCCGGCCACATCCATAACAAACATCCATGAGCCTCTCATACTTGATCGTGACCCATTTCTCTTGACCTCTCGAATCTACCCACTTGAACCCCGACATTAAGGGTTCCATCGTGTTAATTTCCACAAGGACTCTTAGAAAAGTCCTTTGTTTCATAACCTGCTTATCCTCAAGTCTAATGCACTTCCCTACCGAGCTAGCTATGTAATTGACATTTTCTTCATTAAGCATCTCAAGGCTCAAACCGTGAACCTGAATCTAGACTTGCAATCTACGAAACTCTATCTCGGTAACAGATACGTGAGCCGGGCATAACTTCAAATTAAGGCAATTCCCGTGAACCGACCACGGGGATAAGTCTAAAATCTGATCCCTATCACTAATACTTTCAAAATCAAACATAAGGATGTCTTGATTTACCTCATTGATCTTAACCGGCCTGAACCGACCCCAAGCCTCCTTCAGCACATTTTGGACAACATTTGGCTTAATTGGCTTCGCAGTGAGCAGAGTCCCCAGAACCCGAGCTGCAACTTCTCTACTCGGCTCCGGGAGGGCCGACGACACCATTCTCAACATGGCCAAACCGGTGTTCCTACTGCCGCCGGAATTAGTGCGAGAGGCCATGGCCTCGGTCAAGAACCAGAATTGATCACAATTGTCTCCGCCCCCTGCACACACAGATTAAAGAGGAGATATAGATAAAGAGAAGAGAAAAGGAAGTTACGGTTTTGGAATGGGGTGATGGAAGCCTCCTCAATTGAGCTCCTCCGATGATGATTCAGAAAACGCGACTGTGCAATCGTAGAGAGAGCTGAGGGAGAATGAATGCCCTTGCCAATTGAGGAAAGCCCCTTGATTCCGCGCCAATCGGTTGAAGAAGATCATCTCGGAAACTACCGAAACCTAATCGCCATTAATTCTCCCGTGAGGATAGAGAGAAGCACGTCGTTCACGCGCGCAGCTGTAGTGTGCAATCACAATTCGCAAATCCGTTACAACTAAAACCTACAAACTTGCATTAATGTTACAAATAAGTCCTGAATCGATTCGAGCCACACTAGGGGTCCCTAAGCCGAGGTCTGAACCCAGACCAGGTCACCCAACCCTGGGGATCTGATTTGGGCTCGGACACAGAGCATAAGACCCCCGATTGGGAATCAATTGGAGCCCCAATCGTCTAAACCAAACCCAATCAGGTTCGGTACAAACCGATTAAGGCTCCAATTGAGCCCCAATCAGGGGCCCTACGGTGTGGGTTCAGACCCTGGCTAGGGTGCCTCCGGCGTGGCTCGAATCGAGTCAGGACTTGTTTGTAACATTAGTGTAAGTTTGTAGGATTTAGTTGTAAAATTTAGAAAAATATTCGGTTAATTTTGGAAATATGAAAATATTTAACAAATATTTTTAACAGAAAAGTAACGGAGTTACTAATTACCATCATTTTTAAACATATTGGACCATTCAAAATATTTTTGGTTAAAAAACAATTTTGTGCAAACATGTTAGAACTTTTTCCAGAATTATATAATACAATGTTAGAGCATTTTTTTCCATTTAAAACAATAAACGGTCAAAATAAACAACAAAACTTGAAACTAATAAATTGTTACGAAAAAATATATAAGTAGAAATTTATAATTTACATATCTATCTATCTATCTATATTAATTTGGCTAAATTACATACAATGTTGACAAATAAGCTTTTTGTTGTATTTTCTCACTTCTAATGTTAAATTAACATCTTCTAATTGGTCCATATCAATCATAAATTTCTCATTCCTAGGTGACATGTCATATAAATCACTTTAAAATCCTTCAAAGTCTCTCATTCATTCTCAAGATAAGTTACAAAACTCATATCATTTCTCATTTATTCATAAATTGTGATTTTTCATTAAATATATTTTATGAAGTGAAATTTATATAATAATAAATACATAATATTATATTTTGTGAATATCAAGTATGTACATATTAAATTTTACTTTTACAAATTAAAACATAGATTAATTAAGGATCATTTCATATATCACATAATACTCTTATTAAAATAAGACATAAGTCACATATAAACATCACATACTTCATTACAATAAATCTCAACAATGTCAAAAAATTAAGTATTATATATTTATAAGCTAAATATAATTTACAGTTAACAAATTGATCAAATATAATATATATACTAAAACATTATAGATTGTTACTAATATACTATTGCTAAAAAAACTAATATTTTTATATGTACATTGATAGAAGTAATAAACCATAGAAAATAAGTCAACGCTATTATATGAGAAATAACATATTTTTTACAGTTTTGTGAAAAATATGTTTCATATATTTATAACCCACCCTATGTTCGAATTATTAAAATACTATTTATATAATAAAAATATAATATATTATTATTATTACTAAAATAAAAAAAATAGTAATGACTTTAATAGTCTTTTGTAAACATATGCACTTTTTAATATTAATTTTAATTATTGACTCATACACTTTTAACTAAATTTATGAACAAATGCACTTAATATAATATATAATTTTTAAATTTCATAATATAATTTTTAATAACTTATCTATATACTTAATTATTTCATGTTTTTTTAAGTTTTAATATTTTTATTGTAAACAATTCAAACTTACAACAATGAACTTTTTGAAAAATTATTATAGTGTATATTTACTGGAAAAAAATAACTTTTTAAACTTTATAACAGTAAACTTATTATTTTATTTTTTAAAATTATTTTACACTATATTCGTTTAAAAATAATTTAAATATGTGTACCATAAAAAATAACTTATAAATATAAAAAATAAAACATACTAATAATTACGCAAAACCATTAGGATATTTAGTATAGTATAAACTCATGTAATTGTATTTGATTCTTTCTTTTTTCCAAAAATTAAATAAAATGTAAAACAAAACATTTTTATATTCCCAAATAACAAAATTGCGCGCGACGAAACGCTTAGGCTTAGGCCTGGTAGTTAGGTGAGAACGTCCCTCCGGCTTTCCCTTCCTTGCGTCATCTCATTTGGACTATCTCTCTCTGACTGTCTGGTACGCTCAATTCGAAGAACGTCGACAAAGAACGAAAGGTCATTCATTAGTCGGCTTCCATCTTCTCTCTCTCCCTCCAATCTCGTGCTGCCATTCTGTCCTTCGTTGGAGGCGGGTGGAGGGTTGCCGCTTCTCTCCTCCTCTGTACTGCGACTCTTCTCACTTCAATCTCTGATTTCAATCAACTAAAGGGTCGATTTGAAGTTGGCTGCAGCGATGGGTAGAGTAGGGGTGGCGTCTGTGGCGATGGTGTCGCCAATGGAGGTGGGAACCCTAGTGGCTAGCTGGTGGGACAATATCAATAAGTCAACTCAGTGGCAGGATGGCATCTACTACGCTCTCTGTGCCGCTTATGCCCTCGTCTCCACCGTTGCCTTGGTACTGAACTAGAGTTCTATTGGTCATCTAAACTTTTTTGCTAAGTAGTGCTCCACTTTGAGATTCCAGGCATACCATGGAGTTTAACACTTCCTCGACTTGTCATCCTAGTTAGTGAGCATGATTTTTCTGTATTACTGATGAGCAAAGATTTGGTTTTGATGGATGTGAAATTGCAATGAAGCTATCTGTCTTTCCTCTTTTGATGGTAAAAAAGAAAAGAAAAAGAAAAAAGAATTGTCTTTCCATCTTTTCTATTATCTGGCAACAGCATAATGGTGGCACTGTATCTGTATCTGTATGATTATGTTTTTGTTATTGAAGTCATTTCATACCCCATTGTTAACTTCGTTATTTTCTTTCGTTGATGTATCACTTTCGATTTATCATCATCATCATTTGTTTTAATAATTCCTTGAATTGACATTCATGGATTCTCACATTTGTAGCTTTACTCGGGTATATCAATGCCAAACAATACAATGTTAGCTGGAGGAATACAATATTGCTAATTACAGTACTAGCCATTATTCGACAATGTTGGGATCAATTGAATAACAACCTTAGTTATTGTCTTTGAAGGATGTTCTTTTCATCGAGCTGATGATTATTATGAGGTAGAAGAACTCATATTTTTCCTTTCCATACAGATCCAATTAATAAGGATAGAATTGAGAGTGCCTGAATATGGATGGACAACACAAAAGGTTTTCCATCTAATGAACTTCATCGTCAATGGAGGTAAAGTTTTTATTTCAGGTTTAGAGATTAAACTATTCTTGCTTGTGTCCATATTGAATGATACCTCATTTCGGATGATTGATACTCATACGGTCTTCTTTCTTTGTAACGTTGCTGCAGTACGAGCTGTTGTGTTTGGATTTCACAAGGAAGTATTTTATTTACATCCACAGGTTAGAATTTTACCTTGCATATGTTTCTGGATGAGTCCAGCTAGTTTTGCCATTTTCATGAACTCATATGCAGTACCTTTTAAACTAAAAAAGCACATACCCTCTAGATGTATGTCTAATTTGTGAAATTGTATCTATGTACCAGGTGCTCACTTGGGTTTTGCTGGATCTTCCAGGGCTTCTATTTTTCTCTACTTACACGCTTTTGGTCCTATTCTGGGCTGAAATATATCATCAGGTACTTTTTCCTCTATGCATCAGTTGCTTGATAGAAATCAGAATATTCCAACTCTCTCTCACCCAATTCCTCTTCTAATAAGCAGGCCAGAAGTTTACCAACGGATAAACTGCGTCTTTTCTATGTTTCTGTAAATGGAGTCATGTATATAATACAGGTAAGTCCCATGTCTTGCTTACTTGTGTAGGAATACAAGATACAGAGACTAAACAAACAATATATGTTGATTTGTGCATCGCTATGCTTATGTTTTTCAGTCTGCGTGTAGAATGTGTGATCTGCATCATTTTGTTTGAAAAATCAAGCTAGCTTCGTCTTATTATAGAAGTTGTTCTTTTTACTGAATAATGTTTTTTTTTTTTCAGTTGGGCATATGGATTTACCTATGGTTTGATGACAATAGCGTAGTGCAGTTTATCGGGAAAATATTCATTGCAGGCAAGTTGAATGGATCTTTGATTTTATAAACTCCTGTTCTTCTTAGACTCTACCATCGTTGATTTCTTACCTACAATACTTGGACTTCCACAGTGGTGTCAATCATAGCTGCACTGGGGTTCTTGCTGTATGGAGGAAGGTGAGGATTCAGAACCATGTTGGATAAAACTTCACATTCGTATACTTTCTTTACTCTATGCCTTAAAATGCTTGCAGATTATTCGTCATGTTGAGACGTTTCCCTATTGAATCGAAAGGAAGAAGGAAAAAACTTCACGAGGTAGATTTTGTGCCTTTGGTAATTAAATCTTCCTTTGGCCAAAAGAAATTGATTAGTTTTTCATGGATTTTCTTTGTAGGTCGGATCTGTCACAGCCGTGTGTTTTACTTGCTTTATTATCAGGTCTTTCGTGGTAAGTTCATACGAATCTTTGTTTCCAGTATGCAGCCTATATCATTACAGAACTAAAAAATTTAGTCCTCTTTTCAGGTTCTTTTCTCGGCTTTCGATTCAGCTGCATCACTGGTTGTTTTGGACCACCCAGTTCTGAATTGTATTTACTATGTGGTATATTTTCAGACTCAATCTAATCTATATCCGTATTTGAAATTTCTGTGTAGTATAATCTCTGAATTAATATCTTATTTCATGATGATAGCTTGTTGAGATCATACCATCCGCTCTAGTCCTCTACATCCTCCGAAAACTGCCTCCTAAGCGGGTGTCGGGCCAATACCATCCAATCCAATAACTGCTGCTGTAGATTTTGTAGATCATTCGTTTTCACACTTCCGAAGAAACCAGGATGCATCTTCTCAAACGTCTCGGTCCATTGGCATTTTTTTTTCATTTGTTTATACATATATAAATGCTACCAATTTGCAGCAGGAGGGATAGATAGAGATTAGAGTGTCTTTTTGATTGATCCTTTCACTTGGCAATTGTTTCGGGTATAATGTCAGTGGTTTTGATACCTCATGTTCAAACACTTCTGGGTAAGTTTCTGTCAGTTTAGGGTTGGAGTTGTGTCGTGTTTGGACAGATTTATGAGGAATGAACAAAATTCATGGAAATGAGATGTAGATTTGTTTAGGAGAAGCTTTCCTCAGTTTTTATTGTTTGTACTTTCATGGTTCCAAAGCAGATATCTTATGGATCATCAATAATACGGCAAAAAAAAAAAATTGTTTTTTATGAATGGAACATGATCCTCAGAAACAAGTAATTGCATACTTGAATTTTTCCTGGAAATTGTGTCAAGAAACTAACCGGCAATGAAGATCCCCACTCCCCAAAAGCAACAGATTGAAGACTCTGTTCATATCTTGTCAGATCACCATTCACAATTGCAGAGCTCTATCAGACTGATTTAAACGATTTTTTTTCTCTTTTGAAATGTACCTTATTTAAAAACTAAAGTAATTAGTTTTCAAAACTATACTTAATTTTGATTAACAGTTACGAATAACTCATAATTATGATGGTTTGTTACGAATATGAGTTATTACTCTTATCCGTTAAGTTCCATCCATAATAGTTAATCAAGGATAGAGTAAAAAACGATACCCGCACCTCCCAATCACGGTTAGGGAAAAATTAAACCAGCAGAATTCAATAGAATAACTTCTTTCACCGAGCCTTCCCGTGCCAGCCAATATGATTGTCGAGTTTAAGTGTTGAAACAGGTAACTCTAACATTCATTTCAGGTATTTTCAGCTCAATTACTTCATTAAACCAGAATAAGGTACACTTATACAACTTCTATCTACTAGTCTAGAAGCTATATTCATCATTACACTATAAAACAGATTTGCCAATATTGCTGTTTACTTTAGACAATATTCCTGTTTTCATGGCTTTCCTGGTTTTCTGGCTTTTGACTTATACTTTTGTTGTCTTATTCCAACACTCCCCCTCAAGTTGAGTGGTCGGATCTCCGATACTCAACTTGTCGAGAACTTCTTTGAACACCTTCGAGTTCACTGCTTTGGTGAGTATATCAGCTAACTGATGCTCAGAGCGAACAAACGGCAGTTTAATATTTCCAGCCTCAATATTTTCCTTTATGAAGTGTTTGTCCACTTCAATATGCTTGGTCCGGTCATGTTGCACTGGATTTTCTGAAATGCTGATTGCCGCCTTGTTATCACATAGTAACTCACATGATTTGGTTGGTGGGAAACCAATTTCTGTCATTAATTTCCTTAGCCATAGGATTTCTGTTAATCCTCTAGCTATCCCACGAAATTTCGCTTTTGCCTTGATAGAGCCACCACCTTCTGTTTCTTACTTCTCCAGGTTACCAGATTATCACCAATAAAGGTGAAATATCCAGAGGTTGACTTTCGATCAACTGGGTTCCCCGCCCAGTCAGCATCTGTGTAACCTTGTATTTCCAGATGGATATTTCTTTTGAACAAAACTCCATTCCCTGACGTGCCCTTCAAGTACCTCATTATCCTTGTGACTGCTTCCATATGCTCCGCTTGGGGCTGATGCATAAATTGGCTTACTACTCCGACGCATAAGCTATGTCTGGTCGAGTATGTGACAAATATATAAGCTTGCCCACCAGTCTTTGATATCGCTCCTTATCTGCCATTTTTGCTCCTTCTGATAGTTGTAAGCCATGATTTACTACCATTGGAGTTTCAGCAGGTTTGCATTCCAACATCCCTGTCTCTGTCAGAAAATCCAGAATATACTTCCTTTGGGATATAAAAATCCCTTTTTTCGATCTTAGCACCTCAATTCCAAGGAAGTATTTCAAATTTCCGAGATCTTTCATCTCAAATTCTTCAAACAAATTCCTCTTGAGCCTATCCATTTCTTCTTTGTCATTCCCTGTGATAATCATGTCATCGACGTAAATAATCAAACAGGTTATTAATTCCCCACTTCTTTTCAAGAACAAAGTATGGTCTGAGTTACTTTGCTTATACCCATATTTTTCCATGGCTATAGTAAACCTCCCAAACCATGCCCGAGGAGACTGTCTCAGACCATAGAGTGCCTTTTTTAATCGGCACACCTTTTCCATTTGACTCTCATTCTTGTATCCTGGAGGAACTTCCATAAACACTTCTTATTCGAGATCTCCATGAAGGAATGCATTATTTACATCGAACTGGTGGAGCGGCCAATCTTTATTTGCTGCTATAGACAACAATACTCTGATTGTGTTTATCTTGGCTACCGGCGAGAATGTTTCGGAATAATCAATCCCGTATGTCTGAGTGTATCCTTTTGCCACCAATCTCGCCTTATATCTATCAATGGACCCATCTTGTTTATATTTTATAGTATAAACCCACCTGCATCCTACTGGCTTCTTTCCAGCTGGCAATCTGCACATTTCCCACGTCTTATTTTTCTCCAGTGCCTCCATTTCAATATTCATAGCTCGTTTCCAATTCTTGGATCGTTGAGCTTCTTCGGTTGTTCGCGGGATTTCTTCCGTGAGAATAGACATTGTGAATGCCTTTGCTTCCTCACTTATCCTCCTCCTTACTGTGTTTGCCACTGGATATCTTGATCTGTTTGGCTCCCTTTATGGTGTATACCTCTTTGGTGGCCTTCCTCGATTCTCTCTTGGAGGTAACTTATATCCTTCAACCATTATCTCCTCTTGTTCACCTGGTTCTTCACTCAAAATATTGATGTTTTGAGTTTCAGATGAACTTACCGGGCTTACCTCGGATACCTCAACTGGTGATGAAATACCGGTTGTGACCCTTAGTTCACTGCTTGATACCGGCGTATCAGAGGTTAGCTCAAGGGTTGGACTATCTTGCTCTTTTGGTTCTTCATAGGAGAGACTAGGTCTGTCATAGGAGATATTTGAATTACATACCCATTCCAGTGGATCATCTGTAAGACTCCCCCCCTGACCACTGGACTGGTGATAAAAATACTATGTTTCAAGGAAATCACAGTTCATGGTGGTGAACATGCGACGAGTTTTAGGATCATAACACTGATACCCATTTTGATTAACTCCATATCCGACAAACACACATTTAACTGCACACGGATCAAATTTGGTCCGGTCAATCTTAGGTATGTGGACGAACACAGAGCAACCAAAGACTCGAGGATTTAAACTTAGAGCTGGGGGTACTTTGGTCAATTCAGAAAGAGTCTGAATCGGTGTTTTGAAATTGAGAATTTTTGTAGGAAGACGATTGAGGAGATATGTTGCCGTGGCAACGGCTTCAGGCCAGAATGATTTCGGAACTTTTGACTCAATAAGTAGGGCTCGCGTTATTTCAAGGAGAATTCGATTTTTTCTTTCTGCCACACCATTTTGTTCCGGAGTGTGTGGACAAGAAGTTTGATGAATGATTCCCTTGTTAGAAAAGAAATCTTTCATAAGATGATTTACAAATTCCCCCCCATTATCCGACCGAAGGACTTTGATATTTTTCTGAAACTGATTTCGGATCATTTGGAAGAAGTGATTGAATTTGTCAAACACTTCTGATTTTTGTTTTAAAAAATATACCCATGTTATACGAGTGCAGTCATCGACAAATAATACGAAATATCTAAAACCTTGACCCCCAGAAATTGGTGCTGGACCCCACACATCAGAATGCACTAATGAAAACATGGAATTCATACGAGTACTATTAGGCTTTAACGCATGTCTATGACTTTTTGCAAGAATACAAGTCTCACAAGAAAGATTAGTATTCTTAAAAAACAACTTAGGGAATAAAAGTTTTAGATAACCCGAGGATGGATGACCCAATCTCCTGTGCCATAACCAAGCCTCTCTTTCAGAAGTCCCATGAGCAAGTAGTGCCGAACCTGGTTGAGATACTTCATCCACGTAGTACAAACCAGTGCGTTCAATGCCACGCCCAATAATCACCCCGGTGTGGATATCCTGCAGTATGCAAAAATTTGGATTCATCACCATAGTACAATTCAGTTCCTTAGTGACATGAGATACCGATAGCAATTTATTTGAGAGTCGGGACCAAGAGACAATTTGATATTCTCAAGGTTGGGGAAATTTCTACTGTTCCCATTCCTGTCACTTGGGCCTTTGCCTCATCTGCAGTGTGAATGTATTCAATCCGGGATTTCACAATATTCTTAATATCACGGGAATCATACGTCATAGTATCGGTTGCCCCATAGTCAAAAATCCAGTGGTGATTCTTAAGTGTATCTTTCTGGACTGAATATGCATGTTTTAAAAAATCATGGACTGAACCGAAATTAATTTGGGCGGTTTTCTGATTTTTTTAAACATTAGGTGCCAATTTGCTAGGGTTAAAAGGGAAGGGACTTGGATGTAAAATCCAAATCCCTTTACCTTCAATCTGGCAGCCACTCCCGTCCATTTCATTTGGGGCTCCTCCTCCTCTCGGTTTAGAACCGAAGCTCCCTCCTTGGTGGCTAGGGTTTCCACCGTGGCCCTCTTGGCGGCTGGTGCCCGCGGTTCCGGCGAAGGCTTCGGCTCCTTCATAGATCGATGGCTTCGGTGGAGCATGGCGAGGCGTGGCAGCCGACTCTTCGTGGTTGTTGGTGGCCACCGAGTTGCCCACCACGGCGGCGGCGCGGCTCCGTTTCTCCTCCCACCACTCGGGATAACCGATAAGCTTGAAACATCCGTCCTTCGTATGTCGACTCATCCCACAGTGAGTACATTTCAGTTTACTTCGGTCGATTCGGGGTGAAGATCCGCCGGGTTTCCCGGTCGTGTCCGACCGATTAGTCGTATTTCGGCCTCCTTTTGCTGAATTAGCTGCGGTATATTGATTAGATGGATTAGATCCGTTGATTAGGTTGCTGTCGGTCCAATTGCCCCTAGATAATAGTCCCTCGCCGAGTCCCGAACCTGTCCCCGATGATGTTCCGTTGGAGGTTGCCGCTCCCATGATGTGGAGCTGGGTGGCCTCCTTCCGGACTGAAGCATATGCTTCTTCGACTGAGGGGAGTCGGTCCGATCGTAACATCTCACGTTTGATTCCATCAAATTTGGGATCAATTCCCCCTAAGAATTGATACAGCTTGGTCTCGTTCCAAATTCGGTTGTAGGAGGTTATATCTTGACTGCATATCATCGGGTTTGGCCTCCTGGCTTCGATCTCTCCCCATAGGGATTGTATCGAAAGCCAGAACTCTTCGAGTGTAAGTAGTCCCTGCATCATTTTCGAAGCCCGATTATGAAGATCGAAAATTTGCAGTGAATCCTTACCACTCCCATAAGTCGTTTGCAGTGCCTTCCACAAATCACGGGAAGTAGGGTAGTGAGCCACATTATTTGCTAATTGTGGCCCTATGTTCTGAATCATCCATGAGAACACGATGAGGTCGTCTTGTTTCCACATCTCATAACCTGGGTCGGATCTGCTTGGGGGTTCCGGATCCCAGGTTATGTGCTGCAATCGGCCCCTTCCCCCAATTGCGATTTGCATCAATCTGGCCCATAGATGGTAGTTCTGGCCGATGAGCTTTGTGCTCACTGTGACGGTTTCTGGTAGGCTTTTTTCGGTTTTGTGGCTGGGGTTAAGACCATTTTTCAGTATTCTGGCTATTTTGAGGGTTAGGTCATCGTCAGTTAGACCTGAACCCATTTGGGTTTGAGAAATTGAGGTTTGGGAATGTTGGCTTTCATTGTCGTACATGGCTGGTCGGATTGGATACTATTCTGGTATATGATGAGCCAGAAAAACACCCAATCCTTCAAGGATTGTGAACCTGCTCTGATACCATGTTGAAACAGGTAACTCTAACATTCATTTCAGGTATTTTCAGCTCAATTACTTCATTAAACCAGAATAAGGTACACTTATACAACTTCTATCTACTAGTCTAGAAGCTATATTCATCATTACACTATAAAACAGATTTGCCAATATTGCTGTTTACTTTAGACAATATTCCTGTTTTCCTGGCTTTCCTGGTTTTCTGGCTTTTGACTTATACTTTTGTTGTCTTATTCCAACATTAAGGTCTTTTTTTTTTGTATGTGTGTGTGTAAATTGATTTAATTGCTATTAAGGATAATTATTTGAATTGTTATATGTTTGATTTGAATTAAGATGCATCATTTGATTAATTATTAAATCTTTTTACATATATATATTTTAAGGCTAATTGTTAAATTGATCACAATTAGGTAATATTAGTATTTAAAATGCTTAGTATGTTGAAATTGACCAATATTTGTGTGTTTTACTTGAATTAAAATGTATTATTTGATTAATTGTGAAACCCTAATTTTTTTATTTTGGGACTAATTGTTAAACTGATTGTAATTTTTCATGATCATAAAAAACTATTTGTGTTTTTTATCATCTGATTTTTTCGAGGACGAATTATACTACTATCAATTTGTACTTCTCATTGTTGTTTGTGATCAATTTGACATTGTCGAAGAATTACAGTAGTGAACATTACTTCATGAGAGTATGATTGATACAGTGAAAATGAAATTTGACAATATTGGTCCAACTTTAGTGTAATTCTCACAATTGTTCTTACGTTGGATCATCGTTACAAATTTCAATTAATTGAATTTGCGTTCGAAAAGTTGTATGGTGAAAATACTGAGCATGTGAATTTTTTAATGATTGACTTTAAGTTGCATGAGGCATATGCTGATTATGCGGGAAAACATTTGGATATTTTAAGTTAGATAAGTGAGTAATTGACATTCTATACTTTCTTCTATGGCATGCAACATTTTGAGTGTCTTATTACAATCATAGTTCCAAAAAGTGTGTTTAGTATTAGAGGTTGTGTCCGTTTGAAGAAATTATGTCCGGTAGAGAATGGATTTACTATGATAAAAGTGTGTTGCCTTATTTAACCTCTATTTTTTTCCCAGATTTTATTTTATTTCATTTTAGTTATCTATTAGTTGACTTATTTAATTTTTCTTTGTAAAGTGAAGAATGAATAAACTATTGAGCAAGTGGATAATGTTTTAATTAGGAAGCACGAGGCAGGAGTAGAAGAGTCAGAACAGAAGACTTGTTTCATAAACTAAGTCATTTTGTACTATTAATTTCAGTTTGAATGCATTGTGATATGTATGTTGTTTTATTTTTTATTTGTTCTCTTGAAATGTAGGTTTTTATTCATTATATTGTGTGAAATTCTTGTAACTTCAAATTTGGAAGTGTTGTTTTACAATGTTATCATACTATAAAATATATATAAAATGTCATTGGTTTAATCATGTATATAATGCAGTGTCCTATCATCCGAAAAGAAAGAGGAGTGATTACAAGTGCAATGACTTGAGATAAGACATTAGTCAAATGAACTCAAGGTTAGTAAATTATATTTTCGTAGTATAATAATTATGACTTTGTTCCGATGAATAATTGGTAAGTGACATGTTTAACATTGCAATGTTTAAAATAAATTTGAATTAGTCTATGTGTCACACGTGTCTACGGGCAGTGTGAATGTACGAGTTGACCCGTGCAATTTGTATTGTAATATCTTTGTAGCGCGAGTCTGTGAATTATGATAGGTTGCCCGTTGACCCGCAGATCGTGTTTAGATCACATAAATTGATTCGTGGAAACTAATGGGTTATATATTTGTTAAGCGATTCTTAACACAACCAGTAAATGACACGACCACAAATGATGACTTGCTCACAAGAATTGTTGTCAGCATTGAAACCCTATGTTTCTATTTAGGTGAGGCGATTGAATGATGGGTTTTTAATGAAAAGGGATCGGTCATCAAATAGATCAATCAAATTCTACCCTGATCCAAAAATGATTTGGGAATCATGAAAATAAGAGTCACGAATCAATTTATGGTTAATCTGTATGACCCGTGCAAATGATGGGTTGGGTTTGGGTCAAGAATATGGACCTGAATCCGACATGTCAAAAATAAGGTTTTCTAATATGTTATTATTTTTTAGGATACTGTATAGGTTAAGAATGATCTAATTACTTAAGTTAAATATGCTATATCGTGAAAAAAAATAGTATTTGTTTAAAGGTCCACTGAGCTAGATAACTTTCAATTGTTAGATATTACGTAATAGTGTTAGTGATATTTTGTTAATTATATAAAATATAAAGTTCATTTTCGATTTCTTATTGAGTAATTAATTATAGAAAAAACTACCAAACTCGTACCTGAACTTGTGGGTGATTAGCAAGTAGGTACCTTAATTTTTTTGTAGCAACTAAGTAGTCAAACTTATTAAAATAAGCAAATAAGTACCTACTGTTAATTTCAGTTAAGAATAAACGGAAAGTATCACGTGATGAGCAAACAGATACTTGAACTTACACGAATTAGCAAGTAGTTTGAGTGCATTATAAAAATAAAAACACTGTAGTTATCGAAAACTCGTTATAATTTATAATGCATTATAGTTTAATTTGTATTTTTCAACATACATATATCAATATTTCTTTAAAAACATATATGCAAGTATCTTATTTTTTCCTTACTATCAACATAATATATGTCATATATACGATCTTATATATATAATTAAAATTGTCGCTTTTATTTTTATTTTTATACCTAACTTTGTCACGCACTCGCGTGCCAAAAAATACAAGAACAAATGATATAATAACATATGTACATTGTAAATTTTTTCATGCCAAAAATTATATAATAATACAAGAACGAATAATTGTAAAAAAATTAATCAATATAAATTAAGTGGGATATCAGTGTAAAATAAAAAATAACAAAGAAGTTAGTGATTAATTATTTTTTTAATGAGTGCTTTTTTTTCGCTTTCTTGCTTAGGATCTCAAATTTTTATAATTTTGAAAACTTTATATTATTAGCTTACTTGATTTAAATTATGTTTACTTCTATCATGCACGTGTTTGGTATATAAACCTACTTTTTCTAAATAAAAAAAATTATTCGACTGAACCGGTTCAGGTATCTACTTGCTAATTCGTGTAAGTTCAGGTACCTATTTGCTTCTCACGTGCTCCTCACGTGATATTTTTCCGTTTATTCTTAACGGAAATTAACGGTAAGTACTTATTTTAATAAGTTCGGCTACTTAGTTGCTACAAAAAATAAATTTGGGTACCTACTTGCGAATCAGTGTCAAGTTCGGATACCAGTTTGGTAGTTTTCCATTAATTATAAGATATAGCAAATTTTAATATTTATTTAAATTTAATATTCTTTTTTTTTAATAAATATATTGTAAGTCATACATGTTGACTCGCCAACCCACCAATCGAATTTTAATGTATGAATGACTCGTAAGGATTTCATTAATAAAAGGGTTAAATTCCAAATACCTGTTGATAATTGAATATTGGATTGTATTGCAAAGTACTTTAGATTAGCTTACATGTATTCTATTTATACATTTGAAACTAACAACTATTCCTAACAGCTATAATACTGTTCATAACAGCTATATTACTATTCATAACAGTCATATTGCTAACACTCCCCCTCAAGTTAAGCAGTGGGATCTCCGATGTTTAACTTGTTGAGTACAGTGTTTAAAATTCTTCCGTTGACTGCCTTGGTTAATACATCTGCTAATTGGTCTTCGGATCGTACAAATGGTAATTCCACAATTCCTGCTTCTAGCTTTTCCTTGATAAAATGTCTATCGACTTCTACGTGCTTGGTGCGATCATGTTGTACAAGATTGTGTGCAATACTGATTGCGGCTTGATTATCGCACATACTTTTGCTAGACTGTGATGGAGGAAATCCAATCTCAGTTAGCAATTTTTGTAACCATAGGATTTCTGTCAATCCTCGGGCCACTCCTCGAAATTCTGCTTCTGCACTTGATAGTGCCACCACTTTCTGTTTTTTGCTTTTCCATGTAACCAGGTTTCCTCCGATAAAGGTGAAATATCCTGATGTAGATCTTCGGTCTGTTGGATTTCCTGCCCAATCCGCATCGGTGTATCCTTGTATCTTCAAGTGTCCGTTTGGCTTGAAGAGTATCCCGTGACCTGATGTCCCCTTCAAGTACTTTATAATTCTCCATACAGCATCCATATGCTCTTTTTGAGGTTGATGCATGAACTGAGTTACCACTCCTACAGCATATGCGATATCCGGACGCGTGTGTGAGAGATATATCAATTTTCCCACCATTCGTTGATATTTATCTTTCTCTGCCAGTTGTGCTCCTTCTATTATCCGAAGTCGATGATTTGTTACCATTGGTGTATCCGCCGGTTTGCAATCGATCATTCCTGTTTCTGCTAATAGATCTAAAATATATTTTCTTTGAAATATAAAAATACCTTGTTTAGATCTTAGTACTTCTATTCCCAAGAAATACTCGAGTCTTCCCAAGTCTTTCATCTCGAATTCAGTGAATATGTTTTTCCTTAGTATTGGCACCTCTTCTTTATCATTTCCTGTAATGATCATATCATCAACATATATAATTAAGCATGTTATTAAATTACCTTTTTGTTTGATGAAGAGAGTGTGGTCTGAATTGCTCTGTCTGTATCCATATCACTTCATTGCTAAGGTGAACCTGCCAAACCATGCTCGAGGTGATTGTTTAAGTCCATAAAGCGTCTTCTTCAGTCGACATACTTCTCTTGATTGAAACCCATCTGTGAATCCAGGTGGTGCTTCCATGTACACTTCTTCTTCTAACTCTCCATGTAGGAAAGCATTCTTTACATCAAACTGGTGGAGTGGCCAGTCTTCATTCACAGCTATTGATAACAAAACTCTGATTGTGTTAATTTTGGCTACTGGAGAGAATGTCTCGGAGTAGTCAATTCCATATGTTTGAGTATATCCCTTTTCTACCAGCCGAGCTTTGTATCTTTCTATGGTTCCGTCTGGTTTATATTTGATCGTAAATACCCATCGACATCCAACTGTTTTTTTTCCCGTCGGTGGGATACATTTCTCCCATGTGTGACTCTTTTTTAATGCTTCCATTTCTATCTTCATTGCTTCTGTCCAATTCTTTGATTCCAAGGCTTGTTGAACTGAGTTGGGAATTTGTTCTGAGTATAACGTTGTACCAAACGCCCTGGCTTCTTGGGACACACTCCCCCTGACCATGTTTCCTATTGGATACTTAGATCCTTGAGCTTCCTTTTCAGGGGAGTACCGTTTGGGTGGAACTCCCCTATTAGTTCTTGGTGGTAGTATATATCTCGTTGTTTCCTCGTGTATTGGTTCAACCTGTTCTACTGCTATCTCATGGTCACTATGGTTAGAAGAAACATATGGATTTTCAGAATTTTCAGCACTACTTACCTCAGACACCAAGTTGGGTATGATTTTTTCAGTGACACTTGGCTCTGCCATGGATTGTATGGAAGTCTCAGGAAGTGACTCATCTTCATACTGGTTTTCAGGGTTATGATTATTTGGGATAATTGGGATAATTTCTTCTGAGGATGGAAGCCAACTTAGTGTGTCTATATATTCTCTCTCCTCTTGACCACTAGGTTGGGTTTGGTAGTAGTATTCGGTCTCAAGAAAATCACAGTTCATGGTGGTGAACATGTGATGACTTTTTGGGTTATAACATCGATAGCCCTTTTGATTAACACCATAACCCACAAATACACATTTTTCAGCACAAGGGTCGAATTTACTACGGTCGACTTTGGGAATATGAACAAAGACCGAACACCCAAAGATCCTTGGGTGAAGAGTAAGGGCAGGGGGTATTTTAGTAAATTCTGATAGAACTTGAATAGGTGTTTTTAAGTTGAGGATTTTTGTGGGAAGACGGTTTAGGAGATAAGTGGTTGTGGCAAGTGCCTCAGGCCAAAAAGACTTAGGAACTCGAGATTCAATTAGAAAAGCTCGAGTCATTTCTAGGAGGATTCGATTTTTTCTTTCAGCTACTCCATTTTGTTCTGGTGTATGGGGGCAAGTAGTTTGATGAACTAATCCTTTAGTGTGAAAAAATTGTTTCATGTTTGTGTTAATGAACTCTCCCCCATTGCCAGAGCGCAAAATTTGAATATTTTTTTGAAATTGAGTTTGAATCATAGCATAAAAATGAGTAAATTTTTCAAAGACCTCAGATTTTTGTTTTAGAAAGTATATCAATGTCATGCGAGTACAGTCATCTATAAATGTAAGAAAAAACTTATAACCTTGTCCTCCTATAACTGAAGCTGGACCCCACACATCTGAATGAATGAGTGAAAAAGGTGAGGTTACTCTTGTGTTATTAGGTTTGAAAGTTTGTCTATGACTTTTAGCTAACACACAAGTTTCACAGTTTAAATTATTTGACGAAGCTAACTTAGGAAATAAAATGTTTAAATACCCCGTGGATGAATGTCCCAACCTTCGATGCCATAGCCATGCCTCTCGGTTTGCAGACCCGTGAGCTACCATTGTAGTACCTTGTTGAGTCACTTCATCCACGTAATACAATCCATGACGCTCAGTGCCACGTCCAATAATCTTCCCCGTCCTGATGTCTTGTAGGACACAAAAAGTAGGATGCATAATCATAGTACAGTTTAGTTCCTTTGTTACATGACTAACTGATAATAATTTATGTGTTAATGATGGAACATACAAACAATTAGACATAGTTAATGTTGGTGAAATTTCAATAGTTCCTCCTCCTTCTACATGGACTATTTCTCCATTAGCTGCTTGAACATATTTTTTTATTGGTTTAGACAGTGACCTAATATCAGATTTTTCAAAGGTCATTGAATCAGTGGCCCCACAATCAAATATCCACGATTTTTCTAGTTTATTAGAGTTTTTTTACCATATTTACTGTCCCTAACCATTCTGGGATTATCTCGTTATTTTCTAAATTTTTCTTGAGTCTATTTGCGAATATCTCGTTTTTATGGGTCTTATTCGGGTAATTAAAATTCGGATTAGGTTTATTTTGTAACAATATTGCTTCTTTGGGGGAAATATTGCTAGGGTTAAAAATAGAAGGGTTTGGAAATAAATTTCCAAACCCTTTACCTCCGTAACACTTTCCTCCCGCAGCCTTCTTTGACAAATCTTCATTTTGGTATGAAGACTCCTTCATCAGTGGAATTGGAGTCTCCTTCGTTCTATCCCTCGATCCGCCATAGCAGCTCCTTCGATCGTCGTAGCAGCTCCTTCGATCGTCGTAGCAGCTCCTTCGATCGTCGTAGCAGCTCCTTCGATCGTCGTAGCAGCTCCTTCGCCAGGCTTCCATCGAAGGCAATCTCCCGCAGCTCTCTCGATCCATCCAAGGAGATGAGGTGGCGGTGAAGTTTCCCACGGCAGTCCAGTCGAAGATTGCTCCGCTGGTTCCGTCGATTTCGTGGTTGTTTCGGGCTGAGGATGCTCTTCCTCGCCCATCAGGTATTCCTCGTCCCGAGTTCGGTTCTGCAGCCTCTTCCACAGCTGTGGTGCCTACGACTCTGGTGCCTTGGTCGATCTTGTGTTTGGTGCCTACGACTGTCGTCGATGGTGGCCTCCCGTCGTTAGTGACGGTGAAGTTACCCACGTCGATGGTGGCCTCCCGTTGTCGATGGTGGCCTCCCGTGGTTCAATCTGTGGTTTGGTATGTAGTTCGGTCCCTGTCTGGCCGAGATGATGACCCGTATGGTTCTGACCGGTGCGTTCCCTTTGCTAACGCTTCAGACTCGCCTAGCTGGGTGAGGCTCGGTGCTGTCCCTGCAACCTTGTTGTCTATTGAGATGTCGGATAGATTTTGCTTGGAGGTTTGATTCTGAAAATTGAAATTGAAATTTTGATTGATCGAGCTACCGTCGTTTGACATGGCAGCTGATCTTGATTCGGGAATTGATTGGTAAGCTGACGGTAATTGATGAGCTATGACAGATTTGGTCTTTAGAACCATTGAACCTGCTCTGATACCATGTTGATAATTGAATATTGGATTGTATTGCAAAGTACTTTAGATTAGCTTACATGTATTCTATTTATACATTTGAAACTAACAACTATTCCTAACAGCTATAATACTGTTCATAACAGCTATATTACTATTCATAACAGTCATATTGCTAACAATACCTACCCGAACTTTGGTTATTTTACAAATAACTAGCTCAACTTTGAATTTTCAAAAACGATTACCTAAACTTTGAATACATGTGCAAATAACTATCTCTGTCAAAATTATCGTGAAATATGGACGGAATCTGTGTGGCTCTCGTGTTCAATTTTATTTTTCTTTAAAAAATTGTAATTATTAGTATGATAAAGTAGTATAATAATGGGAAAATATCTTATTAAAAAAAATACATACGGCCATAAGTCATATATATACCTTATATAGATGATCCCTCACTAGGAAGACCTCAACAATGGAATCTACACAGCTTCGTAAACGCGTTATGCTATCTTCAAGCATACATCAAGGGACGGACAAATATGACCTTCTAATGCTATTATATTTATATATATATACAAGATGTCATCACCACCAATGATCACCACTTTCAAGTAAACCTTTTTTAAAAATAATATAACGTCTCTTTTATTTTAATTTATAACTTAAGTTGTATACAAAAGGTTAACTACGTGTCGTATTTGTTAGCTAAACTTTAAAAAAATGAATAATTTGCTAATTGAACTTTTATTTATCACATTGTTAGACTGTTTTATAAAACGTTACAATTTGTTAACTCTGTCAAATTTGTTGTTAAACGTTGCAAAGAAATGCACATCTAAGCTACCAAATTATAAATTTTCTCAAGTTTTGGCTAGTAAAGTGCACATTTTTGCAAATTTCAATTAACAATTTGCATAAAAATATAGTAGTTTCTCTCACAAATTAGTAGTAAATTAGATGGACTTAACGAATTGTAATTTTATGTAAAGTTTGCTAAGAATTTATTTTAACAAAATTAACTAAAAATTATTAGACTATCAAAATTCAGTTAGTAAGTTGGTATTTAACTCTTAAAAAACGATTCCTCACCCAAAAAATCTTCATTTTATTTTCACCTCGCTATTAAAATAAATACGCCGATGTTTTTACCATATTTTAACACATGCTTTTTCCCTCCTAAACCCAAAACCTGCCACGTGACATTTTTCTAGGTTTGTTAGATAATATAACTAGAAAATTGACAAGCGCTTTGCGCATAATATAAAAATATATTTGACTTACCTTTATATAAATGTAGTTTAATATAAAGTTTAAATCGGTGTTATCAGAATTGGACCGGACTGACGATCCGACCGGAAATCGGACCCCTGTCCGGTTTGGTTAAGTTAAAAGACTGAAATGCTTATGAACAGTGTTTGAATCGGGTTGGATCGGTCAGTTTTCGGTTCTAGTTTTTTTGGGGGTGTTTTAAATTTTTGGGGTGATCCTGTTCGGTTCGACCGAGCAACTTCTTCGGTTTAGAATTATGTTTAAAGTTTAGACCTATTGTGTTTGATTTTGAGACTATTGTGTTATGTATGTTCAAAGTTTGATGTAATTATGTTCATAAATAGTTTCTCAACCAACATGACTATGTGCACATTTAGAAATGTTGTTTAAAATTTGATTTATTTTTACATTATTTTTTTTATTTAGAAATTAAATAAATAGTTATATATTTTAATTCTTGGAGAAAAATATATACATTTACTACATGTTTAGTTCGGTTTTAATTAACTTAGTTACTATCACTATGGGAGATGGTGTTGTTAAGGGCTCAAGGGAACGACTCAAGCGTGGTTGAGACGTGAAAATTTTGCTTTTACAATTATTAACGGCTCAATGGATGTTGAGTCGTCCATTACGAAATTAACGACTCAAATTTTAAAGTCGTCATCTTTATTTAATTATTTTTAGGCTCATATTTGTATTGAGCCGCAAAAACTATTTTTTTTAATCAAAATTATTTTAAAGGACGGCTCTACCATATTCGAGACGTCAAAAATAATTTTGATTATTTTTTTTTTACGGCTCAATACTATGGAGCCGTCATTCAAAATAATGGTTTTTAATCAAAATTAATTTTGACGGCTCAATACTATATATGGAGTCGTCATTCAAAATAATTTTTTTTAATCAAAATTAATTTTGCCGACTCAATAATATTGAGTCGTCACCTCCACTCACTTTTTTATCTTCCCGCTCAGTTCTTTTCTCTTCCTCACGTGGAAATTTTCAAAAGCTTCTTCTTTCCCTCTTCTTCTTCCCTCTCCCCACTCCCTTTCAAAACCCTCTTCTTATTCCCTTTCCCCACTCTTTTTCAGGCACTGAATGAAGCATGCACCGAGATGGACAGTACATGTCGGTTTCGACATCGCGCCGTTCGTCAGCATGTTGGGGCAGAGCTCGACGTTCGTCCACAGGTGTGGATAGAGCTTCTTCATTATCGTAGTTTGAACAGGGAGCTGCTTCAGCCTTGGTGTCTGGTTTTGGCGAACAGGGAGCTGCGGCGCGACGGGATGTGTGACGGGCATGAACCGGCGTTGCCTGGAAGAGCTCGAAGAACGAGTGGTCGCCGAACGGAAGATGAGGAGGAGGTCGAACGGAAGGGAGGAGGAGGTCGAACGGAAAAGGAGGAGGAGGTGTCCGACGAGATCTTCTTCCAAGGAGGTGGCCGAACCAAAAATATTTTTTTTGGACAGGCTCTGACGAGATCTTCTTCCGACGAACCTCCGACGAGAAGGCTGAAGATGAATCAAAATTATATATTTTTTTAAATATTCATATTTTTGACAGCTCAATATATTGAGCCGTCAAAAATAAAAGTCTTTTTGCCGACACTTTCTTGTTGAGTCGTCCTTTTGATGGCTCATAATTTTAAGCTGTTTTTTTGCGGCACTATCTTCATTGAGCCGTCATAAATATGACGACTCATTTTTTATTGAGCCGTCTAAAATTAACAGCTCATTATTTGAGCCGTTAACTATTCTACTTTGAGCCGTTATCCAAGTATTCTCTCGTAGTGTATTGTTTATCTTTTTTCCATTATAAATATTATGTACTTTCAACACATAATTCATTCTTAAGTTAATTAAGCTAAACTATAATTATAAATTAATTGTATTATCTTGTAAATTAAAAAAAATTATTGTGCTTTCATTCTTATTTATTTATTTCACTCTTAATGTTTGTGTAATTTTCCAAAGCAAATTGTTAGGTGCAAAACTTGCAATTTACTATTGTTTGAAGACAAAATTTAATTCGATATACTTATAAATGTAACATTTTTTTTAAATTGAATGTGAAGTTTTTAATTAATTTTAGAGTGTCTATATGAATGTGAGAGAATAATGATATAGATGTAACTTATTTATTTTTAAAATTGACCAATCAAGTTAAATTATTGTAACACTATGAAATAGAAAATTGTGTTAAAAACTTATTTGTTAAAATTATAGTATAGTTAGTCAAATTAATATATAGATAGATAGTTAGGGTTGTCACTTGTCAATGGTTAGGGTATGGTACGAGTATGACAAATACCATAACCATACCATTTTATTAAGCCGCATACCATAACCATAACCATAACGAGTACAATTTTCAATACCATAACCATGAAAATAACTGTGGTTATTAACCATGGTTTTACCTGTATACCCATATTTATTCCACGTATGTAATATAATAAAAGATCGAAAATTTTATTTTAAAAAATATATAAATCTATATTGCCAACAATAAAACTATATAAAACTAACATCATGGTTATTTATTATATGTATGTACATTATTTTCCATTATGTAGTATATATTAGTTTATTAATAATAAATAATTTTTATATTTATATAATAATCATGGTTATAACCATGGGTATTACCCAAATACCATAACCATAAGCATAATCATTATGAGTAGAAAATTCATCACCATAACTGTACTGCACCATAATGATACAGTTAACCATATTAAACAGTAACGGTTATAACATTGGTTATGAATTTTTCACCACACCATTACCGACCCTATAATACTAGTACAATAGATAGAGACCACTGATGCCGAAGCAGTTGGAAAATTCGGCATCTGTCGAAAATGCCAACCGGCATTGTCTAATTCTGTTGCGCGTGCGACATATATTGGCTAGGGTTTCATCATCATAATAATAGAAAAGCAGGATGTTTATAGAGTGGAGGTGGATATAGGCATGGCAGCCGGCAAGGCAGACCTTCCATGTTTGGTTTGCCTCAAAAGTCAACCCCTCTCCACCATTGAACTAATTAAGGGGATAGGACCCTTTTTAAAATTTTAATATTTTCATGATTTACAAGTTCACTATACCAACTTTATGTAAAGTTTAATGGCAAATTCCATGCATTACCAATATCATAAATTAATATAGAAGATAACTAATTATCAAGAGAACAATAATGACGTTATAAGTAAAATAATAAATTTTCATTTTCGGCAAATCCATTCTAAACTTAATAACTGCTAGATAATTGTTATATACGTATGATAAGACTTTTAAAATGATAAAATTCCATTAAAAACGCTAAAATAATTATTAAAGATTATGTTCATTATGTCGAGTCAGTGTTACTATTAATTTGTAGTGAATAAGATAGTGCGATGAGAAAAAATTGAAAAGCCCTAAAATAATGTAATTTTGTGTCACATTAATTTTTTTTAATGTATTTATATTATTTTTTTTATCAAATATTTCATATTTATATAATGTTACAGTTTAGTAAATAACTTTAATTCACGTTGTTTGTTTAATTAGTATTCTAATTTAATTATCTAAATAATATATTATTTTTTTTACAGACGTCTGATTCACGACAGTCCAAAATGCGAACCAGATTCACGGGTTTTACGTATAGTCATTTTTGTAAAAAATCAAAATACAAGAGTTTGGTAATTAATTTTTAAATATTACTCAAATTTTTTTTAAAAAAATATGTGGTATAATGGATCTTATTAATACAATGCAAATAACGGGAACTTTCTAAATATGACAAAGAAGGGTGGATCTTAACATTAATTTAAACCAGAGAGACATTTGGTGGCAAATAATAATTTTTTTAATAACAAATTCATGGCCTTATATATTCTATATCATGATTCATGACCATCCGACTTCACTCCATTATTTATTTATAATTAAATATGTGATGGCCCTGCCTTCCTTGCCTGCAAATAATCCATCCCTCTTCAACATCCAGACCATCCCCACGCCCTATAAATCTTCCTCAACTACAAACGTCTTCTCTCTCAAAACAAAGCATCTGAAAATGCCTGTCTTCAAACGGAGAAACAGCAGTAACTACGCATACTCCAAGATCCACAAGGAGAATCCAGAGGAAGCCGTCCACCGGAAGGCGCAGTTCTTGATCTACAAAGCCATGGAGGAGGCAGAAACAGTCGGTTCTCACCGGAAGAGGACGACAATGTCGTCGTTTTTGAGGATGAAGTTATGTAAAGTGAAGGTGAAGATTGGGAGCAGGTTCAAGAGCTTGAGGAGGAGAATGTCGTTGACCAAGGTGGCTACGTTGATCAAGCAGTTGAAGAGTTGTAAAAGGTTGATCGGCGCTAGGAGAGAGGCCAATGTCGCCGGAGGTCTGCCTTCTCTCGTCATCTGAGCAAATTTGGGGTTCCTAATATTTCGAGAAAAAAGAAATATGGTGGTATGCAGGTTGTTGATCTCAACATTGGAAAGTTAAAATAATAATAAAAAATATTATTAATTTTATGATCAAAATTATATTTATAAGTGTTGCAATTCATATTTTCAGTCTATAATGACATGTTATTTTCACGGAATGTCTAAAGAATTCGGTTTACGGATTCCGTAAGAAGTTGTTTTTTTCGCGGAATTGGAAAAATTTGGCTTACGGAATCCGAGCCCTCTAGTGTTAGACATTCCGTGGAAAAAGGTCGGATTTCCTAAGCCTTGCGGGCTAGGAATCCGGAATAGGTACCAAAATGACCGTTTTGCCCTCTTTAACTTTTAATAAGGGCCGAACTACCCTCACTTTGTTTCTCTTCTCCTTCTCTACCGAACCCAGCTCCTTCTCCTCTCCTTCTTCTCGACGACGGAACCCAGCTCCTTCTCCTCTCCTTCTCGGCGACGATGGTGACAAGATCCGCGTCTTGAACGCCGATTCTCCTGGTGTTCAGGTAACAGCTCCGAACTTCAAATTTCATGGTGGATTGCTCCAATTTCGAGTAGATTGTTCCTCGTTTAGCTATCAGTGGAAATCGGTCATTAGAAATGCTGGAATTACTCCATGGTGGATTGTTCCAATTTCGAGTAGATTGTTCCTCGTTTAGCTATCAGTGGAAATCGATCATTAGAAATGCTGGAATTACTCCATGGTGGATTGTTCCTTGCTGTCCATACTGGATTCTGGGTTATTGCGTTGATTGTTGTTGTTTTAGGGCTTCGATTCTGGTTTATTTTCTTCGATTTCGTTTCGATTCGTTTTGCTTCCTTTCGTTTTGTCACAAGCAACATCTTCCGTTCCTCTGCAAATCCGAAGTTGATTCAATGAGTCGGATCGTTGTTGGAGTCCTAAGCAACCTGGGTAAATAAATAGGGTTAATTACCAATGCAACTCCATACTACAGCATGCTCTCTGTTCAACTGTATTCAGTTGTATTGTTCATGAAGTTGTATTGCTCTTTGTTCATGTTTGTATTCAGCTGAATTCATTGTTGTTGAATTCATGCTCTTTGTTCATGCTTGTTCATGAATTCATGATGTATTGTTCATGGATTCAGTGTAGTTGTTGATGAATTCAGTGGTAAAGTGGGGTTGAATTATAATTACCAGATCATGACGATAATAGTGCAATCGAATTCATGCTTCATTGACGATAATCAGTTCAATTTATGTTCTCTATAATTACCAGCATCATTGGCATGAATTCATGTACTCTTCTTGCAATTGTTTCGTCCTCTTGACTACGTATATTTCTGCACTGTTTTGTTCTGTTGTAGCCTTCTTCACTTCTTCATACATGGAAGATTATGTTTTTTCATTCATAACTGACGTTTGATTGTAGTAGAATCTGCTTTGTGAATGGCGGTTTTTCCGTTTTGACGTTGTATTATCTGAGTTTCCTCAATTTTATTTTTGTTTTCCGTTTTTCCAGCATATCAAACTATTGACGTGGCACTCTGCAACAAGTTCACAAACATTTTGAGGCAGATTTCTCAGCAAGGAGGAGCTTTGTTGAATGCAGTTAGATGCATGTCAAGCGAATCTTCGAAGCTTTTCATTGGAGGTTGATTTGAGTTTCTCTATGCATATTCTCTTAGTTGGTAGCAATTTTAAGTTTCCAAGTTGTATATTGATTAGAAATTCATTTCTTAGGACTTTCTTATGGAACTGATGACCACTCCCTAGATTTTGTATCATGTATGTGTAGTCATTTATGCTAGGTTTCAAGTAAATGACTACCACTTTGTCGGACCGACTATTATCGTGTGTTCATGAAATGTTATATAACGGATATTGTATTTAACGTTATTTCTAATCATGTTATGCAATCAATTGATTGTGAAAAGAAATATTATTTTGCATTATAATTTACATTATTAAAAAATATATATAAAAAAATTGTTGAGATTGGTCTTTTAAATAAATTTTAAAAATAAAAATTTCGTTTTATTTTTATTTTTTTATTATTTATTTCATTGTTTTTATTATTCTTAATTTTTAAAATTAATTAATACAATTTTTTTTTATTATATACTATACTTATACAAGGAGGGACAAATATGTCATTTTACCACATTCCATTCCCTTTCCATATTTAATTTCACCAAAGAAACAACATAATTTCTTATTACATTCCATTCCACCAAAAAAACAATTTCATATTCTTAACTCTTATTCCCTATTTCTACTCCCTATTCCGCTTATTCCGTAAAAGAAACGCCTCGTAAGAAATTCAACATTGTCTTTGAAAAACGGTTCGAGCAATTGAATTGGTTTAAACCGGTTCAATTTAACTAGTTTCAAAATCAAATAATTTTTAGACCTAAAAAACATTCAAATCATTTCAAACATAATTAGAACTAGTTCAAAATAAGATTAACTATTTTATTTTTAAATTAAACAATTTTTTACCGAGTTAAATATTAAAATAATATATTTAAATGGTTTTTATTCAATTCTAAATAAGTTGGATGCGAACCGCAGTTCTGAAGAAGCCTAATTCACCAACCAACGTAACTTTGCTGGTACAAACGTTTGGTCATCTGGTAGCATGACTCTGTTTATACTTTACGTCATACAGATTCATCATTTTTTTTGGGTAAATACTTATTTTCGATTTCCATATTATTTTGTTTATTTAAATATTTTAATATAATTTTGAATTGAAGTCAACTGAAATATTATAAAACCATCACTATAATTTTTATTTTTATTTTTTTTGGTTATAATCGAATTCGAAGCAGATGACTTATTACTTATTAGAATCAGTTAATTAGTTTAGAAAAATAATAAAAAATTGGAAGCAACATGTGTACCCTAATTCTTATAAAATAACTATTTTTTTTTTCTGACAATGGAGAGTCAACTCTCCAGCTACAGACACCTCATCACTGCCGCCAATAGCTACTGTCCTAGTGTCCTCTCCTCACTGTTTACTCATTCAGTAGTAATTTTAAAAATAATGGTCGGGAAGAATATAATTGCATTAAATACAGAATAGTTGGCCGCGGAAGAATTATATATATGGAATTTTTATTTAGAAATAGGGGTGATCATAAAAACGGTCTGAAATGAATTTTTGACAAAATCGATCCGAGACCGGTCCGACTAGAATTGAGACCGAACGTGCGGTCTATTTTTCTGAAGGTCGGGCTCGGACTCGATTTTTTTACACCAAAATCCTGAATGGACCGGCCTAACCCGACTATTCTATAGAATAGGCTGATAGAATGGGTCCATGTCGATATTGTAGACTATTCACCCAAACCTAAAGCTTTCTTGCCGACTATTCACCCAAACCTAAGGCTTTCCCTTTTTGTCCATATCGATATTGTAGCCTATGATGGTAGCTAAACCTCCATTTTTTCTGCTTGACTAGAATCAACCGATCTTTCCTGTCAATATGTACTCCTAATCCATCCTTTTTTGCTGGAAGATGGAAACTAACGAATTTGATCATCTCAACGCTCTACGAATTCGACCACCTTGCAGAAAGCATACACCTTTGATCCCGCTTCATCATCCGTAATCCAGCTAAAAACCTAATTGCTTTATTATTTGTCTACAGTTTTTTTTCTCCATTTGCATCTATTTGATCAACACTAGTGACGATTGCTGGTCACCAATTGGATTCCTGACCTTGCTTGTTGTTAATTCCTGCCATTTGCATATATTGTTGGATTCAACACTTTTCTGGATCTTGAACTTCATCACTGCCTCAACTTTGTACAACAGTTTCTGCTTGACAAATTCTTAATTTTTACGATTAATGAAGCCAAAAAATTGTGTGTTTTAAAAAAAACGGTACAAGACCGAGACCGACCCGAGTCAAGCAAGACCGACTCAGACGGACTTTTTGCCCAAAATCGGTCTCGATCTCGGTCCTCCAGAAGTGAAAACCGAAATTTCAGGCTCAGTCTTGCTAAAAAGACCGGTCCATCCCGTTTGAGCTCACCCCTATATAGAAAGTCAACGTTCATGAACTTCTTTTCCCTTCTAACAACTGAAATTTTATAATTTACACTTTTAAATAAATAAATATTACTTTTGTAACTAATACAATTTTAAGTCGTAATTTTTTTTATTTTGTGTATAAAAAAAATACATATAAAGTTTCTCTCTCTATAATAATAATAAGAAGAATAAGAGTTAATTACGTAAATTGTTACACATGTTTGACCAATATAATTAGTTGGTTAAACATGTTTTTTCACGTGACTGAATGATTACACATCTTTCAGCATTTGAATAATTGGTTACTCCGTCATTAAACCGTTAAAATTTTTCGTCTGTTTCACATGTGTCAATCATGTGACTTTTCTGTCAAAATATGAAATGATGGAGCTGCCCTTCTGTCACCTTTCATGACCCTCTCCTAGTTTCCCCCATTTATGCCAGACTACATCTTTCCGGTTCTCCTTCTCCTACTCTTCTGTTCGTTTGGCCTCTCAACGACTGCTGCACCTTTCCACTTCATTTTCCTTTCAATTTTTTCCCTTTCTCCGAAGATCATCACGATTGTTGAGATGACACGAAGTAGGGCTGAGCATGAACCAGTTCAGAACCATACATTGACCACATTTTAGGTAATGTACAGATTGACCCCTTCGAGAGAACCACTCCAGATTTTTGTTGATTTACTGAATCTTATACAAACCGATTCAACCGAACCACTTAAAAAAAATTGCATCTTCTGAGCTTTTTCTCCTTCACGCGGTGGCAGAGCTGGGAGGAGGAGGGTTGGGGCGAGTTGTGAAGCTAGGAGGAGGACGATGGGTGAAGGGTTGGGAGGCGAACGTGGGTGGGACACTGCATGCCCAGATGTATAAGGCCTTTGCTGAAATACCCCAAATTGTTGTACCCAGATAAGGATTAGCTAAAGTATTTGCAATGAATATACAATATCCAATACAGAATCCAACTTGAGACAACACAATCAATATATTCACCAAATACCTGTCAATTGTCCCATAAACAGCGTACTCGAAATCCCCAAAGGAGGTGATTTTGCAATAGTCGTTAAAAGCTTCGAGCTTTCGTCGAGTTTGGACGAGCAACATCATGTAGTGGTAGGTAAGGACATGTTGGGAGACGGACTGAAGAGTGTGAAATGATGAACTGATGAAGGAATTGTGGAGGAGAGAAGATGAATTGATGAAGCCTCACGAAGATGGAGAGGGGACTACCGTGCCGACTAGGTTGAACTCAAGAATCAAGATGGAGAAGTCTAATTTAGGGTTGGTTGAACTCAATTAAAATCGGTTCAAAAAGTTTTTTGATTTACCTGATGTGAACCAATTTTTTGTGGTTCATTAGAACCACTCTATATTTTTAGTATGGTTCACAAAAGATATGATTCGGTTCGGCCGAACCGATTTTTCTTACCTAGACGGCTAGACCTAGCACGAAACTGCCTTTTCTTCGAGTTGAGAATATAATGTTCCCTCATCTGCTACATACCCCATCCCCACATCACTTACTCATGTCATCCTCCGCAAACAAGCAGCAAACCAAATGCAATCGAACTAATCCTGAACAAGCTTCAATACGGAAACCCTAATCAGAAATTTCGGTCAAAATGTATGTGCCCTGTCTTTCGATCAAAAGAATGCAGGACACAACACAGAGATGAAGGGTAGGGGATAATTGTAGCTTTTCAGAGACAAAAGTGAGGAGGCGATAATGATTCAGGAACTGGGAAGACTACAGTCACCGATTAAGTTGTTGGTTGTATAGTCAAGCAACTCGCAACAAAAGAGAAAAGTTGAAAATTGGAGAACAAATAAAAAAAATTGGAGTTTTAAGGTTGGATTTGGTGAGGTTGTAAAGAGAGAATTCTCTCTTCCCCCCTCCTTCAGGCTTCAACTAGCACAAATCCAAGTTAGACTTGCGAAGAAGATGCTTTGAAGAGTGAATGATTAGGAGAATGGATGAGTTTAGATCTCCCCTATCTTTGAAGAGTGAACACTTTGTTCTTATTTGAAGATTCCTTGTATAATTGTTTTAGTTGAAGGCTTTTCTGTTATTTTAGCTAGAGTTAAAACTGAATTTTGAATCCTAGAGCTGTAGTATTTATATTTGAGTGTATGACATAATCACCGATGTTAAAGCCCTCGACTGATGTTGTGTCGTCTCTCGACGCTTTCACTCGCTCATTCCCCAAGTCGAATAGGCTTGTTCATGAACCGGTTCGACCCCGAACCGGTTCTGAACTGAACTGGTCTGGTTTGAAAAAAACCAGTACATTTTTCTGTTTCTAAAAAAACTGGTCTGGTTTAAGGAAAAAAGAACTGGTCTGGTTCGAACCGATTCAGAACCGGTTCGAACTGTTCTGGTCTGTTTTTTTAAATATCAATTTTGGTTCGGAAATATTCCGGTTCAAACCGAACCTAAACCAGATGAAAATTCTGTCCAACACACTGACCGTCTTAAAAAATACTGAACCAACTGAAAAACACTGAACCGGCTGAAAAAACACTGAACCGACTGAAAAACACATTGAACCGACTGAAAAACACATTGAACCGATTGAAAATCTGTTCCACAACCGACTAAAATCTTGTCCAACATCAACATACGAGAGTCCAATATATCTCTAGGTTTGGTTTATTGAAAACATATCTAGGTTTGGTTTAATTTCAGACCGGTTTAGTTAATTTTGCTTCAAACCGGTTCTAAAATTATATAGGTTTAAAGTGGTTTGATTGAAATTTAAGTATAAACCAGTATCAAAAACGAGTCGAGTCGAACCGGTTCGAACTGGATTTTTGGTACTATTTTGAACTGTTCTATTTGAAGGCAAAAAACACTGGTCTGGTTTTGGAACTAGTTCGGCCGAACCGGTTCGAACCAAACCAGTTCCAGACCAGACCAGACCAGTTCGCCCGAACCGGTTTATTTGGCCAAGCCTAAAGTCGAATATAGTCCTCGTACGTGTCAATTGCGTCATCTCTGATGACAATTCTTCTTCACCTTCCTCCGGTTCAACCCTAGAACATTGAGGTTCCAATTTAGGGCTCATTTGCATAGGTTTCCACCCTAACTAGCTCCACCATAATATATATTAATTCTACGAGTCTATGGGTCGAGAAAAACGACCCTAACATGACTCATTTTTATGTGAATTAAACATATCGTGTCAAAATAATATATAACTCTAATATATTCAAGTAAAATAATATCCGTGAGCAAATCATCCTCATGGTATCATGGTCGTGTTCAAAATTCACCCAATCGTTTGGCGTCTTCACCGAAACCAGTTTATAGTCGAGACATGAAAGTTAATCTCTTTGCTACCAAAAGCCCATCCCAATTAGAGGTGTCAAAAATTGACCCAACCCGTAGGTGATCTATGGATGACCCGCTCACGGGTCGTGTTTGAGTCAGATATTTTGACCCATGGGTTATAATGACATGACGCATGAATGACCCGTCAAAACACGGGTCGTGTTTGGGTCAGAGGCTATGACCCATGGGTCAACGTGTGACCCATTGAATAATATTATTTTATTAAATATAAAAGCTGTTAAATAGTTTAAACCTTAAAAGTCTAATTGAGAAACCAAGTAAACAACATATCGGGGGGTAGTAAACGACGATCGGTCCCCAACCATTAGGCCGACACGAGGAATCCGACATGGTGACCCGCTATCACCCTACCTCTTCATACTCCTAGATGATGTGTTGTCCAAAAATATTGAACAGTAGGTGGTGCAAGGTCGCCTCATCGGGATACGGCTAGGGCGAATATGTCCCGAGCTCCATCACATGTTCTTTGCGGATGACTCTCTTTTCTTCCTAGAAGGGTCAACAACCAATGCTCGCCGATTGAAGGAGACTCTAGGGGCATACAGTAAAGCATCGGGCCAAAGGATAAACGAAGCAAAGTCGACGCTCTTTTTTAACAAAAGAGTCGACCCGACTCGAGCACGAGTAGTAGAGGAGGAGCTGCAAATCCGAAGCACCGTAGACCCGGGCAAATACCTAGGCCTCCCAACAACATGGGGAAGATCGAGAAAGGAAGCTATGGGGTACTTAAAAAACATGGTCCGGGAAAAACTTGCAGGATGGCGTCCAAAGACATTAAACCAAGTGGGCAAGGAGGTACTGATAAAAGCGGTCATCACAACAATCCCCACATACGCGATGAGCATATTTAACCTACCCAAAACGTGGTGCTCAAAGATCAATTCGCTAATAGTGGATTTTTGGTGGGGCACAACCACAGAGAGGAGGCGAACACATTAGAGGAGATGGGATACACTAACGACATCAAAGGGTATGGGGGGCTTAAGCTTCTGAGAGCTCCAGACTTTCAACAAGGCCCTTCTTACCAAGATGACGGAACGTGTAAGGGAGGAACCAACGACACTATGGGTACGTGTACTTAAGGGACTATATTTCCCAAACTGCAGCTTCTTTGACGTGAGGAAAGGCGGAAGATCTTCGTGGGGCTAGAGTAGCATCATCGTCGGTAGGGACGTACTCAAACAAGATGGACTATGGACTCTAGGAACGGGATCAGATATTCGGCTATACTCGGACCCATGGATACCTGAAAAATCGGGATTCAAAACCGACGGGGAACCGCTAGCCGACCCACGGATGGAGCCGCGAGTTAACAAACTCATAGGCCGAAACGGGACATGGGACGAACAAAGGGTGCGCAAACTCGTGACACGCAGGGATGCTGATGTAATACTGGGTATGTCGATCCCCTATGGGCGCAAGGAAGACAAGTACATTTGACCCCACTCGAAGGATGGCAAACCCCAGGCACGATCGGTTTACCACCGACTCCGCGAGGTCCATCCCACCCCAACAACACAAGGAAGGACGAACCATAACAACAAAGGACTGTGGTGCTCGATTTGGGGAGCAAATGTCGTACCAAAGGTAAAGAATTATGTGTAGAGATTGGCGACAAATGCAGTGGCAGTTAAGGGCAATCTAATACGTCAGGGGAATGACCGTAGCGCCGGGATGCCCAATCTGCAGAGAGGACGAGACACGGAAGCATATGGTGTTGGGATGTGCATGGACCGAACCAATATGGGCAGAACTACATGGGACCAAAAGGGCCGACACCCTCGACATGGACGTCACGAGATGGCTCGACGAATGCAGGAGTGAGCAGGGTGGGACAGGAGCCAACCAAGGACAACGATGGGAGGCATGCATGATCACTACATGGCACATTTGGAAGGCGCGATGTAAGACCGAGTTCGAAGGAACACGACCAAACCCAACGCGTGTCATAGAGGAAGTTCGCCGAGACCTGCAAGAGCTGCGACGGAGGAACCAACCTCACCAAAAATGGGAGAAACCGATCAGTGGCGAAACCAGGATCAATTGTGACGCATCGTGGTGCCCAAGGACAGGTGCGGCAGGGATCGGGGTAGTGGCTAGAAACGAAAATGATATCCTAATCGGAGGCGTAAACAGGACGCTAAGGAGCGACAACGCGACGACGATGGATGCACTAGCTATACATGAGGGGATCCGACTAGCACGGGAGAAAGGATGGACCAACATCATCCTAGAATCGGACTCACAAGTGGTAATACGGCAACTCCGTGAGGGAGCAACTGAATGGAGGTTAGAAACATTGATCTCCAACACCCGAGCACTAGCTGGAAACATCGAGCAAGTGCAATGGCGAGCTATTCCGAGGTTGACAAATGAGTGCGCAAACTGGATAACAAGGCAAGCGCGAATGAGAGTGCGTCTAAACGATTGAGTTTCCCAACCCCCATTCCCTTTTATCTGTTTATTAGCAAATGATTGTAACAATGAACATCCGTGACGGTTTCGTGTCACACCGTTTTATTTCATCAAATGAAACGAGTATTTTGGTTAAAAAAAAAAGTAAACACAGTGACAGTGCTCCCAAGCATAGTTACCAGAACTGGACCGGATTGGCGGTTCGACTGGAAACCGAATCGGACCGGCGGTTCGACCGAGAACCGGACCTCTATCCGGTTTGATTCAGTTAAAAGACCGTTTTACAAATGAACAGTGTTTGAACTGTTCGGTTCATTAAAACCGGTCGGTTTCCGGTTCACTTTTTAACTGATTTTTATTTTTGGTTTTCATTTTTTTTCGGCCGTTTTTTTTTGGTTTCCGGTTTTGCACAAACCAATAGGCTTAACCCAATTGGTTAAACCGATTCACTACTATTGTGTATTGTGTTTGAGAATTGAGAGTAATGTATGTTTGATATTGAAACTATGTAGTTTGTGTGTGTGAGACTATGTAGTTTGAGGTAATTATGTTTGTGTTTGAGACTATGTATGTATTTTAAGTTTTCAATTTTCCCCTTGTGAACAGTGAACCGCACACTGAACCGGGTTGGACTGGGTTGAACCGAACGAACCGTGAACCGGTCCCCTTGCTGGTTCGATGGCCGGTCCGGTTCTGATAACTATGCTCCCAAGTGTAGACAGTGGTCGCATCCTCCTCGTCTACGAGTTCCGTGAAAGCATAGTCGCATCCTCTTCCACGCCACCTAACAGTGGTCGCGGAGACGACGACGCATTGGATATCACATTTCGTGTCGTCCTCCCCAATATCCTCCATGCGTATGTCTTGCCTTCGCCTTCTGGTACCTCTTCCTCGCTATGCTCACAGTTTAGTGCCTTCGCCTTCAGGTTTCGTGCCGTCGTCATTCGCCTTCCGGTACCTCTTCCTCGCTTGCCTTCCTGTCGTCCTCCCCAATCTCCTCCAAGTTTCATACTTATACCTTTCGTTATGCTCACTGCTCACAGTTGTACGATTGTTGTGTTTGGGAGCATATACACCTGCAATTACTTCTACTGGAGTAAATTTAAGGCTATATCTCTTGACAATAGCCCCATTTCTCACGCGATTATACTCATTTAGTTAAATTGTAATATATACTACTGCTGTTTCCAAGCAAAATAAGGGCAGTCAACCTCTTTCTTACTGTTTTGTTTACAAGCAAAATCAGAAGCAATTGACATTTTATTAAATTCGATTCCATTTGTGACTGTGATTGGCTCGTCTGTGGTGTTTCAATGTTGCATATGATATGTATGTACTCTCAGTCTCAGCTTATAGGAGAAGACATGATTTAGATGAATGTGATATCTAACTTTGTGAATTGAGTTTAATGCATGTCAAACAAGTTGAATGTGATATCTGTTGTTCGATTTCTGTTGAATTTTTGTTGGATATGTTGATTTTTTTTTTTTAAAATTATGGTGGGTCGAACGAGCCAGTCTGACCCGCGAGTCAAAAATGTCGAACATGTGAGTTTGACCCATGTCTAGTACTATTACTGACGGGTCAACCTGACCCGATTTGAGTTACGAAAATTGATCCATACAAATACACAGGTCGTGTTTGAATCAGACGATTCCTGACACGACCCGTGACTGACACGAATGGACACCCCTAATCCCAATAGCCTTCACGACTTGAAGAGGTATGAAAAACATATCCCTTTTCCTTTAGCCTGAAGACGAAGAAGCACCGCCGTTGCAATGTTTTCATTTTAGGGTTGTCCAAAATAATAGGTTCGAACGAACTGAACCGAATTTGGTCTGGTTTGGTTTGAACCAATTCAATCGAATTAGTTTCAAAATTAAACTATATTTTTAAGGTTCAAATAAGCCAGTTCAAAATAGTATATTCAATTCAGTTCGAATCGACTCGTTTTTTATACTGATTTATACTTAAATTCAAATCAAACCACTATAAACCTATATAATTTTTGAATCGGTCCAAAATAAAATAAATCAAACCGGTTATGAAAATAAGTAAACCACTAAACCTAGAGATGTATATGTGCCGCAGCCTCCCTCAGCAGTGCCCAGTTGCCATATCCTCCTCTTCCTCAGCTACTCCCCTCTCCTTTTTCCCTCCGTCGCTGTCCTAAAGGTGTATTTTCATTTGTTTATTGTCTCTCTTCTAATCCAATTCTCCCAAAGATAATTTTTTTTAATGTTTTTTTACCGCAAAATCCAGTCGAGTATGGTCGAGTACAGAGGTTTCAATTGATTTCACTTTTCCTTTTTCTTCCTTGATTGGTGATTATTATATAGGGTTTTGATTAGTTGTCATTCAGCTCAACCTCCGAACGCCGCAACGCCCACGCCACATCCCGCTGTCTCTCCTTCCCGCCACATCCCGCTGTCTCTACTTCCCGCCACGCAACGCTGCATCCAGACCGCCATTCCGCCGCGTCTCGCCGTTTCACCATCACCACGAGTCAACAATTTAAAGTAAGCCACAAACCCTAATTTCGATTGAGCCACAAAGCTCTTCAATGTTAAGCTTGCCCTTGCTTTATTATTTGTGCTACTACTGCTATGAGCCGAAATATTTTTAGGGTTCTACTGATATGAGCCAATTCGAGTATATCCAGACAGAGCCATTTCTCGGCGAGGTTTGATTTTAACGCTATTCATCATCAAAGATTTGAACTTTGGTTTGATTTTCTGCTATTGGAGCTGCATTTTGTAATTTTCTGGATTCAGTCGGTTGTTTACTTGTGCTGTATTACCTATACCTCGCCGAGATATGTTTTTCAGATTTTGGACTGGATCAGTTCTGGTTGAACCGGATCGGTTCCGATTTGAACCGAACCGGATTCAGACCCAATTTGTTTAAAAAAACATACCAAATCAGTTCGAACCGGATTTGAATCGAACCAAACCAGTTTTTTTTCCAGTTCTTTTAGTGAGTGAAATAAATAGTGATTTTATTTAAAGTAAGATATGATGATTCGGTTTGTAATTCAGGAGCTTGAAGAAAATAGGTTTGTTGGTCGTTCCTTTCAACATTTTGGCGTCTCTTGGTCGATTGCTGATTCGATGCCGGTGCTGCTTTAATTTTCTTGGTTACCAATAATGGCACTGCAGCGGGGAGGCGGCGGTAGTGAGAACTCCTCCATGATGTCACCACAGCCATCGAAGAAGGCGGAGGCTTTAGCGCCATCACCGAACTGTAACTCTGATTCCCGCCACACGAATTCATCTTCACGCCTATTTGACGATACGTTGGGGCGGCCTTCGAAATTGGCCGAGCATGAAGAGGCGATAGATCACGATGTTACGAGTGGGCTGAGAGCTAACCGCCACAAGAGGACAAAAGAAGTCTACAATGACGCCGAGGTCCATGACATAAGGCGGAGTAAGAGAAAGAGAATCGAGCTATCTTTGACGAGGCCATCGTATGTATTAGGAATCGGCGCTAAAAAACTACGAGTGGAGCACCGACGTAGGTTAGAGTTCCTTCTTCGGAGGCTGGTTAGGCAGCAGAACTGGACTGAAGCATGTGGAGTGTTAAGTGTGTATTTGCAGGCAACTTGTAAGGACCGATCACTGGAGAATAATCGCTTCAAGTATTCGGTATGACCCAATTTCATTTATTTACAATTTTTTAATAGTTTTATCTGCAAGTATTCGTTTCAAGAGTTCATATGGCTAATTTTAGTTGATGCCGATAGATTTTGGTGATGAGCTGTGATTCGTATTTTTCAGATCAATTGGTTCTTTTCAGCTGAATGTATTCATTTGGGCTACTGCCCTGGTTTATGAGTTGTGATTCGTATTTTTCAGGTTCTAATGGAGCTCCTTTATCATGTAGATAGGGATCGGGTTCTCAATCTAATGAAACGTAGGAATATATATGATGTTTGGATGAGGAGGATTGGTTCAGATAAAAGTCACTCATCGGAGGTCCTTAGGGTGAGAATGGCACGGCTGTAGCATTTTCAATGTACTTCCCTTAAAAAGTGTTTGCTCACTTAAAGGAGTACACAAGCCCAGTGAACGTTGATTTAATTCAAATTTCAGGTCTGCGGCTTATGCTAATTTGTCCTTCTCTCATTGTTACAGGATAGAGTTGCTGTCAACTTGGAGTTGGTGCTTGTCTGTCTAATTCAAGGAGAAGTTGAACAAGCACGTGGTGTATCTATATCGTACTCTACTCATTCTCTCTCTACACACACCGAAATGTTTTCCTTAAAGCTTCTAGTTGTTTTCACTTAGCAGAGTTTCCTTTCAGAATGAGATCTGAAAAAAGAGAGCTCTTCTTGTATCATTTTAATAATTGAAACATTCTTTCTGATTAAGTTATTGATCAAACAATTTTTTTCTTGATTCAATTCGTGCTAGAAGTCGCTAGAGAATATGAGGCATTGCTAAGAAACTGTATCTGCCTTGTCAGGATCAAGGAACAAAAGGAATTTGCGAGGGATACCAAGGCAAATATGGTTCTAGGATTGGTATTTTATCAGTTGTGGTATTTAGGAATCCCTAAGGAGATGCAACTAGTAGAGATGGACCAACCAGTCACCCCTCTTCACTCTTTGGAAGAGAATTTTGGAAGTCTAGCCTGGAACACAGAAGATGATGCTGGAGATGATGTTTCTCGTAACATAACTAACTCATCGGTCATGAAGGACAAAAGAGTATCAAGTAATTATCATCATAGTGGAGCTAAAGAAGTTGTAGTGAAGGAGGAATATTTGGACAATGACGGACCACAGTTAAATGCCCCCGTGCAAGTCTTTTATGCCAATTCCACGGAAAATGAAGCCTCACTTTCAAATGATGCTGAACAATTGCGTTATGCTTCAGCTTTATCCAATCTCAGTGAGTCATAAAATCCTTTCTTTGGATTAGTTTTGCTTACTACATTGATAGTACTATTCAGTTAACGTTCTTTGGTGAAACTCGAAGCTGGAAATTTCCGCTGGTAGTCTAATATGTCTGTAATGCCTGTTGCGCCTTTGAAGGGCTTTTTTTTATGGTATCTTGGATTTTATATCTTATTATTTGATTATCTTTGTATTGATGTCTGATGTGGTGTGCTAATGTTCTTTTGAAGATGGGTTGGATCCTTGGCTCTTGCCGATACAGTTACCACATAATATTGAAGATTTTGGGGAGCTAACTCAGTTACAAAGGCAGATACTTAATAACCAATACAAGGATGCTTTGAGATATCTTGGACTTGTTGTGGATTTGTCACCTCTATTGTCAGATGCCCTGCTTCCTTTGATTCAGGTGAGTTGAACATACTTTAAACTTGTTGCACCAATAAGAAGAAGAAAAAGAAAACGGGAAAAAAATAAACATTTTGCCCCGTCTTTCCAAACATAATTCACTAACAAAAGAGAGAAGGAATTGGTAGATTTGGTGGTGCCATAAACTTATTTTTCATTGTATGGTGCTTGAAAAAAGAGAAGGAATTGACAGCTAATTTTTTTCTATCTTTCCATTCTTTTTTGAAATAACCATAATTACTCAGTCTAGGATATCATGACGCTTTTGAAGATTTTCCAGACCATTTTTTTGTTATGCTGTCATTAATTTTTTGAATATTCTATCAGTTGTTGCTGATTGGTGGTCAAATCGATAAGGCTTTGGATGTTCTTGAGAAAATGTGTGATAACCCAGAATCTCCATTTCCTATCAGGTACAAAAGAATATTACATGCATATGTTGCTAATTTATAGCCCTCATCATAACTTACAAACTTCATACACTTGGTTGATCATGACATGTGTATGCATTTGTTTTCATAGAGTGCAGGCAGCTCTCTTGGAGCATTTTGACCGACAAAACCATTTTAAAATTGCATCTTGTTACGAAAATATACTGAAGATCGACCCAACCTGTTCTTATTCCATATCGAGGCTTATTACCATGCATCATAATGGTAAAATAAAAAACATTTTCCTGCATAAACTTAAATTATACATTGATGCAGTAGTTTTCTATTACCCTAAATAACATTGTTTTTGCTGAAACACTCTGCAGGAGATTATACTGTCGACTCCTTACTAGAAATGATAGCTGTGCATTTGGATTATGCTGACAGTAACACCTGGGGAGAATTTGCTTCATGTTTATTTAAACTCATCCATGGAGAGGGCGATTGTGAATCAATATGCATGAATAGAGAAGAAAATAGAACACTGCATTTTCACCCGATTACACCCCAAATGTTTATGAACCCTAATTCATTAAAATCTTGGAAGGATCGCTGTCGATATTGGTTGACAAATCACTTCAGCAGCAACTTGCTCAACTCTGAGATCGAATCAGGTATCTTTTATCTGACATTACCATCGGTAATACCCTGGATTATCGTTTGAAACATCTATATAATGTTGTGTCTTATAGGGAATCTGCAACTTGCGTCTCACAAGGCAGCCTGTGCCGTGTATTTATACGGGCGAGGGTTTGAGTACGCTACTAAGCTTCACACTGTCGTAAAAGAGAGAGGAGACATTCATTTATTGCCATTTTTGAGAATGCACCTGCAAAATTCAGGTAAGCTAAATAGTATATACCCACTAACTAACTGAATTGTATTGTTGAGGAAATTGTAATGTAATGTGATTTTTTCTCTGAAAAATTGGAATATGCCTTGCAAAATTGAGTAGATGAATGTTAGATGAGAAAAGTTGTACCTTCAAATTCTCATAGATGAGATTCACGTTAAGGAAGATGGGCATGACATGGCGACAGATGAGGGCAACTTCCACCAAAACAAGGAAAAATACAATAGTGCCTAGTGCCGGTAACTCACGAGGCGAATGTAGATTTTTTGGGAGTTAATTACTTAAATGATTACACATGTTTGACCTTTAATTAGTTAAACATGTTTTTTCGTTTGATTGAATGGTTACACATTTTTCAACATGTGACTGATTGGTTACTCTGTCATTAAATTGTTAGTTTTTCGTATGTTTTGCATGTGTCAATCACGTGACCCTTATGTCAAAATATGAAATGACAGAGCTGCCCTTGTGTCATCTTCCATGGCTCTTTCCTAGTTTTCCCCAATTTTGTCAAACTACATCTTTCCGGTTCTCCTTCTCCGACTCTCCGGTTGGTATGGCCTCTCAACAACTGTTGTACCTTTCCTCATTTTCCTTTCATTTTTTTTTTCTCTTTCTCCGAAGATTATTGTGATTGTTGAGATGGCACAGTGTTGCCCTTTCTCTGAGTTGAGAATATAATGTTACCTTTTCTGCTACACACCTTATCCCCCCGCCTCACTTGCTCATGCCATCCTTCCCAAATAAGCAGCAAACCAAATGCAATCGAACCAATCCCGAACATTCTTTAGTGCGGAAACTCTAATAAGAAATGCAGTCAAAATGTATGTGCCCTGTCTTTCAAATCAAAAGAATGCATGACACAACACAAAGGTGGAGGGTAAGGGACAATTGTAGTTTTTCTTAGATATAAGTGAGGAGACAACAATGATTCGGGAACTGGGAACACCACAGCCACATATAAAGCTGATGGTTGCAAAGAGAGAAGTTCTTTTTTTTTTCTTCCTCAAGACCGACACAAATCCAAGTTAGACTTATGAAGAAATGCTTTGGAGAGTGAATGATTAGGAGAAGAACTGAGTTTAGATTTCCCATATCTTCTCTCTCTTTAAAGTGTGAACACTTTGTTCTTGTTTAAAGATTCCTTGTATAATTATTTTAGTTGAAGGACCTTTGTGTTATTTTAGCTAGAGTTATAACTGAATTTTGAATTTTATGGCCCGTTCGTTTCAAGGAATGGCCTCGGATTTGGGCTTACGGAATCCGTAAGCCCATGTTCGTTTCAAGGAATTGGCCATTCCTTGGAAATGGATTCCGGGCGGTCCGGGCTTAGGGAATCCGGGTAAAAACCTCGGATTTCCTAAGTCCACACGGGTCGGAATCCGGAATCAGCCAACAAATGACCAAATTGCCCTCGCCATTTTGAAGAAATTACGAGCGTGCCATCGCTGTTTCTGAATGACAGCTTCTGGACATCCGCGCGTCTTCTTCAATTCGCCTTCTTCAATTCGCGATCCGTGCGTCTCCAATCTCACCAACCCAATCCGCCTTCTTCAATTCGCGATCCGCCTTCTGATTCATCTTCAATTTCACCAACCCCTTTGTCGGATCTTGATTTCCCTTTAACCGAAGCTCATTCCAGCATCTCGTGTTCTTCGTTCTGTGGTTCTTCGATTCCAGCAGCTGCTTCCGCTCGATTCCTTGCGTCTTCGATTGTTCTTCGACAAAAGGTTAGTGCTTCTTCAATTGTTCTTCGTTTTCGTTTTAGTAGAATGGTTGGTTTTGGTTTCTGTTTGTAGCTGGTTTTCCGATTTGTTGTTCTTGTTCGATATGCTGTTTACATTGAGCTGAAATATGTTGTTAATTGTGTATAGAAGTAGGTAATTGTTGATATTCAACCCAGAATCAACTGATTCTGGGTTCAGATCAACCCACACTTCATTGTGGCATTGGTGGCGAGTACCTTGGTGTCCCTTGTACATCCAGCATTGGGTTTATTTGTTCTTCTTGCATCAGACGCTGTATGCTGTCACAATGCTCTCTGCAGGTATTGAAGAGTTTCTTTTCATCAAAAGTCATTCATGCCGTCCAATAGTTTACCAGTATTTTTCATGGGATTTGTCCTAAATTGTGTATGGTATTATAATTAGCCCTGCATTGAGTCAATGAGATAAATGAAAGAAATCACTCACATCATGTATGGAGTGTTGACTTGAGACTGCATAACACAAGCCAGGTTAACGTTTGTTCTGAGTTAGGCTCTGTTTTGAATTTTTGATGGGAGTAGATGGAGGGGTGGTGGAGGATAAGGAAGAACAGAGTTCTTTTGTTGTATGGATACATACACATTAAATTGGAGGGTTAACAAAACTTAGGAATACACTTTTCCGTTCAAATCTCACACGGTGATCGTTTACAATAATATCCTATATTTCTTTATATAACATTGCCACTATATGGGTAAGCTGGTTTTATCTAGAAAAACTGTGTTCTTCCCTGATCTAATGAGTCTTCTCCAAACAAAGCCTTTTGAAATCCTGACTCTAGTCATGTTTATTGTAAGTTTGAAGATCCTTCATAACTTGTTTATTCTAAAAGTTGCATGTTTCTGTAACAGTTTTTTTACGGCTTCCTTTCGCAGCCATACACAAAGAGAGGAATTCATGGAGTATGAAGAAGTGAGTGATGGAGGATCCCTGGAATCGTCCAATAAATGCAATGGGATGGAGGACAGCTCCTCTAATAGTCCAGGCTCTGCTAAAAGTTTTGTAGATACACAATTAGAGATCTTCCACCATCAGCACGGTCTGCTGATTCTCCACCTTATGGCAGCACTCATGTTCGTACCCTCTCTCAATGATTCCATAAGGCTATGAATGTGCACTTCCTATTGCGAGTTTTTGTGATGTTTAGTTGTGTTTGTGATGTTTATGCAGATTTCATCGTGATGTAATTGTTGTCTTAGGTTTTAAGAAGCACCTCGTTTGTGTAGTTTGTTCGTCACATTGGTAATAATGTGGTTGTGATGGTTTGTTTGTGTGCTATCGGATAATTTGAAGTGTTAATAATGTTGTTTAGGGGTAGTGTTTAGTTTGTTGTAATGTGTGGCAGGTACGGTTAAGTCCATAGTTTGTTGTAGTGTGTGGATGTTGTTTGATCATTTTTTGGATCAATATTGAGCATTGGGAGTAGAAAGATTCTTGAGAAATCGATCGGGTTGATATTGTAAAGATTCTTGAGAAATCGATTACGGTTATGAAGATTCGATATATTGTGGATTATTAAAATTTATGGAGATACAAAGAATTGTTCTTTAAAATGAATTAAATAATAATTATTATTATTATTAATTAATTATATTTAAGTTTTTATTATTATTAATTTTTAAAATTAATTAATACAAATTATATGAATTATATACTATACATATACAAAGAGGGGCAAATATGTCATTTTGCCACATTCCATTCCTTTTCCATACACAATTCCACCAAATAAACAACAGAATTCCTTATTCCGTTCTATTCAATTCCACCAAAAAAACAACTTCATATTCTTAACTCCTATTCCCAATTCCTATTTCGTATTCCGTATTCCGAATTCCGTCAAACAAACGCACCGTTAGAGCTATAGTATTTATATTTGAGTGTATGAGGATTTCAGATTGTGTGAATGTATGAGTAAAGAAGGTTTCCTCAAGTTCACTATTGTTCATTTTGCTGTTTGCTCCAATTTCATTAAACATAACCAAAAGTTGAAGAAAATAAGCATAATATTGCTGAAACGCATCATTGTATTAATAACTACAGTTTACAATTCATTTAATAACTTGCCAAGTAATGATGGAAGAAGCACAAGAGAAGACCTTATGAATGAACAAAGAAGATAATTACAACCCAAGAAGAAGAAGAAAATTGAAGGTAAAGTTATATATATATTAGGGTTAATAGCTCCAATTGTACCATATGTTTGAGTCATGTGATCAGGTGATACCGTATGTTTTTTGATGTGGTCAAATTGTTCGTTATGTTTGGAGGATGTTGTCTTATGGTATTCCGTTAGTCAACCGTTAGATTTTTCTGTTAAATGGTACATGTCAGCACCACGTCAGCGCCACGTATATATAAAATATAATATGTAATTTAAAAAATAAAAATAAATAGAAAAATTTTAAAAAAAATCGGAAAAATTATAACAAAATTAAAAAAATAATAATAATTTAAACTTGATATATTAATAAATATTATTTTTTAAAAAAAAAATCAAAAACCGAAAAAAAAAACTAGGGTTCAACCCTTGGGGTCAAATTGACCCATCCAAGGGTTTGAACCCTGCGCTGGGTTGGACCCCCACCAGGTCGCCTGACCTGGGTGACCAAGTCTGGGTCAAACCCAGGGTCGAACCTAGCCAGGGTCGAACCTAGCCAGGGTCGAACCTAGCCAGGGTCGAACCCCAATGGAATCCCTCACAACGTAAAATCACAAGTTACAACCCAAATAACATATTTGTATTAAAGAGTGTTAATTTTGGACCCAAGTAATCCTTATCGGTTATATTTTGGTTGAACATTTTTTGATTTATTAATTATTTGACACGGTATGAAAAAAAAAAATATTTTGTTTGTACGTTTCATTCAAGAAATACACATACTGTACAATTAGGTTTGGGCATGAATCGGTTCGTCTCGAACCAGTTTAGAACAGTACATTTACCACATTAAAGGTAAGGTTCAACCCCTTCAAGAGAACCACTCCAGATTTTTACTGATTTACCGAAGTGTTATATTAACCGGTTCGGTCGAACCATTTTATAACGGAAAAAAAAAATAAAAAAAATGAAAACCACATTCTTTATCACGTACATAATAGTGGATGGTTGGACAGGGATTGCTGGGGAGATTCTCCGGTTAAAGCCATTGGTTATATTTCACCTCAAAAACATGTTCTTGGTGAAAGAAAGATAGAGACAAGGGAGATGGCTATGGACCCTGGAAGTGTAGATTACCCAGAAACTCTCCCAACTCTCCCAACTCTTCAACTTTATTTCCTTTGGGGGATTGTTTACGCTGTTGTCACTCCTATCCTTCTTCCCTTCATACTAGTGTTCTTCGCTTTTGCCTACCTCGTCTGTCGTCATCAGGTCAGTCTCTGGATCCTCCACTGTCATCTTTCTTCCTTCTTCTCTGCATGTATAACTAAAAATTGTGATGATGCATACATGCAGATAATTAACGTGTATAGTCAGCAGTATGAGAGTGTGGGTGCATTTTGTCTGCATGTCCACAGACGCATAATCGCAAACTTATTGATATCCCAACTCCTTCTGATGGGTCTCCTCAGTACAAAAGAAGCTGCCAATTCCACTTCTTTGCTCGTTGTTCTACCTGTACTTGAAAACTGAGCATTTAATACACTACAACAAGCATATACATGGGCATGAAACTAATTGTAGTGTCAGAAGATAAAGAGTCATGAACAACCGAAAATTGAAGAACTTGTTTCAATTAGAGTTCTTACCAAAATTAGGATTTGTAACAAAACAAAGTCAAATTACGACAAATAACTAAAAATTCTTACAATTACCTCAAAATGAGAGCACTCATGAAATCTACGACTGAAATTCTTCCAAATACCTGTAGCTTTGACGGAGGAAATCTAACCGCAAAAACACAATCGGGGACTTGATACTAATTAAAATGGACGACTCTTGGATGCTAGAGTAGGAACGAACATACCCAGAATGCTCTCGCCGATTGGGAGGAAGAACTCAGTGCATTCCTTCTTCATCTGCATCTTCGATCAACGCAAGACGTCCAACTCCATGTTCAAATGACAGTCACTTATAATAAAGGAGACGACCACATTTTAAGAACTTTCATATGAGTTTTATGCTCACGTGCAAAGCACATGGCAGACTTAACAACGACTTTTAACGATGAACAATAAAAATGACCAATTAGTCACATGTTGAAACATGTGTAACCATTCTGTACAAGTTATAACCAATTAGTCACATGCGCAAAAATGTGTAACGTTTCAAGTTGTGAAATTTCACTACTTACATGAGTCTATATGTCCATAAGTCACATCACATGAGTCAATGATGCATAGGTCTACGGATCTTGTGGATTATCAACAACTTTACCGTGCCAAATTTATAGCGCAAAATTCAAAATGAATACGTATTTACGAGTCATACCACTTGTCTGTTAGGGCTAGACATGAACCGGTTCGGGGCCGAACCGGTTCATAACCGTATCTTACCTAAAATGTGGTAAAGGTACGGTTCAACTCCTTCGTCCGAACCACTTTATATTTTTGTTGATTTACCGTATCTTTTATGAACCGATTTGAAAAATGGTACAACCGAACCTTTATATATATATATATATAATTTTGTAAAAAAATCAATCTTGTAGCATATACTTCTTTTTCAAGCAGTAACACACAGCCTCTCAAACCCTAAACTTCTTCTGCTTCGTCTTCTTCAAATCACCCGTGTTCAGGAAGGAACTCGTATGCTCAAGAAGAAAGGAAGTCGCACGATATGATCCAATGACCATGAGAAGCCGCACTCAGCTCAGGAAGGAAGGAAGTAGGGTTGGGCATGAACTCTGGCGTTTTTAAGACCGACAATGGTGGAGTGAAAAACTCATAACCATGGTTATAACCGTTACTGTTTAATATGGTTAACCGTACCATTATGGTGCAGTGTAGTTATGGTGATGAACTTTATACTCATAATGGTTATGGTATTTGAGTTATAACCATGGTTATTATATAAAAATAATAATTATTTATTATTAATAAACTAATATATACTAAATATAATTGAAGTTGTTGTTATATTAATATACTAATGATGTTAATGTTGAATTTTAATGTTAAGTGGTGTGAATGTTAATGTTGAATGATGTTAGTGTTATATATTTTTATTGTTGTTAATATAGATTTATGTATTTTTTTAAATAAGATTTCCGGTCTTTTATTATATTACATGTGTGGAATGGATATACGGGTAAAACTGTGGTTAATAACCACAATTATTTTAATGATTATGGTATTGAAAATTGTACTTGTAATGGTTATGCTTATGGTTATGATATGCGGTTTTAAAATATGGTATAGTTATGGTATTTGTCATACCCGTACTATACCCTAACCATCGACAACCCTAACTGTTTTGCTCTGGGGTGCTCATAACTCTGCTTCAAGTAGGGTCGCTCGGAACTCTGTCGTTTTGCTCTCGAAGAGGAGCCTTCATCGTATGATTCTCTGATCGATGGTGAATTCATGTCTCTCTCTCTGTGTCTCTCTCTAGTCTCTGATCTATCTGTCTATCTCTGTTGTGTGTTGATCGAGATGTATGATTGGCAAAAAAAAGGGTTAAAATCGGTTCAAAAAGAGGTACGGTTTACCATATGTGAACCATTTTTTTAGTCTATCAGAATCACTTCATATTTTCACCAAAAAACGTTTGTTTTGTGAACCGGTTTGGAAGTGGTACAGTTCGCAAAATGTACGGTTCGGTTCGATCAAACTGATTTTATTTTCCCAACCCTATTGTCCTTGGAACCACGAACCGCGTTTAAATCTTATAAATTAACTTATCAATAATTAAAACTTGTGTTTAAGTTAGAATATATATTTAACACAATCTGTTTCTGAATTACATACGATTGTGACTCGTTCATAAGAATTGACACCCGTACTGTATAATGACTCATTCAAAATTATTATTTCATAAAGGGGAAGAAGAAGAAAAAACGTTCAGATATTATTTCGAGAGTAATTTTTTATCAAAAAAGAAATGTGACACTAAGGTAACATTTTTTACGTAACACGATAACACAAAACACGTATTAAAGTGTTAGTGGAAACATATGACAAAACGATAACACGGATACAATAACATAACATAATTTGCATGTCGTGTTCGCGTTTAGATATCAGAACACGATACACACATGAAAATTATCTTAAGTATGTATTTCTACTATATTTCTAACAATTCCATTTAATAATTTTTACAACTCAATTTAATTGTTAAATTTTAGAGTTTTGTCATTATTACCTTAAAAACTCGTAAAATTTAATATTTGAATTCATAATTTTTACTATGAGCAATTTATTGTTTTGATATTATCTTATGAATTTCGCATGTAGATGCATTATTGACTAACTTAAAACAACACGACTGAACACAAAATATTTTGTGTTATGTTTGTGCTAAAAAATATGAAACGATCGTCGTGAGTTTTCGTATTTAATAAATAATATAACATTATGAATGTATTAATATCCACAATAATGTTATCGCAGGCACGATGTATTACTCAATGACAACAGTAGTCTGATAAGACTTTTATAGGCCCATTAGGCCCAATAGGTTCTGTTTGGAGAGTTAACGGCCACGGACGTTATTTGAGTCGGGAAGCGGAACGTTTTCGTTAGGTACTGTTTGGCGCTTGAATCCAGATATTCCTTTTCTTTTGGCCTTTTCAGTTCTGAGCTGAAGCTGACAACTCCCCGGCTTGCTTTTGCTTAGCTTTTCCCCTACTGTCTCTGCATCTTCGACCATCCCCAGACGTCGAAGTTCGAACTACTCTCTTCCTTTTCCATCGTCAATCCTTGTAACTCTCCGTTGGCTGGAGCCTGGAATGGATGTTGGAAAATGTTGTGCTCAATCCATACTGACCTTGTAAGTTTCAGCTGAGATCGTTTATCTGGATATAGCCGAGTCATGATTCTCAGTGCTTTCCTGCATGTGCATCCAGTTTTGTTGCTTCGCGTGATTTCAAGTTTGCAAGTTGCACCTGAAGACTTGATTTTGGTGAATCTCCATTTACTTCTGTTGCAACTGTGTTCGTTCATGGATTCTTGTTAAATTGTATGTGTTTCGGTTGAGTTTCTGGTGGAATTGACACGAACGGTTAGTGAAAATTTCCCTTGGTGTCAGATTTTCTGCTTTTATCTTTTAAACGGGATCCCAAGATTGACGTTTTTGGTGATTCAGTTGATATGAGTGTGGTGGGAATAGACATTGGAAACGAGAACTGCGTAATTGCTGTTGTAAAAGACCGAGGGATAGATGTACTATTGAATGATGAATCAAAACGCGAAACTCCAGCGGTGGTTTCATTTGGTGAGAAGCAGCGGTTTATTGGCGCTTCTGGGGCTGCATCTGCCACCATGAATCCAAAATCAACAATTTCTCAAGTTAAGAGATTGGTTGGTAGGAAGTATGCAGAGCCTGGTCTGCAAACTGAGATGCAAAGGATGCCTTTTGAGACGTGTGATGGTCCTGATGGAAGTGTTTTGGTCCGTCTACAGTTCATGGGGGAAACTCATACTTTTTCACCGACTCAGATTTTAGGAATGTTGCTTGCTCATTTGAAGGAGATGATTGAGAAGAACCTTGAGTCATCAATCTCAGAATGTGTGATTGGAATTCCGTCATATTTCACCGATCTGCAGAGGCGCTCTTATTTGGATGCTGCAACGATCGCGGGACTAAAACCAATGAGATTGATGCATGATTGTACAGCAACTGCTCTGGGTTATGGTATATACCGTGGAGAAAGCTCTAGCAAGAAACCCACCTATGTTGTGTTTGTTGACATTGGACACTGTGACACTCAGGTCAGTGTTGTATCATTTGAGGGCAAACAAATGACTATACTTTCTCATGCCTTTGATAGTAATTTGGGAGGAAGAGACTTTGATGAGGTTCTGTACAATTTCTTTGCATCGAAGTTCAAGCATGAGTACAGCATTGATGTTAAATCAAGCATTAAGGCCTCTGTTAGGTTGAGATCATCTTGTGAGAAATTAAAGAAAGTCTTGAGTGCCAATGCTGAGGCACCACTTAATATAGAGTGTCTGATGAAAGAGAAAGATGTCAGAGGATCCATTAAGAGGGAGGAGTTTGAAAAACTTTCAGCAGATTTGTTGGAAAGGATTAAGATTCCCTGCAGTAAAGCTTTGGCTGATTCAGGCGTGGATGTTAGGAGCATCCATTCAGTTGAGCTTGTTGGTTCTGGCTCTCGAGTACCAGCTATCAGTAAGATGCTCACTGCTGTTTTTCATAAAGAGATTAGTCGAACACTGAATGGCAGTGAATGTGTGGTTCGTGGTTGTGCTCTTCAATGTGCAATGCTGAGCCCAAATTTCCGTGTTAGGGACTATGAGGTTTGAACATCTTCTATATCAAACTTCGGTAATTGATAAATTCAAATGTCCCATTTGTGACATAAGTAGTTGTTCTTTATTTTCTGCTATCTCTCACCCTTTTTCCGGTCGCTTTTAAAGCGAAAGTGCAACTTATGAAAGATAATAAATTCTCCATGGTACTCATTTGCTAATTTATTTAGGTATCTGGGAATTTTTTGTCGTATAATGAACGTTTTACATGCTTTTTTCTTGCAGGTTCAGGATTCACTTCCCTTTTCCATTGGGATCTCAACTGATAAAGGTCCAGTTTGCACACTTTCAAATTCCGCTCTCTTTCCAAGAGGTTCACTAATTCCAAACATGAAGATTCTTAAGCTGAGTAGAACTCGCATGTTCCCCCTAGAAGCCTATTTTGCTGATCAGAATGAGGTTCCCTCCTGCATTTCACCTAAGATCACTAATTTCATGGTAAAAGTTATTTCCCTATGCCCTTTGCAAATCCTGCTTGTAGATTCTTCTCTTGCAAAAGTATATTAAGATATTCAGTGTACTAGAACTGTTCTTGGGTTGTTTCTTTTCCATTGCAATTGTTAGGATAAGATCTTGTCTTTCTCTGGTTGGCCACGTTTATTGTTCGGTGTGGCTAGTTTTCCTTCAGTTCTAATGTTAACTCTCTGCAGTGATTGTTTCTTTAGATTGGACCTGTACAAGCTTCAAATACGGGTATTGCAAAAGTGAAAGTGAAAGTGGTCGTGAATCTCCATGGGATAGTTGCTGTTGAGTCAGCCACAGTAAGTCTTTAGTTCATATAAGAATATTATGATATTACAAAGCGGTGGAACATAATCAGAAGCATTTCTTTATACCATTTTTTCCAGCTGGTTGATGAAGAACTGGGTGATCCTATTAATATGGGCAATGCTGAGAATAATTTAGAGGATGTGAAAGTAAAACTTGGTCAAGGATCTGTTAACCATCATTCTAAGGATTGCACTCGAGCGAAGTCCCGAACCTCAGTAAGTTTATATCAATGATAATCTCTTTCTGGAACTCCATTAAAGCTCTGCATCAGTTCAAATGCTTTTCCTTGTAAAATAACAAAATTGAGGATACAACTTGTTCTATTCGTTATGCATTTTTATTTTGCTCCGGCCTTTGCTTTGGGTCTATCATGTGTTAGGGTGTTTTGTAAGAGCTGCCCGTAGTTATGCAATTATATGAAAATTTGATGATTATAAACAGGTTGATGGAATGAGATCAGGGAAGACTGTCCAAAAACTGGAACTACCTGTTAGTGAGAGTGTATATGGTGGAATGACAAAGGCCGAGTTAGCAGAGGCAGAAGAAAAAGAACTCCATTTAGCACAACAGGATTTAAAGGTGGAGAGAGCCAAATATAAGAAAAATGCTCTGGAGTCGTATGTGTATGAGATGCGCGATAAGGTATGCGTGATAAGTGTGTAAAGAACTCCATGATGGTGACTTTTTGACTAGGTTGATATTTGAATTCTTAGGGACTGCAATTTGGAAGCTTAAATTTAACATTTGTAAAATATTTCTGATTGTGCAGATTGAAAATTTATACCGCAGCTTCACGACTGACAGGGAGAGAGAAGTTATCTGCCGAAGCCTTCAAAAGACTGAGGAGTGGCTTTATGAAGATGAGATTGTTGAAACCGAGAATTTCTACACAAAGAAGATGAAATATCTACATAAGGTAAATTTTATCATGTCTGAAAGCTTTATGTATTATCAAGATTTGCATTCTGATTTTTCACGGATGGAGTCTAATTTATGAATCATTGTTTTGGTTAGCTGATTGATCCTGTTGAAACCCGATATAAAGAAGAAGCTTCCCTACCACGTGAAATTAATTGCTTATCATTATGTGTTCTAGACCTCCAAAGGGCTGCAGAATCACTACCAGAGGCAGAGAGAAGTGCGGTATTATGATTGTCCAACTCTAGTTATTGATATAATTACCTGCCTATCCAACTTCACACTATTTTTCTTGGAAATATGTTGTTCAGATCCTGGAAGAATGTAATAGAGCCGAGAAATCTCTGCAGGAAAGAATCCAGCAGCAAAGCCTACTACCCAAGCATGTTGATCCAATACTGTGGTCAGCTGATGTAAAGGACTTGTCTCACTCTCTCCGCAAGTAATTTTCTTTGAACCGTGAACTTGCGTTAACTCACCATTGCATAACGTGCCTCTAAATCAAGAAGCTTGGAGTCGAAGAAACCTCTGGGATATACTAAATAATCAAATTTAGAGATTACATGAACTATGCTAAGATTTACAACTAAAAATGAAGACCTTCTGTGGATCATTTACCTTATCAGAAACCTGACAATTCTGCTTGATTTCAGCTATAAAACTATTTCATTTTGGATCTAGTTTTCACTTCTTTTTTGTGAATTAATTTCTTAGATACTTATCGTTGTGGAATACATTCCTCCTCTTGTCTAACACTTCCACGTATTTCAGGACCCACACTCATGAAGTTCCACTTGTGTTTTTCACAGATCATGCAGAAAGATAATGAAGTCGACATGGAAGAAACCTTTGGCTGAAGATAAGGTAGATCCAAGAAACACGTCGGATGGTATGGAGATAGATTGATTCTGAAAAGGACTTGGATAATTATGAGGTGACTACTACTAACGCGCCATAGGTAAACATTGTAGGAGCCTAGATACTACATTAACCGATGCAGTTGCTTGTCTATATTGCAGTTCATGTATACTGAATTTATTTCATTCCCAACTTTGGTAACCTACTCTTAATTCTCTATGCAATCCCATTAACACTTCCTAATTATGCAAGATGCTTTTCCCATTAGTTGATGCTAGGAATCATCAATAGGGCTTCGATCTTGGTTGACCAAGGATGGGTTAAAGTTATGCCTCATGAAAGTGTGTTGGCTACTCAAATTATTTTCGAAGAATATACAAAGTAGATGGAGGATGATGAAGGAGGCCAATGCCCTCAATGAAGATGTAGTTGATGACATGGTGAAACTAAGATTACCATAAGGGAGATGCCGAATGAAGGAGCTCGAGGGACACCATTGGAACTACCAATTCGTCTGCTCTTGGGTGGCACCTAGTTCATGTCAATATAAACTTGAATGAGTTGTTTGATCTGTATTGAGTTGATTAGTGTCTTTATATAGACTTACAAACATCACTATTTCTACCACTAATGTAGTGCACCACTATTTCTACCACAAATGTAGTGGAGACTTTTTTTTTTGGTAAATGCTGAAACAAAATCATACAAACTAGTCTACTCTAGAGTTACAAGTCTAGTCTTAGTCACACCCATGGTATCCAGTCTAAGAATCGCTACAACACTCCTCGGTGGTTGATCCAACTCAACAAAGGTTGATTCTATGTTGACCGCTTCCTTAGCCAACATATCTGCTGCTCCGTTTCCTTCTCTGAACACGTGCCTTAGCTTCACTCTCCTGAATTCCAGCATCAGTCTCCTGCAATCACAGATAATAGGGGTTAGCGGTCTGTTTTCCAAGTTCTCTTCTAGAATCATACCTATCGCCTCCTTAGTATCCGACTCCACATGGTGGTCCTGAATTCCCATCTTCCTTGCCAATATAAGCCCGTCCCTTATCCCCCATAACTCTGCGACCAAGCTATTCGTTATGCCTAGTCTTCTTTGAGCCCCTTTCACCCAACCACCTAGGTGGTTTCTTAGGATCGCTGCACATCCTGCTGGTCCCGGATTTCCTATCGCCGATCCATCTGTGTTCAGTTTGGTCCAACCAAACTCTGGTGTAGTCCATCGAACTTCGAGCTCCGTCCCACTCCGTGCGTGTTGTGACTTCTCCAGTGCAATCGAGATTTCTCTTACCTGCGAAAGTGTTAGACTCACAATATCTCTATCCAGAAATTTGTTAGTGAAAATGAACGAATTTCTGTTTTTCCAGATAAACCACACAGCAGAGGAAAAAATCAAACCCCATTTCATCCCCTCGTGATGCTCCCTATCATCATGACTGTTAGCTTTCAACCAAACAGCTAACTGGTTATCATGAAAATCTATGTCACCCGGAATACCAATATCCAACCAAACCTGCCTAGCATACTGACAATCCCGCAGGACATGCAGGGTGTTCTCTTCAAATAGGCCACATATTTTACAAACGGGATCAATATCCATACCTCTCTTCCTAAGCATGCAAGCAGTAGGTATACGATCATGATTACACAACCACAACAAGTGTTTGATTCTGGGTAAGTTTTTACCTTCCCAGATCCAGTTCCACTTACTCTGGTCCTGCTCGATGTGGTTGTGCCTTTTCTGGCTGATACTCCTATGAACCATGGCTACGGATGGTGTACCTGTCGGAGAGCCCCACCATACCTTCCTATCTTGACCCCCTTGGCCTATACTCCTTGGAGTCGCTCTTATCATCTCCACAATGGAATTCGGGATCTGGAGTGACAGGTTTGAAACGTCCCACTCCCCATTATTTGAAATTAACTCCTGCAGCTTAAGATCCTGCTCCTCGAAGCCCAGAGGACCCTGCACCATACTACGCAAAGAGTTAGGGCCAAACCATTTATCATACCAGACGTTAACGCTAGCTCCGTCTCCCACAATCCACCCTAGTCCTTCCTTCAGACAGCTCCTCCCATTTCTCAGTGCTTTCCAAGTGACTGATCCAGTCTTCATCTCCCTCATGTTTGGCCTGAAGTACCGATTCTTAAGGATACTCGCCCACGGAGCCTCCGACCTCTCCATTCTCCAGGCTAGGTTAGCTAACATGGCATTGTTTCTTTCCCTGGTCTGTGTCATTCCTAGCCCCCCTTTATCCTTTGGAAGAGTTACCACTTCCCAGCTCAGGTGGTGCATTTTCTTTCTCTCCTCCAAGGAGCCCCAAAGAAAGTTCCTGTTCAATTTATCCAACTCATTGCAAGTATAAGATGGGAGATTAGTACATTGCATATAATAAGCCGGAATCGAAGTCATAACCGAGTTAATAAGGATCCCACGACCCGTGACAGATAGAAGCTTAGAATGCCAACCCGCAAGCTTTGTCCGGACTTTGTCCAGGATGAAAGTGAATGACTTCACTTCCTTACTCGACAAACTCATAGGGAACCCCAGGTAATTAGACAGGTTGTCCACTTTAGTCAGGCCCAACAACCCCGCCAACTGGTTAGTCGACTCCGTGACCATGTTTTTTGAGAAAACCACTTGCGATTTCTCAAAGTTAATTTTTTGGCCGGAGTTTTCACAGAAAATCTGTAAAATCCTTGTCATCGACTGACAATTGGCGAACGAGGCTTCACCCATAAGAATCAGGTCATCAGCGAATAGCAAATGCGATAGCTGGAGGGACTGCCTGCCTAATTTCAGGGGTTTCCACTGACCTCTCTTAACATCCTCCTCGATGAGGAAGCTAAGAAAGTCCATGCACAAAATGAAGAGGTACGGGGAAAGGGGGTCCCCCTGCCTAAGTCCCCTGGAAGGAGAGAATGACTCCAGTTTGCCCCCATTCAATAGAATGGAGACAGAGGTGGAGCAAACGCAATTCATAATGATGGATATCATCTTCCTAGGGAAATTAAAGTGCATCAAGGTTTGACGGATAAAATCCCACTCCAATCTGTCATAGGCTTTTTCTAAATCCAGCTTAAGCACCATGAGCCCCGACTTACCCTTCTTATTAGCCACAGATCTCAGGACCTCCCTAAGGATCACCACATTATCACTAGCACGTCTACCAGGAATAAAACTGGCCTGAAAAGGGGAGATCAGATGATGCATATATGGACGGATCCTATTGACAATGACCTTAGAGACCAGCTTGTAAGAAGTGTTACAGAGGCTAATCGGCCTGAAATGCTTAACCATCTCAGGATTTCCCATTTTCGGGATCAAGCATAGGAGAGTATCATTCATGTTCGCAGGAAGCAGGCTGCCCGCAAAAATGTTTTTGATAAAACCACAAACCGAATTTCCCACAATGTCCCAATTTTTTTGGTAAAATATGGGGTGAAGCCCATCAGGGCCCGGGGCTTTCAAGGGCCCCATCGTCTTAAGCGCACCCAACACTTCACTCTCAGAGACCACACGGTTCATGGAGTTAGCCATATCAGGAGATAGGGTCACCGGGGGGTTAAATTCCAGATCCATGCCAATCTGGACTTCACCCTTACCCGAAGTGAACAGATTAACGAAAAAACTTTGAAATATACCCTTAATCTGACTCGGATCATAGACCCATTGTTCCCAAGGATCCTTTATGACTCTAATTTTAGACCGATTTCTTTTCACTAAAGTGGTGACATGGTAGAATTTGGTGTTCCTATCCCCGTCCTCAATCCATTTTGATCTGGATTTAGCGGCCCAAAGCATCTCCTCATGATTGAGGATAGATGCATACTCCGCCCTCAACTCTTTTTCTCTGATGATATCAGAGGCATTGGGGCTAATGGTGATCCTCTTTTGAGTAACGTCAAGTTGCTCAAGGATATGGGTTTTTCTCTTAAACACATTACCAAACACCCTCCTATTCCAAACTCTGGCCCTAGCAGTGAAGATCCTAGTAGCTTCCTGGTGACAGTTGACCGCTCTATCCCAAGTTTTAGACACCAAATTTTTAAAGTCCGGGTGATCAAGCCACATAGGCTCACATCTAAAGGGTCTGACAGAACTATCCAGGTCCTCCTTATTCAGTTGAAGCAGAAGAGGGCAATGGTCCGACTTGACTCTAGTGAGGTGGGAAACCTTAGCATTCGGGAAATTTACAATCCACTCAGAATTAGCCACAATTCTATCTAGACGCTGCTGGACAAATCTATTGTTTTTGCACATTTTTGCCCAAGTAAACTGGGGTCCCGAGAACCCCAGATCAATCAGGCTACAATAATCTAACATGTCCTTGAATCTATTCGCCCGGGTCCAATCTATCGGCCTACCCCCTTTCTTCTCATCCTGGCTAACCACGTCATTGAAATCACCTAAGACTACCCAAGCAATATTCATGGCATCCGACACCGCTTTCAAGTTATTCCAAAGATATTTCTTTTCTTCTACATTAACACTAGCATATATAGCAGACAACATCCAAGTCAGATTAGTGGTGTGTACCTTAACCGACACATGGATCTCTTGCTCAGTAGACCCCAGGGCTTGAATGTCCAAAGTCATTGAATTCCAAAGGATTAGAATTCCACCACTTAGACCTCTAGCATCCACACTTTCAAATCTGTCGAATCTCAGCTTTTTTGTTTGAGCTAGTATCTTGTCCCCACTGATCATCGTCTCTGTCAGTATGAGCATATCCGGATTATATCTGCCCACCAAATCTTTAACAGTGTTAATAGCAAGCTTACTACCTAAACCCCTACAGTTCCAAGCAATAATTTTAACGTTACAGCAATTACTATCCAAATTTGAATCCCCCACAATGGTAGATCCTCCTAAATTCAGCATATTTGTACTAATCATAAAAACAATAACAGAAAATAAACAAAACACTAGAGCAGAAAATACTCCCTCCGTCAGTGATCCCCCCTGGGCTGCACCGAACCTGATACCACATCCCAACTTGGTCCACCTGAAATCCTCAATGGCGATCTACTCCTTTTCCTATCTGAGTGTCTCCTGCTCGATTCTTCTCGTACCGTCTCCTCCACCATGTTGAAGGTTCTGTCGAGCTGGGTGCGGTTAAATCTGTCAACTTGCTGCTTTACACAGTTTGTGATTTCCTCTCCTTGGTTTCGATTCGTGGCCGTCTCAGCACGCTCCCACCGAGCTTGATTAGGATTTTTCCTTAATATCAGTTCCATCCCTGTCCCAATTGGGCCATCCCCTCCTTGTTCCTTCTCCTTACCTGACTTACGCATCTGGGCGTCCTGATCCCGCATTCCTTCTCCTCTGTGTTTTCTGTCCCCAACCGAGCTTAGATATGGAAACTTGCCTGGGCCTTGCTCCGTCCCACTTCCCTTGGCCTGTTTCTTGAAATGTAGAACTGGCCCGACCTCTTCCTTTGATGGCATGTTACTCGGCCCACTTCTATTCTCCTCCCCCGTTCGGCCCACTCCCTTCTCTGATATTTTAATCATCTCTGTCCCTGCCATACTCTTCCCGTTCTGCCCAGCTTTCCTCCCGATGAAAGCATCTGCACTCCTGTTCCCCTGCTCCACTGGTTGTCGTCCCCTGCCTCCCTGCCTGTTATGTTCCCCGATCTGGTCGTTGCTCTCGATGCCTTTGTCCCTGGCAGCCGACGGTTTCGTGCCCCTTCCCGGCGGCCTTCTCCGAGCTTGAACCAGCATCCACGGGCCATAGCCACGGTAAGCAGCCTCCCCTTGGTCCTCCATGCCCTCCTCTAGGCTGGGCTGATCCATCCTCGCCTCAGGTTGACCACTTGGTCTCGCGTTCTCCGTCGTGGTCTCCTCGTCGTGCCCCTGTTGGTTCAGGTACGGTTCTTCCTTTCTCCCCCCACACATCTGTTTTTTGTGGCCGATCCTTCCACACTCAAAACATAGGGATGTTATTCCTTCATACTCCAAATCGAGATGTAGATTGTCAATTTTAAGAAACAGGGGCAATGGATTCATGAGATTCATTTGAATGCATAGCCTAGCGAACTTCCCCCTTTCACCATTCACAGTGGCCAAATCAATCTTGAGTAGCGTCCCCAAACTGTTTCCAATCTTTTGAAGTGCTTGCAACTCATAGTATTCCGACGGTAGCATAGGGATACGCATCCAGATAGCCGCCGCCGTGAACGATGCCTTAGCCGGTTGGAATTTAGGTTCCCACATCCGCATTGTTAGGAAGCTTGCATTAACAAACCACGGTCCTTCCTTTAGAACCCTATCTAGGTCCACTCTGTTTTTGAATGTTACTTTGAAGAAACCGTTACCTAAGTCCATCATGTCAAAGGGATCCGAAGTTTTCCACATTAGTGTCAGTTTCCTCAGTAGAAAACGATAATCCACAGACTTCCCAAATAGTTTGATGATAATATCAAGAGCATGATTCTTGCGCATTGCCATTTTTTCTTCCCTGAGACTTAATTCTACCACTATTGTCACTATTGTAGTGGAAACCTAATTGTACCACTAATTTATTCTGTAACATCCCCCCTCAAATTGATGTCGTTGTCGAGTTAGCTCTGGTGAAGATATCGGCCACTTGGAGATCAGAGGAGATGTGAGGAAGAGATATCACATGAGTTTCCAAGTTGTCTCGAATAAAATGACAATCAACCTCAATGTGCTTGGTACGTTCATGGAAAACTGGATTGTTGACAATCTGAATAGCACTAGTGTTATCAGCATGAAGAGGGGTAGAAGTATTCTGAGGAAACCCAAGTTCTCCAAGAAGACCGCGTAACCATACAATTTCAGAACAAGCAGTAGACATAGCACGATACTCTGCCTCAGTAGAAGATTTAGACACATAGTTTTGTTTTTTGCATCTCCAAGAAATTAAAGCATCTCCTAAAAACATACACCAACCCGTAGTAGATCGACGTGCATCTGGACACCCAACCCAATTAGCATCACTATAGGCAATAAGTTGAAGTGATGAGCCAGTTGGAAAGAATAACCCACGAGTAGCTGAACTTTGAAGATAGCGGATGATGCGTCGAACAACAGCAAGATGGAGATACTGAGGAGCAGACATAAATTGACTAACCTGATGAACAACATAGGAGATATCAGGTCGAGTAGTGGTCAAGTAGATAAGACTCCCAACCAGGCTCCGATAGAGAGTAGGATCATTCAGAAGATCCCCTTCATATTTCTTGTATGACATTGACCTCCATAGGAGTATCAACAGAAGAAGTGTCCCCCAAACCACCAAAGTTATAAGATCTTGAATATAATTATGTTGGTTTACGAAGATACCCCTGGCATGATGATGAACTTCAAGTCCTAAAAAATATGTTAGCTGATCAAGATTTTTCATATGAAAAGTTGCATGTAACAATTTCTGAAATTTAGTAATCAAAGCACAGTCAGTTCCAGTCATGATAATATCATCCACATAAACCAAGAGAATGACTATAGTCGATGTAGATGCGTGGAAGAAGAGAGATGAATCATACTGACTTTGTGTAAAATTGAATGAAAGAATTGTACTGCGAAACTTCTCAAACCAAGCTCGGGGTGCCTGCTTGAGTCCATACAGAGAACGTTGTAGCTTACATACATCATGAGAAGAAGAACTAATCATACATCATGAGAAGAAGAACTAGTCATGCCAGATGGAAACTTCATGTAAATCTCCTCTTGGAGATCACCATGAAAAAATGCATTCTTTACATCCATCTGATGCAGTTTCTACGATTGTGAAGCAGTAATAGCTAAGATTGTTCGAACGATGGTCATTTTGGCAACAGGAGCATATGTTTTCTCATAATCAACCCCGTATTTCTGCTTGTTACCTAGTGCTACAAGGCGAGCTTTATACTGGTCCAAGGATCTATCAGAGCGAAGTTTTACAGAGAAACCCCATTTACTCCCAATGGGTTTGATTATAGAAGGACAAGGAACAATATCCCACGTTTGATTCTCCTCAAGTGCTTGAAGTTCTATTTGCATTGCATTTTGCCAACATTCGTGTTCCATGACCTGTTTGTAGCAAGAAGGAATGGAAATAGAGGATAAAGTAGCGACAAGAGAGACAGGATAATAGAAATCATACCAATCGGGTGTTCGAGAAGTACGAGTAGACCTACGAAGAGTGGTGGCAGTAGTTGGAACAGAAATAGAAGCTGGATCATGCGTCGGGTCATGATCGGTAGGGGCACTGAGGAAGTGGAGCGAGACTCATGTCGATTACGTCTTTCATACACCAAACCAGGTTTAAACCTTTCAGTAATTGTTGGGGACTCACAAAAACTAGGCAAAAGAGATAATGATGCAGATGGAACCTCTAAATGAGATGAAAAGAAATATTGATTTTTAAAGAAAACCACATTCCTAGAGATCCGTATACGACGAGCCTGAGGATCATAACAAACATAACCCTTTTGAGGGATAACATAACCAAGAAAGCCACACTTAACAGATTGAGCAGTAAGTTTATGTCGTTCATGAGCAGGTAGATGCACAAAACAAACGCAACCAAAGGCACGAAGATCAGAATATAAAGGAAAATGACCAAACAACTTAAAGAAAAGAGAAACGTGATTTAGCGTAGGAGATGGTAAGCGATTGATCAAATGAACTGAAGTAGAAAGTGCCTCACACCAAATACCGAGGAGGAACAGATGATTCAAGTAAAATATTTCTTACCACATCAAGAAGATGACTTTTTTTTTCTCAGTAACACCATTTTGTTGTGGTGTTGAAGGACAAGAACGCTGAGAGATGATCCCTCTGCTTTGGAGAAAGGTTTGAAACTCATTAGACATGTATTCACCTCCTGAATCAGATCGCAAGATCTTGATGCTGGCAGAGAATTGAGTCTCAATAAGAGCAAGGAAGCGCTGAAAGACTAAAAATACTTCTGTCTTAGCCCGTATGAAGTAAACCCATGTAAAACGACTAAAATCATTAATAAAAGTAACAAAGTACTTATAATGTGCATGGGAAACAACAGGTGCAATCCCATAAACATCATTATGAATAATATCGAAACATTGTGAGGCACGAGATGCATGAGAAGGAAAAGGTAGAACTTTACTTTTGCCAAGTTTGCCATGTTGTACAATCCAAAGAAAGATCAAGAGAAGAACGTGCTTTATTGCCCAACAAACCATATCTAAATAAAGTACATAAAACCTTTGAATTTAGGTGACCGAGACGTCTATGCCACATCTTATTTTCAAGACTAACCGCATGACATGCAAAGGAAAGTAAATGAAAATGAGGGATAGATGGCGAAAGTGAAACATCGAGAGGAAAGAGTCGTCCCACTTTAGTCCCCTTCGCGATTATCTTCCCGGACACTTGATCTTGCACAACACAACCAGAACGAGAGAAGTTGACATTACAATTATTATCAACCAATTGACCAACAGAAAGAAGATTTGTAGAGAGCAGGAGACACAAAAATATCAGTTAAGGAAGAGGAAAGATCACCAACACTGATAGGTAAAGAACTACCATCAACAGTGTTAATTTTCATATTTCCATCATAATTTCAGACATTAGAAAGGGGAACAATGGTTTTGGTCATATGATTAGAAGCTCCGGAGTCAAAATACCATGGTGTAGAAGAAACTTGATGATTACCTGAAGGCCCAAAAGTCGAAAGAGCGGAAATGATCATTTGCTGTAACATTTCAGGAGTGAGTGTATTTGAGTATGCAGGTGTTGTAGGAACAGGAATAGGAACAACCGGCGGGGCAGCATGCAATGCAGCAGAACTAGAGGCACCAATGGAGGTATGAAAAGCAGTAGTCTGCTTCCTTTGAAGTACGTGACAAGTAGAGATGATATGACCTTGTTTCTTGCAGTAGTTACAAAACTTCTTAGGACAATCCCGAGCAATATGTCCAAAAGCTTTACAACTATAACACTGGACAACTTGCATGTCTTTCCCCTTATGCTTCCCTTGTGCTGTATAAGCCACTCAAATAGGGACACTAGCAGGAGCCTGATGTGCCATAGAAGCTTGAGTGAGTAGACGTTGCTCATCACGAAGAAGTTCACTTAAACAAGCATCCAAAGATGGGATAGGAACACGATTCGTCAGATTAGCCCGTGCAAATTCAAAATCAGGCCGTAATTTCATCAAGAATTGATCTCGTTTGCTGGTTGCATGCAATGCTTGGACAGCAGAGAGAGCTGCAGTGGGAACATTAGCATAACCAATGTCTGAATAGTCACCCCAAATAGTTTGAAAACCAGAAAAATATTCCTCAATTGAGAGACTTCCTTGGGTGAAATTAGTCATTTCATACTCCAATTGAAAACGCCTAGCAGAGTTATCCTGATTATAAACCGTTTTGAAATAATTCAACATATCATCATCATTTTTATACGACCTTAAATTTAGAATAAGATGAGGCTCAACCGAGCTAAGAATCCAAGTCATAACTCGAGCATCCTTAATTTGCCATTTAGATAAAGCATCGACTTCTTCAGGTGTCGGAGCACTCCCATCTATATGGCCCCCCGCAACTCTTTTCCCATAACAAATAATTGAAATTGAAATTCTCATGCAGAGTAATTTTTACCCGTGAATTTCATAGCAAAATATTCAAAAGACATTATGCCAAAAGTCCAAATAATGGACACACCAAGTCAATCAAAAGTTGAACTGAATCGAACCGGAGCAGAAAATCATACCTGAACCGGACTAGAGCAGTAAACTGAAGAACAAGACCAGAAAATGGAATCGGTTCAAACAAAAGAACCGAATCGGAGTTGCAGAAAACTGAACTGGTTCAACAAAAGAACCGAACTGGAGTTGCAGAAAACTGAACTGGTTCAACAAAATAACTGAACCCGTTTCAACAAAAGAACTGAACTTGATTTGAGTATACCTAGCAGATATACTTCACCAAATATATTCCAAACACAACCACAACCTCACATAAGGCAAAGGGAAGCTCAACCGATTGAAGATGACGAAGGCCGACGGGCGACGAAGGAGGTCGACGGGAAGGCAACGAAGAAGGCCGACGACGACTGAAGAGCTGACGAACGGAGGACCGATGAACCAGAGTTATGCCTAATTTCTGATTTCTGGCTCTGATACCATGTCAATATAAACTTGAATGAATTGCTTGATCTGTATTGAGTTGATTAGTGTCTTTATATAGACTTACAAACATCACTATTTCTACTACTAATGTAGTGCACCACTATTTCTACCACTAATGTAGTGGACACCTAATTCTACCACTATTGTAGTGGAAACTTAATTGTCCCACTAATTTATTCTGTAACTTAATTGTCCCACTAATTTATTCTGTAACAGCTCATTGCTTAGACTTACACTGGAAAATGACTAAAAAAGTTTCGATATTTGCTAGTTTTTTTTGGCCAACGATATTTGCTAGTTGACTTGACATAAAATTGCAATTTGCAAAAAATGGTGATAGAAATTTATATTTATTCTTTACGTGTCAACAGCAAATTGCAATTTTTTCAAAATGTGGCTAGCAAAGTGTAAATGTTCACAAAATTAAGTTAATAAATTGCAATTCACTTAAAAAATTATATATATAAAAAAAAAGCATAAGATAATAAACAAAACATAATTTTTTATCATAATTTAGCAGTAAATTACTTAAATTTAACTAATAAGTAAGTACTTAATCATTTATATTACACATCTCTTCTTGCAATCATGGCACATTCTTTACAAGGAAAAAGAACTTTTTTATAAATAAATCCCCCAAATATGAAACAACTTCCTAAAGCTGCTAATTCATTGACCATCGTTTAGCCTTCTATCTTTTATACAAGTTGTAGTCGTTGTTCTTTAAGTCCAAGGATTGTAGTCCATTGATTTTTCTTTCACAATAACATGCCAAGAGCTACCACAAATGCAGCAAGTAAGAGACGCTTCGAGTCTTCCCCATGAATGGTAGTAAGACCTGCAGAGAGCATAGTTGAAGTTTCTATTACTCAAAAAATCAAATCAAGAATATATACTCGGAGGAGGGAATAAGCATTATCATTGCTTGAGAGAAACTTACGATTGTGAGCAGATGATGTTGCGGCAGGAAGTGCAGGAATCTTGACAGCTACCGTTTCCAATTCAATAAACGAGGGAAAGAAAAAGATGTTACGTAAAACGATTCATACTGTGACCGAACAAGCTATGGATGAAGAACGTACTGTTTTTACATGACGATGAAGCTGGTGACTGCAGAGAAGACGGCCATGGAGCAGGAATGTTGTCATTCAGATCGCATAGGAAGCTGATCCCTGAAAACTTGTCGAATGTTGCATCTGAAGGCAAACTTGGCAGGAGGCATCCCGACTCTACATATATATATACAACACAAAATGGATGGAATGGTGGGTCAGCGATGATTGATGGCTATAAGTTTATGAAGAATTATCTGCGTTCATGCAAAGTAAGCCATTACTACCTTGATTCCCAATAGCTGAATCCAGTGATCCAAAGTAACCGAAAATCAAGAATTTGTCATTAGTATCTGGTAAGCAGCTCAAGAAAGTGAAGCTATTTATATAATGAAGAACTCCTTTTTTTTTTTAATACCTTGAAGGGAGAAATCCTTGAGGCTGATATGACAGAAACCGTAAACATTCTTGGTGATGTTCATTCTCTGTAGTTTCATTCCCATTGAAGCTGCACAATCCAGTGCTTGCAAGTTGGTAATGAAACTTTGTTTCTGCAAGTGAGCGATGTATCCGTCCATGGCACTACAGCATGCTGTTCTGTTACTTATTCCACCTCCACAGCTCATTGCGACATGTTTTATATCAGGGAAAAGAAGAGGACAAACTGGAAAACAACCATAAGAAGAAGACATTATCCAAGATAGATCATCAACTCATGCATTTACTTAAAAACTCGATTTTTAGGACAAATGGTCATTTTATTACATTAAATGAGTTCTTAAGATCAAAATTTTAAACTATACCTAAAGTATAAAGTTTGAGGTTTTAGGACAGTAGGTCAAGATAACTATTATATTCATTCACGTCACATGTGAACTTAGCCAATGGAAAGTAATGTGTAACTTACACTTATTGATGTTGCAATTTGATAGTCCTCTCAGTACTTCTTTAGCCTTAAGAGAATCGAGCTTACTAGCTACCCACGTTATGGCAATTTTTCTACAATCACCAATCATGGACGAATGATCCATTGCCATGTTCTTCTTGTTACTAAGCTCATCTGAAGCTTTCAAAGCGAGCTTAGTAGCAGTTTCCATTATAGCGTTCTGACACACGGGATCACAACATTCTTTCACTGGATCGATCTTTTTACAAGCAGCAAGGAGCTTTGAGGAATCAACAGTGTTCTCAAACTCGAAAACGTCTTTGATAGGACAAGAGGCTTGAGTAAGATTGGATGGATGAACTGAACATATTTGGCTCAAATTATTACCAGCGCCTTGGCTTTCCAAAATCTGCTCGATATCTGAAAGGCAGTGCTTGGCGTGGGTCTCACTCAGTGCAAGATCATTAGTAACTCGACTATATTGTCCCATGAGAATAGAGAGAGTTGCTTCCAATTGGGGGCAACATATCACGTTTGCAAGGTACGGTGCAAAAACTGTGTAGCAGTCAACTGCTGTCATGCTCATCAAGGTTCTTGCTGCAGTAAAATTTAATTTACAAAGCTCTGCAGCCAAAAAGTTACAAAATGAATTGAACATTTTGACTTAAATAGAATAGTCAAATGAGTTTACAGATTGTTTTTTGGCTCACAAGTATCAAATTGTGTTTTTGATCCAAACCCATAAGCAAAGCAGTACTGAATATGAGAATGATATGATCAAGCACTGATCTGGATTAACTATTACCATTTTGAAGATTCAATTGTTAAAAGATATAAATGTAGAGGTTGTGATAATCACCTGATAATTTTGGGTCAGTGCTGTTTGTGAAAGGAGACATAGGTGAGGGTGAAGGAAGGGGAAGGAATGGTTGCTGAGACCCGAGCGAGGAGATTTCGGGCAAAAGATTGTTCGTCCCTTTCTCTGGTACATGAGAAACTTCATGGTAGTTTAATGGGCTACAACAACATATATGCAGAACTGCAGGAACAATAAAAAATGGCATATAATGAAATTTAAATTTCTTCTGCAAATTAAAAAGATAGAGAGCTAGATGATATTCAATTATTCATACGCATATGTATCTCAAATGGACAGGCAAAACCTAATATCTAATCCAGCATTTCACAAACAAATTCTAACCAAAAAAATAAGAGAAAAGGAAAAACTTTGTGTCCCAATAAATGCTAAATTTACAGTCATGCATTCTGTCAGTCACTAGTGTGAGCATGAATAGATGCTCCATCAATCAAACATAATCCATAACATAGCACAATTGGGGTCCTGGGGTTTTCTACCTGGGACGAGGTTTAAAATCTAAACAAGTAGTTGAATTTCTAAGCAAGAGCAAAGCAAGTAAAGCGATTTCGTAAAATCCAAGATTCATATCAGAATTTCTGAAGGGACTTGCATAAAAAGAACAAGAACGCCCTCGATTGTGATTTCTCTGCTTTCATGCCTTCTTCTTCTTCTACTCAAACTCCAAAGAAGACACAGCCAAAACAGAAGCTCTTCAAGTCGAAAGGATCCAAAAATAACATTACTTGAAAATACATATCCGACAAGAAATGGCGGTTACAGAAACGTTAAGCTTGCATCTCTCTAGGAAGAGAAAGACAGACACAGAGAGAGAGACTGCGAGGATGGCAGAAGTGCAATAGCCAAAATTCTGTCTGGAAGTAAAAATTCTCAAAATTCAAAAGATGGGGATGAACATAATTTAAGGGTACATATCATGATTTATCATCATATAATTTAATAAAGCAACGATGACACGCATTAAACATATATAATTATCATTTGGCTTTGTGTAAAGAAAGCAAAATTCTTGTGGGGACGAGACCAGACATATATATTGTCTGTAGAAGCAATTAGCTGTCTCCACATTGGAGGATTAAGGCAGCAAGAAGACAGACGACCCCACATCAACCATAACAGCTTCCATTGCATTAAAGAAATCAATTTTGCCTTTTTTTTCCATTCTTCTTCCTCCCTTTCGTTCCTTCCCGCTGCATCTATCACGCAAGACAGGACTGGACCAGATAGGAGGTGTGAGTAAGCTTGAGGGGACCCAATCTTGATGTGCATTATTATTATTAGAAATTACTTACTTTTGTTGAAAGGTATAACTTTATACTTACATTTTATCAACTAGATAGCCTACTATTCGAATCATGCAGATAGAGAGGTGGCTTCTGCTTCAACACAAAAAAGGAAATGCAGAGTGATGTACTGAATCAAGCAACTAACCCTTCGGCTTACTATTATTAACATATATTAAGAGCAAATTGAATGTTTTTACTTATAAATTTAAATTTATGAAATAGTTAGTTAAAATGTACATTTTAAATCTAATAATTATTATAATGTCAGTATTATTGAGTGAATATATATATAAATTTTGAGGAGATAAAAAAGTGTTTATGGTGGAATAGTTATGAGTGGTTAGCTGATGAGGGGGCGCATGGTGTTATGACTCATTGAAGAGTTCTCTTTCTGGGCCTTTTTCTTGCATTGCATTGATGAGAGTGGAAGGAAGCAGAGCAGAAAGTAATAAATGACACCAAGAAAAGTAGTGAACGTAATCTTATTTTATGGGGAAAATTATATGTTGTTTTTTTTTGGCCAAAAAATTATATTTTGTTCATCTCCTATATTTCATTTTGTTATCATGGTTAGTATTCATTCGAAAGGATATATAAATTAGGGGTGAACAAAAAAGACTGGTTGGATTGAATTTCTAATAAGACCCGTTCGAGACCGGCCTGATTAGGATCGAGATCGAGTGAACGAGTTTTTTCCTTCAAGGTCGGTCTCGGTCTCGTTTTTTTTTCTTCCAAAAGCCCGATTAGGACCGGACCGGTCTTGAAGCAAACCCCAAAAATTCATGGTGTAACTCTTGAAACACTAATAATTCACGACATTGAAGCATTTAACAACACTTTGATCGGTTCTAATAAGTGAAATGCAATGGAAGACAAGAAGGGAGCGGATTCAAGACCTAAACATTAGTGTTTTATTGGACAATTTAGTTGAAATTTTTTTACCAAAAAATTCAGTCCAAGACCAAGACCGGCCCGAGTCAAGCAAGATCGACTCGGCCGAGTTTTTTTCACCAAAATCGGCATCGGTCCTCTAAATGTCAAGATCGAAATTTCAGTCTCAGTCCTGCTTCCAAGACCGACCCCGCCCGCTCATGATCAGACTTACTATAATCTGACAGTTTTTCGATTTATTTGCATTGTTGTAGACAAGGAAGGAAGCTGAAAATTTAGTTCAATGGTGGATAACAATTAATATAAAGATAAAGAGTTGAATAATTTTTTTAGGGGGTAAACATAAAAATTTTAAGGACTAAAAGAAAATAAATATATTTTTAGAACTAAATTTATGTTAAAAGTTCAGGGATAATTCCCCTATATAACTTCGTCCTAGTTGTAGAATAAAGTGAAGAGTTCATCATAATTTTTTATAAGCTATTAGAGAAGTGAGAAAGACTACACGTTCATTTTACTTGTACCAAGAATATAATCTCGGTCGCTCCCATTATGAACAAAATCATCAAAGAAGGCACGTTGTGACTCTACATTAGCTAGTGATGAATCTAGTGAATAGCAAATTAATTCATCATTGATTATATTATCTCTCTCACTCGAATCGACAAATATTAACATGATTAATCCTTCAGCTCATTTAAGAATCGGTTGGTACCAATCTTACTCCCACACGTCTTGTGGGTCGGATTTAGTTACACTGAGCCTTTAAATACGTAGGCTTTGAAGATATTATTGTATTCAACAATGTACTCTTACTTCCTCTAGATCAAAGTTCACCAAACTTATTTGAAAAGTAATGAATTTGTGTGACACATCTCCATGGGCACATGTGGTTGACTTTGGTGATATCTCTCGGCAATACCATTTTTATACAAAGTAAAATCAAATGATGAAATATACATCTATATAAACCGTTAAATTTCATTGAAATTTATTTCTCTTCATGATCCATGTATAAAGTTTTGATTCTCCAACCTTAGTGTCTCTCGATCAATTTCGAAAATAACTCACTACCTCTTATTTATGATGGATCAAATAGACGAATGTAATGCTCTAAAAATATGATGAACCAACACGGTATGTGCTGAGAATTATCACTTAGTGAATCACAAACATCTAAATGTAGCAATCATAAATGAACTTAATTAGATGTCTTACCAAAGGCTTTCAGTTCTATTTTCCTACTAAACAATTTTCACAACTAGATAGTTTAATCTCATAATATTAGGAAACATTTTGTTGGAGCATACACACTGCACTACATTTTGGTTGATCTCATTCGTATGAACTTATCAGTAAAGACATTCGGTGTACTAATAAGTCATCTTAACATCTTAAATTGATGTTTAAAATGCGCATTCCAATACTATGTGAAACTTAAGACGTACGCATCTGTATCATAAGTTCAAATTTGTGAATAAATGCATTCGATTATACTCTTAAATTATCTTAACATGTGACATACTTAAGACTTAGGGTTGTCCAAAATAACCGATTCGGTCGAACTGAACCGGATCTGGTTTGAATTGGTTCAACCGAACTTGTTTCAAAACCAAATCAGGTTTTTAAGGTTAAAGTAAGTTAGTTTAAAACAGTAGATTCAATTCAGTTCGAATTGACTCAGTTTTTTATACTGAATTTTACTTAACCACTTTAAACCTATATAATTTTTGAACTGGTCCAAAACAAAATAAACCAGACCGGTTTTAAAAATAAGTAAACCTAGATGCATATGTGCATTGTGCCGCAATCTCAGTAATTGAGTATGCTTCCAGCTTCTCTCCTTCGTCCCGCACCCCGCTCTCTCCTTCGTCCCGCACCCCGCTCTCTCCTTCGTCACGCTGTCCTGCCGCGACGCCGCCTACATCCAGACCTCCGTTCCGCCGCGTCTCGCCGTTCCACCAGCTGCATGAGTCAATAATTTAAAGTAATCCACAAACCCTAATTTCTGTTGAGTCACGTAATTTCTGTCCACAATCCTCTTCAATGTTAAGCTTGTGCTTGGTTGATTATTTACTACTGATTATCTGTTGATTAGTTTGTGTGTAGTTAGTTAGATGCTACGAACCTTACGTTACCAGGATCTATGTATAGAACTGCTTGATTATAAGTCGATGTGGTTGACTGCTTGATTATGTTTGCTAATTATTTTTTTTGCAGCATCTAATCCATTCATCCGTGTCTCTCATTCAATCTGAATTTCATCGGCTATCTATCAGATTAGCAGAAATTGTTTTTCAGTGTGTAAAGTTTGGTAACCCAGACTGCTATAGCTTAGGTTTACCTTATTGAGCAGCTGCCTAAGCTATGCTTGAGCTCTGAAATTACTATTGGAACTAATGCTATGGAGTGATATTTTTAAAAAAGTATGTACTTTCTGCTGCTCTGATGACTTGGGGTTCGTCTTTATACTATGTTAATCCATGAAAATATTAGGAGGAAAACAAGAATAGCGGTGTAGGCATAGACGTGTTTCATACTTTCGTGTAATGTTGAACATTCCATAAGAAATAACCTTTGCTATTGGATCAACGTGAACATCTTCTTCACTTCTACAAGGACAGGGTACAAAGTAGGCATCCCTCACAGTTTTAGGAACAAAACCTACAATGTATTTGGGTAGACTAATGTATTGATTGTATAACTGGGGTCACACTTGTATAGGTTTTTGCGGATATATGCTTATGTTGTAAGGAAAACATGTTTAGTTAACTCTCATTTTTTTTAGCTTATAGCTCTCTTGCAGACGTTTCCCAGTTTTAGCTATGGAAGACATACTGTTAATGTCTACACCTATCCCTAGTCAAAGACTCAAAATTTCATAAAGCTATAGGATGTGAATATGTGATTCCCAGTGTTCATGTGGCTTAGTTATCCCATGATTCTACTTTCTTATCTGCTTGAAGGATAATCTGAATTGTAAATTGCCATTCAAATGTTCAAAGAGGCATAATTTCTGGACAGGTTCTGATTTTGGACCGGATCAGTCCTGGTTGGTCCGGATCGGTTCTGGTTTGAATTTTAAAATTTAAATGCAGAAAACAGACCAAACCAGTTAGAACTGGTTCATGAACCGGTTCGAACTAGACCAGTTTTTTACGTGTTAAATAGACCAGTTCGTTTAGTGAGTAAAACAAATACTGGTTTTGTTTAAGCAGATCTAGTTCAGTTCAGAACCGGTTGAGGGTCGAATCGGTTCATGAACAAGCCTATTAAGACTTACAAATAAACTAGTACAAAGGACATAAATGTTAGGAATTTATTTTAAGATTTTAACTAATTTCTCTATAGTATTGATGGTTATTAAATTATGTAATATTGTGAGTATTTAATTAATTAATGGGGTAGTGAGTATTTAAATATTGCTATTTAAAAGCTCTACCTCATGAACAAATTAAGCATGAATATTTCCTGATCTGAATATTCATTCTTTTTTATTTTTTATACTTCTAAAACTCTGTAAATTTACATAAATGATATATGTTCCTATCAGCGATATTAGAATTTATCATTAATATAAATTCTTAGCAAAAATATTAAAGTTTATTATTAATATCAGTCTCAAAGGATGTTGGAGGGTGTCGTTAGCAGGTAACCTAAGTGAACAATGAGGGTTAGGTCACAGGGGTGAGCAAATTAACCATTTGAACCCGGAACTTGTAGGTTCCGGGTAGAAGTTTTAAAAATAGGGTAGGTTCCGTGAAAAAATCTAAGAACCTATTTATTCGGTTCGCCTATCTGGGTACCCTAAATTAACCGAAATTGATTCTATATATATACATTAAAAAAAAACTAAAGGCTGAAGGAACGAGGGCAGCCTGAGCCTCACTTTCAGTTTCAGACTTCAACAAAACTCTCTCGCCTCTCTCGCACTTCACACTGCAACCTCTCTCGGTCTCTCCTACGACGACATCCTCCCTGTCTCTCCTTCTTTTGGTACCCCCATGCTAAATTATTGCTCTTTATTGAGTCCCCTTGCTTTCGTTTCTTAATTACGGTTCGATCAATCTAGGGCTTCTTCAGTGCATCGATTGTGTTCTTGATTTCCTCTGCTTTGGCTAATTTCCGTTGCCTCGTTTAACCGGTGGACGAGTGATTTGCATAACTTTTTTTTACAACATCAAAACTCAAGTGATATCTTATTCCTCAAAACTCAAACTGAAACTCAGAGTAATGGATGTGATACTTCCACCGTATGAGCTAATCGTGTTTGGATCAGTTTTGGATTTGTTATTTTGGATCTGTTTGGATCAGGTGTGTTTCGTTCTTCTCTGCACTGAACTCACAAATTTTCACATGTTGTTGTTAAGAATATTACTCGTTTTGTTATCTTGCTCATGCTGATCTCCGTTGCTCTGCTTTAATTAATCACTAGATTGTTGTTCTTGTAGGAGAAGATATTCATTTTTGGCTGTGTAGTTAAGGTTCGTTCTGATTGAAGTGGTTGTAGTGTTTATTCTTTTGTATGTTTGTGATTGATGTTACTGATGAATCCATCTAATTACAAGATTGTTTATTGATTAATGGCCTTCGTGATTTCCTGTAGCTGCTTCAAGTTACTCTTCACAGCTGTAGTACTAGTTCTGTTCTCATTGCTGCTTATAGTTGTAGCTGCCTCTGCTTTTCACTTAGCTTTGATTTTGGCTCTCGGTTCCTGTTCGTTGTTTCGGCTTATCTCAGTTCATTTAAAATTGCTTTGAATATACTTTTTAAATCCCAATGTGTTTATTTTTCATTCGAATGTCTTCCTTAACACTGCGATATACTCTCAGCGTAGTTTTTATATCTACCTCAACGCCTTTGAGTCAAGTTTTTATATTTTTATGAAACTTGAGATGTTACTTTTTTGTTTTCCAGGCTCTTGCTGAAAGGATGCAGTCAGTCTAAGATATCCATATAGTAGTGAAGATTGCGGTTTGGTAGGTATATAAATGAGCATAATGTTAAGATTCAGACACTGTTTATCCAAAGGGATCATCAAATCTCCAAGATCATTTCCTGAGATGGTAGCTTTTTCAAACATCAATGGAGTATTTAGACGATTTTCTCAGCCAGCGATGAAACAGGATGAAGAAGAGGCGGTTGAAATTGACCAAAGGCGACTTCCAGCAGACTATGATCCAGCAACATTTGATCCAACGGAGCACCGAAGTCCTCCAACAGATCGGGTTTTTAGGCTCGTGGATGAAATATCGGGTATGACTTTAGTCGAAGTTGCAGAACTCTCTTCTATAATGATGAAAAAACTTGGCATGACAGAACTCCCAACTATTGGGGTCATGAAAGGAGGAGCTGCAGCAGGGTTAGCTGGGATGGCCACAAAGGGGACAACAACAGTTAAGGAGGAGAAGGTACCAGAGAAGACCGTCTTTGAACTGAAACTGGAATCGTTTGAAGCAGCTTCTAAGATCAAGGTTATCAAAGAGGTAAGGAGCTTCACTGACTTGGGTCTCAAGGAAGCTAAGGATTTGGTGGAGAAGGCTCCGTCGGTGTTGAAGAAGGGAGTTTCAAAGGAAGAAGGCGAGCAGATTATCGAAAAGCTGAAGGCCATTGGGGCTAAAGTCGTCATGCAATGAATACTGAAAGCACACCATAGTGTATGGTGGGGTGAGGCATAGTTTTAGTTTGGTTATGTGTCTCTCCTGCTTGTACTTTGATTTCTAGGATTCCGTTCAGCCATTGGTGTGTCGTTCGAGTTAAATCTACGGACATGGGTTGAATTTTTGGTAAATCCCAATAATTTTTGTGTTATCGTCTCTCCGAGGATAAAAGTAATTTGAGAAATATTGGCATAACTTTCAAAATGATTGCACTTCCGGAAATGGAGATATATTCATACAAAGGACAGCAATTCAAATTCTACATTATTCTATGATTCGTGTGAAGTTCGGTCGAACTGTATCGTATAGTTGTAGAATCGTTTCAGCTGAGCCGATTTAAAAATTAATGCTACTTTACAGAAAATCTAGAGTAATTTTAAGTTAACCCAAAAAAAAACGATTTTTAAACGTTAAAAGTAATTCATTTTTAATATCGCTTCTATATATATTTAATAAAATTATAACCAATTTATTAACCCTAATTTTATTTATGTAGATTGAGTTTGATGAAGACAATGGTATTCTTGTTGTTTTAGTCTTAACATTTACTTTTATATTATCGAATTGATTACCAGGTTCGGAGATTTAGAATATTATGTATTACTGATACATTTTTAATACAAATGGTAGATTTTTTTTGAAAACTAAGTATTTTGATTTTTTTATTTAGAAAAGTATGTAATTTTAATTTTAGAAAAATAGGTATACGCGCACCATGGGGTAGCGCTTATTGGCATACGCGCACCCCTGGGTGCGCCTATGAATAGGCGCCACTTTGAAGTGGCGCCTGTGCATTCCCATTTTTTTTTTAAAATAATTTTTTTTATAATGATGACTCGATATTTAATTAAAAATAAAATTGTGTATCTATTAAAAAGATTTTAAAAAAATTATAGTAAGTAGATATTTTAATTGCGATTCAAATAATGCAAAAACTATTAAATTTGGATTTACGGATTGACTGTACGGCATGCCGTAAGTTGAGATATGAAAATTGTACTTAAAAAATTATAACTCGGACCATGTAAGTCCAAACTCAACACGGTTAACGTCATTTATGTAGTAATTCAATTATCTATCTAGGTTAATTTTTTTGATTGGAAATACAGTGATTTTATAACCTAACATAGTTTACACCATAATTTGACCGAAATAATTAAATGCATTAGGTGATAAATTTAATTATGTACTTACTCAAAAAAAATCAAAAAATTTACGTTGCGTAGATAATTTAATTACGAATTAAATGACGCTAACTATGCGTTAATTTTTGACTTTTAGACTGACTGTATAATATGGTACGTAAAAAACTCTACATACGATACAAAAACTTACAAATAGTCTTTTGAACAGTAAATGCACTGTTTAAATAGTGAATTGTACTGTTTAAACAGTAACTTTACTATGCAAAATACTATTTGGAAGTTTTGGTATTTTAATTTTTTTTAATAGATACATAATTTTATTTTTAATTAAACATCGAGTCATCATTATAAAAAAAATAATTAAAAAAAATGGGAATGCACAGGCGCCACTTGGATGCGTGTATACCTATTTTTCTAAAAAAAAAATACACTTACTTTTCTAAATAAAAAAATCAAAATACTTAGTTTTCAAAAAAATTCCAAATGGTATGATAAGGTTTGAAAATGATAAAATATTTAAGCAAAAAATATGAAATAATTTAGACCAATAAGATGAATAGTATATTTACCACTTTTTAAGTAGTAGGCCAAAAAAATGCGTGAATAATTGTCTTCCCCCGCTAGGTTTTCCTCGTGAGAGCTCGGGTGAGGTATTTCTCGGGCAATCAATTCGCCCATCGTCACAGCGATTCCTGCTGGGTACCGTTTCAATTGATCGTGTGCGAAGAGAGAAGGGAGGTCTGAGGGAGCGATTTCACCAAAGGGAAAGGGAGAGCCAGAAATTGAGGGATCGAGAGTGGGAGGCCAGGGGAAGGGCGCAAATAGGTGTGGATGCTGGCGACGGGGAATCGTGTCTGAGATAAGAGCCAAGCCACAAACCACAACTTCATACCCCGACTCGGACAAGCCAAGCCCACCACCAACCGAGTCGGTCGCCAACGTCACCAAACCCGGGACTCAAGGGGAGGTAATTCTATCTCAGTACTATAGTTTCTTTGTAGTTTTACATTTAATTCGCTGGGCTAGTTTAGATGGAACGTAATTGCCGAGTACATGACCTTAGAATGCGTGATGATAGAACTGTCATGGGGAACTTTGTTGATATACCAGAAAATGTTGACATCCCAGTTGGAAATTTGTGTGTGGGTCGTGTTATCTCTGATAAGCATGTTAAATCGATGGTGGTTCATAGTGTGTTGCAACAAGCGTGGGGGCGATATGTAGGGGTAAGATTCCAGGAAATGACAGGAGAGGTGATCTTGTTTGAGTTTGCAAAGGTAGAGGATCTTAGGGATGCCCTCGACTGGTGCCCATGGGCGATGCAAGAAAATTGCTTGTCTCTAAAGAGATGGCAACAAGGGATGCAGATAGCGAAAGTGCAGTTTCATATGGTCCACTTCTGGGTCCAAATACATGGACTCGAAGTTGATAAATTTAGCAAGAAGAATTCCGAAGTTATAGGGGCAAGCCTGGGGACAGTGGTAGAGGTGGATGATCTGATGGGACCTATGGGGCTCGATAGAGACTTCATCAGGATCAAAGTGGAGGTTGATAGTACAAAACCCCTACAAGTGGGCTTCTGGTACAAAAGGCGAAATGGGAGCTTAGGTAGAGCATCAGTGAAATACGAGAGACTCCCAGAATTTTGCTTTGGGAGTGGTAAGATAGGCCACACGGAAAGAGTTTGCACAACCGAGATGAAAGTTTCAGAGGAGTAGCAGGGAGGCTCTATTTATGGGCCATGGATACGAGTTGACCATCCCAAAAGAAGAAGAGAAGAATGCAAGTTTGTGGGGAAGAGCTCGGGCACTCCGGTGGGGGAAGCAAAGCGAAGAAGATGGAAAGATCTTATGAAGGAGAAGCAAGATCGCGAGGGGTCCAAGACACCACCCTCAGCGAAATCTGCGAATAAGGGAGGAGGAAATGGGGAGGGTGATGCTCAGGAGGGGGACAAATCGCAAGGCAATCAGGAGGAAGGAACTGAGATGGTGGTATACACACAAGGACTGGGGAAATGCACCGAACAGAACAGAGAGGATGAGATTCAACTGGACAACGTGCAGGAGAGTCAAGCATGGAAAGGGAAGGGGAAGGTAACAGGGGAGAGGCCGAGCAACTATTTTATAGATAAGGAGATGGGTGGCGATGCAGGAAGGGGATACTACACCTGGATGCCAGCAATAACAAGGTACGATGTGGACAAGCATACCTACCAGGGACAGTGTGGGAGTCGGGAGCAGGTGACTCAACTGATGAAAAGGGGAAATCTTCATATTACACAGGGGCCAAGTCACAAACAAGCAGGGCCTAGGGGGAGGACAAGTCTGGATACGGCAGCAGTAAGCAAAATGGTGGATCTGGATATAATCCAGCTAAGGGACACGACAAAACCTGTGAGGGAACCAGGGTTTGGGCAAGCGATCACTATGGAACTGGAGCTACACGAGGTGCAGGTACAACAATGGAACTACATTGTTGAACCACCTGACTCACCCGCGACAAGTGGTGAAGGCCCGACCATGCCGACGGGGCTTAGTCCATTGATCCAAAAGATCAATCTGAAAAGAAAACATGAAGAGGACCCCGAGACATAAGAGGATGAAGGGGGACAAAATGAGAAGAAGCACAAAGGGTGGAGGGAGGAGAGTAGGGGAAGAAAGCTTTGAGAGGACGAGGAAGGGCAAGACGGGGGAGCCATTCAGGTAACATAGTGAGGAGGAAAATAATATCAGTGAATAGCAAGGTCGCTGAAAGGGGTTCTGGTAGCTGTCTCGAGACAGCTACCCAGACCCAATGAACTACTTGGTGTGGAATTGTCGGGGGTTGAGATCGACCCTGACAATTCCGTACCTCGCCGATCTCACGAGGAGGAATAAGCCAGAAATAATATTTTTGATCGAAACAAAAAATACGGAGGAATATTGTGAAAAGGTAAGGAGGAAGTTGAAAATGGAAGGGGAGTATGTTAACCCGATCAGAATTTCAGGTGGATTGGCGTTGTGGTGGACAAAAGAAGTGAAGGTTGTGATACATGCCAAGACAGAATACCTCATAGACACAACGATAACAACAGTTAATGGAGGAGTAACCATGCACGTCACTTGGATATATGGGAGAACAATATGGGGAAAAAGGATGCGACTATGAAATATTTTGAGAGGGATAGCCCAGAATAGGAGGGGTCCATGGATGTGCGTTGGAGACTTTAATGAAATTGCTAGGGAGGGTGAGAAACACAGGGGCATACCGAAACAAACTCGAAAGATGGATGCTTTTAATGATATGATGCGAGATACAAGACTTGTTGATATGGGGTATAAGGGCAACCAATTTACTTGGTGTAATAACAGGGAGGGTGCCAACCGCATCCAAGAACGCTTGGACAGGGCAATTGTGAACCCAGATTGGATTAGAATCTTCCCCTATGCAATGGTGACCCATAAACTGCAGATTGGATCTGACCATAGCCCACTGATAGTACAAACATAGAGGAAGCACCCTAGGGGTAGGAAGCCATTCAGATTTGAGAAGGGATGGTTGGAGTACACATGATGTAGGGATGTCGTAAAAGGGGTGTGGGAAGGAAGATCGAATCAGAGCAACAAGGATGAGATTCATGGAAGGCTAGGGAAATGTCGAGGTGAACTGAAGCGGTGGAGTAAGCGAGCAGTGCCGAATAATAAGCGAAGGATAGAGGCTCTAAACGAGGAACTAACAATCCTATAGAGACAACCGAATGAGAGACAAGAGGGATAATGAACGAGTGCTAAAAACAGCTCTTGAAGAGGCATGGGCAAAGGAAGAGGAATATTGTAGGCAATGATCTCGAATTCAGTGGATGAAAGGAGGGACCGTAATACTGCTTACTTCCACCAGACAACTGTCGAGAGAAGAAGGAAAAACACACTATGTCGAATGCAAAGGCGGGATGGGGTCTGGGTGGAGAATGAAGAGGATATCATGGCTGAGTGTGAGAGCTATTTCAAACACATATTCCAGACGGAAGGGTCGGAGGGAATAGATGAACAAATGAGGAGTGTTCCTACTTTGGTGATGGGGGTTGACAATGCAAACTTAACAAGAAGGGTTAGTCGATAGGAGGTTAATAAATCAGTCTTCTAACTGGGTGGCAACAAAGCTCTTGGGCCAGACGGTTTCCCAGGTATGTTCTATCATCAGTTCTGGGATGTACTCGGGGAGGACGTTTTCCAATAGGTAAGTAGCTTCTTCGAATCAGGTATACTACTGCCAGATTACTGTATACTGATATAGTATTAATCTCTAAGATCCCTAACCCCATTAATACACCCCATTTTCGCCCTATAAGCCTGTGCAACGTTAGCTATAAGATTATATCCAAAGTCCTGTCTAATCGTTTAAAACTGATATTGCCTAAGCTTGTAACCCCCTTCCAAAGTGCTTTTGTCTCAGGCAAGTCCATCCATGATAATATTCGTATTGCTCATGAAGTGTTCCATCACCTGAGGACAAATAGAGGGAGAGGGAGAGAAGACTGTGCGATCAAGCTAGACATGAGTAAGGCATACAATCGAGTTGAATGAGAATTCGTAACGCAAACACTTAAGGGACTGGGATTCTCGGGTCAATGGTGCCAATGGATAGAGGAATGTATCTCTAAGGTACAGTACAATGTCGTGGTAAATGGTAAGAAGACAGCGAGATTCAGGCCATCGAGGGGGCTCAGGAAAGGAGATCCACTCTCCCCGTACCTTTTCATCCTAGTGGAGGACGTACTTTCTCGCCAAATTATGAGGGAGGTGGAGGAGAATCGCATTCAAGGGATCAGAATGAAGCGCACTTGTCCGTAGATACACCACCTATTCTTCGCGGACGATTCGATCTTCTTTATGCAAGCAACGGAGGGGAACGCATTGGCACTGAAAGGTACGCTCGAGAGGTACAGTAAGGCATCAGGGCAAAAGATCAACTTTGAGAAATCATGTATTCAATTCGGAAAGGTGGTGGAGGATGAGACGAAGAGAAGAGTTGCGGAGGTTTTAGGGGTCGAAGTAGTCACGGATGCGGGGAGATACTTGGGACTCCCAACTAATCGGGGAAGATAAAAAAGAGATGCAATGAGGTACCTTAAGGAAATGGTGGTTAAGAAGATCCACGGGTGGAAGACCACATTCCTTAACAACGCAGGGAAAGAGGTCCTTATAAAAGCGGTAATAACTGTGATCCCTACTTATGTAATGTCGTTTTTTAAGTTACCTAAAACCTGGTGTGCAGAAATAGCGAGCATGGTGGCCGGTTCTGGTGGAACGGGCGAGACAAGACGAGGAAAGTGCATTGGGTTCGTTGGGGCCAGCTTACACACCCTAAAGACATGGGCGACATGGGTTTTAGGGACATGACAAATTTCAATAAAGCGATGTTGACTAAGACGGCGTGGCAGTTGCAAAATGATGGGGAGTCGATGTGGCCGAGAGTTCTTAAGGGGCTCTATTATCCGTGAGGTAATCTGATAGAGGCCACAGTAGGAGCCCGACCTTCATGGGCATGGCCGAGTATAATAGTGGGCCGAAACATACTCAAACACGAAGGGGTGTGGCAAGTGGGGACGGGTGACCAAATCTGAGCTCTGCAGGACCCGTGGGTGCTAGGGCAGCCCAACAACCGAGTAGGCAACGCACTCGTGGGTACGGATGGTGAGGAGATCCGAGTGAGTCACTTGATTGATAGAGTCCGAAGGAAATGGGACCTAACCGAGATCCAACACCAGCTCACCGATCTAGATGTGCAAGCGATCCAAGCGATCCATATTACTGATGCACTGCACGAGGACCAGCTGGTCTGGCCAACCTCCACTGATGGGGTGGCTAGACCGAGCCTAGTCTATAGGAGACTAAGGGAGCTGAGGGAGCAGGCAGTGATGCAAGGGACCGAAGGGCAACCGAGACCAAACGAGAGACGGTGGCACGACCTATGGTAAAGTGAGTCTATCCTGAAGGTAAAACATTTTTTATGGAGAACCTTACATAATGCCTTGACTGTGAAAGCTGAGTTAGTTAGACGGGGTATTCAAATAGACCCGACATGTAATTTTTGTGATGAATTGTAAATTGTAAACCATGCAGTTTTGGGGTGCCAATGGGCACGACGAGTCTGGTTTGGGGCTATGGGTCTATGCCTAGACCAGTGTGGGGGTGCTGAATGGTCTGGTTGGGTGCGGATTATGCAGGATATGGGCATGAATGGTGGCGAGGCGGGGAGGAAGCGGAAGCTCCTAGGGGAGACCGTTGCGTGGTAGGTATGGAAGGAACGTTGTCGGGCCGTCCACACGGAGGAGGGGCCGAGAATGGAGGCAACAGTCGTCGTTGCCACAACCTTGGCCGAGGAGACATGGAAGGCGTTGGGGCGGGTCGAGAGACCACCGAACAGGTCGCAAGGCATGCAGGAACAGGTATGGCGCAAACCGAACCAAGGAATTGTGAAGCTCAATTGTGATGCGGCGTGGGATCACAACACAAACAAGGGTGGAACGGGCGTAGTGGTGCGGGATTGAACAGGCTCGATCATTGCGGGACAGAGCTCAACGTGCCATGGCACGAGTGCAAAAACGTTTGAAGCTAAGGCGATCCTTCAAGCAACGGAATTGGCAATTCAAAGCGCATGGGTCGAGGTAATTATTGAGTCAGATGCACAACACATAATCAACCTTATTCAGGGAGGAGGCGCGAGGAAGGATTGGGAACTACGGAACATCCTCATGGACTTCCTTGATTTGGCCAAGCAAATTCCTCAAGTTCAATGGCACTTTGTCAGACGATCGGCGAACCAGTGCGCCCATTGGATAGCAACGGAGTCAAAAAAGGGATCTTGCCCATGCGATTGGGCAATAAGACACTCTAGTTCATTAATGTCTTTATGTGTAACGGATTGTAGGGACTCTTATTATGATTAAGGAAATGATTTATTGGCAAAAAAAAAGTAGTAGGCCGAATTATCCGATCTTGAACGCTAGGTTTATGCCTGCACTAGTTAAAAAGTAACTTTGTCATTTTTATGTATGAAGCATACCTTCATATCGTAAATAAAGCTGATAATGTTGCGAGTACAGACAAATACGCCAAATGTATCATATTTTATAAGTACATACACTACGGGAGAAATAATAATTAACGACTGGAAAAATTATTTTTAACAACTCATTAATTGAGCAGTTAAATTTTCACGGCTCAATAGAAATTGAGTCGCTATAGGAAGTGTCACGACATTTATCACGGATCGAATTTGGTATAGTCGTGAAAATTAGCGACTCATATCGTGAAAAATACTTTTGTTTTTTTTATTCATTATTTTTTACGGTTCATTAAATGAGCCGTCAAAAATATGTATATTTTAACAAATATATATACATCTTCGTCGGTGGTCGGGCCACCTCCGCTAGAGGTTCTTCGCCGGTGGCCGGTCCCAGTTGACCAGAGGATCATCCACCGGTGGTCGCCCCAGCTTTGCTCCATCCACCGTCCACCGGAGGTTCATATCCACCATCCAGAGGTGACCCCAACTCTTCTTCAGCCCAGCGAGCTCTTCAACGAGCCCCCAACGAGCTCCAGCTCCATCCCAGGTTGGGACGGCGAGTCCACCAACGAGCTCCAACTCCATCCTGGTCGGAGATTCATCCACCATATGCTGCACCTCCACCTCCATCACTGCCACCAGAGGGATGGCGAGTCTTCTTCCTGGCTGAAAACTAGCTACACAACATTCCAAGAGGACTCCTCACCATGACTTTCCTCCTCGTCGTCTTCAACTGCATGCGCAACTTCCAGATATACTCGATGACTGTCTTTGACAACTTCGAGGCTAGCTACACGAGACGCACAAACCGCCTGTGCTCAATTTGGATCCGATCAGGGTTCAGAGTCTTCTACGGGTTCGTCAACTTCTTCATCAAAGTGGCCCTTCCTTCATCGTATTAGCACTTCCATTGGAGGAAGATGAGGGAAGAAGAGGAGAAGAAAAGAAAAGGAGCGACGGGAAAAAGAAATGTTAAATTTTTAAACAAATAGAAGTGACAAAATCACAAAATAACTTAAAATTATTAACTAACATTGTCACTATTTTTTTTCAATAATCATTCATATATTTTTTTATTAGTTTTATAAATAAATAAACTTAATCTTGATTTTATTTAACAGAATTATAATATTAAAATAAATAAAATAATTTATATTATACACAAATATTAATAGGGTTAATATTATTTATAAATATACCTTATTTTCTTATGATATAATATTAAGTTAATTTTATTCTTAATTAAAAATACTTTTATAAAATAAAAATCTAATAAATAATAAGTAAATTATACATATATTTTCACATATCATTTAATATAAAAAATTAGTTATCGCGCAATGTCAAATTTCTAGTTCAACTATTATTTCAATATAATCAAATTTAACTCACGTTTGATATATAAAAATTCATATTATTACAACACAAATACATTTTTCTATTATTATTATTTATATAATTATATATGTATCTACATTCTACACATTTGTGTCATCCTTATAAAAATGAACTAACATACACTGAATTAGAAAGAAAAATCAAACCAAAAATGAAATCATGATGCAGGCATCAGTTGACCTCCGGAATACTTTTCAGCGACGGTTGCCACGACTGGGGGCGATAGTCTGGTTCTACGGAAACCTGATGATCATTAGCCGTAATAAGATGAGTCAGCACTTGCTCCCAACTCAACCCTTGAATCTCAGCTTTACACAGCAACTCTTCTAGCTCCTTCTTCCTCATCTTTATCTTCACCTCTCGGATACAGACTCCACCAGAAGATATAGACTTCTTCAATGGAGAAGAAGAAGAAGAAGAAGACTCCTCTGCCCTGATACCGTCGTCTTCTGCCCAGACCATAGACGAGGATCCGCGACCGCAGCAGTTACCCATGTTGTCTTTGTTCTTCTCTTTGGAATACAAAACAATGTCTGCCTGACTTAAAAGAGAGAATAACGTTGAGAATGGTTGGAGTTATATACTTACACAGAGAGGTGAGGCGGTACGTGGCAGAAGACAAGTGGACAGGTACGGAGAGGACGATGACCTCATGACACGTGGAAGGAAATGGTTGGATCTTACCTGGCCATGTGGTAGTTCCCTCTACCTTGCCGTGTGGGGATTACGGGTGATGGCGGTGGCTTAAACAGTGATACGCGATTATTAGACACTCTGTATACTAGATTACTAGGTGTTATTTTATTTTGTGATAATTATAATAACAATAAGTGTTAAATACTAAGTAGCTACCTGAAATTTAGATGTTTTGCAACGAGCTACCCAAACTTTGAAAATTCAAAACGGGCTACCTCAACTTTGAAAAAGGTGCAAATAGCTATCTCCGTCCAATTTTCTGTCAACGGTCGTCGGAAATCCGTCGGAAATTCGTTTGAAAGTCGTCGGAAATTCGTTGGAAATTCGTCGAAAATTCGTCAAAAATTGGACAGAGGTAGCTATTTGCACATTTTTCAAAGTTGAGGTAGTCCGTTTTGAATTTTCAAAGTTCGGATAGCTCGTTGCAAAACGTCCAAAGTTCAGGTAGCTACTTGGTATTTAACCCTAACAATAATGTTTTTAGAATTTCATTTTGTTTATAATAATGATCGTAAATTGACTTAATATGTATAATTGATGAAATAATTTATTTTTGGCTAATTCTTGATTTTTTAGACTATTTTTTAAGAAGGGGTTATCATGTTAAAGAATTTTAAAACATGACCAAATTATGTAGGTACGTAGATCAACAAACATGCATGTATTCTTTCGCAAAATTTAGAATTATCCTAAGGTAAGTTAATTTCATTTAGGATAAATACGAAATTACTTCCTAATGTTTGTCGGATTTTCAGTTTCTCTCCAAAGTTTAAATCGTAAAATTTACTTCCCTCATTTTTGGCCAAAATGTAAATTTGTCCCCTCCGTCAACTTTTTCATCAAAAATTAACAGAATTAGTTTCAAAAATTGTAAAAATAACAAAAAAAAAATTAAAATGTCACACTTAACATTTTCAATTTTATTTTAAATATTACAATTGACTCTCAATCGAGAGGGTTCGAGTCTGGGTCTTGATCCTGACCCATGACGGAGCTGGTCTTTATTATATATATAATAATTATTATTATTATTATTATTATTATTACGGTAAAATATATTAGTTTAATATAGTTAGCTTTTCTTTAAGTGTGTGTGTGTGAATGGAGTAGCGGAATGGCATCTTCAATGAAAAAGTATTGCAAGGTGATACGTCAAATGAATCTTCGACATGCAAATTTGTTTTGTTTTTTTTCCATCCTTTTACTTGGTCGTGTTTCATGCCATACGACCACGACTATCCTACTTTTCTCCATCAAAATTAGATTGACGTTTAGAAACTAAAAGGAAAAATATTAATAGATTTAATACACATTATTATGTTTGATTTATATAATCGGATGAATTATTATGTTTTAAAATGTAATTTAATTATTCACTTGTTTCTATTGTGTACGTAATTAATTAGCACACGACGTGTGAATTTAAAGTCACATTAAGGTCATATAATTATATAATATATTGTTTGAATAATTTTATGTAATAAAAATAGTCTTAAAACTTCATAAAAAAATATAAAATTTGCACACAAAAATGTGTAAATATTTTTTAATTTATAAAATGCAAAAATAATTAATAATAGGATGAAAAATAATTAAATTAAAAAATATTAATATGAAGAAGAAATAAAACTAAGATTTATTAAAAAAATAATAATCAAACTGAACCTAAGAGTCAAACCGTTCTCATGAGTCATGACTCTTCAGGTCAAATTGATCTAACTCGAGTCAAAACTTTGTCTGAATTTGACTTGAATATGACCTTAACCGGGTCTATTCGAGTATGGTTTCAATTTTTTGTCATCATTTCTTCTTTTTTTAGTTTCCGTTTCATCATAAAGAAATTTCCAAAGTATATTTTCCAAGTGTTTGAATTTCAGTTTTTCTTTTAATAAAATACTAATTTTACATTTTTGAAAGATTATTAAATATATTTTTTGAAAAATTAATTTCACTTATAATCCATTATGTCATCATTCTTCTTCTAAAGGTTGTCTCACCCTTCCATAACGGCCCATGAAGAGGATCCACAACAAAGACAATCCAAGATCCAACACACCCAAATTACCATTTGGGCCTATTTTTAAATTTTAATTTAATAAAATTAATAAATCAATAAAAGAACACCAAATGCTAATATTCATTATTGGTTGAATTTTATTATTTCTATTTAGGTAAAATATAAATTTTCCCCCTAATATTTAAACATAATTCGAGTTTTTTCTTAATCTTCATTTTTGAAAATTTTGTTTCTTGATTTGTAGACATATGTCCAATTTCTCCATGTTATCTGTTTTTTCATCTAAATTTAATAAATTACTTCCTGAAAATTTCAAAAAGAACATAATATTTTTAATAATATCACACATACGTTTGATTGATCCCCAATTGAAAAGGTTAGGGCTTAGATTTTGATCCATTAGCTAGTAGACTTGAATCAAGATCCAGACCCTAGTCCCCTCGATTGGGGCTTAATCGAGACCCTATTGAATTAAGATTTAATTGTAACATATAGAAAAGTTTTGAAAACTTAAATTCTAATATTATTAAAAGTATTTATTATTTTTATAATTTTCAAATATATTATATTAAAGTCGGATGAAAAATCTAAAAGAATAGATAATTCGACAAAGACTTAAATATTAAAAAACGAAATTATAAAAAATAAACATTAAAAGTGAAACTTGAATTGTGTCTAATCTTTATATTGTCATTTTTTTTATCCCATGAAATGATGTGGTAAGTTCACTATATATGTATATATATTACATAGGTTAATATAAATACTAGAAAACTGATTCGCGTTTTGCGCAATGTAATAATTATTTTAGTTTATAAATTAATAATATTTTTGAAATAAATATAAATTTTTATTTATAACATAATCATTTATAATTTGTTAAAGTACATTTAATTAATATTAATTCAAGTACGCAACATAAAAATTAATTATATTTATGAAAAAATGTTAAATTTATTTTTATAATATTATATAATATAATGATTATTTATATTTTATAAAAATATTTGAAAATAAATGATTAGATAATAAAAACAAATGTCAACAATTATGAATATGAAGTTAACTAATGATTTTAAAATTCCTTTTATGACATCTATTATTTTTGTATATTTTTAAATAAATACAAACTATTATCATACATGTATATATATATATATATATATATATTAGTTATAGTCATTATAACTTATATAATTTGTTTAAAAAAAATTGTAATATATGTTGATTATAGTAGACTACATCAATGATATTTTATAAAAATAGTTATAAAAAAGCATGAAGAAATTATATTAACATTTTTATTATAATTTTTTCATACCTTAAATTTTATATTGCATACATAATTATAAATATCTACATAAAATTAACATGTGATTATTATTTTCATAAATGTGATATATAATATATATATATAAGTATCCTTAATTTCATCTTAAATTATCTTGTAATAAAAAAATTTAATATATGCATCTACCTGCTTTTCATAAAATATCAAATTTATTAAATAAAATAACTTAAGAAAAGTCATAAATGCACATGGAAAATAAGAAGAGATTAATGATTTTTTGTAACTTATTGGGAGAATTAATGAGAGACTTTGGAAGATTTTAAACTAAGTTACATGACATGCCACATATGAGTGAGAATTATATGTTTGACATAGAACAATTAGAAGTTATGAAATTAACATTACGAATGAGAAAATGTCTTAAAAACTTATTTGTCGTAATTCTACGTAACTTAACCAAATTAATGTATATATAGATTTTCATATATAGAGATTTACTACAACATTTCTAAAAGGAATGGGATCATTTTATCCACCGTTGTCATACACACTATGGTATTGTAAATAAACTTCTTACAATATATATTTTATGTAAATTATATAATATATATATATATATATTCGGCTGTAATAAATACAAAAAAAAAAATAGTCATCTACTAATTAATCTTGGAACATGCAGAAAATCAATCTTGAAAACTCTTAGCATTTAAGCATGAGAGAATCTGATGTACCAAGTATGCGGTGGTGAATATATACAATTGAATGCATTGAATTTGAAGTAACCTTGTCCTGTTCCTCGATCTCCGTTGTGGTCCTTCTTCTTCTGACCCTACAAAATAATGGATCGTCACCTTTGTATGTGCAATCCACCAAAGTTGAACAATTAATAATTACACTTCAATGGCACCTATGGCTATTAGGGATAGGATGGCACAACATGATTTTTAGTAGGACCTTGTAGCACTAAGGACATACAAGGAACTTATTAACCAATTACAAATACATTGTTTGTAGGGTGAAGTACATATTTACTAGGATGACAATCGTTATAGTATGATGGGGTATGATAAATATCATAACCATATCATATTTTTAAACGACATATCATAACCATAACTATTACGGGTACAATTTTCAATACCATAAATGTATCCATAATCGTGGTTATTAATTATGATTTTACCCGTATATCCATACTTATTAACACATATGAATGTTATTTTAATAAATATATAAATTTATGTCACAATCAACAAAAATATTTCAACATTGTTAACATCATTCAAAATAACAGTTATAACCACGGTTTTTGAGTTTTTACCGCACAATTGTCGACTCTAATATGACTAACTAAATTTATAGAGTATCGACAATTCATTAGTTGAACTTCAACAAATTATTAGTTTACTTTACATAAAGTTGTGATCTATTAACTTAGTATAATTTACACAAGCGAGGCGAGGAAGAAGAAGCACATACGAGGTGAGGAAGAAGCGGTACAGGAAGAAGAAGAAGTACAGACGAGGAGGCACAAGAAGAAGAAGCGCACAGGAAGACGAAATATACATATATTTTTAAAATATACCTATTTTTTACGGCTCAATATATTGAGCCGCAAAAAAAAAATTGCGGCTCAATATTCAGCCGTCATTTTTCATGGTTTAGAGATATTGAACCACGATAATTCTATCACTTCATATAAGGATTCGATTTGTGTGGAGCTGTGAAAATTTAATGACTCAATTAATAAATTGTTAAAAATATTTTTTTTGAGTCGTTAAATGTTACTTTTCCCAAATTATCCCCATACTTACATTGCACACCCTTACTCTTATCTATTGATGAAGTTGTACTTCACCAAGTTTTTTTTTTTTTTGGCCATCTTCACCAAGTTGAGAGATAATGGACAACTCTACTATGTACCTTCCCTGTTTATAATGAATATTCAAATTATTATTATTATATTTTTCATTGTACTAAAATGAGAATATACTATTATTGCATAAGTAGTATTATTGCATAAGTAGAAAGGTAAGGAGAGAATATGGAGATGCGGCTTCAGGAGGATTCCTTTCAAGGCTTTGGAGGGACAAGAATATTCTGGAAGGAATCAGATCGAATCAATATACAACTATGACCATGTTATTTTAATAAACACAACTAATAATTGAAATCTTATGCAATTGATATTCGATATTTTTATATTGTATGAATTTAAATTTAAAAAATATATATAAGATTCGTATACAGATAGGTCACATTTTAGGCGACAATTCGGAAAGGAAATTGAGAAGAAAATACAACTAATAATAGTAGTTTATAACTAATATTTTTACCGGGATAATTACTCTTATATATATATATAAAGGTCCGTAGGGTTTGAACTTTGAATGATGAGAAATGGAAAGTGTGAATCCTTGTCATGATCTATTTTATAAAAATAAATATATTCCAGGGAAAATAATATTATATATAAATTCAACTGACGCAATTCTTCATGATCGAGATAAAGACAACGATTGATTAAAGTTTTTTAAAAAGTAATTAATGTGAAAAAATATTAAAAAAAAAATAAGTATACTGAAAAAAAATATTTAGCAAAATGTATATAAACACTAATGGGGTAAAGATAGATAAAGACAACGATTTCTTTCTCCCTTCAAGTACTAATTTTGAATGGCAAAAAAAAAAGGTACTAATTTTGTATTATCTTAAAAAATATAATTATGCTTTATTAGTTAAGTTATGTAATAATATAATATGGATTAGGGGTGATAATAAAGACTAGATGGATCAAATTTTCGACAAGATCGGTATGAAACCGAACAAACGAATTTTTTTTCTTCAAGGTCGGGCTCATGCTTTTCCCCAAAAGTCCGACTAGGACCAGCCCGACCCTGAAGAAAAAACCCTAGAAATTCATAGTGTAACCCTTGAAACACTAATAATTCATGACCTTGATGCATTCAACAATCCTTGGATCACTTCCTTAAGGGAAGTGCGATGGAAGACGAGAAGCGAGCGAGTTCAAGACTAAGATATCTATGTTTTTTTTGGTCAATTCAGTTGATTTTTGTTTTTTTACAAAAAAATCTAGTCCAAGACCGAAACCGACCTGAGTCAAGCAAGACCGACTCAGATCGACTTCTTTAGCTAAAGTCGTTCTCAACTTCGGTTTCGGTCCTCCAAATGTCAAAACCGAAATTTCGATCTCGGTCTCGATTCTGCCTCCAAAATCGGTCTGATCAGCCCATGATCAACCCTAATATGGATCGAAATTGAATTTGTTTTAATATAACTATTTATTCGAAAAACTTTAAAAGGCATATTATTAAATTAGTCATTTAATTATGACATATATATATATATATATATATATATATATATATATATATTTACTTTACAATTCTAAATTTTGTCGACAAATATACATGTCATGAAAAAAACAGTATATATTCAAAAACAATATTTAGAAATTTAGTCATATGCGCTACCTACGGTAGCGCGTAATTTATTTTGACAAAAAACGCTACCCTACATAGCGTTTTTGGAAAATACTACCAAGAGGTAGCGCAAGGTTCCTTTCTCTTTTTTATATTTTTAATATTTTGACGACTCGATGTTTAATTAAAAATTTATTTTAAAAATTATCTAAGTAGATATTTTAATTGCGATTTAAATTATACAAACAATATTAAATTTGGAATTACATATTGAATATACGCTCTGCCGTAAGTTGAGATATGAAAATTTGACTTAAGAAAATATAACTCAGACTATGTAAGTCCAAATTCAACATGGTTAACGACATTTATGGCGAAATTCAATTATCTAGCTACTCTAATTTTTTTTGGATTAATTTGATTAGATATATATTTAATTTTAAACCTAACATCACTTGTCCTATAATTTGACCGGAATGATTAAATGCATTAGGTGAAAATTTAATTATATACTTACTCAAAAAAATGACAATGTGTAGATAATTTAATTACGACATAAATGACGCCAACTAGACATTGATTTTTGACTTTTGGACTGAGCGTATAATACAAGCGATAAAAAAACTATACATTAGGGGTGGCCATAAAAACCGACTCGACCGAACTGAACTGTACCTTTTGTGAACCGAACCGGTTCATAAACCAAACATTTTTTTTTGAAAAAATATGGAACAGTTCAAAAGATGTATAAAAAATCGATTCGCAAATGGTAAACTGTACCACTTCTTATACCTGTTTTAATATAATATTATATTTAATTCTTAAAATATCTACTCTAAACCATTAGACCAAAGTTGGTTCGGTGATGATTTACAATCTATATTAGTATAATGAATTATGGTTTATGGTTTATAGATTGTGGATTATGGTTTATGGTTTATGGTTTATGTATTTTCGATTATTTATTATGTATTACTATAGTTTTTTCAAATATATATATATATATAAAGTGGTTCGGTCGAACCGATTCAGAACATGTACGATAAATTAGTCAAAATATGGAGCAACCAAAAACTGGATTGATAAACCGTACCTCTTTAAAATGTAGTAAATGTACAGTTCATGAACCGCATGCCCAACCTTACTATACAATACATATACATATGTATATGTATATATATATATATATATGTATAGTTTTTTATCGCTCGTATTATAAATATAAATATATATATATATATATATATATAGTTTTTTTATCGCCTGTATTATACACTCAGTCCGAAAGTCAAACATCAACGCTTAGTTAGCGTCATTTATGTCATAATTAAATTATCTATGCACTATAATTTATTTTTGAGTAAGTATATAACTAAATTCTCACCTAATGGATTTAATCTTTCCGGTCAAATTATAGGACAAACGATGTTATGTTAAAAATTAAATATATATCTAATCAAATTAATCCAAAAAAATAGAGTAGGTAGATAATTGATTTTTTTCATGAATGTCGTTAATCGTGTTGAGTTTGGACATACATGATATGAGTTATATTTTTTTAAGTCAAATTTTTATATCTCAACTTACGGTAGAGCGTACATTCAATCTGTAAATCCAAATTTAATATTGTTTGTATAATTTGAATTGCAATTAAAATATCTACTTACTACATTTTTTTAATAGATATATAATTTAATTTTTAATTTAACATCAAGCTGTTAAAATATTAAAAAAACAAATGAAAGGACCTCTTGGTAGTGTTTTTTTTTTTCAAAAATGGTACCCGGAGTAGCATTTTTAGTAAAAAATAACACGTGCTACCGTAGGTAGCGCATATACCTAAATTTTTAAATTATTTTTTTGAATATATATTTTGTTAAAAAAACTTACATGTATATTTTTCGGAAAAAAAAACTCTAATATTCTTTTAACATTTATATATTTATTCAACATATAACATTTTCTAGCTTTGATTATCATTATTTGAAAAATTCATAATTTATATGAATTGTTTTTATTTATGTAAGTAGTTTTATATTGGCATATATTATTATATATGTTGAATCACGTTTTCTGGTAGGACTTTCTCTGGTGCTTTCCGAATTGATTCCTGTGTCGCTCCGTTAACCTGCACAGAAGGAAAACTCGAGTGTTCCCGTTGTTTCCCTTCTGACGATTAAGTCACTCGAAGGTTCGTTTATGGAAGAAATGAGTATAAAGTTCAAGTAGGTAATGTTACATTAGTCTGGAATAAAGATGGGTGAAGATACTTATAACCCTCACCTCTAACCTGACTGGAGTTTAATCCTGACCATGATCATCCCATGTGGCATCTAGTTGATTGACCATGGTTATGTCCCGAGTCCCGTGTTGCTTGGTGTCATGTGTATAGTATCCTTGTGTCTTGTGCATAGTTCCCTTGTTTTCTGGACCCTTGTCCCGCATGCTTGCTCCCCCGTTACTCTCTGTCTAGCATGGAGCCTTGTGCTGTTCGTGCCGTATGAGCAAGAGAAGATGGAATTCTGATCGGGCGCGTCTTTATGGCGCGCCTCTATGGTGTGTCTATGTGGCACACCCTTACAATGCAGTACCCCGGGTCTTGGCTTTGAAGTATGTCCTAAAGTGGACTATATTCTAGCTTCGTGGATGACACGCCTTTATTGTATCAGAGGCGGCGCCATCACTTATTTCTAGTCGGGTCAGTCTTCACCGGGTCAACCGGGGGTATGCGGATTAATACCCAACAATATATATTTATAATTTACTACATCGTAATAAATTAATTCAAAATCAGATGAATATGTTTTTAAAAAAATCTATTAACTCGAAACCAGTTTTCATTAAAGAAAGGGAAAAGTCTGAAAAACGTTCATCATGTTTGCCAAAAATGGTTTTTCAATCCTCACGATTGTTTTAGGTACAACATATTTGAAAATGATTGTTTTTGGTTCCTCCGTCTAAGTGTCGTTCAGTTTGTACGTTAAATTATCACAAGACCAACCCTGGAAAAGTTATAACTTGTAATTCCCTTTTTGCCCTGTTGGTTATATTTAGGAGATCCCGCCATAACATTGGTGTTTTGGAATCCTTGAAGAGCTGCTCCTCGTTGAAGTCGTTCTGTTTGTCCTCTCGCAAGAGCTCCCCTGCTGCGTCTGAAGTTCTTCATGGCTCCTGGTAAGTACTCTCATTGTTCGTCTTCCTCTTCCAATCCGAAGTACGTGTTGAACCCATCCTTGGAGTATGATTGTCGATTATGCCACTGTGGGTTACTGTCGCATGCAATTCCCGCTGGGACGTCGAAGAACTTCGGCCGAATGTTTTATGGATGCCCAAGATACTCGGTAATTTGATGTTAATCTGCCCGATTTTTCTGAAACCATAATTCACCCTAATTCGTTTGATTTTTCTGTTTTCGGGAGTGGAAAACGTCTACAAGTGGTGGTCATTGCAATTATTTTGAATGGACAGACCCTCCAATGTGCGATTATGGAAGGAGAGCTCTGAACAAGTTCGAGACAACCCAGACGGAATTGAATGATGAAATTGTGTCCCTGCGTCGGAGGGAGTAATATCTTAAGAAAGTTGTAATTTCAATCACGATTGTGATCTTAACTCTTCTTGTTTGTTTCAATATGTAATGTACTTCAGTCTATGTTTTAGGTTGTCTAAGACAAGCACAAATGTAATGTTGGACATGTTGCAAATCAGTTTCTATGGGTTGTTTTGCTATGTTATTAGATTTTATGCGACATTCTGTCATTTTTTCCTAACAGCACACAAAAAGTGAACTTATTGTACTAAAAACCACCATTACTGAAACATGTTGAACGTGAGGTATGCAAAGACATAAACATGTTGGCTGAAGTAATACCATAAATCAAACATGAAGTCCTATTATCCATCAAAATTTGGACGACTCCACCAACATGTTAACCGAAACAGAACTGAAACACCAGTAAAGTGAACCATTAAACTGAACATGCACCAACATATAACATACCTGAAACATTACTGTCACTAAACATACTATTGTCACTAAACATATCATTGTCATTAAACCAACACTAAACATACCAATGTCGCTAAACCAACCCAAAATGGTATCATCCACAAAATGTTACCACACACAAAATGAACAATAAACAAACAGAACATCACTGAGTGGATCTATCTTTGGTAGCCCTAAGTAGTTTCACTTTCCTCGGTGATTTTCTAAAACCTGTCTGAAATACTTTGGTCTTCTAAATCTTCAGGGGTTGTGGTAACATCACAAGGTCCCTGCAACTTGACAGCACTGGTGGAGTAGTTGAAGCATACACGAAATCATCGTCAGTTTCAAGGTTGATTGGGTGGGGTGGTGGTTCCCGAGTTGGCGGTGCTGGTGGTTCCCGAGATGGTTGTGCTGGAGTTGTACTGCTGGGTTCCCGAGTCGCTCTAGTCTTCCTCTTTCGCTGTCGAAAATACAGAAATCACGGAGTATAAGTAACTACAGAAAATACTGAAATCACGGAGTACCAGTAATACCTGTGATGGTTGCGTGGGTTGAGAGGTTTGAATGATGGGGTTACCGTGGGTAGTCTGAGATGCTGCGTCCTTCACCAATGGACAACCCCTCTTGTTATATCCTGTTTGTCCACAGCTTGAGCAGTACTATCTCAACCCGTGCTTTGTCAAAGACGTAGACACCTTATTAACCTTTTCATGGGCAGCCTTAGTCCGTTTTTTTCCTTAACAACGGTCAACGTATTGATCAAATTCAACTTGGGCATTCATCAGACAAGCCGAGGCATGGGCACAACATATGCTAGACAAGTCCTACTCAACACAACTACAAGTCTTATTTGTAAGGTCAACTTTGTACTGGTAAGCACTTCCAACTATCACCTCATACTCACCTTGACCCGCATATAATATGTTCATTCCTCTTGCAGATGCCTTGTTTTTCTTAATCTTCTCAAGCACATTGGACATCAGATAGACTTCATGTTGTGCAGCCTCGTGCCTCATGGTTCTGAAAATCTTTCATAACTGTCTGTCTCAAAGTCTCCATAAGCGTGACAGGAGGCTTATCCGTGGCTTCTAGTATCTTTGCATTCCAAGATTCACTGCAATTATTCACCACCAAATCAGTCTTTGAATCTGGGTAGAATTCATACCTGCACCAAGTTTTGGTGTCAATTTTGAGATAGGTACTCCCAAGCACCCCTGAAGTGTTGCTGCAGCCATTCCATATGGGATTTGTGTCGATTGTAGTTGTACGCACACGCAGCTCCCCAAAAGCGCGACTTAATCCCCGCATCCGTATGGTTTTGTACTAACATATTCTGGTGAATATGTCTTGCACATAATCTATTATCATGCCTTGGCATGACATCCTCAACTGCTGCTATCAACCCCTGAAACATAAATTTTAGGTTAGCTTAGTGTTAACAAAATGAGTGTTAATAAAACTGTTCATACCTTCTGTCTATCCGACATAAGAACCAAATGTCTATCGTCTCCAACATCACTTTTGACTAACTCAAGGAACCATGTCCAGGATTCCCTAGTTACTGCCTCTACCCATGCGTAAGTAACAGGTAATACTTTGTTATCTGCATCCTTGGTCACAACACTCAACAGTTGACCCCCGTCCAGGCCCTTCAAGTGACAACCATCTAGACCGATGAATGGTCTACATGCCTTAAACCCATCTGCACATGCCCTAAGACGCATGTACAATCTCTCAAATCTGGGTCTTAGCGGGTTTGGGTCAACTTGGATGAAAACTGAGCTCCTATGGTTGAGCATGATGACAGTTGTCGCGTAGTCCTTCAGTCTCTCAAACTGCCACACCCTATCCCCTCGCAGCTTCTCTCTAAAAATTCAGATGCCTTCTTGGATGTTCCATCTTTTAACATCGAAATTGTATGTTTTTGATATCTCATCTGCAATGGTCTTGCTTTTAACCCTGGGTTCATTCCTTATCAACTCAATATAATTCTTCGCAATCCACTTCGCACCAAGCTTTCTACTTTTATACGCCTTAGGACAATTATGCTCGACAGTCAGGTGACGAAGTTGAAACGTTTTTTGCTTATTCAGTTTGACACCCACAACCCTGAAGGGACAATTTTGTACCCTGCAGTAAACAACCACCCTTTCAATCGAATTTTTCTTGCTGAAATCCGGTTCATATCCCTCGTTGATACTGTGGTCGACCATATTCTCACGAAATGCATGGGCATCCACGAACAACATCGCCAACCTAAGCTCCTTCTTGGTCTTATCACGGGAATTCTCACCCTCCAATTCTTGGTCGACTATTTTATTTCTTCAATGACTTGTCGTTTCATCCTCAACATCCGAGTTTGGTGGAGTTCTTAGTGTATCACTCGGGTACTGAGCCTAATTGAAGTTACTTGCATCCACCGCTTGAACTGAAGGAAAATTTTGCTCAGCATCCATTCCAATACCAGCTTCGACACCATTAAAATCATCGTCTTCCTCATCCCTGTGACCGCTACTGCTTTGAAATTTCCCTTTTGACTTAACTGATTTACTTACGTTCCTATCGCCAGAACTGTAATAAGTCGACTCATCATCTATTTGGGCATGCTTTCCTAGCTTAAAGGTTGGATCTGACACCGCCGCAGAATCAGAATCATCATCCTCTGTTTTATCATCCAACTCATCGTCCCTTAAATCAGACAATTCATCATCCATTGGTCTATTCACTTTGTCTTTCGACATTACTGATACACGAAAATCACAGCATTGTCAGAACCGAACACACCAAATTAAGCATTGTCACACACCTAAACTGAACATTGGCACATGAAAATCAACCATTTTTGGCATAATAACCGAACATTGACACAAAAAAAATCAAGCAAAATCCACCAAATTCAACATCTTTTCGCATAATAACCGAACATAGGCACATAAAAATCAAGCAAAACCGCAATATCAAACAGCATTCTCAAACACATAACTCCATAAACACCATTCTCAAACACATAAACCACATAAATGACCCGACTTTCGGCCACAAACCCAAAGAAAACACAAAGCAGAAGGTTTTAACGAAGCCACATCAACAAAAAGCCGATGATCGGGTCTCCTCCTTTCTTACAGAGGAAGAGGGACTTACCGAAGGAAGAGGAAGAGGGACACTGCTGCAACTTCGACCGTGTATGGGTTGAAACTCGACCGAAGGAAGGGATTTGGAGGTTGGAAATCGACCGAAGGAAGGGCTGGAATTTGTCGGAAGGAAGGGCTGCTAGGAATTTCAAATGGAGGCACGGTCTTCAACTCTGCATCGGTTGGGATGAAAAGGATCACCTTTCACAAAAACCGAATGTTAACTTGAAAGGAACAAGAAACGTTTAGGGGTATTTCGGTCATTGCGGTTTATTTTTCCATTACATAATTAAAGGGTGAAGGTCACGTGTCAAAAACGTGATCAATTAACGGGACAATTAAACGGTTATTGGACGGAAGGTTCAATTACTACCATTTTGCAACATATTATACATAATACAATCACCAAAAAACAAGTTATACCAAAAATAATTTTTGGTAAACATGATACACGTTTTCAGACTTTTCACTTAAAGAAATAAGTAATAACTTCTATTATATTATAGTTAAGTAATTATATGCAACTTCATTGACTAATTATTGATCTATATTTCCAGTTCGAAAGAAGACAGACCAAGTGGCAAGTGGGACCCGATCATTTCACCCATTCAGCATACGTCATAAAGTAAGGATAAGATAGTACAGATGAAACCAAGGATTTTCCTCCATGGTTGGCCCGACCGAGCAACAAACCAACGGAAAATGATGGACAAACAAACATACATCTTTGTTGTTTTGTGGTTCACGTCACTTGCTCAGATATGTGGATACCATACACTTAGACGAAATTGAAAAAAAAAAATGCAACAAAGAGACTTCTTATGTTAGAAAGACAACAATATTAATATATATAGTTAGTAATATGGGATTTGTGTTAGACTTGTAGGGAGGAGCAACGGACTTAGGGTCGATAGAGATTGATCTAAGTCATCGTAGATTAGGTAATATTTCTACATGTCCCTCTAAGATACTTACATGTGTACTGTGTATATTGTTAATATTGAATGTAAATTTGGTATGGGAGAAGTAATTATTATATATACTTAATAAAACTTTGCTAACATTAGGCCGTTTATTTCACATATATATATTATATACCTTGTCTTGTCTTGTATTTGGGTATTAAATATACTTTTTTCCTTAATGATAATATATTTATACATATATATATATAACATCCTATTTTTAATAAGCAATTATTACCATAAGGATGAAATACGTACATGTAGCCGAGTGATGGATCTAAGTGCTCTTATCGTCAAATCTCAAACTATAAGAAAGTAAAACATTTGCCTTCTATCCAGTACTCTGCCCTTCTCACAAATTTTCACCTTTATTTGAATTTTCGGTTATATTTTTTAGAATAAACGTTCAATAGTTGAGTATGGTATAATATCCAACAATATTATTTATTAATTGTCGGATGTAGAAAAGGACAGTAATTGCTGACGAACACAATGGTAGTTGTTGTTTTGTGGTTCCTATATTGTTTGTTTGTGTTTATGGTTGGCATTCCAGGTCGCTACGTAAGGAAAGCAACTGTTTATATATATTTTCTTTTCATCAAAGACAATATGAATATGATATTTACTATTATGATTAGAATAGTGTAGGCCGATCTTTGGTCATCCATTCTACAAAGTTGTATATCCCGTTACTATTGGATGAGAGGGAATGTGTCGGTACATACATAGAATTAACGATTACTAAGTAGTAGGCGTCGACTGGGTGATACTTGAATAATTATTTCGAAAAATATTGATGAACACCTACCTACACAGAAGGGGGAGTGCTTGGGATAAACATTAACAAATTCTTGTTAAACTTAAAACATTTTTACCAAGTACATTCGGGTTCATTCGTATTTCGCATTCAGATTAATGACTATATGAATAACTTGTTTATTCAAGATGAGATTATAACTCATAAATATATACTATATTATCAAATGATAAAATTTTATTTAAGGTTAATTACCAAAAAACAAACCGAATTTTAAGGAAAAATCAAACAGCAAATCGTTTTTTTTTTTTTAAACAACAAACCGAACTTTTGGAATTGAGCAATCAACACTACGGGAGAAAGTGTTGTTAGGGGCTCAAAATGTAATTATTAACGGCTCAATAAACGAGCCGTTAAATATTGACAACTCAAATAGAATGAGCCGTCATTTAAAATGTCGACATAAATAAGACGGCTCAAATACTAGAGAGACGCTAGAATTAATAATTTTTGAAGGCTCATTTTTTTGAGCAGTGAAAAATACATTAATAAAAAAATTTCACGGCTAATTTTATTAAGCCGTTAAAATTATTTAATATTAATTTCTTTTAGCAAAATTGAAAATCTACCATGAGGCCACCGTTGCTCTCCGCCGATGCCGTTGAAAATCATTTTGTCGAGGCCACCATCTCCTTGACGGAGCTCAATGACACGAAGCTTCCAGCGACACTGAAGATGGCTCCCCGCTGTGGAGCTTCCCCGCTGTCCAGCTCCTGCAGCTTTGGTTCTTGGTGACGGCCACACATGTATTTACAGCTCTGGTTCCTGGTGACGGGCTCCAACTTCTGCAGCTCTTGCAATTTCCTGGACATGCGTGCAAAATGAAGAATGAAGCTGCAACAGAGACGCAGAAGGCAGAATCAATGAAGAGACGCGAAAGCTGCAACAGAGACGCGGAAGGGAAGCTTAGAGTAGGGATTTGAAGGGTTGGAGAGGAACAGCGAAAATAATTAAGGAATTGAATGTCCATAACTCAAATCGAAGGTGACATCTGACTCTGTTTCCTCGTGACGAAGGTGAACTATGGCTCTGCTTCCTCGTGACGAAGGTGACACTTCCAGCTCCAACTCGGCAGTAGGAGGTTATTACGGTAGGAGTTCCAGCTCGAACTTGACGGTGCAACACTTCCAGATCCAACTTCCAACCTTCATCCATGGTCGGTGCAGGCTCCAGCTCGGCGACACTTTCACCTCCAATTTCCAAGCTTCATCCACGGTCGGTGCTGGTTCCAGCTCAGCGACACTTCCACCTCCGGCTCGGTCTCTTTCTGGCAGATGCGAGGAGCTTTTCTTGGGAGAAAATGAAGAGGCCTCTTTTGATTTTGAAAACTGAGAAAGAGGAACAAACCCTGACGTAGTGTGACAATTTTGAAAAGGGAAGACATAACGTGAGTGGGAAGAAGGAAAAAAGCTTAGAGAGGACAACATCTCAATAGTATTCGATCTGTGAAAAATAATTTTGATAAAAAAAATATTTTGAAGGACGACTCATAATATTCGAGCCGTAAAAAATAATTTTAATTAAAAACAATATTTTGAAGGACGACTCAATAGTATTCGAGTTGTCAAAATATTTCTTTTATTTCGCGGCTCTGACATTTGAGTTGCGAAAAATATATATATATATTTTTAAATAAAATGACGACCCAATAATATTTGAGTCGTGAATAATCAAATAAATAAATTATTCACGTCTCAATAGTGTTTGAGCCGTCATGTTGAGTCGTTATCTAACCCTTCTCACGTAGTGCAACAAGCCTATCTCAAATTTTCATTATGTTTAAACGGATTTTTCAATATTTGAGAGACTTATTAAATAAGCATTAGTTGAAGTATTCTAAGGAAATAGTATTACGACTTAATAACTCCATTAAACATTGAAAAATTCATTGAAACATAATGGAAATTTGAGAAATGTTTGTTGTTTGATCAATTTTAGAAGTTTGGTAATTTCATAAGTTTGGTTTGTTATTTCTAAAAAAATAATCTTTCCTCTGAATTTATTTTAATAATTAATCATTTTATTTAACACTGAAAAATAAGATGAAAAGTACTCTAACATCATTATCCTCTTTTTACCTTCAGTATTATCTTAATATACCTTATACTTATTTAACAACATATAAAAATTGAGTTTTTTTAGAAAGTATTCACTTTCGAATTTTTTTTTGAAAAAGTGTATATCGAAAAAAAAAAATTAGGAAAGTATGTATACGCGCATCGCGCCTATTAAATAGGCGCATCCCTGGGATGCGCCTATTGCAGTAGGCGCGACCCTGGGGTGCGCCTATTGCAGTAGGCGCGACCCTGGGGTGCGCTTATTGCAGAATTTTTTTTTCCTCCGCGAAAACACCGGTCTATCAGAACCCGCGTTAATTTTAAGTCTGCTTAGGAGATCATTGCGTACATGAATTTGAATTGTATTGGTTAGTCGTACGGTGAGGACAGAAGAAAGTTGATCCCCTTCCAATGGTTAGGAAGGGTCTTGGATCAAGAGGACAGAAGATCAATTTGTTAACAAACCACGGAGATGATCAAGAGGACAGAAGATCAATTTGTTAACAAACCACGGAGATGATCAAGAGGACAGAAGATCAATCGCGGAGATGAGTTAAATTCACTGGTTTTCCTCCTAAATAGAAATTGAGAGATAGTCTCACGCGTTGCTTTATCCCAGTATTCACAGGTCCAAATTCCTCTACGCTAGTCTCACCAAATTCCTCCATGTATGCTTTTTCAAATTTTTTTCCTACTATGCTTACTTTTTGAAAAACATCTGATTTTGAGCCTGCTTATGGTTTTCCTCCTACATAGAAATTGAGAGATAGTCTCTCCAGTAAAGAAGAAAGGAAGTTATAAGAAGTTAAATACTTTAGGTTCCTGTCCTAAATTTTCCAACTTGTTCTGAACAACATCCGCGAGGTAAAACACTGAAACAAAGTTATTTATTCACAAGTTTCTGAATTAGACTTTTCTTCAAATACACTAGCCAGTTTGACATTTTCAGGAGGAAAACCATTTCTTCTTAGAACTTCCTTTCTTCTTTACTGGAGAGAGTATCTCTCAATTTCTATTTAGGAGGAAAACCATAAGCAAGCTTGAACTCAGATAAAAAGCTATAGTCATTGGAGAAGCTTTACAAGATATTCGGAAGATGTTGAGTCAGAGATGTACGTCTCTCTAGCCTGGTTAGTGTTAATGTGTTATGCTTATGCTTTAACAATGTTAGTATCTAAACTTCACATTTTTAGAGAACCAGTCGAGAGGCAAGAGTGGAAACCCCAAAAAGCTATTTTGGGGCAGTAATTCCTGAAAATGTCAAACTGACTAGTGTATTTGAAGAAAAGTCTAATTCAGAAACTTGTGAATAAACAACTTTGTTTCAGTGTTTTACCTCGCGGATGTTGTTCAGAACAAGTTGGGAAATTTAGGACAGGAACCTAAAGTAACCCCAAAGAGCTCTTTTGCAGCAGTAATTCCTGAAAATGTCAAACTAGCTAGTGTATTTGAAGAAAAGTCTCATTCAGAAACTTGTGAATAAACAACTTTGTTTCAATGTTTTACCTCGCGGATGTTGTTCAGAACAAGTTGGAAAATTTAGGACAGGAACCTAAAGTATTTAACTTCTTATAACTTCCTTTCTTCTTTATTGGAGAGACTATCTCTCAATTTCTATTTAGGAGGAAAACCATAAGCAGACTTAAAATCAACGTGGTTTCTGATAGACTGTTGCTTCCACTTGCATATCCAACAACACCAGCCAGGGGCTTTAGATTTCTCTTGATAGAGAACCAGTCGAGGAATTGGTGAGACTAGCGTAGAGGAATTTGGACCTGTGAATACTGAGATAAAACAACGCGTGAGACTATCTCTCAATTTCTATTTAGGAGGAAAACCATAAGCAGACTTAAAATCAACGTGGTTTCTGATAGACCGGTGTTTTCGTGAAGGAAAAAAAAATTTGTGCAATAGGCGCACCCCTGAGTCGCGTCTATTGAATAGGCGCAACGCGCGTCTATTGAATAGGCGCAACGCGCGTATACGTACTTTCCAAAAAAAAAAAAAATCGATATATACATTTTCAAATATTTTTTCTAAAGTAGTTATTTTTTGAAAAAAATCATAAAAATTCAGTTGAACTCGGAAGTCGGAACTCCCCAACTTGTCTCCTTTTACAAATGTCGAGGCCTATCTACAACATATAGGATTGATTAATTCTCACCAACTACGACCAACTCCCGACCAGTTTCACCGTCAGATCTAAGCATTTTGTACCAACAATACATATATAGGATTTGTGCTACGATTACGTACTTTACAATCATTGAAAAAAAAAAGACAAGAGATTCATCCACTTGCGACCAATGGGAATAACGTCCGTCTGAATGAACTTTAGGAATGGATTAAGACCCAATCGAGATTATAAATTTTACTTTATTAGTTTCAGTATTATTTCAATTTTAAACCGTTAAGTCTATTTGAAATTTCCAAATCAAAGTGACCAAGGTCGTGTACTCTATAGTGGTGCCGTGTTTACTACAATATACGATTTATATATATTTGTATCATTTTGGTTAATTACTTATTTTTTATATTTATATAACATTAATTAATTTGACACTAATTTAAGACACGATACGTGTCAGATCATTTATATAATTGGTCATGTCTTTGTGGATTGCACTGCAGAATGGTGATCTATGGGGTCTGCAGGGTCTTCAGTTGGACGGTTATCGTCATCCGTGACAACGTTAATGTTGTTCACTTCAATTTAATCCATGTTTAGGTGTCCCACTTAGTTGCATTGCTAAGCAGGAGTACTTTAATTAAACCATTAATATGTTGACACCTGTTGATGTTAAATCTCGATAGTCTCAATCATTAATAAGTGGATTTAGGATAATCAATTGTAAAATTAATGATATATATCATTAAGTCATTTTTTATGGTAGAGATAATTGACTAGTTGAATGTTAATTTTAAACAAGGGAGATGATTGTATGGTATAATTAATTGTGTCGCGTCTAAATTGATAGATTTTAAACGTGTCTCAAAATTTTAAACACGACCATAATACGATTAACTAGTGAATCACATGCGATGCGACACACAAACACGATTAACTTTGCTGATTTAAAAAATAATAATCAGGTTACATGACATGACACGACACGAATAAACGATACAATACGATAAGTCACAAATATACATAATTATACATGCACGATTATACACGATTAATTAATCGATGTTATGCATATATATATATATATGCATATCCAAAGTGTTTAGACATGATTAATAATCGCTTCTAAACGTATAAAAGTTGTTTAGACACGAGAAATATTTAGGTCAAACTCATATACGCTTAGATGCAGATCATTTAATTGTATTGTGTTAAAAATTATTAGTCTTATTTTTAACATATTGTTAGTTGATTTTATGTAAAGTTGCATTTTGTTAACTCTCTTATATATGTCAACTAGCAAGTTGTAATTTTTTAATAAAGTTTAGTTAGTAGTGTGATTTTTTTTTTGAGACAAATTGATTTTTTTTCAAAATTTTAATAACATTTTGCACAAAAATAAACAGTATAAGATAATAAACATAATGCAAATTTTTATTATCACTTAAGATTCAATTAGAGTGAGCTATTTTTATATAAACTCAACTAAACATTTTATTTAAAAAAATCACCTACCAAATTATTTGTAGTCTCAAAATTCAATTAACAAATATGTATTTAATCTTAAAGTTCATGTTACTTTCTAATTTATTATAAATTATGAGTTGCATTTATATATGAACTATATTTAAAAAGGAAATATTTTTGACTCATTAGTTAAAACTTGTAAATTTTAAATGTTAAATATCTCATCTTTATCTTCACTGTAATACGTCATGTAAGAAATTATTACAACTTTATCTTAATCCATAAAATGGATTAAGATAAAGTTGTAATATTAAATAATCCATTTGTACGTCATGTAGGAAATATTAAATAATCCATTTATACGTGTGTTTTCTTGTACTATGGATTATAAATATATTATTATATTATAGATGTTAACATCCGTTTATATGACTTATTATTACGTTTAATGAAATGAACTCAGCAATTAATTTACTCCAATAATTAACACTAAATTATGAAATAGTCTATGCAGTGTCTAATCCTCCTATACTCTGTATCCTCTTCTTATCCTTCATCATATTATTGAGCGCGTCTTTTCAAGGCACGCGGCCTGAGAGTGACTCTATTCCAATTGGGCCCACCACCTTGATGGACGCGTGTCCAGTGAACAGAATAGGGATTATACTGTGGGGATTTGGTTATGACACGTAGGATGAAGGGCCTACCAGGCTTTGCGTTGTAGCCAGTAGGGCAGTCAAAACGAGACAGGTGAATTGTGTGTAGGGACAGCAGATGACGTGGAGAAAATAATGGAATTCGTTAGGACAGCGATGGATGGAGCGTGTACTCTAGACGCCAACTTCGTCACCATTGACGGATACTGCTACTTACCTCCGATATATGGAAATAAAACAAAAGTCAACATATAGAGTTGACGATGGTTAAGATATGGTACGGGTATGATAAATATCATAACCATATTATACTTTTAAACCACATACCATAATCATAATCATTGCAGGTACAATTTTTAATACCATAACCATTAAAATAACTGTGGTTATTAACCATGGTTTTACCCGTATACCCATATTTATTCCACACATGTAATATAATAAAAGACCGAATTTTTTTATTTTAAAAAATACATAAATCTATATTGCCAACAATAAAAATATATAAAACTAATTTCATGATTATTTATTACATGTATGTCCAGTAACTTCCATTATTTAGTATATATTAATTTATTAATAATAAATAATTATTATATTTATATAATAACCATGGTTATAACCATGGGTATGACTCAAATACCATAACCATAACCATAACCATTATGGGTAGAAAATTCATCACCATAACCGTACCGTACCATAATGGTACGGTTAATCATATTAAACAGTAACGATTATGACCATGGTTATGGGTTTTTCACCGCACCATTGTCGACCCTACCAACATACACAAGTGATGGACGTTATTTTTATTTATTTGTGTAATTCAATAATAATAATGCTATATTTAATATTAAAAAAACTTCTCCTATAATGTATAATACCTTTTATACTTCTTCTTTTCCCCCACAAAAATCACTTCACTTTCTTTCATTCATACTCTGAACCCGCAATATTCAAAATACATAAATAAATAAACGAAGGTGAATGTATTAAAATTCAGTTTACCAGATACATTCCATGTCTGGACTTCCTCACTAGTTAGCACATCTATTCACACTTCTTCTAACAAACTTCCATGTTAATCTCGGTATACCTCTTGCCATTTTCATAATATCTGTCAGAATGTGTTGAATTTCCCAATCACGTTCCGCCTCCAGCCTTTGTAGACTGTGTATAATAACCCGTGCGTCAGATTCTATAATAACATCATCCCATTTACAATACAACGCTAACTCTACCGCCTGCAATATCGCCTTAGCCTATGTCATCTTACCGTCCCTACCGCTTGTATTTCTTTCGGCTATAAAGTGCCCTCACCAATCCCTTGCAATCACTCTCGTTCCAGCCTTTCCCGTTGTGTGTTCCCAAGCCCCATCGCAATTTATCTTAATCGTTCCAGCTTCCGGCCTCCTCCATCGGGTCTCACGGTCTGGTCTGGTTGGCCTGTCTTCGGTCGGTTAAGCTTGCTTCATCTTCCATCACTCTTCGACTAAGGATTGGGCCACCTTGATAGCTCTCTCTGGTCTCGACACGTCCCCATTGTAAACAGCATGGCACCACTCTTTCCATATCTCCCATGTTAGTGTCTCCGCACCTGGCCATCTTTTCATCCCGTCTGCGCCCATTACCTCGTCCATCTTCAAGATGTGGCTGAGCCAGTTCTCCCTTTCGGTATCTCCCAGCATCTCCCATATCATGTCCATGCCTCATAGCCATGCTCGTTTTTCCCATTCGCATCCCAACAATGCATGGACCACGTCCTCCTCTTCGGTACAAAACGAGCATCTTCTTGTTACATTGACTCATTTCCATTCCAAGATCATTTGAACCAGTATGACTTGGTGACATGCTTGCTAAAGAAAAGACATTACCTTCGGTACCGTATTACCTTTCCATAGTTTCGACCATTTCTTGTCATCCATGGATTCACTCTCTCAGCCCGTCAAGTCCGTACCTTCTCTTGCCTCCTCCCTTAGCCTCCTATACACCAGTCTCGGCGTCACGACTCCCCCTCTCGCGTTCGGCCATACCCACGACTCATCTACCTCGCTTTTGCTTAAGCAGATCGCTTGTATAGCCACTCATTCTCCTTCCGATATATCTTATCGAATCGGTTGGAGATTCCATTGTCTCGGTTCCGGAGAGATCAAATGACTGACCCTTAACTCCCCCTCGCCTCGCTCTGTTTCATTCGGTCGAAGCTGATGTTCGGGCCTTCCCGGAATCCATCTATCCCCAAACACTCTAATCCTCTTGCCATTCCCCACTTGCCACATCCCATGTCTCATCATCACATCCCTACCTTGTAAGATACTACTCCATGCCCAAGACGGGCGGGCTCCTCGCTTGGCATCCCTAAGCTCGGTTCGCGGGTAGTACATCCCTTTCATTATTCGCACCCAAAGTGCATTAGTGTTGTCTTGTAGCCTCGATGCCGTTTTGGTTAGCATTCCCGTGTTGAAGTCTCACAAGTCCCGAAAGCCTAATCCTCCCATGTCCTTTGGCAATATCATTTTCCTCCAACTCACCCAATGCATGTTCCTTCTCTCATCTCGCCCATTCCACCAAAATCTTGCTATCTCCTCACACCATGTCTTAGTTAGTTTGAAAAGCGTCATCACATATGTTGGGATCGCTGTGATTACCGCTTTGATTAGAACCTCCTTCCCGGCTTTGTTAAGGAATAGAGATTTCCATCCATGTAGTTTACTCACTACCCTATCTTTGAGGTAACCTAATGTTGCTTTCTTGGATCTACCCCAGTTTGTCGGTATGCCTAAGTAATTCCCAGCATCCTGCCATGTTCACGTGGGCACCTGCAGCAGGGGATGCCTGCACAAAAGAGAACATCCACGATTGATGGTCTGGAGGAATTGTCCAAACTGCTCAGTTGTGAATCTCACTCATCCTTGCAGATTGGAAGCCCCAGATGGTTTGGATGTAGAGCTAACATGGATAGAATCAACAACATTAGTATTGACAGAAGTAACAGTATTGGCATGGGGGTGTTTATTTTCCCTTTCTTAAAGTCTCTAAATTTGAAAGAACTATCTTTGACATGCCCTTTTTCTGACAAAACTCACCCCCTAGCTTAACATATGTCCTTGGTGTGTCCTCTTTTGTAACAAAAATCACACTCTACAGTGCATTCAACCTAAAACGATTGTCTGAGGAGGAAACAACATTAGCAGAAGCCACACCTGCAACCCCTCTCTGACTCTCCTCCTGAATGACCATACTGTAGACTTGGTTCAAACTGGGCAAAGAAACCAACAATAAAAGATTACTTCTAACAATTGAAAAGGTTTCATTTAATCCCATCAAAAAATTGTTACAAACGTTGGTTATCATAATGAACTATGTGCTTCTTTAACTTTCCACAATCACATGGCTCTAGAGTACTAGCAACATCATATTCTAACCATAAAAGTTTTAGTCTTGTAAAAAAGGTAGAGACAAAATCAAGCCCTTGTTGAGCAGTACAAAATTCTCTATGTAATTGATAGAGACGCGGTCCATGTACTTTAATATACCTTTCTCTAAGATCTTTCTAGACAAGATATGAAGAAGTGGAGTACATAATACTGCTTGAAAGTTCACTGGAAAGAGAATCCAAAATCCAGCCAAAAACAACCGCGTTGCACCTTTCCCATAACTCATGCAAGGAAGAATCAAACCTTTCTTTAATAAAAGATCCATCAATAAAACCCATCTTATTATTTCCTCGCAAGGTTATGAGCATGGCACGACTCAAAATCGGATAGTTCTCAGGTCCGATAAGTTTCACAGAAATAAGGCCCATACCTGGGTTGTCAGAAGGATGAAGGTAGAGCGAATGGTTTGCATGTACCTCAACCTCGAAGTCAGCCCAGAGATTTATCGCAACTGCTACTTCATCTACGACAATATCTGTCGCACGCATGTTCTAAACCTCCACGTTGGCGATCTCTGTAGCCATCAGGTCGTTTGGAGCGATAGGAAATAAAAAAAAAAAACGCCAAGAACTGAACAGTCACATGTCGAAACCCACAGATCGGTGACAAGAATCCACGAATCTGTAGAAATAATCTGAAGGTAGACAAACCGACAACAGATATTAGTGAAAATATCACTAATCTAAGATTTCAATCTTGATAGCTCTGATAATAGAGCAAGGTCACGAGACTTTGAAGACAATAAATATTCAACGAAAAGTCGTGGGTAGAAGAATCGAGACTTGAAGACAAGAAATCTTCAAAGAAAAGCCGTGGGTAGGAGAGTCTTGAACTGCTCCATGAAATACACAACTCAGGATCTTGATTCCATGAAGCAAGAAAGCTTCATGAAGAAAGGCTTCAAAGGAAAATGCGTAAGAAACCAGAGAACAAGGAATAAGATATGGATCACTGCTCTGATACCATGTCAATATCACAAATCAACATATGCAACTTCAGGAAAAGCAAGGAAGGTGAAGAGAAGACACAGTTTCAGAAGGAAACCGAAATGATACTTGCACAGGATTTGATGGGATCTTTTGGAAGATTTTATTCAATGTCCTCCATCCCCCATCAATTAGGGTTAAATAGAATTACAATCCGATGAAATTAGTCTGAAGAGAAAACCGAACTAAAGGAGAGAAAATAAACAAAATAACAGAATGACCCCTATATAAACAAACTAACAAATAATAACCGTGATGATATAAAATGTTCAGATTGAGACTCCAACTAAAGATAAAAGATAGTTTCTAGAATTTCTCACTGCATTTCCCATAATCAAACTACAATGTGTCATAAACGAATATTTACCATCCAACATGGAAATCTCTTCCTTTTATAGCTGCATCTTTATCAGATTTGCTTTCAGCTCGAGGCTCATACCAATGGAAGTCCAAAAGAATTCTGATCCTCCCCTTTTGTTTCGGCTGATTTCAATAAAAATGCGTAAGAACGATAAAGAGACGCATTAAAGTAAGTAAAGAGATCAGTCATTCTACTTGGTAGTTAGTACGGTATCTCTTAACTGCTTCAGCATGACATAATAGTAAGTTATGAGCGACAATGTAAGGTTCGGTCCCGGAGTTCCCTGCAGTGCAGTTCCCGTACTCCTGAGCTACCATTATTCTCGGCTCATTAAACGTCATCCAATTCTTTACTCGATCCTCAAAAACTTTGAAGCGGAAATCCACATAGTCTGCATAGTGTTTTCTACAAAAACACATGCTCATTTCCAGTCAAACATCTCTATCTAGCTTTCGCTTATAATATAATTGAACAATCTTACATAACACTTCTGTTCAAGAATCTGCCATATCTCTTCTCTAGAGCTTCTGGTTGGTCATAGTTATGAAGATTAGCATATGGAGTGATCCCTACGTACAACAAATCATTTGTGCTTCAGAAACCGAGTATCTGAATTAGTAAATTCTCATGATTGTAGCAAGTAAGATAAAATTGAAGATTTAGACTGCAAATTCAGAATTTAATGAAACTGAAGTAAAAGTTGAAGCAATTGAAAGATCATAACCGAATCAGATACCCTCGGAAACCGCATTGGATCTTAATCGTGGCAACGTCTTTTGCTATTGGCAATCGCTGAGTCCGATTAACTTTGGCAAGGAGGGAACGACTGTATAGAACAACACTGAAGAAGACAAGGGCATTTGAAGACTTTCAAACTAAACGGTGGTCACGTGCAAGAAATGTGAGGAGTTAACGATCATTTTTCACGGACACAAACAGATTTCATCAAAAACCAACAACAACAAACACGTTTAATCAAAAACAAACAATGTGTTGCTTTTACCACTATAGGCAAACATATTACATTTTTTTCTTACTTTTTCCTAAGAATTTATATAATTTAATTAAGATACCAAATTAGGTCCTCTAATTGGTATTATTGTCGTTTGGAATGTGCTTTCATTAGGTATTACACATATTGATTAAGGAAACATGAGAAACTTGGGTATTAAAAAAAAATAAAAAAATAGGAGCAACTTTTTTTTATTTATAAAAATAGTGTAAGAATAAATAGTTAAACTAAAAAAAATTAGAAGACTAAATAAAAATTAATTACATTTTTATGTTTACATAATGCTAAAAATAGAGGGAAATAATTGTCTATTCTCATTTTCATTTAACGTCGTGCCTATCTTAATTTAACCTTATTTTGTTGTATAATAGTATTTTCCAACTTGATTAATTCAAAAAATGATTACAACATTACTAATTAGCTATTCTGATTATTAAAGTTGTGAAAATGAAATTTAAAAAGATACACTCTTATAATTGATATATCATTTCCCATAATTAATATTATTATATTACCTTATAGTAGAAAAATGAAAACACTAGAAAAGTTTGAATATATTTTTTTCGAAATAAACCTCAAAATAAAAATAAATATCGAAATATCCTCAGTTTAAAAAAAATACAAAAATATATCCACCCGCGAATCAGATTCACGTGTGGACATAAAAACATCATCCGTGGGTGCCAAGAAAAAAAAAATCATTTGCGTCCAATGCTTGAAAAATCAGATTCTGACAAAAAAAAATCTATCTCTCGAAAACCAAATACTTTTATGACACCCACGAATACCATTCACGGGCATACTTTTTCAGTATATTCACTCGCGATCCTATTTGCGGGTAGGTATACATTGATAGTTTTTTAAAAATATTGAGAATATTTCGATATTTACTTTTATTTTGAGGCATATTTCGAAGAAAAAAAAATTCAAACACTTTGGATGACAGTACTTATAATTAAAGTGTTAATGAAGGGTAGAGTTACATTACAGAAGTTGGATTTTTTCACCAAAATATACCCCATTTAATAAATATATTAAAATGGCATCGGTTGGAAAATAAATACGAAAGTATACCTACCTGTGACTCCCATTCGCGAGTGTCATTTTTTGTTTGACCCAGTCCACCCGCAAATGTCATGGGTGGGACTGACTTCTTTATTTCCATAAAAAAAAAAGTAAAAACAATATATTTATTTTATTTTATTCAATTATTATTAATATTATTTTTGTATTATGATTATTTCAAATATACATTTCCCTCACATTATAATTTTTAGAAAAAAATAAATAATGTGAGAAATAAAAATAATTATAATTTTTTGTACTTTGATTATTTCAAAAACATTGTTTTCCCTCCCATGATAAATTTGTATTATGATTATTTCCCTCACATGATAATTTTTCTCCAAAATTATCATGTGAAAGAAAAAATATATTTTAAATAATCATAATACAAAAAATTATGATTATTTTCATTTCTCTCACACTATTTATTTTTTTCTAAAATATTATCATGTGAAGGAAAAAATATATTTGAAATAATCATAATACAAAAAAATGATTTAATAAAATAAAACAAATATATTTTTTATTTCTTTTTTATGGCAAAACAAAACCCAGGTCCCCCACGAATGACATCCGCGTGTGGAACTAACGGTCAGTTCTACCCGCCAATATCATTAGCGGGTATAACTGACGGCACAGTTCCACCTGCGAATGACATTTGCGGGTAGGATTGGGTCAAGTAAAAAATGACACTCGTGAATGAGAGTCGCGGGTATGTATAATTTCGTATTTATTTTCCAATCGATAACATTTTGGTATATATTTATTAAATGGGGCATGTTTTGGTGAAATATTCCATAAGTTGTATCATTATCAATCTCACCTCTCAAATATTTTCTCTTTGTTTTTCCTTTGAACATAGAGGTGCTTAAATAATTGAATACCCACTCGTAATTCTAATGGGACAAGCTTCTAGTAATGCTAGGACGGTCCTAGTAGGACCCACTGAAAAACAATAATTTCACAAGAAACTAAGAAATGGTAGATATTTAATATTTTGTTTTTAATATCCTTCATTATAAGTTATAACTGTCTGATTCATATGTATTGTGAAATTTTAATGAAAATAAAATTTATGTTATAATAAATATTAATTAATTGAAAATGTGTGAGAGAACTGACATTAAATAAATATACTACAAAAATATGTGCATCTTATTTTTTATACAATTATTATAGATATGATTGTCCATTGCAAATATATATATATATATATATATACATATATATTAATTTGGTAAAAATATATGCAATTGTGACAAATAAGTTTGTTGATGCATTTTCTCACTCCTAATGTCAAAATAATCAATTTTAATTAGTCCATATCAAACATACAATTCTAACTCCTTAGTGACATGACATGTAAACTATTTTAAAATTCTCCAAACATTCTCATTCATTCTCAAGATAAGTTACAAAATCTTTATATTTTTTCTTTATTTTACATGTATATTTATGATTTTATCTTAAATATATTATATATAGTGAATTTTATGAGATAATAAAATACATAATATTATATTTGATGAATAACAATTATGATATATATATATATATAAATTTGGTTAAAATGTATGCAATTGTGGTAAATACATTTGTTGAGGCATTTTCTCACTTCTAATGTCAAAATAATTAATTTTAATTAGTCCATGTCAAACATACAATTCTAACTCCTAAGTGGTATGACATGTAAACTACTTTAAAATTCTCCAAACCTTCTCATTCATTCTCAAGATAAGTTACAAAATATTTATATTTTTTTCTTTATTTTACATGTATATTTATGATTTTATCTTAAATATATTATATATAGTAAATTTTATGAGATAATAAAATACGTAATATTATATTTGATGGATAACAATTGTGAACTATATATATATATATTAATTTGGTTAAAATGTATGACAAATAAGTTTTTTTTGGTAAATAAAAAAAAATTGTGACAAATAAGTTTGTTGAGACAATTTCTCACTCTTAATGTCAAAATAATTAATTTTAATTAGTCCATGTGATACATACAATTCTAACTCCTAAGTGGCATGACACGTAAACCACTTTAAAATTCTCTTAATCTTCTCATTCATTCTCAAGATAAGTTGCAAAATATTTATATTTTTTCTTTATTTTGCATGTATATTTATGATTTTATCTTAAATATATTGTATATAGTGAATTTTATGAGATAATAAAATACATAATATTATATTTGATGAATAAAAATTATGAACATATAAAAATTAAATAAATAAATTAAGTATAAATTTAGATTATTAATAATAATTTTATCAATTTACATATAAACATTTTTTAACTTATTACAATTAAAATTTTAATATAAATTTAAAATATGAATGAATAATAATAATAATAATAATATGGAGATTAAGTTTTGACATTTTTATATAAGTATATAAGATAAAGTTTTGACATTTTTAAAACATACCTTTACTAATAATTTTATCATTTTCATTAACATATTATATAAATAGAAGTGACACTACAAAAAACAACTAAAAAATATTAATTAACATTGTATTAATTATATTTACTATTACTTCTGAATCAACATATTTTATAAATTGAAAATAAAATTTTGTCGATATTTTTTCTATATTAGTAAAAATTTCCTAATGATTTTAACATTTTCATTAACATATTATACAAATATGTATAATAGAAGTGACAAAACTACAAAAAAAATAAACTTTTTAATAGTCATTCATGTATTTTTTTTAATTAGTTTTATGAATAAATAGACTTAATCTTGATTTTCTTTAATAGAATTATAATATTAAAATAAATAGAATAATTTATTTTATATACAAATAGTAATAGGGTTAATATTATTTATAAATATACCTTATTTGTTTTACTGTATAATATTAATATTAATTTATTATTAATTAAAAATACTTTTATAAAATAAAAATCTAATAAATAATAAATAAATTATATATATATTTTCACTTACTATTTGGTATAAAAAAATAATTCTCGCGCAAAGTGCGTATGAGGTTTCTAGTATAATACACTTTCACATAAATAACAGAAGGAAACCAACACATCTAAGGAATGTTGGAGCGCATACGTTAAAAAAAGAAGACAAAAGGACAAGTTCACACTACGGGAGAAAGGTGAGATAACGGCTCAACATGACAGTTCAAACACTATTGAGCCATGAATAATTTATTTATCTATTTATTCACGACTCAAATGCTATTGAGCTACCATTTTATTAAAAAAGACATATTTCTCGCAGCTTGTTGGGTATTGATAGTGACAACCCAATAAGGAAGAGGCTTCGAAGGCCCAATAATCCTGGAGGGGGTAAACCCAAGATATTTGAACCAGACCAGCCTAAGTCAAAGTCAACCTGGCCCACCATAGAGTGGCCCAGGATCGAGCCCAAAGATAGTATGAACGCCAAAGGCTCCCCAGACTGGTCGCCATTCTTCACCAAGTCGCGACCTCTCACTGCTCGCCATGGGAGTGCTCGCCCCGAAGAGAGCCTTGCCTCTCTCCTCGGGTCCCACTAACCGTTAATAAGGAAGTGGCCACGATATCCCGCGTATCTCGGTCACATATTCCCTAAAGATTAGATATGGTAACTGCAATATCTCGCCGTAACTGCCATATCTACTATCCAAATCTTCAACAGCACAATATTCACTAAGATATATTGTTGCCTTATACGGTTTGATCTCTCCTACCCTATAAATACATCTGCTTTACATACGTTCATTACGTTTTGAGCTATATACACACATATACTCATTTAAGCATCGGAGAGGGACCCAGAGGCACCCCCTCTGTTGCGATCCCCTTCTTGCAGGTTCATCGGAGCTCAGGCGAAAGCGTGCGATCACCATCTCCTTGGCATTCAATTCATTGTCAGATCAGCATTCAGGAAATCACGATCCAACATTTGGCGCCGTCTGTGGGAAAACGAGCAAAACAGTCATACATACTCACTCTAACCGTAATCATCGGAAAGAAGCTAACGAACAATCCTCGGAAAGAAGCTAACGAACAATCCTCGGATAGCTCTAATTCCGCTGCCGCTTCGCCACTCCACCAAGAACCTGCAAGCCAAGCAGTCGGTGATGCCTTCCCTGCGAGACTGGCACGTGAACACATTGGCAATTTGAGAACGACCCCTGTTCCAAACGTCGCAGAGATTCCAGATCGACAAACCATCCAAGTGGCTTGGGAAACCATTCAGGTAACCGCAGAGATGATATCCCTCTTGGAAACCATCATAGGACAGGCCCGCAGAAAAACCCCTGCTCCTCATGAAGATCCTCATCCTACGGGGCCACCGGAATCAGAAACTGGAAATCCTGGCACCACAGCCCCTCAAGAAGATCAAGAGATGACCTTTGGACACCAATCCTTACCTCTGGCCTCCACTGAGACGCCGACGGTCACTCACTCTTTCAATCCATCAAGTTCTGCACCGACTGGAGGACAGCAGCCCCAATTCACTCTTGACCAAGTTGAGGAGCTTATCACTAAGAGACTCAAAGAACAACGCGAAACCGTCATGACTCCCTTTAAGGAACGATCAGCTCATCTCTTCACCACTGACCTGGTCGTCATCAAGATCCCAAAGGATGTCGTCGCCAGGGCCATCCCCGAGTATAGTGATGGAGGCGCCCCCATTATACATGTTAATAAGCATGAAGCCTCTTTGTTGGGTAAGTCGACTGATCCGAATCACTTAGCCCTGTTATTTCTGTCGACCCTTTTGGGGTTCGGCGTCGTCTTGGTTCTTTGGTGTCCCTGCAGGATCAAGAAGGGTAAGAAGGGTCGAGAAAAGCCTAGATCGGAAAACCCAGGACCAAGACATCCAGAGGTCCCCGAGTATTTCACGCCTTTAAATAGGCAGATCTCGGCTGTACTAGTCGAGATGGAAAGGTCTCTGGCAAGGCCACCGAGACCCCGCAAGAGTGGTCAGCCCATGGGGAATGACACCGAGAGCTATTGTAGATATCACAAGCGCGACATCGAAAAGCTGATAAAGAGAGGAATGTTGAAGGAATGAATTCACAAGGCTGGACAGTCAGAATAAACTTTCAGCTAAGTGGGAAGGACCATACAAGCAAGGGATTCCTTCATAAACATGTTCACTCGAAGCAAATTGAAGACAAAAGCCCTGACGCCAAAGTCAGGCCAAAAGCCCTAGCAACAAAGTTAGGCCAAAAAGCCCTATCACCAAAGATAGGCCACAAAAAAGCCCTAACAACAAAGTTAGGCCACAAAAGCCCTGATGCCAAAGTCAGGCCAAAAGCCCTAACAACAAAGTTAGGCCACAAAAGCCCTGTCGCCAAAGACAGGCCAAAAGCCCTATCACCAAAGATAGGCCACAAAAGCCCTGACGCCAAAGTCAGGCCAAAAGCCCTAACAACAAAGTCAGGCCAAAAGCCCTAACAACAAAGTTAGGCCACAAAAGCCCTGTCGCCAAAGACAGGCCAAAAGCCCTATCACCAAAGATAGGCCACAAAAGCCCTGTCGCCAAAGACAGGCCAAAAGCCCTATCACCAAAGATAGGCCACAAAAGCCCTGTCGCCAAAGACAGGCCAAAAGCCCTATCACCAAAGATAGGCCACAAAAGCCCTAGCAACAAAGTTAGGCCAAAAAGCCCTATCACCAAAGATAGGCCACAAAAGCCCTGACGCCAAAGTCAGGCCAAAAGACCTAGCAATAACGTGAGGCAAAATAAAAGCCCTGACGCCAAAGTCAGGCCAAAAGTCCTAACAATAGAATTAGGCAAAGACAGGCCAAAAGCCCTGACGTCAAAGTCAGGCCAAAAAGCCCTAACGCCAAAGTTAGGTCAAAAAGCCCTAACGTCAAAGTTAGGTCAAAAGCCCTGACGCCAAGGTCAAAAATCCCTGTCACCAGAAGTCGAACGCCCCCACGTAGAAACCACTCTCCAGCTCCGCCCGAGCAATTTGGCCCATCCCAGAGCAGGAGGGTGATAAACCTGATTGCTGTAAGGTTTGGTGCCGGAGGCGAGGGGTCCGATGCAAAAGAAGTCTATGCTACCCAAATCTCTACAGCTGTCCAACTGGGAAGAACAAAGACCTACACTAAAAGGCGAACGAACCCACATCAAGGGTAACAGTTCCCTTACAAATTGGGCACAACGGAGTAGACGAACCAATAAGGTAACAGTCTCATCAAAGAAAAGCTTAAGAGAGCGAACGAATCTTAGGTAACAACTTCCTAAAAGGCGAGCGAATCTAAAGGTAACTGTTTCTTTGAAAAGCGAAGTTGAAAACAAGTATGGTAAAACTTCCTAAAGCTTTCCAGCTTCCTAAAAAGGCGAGTGAATCTTGGGTAACAGTTCCCTAAAAAGGGCGAACGAATCCGAGGTAACAGCTTCCTAAAAGGCGAGCAAATCTTAGATAACAGTTTCCTACGATTAGGCGAACGAATCCGAGGTAACAGCTTCCTAAAAGGCGAGCAAATCTTAGATAACAGTTTCCGACGACTAGGCGAACGAATCTAAGGACCAAAATCCTAAAAGGCGAACGAATCCATAAAGGATGACAGTTTCCTTAAAGGCATAATCCTTGAGTAACAGTTTCCTTAAGAAACATGGCGAAAGGAACGGACGAGCCGATAAGAGGCCACAGTCCTTCCCCCGAAACCTAAAGGAGCGAAAAGAACCTCTAAAGGGTAACGTTTCCTCCAAAGAAAGGTCCAAGACCCTTTGAATGAAAACAAAAAGGCGAGACTATTCTACAAAAGCTGAAGGGAAGTTGAAAACAACTATGGTAAAATTTCCTAAAGCTTTCAAGCAAGATAGACATCAGAAGAACAACCAAGTATACTCGAAGTCAAACAAAAAACCAAGGCATACGAAACAAAAAGACCCGATATCAAAATTGGGCGAAAGACCTAACGCCAAAGTTAGGCAAACCAAAAGACCCGAAAGACCTGATGACTGAATCAGGTGAAAGACCTAGCACCAAAGTTAGGCAAACGACCTGATGTCAAAATCAGGCACAAGACCCGATATCAAAGTTAGGCAGAAAGACCTGATATCACAAATTGAACGAAAGACCTGACGCCAAAAGTCAGGCAAAAGACCTGACGCCAAAGTAAGGCAAAATACCTAACGCCAAAGTTAGGAAAAATGATTGACCTAAAGTCAAAATTAGGCGAAAGACCTAACATCAAGGTTAGGCAAAAGATCCGACACCAGAGTCAGTCACAAAACTGTTCTCTTATAAGTTGGGTAGAGCTCAAGAAAGTTGAGAAGGAACGTAAAGCGATCACTATAGGTGAGGAAGCTTTGAGTAACAGATTTCTCAAGATTAGGCGAACACGCCAAAAGACCTGATATAAAATGTGAACGAACCGTCAAGGTAACAGTTCACTTACAAGTTGGGCACAAGAAGGTGGGCGAACGAAAACAAGGCAACCATTCCCTAAAAGGCAAGTGAGTCTTGGGTAATAGTTCCCCACGGTTAGGCGAACACTCTAAAGGACTAAAACCCTAAAAGGCGAACGAATCCATAAAGGATGACAATTCCTTTAAAGGTATAATCCTCGAGTAACAGTTCCCTTAAGAAAATTTAGTGAAGGGAATGGATGGGTTTATAAAGAGCCACGATCCTTCCTTCAAAACCTAAGAGAATGTACAAGACCCTATATGGCAAGACTACCCTACATAAGCTAAAGAGAAGTTGAAAACAAATGTGGTAAAACTTCATAAAGCATTAAAACGAAAAGACATCGGAAGAATGACCAAACACATTCGAAGTCGAACAAGAGTAAGAGCTTACGAAATTAAAAGGCGTTCATTATGACAATACCCGAGTCTGAAGTAAAAAGAATAATTACAAGGATCCCAAAACATGGGGAAATCAAAGTGGTTATCAATAAGGAAGACGGAGGAGCAAAGAGCAAGAGGAGGTCGAACATGCTCCTTTGGCATGAACCTCTGCATCAACTCGGTCGCCTGGGGCCTAAGACCTCAAGGTCTGGGTTCATCAGAGTCTGCAGTCTCCCTCTCGGCCCCGGGGGCAACCTCCTCGCTAACAGCGGCGGAAGGAGCTTCCTTGGTATAGCCGCTCTCAATAAAGTCCTGAAAAGACTTCACCTCCCGGAGAAGAAACTTGGGATCAATCCCCTGAAACTCATCGACCATGACCTGGAGGTAGAAAGGCACCTCGACCTTCATCACCTCCAAGGCGCAGTCACAAAACTTCTCGGACTTCTTAAAGTCCTCGACCACGTTAAGGGGGATGGGACAACCTTCAGCTTTAAAGCAAACTGCTCCTGCTCAGCCATCGAGACGTCCCTCTGCGCCCATAACTCTTTCAATTGAGCCCTGAAGTCACCATTCTCTGCCTCTAGCCGAGCGGAGTACTGGCCGACATCCTTGATCCGAAGCTCAGCCTTCTTCTTCGGGTCCTCAATCTGCTCAGGAGTATACCCCAAACTCCGGAACTGCTCCACCTCGATAAGCAGAGCAACTTGCTTATCGGCGAGCTCCCCTAAGATCCAGTCGATCGCCATCTCCTCGCGGATGAGCTGACAATAGGAAAAAAGAGGAATAAAGTTCAATGAGGTCAAGGAGCGACAAAAGAACGAATCAAGGGCAGATTTAAAGAAGGAATAAAAGGAAGGACTTACCAAGACAATTCACTCAAAATGTGATCTCATAACGACCTCGATGTCGTTCAGGTCAGAAGGGACCACCAACCGTTCCTGAGGAGGAAGGATCTCATCTAGCAAATGCATGCAAAAGTCTGAATTACCCCGCAGCAAAGACTTGCTGGTAATATCCACCTTCCGGAGACTGTGCCAAGGGGCCCAGAGACCCCTTAGGTCCGCCACCTTCGGTAACTGGAATAAGCCCACCAAAGGGTAGTACTCCTCAGTAAACGGAGTCTCCAAAGTGCCCGTCGCGACACTTTGGGTCTGGACCCTCTTCCGAGCCCCAGCTCCCCTGGAGGGGTTGGGAGCAACATGATCGGAGGCAGAGACAGCAACCTCCCCACTGACAGAGGTCTTGCCCCGGGGAGCAGAAGATCCCCCGGCGGAAACAGGACGCTCCTCACCAGAACTCCTCGCCATCTTGGCAGAAGCGGTAGTAGGAGTCCCCTCACCGACAACATTCTCTGAAATCAGGCAAAAAAGAAATGACCCCAAGTTGTTCCTCCTCAGGCTTGCGCTTGGTCGCTCGCCTAGAAGGAGGAGGAGGTGAACTCAGAGACGCCTGGGCAACTGATAGCGCCGTCTTAACCTGCTTGGAAAACAGACTGGGAAGTTTAGGCCCCCGAGGGCCTACAACACAAAACCAGCAAACAAAAAAGGGTCGGAAATTTATCCAATCAATAGAGACTGGCGCGGACTGATGAATGTCCATCAGCCTAAGCATCGACTCTGAAGTTTCCTCCACTGAGCGGATCGAAAAGAAGTTCGATTTCCTATGGCGTCGGAAAAAGTCATCTATGGCGTTCCAATCACTCCCCGACAGCTCTCCAAAACTCAGAGGAGTATCTCCTCCCGTCTGAGAAAGCTTCCAAGACACGCTACCTCTGTAAAAGAAGTGGTACTCCTTGTAGTTGGAGTTGGTAGTCCGGAAGTCAAAGAGACAGGCATGCGTCAAGACATCCCCTTGACTTCTCGCCAAATAGTGCATCCGTTAAATGCTCAAAACCTTACACAAAAAGGTGATCGCCAAAAGCTATACCAAGCATCTCCTAAGACCCTCACAATGGTAGTGTTCACCCAAAGAGTGGTGAATGAGCATCCATAAACCCTGGCGACCCAAAGCAGTCACCTAATAGGGTAAGAGATCAAACATTCCAAAAACTCTAAACAACCAAAAACTGTTCGCTAGAGGATACGGAGCATCGAAAGGCACAAATAGCAGATAAGGACAGGAAAGATCCAATCCAAGTGTCACTATCTCAAACCCTATCAAAGAATCAAGCTCGACTGAAGCAACTTCAATCAAGCTTCGGGGGCAAATGTTGGGTATTGATAGTGACAACCCAATAAGGAAGAGGCTTCGAAGGCCCAATAATCCTGGAGGGGGTAAACCCAAGATATTTGAACCAGACCAGCCTAAGTCAAAGTCAACCTGGCCCACCATAGAGTGGCCCAGGATCGAGCCCAAAGATAGTATGAACGCCAAAGGCTCCCCAGACTGGTCGCCATTCTTCACCAAGTCGCGACCTCTCACTGCTCGCCATGGGAGTGCTCGCCCCGAAGAGAGCCTTGCCTCTCTCCTCGGGTCCCACTAACCGTTAATAAGGAAGTGGCCACGATATCCCGCGTATCTCGGTCACATATTCCCTAAAGATTAGATATGGTAACTGCAATATCTCGCCGTAACTGCCATATCTACTATCCAAATCTTCAACAGCACAATATTCACTAAGATATATTGTTGCCTTATACGGTTTGATCTCTCCTACCCTATAAATACATCTGCTTTACATACGTTCATTACGTTTTGAGCTATATACACACATATACTCATTTAAGCATCGGAGAGGGACCCAGAGGCACCCCCTCTGTTGCGATCCCCTTCTTGCAGGTTCATCGGAGCTCAGGCGAAAGCGTGCGATCACCATCTCCTTGGCATTCAATTCATTGTCAGATCAGCATTCAGGAAATCACGATCCAACACAGCTCAAATGTCAAATCCGCGAAATAGAAAATAATTGACGGGTCCTTTTTTGAGCCTCCATAGAAAAAAAAAAAGAAATGTTTTTGTTATTTTTCACGGCTCAATAGTGATTGAGCCTCCATTTTATTAAAAAAATCAAGACTTCCTCTGACTCCCCGTGAAGTAGGGCTGATCATGGGCGGGCCGAGCCGGTCTTGGAGGTAGGACCGAGATCGAAATTTCAGTCTTGACATTTGGAGGACCGAGACCGACTTTGGCCAAAAAAGCTTGCCTGAGTCGGTCTTGTTTGACTCGGGTCGGTCTCGATCTTGGATCAAAATCAACTAAATTGGCCAAAAAAATCATTGAAGTTTTGGTCTTGAACCCGCTCGCTTCTCGTATATATATATGAGAAATTTCTATATCTAGTATTTTCATATCCGAGATTAGTTTGAACTCATATCAGCAAAAATTTTGAGTTTGAAATTATATTTCGGACATAAACATGAAGAACAAGATCGTCATTTTATAGTCCATTTAATCACATTTGTCAAACATAAGTTATTGCATATGACAAGTTTAATAAAAAAAACTAACATTTTAGAAACATAGGTGATTGTTTAGCTAAAAACAAAAATAGAAGTGATTATTTAGTCACATATTGTCAACATAAGTGACTCCTAATGTAATTTAACCAAAAAAAAATAATAAATTTTTATTTTTAATCTCTCTATTTCTTTTAAAGATATAAATTTGTAAAAAAGTTGAAGTTTACAATAAAAATTGATGGTAAAAAACGAACCTCACTTAAATTAGCAAAACATTTACGATCTGCCCAATTTAGACTCCACTCACCAAAATTGACAAGCTTTTCCAAGTACCGACAAAACCCACTTGCCTTATTCTCTGAGTACTATCGCTTCTCACCCACCACGCGCCGGTATTTTGCGCGTTGTAGTCACATTTCGTACCTATATCTCGGCGTCTTCTCTGTTGTTAATCCACGAAATGCAGACAAAATGAACCCGAAATGCACATGAAATTCTTGCTGAAGGTCCTCTTCAAGACGAAGAAGCTTTTGGTTATATATATACCACACTTCTCTTCTTCGGAGACGGCCACTCTAAAGTCTAAACCATCTGTAAATATGATTCCCATGGCCATGGTGTCCTAATTGACCATCCTGCGGAATTCTCCGATCGCTGATGTATTCAACAACATGGCCAAAGGCCGCAAGTTGACCATCAGCAGGAGCGAGCGTTACTTGGGAAGCAACTACAGTTACGGCAACTCTAACGGCGGCGATCAGTCCGATGTGACGGAGTTCGTGGAGGAGGACGTCTGGTCCGTCGTCGGCAGCATCGATGAGCGGAGCCCTGACGACATAGACGATTCCCCGAGAAACTGGACCCCGCGCGCTGGAGGGGTCAGTAACGGAGCAGTGACAGTCACCAGGGCCGGCGCCCAGCATATGGCCCCACATAGAGACGACCGCCACGTCAGCGGTCTGTCTCAGGCCTTCGACGACTCCTCCGTCCCCCAAGCGGCGCCGCCGAGGGTCGTACACCAGTTCCGAGTGAACGATGCCGCTGCAGGGTCTCCGCGCGGAGGCCGTCACATGGCCTCGTCAGCGCCCATGAATGTTCCGGACTGGAGCAAGATTTACCGGGCCAACTCTGTCGAGTCGATGCACGACTCAGACGAAGGGCTCCCGGACCGAGACTGGGAGATGGTCCCACCGCACGTGTATCTGGCGCATCAGTACGCGCGTAGCCGTCAAATGATTGGGATTTCGGTCTGCGAAGGCCAGGGCCGGACGCTCAAAGGTCGAGACTTGAGCCGAGTTCGTGATGCTGTCTGGAGTCAGACCGGGTTCGATGGTTAACGTCGAGTCCGTTTTGTGTATTAGTTTACATTTCCTTCTATTTGCCGGGCTATGATCGGCTGAGTTGACTCGGTCCAGAGTGAGCCCTAAGCTTCCAATTTCCTGATTTGAGTGGTCCCTACTCCATCAGTTTTTTGTTAGGTGTCCATTATGTACTTATTAATTGGTCTGTTTTGTATTAGTATATCATTTTTTCTGTGTAGTCCATTGGTGGTTCTTGAAAGTTCAATTTAATTACATTCTAAATCACTTCTAGAAAAAGATTTTATTCTGGAGTATCTAGGTAGCTTAAGCTGATTAGGGTTATGTGAACGTGGTTGGACCTTACAACAGACAATTTCAAACTTTACTAAGTGAACCAATATATGTACAGTTTCATATATATATCATGAAATATAAATGTAAATGGAGAGCAGATGGTGGTAGTTATGGTAACCTAATTCTTTTTAATATATATATATATATCATAAATTGGACAGTGTAGCTCGTTATATCATCGTTAAAATTGAGGTAGTATGATTTAATTTTTTAAAATTAAGATAATTCGTTTCAAAACATATAAAGTTAGTTCTTTACGTATTTAACCCTTTTAAATGAAAAAATTGGAGGTTAAAAATTGGAGAGAGTATATTTAATGATTGTGTATTTGTGGGGTCCAATTCAGGGTTGAGATGAGATGAAGGCAATATCTTTTAATGGAAAGTGATTTGAGAGATGGAGTGTGGTCCAAATTAGTTGACATCACTATTCACTTACTAGTTGACACTTCTTTTTTTTTTTTTTTTTTAAATCGTTCGTTGGATGTGTGGTGTGAGAGAGAACCCTTGAAGAGTGATGCCATATGCCTCACCTTTTGTAAGAAAAGGACTTCACAACTCACCACAACAATTTTAACATTAGTTGTAAATATTTTATATGTAAATTGATTTAATTTACCATTTGATTATTATTATATAAATTCATTTTCAAAAGGCTGGTTCCTTATATAAGCATGGAAAGGAAAGGGCCTCATTTAGGCTTTGGATTAGGGAAAGGAGGTCCAATAAAAAAGAGTAGGAACATGAATTTAGGGTCACATGGTTAGACTAGGGTATACGTATGACTAATACAATAACTATTACAGATATATTTTTAATACTATAATTATATTAATAATCACAGTTTTTACTGTATATTCATATTTATTATCATATGTAAAATGTAATGTAATATTATAAATGTTATCTTAATATATACTTAAAATTATGTCACAAGCCATAAGAATATTTAACACTAACATCATTTAGTATTAGCACCATTTAAAATTAACACTAACACCATTTAATTACAGTTCGCCCTAAAATTATGAATTCGTAAAATTTAAAGTGAAAAACATACTTCTATCATTAGTAATTACTAATATATTAATATTAAATTCTCATTATATTTATACAATAACCACAAGTATGAAAAAAATACCCTAACCACAATCGTTATAGGTACAAAACCCGTCACCACAATTGTACAGTTAACCATATAAAAAATTACAATTATAATCATAGGTTTTAGTTTTCACCGCATCATTGACGACCTTAATTGACGCCTTAAATCTTATAACATCGATGGAAGAGCTCTGTATTGTTTTGGTAAATATACTCAAAAGTTACGTATCTTTGCTCATGTGACTAATTGGTTATAATTTGTGCATGTGATTATTTGGTCATTTGTACTGTTCATCGTTAAATTTTTCCGTTAATGACTATTCTAACATATAAAATGATAATATTACATGTGGTAACGCTAAGATCGAGCACACTGATCATCGCCTTACACTCCTTCGTGGACGTCTTCTCACCCAGACGCCCAAGCATCTACTTCAAATTCGTCGTTGTGATGTAACCCGACCCATTACTCTCGTACATCTCAAACGCTTCCTCAAGATGGTATGTATGGATCATGAAGAATTCTAGGGTTAGGCTTGGGAATCATTCTTACAGTAATCAGAGATTCAAACTGATCAATTCAGGATATAGATAATATTTTTGGTTGTTAATGATATTTTCTGAATCCCTAATTTCACGAACTTGGTTAACTTGATTTTCGTGTTGGATGATGCTGTTCAGAAGAAATGAATAGACTAGCACCATTCATTTTTACGAGGATATTGTTAAATTTTAATATCGCGGTCGAGCCCCACCTAAATAGCAACCACAATATACAACTCTATTTCTATCCTAAAACCAATTGGTTATAGAAGGAGTTAACCTTATTGCGTATATGGTGCACATATTCTTTGAAACCCACATGCGTGGTATTTCTAATTATGTCACAGTGTAATTTTTTCAACACTCCCCCGTACTGTGACTACTCGTATTTTTAAAGACACGACACCAACACATTTAATTCAGACGGGTTGAGACTCAACAAATCTCATCTCACGTCCAGGTCTGACCCGAACTCTGGTACGTGGAGTAAATGGGACAAACAAACCCATATCGGGCACCTACAATAGGAAACAACCTAACACCGTCAAATAGAAACCGGGCTCTGATACCATGTTAAATTTTAATATCGGGGTCGAGCCACACCCAAATAGGAGCCACAATATACAACTCGGGTTCCATCCTAAAACAAATTGGTGATAGAAGGAGTTAACCTTATTGTATATATGGTGCACAAATTATTTGAAACTCTCGTGTGTGGTATTTCTAATTTTGTCACAGTGTGATTTTTACAACAGATATGACTTCTAAACAAGTATTCTTCTCATATGTTCAACAATTGTATATAATTTGATTAACCTTTGAAAGCCAGTGTGCATTTGCGCTCTTAACTCGTATTTATTTACGTGAACTGTCAAAGACTCATGTGCAGTAGATCCACAAAATTTAAAATGTAATTTCTATGATAGATATGACATTTTATCATATGTTATACTATTTGTGTTACAACTTCCAAAGACCTCTTCATAGGTTACTGCAGCTGAGAGGAGATGAATTTTATTGGGTATCGATAGTGACAACCCAATACGGGTAAGGCATCAAAGGCCCAATAACGTTTCAGAGGGGTACAACCCAAATCATTCATAACTGGCCCAACCCACATTAAGGGTAAGCTTACACCCACAAAGTGGTCCAACACCAAACCTAAAGCTAAAGTGGATGGAAAAGCCCTTACAGGTTGCCATCGACCAAGGTCAAAGTCTCCTACTTCTCGTCATGGGAGCGCTCGCCAAGAGAATCAAACCTCTCAACTCTGGTCCCACAACCGACACTTAATATACATCCACGATATCCCACGTATATCGGGCACATATTCTACAACGATTATATAAGGGAACTGCAATATTACGTGATAACTGTAATATCTGTTATCCTTATCTACAACGACACAATAATCACAAAGATATTCGGTTGCCTAAAACGGTTTGGTCTTCCATCCCTATAAATACTCTTTCTTTACATACGATACATTATGTTATGAGTTCATACACACATTATACTCATTGAAGCATCGGAGTGGGACCCAAAGGAACCCCCTCTGTTGCGCTCCCCTTTTTGCAGGTTCATCGGAGCTCCAACGAAATCTTGCGGTCATCAACCAATTGACATCAACATCACTGTCAAATCAGCATCCGGGAAATTCAGACCCAACATTTGTTGTCATCTGTGAGAAACGAGCAAACAGTCATGCAGACTCGCTCTAACCGTAATCATCATAAATAGACTAACGAGCAATCCCGAGATAACTATGAATCCACATCTGCTTTGTCGCTCCATAAACAAGAACCTTCTAGCCAAGAAATTCTCAATGTCGTACCTTCGAGACCGACACAGGAGCACATTGACAATTCGAGACCGGCTCCGATTCCACCCACCACCGCGATTCCAGTTCGACCAACCGTTCAAGTGGCTGGATAAACCATTCAGGTAACTGCATAGATGATATTCCTCTTGGAGACTATCATAAGACAGGCCCGCAGACAAATCACTACTCCTCATGAAGATCCTCGTCCCGTGGGGCCACTGGAAGCAGAAACTGGAAATTTGCGTGCCACCACTCCTCAAGCAGACCAAGAGAAGACCTTTGGACATCAGCACATGCCTCCAGCCTCGACCGAAGTGCCGACAGTAACCAACTCTGTCAATCCGTCGAGTGCTTCACTGACCGAAGAACAACAACCTCAATTCACTCTTGGCCAAGTCGAGGATCTCATCAACAAAAATATAAAAGAACAATGCGAATCTGACATAAACCTCTTTATAGAACGATCTTCCATTCATCGCTGCACTCATAGAAGTCAGAATACCCACGTGGTGGCAAGACCCATCCCCGAATACAGTGGCAGAGGAGATCCTCTGATCCACGTCAACTCGTATAAAATCTCTCTTGTGGGTATGATGATAACCACTTAGCCTTGCTATTTCCATCAACCCTTTCGGGTTCGACGTCGTCTTGGTTCTTCGGCCTCCCTGTAGGATCGATAGGGACATAGTTCGAGTTAAAGAACAAATTCCTGGAGCGATATATGGGCGAGCGTCAGCTGCTGAAGAGCATGGTCACCTTAGACTCTAAGCAACAACCATGAGAAACCTTGGCTGACTTTTACGAGCATTTTCATAAGAACGATACAAAAATCGATCGTCGAGTCATAGATGGAGATATCGTTCGAGCCTTTACAAAGAGCTAGATGTGGCTAACAAAGACTCAAGAAAACTACACAACCACTACTATGTTCAGGAAATAGAGACATTAGAGGAGCTGGCAGTACGGGCAAAAAGTTTCATAGACCTGTAAAGGGCAAACTCTGAAGCTAATTTCCTGGTGTCAACCTCGCCAAGGGCTATTCAAGATCCCCGACGCGATGGAAAAAGGGAAAATAAGGGCAAGCGAGGTCGTGAGAATCCCAGATCTGAAGCCCCTAGACCAAGCCATCAAGAGGTTCCCGAGTATTTCACGTCTTTAAATAGGCAGATCTCAGCGATACTAGTTAAGATGGAAATATTGTCCTTAGCAAGACCACCAATGCCCCAAAAAAATGCTCAGCCTATGGGTAAAGATTCAGAGAGCTACTGTCGTTATCACAAAGCGAAAGACCACAAGACCAATTATTGCCTTATTCTCAAGCGCGGCATCGAGACACTCATCCAGAAAGGCATGATGAAAGAGTATGTGGCAGGAAGGGAGCGCAGTCGAACGCTTCCGGATAGAATCAACTCACCTATTCCCCAAGAACAATTTGGCCCATCCCAGGGCAAAAATGTGATAAACCTAATTGTCGAAGGGTTTGGAGCTAGAGGCGAGGGGTCAAATGCAAGAGAAATATACGTCACTCAAATCTCCAAAGATGCACAACTGGAAAGAGGCATCGGCCTGCGGAAGATATCATTATCTCATTTTCGGAAGAAGGCCTGACACATGTCACCACTCTGCACAATGATGGTTTAGTCATCATAGCAGATGTTGCAGGATACAATATGAAAAGAATTATGATCGATGGAGAGAGTTCGACTGACATTCTGTTCCTGGATGCTTTCGAAAAGATGGGCAAATCCAAAAGAGATCTCAAGCGAGTCAACTTTCCACTCATCAGCTTTGCTGGGAGCTATAACACTGTCGGTAACCCTGAGCGAAGGATGGAAGAGCATAGAGGTGTCAGTCGCCTTCATACTGGTCGGCACACCCGTTTCATACAACGCCATCCTGGGGAGGACCACCATCAATCCGCATAAGATTGTGGCATTCATAGTCCACCAAAAAATGAAGTTCCCCACACCGAATGGGATTGGAGAAGTTCTAGGTGACCAGTCATCCTCACGACAATGCTATGTGAACTGCCTTCGCAAGAAGAACCAAAGGGAGTCTCTCGCCATCGAGGCAGGGACTGACTCTCGTGAGGACAAAGCTTGGCTAACCTCGATGGAAGAACTGACAAGAGTCGAGATAAATGGTCCAGAAAATAAGGTGCGCATCAGAACCACCTTCAACGATGACCAAATGGACGCCTTAACCTCCCTACTAAAAGAATAAAAGGAATTGTTCCCGTGGAAACTCAATGACATGTCAGGCACCAACACTGACATAATCTCCCATGAGCTGAGGATATATCCTTCGATCAAACCTATTACTCATAAAAGGAGGTCATTCGGATCAGACAAACGCTTAGCGATTAGGCAAGAAGTAATCAGACTACTTGAAGCCAAATTTGTCAGAAAGGTACGTTTTCAAAGCTGGGTCATCAACCAAGTGCTGTGAAGAATTCAAACGGAAAGTCGAGAATGTGCGTTGACTTCCGCGACTTGAAGAAAGCCTACCCCAAATATTCGTACCCTCTATCGTGAATTGATCAGCTAGTGGATGCAAGCTCTGGTCACGAGACGATAAGCTTCATGGACGCCTATTCAGGCTATAATCAGATCTGAATGCACCCGGACGATGAAGCTCACACACCATTATACGTCGATGGAGATATACTTTGCATAAGGTGATTCCCTACGGACTGATAAACGTGGGGGCAACCTATCAGCAAATGGTAAATCGTCTGTTCAAAGAAATGATGTGGTGGAACATGGAGACCTATGTGGACGACATGCTCGTCAAGTCAATCAAGGGGATCCCTCACACAGAAGACCTTCAAGAAGCATGTGAATGCATGAGAAGGCATAGTGTTCACCTGAATCCAACAAAATGCGCCTTTGGAGTAAAATCAGGCAAATTCCTGAGTTTATGGTCAGTGAAAGAGGCATCGAGGCAAACCCTGAAAAGCTCAAGGATATAGAAGAGATGAAGTCCTCGACTTGCCACAAGGAATTCCAGAGTCTGAATTATCGTCTGGCGAGCGACTGGTCCCTCCTGCTCTTCCAAACTCTCAGGGCAAACCACAAGTTCAAGTGGACGCCGGAGTGTGAGGCTGCCTTTCAATCACTTAAGCAGTACCTGCAGACACTCCCGACCTTGGCGAATCCCATTCCCAATGAACTACTCTTTCTATATATAAGTGTTAGTGAAGTCGCAGCGAGTGTAATTTTAGTAAAGGAATAGAGAAGTAAGCAAAGTTCAATATACTTTGTAAGCAAGTTGTTTAATTCGGTTGAAATAAAAAATATTGAGATTGAGAAGTATATCTATGCCTTAGTTATTGATGCTCGAAAGTTAAGACCATACTTCCACGTCGACACCACAACAGTCCTCAGCAACAAGCCCTTCAAACACCTCCTGATGAAGTCAAACTCTTCATGAAGGATGGTCAAATGGGTGATTGAGTTGAGCGAATTCATTTGCGCCGAAAATGACCATCAAAGGTCAAGCCTTGGCAAATTTTATAGTGGAAAGTACTAGCAATGGTCTCACATAAGTGGAAAAACGGAAAAAACAGCTAGAAGACAAAGGCAAAAGGTGGGAACTCTATACGGATGGATCCTCTTCCAAAAAAGGCTCGGTGGCAGAATTAGTCCTCATCCCTCCTGAGGGCGAGCCTATAAAATATGCGATCTTCATTACATTCAAGGCGACCAATAATGAATATGAATATGAAACACTTATCACTGGGCTGCGACTCACTAAGGAAATGGGTATAATGTCACTAAAGGCAAAAAGTGATTCAGAGCTAATTGTCAATCAAATCAATGCCACCTATGAAGAAAATGGGGGAATGAAAAATTACTTTGACATTGCCAAAAAACTCATCGCCAAAATTCCGACTTTAGCGATCGAATCAATTCCTTGCAAAGACAACCAGCTAGCAGACTCCTTAAGCAATTTAGAGTTCGGACGAACAAAAGTACCAGAAATACACTTCCTGGAATAGGCACTATACTCGGTTCTCGAAAATCAAGCATAAATCTTCAATATTCAAGAGTAGGATAATTGGATGACTCAATTCCATAACTTTCTGAAAGAAGGAAACCTGCTAGAAGACGAAAGCGAAGCCACAAAATTAAATGGAGAATTCTATAGGCGAGGATACAACTACACTCCCTAATGGAGATGTATTTCCCATCATTAGACTGAAAGAGTTATGCGCGAAGCTCACGAAGGAGGCGTCGTATGCCATGAAGGTGCACACTCATTAACACGCAAAATCTTTATACTAAGCTATTATTGGCCAACCTTGAGCAAAGACGCAACAGAATTAACAAAAAAGTGTGCGACTTGTCAATAGTTCACACTGAAATCCGGTCGACCACCAACATTGCTATCTCCAACGACTGGCAGCTGACCATTCACCCAATGAGGAATAGACATATTGGAACCCTTTCCCATAAGCACTGGGCAAAGAACCCACATCATTGTAGCGATTGAATATTTCTTCAAGTGATTAGAGGCGACAACATTGACCTCCACAACGGAATTTCAAGTGATCAAATTTTTAAAGGTCAACATAATTTCGCGATTTGATGTCCCCAAAATACTTATAAGCGATAATGGCACGCAATTCGTGGGAAAAGAACTCAAGTGGATCTGTGAAGAGTACCATATTGATCACAGATTCAGCTCGGTACATCATCCCCAAACTAACAGATAGGCTGAAACAACCAATAAAGTTGTCCTGACAGGATTCAAAAAGAGAGTTCAAGCCTTAAAAGGAAACTGGGCGGATGAGCTGGACAATGTGTTGTAGATTGTCAGAACAACACCCAAAACAACAATGGGGGAAACACCATTCAGTCTAGTGTACAGATCTGAAGCAGTGACACACGTCGAAATAGCGGTGCCTACCCATAGGATCCTACACTTCAATGTTGAATCTAACGACATCGAGCGACTTACATACCTCGATCTTGTTGAAGAAAAGTGAAGGCAATCAGACAATACACAAGCTAAAATGTGACTAGCGACCGCTAGGCACTTAAACAGAAAAGTTAGCGCTCCCCAATTTTCGTGGGGGAGATGGTTATGCGAAGGAATTAGTTCACAAATTTGGACAACCACAACAAACTCTCAGGTAAATGAGAAGACCCATACAAAGTAGTAGAGATCGCCGCACCAGGGTCGTATTACTTGGAAAATATAGAAGGCATAAGGGTACCCCGTCCTTTTAACTCCGAACATTTACAGTTGTTTTATCCATAGCCTTTAATCACAATGTTATGTCATTAAAACGAATCATTCCTTCAGAAAAATCATCGTTACTCAAAAAGTTCCAAATAATGGACAGACTATCGAAAGATAAAACCTGATACATAAAGACAGAGACAAACCAACAAATGTGACTGTCTCCTCAGTCAATCAAAGAGAGGATTGCGAACGAACCTCAAAAGGTAATAGTTCCTCTTCCATCAAGACCTAAAACGAGAGGCGAACGAACCATTAAAGGTAACAACTCCCCCAAAACTAGGCAAAAGACCTGATATAAAAGGTGAACGAACCGTTATGGTAAGGGAAAAGAATGAAAAAAACGTAATATGTTTGCCCTCGGTGGTAAATGCGGTCAAATGTTTGTTTCTGATGTAGTATGTTTGGTGGTGTAGGTTTTTGATGAATTTCGTTTGTGTCCGTTAAAAAATTACGTTAACAGCTGGAATACCTTGCACGTGACTTTTTGTCTGTGTGAAATTCCAAAGATGTCCCTGACTTATTCACCTATTATATGCAGTCTTTCTCCTCCATTGAAGCATACGATTTCTTCTCCAAGAGTCTTCTCCAATGTGTTCGTCGATTCAAGAACTCTTTGGCCCGTCATTGTCGGATCTCCTGGTCGCCGAGGAAGAATGGCACCACAGTTTAGCTCCTTAGTTATTGTTTGAAGTAGTTAGGGTTTATCCTTAAACTTAATTAAACTCTTGAAGCTTTACACTAATCATTTACTAGTGGTTCGTCCATTTTCTAGTATATGCAGGGCACACCGAAAAGAAAGTGTGTCAAGTTCTTCTGATCGACCAATCTCGAACAAAATATTGGCTAGAAATTTGTGGGGTGGATTAGCTGTATCTATAATTGTTCTCACTCCAATAAACCAGGTCAGTTGATTAAAAAAATTTGATGGATTATCAAAGCCAAAGTAACTCAAAACTTGGGTGATTTTTCATGCTTGAGTAATTTCGTGGGATTTTCCATATGTTGGACAGGTTATTGCACAGGAACTATCTCATAGTAACAACTTATGCAACATTGCAAGTGCTGCAGATACTACTGTAAATTTTCCAATTGACAAAGGTTATGAATCTGGTCCAAGAAATTATACGAACCTAATGATGATGAGAGGTATGACAACTCAGAATTTCGATCCGGTCAGATACTCATGAAGATGGTTTGAGGTAGCTTCTCTTAAACGGGGCTTTGCTGGGCAAGGTCAAGAAGACTGTCACTACACTCAGGTAAATTTTTAAATGGTAGGTGCTTGTACTGCATTAAGCTTTGTCTTCTTCAATTTGAGATTTAACTTACGAGTGAGAATCGAATACAAATATTATTGTTATTTTAGGGTGTATATACATTTAATATGGAGGTGCCATCAATCCAAGTTGATACTTTTTGCGTACATGGAAGCCCTGATGGGTATATAACTAGTATCAGAGGTAAGGTTCGATGTGTTCCCGAGGAGGAGTCGGAGAAAACACTGTCGGATCTTGAGAGACAAGAAATGATTAGAGAAACATGTTATAGAGAGACCAAACGTTTGTGTCTTATTATCACAGCGGCATCCACAGTAATAAAATTAGTATATTCAATTATGAGAAGCAACCGGACATATATACTTTTTACTTTGTCAAGACAAATATACTTCACTTAAACCAATTTTTTTTTTTTTTTGGCCTCAAAACTTAAGTATCATTCAATACTCAAAACTGTATGGTTACAAGGAAAATCCGCATCTAACAACTGTAACAACGGGGTTGGGGGTCTAAAGACCCAATCCGAAGGGCACAACCCCGAGACAACACTCTTAGCTAACCAGTCCGCACAAGAATTTGCGGATCTTGGAATCGCAAGCCAACAAACATTAGGAATAGAATTCGCCAAAACAACAATATTAGACAAAATTGTGTCGATCCTCCAAGAAAATTTCGATTGCCTAAGCTGGTCGATAACTAGGTCCGCATTAGATTCGAGGACGACATTGTTCCAAGCAAAGCTGCGAGCGAGTTGAACTCCTGCAAGGATCGCCCGAGCTTCTACCTCCGCCGCCGACGAGCTCACCACCGCCACCGTAACTCCGCCTCTCACCATCCCCACATGGTCTCTGGCAACAACACCGATCCCCCCTGATTTGAAGCTGCACACCAAGCACCATCCACATTGATTTTGATGGTGCCCGATGGTGGGGGAGACCATCTCACGATCGGCCTGCTGGAAGTCTGCGTGAGCCTCGCCTGATGTGTCCCCTGTGACTCACCCCAGACTCTGCCAATCTCCTGGACGAGGCAGTCCAAGTTCGGCCCTGCATTTTGGAAGACAAGCTTGCATCTTGCCCGCCAAATAACCCAGCAAACTATCATGCACAGATGCCATACCTGATCAGTTTCCCTCCTCCTGGTCGAGTCTGCATTGAACCACCTGCCTAACCACATATCAAAGGAGACCGAATCATCGGACTCAGCCTCCTGCCCGAACACCCGATACCACAGATCTCTAGCCCATTGACATCCCCAAATGAGGTGCTCCCTGGATTCAGGAACGAGACATGCCGGACATAGAGGCGATACCTGGATTCCCCTCCTATGCAAGTTGTCCCTGATGGCCAATGAGTTGGAGGCGAGGCTCCACATAAAAGCCCTGATCTTCGGCCAAACCCGTGCCTACCAAATCCCTTTCCATATGAGCGAGTTGTTAACCTGTGTTAACTGGCCATCCCCGGAGGGACTGCGAGTAGTCTCGCTGCGGACTACGTGGTACGCCGTCTTGACAGAAGCCTTTCCGGAACGAGTATGAGGCCAGAGGAATCTGTCGTTGCGAGGCTCCATCGGGATAGGCTGCTGCAGCACCAGATGGACATCGTCAGGATGGACAGCATTCCGAACTAAGTCCTCCCGCCAAGAATGCTGAAGAGGATCAATCCATTCTGCAACAGAACCCACCGAGCCCCCCAAATGATCCGGTCTACCTCTGAGTCTCCTCCCCTGTTCAGCAGGAATCCAGGTATCGGAGAATGGATTTAAAGAGGTACCATCCCCAACAGACCAGACCCCGTGCCGACCTAGGATATCCCTTCCCATCAATACACTAGACCACGCCCAGGAAGCTCTTCCCCCCTTGCACGCCTGCATGAAGTCAGAATACGGATAATACAAACCTTTGAGCAGTTTGACCCACAAGGCCTCAGGCTCAGCAAGAAGCCTCGCAGCAGTAGACGTGAGCATCGCCGAGTTATGGGCCTGCAAATCCCTGAAACCATAGCCCCCTTCGGCCTTAGCCCGAGACATCACCTCCCTGACAAAGACAAGTGCATGTGACACAAAGTTATAGATAAAAGAAGGCATTTTACAGTGTGACTCGATGAGATAACACCAGTTCGATCTTTGTTAAATGGGTTAACACCAACAGCATGCTAAGCAAATCCACACTACAAGAATCTGTTGCAACAGCAACGAAACTTCCGTGTTGACGCTAACAGTTGTAGTTAAATATATGTATATTGTGTCGACAGTTTTTGTTGTCGTTATTATTACTTATTAGGCACAATATGTTTACCATTGTTATAAGGTACATTTAGTGTTAAATTTTGCCATCACCTTATTTTTTACACTGATGAATGTGTAATGTCGACCAACATTTGATGTTCAATCACTCCATTAGTAGCAGATGACTTTTCCGTTGTAAATGTACATATTTAAATACGAAACGTTTTGTCGTAAATATAATTATAACAGCAACAGATATATGTCGTAACTAATAAATATTGTCGTCGTTAAAACATAAGTACCGAGAATATATTGTCAACATGAAATAATAGGTTTCTGTGTCAATATATTGTTGACATTAGTATAGTCATTCAACAACAGATTCAATTATTGCTGTAAAATAGTTTATATAGTGACGACTATTGTTGTTGCCGTGAATTTGTTTTTAAAAAAATTCAAAAAAATTCCCGCTCTTAACTTCCCTCGCCCTTGTAGTGTCAATTTGCTTTACTTCACAGCCCCACTTCATCTTATTTTCACTTCACCCCACCCTCACCCTCACCCTCTCCCTCTCATATTCTTCTCGTCGGCATCTCCCTCTCATCAGAGATAGAACCGAAGCTCGCCTGGTCTCGTCTAGAACCGATCTAGAACCGAGCTGGTCTCGTATCGTCTGGAACTGAGTTGGTCTCGTGTGGAACCGAGATGGTCTCATCGGAGCATGGATGAAGACGAAGCTCGTCTGGTCTCGTTCGCTGGAACCGAAGACGCCATGGATGAAGATGAAGCTCGACTGCAACCCTAAGCCCGAGATACCTAGGTGCATCTGGACTGAGCTAGTATCAACTCATTGGGCTTAGTATCTAAGAAAAACATTATGGCATGACAAGAACAAGACTAAAATAACAAAAAGGAGGAAGCTTTGTCGCCTAAAAAGAAGCAGAAAGGGCAAAAGACTACTTGTCGGAGAAAAAAACGGAACGTTGGTTTCGGGCACGTCCACCACGATCGGTGTGACGTCCTGACTTCCCAAGGTTGGTTTTGACACAAAGACTCTTTGGCGGTCCTGCACCGGGGTGGAAGCATCTTTGATAGAAAAAGGGCATTGGAAACCCTAGACGTAGCTTTCTACCCAAAAGTAGAATGAGCAGGGGAAGGTTTGGAAGACGAGCCCTTGCCAGAGGATTTATTCTTGTTGTCGGCCATGGTAATAAAAAGAAAATTTTTACCGTGACTAAAATGTCTTAGAGAAAAAGCTTGATCATAGGATTAAGGCATAGAAAGGAGCACTTGAACTCTGAGAATAAGAAAACTTGAACGCGTAAAGGACTAAGTGCCAAAGGTTAGCTTTTTATAGCCAAAACCAGGGAAACTGAACAGTTATGTCCCAAAAAAATCAGACAATGATTACACCCCCTTTGGGGTAAAATCGAAGCAATGTCATAACCTAAAGGGTTGCATCGGGGAGACAAATGGTCGAAATAGTACAAAAAACAGATTTTGAATGACTTCGACATAGGGAAGCCTCTTGGAAGAGGGAAGTTTATTTGATATTGGAATATTCTGCCAAAGGCGAGCTATATAAGAAACTCTTTTTATTTTAATACTTCAACGAGAGACTTGCAACTACAGTGAGTTATTCCTAAATATAAGAAGGGAAAACTACCAAACTGGTACCCGAACATGTGGGTGGTTAGCAAGTAAGTACCTAAACTTTTTTTGTAGCAACTAAGGAGCCGAACTTATGAAAAATAGCAAATATGTACCTACCGTTAATTTTCGTTAAGAATAAACGGAAAATATCACGTGAAGAGCACGTGAGGAGCAAACATGTACTTGAACTTACACGAATGAGCAAGTAAGTACCTAAATCAGTTCAAAACCCGGTTCAGAATCGGTTCGGACGAACCACTTTATTTATTTATTTTTTTTAAAATAGAGTTTATATACCAAACAGATGTATAGCTCAACTCCAAACGTTCTCGAAGTGTTTCTTGATGCACCGAGAACGTCTGGAGTTGAGTCATGCATGTGTTTGGTATATAAACTACTTTTTTATTAAAAAAAAATAAAGTGATTTGACTGAACTGATTCAAGTACCTACTTGCTCATTCGTGTAAGTTTAGGTACTTGTTTGCTCCTCACGTGAGATTTTCCGTTTATTTTTAACGGAAATTAACGGTATGTACCTATTTGCTTATTTAAGAAAATTCATGAACCTATTTGCTACAAAAAAAAAAATTAGGTACCTACTTTTTAATTACTCACAAGTTTGGGTACTAATTTGGTAGTTTTCCCATATAAGAATTACTTTATTTTGCCTTTCAATCTGTCATTCGAATTGGAAAGTAGCTGGTAATTATCTTTTTATATGATTGATAAGTTGTTTAGGATTTGTTCACTTGTTACACTTACAGCAGTTTCATCATGAAGACTGAAAAGGTAGTAACTTTCTTGATTTCTAACCAATAAAGCATTTTGTACACAATTATTTTCCTGTATGATGTACAAGGATTATTCACTTAATAAGGTCTATGCAGTTTCATCACTGCCAAGTGCCACAGACAATGCGTAGTTTGCTAATTTTGTGGGAAGTGCTTTAGGTAGCTAATTTATGTGAGCGGAACTGTGTACAATCTCATAAACCAGCTTGATTTTGTATAAACTTGACACATACACTTTGTGTTGTCTCTTAATAACAGTATGTTGCATCTCTAGCTCGGGCTCACATAAATTGCCATGGGAAGCATGTAATTCACATAGATATTAAGCCAGATAACCTGCTTATTGGAGCTCAGGTAATGTGGAACTTTTATTTGTTGCAGGTCATGGAGAAAGAGAGGACTGATTCGACAGGGAGGAGGAGCAAGACTACGAAGAGATGGTATTGAGGTAAGCTGGTTATTATGTGTGAATATGATGAAAACAAAAGATGAAGAAGAGCATAAGAAGAATAAATAAGAAAATAAGTTAGGACATAATAGTCATTTGATAAATAAAAAAATATGTTAAAAAAATTGACTAACAGAAAAGAGTAATGGACAAAGTGACTAAATAATCACATGTTTAAATATATGTAACTATTTAATCTGATGAAAAAAAATGTACATCCAAATAATCAAATTGGATAAACATGTGTGACTATTGAATATATTAACACTATTTATTTTAATAAGCTATTTCTCTCTTTCAATTTTTTAAATTTGAGCACGCCCTTAAAAAATATTAAATTTAGGTTACACATTTAGTAATTAAGCCATAATTATGCTTTGTTGAATTTTAATATTATCATATAAATAGTTAATTATAGTTGATGTAACCGATTATAGTTAGTTTGTGACAGTGAAGAATGTCGAGCATGCGGTAATAACCATAACCACCCAAACTGTAAAAGACACGCTTCCCTCCTTTTCTTTTGGACAAATTTCAAAGAATTCTCGTCTTCAAGTTTCTTCTTCCTCTGCTCTCTTAAATTAGACACGAAGATTGTAAATTTATATTCGGGTTTTTGCTTTAACCGTCGGATCATCAAGAAAAATCAAAATTCCTTGTTGGAGAAATGGGTTGTCGGTTTAGTAGGCCGGAGATTTCAATGTCCGTAGCTAATATTAAGAGTAAAAGAGGAAGACAGAGATCATCGCAGAAGACGAAGGAATCTCAAAGACCCAAATCTCCTGAGAAATCCCAGAAAGTTTCTCAGAATCCACCGTCATTTAAAGCCCAAACGCAGCAGCAGACTCAGCCGCCGCAGCAGCAGACGATTGTGGTGCCGACCAAGAATGTAAATCCCAATCCCAAACCGAATCCCAATTCAATCCTAGGAAAACCATTTGAAGATATAAATCAACACTACACCCTGGGGAAGGAGCTGGGTCGAGGCCAATTCGGAGTCACTTACCACTGCACGGAGAATTCCACGGGCCGATCGTACGCTTGCAAATCAATTCTTAAAAGGAAGCTCGTTTCGAGGGCTGACAAAGAAGACGTCAGGAGGGAGGTTCAGATTCTGCAACATTTGTCAGGCCAGCCGAATATAGTGGAGTTCAAAGGTGTCTATGAAGATCGTCATTCGCTGCACCTGGTCATGGAACTCTGCGCGGGCGGGGAGCTATTCGACCGGATCATTGCTCGTGGGCATTATTCGGAGAGGGCAGCTGCTGCAATTGGAAGGGCGATAGTGAATGTGGTTCATGTGTGTCATTTCATGGGGGTAATGCACCGTGATCTCAAGCCGGAGAATTTCTTGCTATCTAGCAAGGATGAGAATTCCATGTTGAAGGCTACTGATTTCGGATTGTCCGTCTTCATTGAGGAAGGTGAAATCTATTGTTGCATGTGATTTGAGAAATTGATTTGCTTTTGATCCGAGTTGACGAAATTGAAGAAGTACAAAAGCTATTCACTGTTTGGATACTCGAACAACGTTAGAATGACCAAACAAATGTGCTGTTATGCCGGAAGTTTCTTGATGCCTAAGCTAATAAGAAATTAGAGACCGTTTTAATTGTTCATTGTAAAGTACTAAACTATTTTGTTTAATTTTTCAGGGAAGGTGTATAAAGATATAGTAGGAAGTGCTTATTACGTAGCTCCTGAAGTGCTCAAACGACAATATGGGAAGGAGATCGATATATGGAGTGCCGGAGTCATGTTATATATTCTACTGAGCGGCGTTCCTCCATTTTGGGCCGGTAAATGCTTCTTTCCTTGTTGTTTCTTGTTCATCGTTGTTTTGCTTTCAGGCATATCACGTGTGTATGAGTATGACTCGATTTTTCTGCAGAAACCGAGAAAGGGATATTCAATGAGATTTTGAATGGTGAACTTGATTTCACAAGCTCTCCATGGCCATCAATCTCTGATAGTGCCAAAGATTTGGTCAGGAAGATGCTCACTCCTGAACCGAAGAAGCGGATTACCTCTGCACAAGTACTTGGTAATTACACTACTACTAATAAAAACTGCTTTATAGCTCATTCAAATTGCTAGTTTTTGTGTCATTTTATTTTATTCTTGCATGTTTAGAACATCCATGGATGAAAGAAGGAAAGGCGTCCGACAAACCACTCGACAATGCAGTTCTTTCCAGGATGAAGCAATTCAGAGCAATGAATAAGTTCAAAAAGCTGGCCTTGAAGGTAAATTTCATGCAAAATCTCATGAAAGTGCTTCTTCGTGCCTTAAGTATATAAATTAAGAAACTTTATTAAAGCTTTTCGTATATTCTGGGTTTATGGATGTGATTGAATGTTTAATTAATGGGGTTGATTAGGTGATTGCGGAAAATCTGTCAGAAGAAGATATAAAAGGACTGAGAGCCATGTTCATGAATATGGACACAGATAACAGCGGCACCATCACCTATGAAGAACTCAAGACTGGGTTAGCTAGCCTCGGGTCAAAGCTCTCAGAAACTGAGGTCAAGCAGCTTATGGATGCTGTAAGTGATTGATTCCAATACTCAACAGAAACATCAAATCTTGTTCATTGTCTTGGCTTGTTGATGGAGACTGGCATCTTTGTTAAATCTCTGTGTTCAGGCCGATGTAGATGGTAATGGATCGATAGATTACATCGAGTTCATCTCAGCCACAATGCACCAACATAAACTTGAAAGAGATGAGCACCTTTTCCAAGCTTTCCAATATTTCGACAAAGATGGCAGCGGGTTAGTAGTAGTTTACAATTTTGTTAATCATTTTAAAAAATGAATTAGGATTTGTAGTATCAACTGAGGTTATCAAATTACAGATACATAACGAAAGATGAACTGGAGACTGCCATGAGAGAGCACAACATGGGTGATGAGGCTAACATCAAGGAGATCATCTCAGAGGTGGACAAAGACAATGTAAGTCGATTCGATTCCTTGTCAGCAAATAATCAAACTCATATTTCTCCAATTTGTTGATTCGGGATATTATGTTTTCGAATGTTATAAACGGTTATGAATTAATCAGGATGGAAAGATCGACTATGACGAGTTCTGCACTATGATGAGAAGCAAGACGCAGTTGCCCGGAAAGCGGTCTTAAATGCAGTTCGGAGATCATTTTGTTGAACAAATGACCAAATTCTTAAGCATGATTGGGGTGTCCATGCATATATTATCCGATTCGGATCCGCCAGAATGGGTGTATTGAGTTTTCCTTGATGTACATATGTCTGTAATTTCAAGATGAATCTCAATCATGTATAATGAATTCTTTCATTTTATGGTTGGAGTTGGATCTCACATATAAGTTCAACAGTTTATGGTGTGACAGCTGAACCATGCTGCTCTAATTGTGACAGCAAGAATAAGAACAAAGAATGATTCTCCAAAATAAGATCAACTCAACCTTTGAAATCTACTCAATCTGACGATGGAGAATGCATCATTCCCCTCCTTTCGTTCACCAAACTGTCAAATATCTTCAAACTCAAAAAATCTTATCTCCATCTCCAGTTTCCCTCCACTCATTTGTCATTTCCCTTGCCTTTTGGACATATTCTATCTTCTGCAACCATTAAGAGAAGATCAGAAAAACAAACAGACAATCAATCTCCGACAGCAAAACCATGTCTTGTTCCAACCTGACCATGCTGGTCTCCTCAAAGCTTTCACTTTCCGACGCCTCTGTACTCTCCTTCCGTAGTTCCTTGGGGACATTCAAAGTACCTTTTTCAGGTCACAGCTCGCCTCCGAGCTCCCGATCCTCGTCGACGGGGATCCAATGCGGTCTGCGTGAGCTTCGATCACGTATCGACTCCGTTAAGAACACACAGAAGATCACTGAGGCCATGAAGCTGGTGTCTGCAGCTAAGGTTCGTCGTGCCCAGGAGGCCGTCGTGAACTCCCGTCCGTTCTCCGAGACTTTGGTCGGCGTCCTCTACAATATCAACGAACAGCTCCAGATGGAGGACGTGGACTCGCCGCTGACCAAGGTGCGTCCCGTGAAGAAGGTGGCCCTCGTCGTCGTCACCGGCGACCGCGGTCTCTGTGGTGGATTCAACAACGCGATCCTCAAGAAGGCGGAGTTGAGGATCAAGGAGCTGAAGGCGCTCGGGTTGGACTACACCGTCATCAGCGTCGGCAAGAAAGGTAACACGTACTTCCTCCGGCGTCCGTACATCCCCCTGGATAAGTTCTTTGAGGGCACGAACCTCCCGACGGCGAAAGAAGCTCAGGCCATCGCGGACGATGTGTTCTCTCTCTTCGTCAGCGAGGAAGTCGACAAGGTGGAGCTTCTCTACACCAAGTTCGTATCTCTGGTTAAGTCCGATCCCGTGATCCATACCCTCCTGCCACTTTCTCCCAAGGGAGAGATCTGCGATATCAACGGAATCTGCGTGGACGCTGCGGATGATGAGTTTTTCCGTCTGACCACCAAGGAAGGGAAGCTGACTGTGGAGAGGGATTCCGTTCGTACCAGTACGGTTGATTTCTCCCCGATCTTGCAGTTCGAGCAGGACCCTGTTCAGATTCTTGACGCGCTGCTTCCCCTTTACCTCAACAGTCAGATCCTGAGGTCTCTTCAGGAGTCTCTTGCGAGTGAGCTTGCGGCGAGGATGAGCGCTATGAGCGCTGCCACTGATAATGCTGTGGAGTTGAAGAAGAATCTGTCGAGGGTGTATAACCGACAGAGGCAGGCCAAGATTACAGGTGAGATATTGGAGATTGTTGCAGGTGCCGAAGCGTTGACTTAATTCAGTATACGTATATGCATTCGTATGTAATAATGCAATTATATGATTATGATTCCACACGTCTGCTTCTGGGGATGCATGTACTATGAGTACGTGAGGATATCCACGCAAAGAGAATGATTCAGCATTTCTGCATGCATGCACATTTCTTTTTCTTTTTCTTACTCTCGGAATTGATATATAAATATAAATAATTCGCTAACAATTATTTTATATATTTTTAAGTTAAATGTTTTTGTATACGATAATCTAAATTTTTAAATAGTAACAAAGTCACTGCTCTCTTTTTTCATTGAATGATTTTTTTCGCATTCACAACTGCAGTTTACGGTCCGTAGCATTAGCAATTAACTCACTCGATATCTGAATGGCCCTGGAGAGGCTGGTTGTGGCCTAACAAATATTTATCTCGTAAGAATTGGAATATAAGTAAATAAATAATTAAATTGAAAAATAATTATACTTTTTAGTTTTAAAATTATATAATAATGAAAATTAAGAGTCGTCTGACTCTCGATAGGATTTGCAATCCTGACGAGTTTGTTTGGATGTAGTACTTCTAGAAAAATCTGGAATAAACGAGATATTTTGCACAAAAATTTATTCTCATTTACTTTTTTTGTCTAGTAGTGAATGGTTTCAATACTAAAATGAGCATAGTACACTAAGGATTCCCCGCGCTACTCTCCATCTCTCTCCAGGTTATACTGTGAGAGCCGCAGCTTAGTTCCAAGGCTACAGTTTCAACCAACATTCTTCTGAATTGGCCTTTTCCAATCGACCAATCCAACCGTTGGCTTTCCAATCAGCTACACTTGGCAGCCAGGGAGCTCACTCTTTCTTTCTGCACGGAACGGAACTCCAGTTTTCTTTGCTTACACACAGGAATCTCAGTAACCCCGTTTCCTCCTACCCAGCTTTCCGTTTCTTCTTTGTATCTTTCTTTCTGTTGTGCAGGTTAGAGGCAACCTTTGTGAACATGTCTGGACCGAACGGCACCTCTTCGGAAGCTGGAAGCTTACCTCGACCAGCCAATCTGCGTCTGGTCTCTAGCTCCAACCACGGCTCGCCGACAGGAATCAAGGTGTTGGGCAGAATACTCTCGGACAAACAGGTTAGAAACAATGTGGTTCATAATGTTCTTAAGGCTGCATGGGAGAGGTTCGGGCCTGTTAGTATTACGGAAGCTAATGACAATACACTGCTGTTTACCTTTGAGAGGGTGAAGGATAGGGAACAAGTGCTTGATTTGAATCTATGGTCTATCCATGGAAATTGCCTAAACATGCTGTCTTGCAATGAGAACAAGTCTGTGGAGGAGGTTGACTTCTCGAAGGTTGCAGGTGTGGGTTCAAATACACGGGCTCAGTATGGACATGATAAACTTAGACAATGCTAAGTGTATAGGGGCCAGCCTTGGAACATGCGTGATGCTGGAGGATGTGACAGTGATGAAGCAGCAAACTTTTCTTCGCCTGCGTGTGGAGGTTGATGCCTCGGTTCCTTTGATGCATGGCTTCGGCTGGGAGGACTCGAAAGGTGTAGGCAAGTGGGTCTCGATCAAGTACGAGAGATTGTCTGGGTTCTGTTACGAGTGTGGGTGCATTGGCCATTCATCGGTCACGTGCTCAGCTACGGTGGTAATGGACGAGTCGAGCCCTGACTCTCCTATCTATGGACCGTGGATCGCTGCACCTCGCCCCAGGTTAGTGACTAGATGGTTGAACAAGGGGGGTGGCACTCAGCAGCCTGCTACAAGGGATGCGGGGACCAAATCGTGGTCTCAACTGATGAGGGAGGCTAGGGGCGCAGGGACCAGCTTGGGCAGGGACAGGGGTGTGTTCGGGGTATCTTCGGCTCAGAGCAGAGCTCAAGGTACAAACTCTGGAGCTTCTGTCGACAAAGATGCGTTAGGTGCTTCTGGTAGCACAGGGGAGTACTGCGGGAGCCAAAACCTTGCGGGAGAACAGTGTCATGCAACTCAGGAACAGTGTCATGCAAGTGACTCTACCCAGAGGACTACCTTACCTCTGCTCGACCTCAATGGTCCGCCTGAGATGGAGGAAGGGGAAATCCTCCAACCTCTGCAACCCCGCGACCTGACGTTAACCCGTAACCCATCCATGCCTTCTGCACAGAGCATTCCGGACGTGTCTGCACATCCACTGGGCCACACAGCACCACCTCATCCTCCCCTTGCATCACCTCTATCCCTGGCTTTCGACATCCTCCCGAGCCATTCCATAGCCTATCCTCCTGCCAACCCACAAGTGTCAATCCATGCCCATGCCCTAGCCCCAAATCTTGCCCTGACAACCGTTACTCCCACCATGCCTATCCACCCTCCTTGCCGTCCTGGCGGTCACCCCACCATGATTCATGCCTCCGCCCTACCCTGTCAGCCTAGCCAGCCACCTTCGCCATCATGTCAACCAACCGCATCTACTAATGACCATGGCAACCACCCACAAATCCCCCCCCAGCCTCTCCCTCATGACCATGTTGCACCCTTCTATCAACACCCAGAGCCTATACCGCTTACTAGAACCCTGACCCCATTCCTCATCGACCCACCCAACTACCTACACCATCAACAACACTTAATGCCTAGACCTGAGACCCTTGTCTGTCCCCAGGCACAGCCGAATTCCATCCTCTCTGAGGCTGGTATCTCCCCTCACCCAGTCGGCCGTGTTACGACTGCTCCTAAACGTCTGCCCATGCGTGTGGCTCCAGCCAGGGAGGTCAACCTGCCCAAGCGTAGGGTGAGTTCTGAGTTGGAGGGGGAAGGGAAGAGGCTGAAGACTTCCTCGACCAGGCCTGCGGGTTTGCCAAAAACTCGTGGGGTTAACAGATTGACTCTCCGCAAGGAGAAACTTAGCTCGTCCCGAGGGAAGGGTTCCAGTGGCTGTCCCCGAACAGCCACGGGGTCCCAATGAACGTGATCAGTTGGAATTGTCAGGGGTTAGGGTCTCCCTTGACAATTCGACACCTAAAAGACCTGGTGAAGGGCTCTGATCCGATGATTGTGTTCTTAATGGAGACAAAACAGAATGAGACCCACTGTGAACATGTTCGAAGAGAGGTTGGATTGGATTTTGGGTTTTACGTGGCTCCTATCGAGGCCAGTGGAGGTTTAGCGCTATGGTGGACATACAAGATTGACATTCTTATTCATTTCGCGGATAAGAACTTTGTGGACACATCTGTAGTTTGTAGGGCAAATGGGGAGGTGTGCCGGGTTACTTGGGTCTACGGCGATCCTGTTTTTTCGAGGAGATCCCTTAACTGGGAGAACCTTAAGACAATGGGGTTCAACCGCTTGGAGCCGTGGATATGCGTGGGTGACTTTAACGACATCTCCCATCATAGGGAGAAGGTCGGGGGAAACCGTAAAGATCAGAACAAGATAGATGGGTTCATTGACCTTATGGAGGCTATTCAAGTGGAAGATATCGACTTCAAAGACCAAATGTTTACTTGGACAAATAATAGGAGGGGGGAAGACAAGATCAGAGAAAGGCTAGATAGGGTTTTGGCTAACCTTGCATGGAGCGTCAAATTCCCATCGGCACAGTGCATTCACGGGCTCATGATTGGGTCGGATCATTCACCGATCCTCCTCCATTTTGCTTATGTTGATGGTAAGAGGAACAAGCCTTTCAGATTCGAAAACATGTGGCTAGAAAAAGAGGAATGTGGGGAGGTTATCCGTGATGCATGGAACCGGGGTGACGTTGTTCGATCTGGCCACGATTTGGGACCGAAGTTTGACAGTTGTAGGAAGGCTCTTACGGAGTGGAGCCGGAGAGAATTCAAACACAATATCGTCGAGATCAACAAAACGAAGCAAAGGCTTCGTACTTTGGAGGGCCGGCCACAGTCAGCTTGTGGCGAGGACGAAGAGCGAGCTTTGAAGTCTCGCCTACTACATGCCCTGTGGAAGAGGGATGAGATATTTTGGAAGCAGAGGTCTAGGGTCACATGGCTCAACAGTGGTGATAGAAATACTAAGTTTTTCCACTTATCGACTTTGTCTCGAAGACGAAAGAACAAGATTATCCGCCTAAAGGGGGAGGAAGGCCAGTGGAGGAACGGGGACAGACACATATCTGCCAAGCTGCACAGGTTCTATTCGTCACTATTCAGATCGGACCGTCTCACAGGGACCGGGGTTGCCTTCTGGGCTACCTTGGACTGAATTCCATCTCAGATCGACAGTACCGTTAACGACGACTTGACTAGGCCCGCCTCAGAGGTTGAGATCAGGAAGGCTTGCTTCCAAATAAGAGGATCTAGAGCACCCGGCCTGGATGGTTTCTCGGGTACCTTCTTTCAGAAGAATTGGTGCACGGTTGGTCCTGACATTGTCACATCGGTTAATGCTTTCCTCACAACAGGTATCATGCCATCATTTCTTAACCAGACCGATATTACTTTGATTCCTAAAATTGTTAATCCTGTGTGTGCATCTGATTTCCGTCCTATTAGCCTGTGCAATTTTGGGTACAAAATTATTTCTAAGGTTCTGGCGAATAGGCTTAAAACCTACTTGCCAGAACTGATCACCCCGTACTAGAGTGCTTGCGTTTCAGGGAGACGAATACAGGATAGCATTATTATTGCCCATGAGATGTTTCATTATCTCAAGACGCGGGGCAAGGCGAGGGACCCTAACGGCCGGTCGGAGTGTGCGCTTAAGATTGATATGCAAAAGGCCTATGATCGCGTTGAGTGGGACTTCCTCTTGGAAGTCATGAGGAGGCGGGGTTTCTCAGATAGGTGGACAGGGTGGATTGAAGCTTGCATCTCCACAGCTACATACAGAGTAGTTGTTAATGGGAAGCCTTCACAGACGATTACACCAACCAGGGGCCTCAGACAGGGTGATCCTCTTTCTCCATACTTATTTATTTTGGTTGCTGATGTGCTGTCGAGAATGATGGAGGAACAGGTGACACTTGGTAACATTGGGGGTATCCGACCTGGGAGAGGGTGCCCGGAGATTCAACATCTTTTCTTTGAGGACGACTCTATTCTCTTCATTAAAGGACCGGTGGAGAAAGTATTGAACCTCAAAATGCTTCTCCATTCCTATTGTGTGGGGTCGGGCCAAAAGGTGAACTTTGCAAAATCAAGTATTTATTTCAACTCGGCTGCAGGGGACAGCTACAAGAGAGACATCACGACCATCTTTGGGGTCTCGAGGGTGTTGGTCCCGGGCTTCTACCTTGGTATCCCCACGGTTTGGGGGAGATATAGGAAGGAAGCTCTTACCTACCTGAAGGAACGGATCAAGGACAAAATACATGGGTGGAAGAGTAGGTTGCTCAACCAAGCGGGCAAAGAGGTCCTCATAAAAGCCGTCATCACGGCTATACCGACCTACGTCATGCACATTTTCAAGCTCCCGGTCTCATGGTGCAAGGAGGTTAACGCGATCATTGCACGTTTTTGGTGGGGCGCGAAGGATGGGGCACGGAAAATCCATAGGCGGAATTGGGGTTCTATGACAACCTCGAAGTCGTTAGGTGGGTACGGGTTCCGGGACCTTAGCTCGCTTAATACCGCGATCCTCGCTAACATGGCGGCTAGGGCGATGTCGGAGCCTAACACGCTTTGGGTGAGGGTGCTCAAGGGTCTATACTTCCTGAACACGTTCTTCTTGCACGCGACTCAAGGGAGTTGGGCCTCGTGGGCGTGGGCGAGTCTCTTGTCGGGCAGGGACGTCAGTCGGGACAAGGGTTGCTGGATGGTGGGGGACGGTAACTCTATAAGGCCTTTCACCGATCCTTAGGTGCCACAAGCCACAGGTTTCAGGGTGCGCCCTCGCACAGACGCCCAACTTGCTGCTCCTGGATCGGTCGCCGCATGGATGGACCTCTCTTCTCACAGGTGGCGGGAGCAGGACATCAGAGACACAGTACACCCGAGCGACGTGGAAGCTGTCCTCAGTGTCACCATTCCGATTGAACAGAGAAGCGACACTCTCCTTTGGCCTCACACGACCGATGGTAAGGTTTCAGTACGATCGACTTATCACTGTGTTCACTCTGCAGATCATGTGCTTTCCTTGGATCTCAACCACCACCCTCCCGTGGACCTCCCGCTCATGTGGCCGGCGATATGGAATTCGGGAGTCTGGCAAAAAATAAAGGCGTTTATGTGGAGGATGGTTTCAAACTCTCTTCCAACGCGGGTCACTCTTCGACGTCGGGGACTGGAGCTGGCAACTACGTGCGTGGCCTGTGTTGAGGTCGAGTCAAGGGAACATATGTTGTTTGGCTGTGCTTGGGTGCAGGAACTGTGGTTGCACTTCACAAACGGAGACATGCTGCAGGTTGGAAAACAATAGGTCGAGGAGTGGCTCAGGAGGCTGACCTTGTCTGCGCCACGGATGTCGAGTCGTCAGCAACGGACTTGGCACACCTGCATGATCATCTGCTGGGTCGTCTGGAAGGGCAGGTGCAAGCTGGCCTACGAACAGGTGCAACTGGTGCTCGAGCTGTTGGTGCAGGAGGTGTCAAGAACTTTGGCCGAGACGACAGAAGCTGCAGCTGTGAGGGTCCGAGCCGTGCCAAAGAACTGGGAGAGACCTCCTGGGATCGTCATCAAAATTAATGCAGACGCAGCCTGGTGCATGGCGACAATGCAAGGAGGGATCGCTGCGGTGGCTCGGGACAATGCGGGAACGATGGTCGGAGGCTGCCTTCAAAGGATTGTGGCTACCTCACCGGACCATGCAGAGGCGCAAGCTGTTTTGCTCGCTACTAGGATCGCGGTGGAGAACCGTTGGCCGTGTGTGATTGTGGAGTCGGACTCCGCTAATGTTATTAACCACCTTCTACGGAAGTTTTTTGTTTGGAGGATTGCTCCCATTTTGTCGAACGTGATCTCGATATCGGCCTCGATTGAGAGACTCACGTGGGAGCATATCCCTAGATCCGCTGATGCTTGTGCGGATTGGCTTGCTAAGAAAGCATTGTCGGGGGGGGGGGGGGGGGGGGGGGGCTACGGATTGGGTGTTATCACCCCCAACCCCGCTTAGTCGTTTATTGCTTTCGGATATCTCCTTGTATACGAACATTCCTGTTTCTCATTCTTGATATAGCAGTGTTTTGGGGCAAAAACAAAAACAAAACGATACTAATTAATAATTGTGTCAATATCTTATTAAACATTTTCATCAAATATATTTCAAATGTATAAAATAAATTGAATATTTTTTCATATATTACAATTGAACTCTGATCTAGATTCCAATCGAGACCAGGTCCTCGACGGGGTCTCAACTCAAACATGCCCTCATCTTAGGCAATATTGTTTGGATTAAGACCCAGGTTAGGAAACTCCAGATTAATTTCTAATCGAGTCAGAGTTTAAATGTAACATTACTGTAAGTTTGTCCGTTTAGAAAAATATTCAACTAGTAAATTTAAAAGATATTTTATGGAAAATGAACTAATAATTTACAAAAAAAAAATATTAATTATAATAGTTTTTAAACATGTTAGAAGATTTAAAATATTTAAAATTAAAAAATTATTTTGTGTAAATGTATTAATTCATTTTAGATTTTTCCTAGTGTTTTTTTTCTTCATAGAATATAGCTTTATTAATCCTTACAAAAATTTACATTGGATGAAGTTTTCTAAAATGTAGTTAATTATGACTTATGAGTTGTCACCAAATTTGCACGTCTAACGTTCATGTAGTTTGTTTTATCATCCAAGTAATAATCTTATGACATCAAAAAATATTAATTATAATTGTTTTTAAACATGTTAGAAGATTTAAAATATTTTAAATTAAAACATTATTTTGTGTAAATGTATTAATTCATTTTTAGTTTTTTCCTAGTTTTTTTTTCTTCATAGAATATAGCTTTATTAATTAATCCTTACAAAATTTTACATTGGATGAAGTTTTCTAAAATGAAGTTAATTACGACTTATGAGTTGTCACCAAATTTGCACGTCTCACGTTCAGTAGTTTTTTTATCATCCAAGAAATAATCTTAGGACATGCCAAAAATCGATCTCGAAACCTTTTGCTCCAAGTAAGGGCGATACCGTTGGAGCAAGTGTCTGTTGGTCACGGTTAAGGTAGCTAGTTGTCTCAATTTGGAAAATTCATCACATTACAAAACTGTATATATATATATATATATATGTGGTATACTCATAGTATAACATTTTACTTATATATATATATATATATACAACATCAAATTTCAACTTTCGATTCGACTGACCTTATACTTCGATCAAAGTAAAAAGTTATATTCCAAATTTGACGGTATAGTTAAGTTTGAAAGTTAAAATTAAATATCATTTACTTTCTCCTGGAAAACAAATGACATTAATTTAAAATTTTAATTATTTATTCTATTTTAAAAAATTAAACAAATTAAAATAGGTAGATAATTAAATTACAATTCTCATGCTATAAATGACGTGATCATTTATTTCAATCGAATCGTATGTTCAGTTTAAAAAAAAAAATATAATGTTATTCGTGACATTAAACTCACCTATGATATTTTTATATTTTTCGAGATTAATAAATGGAATGGATGTTCCAATTTGGTGACAACTCGCCATAGAGAGTGCCTTTTTAATATTATTTTTTTATGATTAAATATCTAATTTCACAAAGGTTAATAATGTAAAACTGATTTTTTATGTTATTAATTTCAAACACGACCCATGAAATATGTATCAGTGACTTGCCTACATATCGTGTTTGAGTTGAACATTTTGAACCTATAGGTAAAATTATAAATAAAAAAAAAGTATTTTCACGGCTTATTTGGGTTTGAGCCGTGATACAGTAAGTAAAATTGGCGGCCCAACCTTAAATGAGCCGAGACAATTATAGAAAACATAACGACACTTTAAATTGAGCCGTTAATAAAACTAAATAACGACTCAATGTTAATTGAGCCGTGATATTCAATTTAAATTGATTTTTAACGTCTCAATATACATTGAGCCGTGAAGTTTAGCCGGTATTTGTCATTCCTCCCGTAGTGCTATGAATCATTTTGACACGATTCGTCCAATCCACATAAAAAAAGGGTTGAGTTTGGATCATACATATTGACCCGTGAATCAACTAGTGGACTTGTATAACTAAATATATATAATGATAAATTATATAAAAGTTCATGGGTCACACGTGTCGTATGAGTCACGTCGGTCGTATGAATCATGTAGATTGCATGAATAAGTGGGTCAACAGGTCACACGGGTCGACCCACAAAGTTCATATTGTTCAAATTAAAATGACACAGGTCCACGTACTGGTTGATATGTGGATCCACGAATCGTGTTTGAGGTCCAAGTCTTGAAAATTGACTCACCATTTATCACAAATCGTGTTTGGTTGAATATATTTTAACACGATCCGTACGTAACACGACTTACAGTTTATCCGTCGATACGAAGCGACACTTTAATTTTTTTGTGCCTTTTATATACTTTGGCATGACTATTAATTATTTTTTCTAAGGAGTCAATCGGAAGACTAATTCGTACATTAAAGTATATGTAGAGTATTGATTGGGAGAGAATATGTGATTACATTTTTAATTGCAATCTAAAATTGAAAACAAGGAAGCAAAGAACATTCAATATTTTAATTTATATGTTTTTGGGTAGGAGAAGCTAAGAACATTCTTTCTGATTTATTCACCTCTACCAAGTCTTATTCCACGTGGCAAATTTCCATTTGACGCGGCAATCTCTGGTGGATTGATGTCACGTTGTTAGGGGTGACAATTTCTGACACGACACGATTAAACGATCTGCAAACGATCTGCAATTTACACGTTTAGACACGACACGATCACTAAGCGTGTCTAAACAACTCTTATACGTTTAGACACGATTAATAATCGTGTCTAAACACATCTAACCTGCTAAAACACGACAAACACACGTTTAAACACGATTAATTAATCGTGTCTAACCGTGTCTAATCGTGTCGTGTCTAACCGTGTCTAATCGTGTCGTGTCTAACCGTGTCTAATCGTGTATAATTTTCACTAACCCACACCCACATTAATGTGTTGATTTTAACGTGTCTTATTGTGTCGTGTTTTATCGTGTCTATCGTGTCGTGTTGTGTCTATCGTGTCGTGTTATCGTGTCATGCCGTGTCTAATCGTGTCGTGTCTTATCGTGTTGTAAACGTGTCGTGTCGTGTCTTAATCGTGTCGTGTGTCGTGTGACACGTTTATTAAACGTGTCGTGTACGTGTCTGACATTTACAGACACATTTAAAACTTATCCGTTTAGACACGACACGACACGATTGCCACCCCTACACGTTGTAAGTAACAGCATTCGAGGCGCTGCTGACATATTCCGGAAATTCTAATTTCTGTAAAAATTGAGTAAAAGAAATATATTGGATTTGTTCCAGTGCGCCCAGACCCACACAGCCGACATTTGAATCTCCCATTTTCGCCACTTCATAAATGACAATTATTGCTTCTCAACGGATGAACTCATGGCGAATATCGATTTCAGGTCTCTGGTTCGGCGCCTTGATGCCGCTCAGAAATTAATGGTTGATTCTCGTGACCCGCAAATATAGCAGTTCCATTTCGTCTCTATCACTCCTTCATTGATCAGCCGTAAATATGTGAACGATATTTTTTTGTTCACGCAGTGATCATCCGTTCATGAAGTTTGAATCTGCAATTACACGCTGCTATTGAAGAAGTGGCTGGGTGGCATTCTTCTTCTTTTCGTGGAGCTGCGCAGACGCTGAAATGGAAATGACGTTGCAGACGCATAGGGCGTCGAGTTGCAAACCTAGCTTCAGTGACAGAGGCCATTTAAGAATCAAATGCTTCGTCGGTTTCAGGCCTCCGACGAGAACGGCTTCTTTCCCCTCTCACGTAAGCTTTTTTCCTCCCTATATGACTTCGTTTTCCTTTCAGTGTATAGTCTTTCGGTGAATCTGGGTCATGATCGTGGTTAATCATTTGGCGTAATCAAATTGAGACTTGAATATAGGATTCGTGGAATCATTTTATTAATGCTAATCCCTATACATTTAGGTGCTCATTTCTAGCTGATGAATTTGATTTACTTTTCTAATTCGTCACTGAGCTTATTGCTTTTCAATTAGTTTGTTTTTACAATTATATGCTGATGGCCTGTTTAACAGTTTCCTTCATTGCACGGTGAGCGACAGAGCTATGGGTTTTCATGCCGAATTATTGCAAGTGCTGCTGGTGAAGTCAACTACTGTGGTCCTGTGCTTTAATCCTATTTGCATTAGCAAAACCATTGGACTAAAATAATTTAGATTATCTGAATGTCGTTTTCAATAGATTCTGACAAAAGGAGACAGAGAAGAACGTCAATTACGAGACCCAAGGGATCTGCAGCAAGAGGATTCATCCCCAAAGCACAGGTAGGTAGTAGTAGCACACATGAGAGTGCTCAGAAGAACGACGGAGAAGGCAAAGGTCCTAATGAAGAGGCACTTGAATTGAAAGTTGATGCTAAAGAAGAAAACCTGGGTGAAGTAATTGCTGAAAATACTTCTAAAGATGCTTTAGGAGTTCACAGTTCCAAACTAGTACTGGAGAATGAAACGACTTATCAGGTTATTGAGGAGAGTGAGGAGGAAGCAGAAAGAAAAGCCAAAGAAGCAGAAGAAAGATCCCTCGAAATTGAGAAAAGAGCCATAGAAGCTGCACTAAAGGTGGAGATGGAGGAGAGTCTTCGTAAGAAAAAACTTGAGAGCATAGCTGATGAGAACTTTGCATGCGGGAAGAAATGGTTTATATACCCTCCAAATGTTAAGCCTGATGAAGATACTGAGATCTTCCTTAACAGAAGCTTATCGACGTTAAAGTATGAACTCGACGTTCTAATAATGGGGTCATTCAATGACTGGCGATGGAGGTCATTCACGTTGAGGCTGAACAAGACCCAACTAACAGGAGATTGGTGGTCGTGTCTGGTACATGTACCTAAAGAATCATATAAGCTAGATTTCGTTTTCTTTAATGGCCAAGATGTATATGATAACAATGATAGGAAGGACTTTTGCATACCAATCGAAGGAGGAATGGAGGTTTTTGCTTTTGAGGAATTCTTGCTTGATGAGAAGCGAAGGGAACTTGAGAAACTTGCCCAAGAAGAAGCTGAAAGAGAATGGCAAGCTGAGGAGCAGAGGCGAGTAGAGGCAGAGAAGGCTGCTAGTGAGGCATACAGAGCACAAGCAAAAGAGGAGGCTGAGAAGCAACGTCAGTCTGTGAAACAAGTGCGGTCAGTGGCAGCAAAGTCACTTTCTAATGTTTGGTACATTGAACCTAGTGAGTTCACAGGTCAAGACACGGTAAAGTTGTACTATAACCGGAGCTCATGTGCTCTTGCTCATTCCGGCGAAATATGGATCCATGGCGGCTATAATAATTGGAAGGATGGAATGTCTTTTTCAGAAAATCTTGTCAAATCCGAGTTAAAGGATGGTGATTGGTGGTGTGCCAATGGTATATGCATACGAACATCCACATGTTTCTATCAGATCATTACTTTTATTTTTGCATTGCTGAAGAGCATAGTGTTCGTTTCATTTAGAAGCTAAAACAAGTTTTTTAGTGATAGATTGAACGTGTTAATATTAAAGTGTGCTTAGAAAATTGGTTAAAATTGCAGTCTCTCAAGTTCTTTTCCCATCCACTTTAATTTCTTATATATGAGCTTGACAGAACTTAGAAGGACATTTTTTTGTCAAAAATAAATACCTAAATGAGGTCAATCTCATCCTGTTTGTGTGTTGACACATTAGATGAACCTTACCTGTTAGTCCATATTACGCAAGCACACTGATAAGAATCCTCACGCATTTTGTTTATCAGATGATGTGGACATTCAATTCTCTAGGGTATTTAGCTCTTTCCAAATGTTGTTTTAAAATTCTGTAATCACATTTTGTTCTGACTGGCTCTCTAATTTCATGTTCCAGTCACTGTACCTGATCGAGCCCTCGTGTTAGACTGGTTTTTTGCTGATGGACCTGCAAGAGAAGCTACTTTGTATGATAGCAATAACCAGCAGGACTTTCATGCTATTGTCCCAATTAGTATTACTGAAGATATGTTTTGGGTTGAGGTGGAAGACGAGATATATCGGAAGCTTCAAGAGGAAAGACGGTCAAATGAGGAAGCTATACGTGCTAAGGTTGCTCATCAATGATTTTTTTCACGTATCAACCGGACATATAATTTTTCCTGTGATATTAGGTTCTGCACACGATGTTGTTTATATGTCTAATTTCTGTATAAGTTATAATACTATACTCTTTCCTGAGTCATATTATCCATGTTTTGGCCAACATTTTACTACATTCAGTAACAGCTAGCTTTACAAAGTGTTACTTCCCTTATCAACCCCCGGTGCAGATATGTTTTACTTTTCTGTTTTATTGTGGAACGTGTATGATATGCACACTCCTGAGACTTTGGATTATTTTTTTCTAACAGGCGGAGAAAACAGCATGCATAAAGGCGGAGACGAAGGAGAGAACATTGAGAAGTTTTCTGCTTTCACAGAAGGATGTAGTTTATACTGAGCCACTTGAAGTGCGTGCTGGAGATACCGTGACTGTTTTCTATAATCCAACTGGCACGGTTTTGAATGGAAAGTGTGAAATTTGGTTCAGATGCTCATTCAACCGCTGGACCCATAGGACTGGGTTATTGCAACCTCAAAATATGTTGCCTGCAGAAAATGGTTCCCATTTCAAAGCCACAGGTTAGATTCATGATCATCTTATGGTGTGTAAGCTTTCTCGTTTATCTACTATTGTTCCAATTGTTACATTTTGGTCGGGAATTGGCTAAAGCTAAGGCGGATGCTTTTTCTTTTCTTCTATGATAACAAGTATTTATTTTTTGGCAGTGAAGGTACCATTAGATGCATACATGATAGATTTTGTGTTTTCTGAGAGCAAGGATGGTGGAATTATTGACAACCGAAATGGCACAGATTATCACATACCTGTGTCTGGTGCACTAGTAAAGGAGCCACCAATGCACATTGTACATGTTGCTGTCGAAATGGCTCCAATAGCAAAGGTGACAGCAACTTCTATACTATATTCATTGCTGGATGATATTAGCTTCTACTCTATCTATCTACATAGATATTATCTCTTGTTGTCCTTTGCCTATGTCGCTATTGCATAATATTTAAGTTTGACTTGTATTTGCTCAGGTGGGAGGCCTTGGTGATGTTGTTACTAGTCTATCTCGGGCTATTCAAGATTTAAATCACACCGTTGACATAATTCTTCCAAAATATAACTGTTTGAAACACAGCAATGTAAGCTTCAGATCTGATGCTTTGCATTTTTTTTCTTACAATAATGTGCTGAACTTTTACCAAAATCGTCTCCGTACTTGGGTAGTTTAAAAGATACAGATATCAGATGCTAATGAAGTTCTCTGAGTTGTAGTATAATCTAGAAATTCTGATATCAGATGCCTATCTTTTTTTCTTCTTCATTAGCTACCACTGGTGATATAAACACCTATAAACATTAAATTAAGTTACTTTGCCTATGCAGTGCAGTTATTATCAATCTCTAGTTCTTATTCAGTCTACTCGGCAATTTTAAGTTTTTTTCCACTTGTCTTAGTTCAGTTACTTTTCCGCAACTTCTGAGTAGGTGAAGGACTTACAACTTAATAGAAGCTATGCCTGGGGTGGCACAGAAATAAAAGTTTGGCATGGAAAGGTTGAAGGGCTTTCTGTCTACTTTTTGGAACCTCAGAATGGGTAATTCTTGTACCTTTTCAAGTTATCTTGAACTCTGAAGGTCTTGATAGTAAGAGAGGAAAAAAGTATTGGAGATTATAACAGAAGGAAATAAGCAAACATGGCTCGACTACATGTCAATGATGCTTTCTTCTGCTCCATTAAAAAAGATCAGCAGTTTTTGTTTGAATCTTAGGTTCATATATTCTGTAAGTGAATCTTTTGATGCCATGTATTCGGATGGACAGTATTCACTTATCTTAGTTGTTCAAGGAGAATTGCACTTTGACATAGACCGTTCATTAGGTCCTGCTGATGCTGCTTCATTTACAAAAAAAATACAGAATTTATGCTAGCGAAGATACTCAAACTCTATCTTTGGCCCACACCAACTCTTTTGATGTAAAATAGTCCTTGTATTTCCTCCAAAAGTATAGTTAAACTCCTTTATCCCTGCAGATTCTTTTGGAAAGGATGTATATATGGTTGCAATAATGATGGGGAAAGATTTGGCTTCTTTTGCCATGCTGCTCTAGAGTTCATGCTCCAAAGTGGAATTCATCCTGTAAGAGCCATGGACAGTTTTAATGATACAGATTAACTTCATATCCATCCTATATCAAACCTACAATTTGTTAATGTACTATGAAAAAAGAAACTATTTTTGATTTGCATGAACATATACTTGAACTCTAACTGCGTCTGTTTTCTATTGAGCAGGATATAATTCACTGTCATGATTGGTCCAGTGCTCCTGTTGCATGGCTATTTAAGGACAATTACATGCACTATGGTCTTAGCAAAGCTCGGGTTGTCATGACAATTCATAACCTTGAATTTGGGGCACCGCTCATTGGGAAAGCCATGGCGTACTGTGACAGGGCTACAACTGTTAGTACTTATTCGATCCACTAGCCTGAATTTTTCTATAATCAAACTTCAAAGAACTACCAGTGAGATAGATGTTGAGTCATTTGGAATTGACTGTTTTATAATTTGAATCTTCAATCTAATTTCAGGTTTCAACCACTTATGCTGAGGAGGTTTCTGGACACCCGTCGATTGGTCCTCATCTTTATAAATTCCATGGCATATTGAATGGAATTGACCCAGATATTTGGGATCCATACAATGATAAATATATTCCTGTAAGAAGCTCTCTGATTTTTTATTCTCCTTCTTTGTTTGTGTTCTATGCCTTATTCTAATTGACTAACAATCTCTTCATGGTCTACATATAGGATTCTTTAGTTGCTTCAACCTAATAGAGCTTTATCGAATGACTAGGTATCTTATACTCCTGAAAATGTCATTGAGGGCAAGAAAGCTGCCAAAGAAGCATTGCAGTCTAGACTTGGCCTTAAGGAGGCTGATCTCCCTATTATTGGGATTATAACTCGCCTTACTCATCAAAAAGGAATACACCTTATAAAGCATGCGATATGGCACACCTTGGATCGTGGTGGACAGGTTATTCTCTACATATATAGCAAGTCAGTTTTTTGATCTGTCAATTCTGTTAACTTAATATGGAGGTGCTAACATCAAGATTGTATCCTCTCTTAATTTTCAGTTGATTTTTCTTTCATATATATGATGGATATTTAATTTCTAATAGGTCGTGTTGCTGGGTTCAGCTCCAGATCCTCGTATACAGAATGATTTTGTGCATTTGTCAAATCAATTACACTCCACTCATGGAGATCGCGCCCGCCTTTGTTTGACCTATGATGAGCCTCTCTCCCACTTGGTTCGTCTCTATCGAACTCTTTACTTCTCCACAAAAGCCTTGTCATGAATTTGTTAAAAATTAATTTCCTAGAATTGCTTTCCAGATATACGCTGGGTCTGACTTCATTCTAGTTCCTTCAATTTTTGAGCCTTGTGGACTGACCCAACTCACAGCAATGAGATATGGGTCAATACCCGTTGTTCGTAAAACTGGAGGTATGAGCTTCATCTATATATTATTAAACCATGCCATATGATTGCGGTTATTGGCTTAATTTTTTTTTCACTTGATGATTACTTTCAGGCCTTTACGACACGGTGTTTGATGTTGATGACGATCAGAGTAGAGCCGAGGCACAAGGTCTTGAACCAAATGGATTCAACTTTGATGCAGCAGATGCTTCTGGTGTTGATTCTGCTCTGAACAGGTAAAAACCCACTTTAGTTTGCTACTAACCTTGTGTAAAAAGCTAGCTACTCAGTCATTTAACTTGGTGAGTAAATAAAAACTTTTGTTGATTCCGAACAGAGCTATATCTGCTTGGTACGATGGTCGGGATTGGTTCAACGCGTTGTGCAAGAGGGTGATGAAGCAGGACTGGTCATGGAACAGGCCAGCTCTGGACTACCTGGAGCTTTACCACGCAGCCCGAAAGAACTGAAGATAATCAAAAGAATTACTTCGCCAGCGCCATCAGATATCTGTACAGGTTCAAAAAGAAGTCATTTTTTAGATTATGCATAATAATGTTTTATTAAATTAGCCAATAAATGTTGTAATATGCATTTTTTTTTTTGTAGATAGTTGCTTAGCTTTCCATATAAAAGAACCACTTTGTTCCTGATTGTATGGCAGCAGTTCGCTGTTGATCAAAGTCTTTGAGTTTTGACATTGTAAATTATTATTAATTAGAGAAATGTCTGAAAAAAATACGTGTGTTTCTGAATTTGTTATGATACTAATTTCGAATCCTTCCACTACTTGTGATGCATTTGGGCCGCATGGCATGTATTATGAAAAATAAATAAATAAAAGATATATGATTATTTTTAAGGTAAAATACGAGTTTCCCCCTAAAGTTTGGGCCGAATTTAAGATTCTCCCTTCATGTTTAAAATTTTAAATTTTAGTCCTAATGTTTGGACAATATGAAAAATGCCCTCATTCCGTTATATGTCCGTTATTTTCAAACGGATTCGCGCACATGTGCAAGTCACATGTGTTTTCAAGTTGGAAAATAACAAAATTGTCATTTGTCCTCACTCAAACCAGAGCTCCACTCAATCTTCAATTTCATCGTCGTCCACGAAGCTCAAGCAGAGAAGGGTGAAATTCTCGTAGCTCCAACACCAGCTTCAACAATCGGCTTCATCGTCAGCAGCTCCAGCACCAGCTCCAGCAATCGGCAGCAATCGTCGCTCGAATCTCCGGTCGAACATGATTCTGTACAGGTTGTTGTACATGAGCATCTGCAGTCACCGGCGGAGCACGATCCCCTTGGTGGCGACATCAGGATTATTCTTCACGCCCTCTACACTGCAGCTGCCTACGCTTCCCAACCAAACCTTAATTCCCGAATTTCTCATGTCAAAATAATGTTCCGCCCGAAATCGTAACGAAGATATCGTCCAATTAAATAAAATCATGTGATCATAATCTGGATTACCTGTACTGTTGGACGACCTTGTTGGTAAAGAACAGAACAATCATGATCCATTGACTGTCGAAAGAGGATCCATTGACTGTCGAAAGAGAAAGCACAGAGGAATTGACAGCAATTGACAGGGGAAAGCGGGGGCGATCCCTTCCTCTTTCTAATCCTTTTGGATGAGTTGGCATGCCTATCCATGTTTTATCCAACCTTTGCTCTACTATCAACAACCGAAATGCTTTTTTTGCCTGCCCCCTTTTCTCCCCCGCCCAGTGCTCTCTGTAGACGGTGAACACCATGTCCTGTCCCTTCCCGGTGAAAATGTCGAAGACGACGTTACGAGTCCTGAAGCCAAACTCCACCCCCTGGGTGTGCAGCACCTCCTTGGCCAAATCGGTCTCGGCGTGGAGCTGGAAGATGCCACCGTGGAGGAAGGAGGCTTGGAGGACGCCGGACTGGAGGATGCCACCGTGGAGGGCGTGGATGATGCCACCGTGGAGCGGGAAGATCCAAAGACAATTTTGTCCCTTTAAAATGTCGAAACTCACGTGTAAAGCACGTGACTGAGCTTCCGTTATAAATAAACGGTTTTTGGACGGAATGGGGGTATTTTTCATTTTGTCCAAACATTAAGACTACAATTTAAAATTTTAAACATTAAGGGGAATCTTAAATTCTCTCCAAACTTTAGGGCGAAAACTCGTATTTTACCCTATTTTTTATATAGAGAAAGGTAATAAAAATCTTTTTTTGAAAAATAATTTCTTATATAACAAATTCTGAAAATATAAACTTATCTCTTTAATATAAATAAGTTATCTCTAAACTTGAAGAGAACCTAAAAGTACAATTAAAACCCAAATAATTCCCATTATATGCAAAATTATAAGTAGGCGAAAAAAATATCTTTTTAATTCCAAAATGTTATTAACTATTTCAGTCAATTTTGTTTTTCCTAATAAAGTATCTTTGTTCATTTTTATTTTAAATTTGATACTCGGCTTGGCATCATATTCGAAAAAAAAAAAGACACAAATAAGAAATGGTATCGATAATTTCCAATCTTAAGACCCATGTTAAAGAAAATAATACTTCCAATATATTACATGTCCTGTGTAATATGCTAATTATAGTCTCACCATTTTATGTAAATTTTACAAATTAATTAAAACAATACATTATAATTAATATACTGCACACAACTCATGATATTGTGCTTAATTACATCGGACACTAGATACTCTTTACACCAAATATAAACTCTTGTATTTTTTAAAATATATTTCGTTAATTTTGGATCGAAAAAATAAGTAGATGAAATAGAAGAATTATAAAAACTTTTAAAAAGTGATAACATTTGGAAAAAAAATAATATTAAAGATAAATTATTAAAATACCTATCAAAAAAATATTAAAAAAAATGTTTGTAGGTTTTAATTTACAAGACTAAAAATACGGAACTATAAGCGAAATTGAAAACAAAGTTAGAAACAAACATAATATGATACAAAAAAGAGTCATTAAAAAGAATGAAAAAATCTATACAAAACTATATATATAGTTTTTTTTAATGTTAGTATATCATGTATTTTTTCATCACTTTTATATGATTTTATAAATTTTCTAGGTTCACTGCTAGGTTTAAAACTATTGTCATTGTGTTTGATTTTGACACTATTGTGTATTGTGTCTGAGAATTGAGAGTAATGTGTGTTTGAAATTGAAACTATGTAGTTTGTGTGTGTGTGAGACTATGTAGTTTGAGGTAATAATGTTTGTGTTTGAGACTATGTATGTATTATAAGTTTTCAGTTTTTTCCCCTTTTGAACACTGAACCGCATACTGAACCGGGTTGGATCGACCGAACCGTGAACCGACCCCTCGCCGTCTACCCATAATGGTTATGGTATTTGCGTTATACTCATGGTTATTATATAAATATAATATTTATTTATTATTAATAAACTAATTTATATGATATACTAAATATAAATTATATAACTGAAAATTTGAAATTGTTGAAGATTGAAGGCGCCAAAGTCCAGCGATGGTAATATAGATTGATGTATTTTTTTACATAAAATTTTCGATCTTTTATTATATTACACGTGTGGAATGAATATGTGTATACGGGTAAAACCATGGTTAATAACCACAGTTATTTTAATGGTTATGGTATTGAAAATTATACCCATAGTGATTATGGGTATGGTTATGGTATGTGGTTTAAAAATATGGTATGGTTATGGTATTTGTCATACTCTGACCATACCCTAACCATCGACAACCCTAACCACCCATATACATGCCGCATGTGTTCGTGGGCACCATGAGGCATCGCAGTTGATCTTTATCGCTCCATTGGTTGGTCTCTCCTATGGCTGGTTCGTTGGTGTGACGCGCACGGTTGGGGTTGGCGCCAGTCTTCTCTGTTCCTGGAGGGCTCGGTTGATCTCTTGTATGGTTCGTGTGGCATTCGGTATCAAACCTTCAAACTCGGCCTTACACCTCGCTTTCCATATGTGCCACGCTGTGATCATGCTGGTCTCCCATGTCGAGCCTTGCTCTCGTCTTGTTCCGCCCTGGTCTCGCCGCCGATCATCCAGCCACGTCGTGATGTCCGTGACGTCCTTGCTTCCCGAACGACTACCCAGTATCGCGATCCATACACCTTCGTTCCAGTGGCATCCCACCATCATATGTTCGCGTGTCTCGTCTTCCCCGCACACAGGGCAGCCCCGGTCCACTGTCATACCCCGGCGAATGAGATTCATCTTGACCGCCACCACCTTTGTTGCCAATCGCCACACCAAGTTATACGCCTTGGGTACTATGTGTGCACCCCATATCGCTCTCCATAACTCGGTGTTGGGTGTTTGGTTCTGTCCGTTGCTGTTGCCATGGACCTCTCTCAATCGGTGGTACACCGAGCGATCTTGAGATTCTACGTTCTTCGAGTGCATCCACATAAATTTGTCGTCCGTTCGGGTATAGGGTATCGGCATTTGTAGGATTAGAGCTGCGTCTTCTCCCGTTACATGTTGTCAGACATTTCCCTCGCCCCACTTCCCATTTGTGTCGATCATGTTACTCACCCGTGGTTCTTGACTTGGGTCGCCTTGAAAGTCACCCTCCACTCGGAAACCCGGTTTTGTGGGTACCCATGGATCCGAGTAGAGCTGTATATTGTCACCCGTGCCCAGTTTCCACATCGCTTCTTGTTTAAGCACGTCTCATCCGACAAGTAAGCTACTCCAACCCCACGATGCTCATCCCCCTTTCTTCGCGTCGAGGAAGCTACCATTTGGGAAATACAAGCCTTTTAAGATTTGCACCCACATCGCCGATGGTTCCTCCATTACCCTTGCCGCCATCTTTGTTAGGAGTGCCTTGTTAAATGTTTGTAGTTCGCGGAATCCAAGTCCCCCCGAACTCTTTGATTTCGTCAAGATCTCCCACCTCTTTCAATGTGTTCTCCTCATGTCCGTGGTAGCACCATGTTTTTGGTAGGTTGAAAATGCTCATCACATATGTCGGTATTGCCGTTATGACCGCCTTGATAAGCACCTCCTTCCCTGCTTGGGTTAATGTCTTTGGCCTTCACCCCGCTAATTTGTCACGGACCCTGTTTTTGAGGTACCCCATAGCTTACTTCTTCTATCTCCCCCATGTGGTTGGTAGTCTCAGGTATTTCCCCAGGCCGTTCGTGCTTTCTATGTTCAACATCTCCTCGACTTCCCGCTTCTTGTTCGGATCGTCCCCCCTATTAAAATAGAGTGCTGATTTTGACTCATTGATTCGTTGGCCTGAGGATTTGCAATATGTTTGTAGGATCTCCTTAAGTCGTTGGGCATTTGCGGCTGTCCCTCTAAGGAAGAAAAGATAGTCGTCTGCAAAGAGCATATGGTGTAGCTCCGGGCATGTCCTTCCTAGCTTGATGCCGACCAATCTATTATGTTGCGCTTCCGGTTTGATGTTCCTTGACAACACATCAGCTAGGAGAATAAACAAGTAGGGTGATAATGGAACACCTTGTCGGATCCCTCTCGTCGGGTGTATAGTAGTGGACCTTTCACCATTCACTACCACTTTGTATGTAGCCGTGACAATGCATTCCTTTATCCACTTGAGCCATTGGCTTGCGAATCACCTTTTTTCGAGGCTTGCTAGTAAGAAATCTCACTCCACCCGATCATACACTTTTTGCATGTCGACCTTGAGTGCACATTTCACCTCGCTCGTTCGACACCTTGACTTTAGGTAGTGGAAAGTTTCATGGGCGATTAAGATGTTATCCTGTATTGCACGACCTGCCACAAACGCACTCTGATAGGGGGTGATAAGTTCCGGTAAATAAGTTTTCAGTCTATTTACCATCACTTTGGATATAATCTTATACAGGAAGTTGCAACAAATTATCGGTCGAAAATCAGTAGGTAGTGTAGGGTTTTGAATTTTTGGGATCAAAACTACATCTGTTTGGTTTATAGGGTTATGAAGAGTACCTGATGTGAAGAAAGCTTTGACTGCGGTGATGACATCTGGTCCCACAGTGTGCCAATTCCGTTGATAAAACATACCCGGAAAACCGTATGGACCGAGAGCCCTAGACCCGCCCATTCAGAATGTTGTCGCCTTAATTTCCTGATCCGATACTGGTCGAGTGAGCTCTTAATTCATTCTTTCACTGACTTGTTCTATGACTTGTTTCTGGTCGAGTGAGATCTTGTTTCCTTCAAATCTCGCATCGGTGTAAGGTGAATAAATGTGAAGGTTAACTTATTTAATTAAGGTAGAGATAATTTGGTTATATCACGTCACTAAATAGTCATTTAAAGATGAAAATAAAGAGTAAACAATAAAAATGATCAAATAGTCACACGTTTAAGGCCGACAATTGTGCAGTGAAAAAAATAAAAACTATATGGTCATAACTGTCACTTTTTTATATGGTTAACTGTACCATTATGGTGTGGTGCAGTTATGGTGATGAATTTTCTACTCGTAATGATTATGGTTATGGTATTTTAGTCATACTCATGGTTATAACCATGGTTATTATATAAATATAATAATTACTTAATATTAATATATTAATAAATACTAATAATAGAAGTATAATTTTCACTTTTAGATTTCACGAATCCATAATTTCAGGGTGAAATGTAATTAAATTATGTTAATGTTAAATGATATTAGTGTTAATTTTGAATGGTGCTAATGTTGAATGATATTAGTGTTGATTATTTTTGTTGTTTGGTACATAATTTTATTTATTTATTTATATAACATTCATAATATTCTATTACACTTCACATGTGGTAATAAATATGGTTATACGGTTAAAGTATGCAATTTAAAAATAGGATAAATTGCTCCAATGCACCCTGATGTTTGGAGATGTTGTTAAATGCACCTCACTTGTTGTTTGGTGCACCCGTATATTTGGAATTGTTGTTATTTGCACCACATCCACCTTCACCGTTGCTTTCGCCCGTTATCTCGTCACGCAACAGTCACATGGTTCTGAAATTCAATTGATTTCCCATTATACCATCTCTTCCATTTATTAAACTGTTAGTCTTTTAGCAATTCCCCCCACCCACAAATTTACCGAATCCTTCTTCTCCCCTATGATAATGGTCCCTCGTACTGTTCACAGAACCATGGTGATGAAGTCTGTAAAATGAGGAGGTATCTCTGCGGTCACACGAGAATCACGTGCCTTTTAACGGAAAACCGAGACTGAAAGATAACAGTGAGTGCACTTAACAAAATCTTCAAACATCACGGTGCACAAACACAACACTTTAAATTAAGTAGATGCATTTAACATCACCTAAACATCCGGATGCAGTGAGACAATTTGCCCTTAAAAATATGGTATGATTATGTGTCATACTTGTACCATACTCTAATCATCGTCAGCCCTATTCACGGTCAATCATATATAATTATTTTGGATAAATTATAACTAATTAATTATATCGACAAATATAATAACCATAATGCTAATTAACCCATTATTTTATAACTCATATTCTCAACCCCTAAGAGTATATACTATAGATAGAGGAAATGCCCTATCAGACCAGAAGCAAACAACAATGGCAGGTGGTAGAAAATTATGACATATTAAATACATTAATATTACGTAATAAATAAATTCTATTACTCAATTAATACTTTAGTTTAGTTAGTCCTTCCCTACCGAGACTTTTTAACTATTCAGTGCCCTCTTCTCTCTCCAGTATTCACGCACTAGTGCAGTGCACAAGCAAGTAGGTGATCACCGACGGACGGATGCGGCGCTAACTAGACAAAGTCCACGTGATTTCTTCATTATTTCTTTCTTTCCTTATTTGTTTAATTACTGTTATATTATTTTTTAAAAATTAATCCGACTATATTATAATTCTTTTAATAAAATAAACATGATAACTATTTAGTAGGTGACTATTTGTTCACCCTGTTAAATAATTATTAGTCTGTTATATTTTTTAATATATACTTTTAAATTATTTTTCTAGTTCTTCATGTGTCATTTATTCTCTTCTATGTCCTTCATTTTGTTCATCGAAAATTCCATTCATTCGTGCTTGGTGCTCCAGTTGCTTATTATTAATTTTGTCTCATCTCTTTGACTCTTCATGTTTACAGTAACTCATCATAAATGAGGTAAGAATATAACAACATTTGTTACTACCGAACGAGTAATTTGAGTTGTTTCACTTTACCAAAGGATGCTCCAAAATACTAATTAAAGTAATTGATCATGTATTTTGCTAAATTAATTTTCTAACTGAGTCGTTTCTTTAGCCATATGATCTTTTCCATATGCAAACTTGATTTTTGTTATCAAAAAATAAAAGTGTTTCACCTTATAAATTGTTGCGCCTCTCCTAGAGATTAATGGACATAGTCCGATGCTATTGTTCTCTTCAAGAGTCAATGATAGTATATGTGTCAATGATAGTATATGTGGTATGTAATGCAAAGAATTATCTACAATTTGCTAGTAAGTTGATTTCTTTCTCCACCAACTTTCGTAGTGCTACCATTAAAGTAGATTCAACTCAAAAATTCATTTTTTCTAGGTTGAATCTGTTGGGTCACGTTCTCTCACGACTTCAAGGTGTCACTCCCGAATGTTCCAAGACTTGCACAAAATAAATGCCAGGGTGTTCCTGTTTATTTTATCTCTGATGCTTAAGTCAGTCCAGGTATTCAGGAGCGGTAATAGTGAGAGTGAAAATATCAGTGCATGCCCTAAAGATTATTAAATGTTGAGTATTTATAGAAAAAATTAACTCGTTGATCAAGTTAACTTTTTACCGTGGTTAAACAACTTTTGATGGTGATTACTTTCAATCAATCCAGAGGGATAAGATGTCAAATTACCAGGTATGGGGTTATCAATCTTATCATGTCAGACAAGAGGAGGCGAAGCCTCTACTGTCGCATCATGCTAGACCGTAGGAGGCAATGCATATTCTGTCATGTCATGGCAGTCGAGTCTAGTGTCGCTCATGACCAAGCTCCCCTTGGGATTCTGAGTGAAGCTTTTGTTTGAAGGGACATAAGTGGAGACTATGTTCTTGACTGGGGAACATTTTGTTCAGGATGAGGGGGAGCCGCCTTTGCCATAAGCGAAGCATCTTTGATTTGCTATAGGGCGACACCATTGTACCCATCAGAATCTACTCATAAAAGTGAACTCTGCGAAAGAGAAGAATATGAAACAACTTCTTCATGTCATACACCGAAATCGGAATCTAAACCTCTACCACGGTGCCCTTTGACCAAACCTCGCCCAGTAAAGCAGAAATTCTCCTCCGACGAAGCTCCCAAGCATAGATTTTTCAATGTCCTTGCAAATCTCGCATCGGTGTAAGGTGAATAAATGTGAAGATTAACTTATTTAATTAATGTAGAGATAATTTGGTTATTTCGCGTCACTAAATAGTCATTTAATGATGAAAATAAAGAGTAAACAATAAAAATATCAAATAATCACACGTTTAGGGCCGACAATTGTGCAATGAAAAAACAAAACTATGGTCATAACTGTCACTTTTGTAAATGGTTAACTGTACCATTATGGTGTGATGTAGTTATGGTGATAAATTTTCTACTCGTAATGATTATGATTATGATATTTTAGTCATACTCATGGTTATAACCATGGTTATTATATAAATATAATAATTACTTAATTTTAATATATTAATAAATACTAATAATAGAAGTAAAAATTTCACTTTTAGATTTCACGAATCCATAATTTCAGGGTGAAATGTAATTAAATTATGTTAATGTTAAATGATAGTAGTGTTAATTTTGAATGGTGCTAATGTTGAATGATATTATTGTTGATTATTTTTGTTATTTGGTATATAATTTTATTTATTTATTTATATAACATTCATAATATTCTATTACATTTCACATGTGGTAATAAATATGGTTATACGGTTAAAACCGTGGTTAATAACCACAGTTATGGATATGGTTATGTTATTGACAATTGCACCCGTAATGATTATAATTATGGTTATGGTATGCAATTTAAAAGTAGGACAAATTGCTCCAATGCACCCTGATGTTTGGAGATGTTGTTAAATGCACTCCACTTGTTGTTTGGTGCACCCATATATTTGGAATTGTTGTTATTTGCACCACATCCACCTTCATCGTTGCTTTCGTGCGTTATCTCGTCACGCAACAGTCACATGGTTCTGAAATTCAATTGATTTCCCACTATACACTCTCTTCCATTTATTAAACTGTTAGTCTGTTAGAAATCCCCCCCCCCCCCCCTTTTTCGAATCCTTCTTCTCCCCTACGATAATGACTCCCTCGTACTGTTCACAGAACCACGGTGATGAAGTCTGTAAAATGAGGAGGTATCTCTATGGTCACACGAGAGAATCACGTGTCTTTTAATGAAAAATCGAGACGGAAAGATAACAATGCGTGCATTTAATAACATTTTCAAACATCACGGTGCACAAAACAACACTTTAAAAACAAGTGAGTGCATTTAACATCGCCCAAACATGTGTGCCAGGAGCAATTTACTCTTAAAATATGATATGATTATTGTATTTGTCATACTCGTACCATACTCTAACTATCGTCAACCCTATACACTATACACGGTCAAACATATATAATTATTTTGCATAAATTATAACTAATTAATTATATCGACAAATATAATAACCATAATGCTAATTAACCCATTATTTTATAACTCATATTCTCAACCCCTAAGAGTATATACTATAGATAGAGGAAATGCCCTATCAGACCAGAAGCAAACAACAATGGCAGGTGGTAGAAAATTATGACATATTAAATACATTAATATTACGTAATAAATAAATTCGATTACTTAATTAATACTTTAGTTTATTTAGTCCTTCCCTACCGAGACTTTTTAACTATTCCGTGCCCTCTTCTCTCTCCACACTCAACTAAACAACCTCCCTTCTCTCTGTCGGATCTCCGTTATAGAAAATGCATGCCAAGACAGACTCTGAGGTGACCAGCCTTGCCGCCTCGTCTCCCACACGCTCCGAGCGCCGCCCCGTATACTACGTCCAGAGCCCATCCCGCGACTCCCATGACGGAGAGAAGACCACAACATCGTTCCACTCCACTCCGGCGCTCAGCCCCACAGCCTCGCCGCCGCATTCCCACTCTTCCCTGGGTAACCACTCCCGCGACTCTTCATCCACCAGGTTCTCCGGATCGCTGAAGCCTGGATCCCGCAAGGTCAACACGAACGATGGATCCAATCGGAAGGGCCAGAAGCAGTGCGCCGTCATCGAAGAGGAATGCCTCCTTGACGTCGAAGACAGCAGGAAGGGTCTGCCACGCAGGTGCTACGTCTTGGCATTCGTGCTCGGATTTTTCCTTCTGTTTTCTTTCTTCTCTTTGATCTTATGGGGCGCCAGTAGGCCTCAGAAACCCAAGATCACCATGAAGGTTCGTTACCGTACTTTCTCGTCTTCATCATTGTTACTTTCTAGATTTCGATCGATATGAATCGTTGGACCTATTTTCGTTATCTGCAGAGCATTACCTTTGAGCAGCTGAAGATCCAAGCCGGATCTGACAGCACAGGAGTGGCTACTGACATGATCACCGTCAATTCCACTGTAAAGCTGATCTACCGCAACACCGGAACATTCTTCGGCGTCCACGTTACCTCATCGCCAGTGGATCTGACCTACTCACAGCTCACGATTGCTTCTGGAGCAGTAAGCAATAATTGACTATATTAGAATTCAAAATTTACCAACTGCCCAATCTCGATATCGTGACGTAAACTTCGATCGCATATGCAGATTAAGAAATTCTATCAGTCAAGGAAGAGTCATCGGACTGTGTCAATATCAGTGATAGGAGAGAAGATCCCTCTGTACGGGAGTGGATCGGCGCTGATGACTTCCGCCGGCGACACGAAGACGGTACCGGTGCCGTTGAAGCTGAGTTTCGCGGTCCGATCGAGGGCGTACGTGTTGGGGAAACTGGTTAAGCCGAAATTCCACAAGAACATAGACTGCACAGTCACCTACGATCCGAAGAAGATCAATGCTGTCATCTCCCTCCAGAAATCTTGCGTATACAGCTGAACTGATTCTGAAGCTGATGATGTTACTTCCTCAGAGATCGTAATTTTTTTTCCCACTTCATTTTCAATTAATTAATCTTTTATTTATTAAAAAACGAAAATGAATGTCCGGATAAATCTATTCGGCAGTTCGTCTGAACGGGTAGCGGCACTGCAGAGTACGGACAGTGAACGGTAACACGTTGGTTCTAGACTTTTCGTTGCCCGTGTTGCCCGGGAATTTCATGAGAGTTCCTCTCTTTTGCTGATTCTTTTCTTTCTGTAGGGTGTACGTGTATCCCACTCTTTCCAACGTCCTAAATAATGTATCGCTGTGACTCAAGTTGCACCCTTAATTTTTACACTATGTTACAATGTACAACCCTTTGTCAATAAATTTATAAGAGAAGCAAATTAGATCAATTCCGAGCATATGAAATACTATTTGTGTATATAGTTAATATTTTATTTATATGTTTAGTGTTACTAGTTGTTGGGTATTGATAGTGACGACTCAATAAAGGAAAGAGCTTAGATGCCCAATAACTTTGCAGGGGTAAAACCCATATCATTCGAACAGGGCTGACCCAGTAAGGTTAATGTGACTCATAAAGCGGACCAGTATCGAACTCAAACTAAAGTGGACGCCAAAGCTCCATCTCAGGTCGCCATCGACCAAGGTCAAAGCTTCCTACTGCTCGCCATTGGAGCGCTCGCCAAGAGAGTCTAACCTCTCCGTTCTGGTCCCACAAACCGACACTAAAGATATGGCCACGATATCCCGCGTATATCGGGCACATATTCTATAAAGATTACATAAGGTAACTGCAATATTACGCCATAAACGTAATATTTGCTATCCTAATCTTTACCAGCACAATATTCACCAAGATATTCAATTGCCTATAATGGTTTGATCTCCTCACTCTATAAATACTCTTGTTTTTCAATACGTTCATTATGTTTTGAGTTCATACACACAGTATACTCATTTAAGTATCGGAGTGGAACCCAGAAAGAGGCACTTCCAACGGTTTGGGGAAGGTCCCGGAAAGAGGCACTTAGTTACCTTAGAGAGAAGATCAGGGATAAGATACAAGGCTGGCGGAACCGACTGCTTAACAACGCCTGGAAAAAGGTACTCATCAAGTCTGTGATCACTTCAATCCTGACATATGCTATGAATTTTTTCTGTTTGCCCTTTACTTGGTGTTCCGATATTAATGCTATGATAGCAAGATTCTGGTGGGGTGCTAAGAATGGGGATCAGAAGATTCATTGGAAACGATGGGACTTGATGACGATACCCAAACTTCAAGGGGGGTTCGGATTCAAGGAGCTTCGTGACTTTAACGTAGCCATGTTGGCTAAGACGGCCATGAGAGTGCTTAGTGAACCAGATGCAATGTGGGTTCGCCTCTTGAAAGCCATATACTTCCCTGCATCACCTTTCACCCGTGCAACCAAAGGGAGCCGACCCTCGTGGATCTGGTCCAGCATTCTGAGGGGACGCGACGTCATATGTGAGGGAGGCATGTGGTCGGTGGGGGATGGTCGGTCTATCAGGCCATTTCATGACAGATGGATCACCACGACTCAGTCGCACAGGATCAGACCGAGAGACGATTCACTTTCTATGCAGGTGGTCGGGAATATGGAGTTATGGATCAACCAGGAACGAAGGGCGTGGGATGCACCTGCTGTGATGCATGCGGTGTCTCCTCAGCATGTTGGCCACGTCCTTGCCACACAGATACCAGCCATGCCAAGGGCGGACATCCTAATGTGGCCCTATACGAATGACGGTGACAGTAAAATATCCGTGAATAGGGCTGTCAATTCGTGCGTGCGTGCTATCGTGCACCAGGACACGACACGCACGAAAGTTAAACACGAAACACACGAAAATGTAATTGTGTCACGGACACACGACACGAAATTTAATGTCTCAACGCGACACAAACACGATAACACGAAAATATTCGGGGAAAGTCGTAACACGATTTCACGTTTTCACGAAAATAACACGGTAACACGAAAATAATACGGTAACACGATTTCACGTTTTCACGAAAATAACACGGTAACACGAAAATAACACGGTAACACAATAACACGATTTCACGTTTTCACGAAAATAACACGGTAACACGGTTCACGTTCGCACGATAACACAACCTAAATAACATAAACACGTCCCATCAAAGGCAAACAATCGTGTTATCGTGTTTTGAGACCTAAACACTAACACGACACGAAAAAACAATCGTGTTATCGTGTTCGTGTTATCGTACCATCAAAGGCAAACATGACTTTTTCGTGCGTGTTCGTATCGTGTTATCGTGTCGTGAATGAAATTGCCAGCCCTATCCATGAAGACTGCCTATCACCATCTTCGGAACAGCAGCGCTGCAGGGACGTCTGGACAGGCGAGCGACAACCAGCAGCTGTGGAAGGCAATCTAGAATGCAAAGGTATGGCCAAATATTCGGGGTTTTATGTGGAAGCTTGTCTCCAATGCCTTGCCAGTTAGGTGCAACCTGGTGCGGCGTGGCATCCCCTGTCCGACGATGTGCCCTTCGTGCGAGGAGGAGGAGACTGCACAGCATCTGGTGGTGGGTTGTGGCTGGACACACGCAGTCTGACAGTGTGTTCTTGCAAGCAGCCCGCGCCCCATCTCACAGCAGGAGCTGACAGATTGGATCTTCCTCGGACAACCACCACCTCTTGTCAACAGCATGACGCGCGGGAACCTGTGGGCGGCCTGCATGACGACTTGCTGGATGGTGTGGAAGGCCATGTGCAATCTGGTCTTCCAAAACCAATCACCGAACGTGGCAAGCATGATCAACAACATCTAGAAGGTTGTGGGGGAGATGCGTGCGGAGTCGGCGAATGAAGTATTATTTGGCCAAAAAAAAAAGATTTGTAAGAGGAAATATAATATAAGAAATATTAATACTAAAATGATATTGCATCTATAAAATAAAATTAAACGGATTTTATTTGAAAGGTAGATTTTAATTACAGACCAACAATAACTTTTTATATATCATTTTTTATATAAAAGTTTGTAACTACTTTTTACTTGTATTCTCTATCTCTATACGCACATTTCTCCCATGCCTAGTCTCTTCCTTATCGACCCCTCTTTCTTCCCTCCCGTAATGCAAGTTGAAGAAGAACCAAAAATCCTCCTCACAATTTAGTGAAACACCATATAGTTGTATAGCATAACATGAATGAAGAAGGTGTCATTAGTGGAAGACATTCTTAACATTTCGATTGGAAGAGAAAATAAAAGTATTTGGATAAGGGAAAAATGAAGATAATAGAAGATCAAATCGTATTTTGGTAAGTGAAAATTAAAGATATTAAGTTATACTTTTAAGACTGATGAAGATTATTTGTATTAGAGACACTATTAAAATTGTTCCATTAATTTTAAATAAGAAGATATTTTTTTAGAGTTGGATAGTTCAATTTCTAAATTCGATATAAGATTCATTAAATTAAATTATTAATATTAAATGTTCATCTTTAATTAAGATTTACCGAATTTTAGTTGCTTGTCTACCGTTATCTTGAGATTGTTTACTGTTATCTTTTCTAACAGTATTATTCGCCCAATCTTTATCCTTAACTAAATCTCGAATCTTTGAATTTATTTGTTATAGATTTAATAATATAAAATAGTTGATAATTAAAATATATAAAATGAACTTGGAATACACCGCTATAAATATACTTGGGAGACTTGCAGAGAGGAGACTGCTTGCTTGAGGAAGAAGATTCAATTCAACACATACCACTTACAAGTTCCAGACCGTCAAATACCAACGTAAGAATTCCCTTTTTTGGGGGGTTGAAATTCTCAAGAAAAAGGCAGCAAGCTTTGTTCTTGATCATCATCAGTCATCCAATCATATCCCTTCAAGACCCAAATTCGTCTTTCTTTCTTTGTTTACGTGTGATGATATTTCATGATTCTGGTTCTCTTTTTGTGTTCATGGATTGAACCGGGTCCTTGCTGCTCTAATGGCTTGAGGCCTGAAATTTGCAGATAGAAAGCGGAGCAGTAGCATGGCAAACAGCTCGTTCAAGCTCAAACACCCTTTTGGTTTATTCTCGTTTCTCTTAGTTTAGTTATTAGGCTTGGTCTGTGTTTGCATGATGTAATTTATGTACATAGCTGTGCGTATTTGAACTGGAATGATCTATGATGCACTTTTGGTATTCTGCTTCAATCATGAGACGTTAGTTTTTCCAATTGATTTACACTAAAGCTTTTCTGGCGAATTTGATTCAGTATTAGGAATTGACTAATTTAAGATATTACCCTATTGTTTTGAGCATTTTGGTTTGAAGAATTCGGCATCGGTTGATGTTTATAGCATATGTTTTTTGTTGCTCAGAAAGTATTTCTTTATAGCAGTGTTGCATTTGCATTGAATCTGATCTTTTTCTGGGGATTTTGGTAAAAGCTTCATTATTTAAGCAAGTCAATTGCATCAAGAAAGTTTTTACATTGTTTTGATGCTTCCATTTTACTGCATTAGTCAAACAATCAATGCAAGTTGATATTTCCTAATTCATCAAAAACTTAACTATTTCCTAAGCACCCAATTGATCCTTCATTACTCTTCATCATTATCCATACACTCATGCTAAGCATATTTCACATATCAGAGATGAGACAATCGGAATCAACAAGGGTCAGACGGAGGTACCCAGATCGTATCCCAGTAAGAACTTACCAGTTACCATACTTTTTGAAACAACTCCACATGGACTTATATATTAAACAAGTATCTACTCTTTCTAATACATCTGCATCTTCCCTCACAGATCATTGTTGAGAGAGCATCAGGCGCCAACATCCCAGACATTGACAAGAAGAAGTCAGTAGGATTGGTCCTTCTCTTCTTGAAATCTTCATAAACCTGACTGCTCAATAAATGGATATTGTGGGTGGCATTGCAGGTACCTTGTGCCTGCAAATTTAACTGCAGGTCAGTTTGTCTATGTTGTTCGGAAAAGGATTAAGCTGAGTGCTGAAAAGGCGATCTTTATATTTGTGAACAATACTTTGCCTTCTACTGGTATGAATTGGATCCTGTTTTTAGATTAATCTCCATCAAGAATATTTGAGTTAGGTTACCTGTTGTTGGTTACAGGTGCAATGATGTCTGCTGTATATAATGAACACAAGGATGAAGATGGGTTTCTCTACATAACTTACAGTGGAGAAAACACATTTGGATCTGTATTGGATGATAATTGATTCATCAGTGCACAGTTTTGATATTAGAAATTTGGATTAGATCGTTCATTGCTTCTGGGAACAGTTGATTTTTTTTTGGGCCAAGAAATTACTTCTATTAATCATAATAAGAGTTTTCAATATCCGATACATACAAACCAAAAAACGGTTTCGGGTTACACGAAATTCAATCGTTAGGACATGTACCCCGTTTCGCCTCCGAAGCTACCCAATTGGCGCATTTGTTCGCCGATCGTCGCACGAATCGCCAATGGACTTGAGAAATGTGAGTGGCTAGTTCAAGGATCTCCGATAGGATATCCCGAAGCTCCCAATCGTTCCCCGTGTGACCTCCATGTAGAAGGTTAATGACGTGTTGTGCGCCTGATTCAATGATGACCTAGGACCATGCCTGATTAATCGTCAGTTCAACCGCGTGTAGTATCGCCTTTGCCTCGAGGAGTTTCGCACTAGTACCTACGCACGCCGCATGATGCCCCGCCACGATCGTCCCCGTCCACTCCCGCGCTACTACGTCAATGCCTCCCTTGAAAGAAAGTTGGTCCCAGGCTGCGTCGCAATTAACTTTGATGACGCCTTGGTTCGGTCTAGCCCACGTTGGTTCCCGCAAGCCCTGTGTCCTCGCTGCAATTGCCACCGACTGAGTCACTGTTCGCCAGGTCTGTTCAGCCATTGTGTTCGCTGCTCGGATTACTGGCTCGGGACGAGGTTGTTCCTCCGCATGGACTGCACGACACCTCTCCTTCCATACCTCCCATGCAATGGCTTGCCCGAGAATTCTGTTTCTCCTTCCCGTGTCCCCTCCTAGTTGGCTCAAATCCTGCATAAAATGAACCCAACTAGGCCACTCTTGGTTCCCATCTGTGCTCGTTCTAACACCCATTGCACCGAACCATACACACCTAGTCCAAGCACACTCAAAAACCACATGATGCACGGATTCCGGTTTTTCACAAAAAACTACACGTGGGATTTAGTTGGATCCCACGCCTAACCAACTCGGTTTTCACCGGCAACGCATTATGTAAGGCTTTCCATAAGAAATGTTTTACCTTTGGGAGAGTGTCTCCGGCCCATAGTTCCTTCCACACCCTACCAATCGCAACTGGATCACCCACCGAGCTGAGAGGTTCGGACTGCAGCCTCAGCTCCATAATGCGACGATAAACGAGTCGCGATCTAGCCACCTCATCGACTGAGTCTGGCCAGACCAGTCGGTCTTGGTGCAGCTCCTTAGATATATGTATCGCTTGTATAGCTTGAGCCTCCCGGTCTGTGATGTTCGCTTGGATCGCGGTTAGGTCTCATGTTCTTCGGTCCCTATTAATCAGTTCGTTCACCATCACAGCTCGGTCCCCCCTCGGTTCCTGTTCGGTGTCGACCCTGTTGTGTGGGATTCCGGGCACCCACGTGTCTCTCAACGCGCTGATCTGGTCCCCCACCCCCACTTGCCACACAGCGTCCCTCTTGATGATATCTCGGCCGCTAATGATGCTCGACCATGCCCACGACGGGCAGGCTCCCATCGCTGCATCCATGAGGGTCCCCCGAGGGAAATAGAGACCCTTTAATACCCTCGCCCATAGTGACTTCCCGTCATTTTGCAACCGCCATGTTGTTTTAGTCAACATTGCAGTGTTGAAGTCTGTCATGTCCCGGAAGCCCATGTCACCCATGTCTTTGGTTTGAGTGAGTCGTCCCCACCGAACCCAGTGGATCTTCCTCTTCTCATCCCGACCATTCCACCAAAACCTCGCCATTAAGCTTGAAATTTCTGCACACTAGGTTTTAGGCAATTTAAAGAGTGACATAACATTAGTTGGGATCGCGGTAATTACCGCCTTAATGAGGACCTCTTTCCCCGCATTATTGAGGAACAAAGTTTTCCACCCGTGGATCTTCTTTAAGACTCGTTCCTTGAGGTAGCTCATTGCCTCCCTCTTAGACCTTCCCCAATTCGTCGGGAGGCCTAAGTATTTCCCCGCATCTGCAACTGCCTCTATGCCCAGGATGTTTGACACCCGTTATCGAGTGTCATCCCCTACGTTCCGCCCATATTGGATGCATGATTTGTCCAAATTGATCTTCTGTCCAGAGGCCTTGCAGTACCTCTCGATCGTACCCTTCAGCACCCGGGCGTTCTCCTCTGACGCGTTGATAAAGAAGAGGGAGCCGTCCACGAAAAAAGGTGGTGAATTTCCGGACATGTTCGCTTCATTCGAATCCCCTCCAATCTACGCTCCTCAACCTCCTTCATAATCTGTCGGAATAGTACGTCCGCCACGAGGATAAATAGGTAAGGAGATAGAGAATCTCCTTGCCTAATACCCCTAGATGGTCTGAATCTCGTTGATTTCTTCCCATTAACCACCACACTGTATTGTACCTTGGATATGCATTCGGTCATCCATTTGCACCATTGGTCTGCAAATCCCAACTGTCGAAGCGTATGAATGACGTAATCCCACTCTACTCGATCATAGGCTTTGCTCATATCGACCTTGATCGCACACTCCTCTCTCCCTCGCACCCTGTTTGTCCTGAGGTGATGGAACACTTCTTGCGCAATAAGGATGTTGTCATGGATTAACCTGCCTGAGACAAAAGCACTTTGAAACGGGTTACGAGCTTAGGTAACAATCTTTTAAGACGGTTGGACAAGACCTTGGATATGATTTTATAATTGAAATTACAAAGGCTAATAGGTATAAATTGGGAAGTGTTAATGGGGTTGGGAACCTTAGGAATCAATACTATATCAGTATAACAATATCCTGGTAATAGTAAGCCCGATTTGAAGAATCACCTTACAGAATGAAGTACATCTTCCCCTAGCACATCCCAAAAGTGATGATAAAACATTCTGGGGAACCCGTCAGGTCCTGGAGCTTTGTTTCCACCCAGCTGAAAAACTGCATTCTTAACCTCCTCTCGAGTCACCATTCGAACAAGACTCACATTATGTCGGTCCGTCACTAGGTGCGGAATACCTCTCATCTGCTCAGACATCCCATATGTACCCTCTGTCTGAAATATATGATGAAAGTACCCCTCGCACTCAATCATTATGTCATCTTCTCTTTCCACCCACACCCCGTCACTTCTTTGCATACGGTAAAGTGTGTTCCTCCTTCTCCTATCAATCGTCGACTGATGGAAGTAAGCGGTATTTCGGTATCCCGCTTGCATCCATTGCAACCGCTACCGCTGCCTCACAGTATTCCTCCTCCTTGTTCCATGCCTCTTCTAAGGCTCGTTTCAGGACCCTTTCCTTGTCCCTCTGATAGTGAGCCCTCGGCTGCATCTGTATAACTCTGATCTCCTCATTAAGGCCATCAATAACCACTCTGTTATTCGAGATGGCATTTTTGCTCCATTTATGCAGCTCGCCGCGACATCTCCCTAGCCGAGTATGCAAACCACCACTTCCGGGTCTGCCCTGTCTTTCTTCCCAAACACCCTCAATAACCTCCCGGCAACCATTGTGATCCAACCAATTCTTCTCGAACCTGAATGGTCTTTTACTTCTTACATGTTGCCTCTCGACTTGGACCATTAAGGGACAATGATCCGAGCCGATCTGGAGTTTGTGGATTACCATCGAGTATGGGTTGGTTCGGATCCAATCCGGATTCACGATAGCTCGGTCAAGTCTCTCCTGAATTCGATCTTCCCCCTCCCTATTGTTACACCACGTGAAGGGGCAGCCCTTCTAACCCATATCCGCCAGTTTCGACTCGCGCATCATCTCGTTAAAGGCGTCCATCTTATGGGCTTGTTTCGGCCTGCCACCCTCCTTCTCCCCCGCCAATGCTACCTCGTTAAAATCTCCGACACACATCCAAGAGCCTCTTTGGGTTTGGGAAATCTGCTTGATTACCTCCCATAATCGAAGCCTTTTGCCCCAATGTGTGCTACCATATATCCACGTAACATGCGTGATCCAACCTCCGTTAATCTTTGTGATCGTCGTGTCCATCATGTGCTCTGTTTTGACATGGACCATGACCCTCACCTCCCATGACCACCAAAGCGCCAAGCCTCCCGAAATCCCTATTGGGTTAACATACTCTCATCCTCAATTTCCTCCTAACCCTTTCACAATATCCTTCCGTATTCTTTGTCTCTATCAAGAAAATAATGTTCGATTTATTACTCCTCGTGAGATCGGCAAGGTACGGAATTGTCAGGGCCGATCTCAATCCCCGACAATTCCACACCAGGTAGTTCATTGGTTCTGGGTAGCTGTCTCGGGACAGCTACCAGAACCCTGTTGTGTGACCTTGCTCTTAACCGAAAGGATTCTCCTTCGGACCATTGCAACATGATGACTTCCCCTTTGGCCCCTTCCTCTACCCCTCGGCATACTCTGCCTTCCTCCCCTCTCCTCCTTGTATCCCCTCTGCTTCTTCCCCTTCTGATCGATCCCTTCCTCCCCATCCGTGTCGTCGTCCTCTTCGTGTTTCCTATTAGTTGCAGTAGCCCCTCCTCCCTCGGTGTTGCCATGCCTCCCCCCTTCTTGCCTTTCTGAGTAGGCTTGCCTGTCATTAAGGAACCCCATGCCCGGGGCTCGCTCATTATGTTTCCTCCAACCAACAGCATCTTCCAAGGCTTGAGCTATTGAATATTGTCCCCCCTCACGGTCGAGCTCCTTGCCTTTCCCCTTCCAAATCTGTCTCCCTTCCGGACCCCTTGTCTGCCTCCCTCCTTATCTGTTTCCCGTCTCTCCCCGTGAGCATACATTACCATTTCCCTCCCCCTTCTTCGTCCCCTCTCGATTCTTAACGCTCCTGAGCCCCCTCTTCCTGTTGTGGCCTTGTGTGTTCCCCTGATTGTGTTGTGGGTGGGGTATTAGACCCTTCCATATCATGTTTCTCTCGCATTAGGTCCTTCCAACTTTTCCTCTTGGTTTCACCTATTGGGGTTCCTCGGCTTTTGCCCATGTATTTGCCTTGTTCCCTTCTGCGTTTGGGCCTATCCACCCTCACCCATGGTTCGTACATCGGGCCTCCTTGTAACTCCTCCGACAGTGTTATCTCTGTGGTACATACCCTCTCCGTATGTCCTATCCTCCCACAACTGAAACAAAAGTCGGGGAGGCGTTCATACTTCACAGTGGCCCTTCCCATCTCGCCACTTCTTCTTGTATACCAAAACCCCACTTGGAGGGGTTTGGAGCTGTCCACTTCCACCTTTATTCGGATGTAGTCCCTATCCAATCCCAATGGACCCATGATCTCGTCCACCTCAATGACCGATCCCAGACTCATCCCGATCGCCTCTGAATTCTTCTTGGTGAACTTGTCAATTTCCAGGCCGTGAATCTGAACCCAAAACTGAACCATATGGAACTGCACCTCTGTGATACGCATTCCTTGTCCCCAACGTTTCAACGACAGGCAGTTCCCATTAACTGCCCAAGGAGACCAGTCCAAGGCATCCACCAGTTCATCTGCTCTCTCGAATTCAAACAAGATCACATCCCCAGTCATCTCCTGAAATCGAATTCCTGCATACCTTCCCCTAGCACTTTGCAAAACACTTTGAACCACCGCTGGTTTCATGTGCTTGTCACAAATCACACGCCCAACACACAGATTTTCAGCTGGGATATCCACATTTTCCGGAATTTCAACGTATTTCCCTAGCAATGTTCTATCCATTCCTAAGGCACTACTAATCGAAATCAAACTACTACCACAATAAAGCTAGCTGAGATAGAATTAGCTCATTCGGTTCCCTGTGGGGGATGTTCTCTGACTCGGTTGGTGGAGGTCTGGTTGTCCGAGTCGGGATTTAGGCTGCTTGGCTTGGTGTGCTTTTGTCTCTTGGCCGACTTCCCGTTTCCGGTCAACTTTGACACCGCCCTTATCGCCCCGTCGTGCTTTCCCCTCAGCCGAGACCCTCCCTCCCCTTTGAATTGGTGGCTCTCCCTTACCTCACTCCCCGATTGTTCCCTTCCGAAGCAACGCCTCGTTCTCCTCTACCGATTGATAATGAAATCGGCAGTGATCGCCCCGTCGTGCCTTCCCCTCAGCCGAGACCCTCCCTCCCCTTTGAATTGGTGGCTCTCCCTTACCTCACTTCCCGATTGATTCCTACCGAAGCTACGGAACGTTCTCCTTTTCCGATTGAAAGTGGAATCAGCAGTAGCGCTGAGACAAAGGGCGAAGATTGCCCGACAAATTCCTCACTGAAGACCTAACCCTAAATCGTAATTTCGGGAGAGACCTAAAGGAAGAAGACCAGAGCGGGAACAGTTGATTTGGTCTATGTTTATTATGGTATTGTTCATTTAAATTAAACCATTACTTGGCTAAATAAATTAATTAATTAAAGCATTTGAACAAGTACGGATATATTAAATTAGAAGAATTTTATATGGAAATACTATTTATTTTCTAAGGACGTGGATTAAAGAAGATTCGTACTTCACCCTTTTATTTATGTTTTTATTCTACAAACTCAAAAGATGAACTATTTTTAAGAATCCGAAAAAAATATATGCATAATTCTTAAGAAAACAACGTATATTTTTTCAAAAATAGAAAGACAATCAACCCTTTAAGTTTTTTTTTCAAAATATAAATTTTATTTGTGAATAAAGAATATTTCAAAAAAAAAAAAAAAAGAAATAGGGGAGGTTGACTACCTCATAGAAAAAATAATAATTAGAAGGCGGGTTTAGATCAAACAAACTGTTAGAATTTTTGAATTGAATATATTTGATGACAATTCATACTTGACTTGTCAATATGGATGGATCCCCTAGAAATTGATGTAGACATTTCTATAGCAATGTTGTGCATACCAAGTACAATTAAGTTTTATTATTGCGGACATGTCGTTGTAACGGTTTGTTTTCATTTATGAAAATTGAATCTTGTTGTTGGCCAAAAAAAAAAAAGTACAATTAAGTTCTTGGCCAAAAAAAAAAAGGTACAATTAAGTCGTAGCCCCTACCTTTGCATGGGTGGGGTATTTAATGATATTCACTGAAACTGCGTCCCAGACTCCCAGGCTTGGATTGAATGCGGGGTACTTTAAAAATTGTAAATTCCATTGCCGGGAATCGAACCCGGGTCTCCTGGGTGAAAGCCAGATATCCTAACCGCTGGACGACAATGGATTTAATAACTTTGTAATATAACGTAACAAACTCAGATTTGATTTTAATTATAAATAAGTGAAAAAGTCTGAAAATATGCAAACACGTTTTACGAAAATGATTTTTGGTTCAACATGTTTGAAAATGATACATTTGTTACTTTTCTGTTAAAAAAATTAACCAAATATTTTTCTAAATTTTATAATTAAACCTTACAAACTTACATTAATGTTACAAAAAAATCTCGACTCGATTCGAGTCACACCAAGAGCCAAGGGTCCCCTACCCAGGGTCCGAACCCAGATCAGCTCCCCAGGGTTGGGTGACCTGGTCTGGGTTAGGACCCTGGCTAGGGAACCCCCGATGTGATTCGAATCAAGTTGGACTTGTTTGTAACATTAGTGTAAGTTTGTAGGGTTTAATTGTAATATTTAGAAAAATATTTGGTTAATTTTGCAAATATGAAAAATATTTACCAAAATATTTTAACAAAAAAGTAACGGAGATACCAATTACCATCATTTTCAAACATATTGAACTATTAACCATCACAAAAAACATGTTAGACGAAAAAACATTTTGTACAAATACGTCCATTCTCATATTTTTCCCTTATAAACAAACCGATAGATTGAAGCAACCGAAGTAGACTACTAAGTTGATATGATCTTAGTGTAAAAACGAATATTAGGCTATTAAGTTGATAGGAATCAAGCTGAACATAGCAGAAGGACAGACTTAAGTTGTGTGGTGTTACGTTTTCCTCAATGATCATGCTGGATCGCATAATCTTAATAATTAGTAGGAATCGGTCTCGACCACAACAATACTCTTGAATCAATAACACAGTAGATAGATGCATCGCTTTTCAACTGAAACTCATAAAACAGTGAACAAAGATGGGTTGTAAACTCCAACAAAGGGAGATCTCCTCAAGCTACCATGTTGAAGCTTGCTTGGTTAGATTTATTTAGTTAACTCCAACAAAGGGAGATCTCCTCAAGCTTGCTTATGCATTTGGTTGAAATTTTTGCTCATCTTAATGACGTAAATAAAATTGAATGACTACAATAATGTATCAACTATAGTAACCGGAATGATCTTGATGCAGCCTTAACTAAGCTAGACATTTCATTACACTATATTTGACTCTAACTGCATCATATAAATATATTGTTTAATCATCAAGAGAGATGCTTGAAGCATTAATTCTGTTAGATAACTAAATTGTGTGAAAAAATAGAACTCCATATCAAACGAAGACCAGATGATCGATATATAAATGCGAATATCTACATTCCGCGTATCGCACCTGTCTGCTGCATCTGCATCCTGCCACACCTCAAACTACTTGGATTTCTTGACGGACTTGGATTTCTTCATCTTCTGCGACTTATCATCGATGCTCTTCCACGTGTACCCTTCGGGAATGGCAAATGGGTCAGGATGGTGAGCAAGTGAGAACGAAGACGATCGCTGCTGCTCCTTGCTCGTTCCAACTGATTTACTACTGCTCCTTCTGAGCCATGAGGATGTAGAGGAGGATGAGGAAGATGATGATGAGAGCTTGGGCAATGAAAAGTAACCGCTCTCCGATTTGTTATCCTCGTCAGTCGAATTTCCTTTTCCCGATCCACTGGGGAAGAGGCTCGGACTCGAGATCGGTGTGAAGAACTGTTCCCTTGACGGTAACTCCACAAATTTAGTGAAGGTTATTACCACTCTTACAGTCGGTATCACCGGAATTGCCACCTGTAAGTATAAAAATATTAAACACGGCTAAAAATCCTACGTGGATAATTTTGTTCTAGTATTGAAAAAAAACAGTCATAAACTATTGCTAGCTCCGTGTAAGAGTAATCACAAAGAAAGCTTCTATAGGCCCATAGATAGAGCCCATGTTTGGTTGCTTTGAGTATTAATTGTGTACCCGGTGTATACTTCGTTTATTCTCTCTCTAAAGTATATAAACTTCGTTGACTTGGTCCCAACGGTAAGGGCCAATCTGTCCCTTCCACGTTACATCATGGACAGATGGGGCCCCCAAAAGCTTCCACAGTCAGTCTTTGTCTCGATTCTTAAGTAATTCCATAAAGGATAAACGAAAACGAAATTCAAAGCGGTCCCACAAAGATCACAGTCAAGATGAAGAAATCTACCGTACCTTCACCGGAAAGGTTCCCGGAGGGAACTTCGTAGTGAGCAGCTCTCGCATTCTCCGGACTGCCTTCACCTTGTTGGCCAAGATATCCAGCAACGGCAGCAGCTCCTCCGTCTTCAACGGAAACTGCTCTGTCAACCACACGGACGGCCTCAGGGACCTTACGAACTCCTTCTCCTTCGTCTGCGGAGTCGTTACCGCCGTTACACCTCGGTTTCGCTGTGAAATGGAGGCGTACGGTAGGTCTACGCTCTTCCTACCGACGTTCACAAAAGCAGTGCTGTGGCGCGTCGTCTCTTCACGGACGAAGCTGCTATGTCTCCGTCCGTCAGACGGCGGGAGGCCGAAGCTGCTTCTCCGTCCGTCAGACGGCGGGAGGCCGAAGCTAGGGTTTTCGGCTACGAGGAAGCCGTCGTCGTCCTCGTCGAGCTCCAGCGGCAGTACCTGCTCGCTTCCAGCAACGTCATTCTCGGAATTTACCACCTTGCGAGATCTGAAGCTAAATACTACATTGTGCATCTCGTACACCTTTGCCTTCCATTCACCGACACTTTCAGTCTTCTCTTGCCGTCTCCAGTTCGTTCTTCCGACTAATTCTGCTTTGGTAACGTCCATGCCTGGTCGATACACGCTCGTTTGGGAGCAGAGTCCGGATAGGTCCGAATCACTCATCAGAGTATCAGCATTCTCGAATGCGTTGAAGACTTTGCGATCATCACGATTGAGGACCAATAGCGATCCAGCGGGGATATCGTGGCTCTCATCCCCTTCCCCAAGGAAAAGGAAGCTCTGGTCGGCACGCTGGATCTTCAAGCCGTCGAAGCCGGCCAGAGACGTATCTGCTCGGAGGTTACCGTCCCTCTTCCAGATCTTATAGGTGTCAGATGGAGCAATTTTTCCAACAAAGGGAATAACAGAACTCTCAAAGTGGAACGAAATCTCCATGTAGAAGTCACGCATACGGCGGAGGACGGCGATTACTCTTGGCAGGCGGCGGCGCCACTTGTTCCACGCCGAGCGGTGCTCGTGTCGGAGGAGAATGAGCGCGATCTCGGAATTACGTCGGCACAGAGCCTCCTGCAGCGGATTCCACCCCGCCGAGTTGTGTAGCGACACATCCGCACCAGCTCCGACCAGAGTCTTGGCTGCGGCGGAGTCACTGAGACGAACGGCTAGGTGGAGCGGAGTCTCACGGAAAGGTACGTCCCTGGTGTCAATCGCGGCGGCGATTCGGTCCGCAATTCTCTCCTGTGTTAGCGAGTCCGACTCGGTGTGGATCTGAGCGGTATCAGCTAACCGAGGCAGTGTCGAAACGAGCCTAGACAGAGTAAAGTGATCACCCACCGCCACGGCGTAGTGAACAGGGCTGTGCCTGTAGTCCTCCGGCTTAATCACAGGGGAGGAAGTGGAGGAATCTGGTGCCGCCGTCGAAGACTTGGACATGGCGATATGATTGTAGATAACAATACCGTCGTTTGAGGTGTGATTCTGTTATGGCGTGCGTGAGCGAAAATGTCTCATCATCTTCGCCTCTACCGCCAATGATAACAACTAATACCAAGAGAATGTCATGGGAGAGCGGGACGAAGGGTAGATTTGTCTTTCATAGGCTCGACTTTTGTTGGCATCAGCAGCAGACGAGAGAGAAGATAAAGAGGAAAAAAGAACTTATTCGTAATTTCTGTGTCCGGTTCTTCTTTTCCTTTCCTTGGTCAGGTTTGCTTTAGCTTCCTTCCACAGTTTCTTTTGTCTCTGAACCGTTTTATTCTTTATTCATTAATGGATCATTTATTACCTTTTCTTTATTTATTATTATGAATATGAATATTTTCAAGATTATTGATTTCCCTTTATTTGTTTACTTTATCAGACGGACCAAGGTTTGGTCCCGTGAATTTGCGTCATGGATATTCGGGTGAAGTAGTTGGCTTTTGCTTCTTAATGAAACGGAACAAAAAGGTACATTTCTAGTCTACAAACCAACCTATGAATTATTTGCACTAGTCTATGGATAGATGGGTAACTTAATGGGTCAGTTTTCTTTATCGAACGTTTCCCAATTACTGATCCCGATGTTATAACGTGTTTGTCCTATTCATGTAACTGATTATAGGTACATATCATTGAGATAACGCTAACAATGAAAATTAAAAGTTGGTAGCTTACTTACTCTACTATTTTATCAATAGAACTAATCCGGCAATGAATCTAGGGGTGATCAAAAAAGATTGGTTGGATCGAATTTCCGATAAGATTGATCCGAGACCGGTCCGATTAAAACTGAGATCGAACAGACAGTTTTTTTTCTTCAAGGTCGGACTCAGTCTCAGACTTTTTCCACAAAAGTCCGACTAGGACCGGATTGGCCCGACCTTGAAGAAAACCGTAGAAATTCATGGTGTAACCCTTGAAACACTAGTAATTCATGATCTTGAAGTATTCAACAACCATTGGATCGGTTCCATAAGGAAAATGCGACGGAAAACAAGGAGTAAACGAGTTCAAGATCAAAACTTCGATGATTTTTTTGTCAATCCAAGTGATTTTTTGTTTACCAAAAATTTAGGTCCAAGACCGAAACCGACCCGAGTCAAGCAAGACCGACTCATACATTTTTTTGTCAAAATCGGTATCAGTCCTCTAAATGTCAAGACCGAAAATTCGGTCTTGATCCTGCCTCCAAGACCGAACCGGTGCGCCCTAAATGAATAACTTGGAATGCTTAGATTAATACACAAAAATCAACACTACCTCGACCGAACCACTGCCGGTCAACCTCCACCAAGTTGTGAAGTCCAAGGATTTTTTTTTATTAGGGAAGATGATTTTTTAGACAGTGCCTTTTTGTAGTAAATATAATGTCTTGATATTGGTAGAGAAGATGGGGAGGATTTGGTGGGAGAATTCAGTTGTGATTGGTGATTTAATTTATGGATAGATGATGACGATAATGATTGAGATTAGGGGAGTGGTCGGCGGCGGCGCACTCCTTTTGTCGTCACCAAATGCACAGTCCAAACAACAGGGAAAATGTTTGGAGAGACCCAGACCAGACCATATCCAGTCTATGGAGCAACCTGGTCTATCTCAACCTTCCTAATCCTAAGAAGAAATATATATATGTGTACGTATATTAAAAAAAAAAATCCTTTTTTTTTACGTTACCTAATAGTACTTCCATTCCAGTCCAAATCCCCATAGATCATCCTCACTTTATTTCTTTATTAATTCTAATGACATTTTTAATACGTTTTCCTTTAATGGCTAAAGTGGAGCCTCCAAATAAATAAAACATAATATTTATGTGAATATTTTGTTGTCCCTAAATAGACAACAATACAGATTAACATTATGCGAAAGTGATCATTTTACTATTTATGTAATAACAAGATGGACATGTATTTAAGATTATTTGCACTCTAAGGCGTTCAATAGTATGTGGAGACGCCACTACTTTATTCCCATTGTCCATCAATAGCCTTTCCTTTGGGTCCCTGTCAGTGAAATGGTCAAATGAAACATTACAAATATCTTATGTTCTCCCTCCCTCCACAGTCCACATTGCACTAACAGTAATACTGAGTTCAATTTGGCATCTCACACTTTACCAAAAAAGACCGTGCAAATAAACCAAATCAAACATAAATGTTCATAAGAGAATAGAAGATTATTCAATAATTACTTAAATGGTTGCACATTGTGTAATTTATGGTTTAGAATTTGACTGATTGATTTTGCTACTGTTCATCGTCAAAAATAATCGTTAAGTCAATATTCTAACATATGAAATGATAATATTACCCATATTTAATTAGTTTATGAACTCTAAACTCTATAATTCACTCAGAAAAACATCAAGAAGAACAAAGAAGTATGCAGAATCAACATGAAGAACTGAAGTAACACCCGGAAGTGTAGCTCTCCCCACTCTGCCACACGGGCTTCTTCAGTGGGTGAAATGGTGATTGTCGCTAATTCTAGAATGGTGGCTCCAACAACAACAGAATGGTGGTATCACTTCAAAGCTAAACGAAGCTAGATCTCAACGGATCTTGTATGGACGTCACCTCCTCCTTCAGTTCTACAACTGGTTTTCATTGACTAATTCCAATCCCGCTAACTACACATCTCCAAGTTCTTAATCCCTCTACAGCAGCCTTCGTCCACTGTTCTTTTAGCAGGGAATCGAGAATCAAGAATTGGAGCTTTGTTGTTCATCAAGATCGTGGAGATGAAGGTGTAGACCATGGCACATGAGAAGAGACCGAGTACGAGGAGAATCAGAAGCGCACAATATGGGGGTTGGATTCGTTTAGCTTGCGACCCATTTGAGATCTTGAATCAAATGCCCATTTGAAAATAGAATCACAGTGGAAGATTACCTGGAAGCTAGAAGATACCGAGTCAAGAAGCTGGAAGATTACCTGGACTCGTGCCTCCTCTGGGTCTATGAACTCTATCTTCGAGTCCTGCTTCACGCCTGCTGTCGTCGTCAGTAGAATCACAAATTTGAAGATTTCGAAGAGCTAATGTCAATTCGAAGAATCACAATTTCGAAGAGATGCTGTCAAAGAGCTACAATTCTGTAGAATCATAATTTCAATGTTGTAGAATCATAATTAGAACAGCTACAATTAGAAGAATCACAATTTCTATGAAAGGAGAAGATGAGAACAATTTCAATGGTTGAAGATAAGCAAATGATGGTATAATAGTCATTTAATAATTCAAAAAAAATGTTACAAATATTAACTAACAAAAAAATTAATGGTTCACTAATGGAGTAACCAATTAATCACATTGAAAAAAAAATGTGTAATTATTCAGTCACGCAAGAAAACCAATTAATCACATTCTGAAACACATGTAATCATTCTGCACATTGGGCAAACATGTGTAACCATTTAAGTAATAAACTCTTAAAAGATTTCCTAATTTCCTTATTCATGAATCACATACCTTTGGCCAAAAAAAAAAAAATCACATACCACAATGTTCTAACGAGTTTCTCATATGCAATGATGAGCTCAATTCAATTTGAAGTTGTAAGAGGATGAAAAGTGAACCATTACCTCGCAAGCCATGGGCACCACAATCTAACCTGACATGCTACTTATGGATGAGGGTTAGGTCATTCTAGTTCAAATAGAGGACCCCCCACACCACCACACCACCCCCACCACCCCCGCTATTATATAGTGGTGCTACAGAGGTAGGGTCCCCTCCTTCCCCCCAGTAGTGACCGTTCAAATTCAAAGATGGGACTTAATTAAATATATAAAAACCACTTGAATCAGATTCAAGGTACTAATTTCTTATGACCAAAAAAAAAAAAAGGTACTAAGTTCCAACGCCCATAAACACATAATAAGCAACCACATACACGTTGAGACGCTTACTACTACATACTCAATGCCCTTAGCTTATTGTTCTACATTATCCAAAACCATACTGTGCTTGGTGGCATTATGAATCCCCTCCATGCTCTTTAGTAAGGCACAACCTCTCCCCTCTACTGCAGTTCCTTCAGAAAGTCTTCATTGTCAACCAAGACCTGACAGGGAAAAAAACATAAGCTTTGAACACAGCATGTTCTATCCAAGACAATTGTGCAGTTCAAGGACATACGCTGATAACAACAGATACAGACAGCAACAAGTAGCAATAAATCAATAAAAGGTTTCTATATTAGTAGGTAACTTACGGTTTTCCAGCCATCTGGGTCCAAAAAAGAGGTGATTTTGGTGTTAATTCCTGGAATAGGTCCGGGCTGCCTAGTTATCTTCCCTCCAAGCTCTTCAATCACCAGTTTCACAACCTCAGCACTTTTGTACACATCATCAGTTCCAATAGCAACCTAGACAAGGTAGAAATATTAGGTCTTGGTGAATGAATCAAATGGTTAATTAAACAAAAACAGTTCAAGGTTCCATGTCACTAAGCCTAACCTGTGCATATGCATTGCCCTTGGTATATTCAGTAACGCCATAGTTATATGTGAGCTCCAGGACAGTTGTCTCATACTCATCAGCATATCCAACCATGGCCAACGTGTACTGTGATAATCAAGAACATCAAGACAGGGAATTACTTTGAAGAACAAAATTAGTGGATAATGAATTTGATTCCCTAGGTGCTAACAATTTTACCTTGTACTCTGGCTTGTCAATCTTCCTCAAGAGCTTCATTCCAAGTGCCTATGAAAAAAGGCATCACAAAATAATAGTAATCATCAGACACGGACTAAACTCATCCCAACAATTCTGTTCGGTTAGACAGAAATTCACATGAATATAATCTCATAGATCATAATCAGATCAATGATCAAGTTGTATCTTGAGCAAGAGAAAATCCCATTGAATTCGTAAAAGGGGGAAAAATCTTATATATAATATTAAAATTCTGGAAAAAGGCTTGGAGAATACCTTCTCGTAGAACTTAATGGAGCGATCCAGATCTCCAACCCGAAGCATAACCTGACAAAGTGGTTCAGGAGTTGGGCCTCTTTGAATCAGCTCAAAGATATAACCATCAGGATCCTTCACAAAGGCAATATGAGACGTGCCACCTTTGACTGGACCTGGCTCCCTTGTAACATTTCCACCCTTGGCTCTTATGTCTTCGACCAGCTTGTAGACCTGAATAAGAAATAATACTTTAGTAGCCTGAAAATGACACTTTTTACAAATATTTCTGGAGGAGAGGAAGATGATTAATCTTACATCTGGAGTGGCTATGGCGAAGTGACCGAATCCGGTCCCAATGTCATATGATGTCACACCATAATCTGAAACAATAAAGTTCAGATCCTCAAGGAATATTTCATCGTAATGCAGCGATGGAGACTTTATTACAATTCGATACAAGTCAGAACATGTCAGCTCAAAGTTGCTTAAGAAATAGCACAACACCATTTAAAAATGTGGAAGAAATTACTTCATAATGTTACCTAACCATACGCAACAGAGAAAGATAAATTGAACCTGATATAGTTATAATAAAAAAAAATATTCCTTCAAAATCAACTTCTCTAAATATTTAAAACTTGTGTGTATTCAAATGCAATAAGTAGTCTAACACAATGGACGATATGTTATTTCAGTACCTGGATGGTGCACAATCGGTTACTGTATCCTAAGATGATAAACTGAATAGATGCTTAGTGAGCTCAAGACAGTAGTGTGGAAGCTATGGATTAAAAGGGAAACTTCTGAATCTAATGTGTTCAGGAACATACGCTACTAACAACTTACTGTATGTTAGCTCCACAACAAAATTAGTTTCTTCTGGGCCAAACCCAAGGAAGGCATTCGAATACTTCTCTTCCGGAATGTCCCTTTTCCTCAGAAGCTTCATTCCGAAACATTCAGTATAAAATCTGTCAAGAAAAAAGAGAAAAACAAGTATAAGTTGTATATGATCATCGGAGTAAAGATGGAACAGAAAGCAAAACATTACTTGATTGTGCGATCCAGATCACCAACACGGTACACCACATGAAGAAGCCGGCGCTTGTCTTTTGTTGGCCATTCCAACAGCTCAGGAGAAGCAACAGGAGTAGTTTCAGCCATATTAAGTTCAGCAAACTCTAACAACGAAGTAACAAGAGAAAATTAGACAATAAGCATAAATGAACTCTAAAATGGAGACAAGACAAAGGAGACTCCTGTAGTCCAAAGCATTTCCAGGCACATTTTCCAAATGGCATTCAAAATATAGACAACCTTCCACAAGACTGTCACTTGGTGAAGATAAAACTTAAACCTAAAATGTGTCCAGTCTAAGGCCAACTACATGAGCTCGACTCACTAAGAGAATTTCAATATTCTAACTCCCAAATTATTATGGATCTACGCATGTATATCATAGCTATAACCAGTTGTAATATCTACAAACGGCGCAAAATGTTAAGATTCTAACTTAACTAAACCACTATTGGTCACAAGTCAGCACCCAAAAATGAAAATCGAAAAAGATGTTCAAATTCTCCATTTCTTACAGCAGCTTCAGGAAAATTCGATATCACAAGCTCTAGATCGGAACTACAGCAAAGATATTCTGTGAGGTTTTCTCTTACGACTAAGAAAAACTTGTCCTAGTAGCTGTAACATCATATCTGTTCCAAATTTCAGTGGCCAACATTAGGCGAATGAAACCTAATCAGATCATTTTATTGGTGATTAACTAGGATCCCCAAACCAACCAACCATACGGATAACCACCAACAGACAAATAAAGCATAAATAATCACAATCTGACGATGAAGTGTATAAAACAACGTAATCGAGATGGAATCACAATCAGAATACATATGCCATGCTTAGAAACACAGCATCATGGCGATATATACAGAGAGAAAGAACCTTGCGACGGAGAGTGGGGGCTTCGAGTGATCGGATGAAGGAAGAACAGAATGATGAATATATACACTCACTCAGGTACAAATTATTGGCCAGTTGGCCCATAAAATACACATACAAATTACGTCTCTGGCTGTCACGTGACTTTCTAAGACTGACTAGTAAGAGTTTAAGGTTAAGGAAAATCGGTACTCTTTCTTTTATTGTTGACTAATAAGATGACGCTGTTATGCTTACTAACTCACAGGCAGTGTTATTAGGTTTCCTTAGGAGTTTGGATTGTGGAGAGTGGTGATTAAAGAGATCTTTTGACCTTCGGTTGGGACGTGTCCGTAAGTCGAGAGCTCTTACGAGTTACGAGAGTTCGAGATAACACGTCGTCCATTGCATTTTTCAAATATTTTGGCATATGTTTTTTAATGCTTTTATTTTGGAATAAAACTACATCAATTTTACGTATAAACTAAATATTACTGTATTTTTAATTTTTGAGTTAAAATCGATTATTTTTTCTTAAATTTTATTTTAAAAAAATTTATTTCATCATATTTAATAATTAATCGAGTTTATCATTTTGTTTCTTTTTTAATTTATTATTATTATTAAAGTATATTTATATTTTATTAAAATGATCGTATCATGTGATTTGCGATTACAACTATTTCGTTTAAATCCAGTATAGCTAAAGACGTATCAAATTAATTATTATGAGAATATTTTTCAAGAGGTAAATATAATTAAAAGAATATTTTGAAAAGTATATATATATATATATATAATTTTTTATATATTATATTATATGTCAGTTAAAAGTTAAAATTCAACATTTAATTAATATAATTTATATCGCAATTAAATTATTTACTTACTAAAATATTTTTTTAAATATAATACTTTTTGAAAGAAAAAAAAATCATATTATCGTGGCATGGTTTGAATTACCAACCGCAATTCTACATCGATCATCTGTATGCGATAAGAAAAAAGAATCGAGGGCCTTACACTAATTAGTATAAATTTTCGGTGTGGATAAAATAAGTAAATAACATTACACGACAATCAATTTGTGTCCACAGGCTTTGTTTTCAATGCAGTATTATTATATTACGGTATTAGACGCTTCGAGTGCATAGTACTGAATCTAGGCTTAATTGCGGGAAATGTTCCAAAGCCATACGCTTCTAATTGTTTTTTCATCACTTGTGGTCGGGTGTCAGTCCGATAATCTAATAGCTCCACAACCACAACCACAATTTTATTTTATTTTTTAAAAAAAGTGTATTATTAAAATTATTTTTGCCGAAAAAATAGGAAAATTATGAAATTACACCCGAATGTTTGCAATTTTTTGTTGGAAAATTTCGAATGGATGTGGTGGATGAACTCGAATTTGTATGCTTGGATTATTCTGAAGTCGTGACGACACTTTCAGATTGAAACTATTTGGAGGCACCCAAACTTTCAATCGGATAAAATCAGAATACTGAACTAGAACTTGAGAGAAGGATTGTGAATGTTTTTGGATGATGATTTAGGACCCCCCTATGACCAATTTATAGTGTTATTCACACCCTTAGGAGAAGACACCATGTCCCTTAGAAGAGGCATGCACCATTTCGGCCATAACACACCATTTGGTTCAAATTTTGGCTCCAAAATCAAATGGACACCTTAGGAAGACTCTAGAACCATTTCGGCCCTTAGCCATGGTTCAACCCTTAGCCAATGGTTCGGTCCAATACTTGGTTCTATATCAAGTGTCCAAAAACCGGGAATTTTGAGGTTTTAAAAAGTTAAGTCATTAGTTCCAAAATTCAATTTTTCAATGAATTTTAGAATAGTGACCTATTCCAGCTCGACCCCAGCCAGGGGCGCTGCCCCTTGGACCCCGCCAGGGGCGCTGCCCCTGGACCCGATAAAGGGGGCGTTGCCCCCTTTGACCCCCATTGCCTCATCTCTTAATCAACCGACGAATCTCCAATACAATGAATCATAATATACTTAAACAAGCGTGCACTCCGCACCCTCCTAACTTGTTTAATGAGATACTATGATCCCATTGGTCAACTAGTCAATCCAATTACACTAAAATATATAACATTTTTTTGTAAGTGAACCTATATATTTTTTGCCGCAATTAATTACACATGTATGTTACATTTTGTTGGTAATTGCACCAAATATTAAAAATTCTCGTTAAGTGTCACGTGAAAGTCACGTGTAATCGTTAATTTTGAAACGATACAACGTGAAATGACAAGTTTACCCCTTAGGTCATCACTTTTACACATATCCTTCGTTCGGTTTCTTTCCTCCCCCCCCCCCCCCCCCCACCAAACAAACTGACCGATACCTTCACTCATCTTCCACCATTCCTTCTTCTCCTTCAAAACCCTAACTTTCTTCTTCTCCTCTCCAAACCCGCCTGGTAGGCGGTGTCGTGCGAGTGTGTTCTTCCAACCGGTGGTGCAATTTCGGCGTCTCGGCTCTGCTATCAGTGTCTCGGCTCTGGTGTCCCTTCGTCTGTGTTCTTCTCGTGGATTCTTCCCTTTCGGTAAGCCGAAAAAGAGGGGGACTCAGATCGCTGCGGTGTATATGCGGAATCCGGTGGCGACGCTTTACTCTCACGGCAACGCCGCCGATCTGGGACAGATGTACGAGTTGTTCAGTGAACTGAGTTTGCATCTCCGAGCCAACTTGATGGGGTAGGTCTGCTCAACTAAATTTTGTCATTTTTTGCAAATCACGCTTAATTAGTTCATGCTTTCAATTGTAATCTTAATTATTACTATATTTGCTAATTTCAAATATAAAAAATGTTTTCCCCCCTTCCCGCTCCAGATTCTTGATACAGGAATGTCAGTATTCATGGATGGTTCTGTATTGCTAGATCTTTAATGGTTTTACAAAACCTTAAAAATCGAACTTTTTCGAACATCTATTGATTTGTCCGTCAAGTATTGATTTCTTTGTTAATAGAACTGTCTCTTGGATTTGACGAAGGAGTAATCAAAAATATGAACATATTTCTGGTCTCAGAGTTATGTATCCTGTGAAGAGGACGTATTGGTTTGACATATACAAGGTTGCTTCTTCCTCAAGTCAAATGAAGCTGCACATCTTTTGCTCTATTTAGTTGTTTGAGTTAAAAGGTTTTTAACAACTTCACATCTTTGTAATGCAGAACATAGACAAAATACTATTTGTGGACTGCCCAGTTCTAGTGATACATGTAAGTCTCCATTCGTTACCTAAACTAAACAAAAGCATAAAATTTTAAATGGTGATAGTACATTAACTTAATAACCTTAATTTAGAATGCAAAGCTAAAGATGCATAAAAGTTTAGTTTCAAAATATTGACCCCCTCCCTTCCCCCCTTTTTCTCGTTCAAATATTTTTTACTGATGTTTTAATCTCTCTATACAGGGAACATCCGATTATGTTGTGCACTGGTCTCACGACAAGCAGCTGTGGGAGCTCTACAAGGAGAAGTACGAACCATTATGGGTCAAAGGAGGGAATCAATGCGACTTGGAACTTTTCCCTCCATACACAAAGTGATGTTTTGTGGTATGTTAGGTTCAGTGACTTTGTTTTGAAGGATATTTTGTCTGGTAAAACTTTGTGTTGTGTACAACTAGAACATTTATCTAAACAAGTTGGTTTGCGTAGAAAATTCTGTTGGATAATGTGTGTTCTGTTGGATTTTCATGTCGATACATATGAGTGCTTTCACCAATTTCGTTCAAACGTAAGGGTGGAAACACACACTATACAACAAACATCAAGTACAACTTAATAACAACGTACATAACTTGTGAGTCCATAAAGTAGTCATTAAACAAACATCAAGTACAACTGAATGACAACATACATAACTTACACACTATACAACAAACGTTTTAAACGTAGCTACATCTTTAACATAAGTCCAGCAACAACGAAAAGTAAGAACGCTATAACACATAGTTGTTGCTGATTTCTGCTACGCAACACAAATTTGATTGTTGAGTTCAGATTCCTTTGACACAAACTTGGTCATGGCTCTCCTTCCATACACACACATAGGTAGATCTGCCCAAGCGAAGAAATCACAACCCCTCTTCAAAGAACGTGATGGTTGCATAGTAGTAACAAAAAATTAGGGTTTCAGAAAATCCCTAATTTTTTCAGCGTAGACAAATCAGTCATATCTTCGCAATTAACACAACAAATTGGCTTCATTACCTGGTATCTTGGACATGCAAATAACAGACGACCGAAATTTTTCATGGTCCAAGCTGTTGTCGCACGGGTTTGTAGACCGCAATAGCACATGGGTTCCATGGATGTCATGTTCGGCTTGGGTGCCCAAAAGGAAGACGAACGAGAAGAGCATTCAGAATTCTTACCACTCATGTTGTACTGACCTTGGAGCAATCGTCTTCACCTTGGAGCAATCGGCTTCGTCGTCTTCGCGGGCCTTGGAGCAACAAATGAAGAGCAAGAGATGACAGCAAATGAAATTGGGAAGACATGGAGACTTTATTAACATGAAGAGGTTGGAGTATTTTAGGTATATCATGTTAGGTTTAGTGCACATGGACAGCACGTGACGGTTATTTAACGAACAACCAAACAGAAAAGTCCAATAACCAACAAACAGAAACATCTAAGTGTGATAACAAACATCATGGGTGTGATAACAAATATCATGGGTGCAATTACAAATTGTTGCAAACATCCGGGTGCAATTTCATACTTTTCCAAAAAATAATTGATATGTGCCAAAAATGTTTAAAAATTGAAAACAAATCGACTTTGCGTATTCTCAAGGGGCAAGAGTCACAAAAATTTATTTCCTAGTCTACTGGTGATAGTGACTAGTAAGATGTACACACGTGTTATTATTTATATTAATATGTTTATTACGGTTAAACTCAGTGTTATCCGAACCGGACCAACCCTCAAACCGGTAATGGGGGCTGGTTTACGGTTCGTCGGGTCCAACCCGACCGAACCCGATTCAATGTGTGGTTCACTATTCATACGTTAAAAAAAATGAAAATACAAAGTTACAAACTATATAGTCTCAAAAACATACATAATTATCTCAAAGTACGTAGTCTCAAATACACACAAAAATCATCCCAAAAAAGCAAAAACAAATCGGTTTAAACTGGAAAAAACCGTTTGGATTGTTAAAAAAAATCATCCAAAAAAATATGAACCGAAAACCGATCGGTTTTTGCAAAACTGGTCAGTTTACACCGGTTTCAACATTGTTGATATGCAATTCGGTCTTTTAGTTGACCAAACCGGACAGGGGTCCGCTTTTCGGACTGACCCGATCGGACTGTCGGTCCAGTCTGATTATGATAACACTGGTTAAACTAACTAAATACGAAGTTTATCTTTGTAGTATCATATTTCTTAACATGAACATAACATATTTTTGTGTGTATGTTTAAGTCGTGTTTTATTAAGTTAATCAGTAGTACATCCACATGCAAAAATTATATAAAAAAATATCAATATAATGAACTGCTCATATTAATAATTATGAATTCAAACGTCAAATTTTATGAGTTTTTAATCTTAGTGTAGTATACAAACTCTAAAAATTAAATAATTAAATTTAGTTTTAAAAGTTACTAAACGAGACTCTATTAGTAAAGCATTAAAAAAGCATACTTATTAATTTAACTTTATCGTGTGTGTCATATTTGAAGCTTAAACACGAAGCTTAAACACGATCACGATACGAAAATTACTTTATGTTATCGTGTTCGTACTATTATATTATTATTATGTCATATGCTTACATTAACACAAATTGTTTGTATATATTCCTATGATATTATTGTGTTATATAAGAAGTTGTTAGCAATAGTATATTCTAATTAATTAAAGTAATTTTCAAAAATTCATTTTGCGAGTTTAAAAATCATTTTGGAAGTATTAATTACTACCATAAATTGAAATACTCCTTAATATATAAATTCACCCTTTATATAAACTTTTTTTTATTTATAAAAAAAATGCTCGATTTGGTGTTTAATATTGAAACTTTAAAAACTCAAGGAATACGAGAATTTAGCAAAGATTACTTTACTAAATATTTGGTTCGCGCTTTGCACAGTAAATTAAATATATTATTTTTTATTTAGTTTAAATTATATTTTATAATAAGGAAAATATTAAATTTCTAAAATAATTATATATATTAGTTTTGAAATATCAAATATTGATTTTTTATGTATTATTTTTCTTAATACTAAAGATAAAATTTTATACTCATAATGATTAATGTGTTGAGTTTGAAAATTCTAGCACTAATAGAACAATTTATTAATGAAGATAAATTATTAATGTGTCTTTGCATGGAAGCTCGCCTCAGGTGCGTTGCCGGTTAGAGAGGGACTTGCGAGACAGGGTATGCATGTCCAAGCAGGTTGTCCTCTGTGCGACCAATCGAAAACGATGGAACATCTTATTCGTGAATGCAGGTGGGCCATACAGGTTTGGGACCAGATGCTGGGTGGCCACGCTGGTCTGGATGGGTCCTGCTCGATCAAAGATTGGCTGGTGTCTAGGTTCTCCGAGACTGGTGGTTTGAGGCAGTCCATGCAATACAGGTGGATAACCATTCTGTCCACTACGTGGTGTATTTGGAATGCTCAGTGTGACTTTGTATTCCAGGGGGGCAGCCGTGTGTTGAATCTACGATGGCTCGTGTGAGGAAGATGGTGCAAGAAGCAGGGTCCCTGAGGCTCAGGGGCGTCAGATGCACAACATGGCGCTCCCCTCGACCTGCAGCCGAGAAACGTCGATCATCGAACCAACAACACCGGGATTAGCTGGGCTAGACCAAACAGAGGTACGCTAAAACTGAATTGCGATGTAGCTTGGTTAGCCCAATCGGGTCAGAGGTATCAGCGTCATAGCCCGAGACCACTGTGGTAGAGTTCTCGCAGGTTTCTCCTGTGCGGAGCTGGCATCTTCGGTCGAGCTGCTTGAAGCTCGGGCCGTGTTTTAGGGGATTAGGCTTGCAATCGCTCACAGGTGGGAGTCGGTGGAATTCGAATCAGATTCGGAGGTAGTGATCCATCACCTCATGGGGCTCGCCAAATTTTGGCAAATTGAGACGGTTATTCAAAACTGTCTCATCTTGGCGACCTCTTTTTCGAAAGTTATATGGAATAGGTTACCAAGATTTGCAAACAATTGTGCAGACTGGTTAGCTAAGTAGACTCTTGCAGGGGTGAGCTTTACCGAATGGCCACCCCCCAACCCCATTGCGGGAATTTTTGTTCCTAGATAGTGAGTTGTATGGGGATCGCCTTGGCGACCCGAACAGTTAATCAATATACATAATTTTTATTGATAAAAAAAAAAGATAAATTATTTAAAAATATATATTAAATAAATATATTTTTATGTTAAATGTAATTAGAGTTATTTGAAATTAAAATTTCACAGACACACACATACTAAATATTTGAGCATTGAATATCATAATATATTAACAAATAATTTTTTTTTTTTTGAATATTTGTATTTATTAATTATTATATTATGTGTTAATTAAAAATAAATTTTGGCATAGCAGTAACAAACTTGTGTTTTTACATGTTATTTTATGTTTGAAGTTTTAGATGTTATTTAGTGTTTTTTCTAAAATAAATTAATTAATGTTTTATTATGTTTTTATAGTTAAGTTCAACATAATTTGTGATCTAGTTAAATTTTTGTATAAATATAATAGTATTTTTCTAGCAAAAACATATTTAGGTATTCATTATGCGTTTATCTATGAAATGATCTATAGTTATTTTAATTTTATTATTATATATATTAAAATCTGTATAAACATTTACTAATATGTTGTTAATGCATTTTCTTCAACTTAGTTTTTATGTTCTTTATTATTATCGTGTATTTTTAACGAATATTGAATATACATATTTTAATAATTCTAACTGCTCTATTTTGATAGTAATTATTAGTTTATTACCTAGGTTGTTTACTAAGTATGAACGTATACAAAAAATATATCTTTAAAAATCAGTAATGATAATTATAATTTTGGTTCGTATGATAAATTTTATATTTTAGACATACTCATAAATAAATTTGTGTAATTTATTATTTTTAAATAGAAATTTTAATATATTGAAATTAATAAAACTCTAATGAATTGATTTTGAATTACAACCCTAAACGCTACAAATATAGATTTGTGAATAAAAAAAAATAAAATTCATATTATTAACTAAGAAAAGCAGAAAACTAAGCTTGATTTTCTTTTAAAAAAATATTGACTAATTGGTTGATAATAAATGTGATAAAATGAAACGGTTTTTAAAGTACAAAGTGGTGCTTTTGAGCAATTTTAAAGTATCCACACGTACAAAAATATGATGTCACATAAACAATTGAAACATACAATGTAGGTGTACCAATAGAATTGATTAGAACATTTCATTTTGCTTACTTATCAACATTATATACATCCTAGTCAAATTAATATAGATATAGAATATAGATTCCTACATTTTCATGCACAAAAGTTTAGGAGTGAGTAACAAGATGGGTAGATTGAAAAAAAAAACGTCATGAATTTAAGATCGAGTTAAAATCGACGTTTTTTTTATCTCAAACTCGACGTCGTTTTTTCCAATACACAATAGATCGAATAAAGTGGTACGATCCGAATATAGGTTGGAATCAACATTTATTGTATTAATTTTATTAGCTTATTGTGTGTTTAAAGTTGTGTTTGGAATTTGATTTTTTTTTTTTTATATTCGATTGCTCGTGAGGGTAATGAAATTATACGTGAGGCTTCCAAATGAAGTCTGAAACTAGCTGTTGCTTGTGAAGTATGGATATTTGGTATGATATGTTTTTTTTGTGTGTGTTGGATATACTTGGTATAGTATTTGCACTGTGTTTTATATTTAAAAGTATTTGATATTTTTTTTAAAAATTGTTTTTAGAGTAAAAGTCAGTCCAGGACCGAGATTGATCCAAATAAATCAAGGTCAACTCATACGTTTTTTAAGATGAACTCAGTTTCGATCTTCCAAGCACGAGTTTCAAAATTTTGAGCTCAGAATTTGTTTTTATAGAAAAACTCATCCTGCCTGTCCGTCCAGGCTCACCCCTACAAAAATTTGTGTGGATAATATTTTTTTGAACTTTTTCATAAACTATTCACTTTTCAAAAAATATTTGAAAAAGTGTATATCGAATTTTTTTTTTTTAGAAAAGTATGCATACGCGCGACGCGCCTATTGAGTAGGCGCATCCCTAGGACGCGCCTATTGCAATAGGCGCATCCCAGGGGTGCGCCTACTGCAATAGGCGCACGCCAGGGGTGCGCCTACTGCGTAAATTTTTTTTTTTTCGCAAAAACACCGGTCTATCAGAAACCACGTTGATTTTAAGTCTGCTTATGGTTTTCCTCCTAAATAGAAATTGAGAGATAGTCTCACGCGTATTCATAGGTCCAAACTACAAATTTTCCAACTTGTTCTGAACAACAATGAAACAAAGTTGTTTATTCACAAGTTTCTGAATGAGACTTTTCTTCAGATGCTCACGCGTTGCTTTATCTCAGTATTCACAGGGTTTCCTCCAAATTTTCCAACTTGTTCTGAACAACAATGAAACAAAGTTGTTTATTCACAAGTTTCTGAATTAGACTTTTCTTCAGATACACTAGCTAGTTTGACATTTTCAGGAATTACTCCTGCAAAAGAGCTCTTTGGGGTTTCCACTGCCTTTTTCTTCGGCATCTGAAGACTCTTGATTTTCTGCATAGTGTACTCGTTGATTTTAAGTCTGCTTATGGTTTTCCTCCTAAATAGAAATTGAAGTCTTTCATCACAAACTACTCTCTTCTTCGTAGGGTGATTCAGTTTGTTGTCATTGATATACCGCGCTATAATTGCTCCAACATCTTGCTGAGAGATCTAATCATGCGTCTCTACACCAACCGATTTGAGAAACTCGATGAGATTACTCGATCCCCATCTAACAAATTCCATTTTTCTTGATTGGTACTTCCTTTTTGGTTGTGAATGAGGTTAAATTCCGTCACATTGAACTGTCACGAAGATAATTGCAAAAGAGCTCTTTGGGGTTACTTTAGGTTCCTGTCCTAAATTTTCCAACTTGTTCTGAACAACAATGAAACAAAGTTGTTTATTCACAAGATTCTGAATCTTCCGAATATCTTGTAAAGCTTCTCCAATGACTATAGCTTTTTATCTGAGTTCAAGCCTGCTTATGGTTTTCATCCTAAATAGAAATTGAGAGATACTCTCTCCAGTAAAGAAGAAAGGAAGTTCTAAGAAGAAATGGTTTTCCTCCTGAAAATGTCAAACTGGCTAGTGTATTTGAAGAAAAGTCTCATTCAGAAACTTGTGAATGAACAACTTTGTTTCAATGTTTTACCTCGCGGATGTTGTTCAGAACAAGTTGGAAAATCTAGGGCAGGAACCTAAAGTATTTAACTTCTGAGAACTTCCTTTCTTCTTAATTGGAGAGACTATCTCTCAATTTCTATGTAGGAGGAAAACCGTATAAACAGGCTCAAAATCAGATGTTTTTCAAAAAGTAAGCATATAGTAGGAAAAAAAGCATACATGGAGGAATTTGGTGCGCGTAGAGGAATTTGGACTTGTGAATACTGGGATAAAGCAACGCGTGAGACAATCATCTCGGTGGTTTGTTAACAAATTGATTTTCTGTCCTCTTGATCCAAGACCCTTTTGTTAACAAATTGATCTTCTGTCCTCTTGATCCAAGACCCTTCCTAACCATTGGAAGGGGATCAGTTTTCTTCTGTCCTCACCGTACGACAGAAGATATTCGGAAGATTCAGAATCTCGTGAATAAACAACTTTGTTTCATTGTTGTTCAGAACAAGTTGGAAAATTTAGGACAGGAACCTAAAGTAACCCCAAAGAGCTCTTTTGCAGGAGTAATGCCTGATAATGTCAAACTACCTAGTGTATCTGAAGAAAAGTCTCATTCAGAAACTTGTGAATAAACAACTTTGTTTCATTGTTGTTCAGAACAAGTTGGAAAATTTGTAGTTTGGACCTATGAATACGCGTGAGACTATCTCTCAATTTCTATTTAGGAGGAAAACAATAAGCAGACTTAAAATCAACGTGGTTTCTGATAGACCGGTGTTTTTGCGAAAAAAAAAAAAATTTAGGCAGTAGGCGCACCCCTGGGACGCGCCTACTGAGTAGGCGCATCCCTGGGACGCGCCTACTGAGTAGGCGCATCCCTAGGACGCGCCTACTGAATAGGCGCGTCCTAGGGATGCGCCTATTCAATAGGCGCGTCGCGCGTATGCATACTTGTTTTTGAAAAAATTCTATTTTTTTGCATTCTTATTTTTAGGTAAAATATGAACCAATTCTTATAATAATGTATGGATGCGTAGTAAAAATTATTTTGTAGTGTATAAAAACATTATATTCATGCACTTTTTTCCTGCTATATATACGACATTTTTAAGAATTTATACTTTTTGCTTCTTAAGATAGATAAGTTAAATTAAATAATATCTTGATAGTCAATTTATTTAATTTGTAATAATTATTACGTTCAAAAAATAAAAATAAATGTGAGAACGAAATTGCTTGGAAGAATCAGACCATTATTAACCTCAAAATGGAAAAGATGGTCTAGCCGCCACGTGACGCAAGTGGTGATTAAAGAGAAAGCCACGAGCCACTATACGCCAGCAATATGTATCCACGTCAGCATTTTGGTTTTCTCACTCATGCCCTGCAATTGCGTCCAGGTTCAATGAACCTGGAAAATCTCTCTATCAGCAAGAACAATATATAGGCATTAATGCCTCCATTAACCGAACTCATAAACGCAGAAAATATTCATAAATTGTTATAGAGAGGACGGGGAAACTCACTAGATTCGAATCGAATTCATCATCTTAGCAGTTCAGAGAGAAGAATTTCATCAATGGCGTCTACTGTTAGCTCTTCTTCTACCTCTCGGATCTTCGGTTCAAGTTTCTCCCGTTTGAGTAACAACAAAGAACTCAAAGGTATTGCAATCTATTACATGCTTGATTCTTGTATTTATCTTTGATATTGTTGAGTTTGCAAATGTTGATGGAGTTAGAAACTCTCGATTATATCGATGACGATGCTGTTTTCACGTGGAATTTCGAACTTCCAGTATTTCCTTTTCTGAAATTCTGCGATGGGGTGTTAATATAGAGCTAGATTATGTTAATTTTTCGATACCGATGTGTAAATTTCTGCCAGAGAGTTTAAATTTGTGTGTAAAACGTCATTTTGGTTCTTCTCCAGCCTCTCAAATTGGATCATTCCGGGTATCGGAACAGCCGGATGTTGGCTTTACTTCCCTGAATGTTTCTCAACGGCGATCTTTGGTGAAACCCGTCAATGCAGAGCCAAAGCGTAACGAATCTATGGTTCCCTCCGCGGCAACAATCACTGCTCCTGGTACGAAAGACCAATTCATTTGAGTTAAATTCTTGAGAAGTTTCTAGGTTTACCAATCTCCTGTGTTGGAATACTGCAGAAGTGATAGAGAAGGCAGAGGTGAAGGTTGAAGACTATGAGCAATTAGCAAAGGACCTTAGTGGTGCTTCTCCCCTTGCAATCATGGACAAGGCCCTGGAGAAATTTGGGGATGACATAGCCATTGCTTTCAGGTAGTGCCCTGATCCGTTATCTGTTAAATGGATCTGGTCTAATTTCTTTGATAATTATGAAAATAACAATTGATTCTACTTCCTCAGTGGTGCCGAAGATGTTGTTCTGATCGAGTATGCAAAGTTGACCGGTCGCCCTTTTAGGGTCTTCAGTCTGGACACTGGGAGGTTGAACCCTGAGACGTATCAGTTCTTTGATGCTGTTGAGAAGCACTATGGTATTCGGATCGAATACATGTTCCCAGATGCTGTGGAAGTCCAAGCCCTAGTTAGGAACAAAGGCCTGTTTTCCTTTTATGAAGATGGACACCAAGAATGCTGCCGTGTGAGGAAGGTGAGGCCTCTTAGACGGGCCCTGAAGGGACTTCGAGCATGGATCACCGGCCAGAGGAAGGACCAGTCACCAGGTATGTAAGCCATTGAATATTTAGGTGTTGGTGCGGACAAATGATTCAGTTCGTGAGTGGTATTGTATCGTGTTACAAATTGGCATGCCTTAAAAGATTGCATCTTTATTGGTACAGGAACTCGGTCTGAGGTCCCAGTGGTGCAGGTGGACCCTGTGTTTGAGGGTATGGATGGCGGGGCAGGAAGCCTTGTGAAATGGAACCCAGTTGCAAATGTGGGTGGCACAGATGTTTGGAACTTTCTTAGGGCAATGAATGTGCCGGTTAACTCATTGCACTCTCTGGGCTATGTCTCGATCGGTTGTGAGCCCTGCACAAGGTCTGTCCTTCCAGGGCAGCACGAGAGGGAAGGTAGGTGGTGGTGGGAGGATGCCAAGGCCAAGGAATGTGGTCTCCACAAGGGAAACCTTAAACAAGAAGCATCAAGCTCTAATGGTGCTGCCTCAAACGGCAGTGCTGCTGTTGCTGAAGACGATCTATTTGAGTCCCAGAGCGTGGTGACCCTGAACAGGACAGGAATGGACAATTTGCTGAAACTACAAGCCAGGAAAGATCCTTGGTTGGTTGTTCTTTATGCTCCTTGGTGCCCCTTCTGTCAGGTAGAAATCGGAATTTTCTATATGAACACATGATTTTGAACGCAGGAGTTGATCTAATGTTTGTTAATGTATTTCTTGGATAGGCGATGGAAGGATCGTACATTGAACTATCGACTAAATTGTTGGGAAGTGGAGTGAAGGTGGGTAAATTCAGGTCGGATGGAGATCAGAAAGAATTTGCAAAACAAGAATTGCATCTGCAGAGCTTCCCAACCATACTGTTCTTCCCAAAGCACTCTTCTGAGCCGATCAAGTATCCTTCAGAGAAGAGGGATGTTGATTCGTTGAATGCATTCGTGAATGCCCTCCGGTGACCGCAAAATAATGCATCTTCCATAGTTAAATGTTATAAGATTGGAAGGGCACAATGGTCTGTGTTGATAGGTTATTTTTTGCATCTTTTTGCAATGGTGATGTAATAGTTGTATGTGTCTTCTACCTACTGTCTTGAGCGGTTCTCGTAGTTGAATTGGTGGTGTCTTCAGCAAAGGAGACTTACGTAAAGCTTGAGCAATGTCTGGTTGCTGAAGTTGTGACAAATGAATGATATGCGCCTCTCGCTGGAGAGATTTTGGGCCCAGCATTGGTGGTCTTTTACATCATTATTATTACTTGCAAGTCAATGCCATGCTCCTAAGAAGGGACAAGGACAAATAAAAGCGGTAGAAAGAATGCCTTGCTAAAAAAAAAAAATCTTCCTAATTTAGTCGACTGTGCCCGAATATTAATGTTGCTAGGTCTGGAATAAAATGGTTAATTACTTCACTCGTTGCACATGATGGACCAGTAATTAATTGGTTAAACGTGTTTTTTCGCGTGACTGAATGGTTATACATGTTCCAGTATGTGACTGATTGTTCAATCCGTCACTTAATTGTTAAAAGTTTTTCGTCAGTTTCGCATGTCTTAATCACATGACCCTTCTGAAATGTAGTTGCCCTTTCGTTTATTTAACGAGCTAAAAGGGAAGACAAAGACGACGTGGAAGGAAAGACAAGCAGAAGCGCTCTGAGATCTACATGTATGAGGTGAGGCTCCATGGCACATTTACGCCATGAATTGGAGCGTCCGCCACGACAAGAAGTACTGTTTCGCCATCGCAAGCCTCCTCGAGCAGTACACCAATCGAGTCGAGATTGTCCAGCTAGATGATTCCACCGGAGAGATTCACGCCGACTATAATCTGTCATTGGATTGGTTAGTCTTGGATTGGATTGAAGTGAGGGTACTAAAGTGATTAGTGTGAGTTGTTCTTCAGCTAATTTGTTGGTTCATCTGTGATTAATGTGAGGGTACTTAAGTGATTAATCTGAAGTTCAAATTTTCTTGTACTATGTTTGAGGTAAATTAAGTTGATTTGCTTAGTGGTTTAGGAATTATCTTGTCAGGTAACTTGAATCTTTAATTTCCATTTAGTGCGTTGATTTGAGATATGAACATGGATTTCTTTGTTTCTTAGCTCTAGTCAATGAAAGGAAGTAATATGATTAGTCAATGAAAGGAAGTAACATGATTGTATGTAAAAGGAAGAAGTGGATTTTGTTTTGTAGCTCAATCTTGGTTCTTTCATTATAATGCATTGACAAGGGGATGAATAACATGGATATGTAGATGGAGATACCTAGAGGGAGGACATAATGATTAAATCACAAATGTTTTGTTTAAATAAACTTATTTGATGTCCCTTTTTGCAGGTAATCTAATATTATTGGTGGCAGTCTTTTCATGAAGGCTGAGGAGTAGAAGAAATTGTATTCATAGATTCAAGGAGTTGGATAAAAATGGCTTCATCAACCAAGGAACTGTAGTTGTGGTTGGTGAAGTGGCTCCGATGTGTCAAATGGAGTAGAAGATTGTTGTGGAAAGTATGCATGTTGCTTCAGATAATACAACATAGAGCCAAGTGTATACTACTCTAATCTATACTGATGATTCAGTAGAATTTGATGTCCTTGGTATATTACAATTATCATCTTATGTTTCATGTCAATTGACAATTCTTGGTGAATTGAAATATATAATAATGTACGAGATTTTGCAGTATTTTGGATAATTGAAGATCTGAGTTTAATTTTTCAGAGATCAACACTACTATTTTTTTATTCTTTCATTTCATGAATCAACACTAAATTACACCTTAAATACAGTAATGCTAATTGTCATCCCTTACAACAGAAAGACATAATGCACTAAGCTTTTAATTCTACCAACCATAGCCAAAATAAAAATGATTATAAAATAGAGAGATATAAGTCTAATGCCAGTAATAATACCCAATTTCAACTTATTAATCACATTTTAAGAAAACATACGTAATCATTAATCACACTACAAGGAACATACGTAACCATTAATCATAGAATAACATATGTAACCATTTAATCAAATTTCACGTTATAATGAACTCTTTAATTTAGATACTATTCAATGAAACCCATAATCTGAAGAACTGAAACTCGTGTTATGAAGAACATAAGTACAGAACATCAGAACTGAAACCACTTCAACAAAATATTCAACAAATTCAACAATAAATACATCAGAACATCTTCTTGTCATCGAAATCCTCGATTCGGTGTCTCTCTTCCACTCTCACCTCAGTCTGATGGTTGATAAATCCTTGATTTAGCACATATAAATCAAAATCAGATGGTTGATATCTCACATTGATGCAATTTGCTAGCTCTGTCCATTCTTTTGGTGAGTACCTTACACGTCCTTCATCTCTTTCTTCTATAAGTGGATGTCATTTCCTCTATCCACCACCTCTTCCTTCATCTCTTTCTTCTATAAGTGGATGTTGTTTCCTCTATCCACCACCTATTTTCCCTTTGATTCTCTAAAACTTGTTTATGCTAAAGAGATAACAAGAACACATGAGAAGGGGAGATAGAACAATGCTCATCAGAAAATTATCCTACCAAATGAATAAATGCACATCAGAAGATGCAAATCTGATTAACCATAATCATCTATAGAACAAAACATACGATTAGATCTAACCAATTAAGATACAGAATACAAAATAATGCACTAAGCAGTTTCAAACTTTTTACTTATTTGGATCAAGTTCTCTAAAAAAATTATGCTTACAGAAGTATAATGAATGAATGATAAGGGCATTCATAATAGTCTCCATGTGCATTTGTTATCGAGACTCTAGAAGTACAAAGAAAATTGCATCACTGCCTGTTGATAGAAATGCTACTCAAGAATTATTACCAAAATGATAGAATATGTTGAATTTAAAGTCCATTCTTATGTCTCATCTCTGAATTCATTGCATTCATGGATTCAACCGTATAGAATCATGAATTCTGAAGTAAAATGAGGTTCTTACTGCATTAAAAAAAATTCAAAAATGTTAACCATGAGCAGCATGAAACAAATTATCCAAATTCAAAACTACAGAGAAATGGTAAGGATAGATAGAGCACCCCAAATCAGCAAAAGAACAACCAATACAAATGGTGATGCATTTAAGGTTTTGAAGGCAGAGAATACAATGCATGCAATTAACATTGCAGTTTTCAACTTGCGATGTAGAAGAATAGCCAATAAATCAAGCTTACAGAAGCTGCAACCAATCAATATTGCTGCAACCCATAAATCAAAAGAGGAAGTTGTTCGTCCAAAATTCAGCATTTGATTTTTTTTTTGTGGGAATTTTGATTTTTGGGTTCAATTTCAGTTCTAACTTCCAATCACAATCTGCACCAATTGAAGCTCTTCAACAACGGCTTCAGCGGAAGATTACCGTCAGAGCTCGACAAGAACAACATTAAACGATTTCGAGGAGGTGACCTCAATCCCCTTTTGTTCGTCGGAAAGAGCTTATTGACCTTCCACCGGTATCTGAAGAGGAGGTAGAGTGAAACTTAGGTTTAGGGTTAATAAGTTAATTAAAGAGGGGTAATATTGTCATTTTATATGTTAGAATAGTGACTTAACGAAAAAATTTAACGATGAACAATAAAAATGACCAATTAGTCACATGCTGAAACTTATGTAACTATTCTACACAAGTTATAACCAATTAGTCACATGCTGAAACTTATGTAACTATTCTACACAAATTATAACCAATTAGTCACCTACGTAAACATGTGTAAAGTAACCCAATAAATAAATTAATAAAAATACGATTTTGTTTCTTAATCTTTCAACTAAAATTGAATTCTTATTTAAAGTTTATTTTTGAAAATTTTGTTTTTTCATTGTAATTATTAAGATTGTATTCATTTTGTCTCATTTTCTATCCATACTTTATGGAATAAATTTTGAAAATTATAAAATACTTGTAAAAATGTCTAAATTTAATCTTTCAAAATTTTAATATATGTTATGTCAAAACTTTACTATATGTTATAGGGTTAATGGTCAAAATGCCCCCTAAAGTTTGACCGAAATTTATGAATTCTCCTTAAAGTTTAAAATCCCCCCTAATGTTAAGAAATGATGAAAAATTCCCCCTAAAAGAGCATCTGACAATGAAGATTTTTTCATCATTTTCAAACATTAAGGGGTATTTTAAACTTTAAGGGGGATTCTTAAATTTCGGCCAAACTTTAGAGGGCAATTTGACCATTTACCCTATGTTATAATAGAGTTCAATTGAATCGAGATTCGATTGAGCTCCAATTAAGGGGGTTAGAGGCTAGGTTTTGACCCAGACACTAGTCCCTCAATTGGGAATCAATCGAATTATGATCAGTTTAGTCTCAATCGTCAACGAGTGGGGCTAACATTTGAGTCTTAACCCAAACCATATCTCACCCATGAGTGAGATGGTATGCATCAAGATCCATGCCCTATTCTCAAGATCCATGCCCTATTCTCAAGATCCATGAGTGAGATGGTATGCATCAGAACTTAATTATAACGTATAGAAATTTTTTAAATGATTAAATTATAATATTCTTAAAAGTATTATATTATTTTTGCAGTTTTTAAAATATATTTGGCTAAATTTGGATATATTTTTTTATAGAATACATAAACTAAATTGATAATTAAACATGAAGAAATGATTTTTTTTAAATAAATTTTAATGGAATATTTTAATTTTAGCTCAACCACGTGAGAGAATCATATTTTACTTTAAAAGAAAGAAATGAAATTGTGGCTTATAGCTCTGAAGTAGCTGAACATCCTAGCTCGTCCCTTGTTATTTTTTCTGTCCGTATTTCTATATTTGTTTTTATGATTAGTACAACTTTACATCATTTAAGAGGAGTGACCGTAGTGGGTGATACCACCTCGGATAATAACGGCGGGAACCTTAATATTGTTGCTTGGAACTGTAGGGGTCTTGGTAGCAGTCTCGCCATTAATGTTGTTAAGGATTTGATTGGCAGATACAACCCGGAGATGCTTATCCTAACTGAGACGATGATTAGTGGGGCGAAGATCACTGCCCAAACAAATAAGCTGAGGTTCGATAGATTCGAAAGTGTGGATGCCAGGGGTCTTAGTGGCGGAATTCTAATCCTTTGGAACTCCTCTGTGCTGGATGTCCAAAAACTGGGATCTACTGAACAGGAGATCCACGTTTCGGTGAAGGTACACAACTCTAATCTGTCTTGGTTGTTGTCGGCTATTTATGCTAGTGTTAGGATTGATGAGAAGCAGTGCCTATGGAATAATCTGAAAGCGGTGTCGGATGCCATGAATATTGCTTGGGTAGTACTAGGTGATTTTAATGATGTGGTTAGCCAGGATGAGAAAAAAGGTGGTAGACCGATTGATTGGACCAGAGCGAATAGATTCAAAGATATGCTTGATTATTGTAGTCTGATTGACCTGGGGTTCTCTGGACCCCAATTTACCTGGGCAAAAATGTGTAAGAATAACACCTTTATTCAGCAGCGGCTTGATAGAATTGTTGCTAACCCTGATTGGATTGTGAAGTTTCCCAATGCTAAAGTGTCCCACCTTACTAGAGTAAAGTCGGATCACTGCCCCATGTTGCTTCAGTTGAACAAGGAGGACCATAATAGAGTTGTTAGACCTTTTAGATGTGAGCCTATGTGGTTAGAGCATCCGGACTTTAAGAATTTGGTGTCCAAAACTTGGGAGAGGGCGATTAATAACCATCAAGAGGCGACTAGGATGTTCCCGGCTAGGGCCATTGTGTGGAATAGGAGGGTGTTTGGTGATGTGTTTAAAAGAAAAGCTCAAATCCTCGATCAACTTGACTTTATCCAAAAGAGAATCACCATCCGTCCCTCGACCCCTGATATCACCAGGGAGAAAGTTTTGGGTGCGGAGTTTGCCTCCATTCTCAATCAGGAGGAGTTGTTTTGGGCGTCCAAATCCAGAGCAAAATGGATTGAGGATGGAGACAGAAACACTAAATTCTATCATGTTACCACTTTAGTGAAAAGAAACAGGTCTAAGATTAGAGCAATCAAGGACCATTGGGAGCAATGGGTGGTTGACCCAAATAGGATTAAGGACACCTTCCAAAGTTTTTTCACTAACCTGTTTTCCTCGGGTAAAGAGGAGATTCAGATGGAGCCGGAGATGGAGTTTAATCCCCCCGAGACTCTGTCTACGGCGATGGTTAACTCCATGAATCGCGTGGTTACTGAGAGTGAGGTGTTGGGGGCTCTCAAGACGATGGGACCCTTGAAAGCCCCGGGTCCGGATGGCCTTCATCCCATTTTTTACCAAAAAAATTGGGACATTGTGGGGAGCTCGGTTTCGGGTCTCATTAAGAGCATTTTTGCGGGTAACCGCCTGCCTATGAACATGAATGACACTCTCCTGTGTTTGATCCCGAAAATTGGAAACCCCGAGATGGTCAAGCATTTCAGACCGATTAGCCTCTGTAACACCTCTTATAAACTGCTTTCTAAAGTCATTGTTAATAGGATCCGGCCTTACATGCATCACCTGATCTCCCCCTTTCAGGCTAGTTTTATTCCGGGTAGACGGGCTAGTGATAACGTGGTGATTCTTAGGGAGGCGATGAGGTCTGTTGCTAATAAGAAGGGTAAGTCGGGTCTTATGGTGCTTAAGCTGGACCTTGAAAAAGCTTACGACAGATTGGAGTGGGACTTCATCCGCCAAACCTTGATTCATTTTAACTTCCCTAGGAGGTTGATAGCCATCATTATGAATTGTGTGTGCTCCACCTCTATTTCCATCCTGCTGAATGGGGGTAAGCTGGAGCCGTTCTACCCGTCCAGGGGTCTTAGGCAAGGGGATCCGTTATCCCCGTACCTCTTTATTCTGTGTATGGACTTTCTTAGCTTCCTCGTTGAGGAGGATGTTAAGAAAGGTCAGTGGAAACCGCTAAAGCTTGGTAGACAGTCCATCCTGCTATCTCACCTGTTATTTGCCGATGATCTGATCCTTATGGGTGAAGCGACTTTGGCAAATTGTCAGTCCATGAGAAGGGTTTTACAGATTTTCTGTGATACCTCGGGTCAAAAGATAAATTTTGAGAAATCTCAAGTAGTCTTCTCAAAAAACATGAACATGGAGTTGACCAATCAGTTGGCGGGTTTCTTGGGTCTGAATAAGATGGATAACCTGTCGAATTACTTGGGCTTCCCTATGAATCTGTCGAGTAAGGAGGTGAAGTCTTTCACCTTCATTCTAGACAAAGTCAGGACCAAGCTTGCGGGTTGGCGGGCCAAGTTGTTATCTGTGACAGGGAGGGGGATCCTTATTAACTCTGTTATGTCGTCGATTCCTGCTTATTTTATGCAATGTACTAACCTTCCATCTTATACTTGCAAAGAGTTGGATAAACTGAACAGGAATTTCTTGTGGGGTACATTGGAGGAGAAAAAGAAAATGCATCATCTGAGTTGGGGGGTGGTGACCCTCCCAAAAGAGAAAGGGGGGTTGGGGATGCCACAAACAAGGGAAAGAAACAATGCGATGTTAGCCAACCTGGCTTGGAGGATGGAGAAGTCAAAGGCGCCATGGGCAAGCATTCTGAAGATGCGGTATTTCAACCCGATCAGGAGGGAGATGAAGGGTGGGTCGGTCACCTGGAAAGCCCTGACTCAAGGGATGAGCTGTTTGAAGGAAGGAGAAGGATGAATTGTGGGGGACGGGGCCAACATCAACCTGTGGTCCGACAAATGGTTTGGTACGTATTCTTTGCGGAGTATGATGCAGGGTCCTCTGACACTTGGGGAGCAGGACCTAAAGCTTCAGGAAATCATGACAAACAGTGGGGAGTGGGACGTGTCAAACCTGTCATTCCAGATCCCCGATCCCATTTTGGAGGTGATTAGAGCGACACCGAGGAGTATGGTGCGAGGTAGTCAGGATAAGAAGGTTTGGTTGGGGGCTCCGACTGGTATTCCGTCAGTGGCTCTGGTCCACAGGAGTATCAGTCAGAAAAGGCACCGCCACATTCAGCAGGAGCCGGGTAAGTGGAACTGGATCTGGCAAGGTAATAACATGCCTAGAATAAAACACTTCCTGTGGTTGTGCAATCATGATCGTATTCCTACCGCTTGCATGCTTAGGAAAAGAGGGATGGACATTGATCCCATTTGTAAAATATGTGGCCTATTGGAAGAGGACACCCTACACGTCCTGCGGGACTGTCGGTATGCCCATCAGGTTTGGGAGGATATTGGATTTCCTACTGAGCTTGAGTTTTATGACAGCCAGTTAGCCAAGTGGTTGAAGGTTAACAGTCAAAATAAGATGAAGGATAATGAGGGATTGGAATGGGGTTTGATTTTCTCCTCTGCGGTGTGGCTTATTTGGAAAAATAGAAATTCATTCATTTTCAATAATAAATTTCTAGATAGAGATATTGTGAGTCTAACCACCTTGCAGGTTAAGGAGATCTCAGCCATACTGGAGAAGACTACCCCTACTCGGAGGGAGACGGAGATTGAAGTTCGGTGGAATGCGCCTGGACTGGGGTGGACCAAACTAAACACAGATGGATCGGCGGTGGGCAACCCGGGCCCAGCGGGTTGTGCGGCGATCCTAAGAAATCATCTTGGGGGTTGGGTGAAGGGGTCTCAAAGAAGACTGGGAGTCACGAATAGCCTGGTTGCTGAGCTGTGGGGCATTAGGGATGGCCTTGTGTTGGCAAAGAAGATGGGGATTCAGGACCTATATGTGGAGTCAGATGCAAAAGAGGCGATAGGTATGATTCTGGAAGTAAGCACGGAGGATAGACCGGTAACTCCCATTTTACTGGATTGCAGGAGACTGATGTTGGAGCTTAGGAGAGTGAAGCTAAGACACGTGTTCAGAGAAGGAAACGGAGCAGCAGACATCTTGGCGAAAGCAGCGGTCGCGATGGAGACAAATTTTGTTGAGTTAGATTACCCTCCGAGGAGTGTTGTAGAAATTATTAGATCGGATACTATGGGTGTGGGAAAGACTAGACGTGTCACACTGAGTAGTTAGTTTGTATTTGTTTCTCTAGTTACCAAAAAAAAAAAAAATCCTAGCTAGTGGGCTTTGGTAGTTCAACACCATTTTTCATTAATTCTTTTTGGATAAGACTACATATGTGAATGTTAAAGACCATCTTCATATCAGAATTCAATGCTCAATTGCATTAAGAATTTTGGCCAAAACAAAATTGCATTAAGAAGATAACCAATCGCTATATTTGAATTAAATAATAAGCAATCTTCTTTATTGTTTAATCACTATATTTGGATTAATGACACTCTTCTACGTTTCTTAGTGCTTTTTCCTCCGGCATCTCTTACCCACCCCACTTTCCTTTCCCTCTTTTAAGATCGAGAACAAAGCCAAAAACATAATTAGTGGGTTAAAAATTAAAATATTGACAAATAAGTGAATTAATTTTTTTAGGAGACAAATGCAAAACTTTAAAAGGTTAAATTAAAAATAAATATATTTTTTAAGTTTAAATTCACACAACATTAAAATTGAAAGGCTCAATTGCTCTTTTACTAATTTACTCTAACATAACTAGTTAACCTTTCTTGCTAATTACAAATAGAAATTCATATCACTTTAAACGGGAGATCTAAAAGTGTAGTAAGTTGTACTTAGCTAAGAGTAATTCTCATGTTTATTACCTTTTTAACTAACTGCAGGAGCGTGTTATTTACTTACAAAGGAGTCACTTTTCAAGTTTCTCGCTTTCTTTTGATTAAGAGAATGATTTTGCTTTAGTCCTTTGTTTGCTTTTGCAAGATTCTTTACAAACTTGTACTGTTCGAATTTTGAATCAATCAGCTGCTGTCTGGACTCTGGGGTTTAAAGGCCCCTCCATAAACATGGTAATAGACTCTCAAACATGTCCTTCCACTCTCTTCCTCTGCAAATTACAGACTGTAAATTCAGGAATAAACATAGCTCCAGCATTCTCCATTCTTTGTCTTCTCTAGCACTGTAATTTTTCAACCATGCGAGAAACCAAGAATCTGCTGATGTCGGTAACTTTTACATTAACACAATGTAATTTTTTTTTTAATTTTTTTTTATTAGAGATATGTTCTTTTTTCTTTCTGCAGATGGTCCATACCTCAAGAAGACTCGATCAAGAAGAAATAAAAAATAAAGAAACTTGGAAGAAGATAATTCAGAAATCTGCCACTAAACAAGAAGATGAAGTAATTATCACAGCCAAGAAGCTCAATGGCGGCCGCTAAGCTCCATCTGAGAGCTCCACTTCTCTTCACAGTCGCCGCCTTCCTCTTCTCCATTCGTGCTCCGGTGATAAAATCAGGTACCAACACACAAAAAACGAACCTTTTTCTGTTTTTCTTCCGAGAAGCGCCCGTAACATCGGCTCCTGTTTCGCCGCAGATGGACCCGACAAAGAACCGTTTGTCGGAATTAACATCGGCATGGACGCGTCCAACATTATGCCGGCGGCCGCATTGGTTTCGTTTCTCCAAGTGCAGAAGATCAATCACATACGAGTCTACGATGCAAACCCCGACATCCTCAAAGCTCTGTCCGGAACCAAGATTCGGGTCATCGTTGGCGTGCCCAACAACCAGCTGCTCGCAATCGGGTCCTCCAACGCCACCGCCGCCGCCTGGATCTCCCGCAACATCGCCGCGTACTTCCCGAAGACACTCATCACCGGAATCGCTGTCGGTGACGAGGTTCTGACGACGGTTCTCTCCTCCGCCCCGTTGCTAATGCCGGCGATTGAGTCTCTGTACAGCGTCCTTGTGTCCTCAAACCTCCACACCCAGATCAAGATCTCGACCCCAAACGCCGCGTCGGTGATTCTTGATACCTTCCCTCCTTCGCAAGCCTTCTTCAATCAGAGCCTGACACCTTTCATGCTCCCATTGCTCCAGTTCTTATCAAGAACTGGGTCTCCATTGATGATGAATCTTTACCCGTACTATGTGTTCATGCAGAACAAGGGCGTCGTTCCTCTCGACAACTCTCTCTTCAAACCATTGTCTCCGACCAAGGAGATGGTTGACCCAAACACATTGCTCCATTACACCAACGTCCTCGACGCCATGATTGATGCTGCCTATGTATCGATGAAGAACCTGAACATCACTGATGTCGTGGTTCTTGTCACCGAATCCGGGTGGCCTTCAAAGGCGGATTCAAAAGAACCCTACGCCACGATCGACAATGCAGACACTTACAACTCCAATTTGATCAAACACGTTCTTGATCAGAGCGGAACCCCTCTTCACCCAGAAATCACTTCCAGTGTCTATCTCTACGAATTGTTCAACGAAGATCTACGATCGCCTCCGATTTCAGAGGCCAACTGGGGTTTGTTCTATCCAAACGGTACTCCGGTTTACTTGCTTCATGTGTCGGGAAGCGGGGGATTTCTAGCGAACGATACGACGAATCAAACATATTGCGTGGTGATGGACGGGGTCGATTCAAGGATACTTCAGGCGGCGTTGGACTGGGCGTGTGGTCCCGGGCGGGCAAATTGCTCGGAGACTCAACCGGGCGAGAGTTGCTTCCAACCGAACAATGTGAAGAATCATGCTTCGTATGCGTTCGATAGTTATTATCAGAAGGAAGGGAAGGCTGCTGGGTCTTGTGATTTCAAGGGTGTAGCCATGATCACCACAACTGACCCAAGTAAGTTCTTGTCATCAAATTGACATATTTTATCAGTCTAGTGTTACTTAAATTTTTACTTGATTTTACCATGAACGTTTATAAGTTTCAATCACTAACATTTCCATTATTTCTGGACTAAAGTATGACTTTTAAGGGTATCAAAAAATTCCTAATAATTTTTTTAAAAAATTAAAATTTGCATATTTTATTAATTTTTTTATTCAAATTGTTAACTAAAATTTTAAGAAATTTGCAAGCTGAATCTTTTAAAAAAATGCAATATGCTAGCTAAAAAAACAAATAGATATATGTCTCCGTCGCTATTTAACAACGAATTAGTCAAAACTAACAAATTGTAATTTTATATAAAATCAATTAGCAATTTATTTTTATAAAAGAAATCAACTAGTATACCAAAAATTATTGGTTCTTTTGTGTGTTATAGGGAGACAAAATGGAGTCCATATTTTTGTCTGATATTATCAATAATATGAACGAACCTGAAAATACGATCTGACGTTTTTCTTCTGTAACTCTTGTGGAAACATCTGCAGGTCACGGGAGTTGTATTTTTCCTGGAAGGTGATGAACACAAACTCCACACTTTTTCTTTTACTTTGTCAAGTGAAACTACATTTTTTTATATAGTTTCTACACCAATTGATAAACCGATTAATTTGTACGTAAAACTAATTTGTTTGTAAAATCTATTTGGGTGCAGTAAAAGGGTAAGCAACAAGACAAAGGAGGTGATAAACCCAACGGTGTCAAGTAATGCAGCAGATGAGAGTTCAAACTTCATCCTCTTCAGAAGTTGCAGAGGAGCTGACGTTGCTCTGCAATTCATATTCTCTTTAGTGTTTTCCTTAGCGATGCCTTTTTAAAAATACAGAAAATAAGTTAATAATGTGTTTTTGAATGGATCATCTGCAGTATGTTGATGATTCTGCAGTAGTAATTCTTTGGAAGGATGCAAATATACATAATTACTTTTGCAACTCCGGTTTGTAATATCTGTTTTCCACAAACATTATCAATCTCGATTCATTCACTAAAATGGTGGTACAAGGAAAGTGTTTATTGCTTTGTTGAACTTGCAGGAGCTTCTAGCCTCAAATAGTCATATAGTATGCCACATAGTTCATCCCCTCCTTTTGCTTGGATGAGGAATATGGAGTTATCTCCCTGAAGCAATAGCGAAGACGAGATGTCTATGCTAAACAAACGATAGAGACCGTGGATTCCGTGGCGGCAAACCGTGTTATCCAAACCCAGATTCAGAATCTGGAACACCAAGTTCTTTGCATCTATTTGATTCACATGTACCTGGAATAACATAGTTAGAAATGAAAACATTTATGTCTGTGTTTTGTTCTTCCTTGCAGTTCAAGCTAGATTTACGGACCTCAAGGTCGGATCGGGTTGCAGAAGCTAAGGCTAATCTGAGCTTGTAAGTTCCTTCCACCAGTGACTTAAGATTGAACTCGACTTTCCACGTTGTCGGTTCGTACTTCTCTGATCCTCTTCTGCACCAAGATTGGTTATAATCATTGCATGTTTCGATGCATAATCTCTCATGTTCATGCAAGAATAGAGGTTATAAAGTGAAATAAAAATCAAGAACCTGTCTACTTGAGCAAAGAACCAATCTTTTTTCGGGTCGCTGACCCCGACTGTGAAAACTTGATCCGATTGAGGATGAAGGTCAGTGTAGCGGTCCCACAACCCGTACTGTCGATACCTGAAACACCCGATGAATCAAAATCAAATCTTTGGCTAAATGAAGCCTAATCAATGATCTTAGTTTTTGTAATTAGTGCTTACTTTTCAGGGTTGTGGAGAAAAAGCTTGTTGACATACAATGGATTAACATCAGGGACGTAATAATCGATCGATGTTCGATCGGGATACCCGATCTCCCACACTGTCGGACCGTCTCTTATTGGGACATAAGTTATGGTTCCAAGATTATCTTCAGATCCTGGCACAAAACAGAATCAATTGAATAAATAATTGTGTCTAAGATCTACAAATGATCCTAGGAATGGCTCACCTTCTGTAACAGTTACGAAGTTGTTGTTCAGGTAGTCTCCGATGAAACCCGGAACCCATCCATGGAGTCCGTACTTTCCAGGAATCGCATTCTTGATGATGAAGTTTCCATTCGAGTCAGTTTGGGCCCAAAATTGGTATCCCTTTATAGAACAAAACAAAACAATCATATTTTTTTGGCAATAGCTTGATGTGCAAGTAACCGTTCTGTGATTGATGAAGTTTACGTTACTTTGCTTTCTGTCTGCCACGATCCTTCGGTTCTTGCAGCTGACAGACCGATATATGCATTCTTAGCAGGTATCAATGAATCAGAGATGAATCTGGAGTCCAAAGTTATGTTAAGATACAGAATCAATCACGAGTTTACAAGTCAAAAAGATGATCATAAGTCTTTTGCTTGGGTCCCAAGTTTTCATACCGTACCTGTCTTGCACAAAGAACCTTCCTGAGACCGAACCTCGTTCTTTAGTGGTTAGATAATATGGGGATGATATAAAATTGTATGGCCATGATGCTTCCTCAATGGACCTCTAGCCAAGACAATAGCTAAGTATTGTTACTTGTTATCCAAGAAAACCATCTGCAATTGCTTTTAGTGTAAAACACACATAGAGAAGATGAAGAAACCTGTTCTTTTGCATCAATCCACAACTTATGTGCAGTTGCTGTATTTGGAGTCGAGTTTAGGTACACAAAGATCGGTCCAAACACTTTCCTCCATGTCTCGCCTTCTTCAAACCGAGCTAGTATGTCGGCTCCAATGTAATGTTGTCCATGGCACATCTATAAACAAGACCAAAGACAATTTTATTGAACTATTGGTTATGAATAATCACTTTTCTTGATTATGAGGAGGATTACTGCTAGGCAGGCAGGACCCGTATGAGCCGTGAGGTTCTGCTTAGTCGGGCCACCATTGCGAAACTCATGGCTCGGGAAAATTACCCAAAACCCAATTACGGGGTCCGAACTTATCCATCCATGGACTCCACCATCTTTGTTATCCATCGAGTACTGGTATTTATCATCAACCTGAATGTTATGCATTAACTTGATCAACTATCTTAAAAACTCGAGCTTAAGGCATGTTTTAATATCGTCTTCAATATTGTTACTAACAACTCTTACAGATGTTGCATAAATACCTCGCCTTTGAGATCGGGATTGATCGGGTTAACCAGTAAAACCGATTCCGGGACAATTAACACCTTTCCTCTGTTGGGAAGTAAGTCCTCAGGTACTGGCATGATCCTTTGCTTTGTATCTGAAATTGCCATGAAATGGAACCTACCCCATGAAGAAAAAGAAAAAAAATTCTACATGAATATCTCAATCAAGGAAATCCATAAACTTAGAGAAGATTTTAAAAAAAAAAATTACTTTTCTCGCCGCAACTTAAATACCATCCTTATTTGCGCGATATCAAAGGCACGACATTTAGGAGGGATTTCACATATCGAGTAGCAGTAGAATCCTGAAACACCACTTCTTAGGATGTATCTGAAGGAACAATAAGACAGATCAAAACCCGATAGTTCGATCAATGGTTTGATAGCAAAAAGATTGAATTTTTTAATTTACCTCGTATCGACATTGAGAGGAGGACCTCTCCCAGGATTGGAAGGGTTGTAAGTACTACTGAAGGAGAGCTCTACCAGGTCATTCTGCATCTGGATTGCACGGTATTCGGCTCCTTCAACCCTGTATAAGATGTTTTTTTTTTAATCAAAAACAAACAATATTTCTTGAAAGAAGGTATGATTTTGCAGCAAGATCGTTTTTTTATACAATTTGTATCTGGTGTTTGTTTCTTCGCCTGGCAAATTCCAGTTTATGTCCCAGTATCTGCAAACCATAAATGTTTGAACCAAGATTAACGATGTTTCTGAAGTAGTAAACTCCATATAACTGATTTTTGTCTGTGTTCCTCACCCTCTGTTGTATTCATCTGACTTTATGTCCAAGACATTGTCCATTCCTCCATACTTCACGCCCGTCAGAAGACCCTGAGGATTGGATATCGTCAGCTGCACCAGTCCATTCCCAAGCACGACCTGCCAAAAGGGAAGAACACTCATCAAAACTCAACCTTTTTCACTATGAAGAAGTTGATGGTGTGGGATTGGGACTTACATAACGGCCTTTGGTAGATAAGGTGACCTTTTGAGCCGTGGACGACATGTGGTGGGTTGCAGTGCAGTACCTTTGGTTTGCCTAATTGCTCTGAATAATTCTGCTGAGTGTTTAGTGTTTTATAAGTAACAGCTGGTCGTTTTTTTCTATGGGAGAGTGGAACAATAACACATAAATACACAACAGACAAGTGCCACTGCCACCCATGATTCTCTTCTGTGTGTTACCTTGTTTGTGTCATTTTATCAGAATTTTGTATTGCAAAGCTCCCATGCTTCTGCACAATATGAAAGTAATAGAAAAATGACTTTTGTTAGCTTCACCAAGTGATAATAACAGAAAGAAAGGGTTTGGTTGATCTTGAAGAAAGTTGAATTAAAAAGTACATTCGAAAATGCGGTGAGCGTGGATCGAACACGCGACCTTCAGATCTTCAGTCTGACGCTCTCCCAACTGAGCTATCCCCGCAACTTGTATGAGATATTCTAGAACCAATACTATATTATTATTACATTATTCATAAACAAAATACTGAGTGTTAAATAGAATGGAGTTGAATCATGGTTACGCTTTTATAGATCTAAACTATTTTCACCGATTTTAGCAACGAAGAATAGTAAATTAATTTTCAAGAAAAATATACCAATATATATATATAGTTGCTATGCAAATTCAAACTGGAGACATTCATATTAATATTTTTCTCTTAAAATAATATTTTAAATAAAATTCAACATAAGTCAGTTTGTGAAATGCAAATTCAGTTCCCATTCGTCTAGAAATGGTGTATGTATAATAAATATTATTATCATATATCATAACTACAAAAGTTGTGACTATAGTTTTTAATATTGTAATTGTATTCATAATCGTAATTTTTTTTGTATACACATATTCAAAATATTAATATTTTATTCCAATTCTTATAAAATAAATATTACTTTTTAATCGTAAAATTATAACTTAACCAATAAAACACTCTAATTTCAGCATAGTCAATTTAATTCATATTTTACAAACATAATGAAATGTGTTTATATGATAAAGGGTTAATTGTCAATTTGCCCTCTAATGTTTGGACCGAATTTAAGAATTCTCTTAATGTTTAAAATTTTAAATTTTAGTCCTAATGTTTGGAGGAAATCAAAAATCCCCAATTTCCGTCATAAGACTGTTTGTTTGAGACGGTAAACTGAACATGTGTCATGCACGTGCCTTTAGTTAAATTGAAAAGGCACATCTGCCCTTATAAAAAATCTGGAAGAACCCGAGCTTTTCGAAGACCCATGTTATGTTCCTGATCCTAGTTTACTGTTGGGACCATTTCTGAATCTCTTGACAATTGACGATGGCCTGCTGATATCAGAAACAGGACCACCAATCTTTGAAACATAAGGCTTCTCTTTTCCAAAGTCTGATAAGAACCCATAACCAAGATCTAACTGGAAATTGTCAAGAGATTCAGAAATGGGTCCCAACAGTAAAATAGGATCAGGAACATAACATGGGTCTTCGAAAAGCTCGGGTTCTTCCATATTTTTTATAAGGGCAGTTGTGTCTTTTCAACTTAAGTAAAGGCACGTGCATGACACATGTTCGGCTTACCGTCTCAAATAAACGGTCTTATGACGGAAATGGGAATTTTTGATTTCGTCCAACCATTAGGACTAAAATTTAAAATTTTAAACATTAAAGGGGATTCTTAAATTGGTCTAAATTAGGAGGCAAATTGACAATTAACCCTATGATAAATTATGGATGGATGTTTGTAATCACGATTCTGAATCAAATACTGCAAACATTATGAGTGAAAATTTATTATCATAATTATCAAAATTTTAAAATGAGAATTTTAGGTGTAAATCTCATTGGTGAGTAAGAATGAAATAAGGTTCTAAGCATAGTTATCAGAACCGAACCGATCATCGAACCAGCGAGGGGGTCAGTCTAACCCGGTTCAGTGTGCGATTCACTGTTCACAAGGGAAAAAAAAATGAAAACTGAAAATACATAAATAGACTCAAACACAAACATAATTACCTCAAACTACACAGTCTCACACAAACACAAACTACATAGTTTCAATTTCAAACATACATTACTCTCAATTCTCAAACACAATACACAATAGTGTCAAAATCAAACACAATGACAATAGATTTGTTTAAACTTTAAAGTTTAAACATAACTTCTAAACTTTTCCAATCACTGCAGTCAACCGGTTTAACACTGCCCAAACAAACCAATCGGTTTAAACCGAAAAACAATTGGTCTGTAAAAAACCCAGCTAAAGAGTGAACCGGAAATCGATCAGTTATTAAAAAACTGTCTAATTTTCCAAAAATATCTGGTTCAATCACTGTTCATTTGTAAAACAGTATTTTAATTGAACCAAACTGGATATGGGGTTCGGTTCCCGAATGGACCCGGTCGGACCGTCGGTCCGGTCCGATTCTGACAACTATGGTTCTAATAGATGGTAGGACAAAAGTTACATTCGTGAATTTCTTTTGTGGGTTCTTGCCTTCTTGGTACTTGCTTGGACATTTATCTTTTTATCGTAATATTATAGTTGACCAACTTTGACTAGAGTTTGTGGCCGACACTAAAATTAAATCTAAATGACATTTGTGATATTAAGTTTATTATTTAATTATAAACTTACTTCATATATATAAATTTTGGAGAATGTAAAAACATCAACATTTATAATTTGAAGTTTTGGTGGGCCCGAAACCTCAAATATTAAAATATAGTGATTTTCAAATCACATCAAAAAATAAAAAATAGAATATGTAAATAATTATTTTTTTGGGCCAAACTGAAATTTTTATTCAAATCTGAAACATGTTCGATTGGTCTAATAACAAAAGTGAAATTAGAGTAAATGGTGGTTCACATACCCAATGGTCAATTTACCGAACACATCTCTATCTTGGATTGCTTAGCGATCCAATCTGCGCATCTATTTGCGTTACGACTTACCCAATTCCATGAGGTTTTCTCAATCTCTGAGGCTACCACATGTATCGAGTTAATTATATTTTCCATCCGCCAGTCCATTTCTTTTGCCGATCCATCCAACAACTTGATAAATTGCTCGGAATCTGACTCTATGATTATATCCTTCCAATCGTTTTGGACCGGGCTTTAAGTAGAGCCCGGGCTTCCATGTTCTCAGTCGATGTGTCACTTCTTGATGAGTTTCTTCCCGCGATCATGTTGCCAACTTCGCCCCTTCCGATAATTCCTGTGCCTCCCTTTCTCGTTGTTGCATCCCACGCGCCATCGCAGTTGACCTTGATCTTTCCTCGTTCCGGTGGTGTCCAACCTGTGTTGCGGCTGACAGCATGCCGTGGCGTTGGTTCCGATCGGTGCATCACTATCATCTCCCCCGTTTCTCGTGCTAGCCTCATTCCGCGCTTGAGAGTTAGGTGTGTGCGAGATTGCTCGTTTTGGTGATACGCCCAACATCGCTCATTCCATATCTCCCACGCCAAGGTTTCGACTATCGTCTTTAGGAATGCTCCTGCACCCGCGCCTTCGCTAACCTTTCCCACTATTTCCATCATCCATTCTTCCCACGATGGCCTTGCGTTGTCGTCCCATCGGATTCCTATGCCTCCGAACCAAATTGGCCTCACCCATTGGCATTCCATCAATGCATGGTCGGTCGTCTCCACTTTGGCACAAAAAGGACATGTCGGTGCCACACTCACCCCCTCCTATACAGCTCCTCATTTACCTGCATAGCACGATTGTAACTTTACCAAATGAAATGTTTTACCTTCGAGATTGTGGCTCCCTTCCAGATATGCTTCCATGCGTTCGACCCTAGCCTCCGCGATGAGGAAGCTCGGTTTGTCGCCTCTTGTTCTTTGCGTTCCATGAGCCGACGGTAAACCAGCTTTGGATCTGTCGTTCTCGATGTGGAAGACGGTCATACCATCCTGTCCCGAGTCCGAAGTCTCGGCAAATGTATGACTCTTATAGCTAAGTGTTCTGTATCGGTTATGGTTCCCCCAATTGCTCCTTTTTCCCATCGTCTCCCATCGGCACCAATGATATCCGCCACCCTTCGGTCCTGATCCACCGAATTGGATATCTCTCGATACAACCTATGTCTGTTGATTCCCGGCACCCAGGCATCCTGGAACATTCAGATAGTCTTGCCATCTCCTACCCTCCATATCCCTTCTTCATGTAATAATTTCCTCCCTTCAAGTATGCTGGACCAAGTCCATGATGCACGTTCACACTTTTTTGCCTGAAAAAAATTGGAACTCAGGAAGTATATACCTTTGATCACCTTCGCCCAATATGCGTCCGGATTGTTCTAGAGTCTCCAAGCAGTTTTCGTAAGCATGGACTCATTGAAAGTATTGATGTCCTGGAACCCCATCCCTCCTAGATCCTTTGGTTTGGTCATATGCTCCCACTTCCTCCAATGAATAGACCTCCTATTTGTACTTTGGCTCCACCAAAACAGTGTCATCACGACCATCATATCACCACACCATGTTTTTGGTAATTTGAATAGGGCCATTGCATATGTCGGGATGGCGGTTATGGCCTCCTTGAGCAAGATTTCGTTCCCCACATTGCTTAGGTATAGGTTCTTCCATCCACTCATCTTGCTCTAGATTCTGTCCTTTAGATATCCTAACGCCTCTCGAGCTTCCTCTATCCCCAATATTTGACTCATTAGTGTTCAGCTTCCTTGGGATGTCCCATCACTATATTGGATGCTCGATTTCTGAAGATTGACACTCTGTCTTGATGTGTGAATGTATTCCTCCAATATAGCCTTGAGTCCGTTCGCATTCCGTGCGACCACTTTGATGAAAAATATCGAGTCATCCGCGAATAGGAGGTGGTGGACGATCGGGCATGTCCTCCTAATCCGGATTCCCTCAAGCTGTTTTCTATTCACCACTTGTATAAACTGTCCCGACAATACGCCAACAACGAATAAAAACAAGTAGGGTGATAGGGGATCCCCTTGTCGGATACCTCTTGTTGGTGAGAAGCATCTCGTCTTCTTTCCGTTGATTATGACTCTGTACCTGACTTTTGTTATACACCCCTCCATCCATCGGATCCATGTCTCCTCAAATCCCATTCTTCTCATGGTGTTGAGAAGGAAGCTCCATTTAACCCTATCATATGCCTTATTCATATCGATCTTCATCGCGCATTCCTCCACTTTTGTACGCTTGCTTGTCCTCAGGTGGTGGAAAGCCTCGTGAGCCACTATGATGTTATCGTAAGTCAACCTGCCAGCCACAAATGCCCCTTGGAAAGGGGAGATTAACAATGGGAGTATAGATTGCAATCTATTCGCTAGCGTTTTAGACAAGATTTTATACACGAAGTTGCATAGGCTTATGGGGCGAAATTGGAATGTTTTGCATGAGTTTTGTACTTTAGGTATTAAGACTATGTCTGTATCATTAAGAATATGTAAATAGTTGAATATGATTCTAAGACCCCAATCAATGAAATTTTTAAAAAAAGTAAGTATGATAAAAAAAAATAAAAAATTTAGAAGGTGCCCATAGTGCGAAAAAAATCACAAGTCGCACCTCAAATGTGCAATTCGCTACCTAGGATAGCATGTTGTGTCATCCAGGGGTAATAACACATTTTTTTTCTTTGTGTTGTTCTATAGCATCATATGGATATAGTAGGCGTGTTCTTCTATACGTTTTCTCTCTCTCTATATAGATGTATGTATAGTTATTTATCGTATTATACAGTTAGTCTGAAACTAAAAAAAATTAATGCATAGTTAGCATCATTTATGTCGTAATTAAATTATCTATGCATTGTAAGTTTTTAATTTTTTTGAGTAAGCATATAATTAAATTTATCACCTAATGCCTTTAATCATTCCAGTCAAATTATAGGACAAACGATGTTATGTTAACAAATTAAATATATATCCAATAAAAAAAATCCAAAAACATTAGAGTAGGTAGATAATTGAAGTTCGCCATAAATGTCCTTAATGGTATTGAGTTTGGACTTACAGAGTCTCGGTTATATTTTTTTAAGTTAAATTTTCATATCTTAACTTAGGGCAGAGCGTATAGTCAATCCCTAAGTCCAAATTTAATATTTTTTTTACATCATTTGAATCACAATTAAAATATCTACTTACTATATTTTTTTTAATAGATACATGATTTAATATTTAATTAAACACCGAGTCGTTAAAAAAAACAATACATCACTTGGGGTGGTCTGTTGTGCCTTTTTGGCACAACACGCCACCTGGGGTGCGACTTGTTTTTTTTTCCTGCACCCAGACAGTAGGATTCCTGATTGGGGCTCAATTGGAGCCCCAAATCGGTTTGGACCAAACCTGGTTGGATTTGGTTTAGATGATTAATGCTCCAATTGAGTCTCAATCGGGGATCCTATGGTCTGGGTCCGAACCCAGACTAGGTTCGAACCCAGACTAGGTCCCCAAGGTTACGCGATCTAGTCTGAGTTCGAATCCTGGCTAGGCGCCCCCTGATGTGGTTTGAATCAAGTCGGGACTTGTTTATAACATTAATGTAAGTTTGTAGTGTTTAATTGTAATATTTAGAAAAATATTAGGTTAATTTTGCAAATATGAAAAATATTTAATGGAATTTTTTAACAAAAAAAGTAACGAAAGTATCAATTACCATCATTTTCAAAGATGTCGGACCATTAACCATCACAAAAAAAAATATGTTGGTGCAAATAAAGTTTTGTGCAAACATTTTGGACTATTTTCAGATTTTTCACTTAGATTTTTCCCTTAGTTTAACGCTAGTCATGGGATTATTTTATTTTGATGAAAAATTATATTATAATAGTTAGTTTTGCATAGCATTTTTAGTTTTTTTTTTTTTTAAAAAAAACTTATATATTAAGAAAAAATATATATTTTTTTAATTAATGATGAATAAAATACGTTTTTACCTCCTAATCTTCTAATGTTTATGAAGTGAAATATTAAATAACTTATATATTGTCCAAAACTATGTGGGCTAAAATATACACAAAATTATCAAACCAATTTATCATATTTTGCATATAACTCATTTTCCAACATTTATAATAGGACAAAGCTCTCCGGTCTGTCACATGTCCACTCTTTTGAGGAGTGGCCCTGCCCTGCCCTGTCCTTCTCCAGGGCATATCCTGTCGGTATTGGGATGTTTCATTGATTTTTTATGAAAATCTTGGATTCCCTGCGGCGGTGCAATCAACGGCCAAAATTTTGTGTCTTAATTTGAAGGTACATCGGATCAGATCAGATCGTCCATTAATTTATAGTTTGTATGCACCTCCAGTAATTTATTGCTCCAACGAAGTAAAGATAGTTAGACAGATACATAATATGTATATATAGTTAATGATACAAAAAAGAAGAGGCGGTAGGAAGAAGAGTTGTTTAAATTGTCGTAGCAATTATATCTTAACATGATATGTTTATCTCTAAATAAAAAAAATTTATAAGTTGAATTGAAGAACTCAATTATAACAGATGTAAAATTCTGGAAGATGACATGGCACCTTAATTATAGGTATTCCGAAACATTTGTATTTTTTTTCCACATTAGGGATCCTGTCTCGTGTTCGGACTTTCGCTAGGGAACCCATGATATAATCTGAATCGAATCAGAACTTGTTAACAATATTAGTGTAAGTTTGTATGTTTTAGTTGTAATTTTTGAAAAAATATTCACTTAATTCTATAAATTTTAAAAATATTTAACGGAGAATCAACGGAAGTACAACTTATCATCGTTTTCAAACATGTTGGATTACTCAGCATTACAAAAAAAACATGTTGGTATAAATAATTTTTTGTACAAATATGTTGAACCGTTTTTAAACTTAACCCTTCTTAAATTTATAGTTTATATATATTTTCTTAAGTAGTTAACTACACTATTATAGTTGTAGTTGTAATAATGATTTTTGTTTTATAACGTCGAATGAATATGGTTATAATATGATATTTGATTTATCACTATATATAGAGAGACATTATAGTGTTAATTACTTAATTTGGTTACACATGTTTCATAATTGTGCAGAATGGTTATACATGTTTCAAAATGTGACTAATTGTTTTTTTTAATGTTCACCGTTAGAAATCACAGTTAAGTCACTATTTAGATACGTAAAATAACGTAATTACCCTTTTCATCAATCAAACTGTGTTATTCATCAACCAAGCTGTTCTTCATCACCGAATTGAATTGAAGAACCCAGAATCGAATTTCTGAGTTCTTGAAGAACCCAGAAATGAGTCTGTGAATCTTCTGTTAACATTTCCTGCATTTTTTATACAACGGTGCCATGTAGTTCATCTTCATTCAGTTTGCAAAGAGTTTCATTCAGTTATGAAGATATCTATTAGGCATGGGAAAAAGTCTATCTGAACAATGTATCTATTAGGCATGAATTGATTGTACATTTTAAGTTAATTTTCAGATCATAATACAGACTGATTGGTTAATTGCTGATTTATAACCTTAAAATGCTAACCATATAGGTATTATGTGCTGTTTTGTTGCATCTTCCTAACTCTACTAGCACAACTTTTAGGTGGACATAAACTCACCTATGCAGGGGCATCTTTTAAATTGATAGAAAATGAGGTTCTAAGAAACAACTAATGTGTAAAAAATGCTAATACGAATCAGTAATGGATGCATATGAGTTTCTTCGTTATGATGGTTATCAATGGTGTGTAGGAGGCATGAATTCTCTTTTAGACTCAGGTTTGGAAAGAAAAAAAAATTCTATTTGCATTTCTCTCTGTATGATAGTTATCAATGGTGTGTATGAAGCATGAATTTTGACACTCATCTTTGACAAAAGAAAACTGAAAGGAATTGATGGCTTTTTCGGTTTGCTCTTTATGATACAGATCAATGGTGTACATTCTGCATGGATTGTCTTGCAGTCTCAGCTTTGATAAAAGAAAAAAAAAAAAGTGTTGCTAAAGCATGAATTGTCTTCTAGTCTTATTAGTTTTGACACACAAAAAAGAGGATGAAATATTGAGTTGTGCTCTTGTACATACTATACTAAATCATGAATTTGAATTGTCTTTTAGGCTCAGCTTTGGCAAAACAAAATGATATTATTATGAGTTTGCTTTTTATGATAGTGAAGTTATGGATGGTGTATGAATTGCAGTTTTACATGCTTACTTGCCCTTCACAACCATACTTATCTAGTTTGTAGTCATTTTTCTAAGTTGATTGAATCTTTATTTTAATAGCATCGTGAAGTTCTTAGAGTTAAATAATTGTGAGTCTTCTGTTCAGGTACTTAAATAACTGTAAGTAGTTATGGACTAGTGATAACAGAGGTTTAACTAGTGAGTTCGAAAGAGGAGTAGATGAGTTTCTTAACTTTGCATATTCAAATTCTTCCTTTGTTAGTATGGGAAAGATCAAGTGTCCTTGTCGCAAGTGTAAAAACTTGTGCTATCATAATCAGGATGATGTAACTGCTCACCTCTATGCACATGGGTTTCTTGATGATTATATTCACCGGGTTTCTCATGGAGAGTCAATTCGTAGAGACACATCTTTAAGTTCAGAAAACACTAATCCATACAGACAAATGGTGATGCAAGCAGTTAGTCCTGATTTTGACTGCGATTCAACAGCAGATGAACCTAATATTGAGACATCAAAATTTTATTCCTTACTGAATGCTGTTGATGAACCAATCTGGGAAGGTTGCAAGAAGCATACTAAGCTATCAACCATGTCACAGTTATTGAATTTGAAATCAGAATGTCATATGAGTGATAAAGGTTTTGATCGTCTTCTTAGCACGGTAAAGGACATGCTTCCAGAAAATGATAAGCTAGCTAACAACTTTTACGAGACCAAGAAATTGATGAAGATGCTTGGACTTAAATATGAAAAGATTGATGTTTGTATCAATAATTGCATGTTGTACTACAAAGAAAATGTGAACAAAGTTAATTGTTCTGTGTGTGGACAAGGTACTGCGTTATTTACCTTTGACCCCAAGACTTCAGCGTCTTTATATGTCCGAAAAAACAGCTAAACACATGACATGGTATGCTTCTCACCAGTATTTTGAGGGATATATGTCACACCCTTCAGATGGTGACATATATGTATATAATGTGTTTTGAACTTGCAGGAGATTTGATAACCACATTCGACAGTTAATGCCACACATAAATGAAGAATCACTAGAAAGATTACGTGCATCTGATTTTGCTGATTGGCTGAAAAAACACGTAAGTTGAAGTTATTTATATAAAGTATTTGTTACTATATATTACTCTTTAATCTATTTATAAATTAATATTCTTATGTCATATTATTTTATAATAGGTGATAGAAGAAGGAGGTCAAGTAGATAGAAACATCTTAGCAATTGCTCTGGGTCCATCAACTTCAGTAAAATGCTACAAAGCATATTTCACTAATGGTTTTAACTTCCATATAAAAGAATACGGTCAAGGAAAATGCACTATGAACAGCAGTGTTTGTGTGAGGGGTAGTTGTTATAATGAAGAAGAAGGTGACTATTATGGCATGTTAGTTGACATTTGGGAGCTTGAATACTTGGGCAAGGAGTGCAAAGTTGTTTAAACGTATAAAAGTTGTTTAGACACGCTTAGTAATCGTGTCATGTCTAAACGTGTAAATTGCAGATCGTTTAATTGTGTCATGTCAGAAATTGTCACCCCTAATCATGTCTTCCGAGTAAAAAACAATAATTATTTTAGACAAGTAATTCTTTTTATATGGTTAAAGGATCTAATTTACATGAAGCAGCAAAGAGAAGAGACTACCTTCTCCAATATCAGGGACGACCTCTGAACATTCCCGATAAGGGAGATAATGGATCTCCTCTGAAGGAGGTTAACAACCGCAATCTTCTCAAGCTCTTCAACAACATGATCAAGCTCCTGTGACAAGAACAGCAGGCTTCACGAAAAAAATACTACTGCAGAACCTTTATAAAAAGAGTGATAGGATTTAGGGGCCATACACTTGCCTGCTGAATTAACTCTCTGCTCCAGAGCTTTGACGGATCCAATGTCAATGAGATACTGACTTCATTAGTTGCCACAACATCTACTGATATGCCCAGATCTTCAAAGGTGGAAAATACCTGCATGAAATATACTCCGCTTACAGCATTGTTCAGTTAATCACTGCAGTGATTTATGCCTTAGTGTAACCAATGGTTGGTTAATACCTTGGCAAGGAAACCAAATTGACCGAGCATGCGAGTGCTAACAATATCCAACATTGTAACATTTCGCTTCAAAACAATGCTGGTGAGAACAGCCTGTAAATGAAGATTCAACTCTCGCAAATGATGGGTTTTATCAAGAAGACGTGACGACTGATGTAGCCACTATTGATATGGGGTTTGAGCTTGACAATCAAGATATACTTGTTGATAAAGATCATACAGATGCATTAGATACCGAACAAATAAACGAGTTGGAAAGAAGAAATGAATTTGAACAGATGGATGTAGATAGTGATGGTCGCGAAGAGAGGGACGAGGAGGAGGAATGGAATGAGGAAGGGAATGAGGAAGAAGAAGAAGATGATGATGATGATGAAATTTATTTTTGAATATTAAGTATTATACTTCATTGTGGTATCTTTGAAATTAATCTTTCTAAGTTATTTGCATTTCTTTTTGCAATATGAGGCATAACTATTTTTGTTTGTATGTTGATTAGGAATATGTTTCGGGGTCGTGGTAAAGCTATGCTTCGAGGAGGAGGTAGAAGGATTTTTTCTGGTACATCAATTGAGGGGGAGGCATCATCGAACCACACAAGGACTGCTCCATCTGATAACCATCTTAACGTCTCTGAAGAATCAATTGATGAGGTTAACAATGAAGATAATGAAAACAACGTTGAAGTTAATGTTGAACATGAAGAACAAGAGCAACTAGAGCAATCAAATGTGCAAGAGGTGAACTTAGCTAATTTGGATGAAATATTATCGATATCATCTGGGCGTTGGTATGTTACTTAACTTTCAACACATATTTTTTACATAATATCAATGATGTTGAACATAACAATAGAAACCAATTGTTGGTAACAATTTATCTACAGCTTCTCGCATCATACCGCTGTTCGTGCTCTCACTCGTGTCATGAAGGAATTTTTTGTGGGTCCGTACGAGAAATGGAAGGATGTTCCCATCGATGTTCGTGAATTCTACTGGAAAAAGTTTAAGGTACTAATTTATTTTAATGATGCATCAACTGTAGAGTTGAGTGAGATTTGGTGAGTGCACTGCTGATATTAAATTTTGATTTAGATTAGAACTCTTCTCTGGTATACGTGAGATTTATGTTTTAGACATGAATGGTTGCTGGGACAATTTGGGGCAATATCAGGCTAGTTATTTGTTTGTATTGTAGTATGTTCTACTGATACTAATTTTCTGTTTTCTGTTGCATGTCTGGTTAGGAGAGAATGGGATTTGATGAGGATAAGTATGACCTTATGGAAGCATTTGAGAGAACAGCTTCATCGCGTTACACTAGTATGTTGAATGGTGCAAGAACTCAGATTTTAAAAGCTCTTAAGAAAAATGATGTTGCTCAGCTTAAGGATCATAACCCTGGATGGATGAATAAGGATATATGGAATGCATTGGTTGAAAAGTGGGAAAAACCTGAATGGAGAGCAAAATCAGAAGCTGCACGTAAAAATCGAATGACAGAGAAAGATGGATCAATCACTAAACACAGTGGAGGATCAATATCTTTTGATGAGCATATGCAAAGAATGGTATTGAATATGGTAACATTAAATATATATGCATATATATATATATAACTATTCTCATAAATTTGTTTTATTATTATTGTAGACTAGACAACTAGGTCGAGAACCGACCCAAGGAGAGTTTTTCCGGAGGCTCCATCGTTTGAAGGGAAGTGAAGATCAATTCATTGACAAAAAATCAAAAAGGGTCATTGTAAGTTATGCTTTATCATATATTCATTTGTTCTTCTAATATTATATATCTCATGATAAGGTATATAGTGTTATTCTTGTTGATAAATAGTTAGTATTATTATATATTTTTCTCTTTTTAGGAGGACTATGATACAGATGTTGTGGTAAAGTATGGTCATGATGGTGCATCCCAAGTTAAGTTCGATAAAAATTCATGGGTTAAAGCAGCTGGATTTCCTAAGAAAGGAAAGTTGTATGGTTTCGGGCCCAATGTGGATCCCAAGATCCTATTAGGATTCGAAAGTTCTTCATCCTCAGATACATGGTACAAGAGTACAAGTTCAAGGATTCGAAATACGCACACCGACGAGAAGTATAAAAAGTTACAAGATGTAGTGGAACTACAACAAGCACAAATTTCAGCTCAACAATCTCAGATCAACCAAATGCAAGCATTAGTGCAAAGCATGATGAAGCAATTAGCAAAACAAGGTCAGGAGTTTAATCCCTTTCAACGGGATAATGGTTCAAATACATAAGTTGTTGCATAATTTCTATTTAGATATTTTTGACTAAGTATGTATTATTTAGATACGTTGTTAATTGTTATCTCTTTAGTTAAGACTTTGAATGTTTAAACTATAAACTTGTTTCATATAATAGTATATATATATGTGTGTATTATGTTACATGTTATAAATATAATACATATATTATATATATTATATATATTATAATATATATATATTATATATATTTATAAAATTATTTATAGTGATTTTCCTTAATAATCCCTTTGTAAATTTACTAAATAAAACCCTTGAAAAAACCCTTTATACTTTACTAGGGAAAATACTCACAAAATTCCCTTAATAAGTTTGTGAGGGAATTGATTTGCTAGGGATTTTATAAGGAAAATTTGTTGAAACATTTTGCAAGGGATTTTCCTTTTAAATTGCTTTTTTTCTAGCAAGCTTATTTGTTAAGGGTAGATCCCTTAGAAAATTCCTTACAAAGTGAAATTTCTAAGGGATTTTTGAAATTCCCTTAGAAATTTGACCCTCACAAAAAACCAAATTTCTTGTAGTGAAGGTATGCTGATATCTTCTGACGATTACGCCATTTTATGTTAGGATTCAGAATGCATCAACCTGAATGCGTAACCGTGGTCTGCCATTCGAGGATGACCTTTATGGTCGTTTAAGTTGTGTTGTAGCTGCTAGCCCGTTGTTCGACTAAGAAATAGTGAAAGTTATGTTTAGGCTTGTTCGTAGTTTCCGTTAAAATTATGTTCTCCAGATGTCTGCTTTTCGTCCCCATTTGGTAGTTTTACTGGACATGAATCTCTCTCTAATGTTCAGGCTGGACAGAAAATGCAAGAAAACTTACTTGCTGGGAAATGTTCAGGCTCAAATCCTCAAGTCCAAGATTGAGCTTCTCAACCAGACAAACATGGTTGACTACGGTTACCTAGTTGTTGTGGACAGTTTTGGTTTTATCTTTTAAGTTTGTCTGTCATTAATTCCAAATTCTGGACTTGCAGGAAATTTTGGACCCAGTTTTGGATTTATGCTGAGCAAATTTTGGATTTGCAGGAACAATCAGATATTGCTTCAAGAGAGATACAGTCGATTGGTCTTCAAATGCAATGCTCCATCCAAGTTGATAGTATGCAGTCATTAATGCTATTTTGAAGCTTATAGCTGACTATTTTCCTTACTGTATTGCAGATTTATGTGGTTGGATCAACAACTAACAATGGAATCCATATCTTGGATTTCTTCCCAGATGTCAGTTCCCCCAGTCATGTGGATTTCAAGTATGTCATTAATTCCAAATTCTGGACTTTGTCTATTAATAATTTAATTGAATTAACCGGTTTCAATTGTTGCCATAGCCCTCTGTTAATTCCATTTACAATTTTGTGATCTTCCAGTTGGAAGATATTAGGGTAGAGCAACTCACAGTAAAGATGTTGCAGTGTATAACCATAGAAACCCAGACTTGGCTAGATGTTTTCTAAATTGTTTCAGTTAGTCAGTCTGCATGATTTTCTTTAAGGTTGTTTGTTTTCATTTCATCTTTCACTTAAAACTCACCATACAGTTTTGCTTAAATACTTGCTCCATTGTGCAAAAAATTTGCTTAAGTCTTTGCTCTATTGTACATCAGTTTTGGTTAAATATTTGTTCCATCGCGCAACAGATTGAGATGTTGCTTTTGAGGAACTTAATCGAGTGAAGGAGATAATTGACTCCAAGTTTTAAATATTTCCTCTGTCAAATACGGAAAGCGAGTGCACATCCTTCCAGTGGACGACACGATTGAAGGAGTTACTAGAACAGAAGAGAAGAATGATCAAGTTGAGGTGTCAACCGAATAGAAAAATATTGTCTTGACAGATACGAATAGGAATAGTGATAGTGAGAAAATATAGAAAATAGAAAATTGTTGTATGTATTATAAATTCGTTTGATGCTACTTGATGTTTATTTAACTGGATTTTCATCAAACAGAATCAGATATTAAGAAGAAAATAAAATGAAATGGTTGCAAATGTGGTGAATTATGTTTGTGGAGAAGTTGTTAAATGATGTTTTATCTTCTTCTAAATGTTATTAAACGGTTACTTTAGTTTGGACATTTTGTTACCTAACCGTTACTACTTCATAATCCATAAACATAAAAGGGGGGGGGGGGGTAAAATCGTCTTTAAATTAGGTAACGTGACTTGCACGTGACACTTTGACGGTCAGATTTGACGGAAAGTTCACGGAGTAACCTTTCAGTCACATCTTCAAACTTAAGTAACGTTTCAGATACACAAAAAAAGATGAGTAACCTTTTAATCACATGGGTCAAACATAAGTAACGGTTGATGTAATTAACCCTTTTTTTATTAAGACTTAATTTAATTCTAATTAACTCTTGACTGAATAGTAATATTTTTTTTGAAGTATTTAATTATAACATTTTTAAAAGAATTATTACTTTTACAATTTTAAAATATTTTCAATTAAGTTTAGATGAAATATATGACGAAAAGGAAAATTTGAAAAATATTTCAACATTAAAGAAAGAAATCTTGAAGTGTGTATAAAGATTAGGGAGTAAAATTGCATTTTACCATTCATTACAAATATGTCATAGTGAGAGTGTTGTATTAAGTTCCACATTTACCCGTAAAATAGTAAAATATATAGGGTTGGGCATAAAAAAACGGTTCGCCCGAACCAAACCATACGTTTTGTGAACTGTATCAGTTCACAAACCAAATATATATATTGTTTTTGCAAAAATATGAAGCGGTTCAGAAGAGATAAAAAATTGGTTCTCAAATTGTAAATCGAACTTCTTGTACCGATTTTAATACATTATTATTTAATTTAATAAAATATATAATAAACTAAGTAACCTAAATAGTAAGTCCCTAATTTCATTCGGCATTCCCCCAAGCAGCAGCAACAACGAAGTGGCGTGGAATGACAGCTGAGCCAAGGCGACAGGAGCAGCTACGCGTATCTTAAAGGGTTTGTTCAACACTTCAGCTCGTCCCACTTCGGCTTCGGCAATTCGGCTTCGGCTTCGACTTCGACCTGGGTCTGTTCATCACTTCGACAGGGGAGCTCCGGTATAAGTTCGACGTTAGCCATGAAAACCAGGTCAAGAGCTTCAGTGGCGGCAGGGGACGGAGCAACGAGTATGGTGTCGGAGTGTGGGAATCTGACCTTGTTGCTTTTCAGGATCCTTAGATCCTCTTGGACCAGCATTATGCTTGCCTTTTCCAACCCGACAATCCTTCTTGAAATGATCGGGTTTGCCACACTTCCAACATGCCACCTTAGGCTTTTTGTTGAAAGACTTATTGTCATCTCCTTTAAACTTGCGTTTGTTCCCCTTGTTTGAGTTTCCAAATCGACCCTCTTCAACCATGTTTACAGAAGAGTGACCAACTTGGTTCTTCCCCTTAGGGTTATTGTCAACTTCTTGAGCCCTTAAAGACTCCTCAATCCTGAAGTGACTTCCAAGTTGAACAATAGACATCTCTTCCTTATTGTGCTTTAGGGTATGTTTGAAATCTTTCCATGATGGTGGCAGTTTGTCAATAACACTAGAAAGCGAGATGGATTCATCCATCTTCATGTTATGTTGAGCAAACTGTCCCATAATCCTTAACAGTTCATTATACTGTTCCATGACCGGTCTAGTATCAACCATCTTGTAATTATTAAAATTACTAACAAGAAACTTCTTACTTGAAGCATCTTCGGCCATGTACTTGGATTCAAGGGAATCCCACAATTCTTTTGCAGACTCGACATTCTGATATATATCAAATAGGGAATCATACATACCATTGAGGATGTGACCACGACAAATGTAGTCATCATTCTCCCATTTGCAGCGGCGTCTGGTTTGTTCCACTGTTTCATTGTCGAGTAGTTCTGGCATGGGAGTACTTAGCACATACACCACCTTTAGGGTCGTCAAAAGGAAGTGCATCTTCTTCTGCCATCTTCGAAAGTCACTACCTTCGAACTTGTCTAACTTAGCAAATTTTCTAGTCATGTCTCTAGCAGATTCTCCGTTCGTCATCTTCAGAGAAGTAGTTTCAATCTCTGTTGGAAAACTCGAATGGATGGTGGTAATTGTAGGCTTGGATTATTCTGAAGTCGTGACGACACTTTCAGATTGAAACTATTTGGAGGCACCCAAACTTTCAATCGGATAAAATCAGAATACTGAACTAGAACTTGAGAAGGATTGTGAATGTTTTGGATGAATTTTTGGATCTCACCTATGCCCAATTTATAGTGTTTGCCACACCCTTTGAAGGAGACACTTTGCCCCTTGGAAGAGACACAACATCCCTTGGCCAAGGTATATACCATTTTGGCCAAGACATGCCCTTTGATTCAAATTTTGGCTCCAAAATCAAAGGGACACCTTAGGAAGACTCTAGAAACATTTCGGCCCTTAGCCATGGTTCGGCCCTTAGCCATGGTTCGGTCCAAACCATGGTTCAGCTCGACCCCAGCCAGGGGCGTTGCCCCTGGACCCCGGCAAAGGAGGCGTTGCCCCCTTTGACCCACATTGCCTCGTCTCTAATTAACCGATGAATCTCAAATACAGTGAATCATAATATACTTAAACAAGCGTGCACTCCGCACCCTCCTAACTTGTTTAATGAGATACTATGATCCCATTGGTCAACTAGTCAATCCAATTACACTAAAATATATAACAATAGATCGACTTCTTCTACGAGTCTCCTGGTTGGTCTCTTCTACGAGTATGGTTCTTCACTTCTTCTGTGCAACTTGCTGACATGATTTCATTTTTTGATTTGTTGGGTTTTGTATTTTTTTTTTTAAATTAAATAAAGTGATTTAGCGGAACCAGTTCACGTAAAGTACGGTAAATCATCTAAAATTTAGAGCGGTTTCATTGAATAGATCGAACCGTACCTTACTTAAAATGTGATAAATGTATATACGGTTTTGAACTGGTTCGATCCGAACCGATTCATGCCTAGACCTATATAATGGAGTTACCTATAATGTATTGGTCAATTCTTATATATCAAACTAGTTTAAATGATTACGTAAGTCTTCAATCATATAAAATAAGAATGCATATTTATTATTATTATTACGTTTTAAAAACCCGAACCCGAGTCCCACTTCAATAAAAATACTTACCCAAATAAAGCTCAAACTTCATTTTGACCGAACAATTGGAAAGACTATTGATTTTTTTTTTTTTGAATTTTCATACCAACAACTTTTTCTTCATTTCAACCAACTATATATATCCGATTTTCCATCTACCTTTTGGGATTCATAGTTTCCCCCAATTATGAAGTCACATTTGAAGACAAGTTGAGACTGACCTTAGGGAATTTTCCCTATTCTAATCAAGACTTTTCAAGAAATCTAAACCCTGAAAAAAGTATTAAAAATTAAAAAGTGTAATCGAGAATCCAAAAAGGTGCAGAAATGGACAAATTTATTCAACAGAATTGCTCCCCGGAGTCTCTCTAGTATTTATTGTTCTCCTCACGATAGAGGAAAGTATTATCACCTTTCAACGAGCAATGAAAATGGCCATCATCAATGTTATATAACAATCCAGAAATGACCTCCCATAAATACCACCTTTCCTCCACCTCTTCAGATGCAAATCGTCCTCTTCACTGTTATGTCGACGTCGAGAACTGGCGATCACTTCTCTCCGAGCCAGCGCATGACCCTCACGCCGCCTTGCGTGGCAGTGAGGCCTTATGTTCGCTCCAGGAAGCCTCGGCTCAGGTGGACTCCTCATCTCCATCGTTGCTTCGTGCATGCAGTGGAACACCTCGGCGGAGAAGATCGTGAGCTGCTGATCGCTCTTTAAGTAGGGTTTTTCTAGGGTAATGATCGATGCAATATTTTACAGGTGCGACGCCCAAATTGGTTATGCAGATGATGAACGTCAAAGGACTGACAATATCTCATGTGAAGAGCCATCTCCAGGTTAGGGAAACCCCCGGTCACGATCTTAATTAACCTTCATTACTTAATTTATCTATTTTTCTGATTTTCAGTGTTGCTTTGATGACCTGTAGATGTACCGGAGCATGAAGCATGAGCAGATGATACATGGTATGGTATAATACATGCTGAAATATGTGGCAGTGCAATAACTAGCTAGGGTTTTATAGTTCATAGTTGTTCTTATTGATATGCAGATATAGCATTAGCAGCGAAGAGGAGGGAGATGATGATGATGGGACAAAAGATGAATGCTTTGAACCATTGTAACCTGTCCCTTTACCACCCGTTTTATGACTTACTGTGTAACGCCGGCGACGACCTCGCGCATGGGAGGAACAGTACGTTCCTCCGACCAAAGTATTCAGGGACATGGTAAACACTTTTATATATGGAATCCTAGGATATTCCCTTGTCGTGGTAACCGCTCTACCACAACAACAATAGCGATTAGCTTGTCGACGACAACGTAATTTTCCTTAAGAAAGTTTTATGTTCAAGTGTTGCAGATGGAAAAAGCTGGAGAGATCATTTTCTTGAGTTGTTTTTCAAAAATACAGCATATAAAAAATATTTTTTGCGCGACTTTAGAACCTCTTCAGTTTTGAAGAAATTAATTAGACACATACTACATTTAATCATAAACTTCTGCATGAATATTTATCTCTATATGTATATATGATATATCTATCTATATGCCCAGCCCTACAATGTATGTATGTATCAAGACACAGTGTGTGTGTCTGTTTTTTTCCATACGGAGGGAATAAGAATCAAGTCTGTACAAAGAAATTCACGTGACATTTTGCTGGATTTTTATACGGACGTGGAAATATTTGACCCACTACTTATGAAATGCCATCACGTACGTTATCATAGGAAATATGGGAGTGGAGAGCAAGAGGAATGGAATATTGCACGGAAGCAGGTGACGGGGCCGTCGGGGACTGGGTGCAACCCTACCCAGTACTTCATCTTCAAGGATCTGCTCAAGAGCTGCAATCCCCATGTATATATGAACCATATCCACTTTCCCAAATTACTGTAAAAATATCAGTAACCATATATACTGTTGTTTTTGGATACTTATATTCATTTTACAGGAGGGGATTGGTGGAAACCAGAAGGTCCAATCGGAGATGAGCATGATTGAGAGCTCGGTTCTTCCATCAATGGATGGGGAAGTAGCACGTACTGTCTTTGAGCCGTCTCTGGTTTTAACTCTTTAAACTTAGTTGCGCATAAACCTTGTCGAAATGGCTGAGACTGTTACGAAATAAACTTGTAATATTCAAGAGTCTAGAAGTCTCTCTGTCTATAAATCTCTAAGTGTAAAAGTCTTTAAGTGTCTAAAATTCTCTTAAGTAAGTAAGAGTTTTAAGAAGTCACTAGAATATGAAGTACTATAACATGAAATCACTAGAACCTCAAGTGTCTAGGGACTTCTATATGTACCTATAAATATGTGATGGAATGAATGATAAATTATCAAGTTGAGTAGACAAACAACATGTCTCTCACTCCATCTCCCTCATACTCATATACATATACACCAACAAGTGGTACCAGAGAAAGGTTCAAAGATCGTGATGTCATCGACAAGTATGAAAGTACAAAGATTGACGAAGGATAACTACGATATTTGGTGTATCCAAATGAAAATGAAGGTCATATTGAGATTTCTTGACGTATGGGAGTTCGTGGAGACCGAGTTCAAGGAACCCGATGCGGCGGGCAGAAATGACAAAAGAAGAGAAGAATGAATTGAAGGAGCAACAGAAGAAGGAGAAGAAGACCTTGTTCACAATATATCAAGGTCTTGATTAGGGTATGACACGAGTATGACAAATATCATAACCATACCATATTTTTAAACCACATACCATAACCTAGGGCTGATCATCGGTGGGCCGGTCCGATCCTGAAGGCAAGACCGAGACCGACCTCGACCAAAAAAGCCCGCCCGAGTCAGTCTTTCTTGACTCGGGCCTGTCTCGGTCCTGGACCGAATTTGCACCCCAAAAAAAACTATTGAGCTCACAGTATTCTTTAGTAAAATGCGAAAGAATAGTTCACCTCTAAAAAAAACACTATGAACTCATGGTATTCTTTAGTAAATTTATCAAGATGTAGCTTTTATAGAGATAGAAAACCTCCAAAATCCACATTCCTTTCGGTGTGGTATTATGAAAATCTCAAATCCACCTTGCTTCGGTCCGGGCCGGTCCTAAACGGGCTTTCAGGAAAAAAAACTAGACCGAGACCGACCTTGAAGAAAAAGCCCTCCCTCTCGGTCCTAGTCGGGCCGGTCTCGGGCCGGTTTTTTCGGGAATTCGGTCCAACAGTCTTTTTTATCACCCCTACCATAACCATTACGGGTACAATTTTCAATACCATAAACATTACAATAACCGTGGTTATTAACCATGGTTTTACCCGTATACCCATATTTATTCCACACATGTAATATATAATAAAAGACCGAAAATTTTATTTTAAAAAATACATAAGTCTATATTGCCAACAATAAAAATATATAAAACTAACATCATGGTTATTTATTACATGTATGTCTAGTCACTTCCATTATTTAGTATATATTAATTTATTAATAATAAATAATTATTATATTTATATAATAACCATGGGTATAACTCAAATACCATAACCATAACCATTATGGGTAGAAACTTCATCACCATAACCGTACCGTACCACAATGGTACGGTTAACCATATTAAACAGTAACGGTTATAACCATGGTTATGGGTTTTTCACCGCACCATTGCCGACCCTAGTCTTGATGAAGCCACGTTCGAGATAGTCGCTCCGACTAGGACATCAAACGAAGCTTGGGGACACTTCAAAAGGCGTTCAGTGGTGTTGAAAAGGTGAAGCAAATTCGATGTACTCAATTCGAGGCCATCCATCAAGAAAGCTCAGAATCCATCTCTGACTACTTCACAAGAGTTATCTCAATCGCGCATCAAATGCGAAGAAATGGAGAAACGTTGGAAGATGTTCGTGTCATGGAGAAGATCTTGAGATCCCTCGATCTTAAGTTTGATCTTGTGGTTGTGGCGATTTAAGAATCCAACGATTTAGATAAGATGTGCGTGGAGGAGCTTATGGGTTCTCTACAAGCCCATGAACATTGACCTATGAAGAGAGGAGAAGGAAAATCCTTGGAGCAAGCATTACAAGTGAAGTTGACGCTACAAAATGACGGATCACGAGGCGACTTCTAAAGAGAAAGATTTTCAACGCGAAGAGGAAGAGGTGGTCGGACAACCACCACCAACGAAACTGATGTTGGAGAATCAGCTGAACGAGGAGTAGGTCGAGGAAGAGGTCCCGGTCGTGCTCGAGGCCGTAGCGGATGGACAAGTAACAAATCTGAAGTTAAATGCTATGTGTGCAAAAAATACGACCACTATGCAACATAATGTTGGTATAATACTGACAATGACGAAGAAAATGTGAATCTTGCGTAGAAGAGTGACGATGATGAAGTACTTTTGATGGAATATGATGGATGTCACATGTTTTATTGATACAGGAGCGTACAATCATATGTGTGGAGGAAAAAGATTTGTTTGCGGAGCTTGACGAAAGGCGAGATGGGCATGTTACCTTCGGCTATCTATCCGGGCGACCAATCGAAGGGAAAGGTAATATTTCCTTTGCACTCAAGAATGGGTGCAGCTCTACATCTTCGATGTCTATTATGTTCCAGATATGAAGAATAATGTTATGAGTGCCAGACAATTGCTCGAGAAGAGATACGACGTCCACATGAAAGATCACGTTCTTAGCCTCCGTGATAAGAACAACAAACTTATCACGAATATGACCATGACCAAGAACATAATGTTTCCTCTACGTCTAAGCACACATGAGGAGAATTGCTTGATGATGACAACCCTGGACAGCTAAACTCTTTGGCACATCCGATATGACCATCTCAATTTTGAGACGTTAAAGCTACTGGAAAGGAACAACATGGTACGAGGCTTGTCGAATATCGACCGTCCCAATGGCATGTACGGAACTTGTGTCATAAGAAAGCAACAAATAAAACAATTCAAGAAGTATCTTTCGAAGAGAGCAACCATCCGTCTCGACTTAATCCACTCGGATGTCTGCAAGCCAATCACTCCCATCTCCATAGGTGGAAATAGGTACTTTTTGACCTTTACCGTTGATTATAGTGGTAAGACTTGTATTTATATGATGAAGGAGAAGAACGAAATTTTGGCGAAGTTCAAGGAGTTTAAAAACATGGTTGAGAAGCAAAGTGGTTGTCATTTGAAGTGCTTACGAACCGATAGAGGATGCAATTATACATCACGTGAATTTGACAAATTTTGCAAAGAGAATGGGATTGTGCATCAACTCACCATGCCTCAAACACCTCAACAAAATGGTGTCTCCGAGAAAAATAATAGGACCATCTTGAATTTGGTTCGATGCATGCTCAAAGAGAAAGGAGTTCCAAAAGAATTTCGGGGAGACGCGGTTGCATGTGTCATTTACTTACTCAACCAGTTTCCTACGAAGAGGATTGTGAACATAACGCCAGAGGAAGCATAGAGCAAGCGCAAGCCAAATGTCGAGCATCTTCGTGTCTTCGGGTGCGTGGCGTATCCAAAAGTGCAAGAAGAAAAGCAGACGAATCTCGAGGACAAACGTTTGTAATGCGTCATGCTCGATTATAAAGAGAACTCTAATGACTACAGGTTATACAATCATGTCACAAAAAGGATTGTGCTGTCGTGAGACATTAAGTTCAATGAGGAGCGTGCATAGAATTGGCGAACTATCAACCCTGAAAAAGAGATCTTAGAGGTGTAGGAGTCGGAGCAGGAGATTGTCCGAAATGAGGAAAATCGGGATCCATCTACACCCACAAATGTTGATGCCCAATCAGAAGAACATAGCTCGAGCGAATCACCCGTGAGAAAGACAAGGCGAATACGGGACATATATACCTCTACGTAGGAAGTTGATGTAAATGATGAAGAACTATATGGTAACCTTTGTCTCTTCGCAGGATATGATCCATTAACTTTTGAGGAAGCCTTTAAGGAGACAAAATGGAGGAAGGCAATGGAAGAAGAGATCAGAACCATTAGGAAGAACAAGACTTGGGAGCTCACTACACTCCCTCGATGTCATGATGCCATCAGAGTGAAATGGGTGTATAAGACGAAGACAAAGGAAAATGGAGAAGTGGAGAAATACAAAGCAAGACTTTTCGTGAAAGGATACAAGCAAAAGTTCGGGGTCGATTATGAAGAAGTCTTTGCACCGGTGGCTCGACTAGAGACATTAAGGTTACTCCTTTCACTTGTCGCTCAAAAGAAGTGGAGAATATTTCAAATGGACGTGAAATCAACATTCTTGAATGGGAATCTTGAAGAGGAGGTTTACGTCGAACAACCTCTAGGGTTTATTGTCAAAGGCCAAGAAGACAAGGTGTAGCGGTTGAGAAAGACAATTTACATGCTAAAACAAGCTCCAAGAGCGTGAAATTCCAGAATTTTTGACTATTTTATTTAAAGTAGTTTCAGTCGGTGCCCGTACGAACATGCTTTATACTTAAGGACTAACCCCCGTGGAGACGTTTTGATTGTGTGTTTGTACGTAAATGATTTTGTGTTCACCGACAACAATCCCGTCATGATTCAAGATTTCAAACAATCCATAGAGAAGGAGTTCCAGATGATGGACTTGGGCCTTATGGCCTATTTCCTCGGCATTGAGGTGCAACCAGTGACGAAGCTGTTCAAGGTCTAGAGGGGCAATTGCCCCCCCTAACTTTTAATGCAGTAGTGTATATTTCAATTTTTTTATTTATAATGTTAGCTTTTGCCCCCACTGAAAAAAATTGAAGATGGATACAAATACAAGGGATAATATGATAAGTTTTACCAATTTGGATTGAGTGAGAATACAAATGCAATCGTTCTGGAAAAAATAACTTTCACAAATTTAGAAAGTCAAATTCGTCACAAATGCAATCGTCAGAAAATAACTTTCACAAATGCAATCGTTCTCACCTTTTCAACTCCAATTCGTCATAAATTTTTATCAAGAGCAGATTCAATCAACCCAAGAGGTGGTGGAGACCAAGCTAGATCCAAATACATAGAGGCCAGAGCGATTCACGATTCTAAATCAATATGAAAGGTAACTTCGATTTCTCTCTTAATTTATTCAAATCTTCATAATTTAGATAGTAGTTTCCCTCTTTAATTAGAGTCGTCGTGGACCAAAAGGAAGAAAGAAGAACCGTGAATCACTACCGAAAGGAAGAAGGGAAGAGTCGGTTGTCTACTCGTCTGTTGGTTGTTTGGTGCCGACTGCCGAGAGAATTTACAGTCGTGATCTACTTTTCTTCTTTAAAGAAGTCGTGACCTGTTTTCTTGTTGTTTGTAGACTGTAGTCTTGCCGGGAGAATTTACAGCCACAATTTTTGTTGTCGTGACCTACTGACCTGCTTTTCTTCAATCTTCTTCAATTTATTGGGCTAAGAAGTGATAATAATTGTTCAAAATTTTGAACATGAATAGTTGGGGCCTTGGGCTAATTGTTCAAAATTGTTTGACCTGAATAGTTTTGTCGTGAGTCTGTGACTTGCTTTTCTTTGGATTAATATATATTATTTTTATTTAAAATTATTATTTGTACTAATTTTGTGTTTATTATATTGATAATTTTTTAAGTAGAATTAAATGAAAATCTACCGATGAAGAAGAAAATTCAAGCCATAAAATAAATGAGAAGTTCTTAAAGCAAAAGTATGAAGAATTCAATTTAGATGATCTACCACCGGATCCCGTCTTGAGAAAAAAATTTCAAGTTTATCCTCCAAATAATCATGACAAGGTCCGAAGAACTTATTTAGACAAGGGTCTGTCAATCACGTGACCATGAATTTCCTCAAAAAACATTTGGTAAGGTACGCCGTCGTTTTGTTCCAACTTGGTTTGATGATTACGGAGATTGGTTAGAATATAGTTATAGAGATTGGTTAGAATATCGTTTTGTCTATATTGTTATCTTTATGGTAAAAACAATAGAGATCAACGAGGTGAGGATTGTTTTGTGACAGATGGATTTACAAATTGGAAGAAAAAAAAGATTTGATAATCATATTGGAGTTGTTGGTAGTTCTCATAATGAAGCTTGGAGTAAATGTCAAGATTTATTGAATCAAGAGCAACACCTTCCAAGAGTTTTCTTTAAGCAAGAAAATTGATTACACAAAGAGTACCGAAGCCGCTTAATTGCCTCACTTGACTATGTCAGATTTCTTTTGCGTCAAGGATTGACACTTCAAAAAAAACCGATGCTTTAGGATGATTGAATCATTTGGATGTGGTGAAATTTCAAGGGGTACGAGCTTGAATCAAGAGAGGAGTCTTCAAAGAGGAGGAGACACACGTTAGAGCTCCCATTATAGATCATTGACTAATTTGTCTATTATGTTCTCTTTAGTGCTTGAAGTCCTTGAGTTTATTGAACAAGATGGACAATATCAACCCCAAGAAGGAGAAGCATGCTATTTAATAAATATGATGTCAGATTTTGAGTTTTGCTTTCATCTTACACTTGATGATAAACGTCTTGTCAATCACGAATGACTTGTCACTTGCATTGCAAAGGAAGTATCAAGACATTATCAATAATATCGTTTTAGTCAAGAGGGTTAAACAACAAATGCAACATATGAGAGATGATGGATGAAGATCATTGATGAATGAAGTCTTTTCAATTTGTGAGAAATGTGATATTCCAATTCCATGTATGGATGGTATTTATGGAGTTGAAAAACGTCCAAGATGTAAGAGAGAGAAAAGGACTAATCACAACCAATTTGATTTATTCAATGATGTGATTGATTGGAAACTGCAGGAACTCAATCATCGTTTTAATGAGGTTAATACTGAGTTGCTTCTATGTGTGGCTTGTTTGAATCCAACTTATTCTTTTGCAGCTTTTGACAAAGAGAAGTTGGTTCGCCTCACCCAATTTTACCCCTTAGATTTTTCTAACGTTGGTCTTCATATTCTTGCCAAACAACTTGATAGATTTATCTTTGATATAAAGTCAAGTGTTGAGTTTCTAAATCTCAAAGGCATTGGCGAACTCTCTCAAAAGTTGGTTGAAAAGAAAAGACATGTTGTATATCCATTGTTGTATTTTCTCGTGAAGTTAGCATTGATCTTGCCAGTTAGCACAACTTCTGTTGAAAGAGTTTTCTCAACGATGAAGATTGTAAAGAATAGATTGTGAAACAAGATGAGTGACTCTTGGATGAACGACTGTTTAGTTACTCTTATTGAAAAATATATATTTTGTACTATTGATAATGATAGAATTTTATTATGTTTTCAGAATATGAAAACTCGTCGAGAACAATTGTAAATTTTAATTATAAAAATTATTATATATTTTGTCGGTTTACCCCCACTGACTTTACATCCTGGCTTCACCCATGGGTGCAACAAGGAGAAGATGGGATATTCGTCTCTCAAAATAAGTACACAAGAGAGATCTTGAAGAAGTTCTCAATGGAAGATTGTCAACCGATCGACACCCCCGTCGAGTGTGGAGTACGAGTTACAAAAGAAGGAGAAGGAAGATTGGTGAATCCTACTCGGTACAAGAGCCTTGTGGGATGCCAATATTACTTGACGTGTACTCAACCCGACATACTATTTGGAGTTGGTTTGGTGAGTAGATACATGGAGACTCCGAAGACCTTTCACATGAGGGCAACCAAGCGAATCCTCAAGTACGTGAAGGGAACGCTCGATTATGGGTTGTTTTATTCATCAAACGAGGATGCGGAGCTTTTTAGATTCATCGATAGTGATTGGTCCGGATGCTTCGACGATCAGAAAAACACAACTGGGTTTGTTTTCTACATTGGAGGTACGACATTTACTTGGTCATCAAAGAAGCAACCAATTCTTGCATTATCTACTTGTGAAACGGAATATGTAGATGCAACATCATGTGTATGCCATGCTATATGACTAAGAAGATTATTGGAGGAGCTCAAGATGCAACAAGAAGACCCGACCAATATCCATGTTGACAACAAGTTAGCTAATGCCTTGGCAAAGAATCTAGTTCATCACGAGAGGTTCAATCACATCGACACCAGGTTCCATTCCATTCCATTCGAGAACTTGTCAAGACCAAGGATATTGAGCTCATACATGTAAAGACCAATGATCAAGTTGCCAATATATTTGCAAAGGGCTTGAAGACCGATATCTTTCAGCACTTACGGAAAAATGCTCGGCATCACCGTAATAGGAGAAACAAGTTTAAGGGGGGAAATGTTAGGAAATAAACTTGTAATATTCAAGCGTCTAGAAGTCTTTATGTGTAGAAGTCTTTAAGTGTAAGAGTATCTAAGTGTCTAGAAGTCTATTAAGTAAATATGAGTTTCAAGAAGTAATATAAACTAGAACATGAAATCACTAGAACCTCAAGTATCTAGGGTCTTCTATATGTACCTATAAATATGTGATGGACTGAATGATAAATCATCAAGTTGAGTAGACAAACAACAAGTCTCTCACTCAATATCCCTCGGACTAAAATTACATATACACCAATAGAGACTACCTTGCTTGGTTTAATGATGTTTTTTAAACATATTTTCTTGTACATTGTTATGTTGATTTAACGTGTGTGTGCACCATCACTTTACTTGTATGTTGAATTTTGTTGCTTTAGCTCAACAAAGTAACTGATTTAGAATATTTTTGCTGGTGAGTTCATTCTTACAGTGATGATGTGAGACCTAAAATCTGACTTAAAAACTATATTTGAATATAAAAAAATTAGAGTCGCAACTAGTTAATTAAGGCTAACTAGAAATCTTGATTACCTAAAAAAATGATTAAATTAAAAATCTAAGATTTCAAAACGGTCTACGTTCAGAGACTAGAGTTCGGGGATTCTGTTATGAATTTTGAAACTCCGCAATATATTAATTTACTAAATTTGCACGAAACATGTTCTTGGAAACTCCGCAACCCGCCATATCTGGAATCATCATAATGGCGTTTCACGTGTCACGATCATGAACACGTCACGTCTAGGTCAAAATCGAGTGTCTACGGATGAAAGACGTACAAAATTGCTAATATTGAAGGGCAAACATATAGAATCCCGGACTATATAATTTTTGGGTAGATTAAGAATTTTGAAATAGGGTATATAATTTATTAAGATAGACATTATACATAAAGAAACATTTAATCCAATCCCAGATAATAAGATACCACACTTCATAAATTCTAAACTCGTGATACTAACTTAATAGAAATAAATGCTGCTATTTTTCATGACTGTATTTTAAAAAAACGAATATGGTAGTTTCAATTGGTAATATTTTCTTAGATTCTAATTTTTCAAAATAATGGAGATAGATTTTCATATATATATAAAATTGTAGGAAAGAAAGAGACACTTTGTCCCTATTATTTTATGTAGATCACATTTAATCCATATATACTATTCGGATTCTCGATATCATTATACTTATACTTACAGTCTAATATAAGAGAAATAAATACTATTTATTTTTTTGAAAAATCACATTTTGTAGGAAAAAAATATGGTATTTTTTACTGGGAATATTTCCCACAAAAAATTATATATATTGTATTTTTTCAAAACAACGGGGTTAAATTTTATATATATGTTTACTTAATTATATAATATATACTACGCACGTGAAGTACTATAATGTTTTTTCATTGTCATGTATATTCATATGTAAACTGAATCTATGCTGACATGAAAATAGTAACAAGAAGTTAATATACATATAAATAGATTATTGTATGCAAGAATCGTGCAGTTCAATTACCCACAACATGACCCAACATGTTGACTATGTTCCACAACCTTACCTTAGTAGTCCACGAGAATTTCATTATAGTCATAACAAGATGGTGAAAAAGGAAAAACGAAATTATGTATATATAAAGTAGGGAACGAAATGTTGGTCCTTTTGGAACAATAATGTCTAAGCTGTCTCCACCTTATATCAACTGCCCTAACTAAACAGACACGGACTGAAGTATTTTTCCATTAAAAATCCTTCTCAACTGTCACCTTTAATTCTTTCATTTCCATCTATAAATTCCTTCTATCGACACTCCAATAAAACACAACAGAAATACGATGGAGATTAAGCAGTTTCTTCTCTGGGCGTTTCTCTTTGGTGCACTTCTTTGCACAACCACTGCAAGGAAGCTAATGAGCAGTAACAATGGCGCGCTTACCGAAGATAAAACCTTCTTCTTCCACGGATTTCCAGGATTCGGGATTGGTATTGGCAGTGATGGGGGGTTTGCAGGCGCAGGAAGTGGAGGTGGTTTTGGTGGTGGGGGAGGGGGAGGGGGAGGCGGTGGATTGGGTGGAGGATCTGGCTTCGGTGGTGGAGCTGGAGGCGGCATTGGTTCTGGGTTAGGAGGGTTTGGTGGTGGAGGAGGAGGAGGTGGTGGTGGCAGCTTGATAGGGGCTGGTGCTGGAGGGGGATATGGCGGTGGTGCTGGGGGCGGAATTGGAGGCTTTCTTCCTTGACTACCAACTCGATAATCAATTATTTGTTTACAAAATATATAAGATGCCAAAGTAGTATGTACTCAATCGCTCTTTTTTCTCTTTTTAAATAAGTGATGTTGTATGAACACGTTAAACATCATACACTCGTACGTATTGAATGGATGTAAGAATCTTTGCATGGAAATTATTTAAATGTTTTGGCCAAAAATATATATTTAAGTGTTAAAGTCAGACATAATGAACAAATGTTTTATATTTTAAATTATTTTGTTAATGTACGTAAATTAAATACCTGATATTAAAAATATTTTCTCATTTATTTACATCTACAAAAACAACTTAACTCATAGTATCATATAAAAGTGTGTCGTTGATTGATTATCATACTCAAAATTAAGCTAAGACTAGGGATGAGAAAAAAAGAGTGTCTGAACCGAAATCCCGACAAAACCGGTCCAAGACCGGCCCGACTAAGACCGAGATTGACTAGGACCGAGATCGAGCGAGCGGGTTTTTTCCTCTAAGATCGAGCTCAGTCTCAATCTCAGGCTCCCCCCCCGAAAAGTCCAATTAGGACCGTCACGGACCGAGTTGTATTAAAACCTAACAATACTTGTTAAATATTCAGTGTATTTGACTTTGAGAAAAGATTTTCACTTTGAATATTTGACAGTTCAATATTCGGTTTGTGCTGATGTAGTGATGTTTGGATTTGTACTGATATTTGGACTTGAATGACTGTAGTGATGTAGTGATTAAGACAATTTTTTTTTACAGCAAATTTAAGACAAAATTTGTTTTTTATGAAAATTTCGGTCCAAGACCGGCCCGAGTCAAGCAAGACCGACTCGGGCGGACTTTTTAGACCCAAGTCGGTCTCGGTTCTCCATAGGTGAGGGCCGAAATTTTGGGAGTGGGCCCGGTCTTGCCAAAAAGACCGACCTGGCCCGCCCAAGCTCACCCCTAGCTCATTAAGTTCATAACCAATTTTAAAATTACCTACATTTATCATAATTATGTTTTATGGATTTTCCTTTCAATTTGGGCTGCAAAATTTAATGTTTTGCTATATTAATGTGAGTGTACATTTTTTGTTGGTTTGGGAGATGCTAATTTAGCATAAGTACAACCATAATAGCAAACAAATACAATACACAAGCTTTCATTTCACAAAATGATGAACTTCTTCTTCATATAGCTTAAGGAGTTGCATCACTCTTTTCCTCCTTTGTTGATTAGCTCTATGTTATTCTTCACAATGTTGTTATATTTCTTCTTCACTATTCTAAAACACCAAAACTTACTGTTTTACTTAACAACAACAACATATAATAATATAAAAAGGAAACCAACACATTAATTTAACACTCCCCCTTAATGTGTTGTTCTTGAACTCCTAGTAGCTCGCGAAACTTCTTGAACATGTCATTTGACAACATCTTAATGAAGATATCCACAACTTTATCTTCAGACTTGACATACACCATCTCGGTCTCTCCTTCTTCGATCTTCTCACGAATGAAGTAGTGTTTCATTGCTATGTGTCTTGTCCTCCTGCTATACACCAGAGTCTTTGCCATTACAATAGTTGATTTGCTATCACTAAACATCAATGTAGCATTGTTTTGCTTCTCGCCAATATCTTCCAAAATTTTCCTCAACCACACAGCTTGAGAACATGTCATAGCCGCTGAAATATATTCCGCTTTCGCAGAGGATTGGGCAATTGATTCTTGTTTTTTCGATTTCTAGGAAAACACACCTGAGCCCAAAGAAAAGACATATCTCGTTGTAATCTTCATATCATCTCTCCATTCGGCCCAATCACTATCACAAAAGTCAATGAACTTCAACTCATCTCCTTTGGAATACTTGATGTCATACACCAAGGTCCTTCGAACATAACGGAAAATTCGTTTGGCGGATCTCGAAAACATGCTCGAAGCAAACATAATATTCGATCTCGTGGCAGTGAGATACATCAAACTTCCCACAATACTCATAAAATATGTGTTATCCACTTTTCTACCTCTATCTTCATTCCGCAACTTCTCATTTGAAGCAAGTGGCGTTACCATTGTTTTGTAACCAAACACATGAAACTCCTTCAACATATTCTCGACATATGTCTTAACACACCGTATTCTTGTTGATCAATCTCCAAACCAAGAAAATGATGTAGTAACCCCATATCACTCATCTCATATTTTCTCATCATATTATTCCTAAACTCTCTAATCAACTCATCATCATTGCACTGAATATCAAATCATCACATATATAGCAACAACAATAATGGAAGTACCTTATTTCTTCACATAAAGAGTGGGCTCACTTTTGCTTTTGTTGAATTCATGATAAATGAGGTAGTTGTCGATCTGACTATACCACTGTCGCCGTGCTTGTTTCAACCCGTACAATGCTTTGGTTAGCTTGTACACTTTCTCTTCTTCTCATTCTTTCACAAATCCTTTAGGTTGATGAACATATATTTTTTCTTCCAATTCACCATTCAAGAAAGCCGACTTCACATCAAGTTGGTATAACAACCAACCTTTTTGAGCTGCAAGTCCAATGAGGACTCGAATCATGTCCTTGCGTGAAACTGGAGCAAATGTTTCATGGTAGTCGACCCCAACCTGTTGTGAGTACCCTTTAGCAACAAGTCTTGCTTTATTTTTCAAGACTTAACCATCAAGGTAAATTCACTTCACCCCAACAACTTCTCTATCGCTTGTCTACAAGCTCCCAAATCTTGTTTTTCTCAATCATGTGCAACTATTCTTCCATGACTTTCTTGCACCATTCTTCTTGTATAGATTCTTCAAAGCTTTCCGACTCAACAATGCACAAATTACATGTCGCATATACACCTGAAAGTCTTCTCATTCTTTTCGGTGTACTATTCGAATTGGATGAATTAGAACTTGAACCACTGTTCGATGGCGATGATGGATCAACCATAGGTGAATTTGGAGGGGAGTTTTCAACATTCTCTTTGTCACCTCCAAGTTCTTCTTCGTGGACAACAACATGGTTTTGAACTTGTTTTTCTTTCCAATTCCAACTAGTTTCTTCATCAAACAACACATCTCTACTAATGATGATTTTCTCTCTCTGCAAGCTATACAACCGATAGCCTTTTGATGTTGAGTCATAACACGGAGATACATTTCTCACTTATATCATCAAGTTTTGTCCTTTTCTCTTTCGGAACTTGAGAATAGAAAATACACCAAAAAATTCTCAAATGTTTCACTGACGGCTTCTTTCTACACCAAGCCTCAATTGGGTTCTTGTTCTGAACTACCTTTGTAGGACATCTATTCAACAAATAGACTGTCGTGTGGTGTATAATCCCATGTGATTCTTGTATAATCATCAATGAACAATATAAAGTATCAGTTACCTCCTTGAGATTGAGTTCTCATTAGCCCACATTCATCAGTATGAATGAGCTCTAGTGGTCGATTTGCTCTCCATGCTCCTCTTTTCGGAAAAGCTTCTCGGTGGTGCTACACCATGGCACACCCTTCACATACACCACTATTCTCTTCAATTCTCGGTAATCCATACACCATATTCTTCTCTCTCAATAACTTCATCCCATTAAAATAATGTTAGGATCAAACACTCACTATAATGAAGAAAACACTTAGGATTTGAGAAGGAAAAACTCCGTTTTTCTAGAGAGGAAAGGAAGGGAAGCAAAATCAGATTTCTTGTGGTAACACCCAAGTGGGTAACCTCCACACGGTTTAGAAGATATTATTCATGACGGTTACTGTTACAAAATACGTATACATGGAGAAATACAGTACAGTACAGTATAGCCTATGGGTTGAACCGCGAGACACATACATTAATACATAATCTACCATTACATATTAATGAGACTACAATACCTAACAATTCTCCCACTTGGAGACTGATTCCGTTACCAAAACAAACACATATTTTCTCATCATCATTAATACCTTCACCGCACCATCTGTAGTAACACAACTACAGAAGACCAACCGAGGTTTTGCACAACCCCAGTTTCCCAACATCGACACATTTTGTCAACATGTCTGCTGGATTCTTTGCACCCTCTATCTTCTCTAAGCACAAGTAGCCTTCTTCCACTGCACTGCGAGTGAAATGATACTGTCTTCTAATGTGCTTAGTCTTTGAATGATAGACTGTATTCTTCACCAACTGTATGGCACTCTGGCTATCTGAATACAGAATCTTGTCACTCTGCTTCTTGCCCAACTCTTCCAGATAATCTGCCAGCCATATCATCTCCTTCCCAGCTTCAGCTATTGCCACATACTCAGCCTCAGTAGATGAAAGAGCAACACATTTCTGAAGCCTGGACATCCAACTCACTGCAGTACTACCTATGGTGTAGATGTATCCGGATGTGCTCTTGCTAGAGTCCACATCTCCACCAAGATCAACATCCACAAAACCCTGTAGAATCACTTTGTCTTTGCCAAAACAAAGTGAAGTACTGGATGTACCTTTCAGATATCTTAGAAGCCACTTCATAGCTTCCCAATGCTCTTTACCCGGATTTTCCATGTACCTGCTCACCACACCCACTGCGTGTGCTATGTCAGGTATTGTACAGACCATAGCATACATTAGACTCCCAACTGCTGAAGCATATGGAACCAGTGCCATCTGATCACGTTCTTCAGCTGTCTTGGGTGACTGCCCCTTTGACAATTTTATGTGATTTGGCAAAGGAGTAGTCATGGGTTTAGCATCAGTCATCCTGAATCGGGTCACTACCTTCTCAATGTACTGCTCCTGGGATAGACTTAAGGTGCCAGCAGATCTATCCCGAGATATTCTCATCCCAATAATCTGCTTTGATGCACCCAAGTCATTCATCTCAAACACAGAAGACAGACTTGCCTTCACATTGTTTATCTCTCTCATACTGGATCCTGCAATCAACATATCATCCACATACAAGAGTAGAAATACATAAGAATCAGTGTATTTCTTGAAATAACAACACTGATCCTTTTCACTCCTACAAAAGCCACTCTTGGTCATGAAGGAGTCGAACTTCTTGTACCAATGCCTCGGTGCCTGCTTCAACCCATACAAGCTCCTGTTGGGCTTGCACACCATGTGTTCCTTGCCTGGAATAACAAATCCTTTTGGTTGCTGCATATAGATCTCCTTATCAAGACCTCCATGTAAAAATGCTGTTTTTACATCCATTTGCTCAAGATGCAAATTCTCAGAAGCAACAATACTCAATAGAATCCTGATAGTAGTTAATTTCACAACAGGAGAAAATATTTCAGCATAATCAATACCTTTCCTTTGTGAATACCCTTTAACTACTAACCGAGCCTTGAACCGTCTTTTGCCATCTGGTTCAGCCTTGATCCTGAACACCCACCTATTCAACAAGGCTCTCTTCCCTACAGGCAATTCAGTCAACAACCACGTGTCATTCTTCTCAAGTGAGCTCATCTCATCATCCATGGCTTGCTCCCACTTGATTGAATCCTCCACATGTAGGGCCTCATCAAAAGACTCTGGTTCCCCTTCATCAGTCAGCAACAGATAATGTAATGAAAGTGAATACCTATATGGTGCTCTGATGGTTCTGCATGATCTCCTCAACACCTGGTCAGGTGTCATTTGTTCCACTACGGGTTCTTCATCCACAGTCTCTGGAGTTGTTTGAGTATCTTCTATGGGTGTAATCTTCTGCATATCAAACTCAACTCCCACTTGCTTCGTAGTCTCTGGAACCTTCTGCTCTCTGTCCTTGTATATGACAGATTCATCAAACGTCACATCACAGTGTCTCAGGATCTTTCTGTTCTTGTCATCCCAAAACCTGTAACCAAACAAGTCAGAACCATAGCCTATGAAGTAACACTTCACAGCCTTAGCATCAAGCTTATCTCTTTTCTCTGGATCAACATGAACATAAGCAGTGCAACCGAAAGTTCTTAAGTGTGAGTACTTGAGATCCTTTCTTGTCCATACCTCCTCTGGAATCTTGAACCCCAAGGGAGTTGATGGTCCCCTGTTGATCAAGTATGCAGTTGTGCTCACTGCGTCTTCCCAGAACATCTTGGGCAGCCCACAATGCAGCCTCATACTTCTCGCACGCTCATTCAATGTTCTGTTCATCCTATCAGCAATTCCATTCTGCCTAGCCTTACCGGGAACTGTCCTCATCAATCTGATTCCCTCAGCATCACATAAAGCTTTGAACTCTGACTTGTCATACTCTCCTCCATTGTCAGACCTCAAACATTTGATCTTCAATCCGGTCTGATTCTCAACTTCAGCTTTCCACCTCTTGAAGGTTGCAAACACATCTGACTTATGCTTCAAGAAGTAAACCCATACATTCCTGCTGAAATCATCAATGAATGTGACATAAAACCTGGATCCTCCAAGTGATGAAACTGGAGATGGTCCCCATACATCTGTATGAACCATTTCCAACTGCACTTTTTCGACTCTCTCGGAGTCTTTGTGAAGCTAACTCGTTTCTGTTTGCCCAGAACACAGCTCTCACAAAGACCCATATCAACAGACTTCAGACCCTCTAGAGCTCCTTTTGCAACCAGCATCTTCATTCCCTTAATACTCATGTGTCCAAGTCTGTTGTGCCACAAACATGAACCAGAAGCACCCTCAGTAACAGAAGCCATGTTTATACACCCTGCAGTGGTGTATAAGGTTCCAGATTTCGTGCCACGAGCTACAATCATAGCACCCTTTACAATCTTCCACGAACCTTTACCAAACTCTGCTGCGTAGCCAGCGCTATCCAACTGACCAACAGAGATCAGATTCTTCTTGAGTCCAGGAATATATCTGACATCCTCCAATGTCCACTGGTTTTCCGATGGGGTCTTTATGCATACATCCTATTTTCCTTCAATTTCCAATGTCTTGTTGTCAGCAAGATATACCTTTCCAAAATTTCCAGACTTGAAATTTTGAAACAATTCCTTGCTTTGAGACGAATGAAAAGATGCACCAGAATCCAAAATCCAGGATTCAACCGGGCTATCCACACTAAGGATTAGAGCATCCCCAATGTCTTCTGCTGAATTTACAGAATCAGTATCATCTCCTGACTTCTGATTCTGCTTCTTCTTGGGTTTCTTACAGGTTGTCCGATAGTGGCCTTTCTATCCACAATTCCAACAAATCACGTTGGCTTTGTTTGGAGATTTTCCTTGATTCTTTGATTTTGATCGACCATGTTGATTTTGGCCCTTCGAATTGCTTCTCCCCCTTCTGTCCACACTGAGAGCACTACTCGATAAGTCTCCCACTTCGCGTTTGCGAATACTTTCACTGAGAACAACATCTCGAATTTCATCGAATTTCAGTTTCTCGGAACCACGGGAACTACTAATTGCAGCAACAATAGTATCCCAAAACTCAGGCAGAGATGACATCAAAATCAAGACTTTAATTTCATCTTCGAAGTTAATCTCCACAGAACTCAATTGACTCACAATCATATTAAACTCGTTGATATGATCAGCAACAGATCCACTTTCAGACATCTGTAAATTGAACAATCTACGCATCAAATATACCTTGTTCATAGCTGATGGCTTTTCGTACATATTTGACAGCGCCTTCAACAGATCGGACGTAGTCTTCGCCTTGACGATGTTGAACGCCACGTTATTCGACAAAGTCAATCGGATCATCCCTAGGGCCTGACGATCTTTCAGCTTCCACTGATCATCTTTCATGGAATCCGACTTCACCCCGATCAAGGGTTCGTGAAGACCTTTCTGGTAGAGACAATCTTCGATCTGCATCTTCCAGAAACAGAAATCGGATCCATCAAACTTCTCGATTCCAAACTTCGAACTCTTCATCTTCAATGATCGTGTTGAATCTCCTTAGCTCTAATACCACTTGTTAGGATCAAACACTCAATCTAATGAAGAAAACACTTAGGATTTGAGAAGGAAAAACTCAGTTTTTCTAGAGAGGAAAGAAAGGGAAGCAAAATCAGATTTCTTGTGGTAACACCCAAGTGGGTAACCTCCACACGGTTTAGAAGATATTATTCATGACGGTTACTGTTACAAAATATGTATACATGGAGAAATATAGTACAGTACAGTATAGCCTATGGGTTGAACTGCGAGACACGTACATTAATACATAATCTACCATTACATATTAATCAGACTACAATACCTAACAATTCTCCCACTTGGAGACTGATTCCGTCACCAAAACAAACACATATTTTCTCATCATCATTAATACCTTCACCACACCATCTGTAGTAACACAACTACAGAAGATCAACCGAGGTTTTGCACAACCCCAGTTTCCCAACATCGACACATTTTGTCAACATGTCTGCTGGATTCTTTGCACCCTCTATCTTCTCTAAGCACAAATAGCCTTCTTCCACTGCAATGCGAGTGAAATGATACCGTCTTCTAATGTGCTTAGTCTTCGAATGATAGACAGAATTCTTCACCAACTGTATGGCACTCTAGCTATCTGAATACATAATCTTGTCACTCTACTTCTTGCCCAACTCTTCCAGATAATCTGCCAGCCATATCATCTCCTTCCCAGCTTCAGCTATTGCCACATACTCAGCCTCAGTAGATGAAAGAGCAACACATTTCTGAAGCCTGGACATCCAACTCACTGCAGTACCACCTATGGTGTAGATGTATCTGGATGTGCTCTTGCTAGAGTCTACATCTCCACCAAGATCAGCATCCACAAAACCCTGCAGAATCACTTTGTCTTTGCCAAAACAAAGTGAAGTACTGGACAGTACAGTATAGTATAACCTATGGGTTGAACCGCGAGACGCGTACATTAATACATAAACTACCATTACATATTAATCAGACTACAATACCTATCAAATACAAGTGTCCAATCCATTTGTGCCAAAGCCATGACTCGTCACTAACACGTGCATTCAAAGCAACATCTCCCCCATAATTAAAACTCAATGGAAAACTTCTACTTCTTGTCATATTTATCGTGGTCATCAACTTGTTATTTCCATTCTTCTTATCATAAATGGTGCACCCATCATTTTCAAAATATACACCATATCCTTTCTCCACGAGTTGACCAACACTCAGTAAATTTTGATCAAGGTCGGGGACAAGCAACACACATCATTAATGAACTTCATTCCCTCCATTGTTTGGATAGGAAACGTACTTTTCCGATCACTTATACAAGGGCACCATTCCCCATCTTCACTTTTTCATTCACCTTCCCTTCTATCTTCGTGAAGATGCTTTTATCACTAGTCATGTGATTGCTGCAACCACTATCAAGTAGCCACATTTCATCTTTCTTTTTAGTCACAACTTGACAACCAGCATAAAACACTCCATAGTCATGATCATTTCCCTTCTCTTCGGAGACATTCGCTTGTTCATTCTTATACCTACAATCTTTTTGAACATGCCCAAACTTCTTGAAATTAAAACATTGGGGCCTCCCCTTGAACCAACAATCTTTCTCAAGATGTCCACTTCGTTTGCAAATATGGCAAGTTCATTATAACTTCTATCAAAATTTCCTCTCCCTCGACCTCTTTTGCCTCTTCCTCTAATAAATCTTCTGCCTCTCGAGGATTCACCTCCGCGGTGCTCTTGCAATGATTGATCTCTCAACTTATTGCCCAAGTTGAGTTTTGATTGTAAGACACTCTCTATTGATTTGTCGGAGTGTCTTAACACCCTTTGTTCATGTGATTGCAAAGATGTCATTAACTCTCAGACGGTTAATGTCGCCAAATCTTTCGTTTCCTCAACAACCGACACGATCGTATCATGCTTTTCGGTCAATCTAATCAAAATTTTCTCAAAAAGCCTTTTATCTCTTACTTCTTCTCCATACAAACTCATTTGACTAGCAACTTCGGTAACCCGTGTGAAATAATCCTTCAAGCTTTCACCTTCCTTCATTTTCATATTTTCTAACTCGGCTCGCAACGTTTGAAGTTTGATGACTCAGACTTTTTGACTCCCTTGAAACTCTTCTTGCAAAACAATCCAAGCTTCATTTGCCGTATTACACCTCATGATTCTCAAAAATAATTTTTCTGTCATAGCTTGTTGAATAAACGGTAGAGCTTTAACATCTCTCTTTCGAGTATATTTCAACTCCTTTTTTTCAATCTCACTCAATGTAGCTATAGAATCAGCCTCCTCAAATCCAAACTCAACTATATCCCACAAATCTTGAGAATTAAATATAGTTTTAGCCTTTAAACTCCAATAATCATAGTTTTCACCATTAAATATAGTAATTGAGAGTTGAGATACACCTTATTCACCTAACCCAGCCATAGACGATTCGTTTTCATCGTTGATTGCTTCGATTTTGCTCGGTTATCCGCTTTTCGTTAAAACCCTAGCTCGCCCAATCTGCTCAATCCACCTTGCGCTGATACCAATTTGTTGGCTTGGGAGAGGCTAATCTAGTATAAGAACAACCACACTAGCAAACAAATACAATACACAAGCTTTCATTTCACAAAATGATTAACTTCTTCTTCATAGAGCTTAAGGAGCTGCAACACTCTTTTCCTCCTATGTCGATTAGCTCTATGTTATTCTTCACAATGCTGTCACATTTCTTATTCACTATTCTAAAACACCAAAACTCACCTTTTTACTTAACAATAACAACCTATAAATAATATAAAAAGCAAACCAACACATTAATTTAACATTTTCTAAAAAGTTCAAAATAACCTACGAACTTACCTTTACGTTTCAATGTTAACCAAACTGAATAAAGGAAAGATTTAAATGAAGATCAACCGGAAGCATAATCTTATTTACAGAGACCAACCAATCTCCATTCACTTTATTATACTATGCAAAAAGTTCACACTTTTACACCCAAATCCCCTGAGAAATTAAATTACCCTACGCTGCCTTAGCAAATCCAACTCTGAGCTTCCCATAGTCGAAGACGGTGTGATACGGGCCCATAAACACATCTCCTAAGATCCAAAACGACCCAAACGAAGGAGAAAGGTCGAGTGACATGAACCCACTTATGCACTGAGTCGAGGACCCGTCGCCAACTTTGAGTATGTAATCTTGTGGGCTAAGGTCCAACACTTTCCCTCCAATGGTGAAGGATACTGTCGGCATGGTCGGGATTCTGTCACAGTCCACAGTTGATTGTCCGACCCGGTTCGGAATTTTCTCACACAGCTGCATTAGTATCCCATGGCATTAGGACCGCACTATTCATCATAAACATAACGAATACAATATGTTTCAATGTTTTACCTCACTGACATAGTCTAGTATCTGTTCTTGTGTCTGGTTTTTCTGCAGCTCATTTTGTGTCCAAGAGACCGCCATTTCACAAGCTTCGCACATTGCATCGTCGAGTATCCCGCTCTTGACCACGGATTGGATTCCCGAACTGCGCAGTAGAGAAAAATGCTTAAGAAAATTTGCGATTGATCAGTAATAGAAGATATGAAGAAGTATATATGTATTTAGAGCCTGACCCAACTCCACGAGTGCCATCAAAAGTGCATACACCAATTTGTGAGCAAATCTTCTTCGGTTGAGCCTGTTATTGGACATCAAGGAGTTACTGTAAATGTAATGTTCGAGCAACTGGGAAGAGATCTTAGTAGTTATCACTGTGAATTATAAGTTGGTTCGATCATATCATTGTATCTGATACGAGGCAAGTGCTTACTTGTGCCAAAAGTAAGTCCATTATAGTCTGCCCATACTGTGAAACAACCTCCTTGCACTGGCGACTCGCCACTCCAGCAGCTCCAATGCCTCTGTTTATTTCGTTAATCATTTCCTGAGATATCGACATGAAGAGTCAGGGTTACACGATAGGAGACGAAAAACAACCAGCATTTCTTCTTTACCACTACCGAAAAACGAACAGATGACATACAGAAGGACCACCGATCAGAGATGTTCCTGAATCTGCGATCGCCGTGCACCCACTATCACCACCACTGCAATGTCCTATGAAGGAAACTGTCGAGTCAATACCGTGCAAGATACAAACAGAACTTAAATTTTGGAAGTAGAAAAAACGATGAGGAACTAAAACTTACCAGTTGCCTTGCCATTGATAAGAACTTCGCCCATGTTGAACTAACGAGGAAACAAAATCATAAGAAAACATCAAAGGATTTGTTGTAATTTTTGTCTGATCTGATTCAAACCTGCCAATAGCCTTTCTTGGTCACAGGAACATAAGTATGCTCTCCCTTGAAGTGTTTTGGATCGACTCCACCAAACACGAGCTCGCCTCCTTCTTCTGCTTCCGGGTTGCGGTTAAGCCAAAAGGAGAATACGGGTTCTTTAACAAGTCCTCTTGCAACCATATTGTCCCTTTCAGAAACCAAAGAGACTTAAAATTACTTGATTGAATGAAACATGGCGAATAAGTAATCATAATAAGTCACGATCTATATACCAAACGGGAACAGCCTTTCCAACTGAGATCTCTTTGAACCCGAGTCCAAGTATGCCGTCGAATTTGGCAGCCAAGAATGTAAACCCGGGCTCATTAGTTGCCTCGATAAATTCCTAGAACATGTTTAAGAGGATAAACAGCTAAGAACTATTATCTTTACGGGATCCAACGAAAAATGGCATTGTTAGCATAACCGGACAGGATTACCTGATCGTTCACAACTAAATCGCCGACTTTGACATTGTCATTGCTGAAGAAACCAGAGATTGATCCGGTACCATACTGTATGGAAGCTCTTTTTCCTGCATCATTAGTATATAGAATAATAAGAACAATTTCAACTTTTGAAAATCTTCAATTTTTCTTGAAAAGATTATGTCATTGTAAAAAAAACAAGAACACAAACCGTTCTCCTTGTAAGAACTTGATGCACGAGACCGATACTTCGAATGGAAGAAACACGGCAGCTGCAGTAATTCAGTAAACTCGAAGTCAAATTTCCATGCATTAAAAAGAACTGAACCTATTCGTCTGAACGAAATCAGCATCTTACCGATAGAATGCATCGAGATGAAGGCACCCACAAGTTAGAGCTGCCTGTATCAAAAACAACAGTGAATTTCTGAGGTGGAGTGCCGATGCCAATTTCACCATAATACTGAGCATCCATGTAGTTCTTCAAGGCGACGATTTCACCGGACCCCCCATGTGAATTACTGACTCGGTATTTCCTGATGGAAGTTTGTAGAGTTTCTCTGTCTATTGACTCAAGACGAGCTGCAACTCGATTGTCTTTGTCGAATTTCATCTTCTTCAGTCCTATCCTGAGGAGCCCGTCTTTTGGTTCGGAAAGAACGAGGGTGAAGAATGCAGTTGAAAGGATCAAAGATAACAGTATCACTTTCATGGTGTCTCCCAAATTGATCTGCAAAGTGCAAAACCATTTGCAGAAGTTCCATCGTAACTTGAATAACAAGAAATTGCAGGTCGATCGAGTTGAAAGAAGATACCTTGTTAGGAGGAGCCAGGCCGGAGAAGGGAAAATGAATGAAGCACAGCTTCACCGGAAATGAAGGGGATTAAAGAAAACTTTGGAGGAAAGTTGGCGAAGATGAAGGTCTGTGGAAAGTGTATTTAACGTGAAGAGTTAGAGTGAGAGATTAAACAACTATCCACCTCTTCGTTTAATTTTTGCTATTATTTCAGCCGAACCTTACAAATTTCCTTATACTTTAATTTTGTTATTTTCCCCCAAAAATAATTTAGTGGCTAACACACGGCAGAAATGATGTAATAGTTCCAACAATTGTCTAATTAATTAAATCTCGTGTTTAAGTCTAACGGGATGGAATTCGGAATAAGGAATACGGAATAGGGAATAGGAATAGGGAATAGGAGATAAGAATATGAAGTTGTTTCTTTGGTGGAATGAAATGGAATGGAATAAGGAATTCTGTTGTTTATTTGGTGAAATTGTATATGGAAAGGGAATGTAATGTGGTAAAATGACATATTTGTCATTCCTTGTATATGTATAGTATATAATATATATAATTTGTATTAATTAATTTTAAAATTAAGAATAATAAAAACTTATAATATAATTAATTAATAATTAAAAATAAAATAAAATAACTTATTTAATTAATTAATTATTAATTAAGATAAAATTGTTGAATTAATATAAATTTTAAAGTAAGGGCATTTCGATCATTTCACCTCCTATTCCTCATTCCTAGCGCGCCCGGCTTAGGAATTCCGAGCTTTTCACACGGAATGTCTAAGCCTACCCCGCCCGGAATCCGTAAGCCAAATTTTTGCAATTCCGCGAAAAGAACAACTTCTTACGGAATCCGTAATCCGAATTCCTTTTCCATTCCGTGAAAAGAACATGTCATAAGTGTCTAACAATGAAAAATATTAATGTTTTTTTATATACTTTTTCTTTAAAAAAAATGCGGGTATTTTTCAAAATAAATTTTGTGTGTTTCTATTTGATTTTTTCAATCGGTGTATTCATTAATATATATATAACATTAATATCATATTACACCTAATTTATTTTAAAAATAGATACATTTCTATTTTTAAAATACAAAGCATTGGAAATTCTCTAAATAACTTGTATGTAAAAGTTAATTATATTCCAGAGAAGCTCGGTCAAATGAGTCCAACACTTCAGAAGATATTTCACATGTACCTTCAATCCGCATGTAACTTTTTTACATAAAGATTGGATTAGTATGTGGTACTAGTTTTGTAATAATTTTTTAAACGAAATTTTTAAGAAATATTTTTAAATGTTACATTAGAAAGTAATTCCTCTATTACTACTCACTAGGCTTTAGCCTTTTTCAAAAATATGATCTCACTTTCCTTAAGATATTTGAGGGATAAACTTGGACAACAAATACATGTACATCTTCCCTCTATTTGTACCAAATTGATCGTATATTTCCTAAACACTCTTAATTTTAACAAATAGTGAAACACATAACGAAATTCAACCAAGAACTACCATTATTTGAAAAGTTATTTTTTGGTTAATTATTTATGTAGTCAGTTATGTTTAATTATATAACTATTTAGTTTAAAATTGTGGTATTTAGTCCGTTGACAATGGTACGTTGTGGTTACAATGATTTATTTATGAGATAAAATGACAAAAACACCATTTGTTTCCTGTTGTTCTTCCTATGATGATGATTTCAAACCCATAATCTGGTTTGTGGGTTCATTTCGAACCCCAAAACCAGATTTATTGGTTCGTTTAGAGGATTTGGGGTTATTCAATCAAAGAAGATGAACATAGGAAGAAGATAAAGGGAGTGGTATAATATTAATTTTAGTAATTATTTAATAATGGTCTAACATTCTCAAATATAATTAACTATTTAATAAAAGAAAATATAAATGACCAAAAACTAACCCGATCAAAAATAAATGACCAAATAAGTATTTTTTTTTTTATATATATATATTTTTATCTCTATATGAGATACCTTTTTGTAAGGGCTTATATGTCTTCCAACGTGATCTGACGATTACTTCATCAGATTAGTAACCGAAACGTAATGGCTTGAGCCATCAAATCTCAAGAGATTTCCCTTTCATCACTTTGGAATTATACAGTTCTCAAAGAATAAATACGTTTTGTCTATATACACAAAGTAGAACGTTATCAGTAAACAAATATTTCTGTGCAGAAAAAGAAAAAGGAACAGTTGTTATTTGTCAGTTGTTATTTGTTATTTGTTTTTGTGATGATCTCTTTGTTCCTCATATCACTATCATCATCCACCAACAAAAACATGTCTCGTATGGTCAAAGATTTTGTTTATATTATGTATCGTCAAAGCATGAACTCAACCACCGTAGGTCTCATCTTTCTCTGCTTGCACGCGAAAAACTACATGGACTATGTTTGCACGCTACAACCATTATCTTGTGTGTTTTCAGTGACTTGTTTTTAACAATTAATATTTTAATTATTATAAATTTATAAGTGTTATTTTGGGTAACCTCAATTTATTTTATCAATATATGTATTATGTAATAATTCATATTTCAATTGTATGGTCTTAGTTCGGACCTAAACTATTGCACTAGCCCTTTGGTTGAATCATGAACTCTATATTTTAGAAGAAAAAAAAATGAGAAAATTCAAACTTAATTAGTTATGAAATACACTTTAGAATATTGGCTGGAGTAAATCATTTTCCATGACTCGAAAATGGTTTAAAATTAATCAAAGCAATACTTATAATAAATAATGTACCAAATATTAAAACAAAAACACTCTTTCTAATTTGTTCATGGTTAGTTTTCATATAAGTCACCACTTCAAAGTCTTAATTAACTCTAAAACCAATGTTCAATTAACAGAAATGGAATACATATTGACAACGTGTGCCGCTCCTTTTATTGATGAAATTTGAGATTTTCAGTGCTGCAGGATGCATCAGGTTTGGCAGCAGCTGCAAATGCACCATCTGCAGTGTTTGAATGCATAGCTCCACCTATGAGGGAAGACATGGCAGCTACCAAGGCGGCAGTGAAGTTCGGGTCCATGGTAATGGATGCTGCTGCCTCTGATGGTGGCTGAAGTAAGTGATCACGAGAAAACTGGAGGCCCGCAAATTGGGATTGGTTGTAAGCTAGGGTTTGAGATTGGGTTGGGAACTGAAGTTGGAAATGGGGTACTTGAGATTCTTGGAGTTGGAGGTCTAATAAATTGGAATTTAGACTATTATCGTAATGAGTAAGATCTAATGTGACACTAGGAAATGGAACAGAAGCTGAAATTGTTGCTGTCGAGGAATTGGGAAAATTAATGGCTCCGAATCCCATCAAATTAGGGTTCATCATGAGACTGCTTAGGGAGGTGGGTTTGGAACTATCTGCGCTTGACATTGATCCTGAGAGCAGAGAATTTGCAGCGGCGGAAGTAGCTGATGCCATGGCTAGGGCAGCAGGTGGTAGAGGGTGGTTGTGTTGTCCTTCGTAAGTAGTTATCAGAATCGACTTGTCTTCAACGTATTGTTGTACCTGCGAAAACACATCAAACAACCTACTTAGGTGTGTCTGAAGACAACTTATGACAATGCTGAGGTTAGTTCTTATTGGTAAAATTAGCATTGAGAAATGTAGAGACAATTAGACTAACGAGAGAGATTTGATGATATAAAAAGTGGAATGAGACATAAAATGCGACACAGTTTTTTTTTTTCTACTTATATTCAAAACAATTTGTACGAAGGTAGTTTCCTATCTTATCTGTCTTTTAGGGTTTTAGTTTCCAATTTTATTAATCTATTGAAAGTTCTTCCTGCTTTCCTAATATATAACGTGCATTTTGAACTATAACCCTTGAAACTAAACTGCAATATATACTTAAGAAGGGTAATTAAAGCAAGAGTATGAACATGTATACATACTTGTTTGCGAACTGGACAGCCGGTTCCCATTGAACAACGATAATAAGATCGAGGACAAGGGTTTCCTTTGGCTATCTTTTGCCCATATTTCCTCCATTGACATCCATCATTAATCTGCAATGCATGCAATATATAAGTTTAATCTGAACTTTTGAATAGAGGGATTGTAATATCTTTCAAATATGCAACTTATGTATTTTTTTCATACGCAGCCATGAACTTTATGATGAGAAAGGTTGATGAATATAATGTATACCGTGCATTCATATCGCGTTCGAACCGAAACACGAGTTTTCTTCATTGTAACTCCGAGTGGTTGATGATTATCACGTTCCCTAACGCTCATAGAATTTAATCTAGGAATCTTGTCGTGTTGCCAAAGTTTCGTCTCTGGGTCGGGAGAGGGACGACCAAAATCATAAACTTGTAATCTTGGGATGTCTGTTCCATTACTCTTATCTTCTAAATCTCCCATCTGTCCCTAAAAAACTGATTATGGTAAGTGTTCATAATTTAACAGCACACGACAAACATGTTTCCTTGTATGGATTAATACTGGGAATCATTTTCCGAAGAGACAATATGATGAATTATAAGTACCAGGTTATCATGTTCCTCATCAGAACTGAGATTTTCTCGATGCTTTATTGCAGTTGCAAGACGAATCTGTAAGGCGTTGTAGTTGTTAGCAAGCTGTGCTATCATTTCCCTTAACCGCTGATTCTCGGATTTCGTTAGCTCGATTTCTGAGTGAAGTTGGGCGAGCTGATAATTCAAGCCATAACTTCCATATTATGAGAAAAATATTCAAACTATCATATTTGTTTCAAGTGATCTAATCCAAATTCTCACCTCGACTTCGGCTTTTCTTCCATCCATCTGATCTTGATCTGAAACTGATTCATCACTTGATCGTTCATGGTGGTCGCTTCTAGCAGTTGTAAAGAGCTTGAAATCAGTCTGCAGATCAAATTGTACACCATGAATAATCTGACGACATTCATATTGTACTAATAAGTATATATGAACTGTGTTGAACTTCTGTAATAGAGAAATGCTTACATTTATGTCCATCTGATCTGCAGATTCATCATGGGAAGTTTCAATCTTGACAGCAGCTTGTGGATCCTTATGATCATCTGGAAATAAGTCCATTTCCCCAATCAATACTGTATCGATATTGATCTCCTTGCTTGTTGAAGGTTCCACCGTAGAAGAAGGAGACGTCGTCCTTTTAAATTGGAGAGATCTTAGGTGTTAATAACAGATGTTGATGGCTTCTCTTTGATGATGTAATAGCAGAAGTTGATGCAGGTTTCTCAGATTTTCTTCTTTTAAGTATTGTGGAGGCGTTGACCAAATTTTGAAGAGATCGTATAATTGAGAACAGGGGATTCTTTGACTGGGAGATTGCGTCAGGTGGTGCGTCAGGTGACCCTTCCAGCTGCCAACTGCCGTTTTTATTTACCCCGTATTAGTTGATTGTTAATACGTGGAATATTTATTATTATACTATAATTTGTGAAAATCATATATGTTAGTTTCATTTACATTTTAGATTATGAATAGTTATTTACCACAAGATGATACATTATAATAGCATCTTTATATATTAATTTGGTTAGGAATTTTACAATTTTAAATGGTAATAAAATGGTGGATAACATGTAATTCTATTGGTCTACCTCAACTTACATATTTCCTTGATAATGAGACAAATGTATATACTTAGAAAGCTAAAATACAACATTGCCCCCTAAAATTTACGTCGATTTTAAGTTTTTGCCTTAAATTTTAAATTTTAGTCCTAATGTTTAGATCGGATGAAAAATTCTCTCTTCCCGTCAGGTGACTGTTTATTCCTGACGGAATCTTGGTTATGTGCCGGCCGCACATGACCAAGATTCCGTCAGGAATAAACGGTCAGCTCACGGGAATGGGGAATTTTTCATCTGGTCCAAACATTATGACTAAATTTTAAACTTTAAGGGTGAGAAATTTTTTAGATTTTTTTTCTACTCCTAAAAATTATTATTATAAATAGAATAAAATCTTTGTTATAAGTATGTATTTATTTATATTTTTACATGCGTTGCACAATTTATAATAATATTGTGATACTAAAAAACTAATTAATATTATATGTTATGAAATAATGAATTTATATACATGTTAGATTTCTTATATTATATATATATATATTAATGATACCTTTTAAAATAACATAATTGTTTTTATAAGATATTACTAGCATGTTATAATCATAAATAGTTCCTAATATGATATTATGTGTACCTAGTTGTGGTTCTGTTTGAAATATAAATTTATTAATGGGCCAAAATTATTAATATCATAAATACTTTTAATGAAACGTCTTTCTTATATGTTCATACTTGATAAACTCAATATAAGTCATAATTACTTTCAAAGTAGTTATAATTATTAAAATATGTACATTCAAATTAATATTTGTGATAAATATACAATAACAATAAACATTATAAAACTAAGTAAAGGATCATGCATTAACTTCATATTAATACATATTTATACCATTATTAAAAAAAAACTTTAAACTAAAAATTATTTTAAAATATATTATCTTCATTATTAATAAATAAAAGTCCTACATAATTTTTTTGTATGAAGTTGAATAACTAATATATAATTATATATATTTAACTGGTTTAGCCATTTTCCAAATTAATTTTTTTATTATTATAAAAAATTTAAACCTAATGTTTTGAAAAGATTTCTGTAGTCTATATTCTCTTTTTTAAACTTTAAACTACATTATAGATTTATAGTAAACTTATTATTTTGAAGAAAAAATATAGGTCATATTCACTTAAAAAATAAGTGTCACAGACTACTTACAGATTAAAAAATAATTTAAGATATATACAACATAATAATAAAGTAAGTAGTTATTTACAGTTTTACACTTCGTTTAATCCTCGGTTAGCGCACCACACCAAGTCTAGGGGTCCTAGTCCGAACGAACCATAGCCAAGGGACCCAAAGAGACGGAAATTGGTCAAAGACAGAAGAGTTCTGCTCTGCCGCCCCACCGTCCTAGCCTAACAGACAGACACAAGTCTCACGTTAAGGGTAGACACGTGTTGCCGGTCTTCAAAGTTTTTAACAAGTTGGCGGCCTGTCGCTCTCTCTTCATGATCGATAAAGAAATAGTTTCACCACCGCCCCGCTTCTGCCCCTGACTGAAACCAACACGGCGCTGTATTTATTCGATCTGTTAATTAATAATAAATTAGATCGGTGGCAAGTAATGCAAAAAAGGAAAAACAAAATATGGTGATATATTGTCATTTTTAGGGCGATAAGAGGTGTATATCTTCAAATTGTCTAATTTATATAAAAGTAATCATGATATAAATGTAACTTTAGAATCATATTAAATAATCTTATAAATACTCACTATTACATCATTTATAGGACGGATAACCTGAACTTTTATACTAATACAATATAACTTAAATAGAAGTTTTCATAGAAAAGAAAACACTAAGCAAAATTCTGACTTTTCTTTCATATAAGTTAATAAGCATCACACTTTTCTCTCTTTAGGGCAACATGAGAGTCTCAACTAGCCGTCAATCGACTTTAGCAGACTTTTTGCTAGATTTCTCAACCAATCAGCAGTCATCCAAGAAGAAGGAATGTGACTACATCAATCACATGCAGAAGAGACACAGAGAGGAATGACTTGAGAGACCAAAAAATCTTAATTCTAATTCGTTTTTTTTTTCTGTGTTGTTTTGCAGGAAGTGGAGACGAAAGTAAGGACATCTGGACCATGTACAATATGAATTCTCATTGAGCTAATTCCAATGAACAAAATAAGACTCAGAAAAATGCAATGGATCTGAACTCCAATCCGCAATTGGAGCATAGCGATCAGTACATGGATAAAGTCATATCCTAAAAATATGTCAACCTGGATACAATACACAATGTTTTGAAGTTGATATGGGCTAGATACTGACTAGTCAATATATAGGAGCCATTGGCTGGAGTATTGACCTTCAATTTTGACAGCGAAGAAGATATGTGCAAAATTCTCGATATGTCGCCATGGGTGATCAATGGGCGTGTGGTAAATTTCTGGGTGCAAATACATGACCTTAGCTTGGAAAAATTTAGCACAGAAAATGCCTGGAAAATAGGGAACCAGATCGGTCACTATAGGGAGATAGAACATGATATATAGAATAAAACGAGAAACTATACGAGGATGAAAGTGGTGATAGATGTGAATAAATCGCTAATGACCGACTTATGGTGGACAAACTCACAAGGAGAAGAAAGATGTGCATCAACAAGTACGAACGATTATCCGACTTCTGTTATGGATGTGGTATATTAGCACACACGACCCAAACATGTAAGGAGGAAGTGCAGATGGCAGAACCAGACCCAAAAGTCTCAGCCTATGGACCATGGTTGGTAGGGGTACGACCAAAAAACGTACCAGCCAAAAAATAAATCGGTGGGGATGGAGAAACTAGCACAAGGGCAAAAGGAACTTTCAGGCGTACATGGCATGATATAATGACGAAAGTAAGAAATTTGATGAAAGACAATGACCAGCAGGAGACGTCGGAGGAGACAACATCGAATGATAGCCAAGAAGATGATACAACACGCCCCAACCGAAATGAAGTGATGATGGACATGAAAACATAGATAGAGCAGGATGAAGTGATGAGAAGTAGACCAGGAAACTGCACCAACAATAATACAAGTATTGATCTGAATGAGATCCCCGTAGAAACAACAATAATCCTCCACAGTAACATTGTCAACCAGCCGATAAAAGACCCTCCCCATACCCATACACCTAAAAGAAACAATCCTAAACCAATACCTGCATCCAGTAATACAAGGAAGTGAGCCGATTCAGATAAAATTTCGCCCCACCCAACCTCATCAACCCATGAACCTTCCATACCCAATAATCACGTAACTCCCTGACACCACCCCTGCCCTACAATTCCCAAAAGAGAACCTAACCAGAATACCCTACATAGTTGAAAACCCACCAGACACACCACCCATGACAACCCAAACCCGACATCTGACCTAAGTCCCTACATGAGCAAAATGACCCTAGAAAAAGACTGAATGCATGGAGGAACATCCCCGAGCAAAGAAAATAAAAGGGAAAGAGGAAGGACAAAGAGGAAACGAATTGCAAAAGGGAAGAGCTACTGGGAAAGAGAAAATGAGTTTAAGGAGGAGTGTGGTAAGAGCAAAATTCGGTAGGAAGAAGATGATAGATAAGTGAAGTAAGGGAGGAAGCATACAAATGGAAGTTAATGACGAAAATGGTTCTGGTGTGTGTTACGAAATAGCCACACATACCCAATGAGTCTACTGTCCTGGAATTGTTAGGGTCTGGGGTCTGCTTTGACAATTCACCACCTAAAAGACCTAAATAAAAGGTATTTCCCGAACATAATCTTTCTTATGGAAACGAAGAATGAGGATGCCTATTGTGAAAGGATTCGAATGAAAGTGGTGATGGATAACAAGGAGTATATCAACCCGAGGGGAATATCGAGTGGGCTAGCACTTTGGTGGACGTTGGAGACCAATGTCGAAATTTTGTTCACTAGTCAAAATTTCATCGACTATGAAATAACAATTAACCAACACGACGAACCGATCTATATAACATGGGTATATGCGGACACTGAGGCACACACGCGAACTCAAAACCGGGACACAATGAGGGCCATAGGACGGAACCGAAGGGGAAAGTGGGTAGTACTCGAAGATTTCAACACAATATGCTATTCACATGAAAAGGAAGGAAGAAGTCACAATGAAAGATGGATGAGTTCAAGAAGCTGATTGAGGATTTACATATGTAAGATGTGGGAGCGAATGGACAACCTTTCACGTGGTGCAACAACCGAAGTAGCGTAGAAAGAATCAACGAAAGGCTAGATCGAATCCTAATAAATAGAGAAAGGGCCAAAGGTTTTCCAGATGGGTAATGCATAAACGAACTAACTCTCGACTCGGATCACTCACCATTGATTATGCAGTTGCAGCGAAGGAGAACGAATGGGAAAAGAATATTCAAATTTGAGAAAATGTGGCTCGAGAATCTGACATGTAAGGAGGTGATACACTGAGCGTGGGAGATGAATCTGTCAAAGAATGCAATATACGGAGTTTGCTCAAGGTTCAATAAATGTCGAAGGATATTAACGAGATGGAGCAAAGAATGCTTCATCAACAACACCAAGGAACTGATACGAGCGAAGGAAATGCTACAAAATCTCACGAGACCGAGGATGAACCAGACAACCGTAATTGAAGAAAGGAAATTGAAATCAAAGATTCGAGATCTATGGATAAAAGAAGAGATATATTGGAAACAAAGGTCCCATGTCAAGTGGTTAATGGAAGGAGACCAAAACACAATTTTCTTCCATCTCACCACGACATCAAGAAGAAGAAGAAATCATATATGTCGGATGAAAGGTAGAAACATGGATTGGATAAATAACGAGGATGGGATAACATTGGAATTACGTAACTACTTTGAGGAGATTTTCAAGACGGAAACTCCTGACATAAATGAGGTGATACTAGAGTGTGTACCAGACCAAATAACGGCTGAAATTAACAATGGCCTTATGAAGTAGATTTCCGATGGGGAGGTTCGAGCAACTATATACCAATTTGGCAGGTCACGAGCTTCGGGTCCGGACGGTTTTCCGTTTTTTTTATCAAAAGAATTGGCAAGTCGTGGGACCAGATATCATCATCGCGGTCAAAGTTTTCTTCAGAACAAGTATTCTCCCAAACTTCCTTAATTAAATCGTCCTTGTATTAATCTCTAAAGTACCAAGCCCTACTCAACCCACAGAGTTTAGATCGATAAGCTACTACAATTTTTTATGTAAGATAATATCGAAAATTTGGGTGAATAAACTTAAAATCTATTTATCAGAACTTATCACCCCTTTCTGTCATAAGACCGTTTATTTCAGACGGTAAATCGAACATGTGTCATGCACGTTCCATGACTTAATTTGAAAAGACAAAATTACCCTTATTACACTCTATAGAAGAATGTAACTGCATATTTGATTTTTTGAAATTGTACCAAGTGAGTTGATGAAGAATGGAAGAAAGCTAGGGTTCTTGAAAGAAAGGTGAAAGGCGTGGCACCGAGGTGATTCACAAGGGAATGTCGTCTCAATCTTCCTCAAATGTATTATTCTCAAGTATTCACCGATGTAATTGCAGATTGTCACCTCGTCTGGAAATTTCCCAGGTGGAATAACTATCCCCCTTAATGTATTGAATTTGTTTAATATTCCCCCCTAAAGTTTGTAAAAGTAAGCAATTTTCATCCATCACCATTTGAACAGATTGATGTTCATATAACCAAAAGCCTTCAAATACGTCCGACTAAATCAGAAGTTGCATGTTTGAACATGTCTCAAAAGCTAACATATACCAAAATCTAGCATGTTTGAAGTCATGTTTCCGCCTAACACATAGAATACCCTAAAATAATTTTTCAAATTAAGCCACGACACGTGCACGACACATGTTCGCTTTACCGTCTGAAATAAACGGTCTTATGATGAAATGGGGCAAAATTTCATTTCGTCCAAATATTAGGACTAAAATTTAAAATTTTAAACATTAAGGGGGATTCTTAAATTCAGTCCAAACTTTAAGGGGGAAATTGACAATTAACCCTTGAAAAAAAAAACGGGATAAGCTGGCGAGATAGAGGCTGAAAGCCCTGAACCAAGCGGAGAAGAAGGTCATAATCAAAGTGATCATAACAACGATCCCCACGTATATCATGAGAGTGCTTCAACTCCCCAAAACGTGGTGCTCAGAGATCAATTCCCAAATAACGGATTTCTGGTGGGGTCTAACAACGGATGGGAAGAAGACACATTGGAGGAAATGGGACGTATTGACAACATCTAAGAACTCGAGTGGCCTAGGGTTTTGAGAACTCCATAATTTCAACACAGCGCTACTAACTAAGATGGAAACCCGAGTGATTAACGAATCAGATGCGATATGGGTCAAGATCTTAAAGGGGTGGTATTTCCCGAACTGCAGCTTCATCGAGGCGAGATGAGATGGAAGAGCATCCTAGGGATGTAGCAGCATATTAACTGGAAGGGATGTCCTGCGCCGAGAAGGTTTATGGACTATAGGTACGAGAGAAGACGTCTGGGTATACAGTGACTCATGGGTATACACAAAAGTCGGGTTCAAAGTGGAAGGAGGACTGAGATATGACATAGAGGGGGATAGGAAAGTCAGCGATCTCATCGACCCGGAGAAACAGTGAGACACAGAAAAGGTACATGAAAAGGTCTCCAACGTTGATGTTGAACGCATTCTGGCCATGCCAATACTAGGCGAAGGAGGGAAGGACAGGTTCATATGGCCATACACAAGGGATGGGGCGACAAAAGTCAGGTCAGTTTATCATCGGCAACGGGAACTAGATGACCGAACAAAAAACAATGCAGGCAATGCCAACTGGAACAACAACGTATGGAAGCAAATATGGGCATCACAGGCCCTACCAAAAGTAAAGAACTATATGTGGCATTTTACAGCAAATGCCATAGTTTTCAACTACATCCTGCAGAGAAGAGGGATGACCGTCGATCCTGGCTACCCAGTATGTGGGAAACAGGAGACAATGGAACATATGGTCTTCGAATGCAAATGGACAGAACCAGTTTGGTTTGGTATACTAGGCGTGAGGCATGACAGAACATAGCAGTCGACCATGACATAATGGCTCGATATATGGACCACGAAACCAGGTGTCCAAGCAAGCGTACGAATGACAAGATGGATAATGTGCCTAACGCCATGCTGACACATATGGAAGATGATATGTAGAGCATCCTTCGAAGCTAAGCAACCCTACTCGGCAGTTATAATCAAAGAAATTAGAAGGTTTGTTAAAGAACAAAGGAATGCAAGTCGATCAGATAATCAAGGCCGAACAGACCAACCACAGCAAAAATGGGAGAAGTCGAGCCCGAACACAGTCAAGATAAATTGCAATGCATCTTGGTGCGCTCAAACAAGAATGGTGGGCGTGGGAGTAGTGTCGAGAGACTACGAAGGAGTGAACGTGGGAGGAATGAACCATAAACTTCGTAGCGATAATATCATCACAATGGAAGTTGTGGCAATCCATGAAGGCCTTCGGATGGCAAAAGAGAAAAGATGGAGAAGTATAATCATAAAGTCAAATTCGAAGGTAGTGATTCAACAAATTAAAGGTTACACGACTCATTGGAGATTAAATGTGATAGTATCAAACATCAGAGCACTGGAAAATCAGATAGATCAAGTGCAATGGAGAGCTATTCTGAGAACGACAAATGAATGCGCGAACTGAATAACAAATCAATCCCGAATGGGGGGGGTGTCTAAACGATTGAGTCTCCCAACTCCCACTCCTATTTATTTTTTATTGTCAAACGATTATAACTCTGAACCCCCGTGACGCCCTGTCACGACATTTTATTTTATCAAATAACTCGCATATTCAACCAAAAAAAACATCACCGAGATTTAAAACTCAAGTTACTGAAATCCAATAAAAATTACTTCAAAGAGGTCTTAATGTTCACAAATTATCAAGAAAATAAATAGAACACTGATATCGAGTCGCATTTTGCGTAGTAGTTAGTAGATTTAATTTATTGGGTAAAATACAAGTTTCCCACCTAAAGTTTAGACCAATTTTAAATTTCCCCCTTAATGGTTTAAATTTTAAATTTTAGTCATAATGTTTGGACCGGATAAAAAAATCTCCATTCCGTCAGCTGTCTGTTTATTTTGGATGGAATGGAGATCATGTGCGTCTCACATGCATTTTTTAAGGGCTGAATTGACTAAATTGTCCTCCTTCCTTATTTCCTATCGATCCACCTTCAGCAGAACATCCATAGCCATAGCTTCAAGGACAAAATCAAAATCAAAATTGTTGAAGATTTTGATATTTGTTGCTTGATTCAAGGACAAAATGAAAATAAAAAACATGAACTGAAGTTAATTTTTCACTGTAGGCTTTAGGGTGCCTGCTCTTCCGTGTATGCTACTTTAAATCTGCATTTGATGGAGAATCAAAGCTTCAAATCTTGAACGGTCGGAGCTTCCATTCAACCCTAACTGGGCGACGGTCGGAGCTCCATCTCCGGTGCCAGACCCCCTAATCGAGAACGGGGCAATCGTAAGGCAATCAGCGGTCATCACCGGAGACCCAATCGAGAGTGACAGAACCACCGTCTGGAGTGCGAAGGCACTGGCAGCGGAAGAGGATTTCGGGAATGGCCCGGAAGAACGGAGCGAATATGGTCTCCACGTGTCGATTCCAGTCGACTTCCGACTTCTGATTCCAGTGAAAGAAGGTCTAGTGGACTTCCGACTTCTCTTGATTCCAAACTGAGGCTGCAGAAGGAGGAAGTCGGAATTGACAATCTCAGTTCTTCTTTTCTTGATTCTGAATGTCTCCAGCTTTGCCTCCACTGTTTCTTCTTATCATTCCCTTACGTAATCATCTCCAGCTTTGGCTTCCACTGTTGCACAGCGACTCGTTTATTGCGCCAAAGATCAGCGTCGTCTGTGGCTTGGATGCCATGAAGGAGGCGACAGTGACGAAAGAGAGGAAGAAATGGAAGAGGTGGTTGGGGAGGAGGAAGTACTTCTGGCCATGCTGGAGTTGCTTGTGATCCGGGGCTGGAGTTGCTCGTGACCAGGATGAACTTGAGGAAGAAGGTGAAGCGAGAGTTTTTGAAATGAGGGCAATTTGGTCATTTCCAAATTAGAAACCGCACGTGACCCGCACATGTTTCATCAACCGTCTGAAATAAACGGCTAAGTGACGAAATGGGGGAATTTTTTTTATTTTGTCTAAACATTTGGACTAAGATTTTAAATTTTAAACATTAAGGGAGAATCTCAAATTCGGTCCAAACTTTAAGGGGAAAATTGACAATTAACCCTAATTTATTTTATTTTTGTACAATTTGAGTTATAATGTCTTATAGTACATAGTTAAAAATCATTTACATTATTTTTAAGTAAATATATACTAAAATATTTTCTAAAAATATAAGTTTACTGATATAACGTTTAATTTTTTTTTTTTTTGTAAAAGTGAATATAGACTACAATAATATATTAAAAAATAAGTTCACTGTTATAAGTTTAAATTCTTTATAATAACAAATAAATGAAAAAAATGCATAAAATAGTTATATGTATATATATTAGTTATTACATTTAAAATGGAAATTATTTATGCATATATTTTTTTAATAATTATCATCGTCATGGTTGAGTTTGAAATTTCTAGTACTAATAGAAAAATTTATTAATGGGGATTGGGGATACATTTTTGAAAAACCATTTAAAAAATAAATGTTATTTATGTTTTAATGTTAAAGGTTTTAGAGTTATTTGAAATTAAAATTTTATACATATATAAAAGATAATAATTATTCAACCATTAGATATTATATTAACAAATAAAAGGATCATAAATAAAATACTATTTTTTGTTATGAATATTTGTATTTTACTAAGGTATAGTACTATGGTGCTGAGTGATTTGAAATTATTTTCGGTATTTAATAGTAATAACTTTTTACTTTTACATTTTTTTTTGAAGTTTTTGATCTAACTTTTCTAAAAACTAATTAATCCCTTGTTATGTTTTTATAGGTAAGTTTACTATAATTTTGTGGTCCAGTTAAAATGTTGTAGAGGGAGAAAGAGAGATAAAAATTCACATCCATTTATGATTTATCTATGGAATATTGTTATTCAGTTGTTTACATTTAGAGTTTTCTTTAACATATTTAATAAAATTAGTATAAACATTTTGATAAGAGTATTATGTGTTAGATGAAATGTATTCTTAATTAATCTTAATTTAATTTTGAAGAGTAAATTGTAATATGTGCATACTTAATATTCATAAAATATATTATTATGTATTTTAGTATTATATAAATTTCACTTCCTAAAATGTATTTAATATAAAATCATATATATATATATATATATATATAATAAAGAGAAATAATTATTGTAACTTATATTGAAAATAAATGAATTTAACTTACATATCATACTAATTAAAAGTGATTTATGATGGCAAAACACAAATTATAATTAAAAGAGATTAAATTAATATTAAAAGTTAGAAAATATACATTTTAATTAATCTAACTAAATTAATATAAATATATATATATATATTCATGTCTAGCTAAGAAAATAATAGGCTAAGATTATCCCTTGACTAAGTCGTTTGCTTTGACATTTTATATATACATACACATATATATATATATATATATATATATAGAGAGAGAGAGAGAGAGAGAGAGAGAGAGAGACTTTTGGTTGTATTTAAATGATCGTTTTCAAATAGTCAATAAATTAAAAAAGTTGTTCATTATATTTTTATTTTCTCAACTAAATTCTACTAGTTGGCCAAAAAAACACTAAATTCTACTTAATTGTAGTGAAACAGAAACCTACTTGCAATCTATATTCATATTAACCACACTTTATATTTTGTTTTTCTAAAATGAAAATTTTGGAATAAATAGATGTATATTTATTAATTTAAAGATAAATTGTATTAACTGAAAATTATTGTATAAAATAGTTGTATTAATCTGTTTGTAAATTACAATTTTAATAGAAAACTACAATTAAAAAATTGAAAAATACATTCTTAGCAAGATAAAATTTATTATAATTGTTCAGAAGAAAAAACAACAGTATTATCATTGTTCATCTTTCTTGCTAAATTCACTAAAAAATCATTTCTGTCAAAAAGGTAGAATGAATTTACTAAATATACTAAATATAATTTTTATTTTTTATGAGATAATTGTGTTTTCAATGAAATTAATATTAATAATTAAAAAATGACTTCACTACAACAATTTAATTATAAACACTGAATATTATATATTAATTGTTAAATTTAATAATTATTTTGAATTTCTTTCATATAAATTGTTGACAATACGGAATATTCATATACTTTTCACTTTCTGAATTATTTATAGTTATTATTTTTATCAATATATCTTTTATTATTAATGTTGACTTAGTAAGAATCATTAAAACTGAGTTTGTATAAATGAACAGGTAAATATTGTGCATAATAAAAATATATGTTTTGTATAATACATAAATCAAAGTAATGTTTTTGGTACGTAACAAATATCTTTGTCCCTTGTCTTCTGTCCAGCAAAACCGATTTGAATTAAACATTGATCGTTTGTATTTTCAAGGGATAATAAAAGAAAATGACGTGTCGTACCATATATTTGTATTATACATATATACCTTAAATACATCTCCATATGTTTGGTCATCTCTAAGATGAGAAACATATTGTTGGAATTACCAAACCCTAAGAAAACAATATCCTTATATTATAATACAAACTACTCAACTCATGCAAATTTGGTAAAGATCTTCACGCAAATAGAAAAAAGGTAGAATGGAAAGAAAAAAAATCAATTAATTTTCCAAATTAGTTAATTATATTAACTCACCAAGTGATCGTAGTAAGAATCGATGGTCTTCCTTTGTGGCACTTAAATATTGGACGAATTTCCAAAACCTAATTTTTGTGTAATGAATTCAGAAATGGCTTACGCATGAAAAAATAAAAAGAATATATAAGTAACTTTACTAATGAATTCATAATACTAGAGTAATAAATTACGTAAAATACGTTTCTTCCGTGAATGAGTTTTTGAGAGAATGATGGAAATGCAATAAAGAGAAGAATGTTTAAGTGCTCTTGAGAGAAAACATATATAAAGAACATGAAGAGTTTTGTAGGATGATATAAATGTGATTATTAATAGAGTTGGGATGCATGAGATTTGTAGAGGTATGATGAGTACAATTGCATGAAGAGATTTGTAATGTGATGGTTGACTATTGATAGAGTTGTGATGATTGAAAATTATAGAGGTATAAGAAGTATAATTGGTATAAGAAAAATTGGAGAGACTAACCTTAACTTTTAATATTGAGAAAGATTTCATAATACTAAAAATAAAATATATAAGTATATAATTAGAACAATTAAAATAACTAAAAAATTAATGATGTATTATCTATTATCTGATAACATTTAATTATTTAGTGATAAATTCAATAAGAGTACCTTTACATTGGATCAATAAACTATTTTAAGAATTTTTATATTTTTTTCGATCAAAGCATCCTAATTAGAATTAACAGTTTTGGATAAATTTTAAATTAAATTTATTGTGAAGAGCAGGGGTGGTAATGTTAAAGATAATGGTTTTAGAAATTATAATCGCTGGTAATTTTTCATAAAAATAAATTTTATACATAAGAATTTCCAATTTTCCACTTTTATATATACTAGATATCTGATCTGCACTTTTCGTAATTAGTAATATATTTTATTTTTTTATATTTAATATAAATTATTTTTTTATGGTACATAGTATAACATATTTACATTATTTTTAAATGAATATAGTGTAAAAATAATTTTAAAAATAAAATAATAAATTTACTGGTATAATGTTTAAAAAGTTATTTTTTCAATGAATATACACTATAATAATTTTTCAAAAAGTTCATTTTGGAATTTTGAATTGTTTAGAATAAAAATATTAAAACCTAAAAATGAATCAAATAATTAATTATGTAGATAAGTTATTATAAATTATATTATTAAATACAAAAAATATATATTAAATTAAGCGTATTTGTTCATAAAATTAATTATTACTGCATGAGTCAATAATTAAAATTAATATTAACAATTAATAAAACGATAATATTTAATACTTTTAAGTTAAATAGTTTTATGATTTAATTTTGTGCATATGGTTATAAAAGACCATTAAAATCATTAGTAGTTTTTGTTTTTATTTTAGTTACAATGATAATATCTTATATTTTTATTATATAAATAGTATTTTAATCATTCAAAAATAGTTTAAGTTATAAATATATAAAAACATATTTTCCAGAAAACTGTAAAAATATGTTAATGTCCATATAATACTCTTAACTTATTTTATATAATTTATTGTTTCTATCAACGTACATATAAAAATATTAGTATTTTTCTAGCAATAGTAACTATCTCTAATGTTTGAGTATACATATTATATTTTTATCTATTTGTTAACTATAAATTATATTTAGTTGTATAAATATATAATACTTAATTTTTTGACATTGTTAAAATTTATTGTGATATTATTGTAATGAAATATGTGATGTTTATATGTGACTTATGTCTTATTTTAATAAGAGTATTATGTAATATATGAAATGATTCTGAATTAATCTATAAAGTAAATTTTAATATGTGCATACTTGATATTCATAAAACATAATATTATGTATTTTATTATTATATAAATTTCACTTCATAAAAAATATTTAATGAAAAATTATAATTACTAATGTAAAATAAATAGAAATAATATGAGTTTTGTAACTTATCTTGAGAAATAAATTTATCTTGAGAATGAATAAGAGACTAAATTATTAATTAGACTAATTAAATATTAATTTAAATTATTAAATAATAATTTTATGAAATTGCATATCAACATTCTTTACCTTATTATAATTAAACTTATAATATAAATTAAACATATGAATGAATAATAATAATATGAAGATAAGTTTTTCATATTTTTATATAAGTATATAAAACTAATAGAAGTCATAAAACAATAATAGTTTTTTTTTTTTATATGGATATTAATATATTAAAAAAAATATGAACATTATTTTTATATTTATAGACTCAACATATTTTATAAATAGAAAATAAATGAATTTTATTTTGTAGATATTTTCACTATTATTATAATTAGTAAAAATTACTATATTGATTTTAAAATTTTCATTAACATATTACACAAATTGAAGTGGCAAAATCACAAAAAATAAATTAAAATTATTAATTAATGTTGTATTAATAATTGTTACTATTGCTCTTTAATAGTCATTCATGTATTTTAATTAGTTTTATGAATAAATAGACTTAATCTTAATTTTCTTTAATAGAATTATAATATTGAAATAGATAAAATAATTTATATTATGTACAAATATTAATAGGCTAATATTATTTATAAATATACCTAATTTTTTATTGTAAAATTTTAAGTTAAATTTTTTAATAATGAAAAATACTTTTATAAATTAAAATTTAATAAATAATAAGTAAACTATACATATATGTTTACTTAATATAACAAATAGTTTTTGCGTAAAGTGCGTATGAGGTTCCTAGTATAATTTATATGTAGGACATGGATATTAAGATATACTTTTAAAAATAAAATATGTTATGCTTCCTTTATAATTAATAGAGAGGAGAGAAGAGACTCGTTAACAGTCAATAAAATAGATGGGAATTTGACATAACTGATTAAAGTAATTGAGCGTTAGAGTCAAATGAATTGAAAGATTATCTTTAGTTCGGGAAAAACTCTACCGTAGTTATGCTAAGATATGAGTAGGAATACATTCAAAATATTTACAAATTCATATTTATGAAAGTATTGGGATTTTTTTTCAAAAAGTGATTATATTAAAAACAAATTTAGAAAAGAAAATATATAAAACAAATTTAGAAATGAAAATATGTAAAAATAAATATTTGAAATCTAGGTATACGCTAGTACGCTACCGTGAGTAGCGCACTACTATTTTATTTTTTTACAAAAGGCGCACCCAGGATATCTTAATGTGCCAAAATAGCACAACACGCTACCCCAGCTGGCTTGTATTCCCAGCTGGCAATCCATTTTGGCTTGTATCTTAATCCTATTTTTCTTCGACGACGACTCGATGTTTAACTAAAAATTAAATTATGTATCTATTAAAAAATAATTTAAAAAATTATAATAAGTATATATTTTAATTGAGATTCAAATTATGCAAAAAAAATATTAAATTTGAACTTACGTATTGACTGTACGTTATGCCGTAAGTTGAGATATAAAAATTTGACTTAAAAAAATATAACTCAAACCCTGTAATTCCAAACTCAATACGGTTAAGGATATTTATGACAAAATTCAATTATCTACCTACTCTAAGTTTTTTGGATTTTTTGATTAGATATATATTTTATTTTTTAACCTAACATCATTTGTCCTATAATTTGACCGAAATGATTAAATACATTAGGTGAGAAATTTAATTATATACTTACTCAAAAAATATCAAAAACATTACAGTGCGTAGATAATTTAATTACGACATAAATGTCACTAACTAGACGTTGATTTTTGACTTTCACATTAACTGTATAATACGATAGACAAAACAATTATACAAACATCTATATCGTATTATAGAGCCAACCCAATACTTGTGAAGAAGTCAAACGGAAAGTGGAGAATGTGTGTCGACTTTCGCGACTTGAACAGGGTCTGCCCCAAAGATTCGTACCCCCTTCCGCAAATTGATCAGCTGGCGGATGCAACCTCTGGTCACGAAATGATGAGCTTCATGGACGCATATTCAGGCTACACATTCATTCAGAACTGGGTCGACCCACAGTAAGGGTAAACTAGCACCCATAAAGCGATCCAACATCAAACCCAAAACTAAAGTGGATGTCAAAGCCCTTACATGTCGCCATCGGCCAAGGCCAAAGCCTCTTACTGCTCGCCAAGAGAGTCAAACCGACACTGAATATATAACCACGATATCCCGCGTATACCAGGCACATATTGTATAAAGATTACATAGACAACTGCAATATTACGTAATAACCGTAATATTTGCTATCCTTATCTTTAACGACACAATATTCACAAAGATATTCAGCTGCCTAAAACGGTTTTGTCTTCTATCCCTATAAATACTCTTGCTTTACATACGTTCATTACGTTTTGAGTTCATACATACAGTATACTCATTTAAGCATCGGAGTGAGACCCAGAGACACCCCCTCTGTTGCGCTCGCCTTCTTGCAGGTTCATCGGAGGAGCTCCGGCGAAAGCGTGCGATCATCAGTCAATTGACATTCAAAACACTGTCAAGTCAGCATCCGGAAAATTTAGACCCAACAATAAATATCATTTTTAATTCATTTCATCAACTTTAACATCTTCAAATTTTGTAATTTATATTCGAAGTTAAGAAAATATGTAATACATATTACACTAATATAAATGTCATACACATTAAAATATGAGTTAAGCATCATAATATCATATTAATAATAATAATTAATATCAACTTTTAGCGATATATCTTGCTAAATTACATTTAATTTTATAAATATACAATTTATGAGCAATACAGACGATTTTATAGATACTGAGATGCTAATTACGACGAATGTGACATTTATGTACGTATCAACATTGTAAGATTCTTGACCCAAAAAAAAAAACATTGTAAGATTTGAACATATGACATCGGGTTTTGCAGACACACGTTCTACCGAAGTGGAGACATATGGCTAAACATCGGGTTTTGTAATCATATGGCTAAGACTTTATGTAAGGAAGACATTGTTTTGTAATCCCATCATCCATCACCTATCATATAGCATACACATACCTAAATTAAAAAACAATTTTGTATGCATGATTTGAATCGATCCTTCTTTGGAAAAAAAAAAATCCTTAATTACTGCTCAGAGAAGAAGTAATAAGTAGGGATGACATGATTTAAACCCATGACATTTTGTACCCCAAACTATATAAGTTTTGTTGTTATATTTTACAATTTATTTTCACAATAATTCAAATGACTATTTTCTATACTATGCCCACAACACGAGAATTACGCTGCGTTTCTTTCACGGAATTCGGAATAGGGAATAGGGAATAAGGAATAGGGAATAAGAATATGAAGTTGTTTTTTTGGTGGAATAAAATAGAATAGAATAAGGAATTTTATTGTTTATTTGGTGGAATGTAATATGGAAAGAGAATTAAATGTGTTAAAATGACATATTTGCCCTTTCTTATATATGTATAGTATATAATACATATAATTTGTATTAATAATTTTTAAAATTCAGAATAATAAAACTTATAATTAATTAATTATTTATAAAATAATTTATTTAATTAATTAATATTAAAAAATGCTATTAATTAATTAATATTAAATAGTTGAATTAATGTAAATTTTAATATAAATTCACTCTTCTTACTAATACCCATCAACAATATATTTACCTGAATCATAATATTATTAATGACCATACTTACATAATACAAAATAAATTAGTGTCCTAAACTAAAATTCTTTGAAATAGGAAACAATTTACGAAGTACGCTCTTGATGTAGTAGAGTTTGGATATTCCATAACCATAACTTGACAGAACGTGAACTAGACAAGGTCCAAACTGTCAACATGTTTTCTCGAGCACGATACAACAGACACATTCATCCCACACACCAACCTGCAATTACCATCAAGATCAACTTGGTATTTTAACACAATGCAAATTTGCAAGCAAGTAAAACAAACAAACAAGTAAATAGGAACATTCTGGTGTGCCCCCATTTTCATGACACATGCTGGTTAAATCATACTATTAGCAAGATAAACAGCTGAAAATTTAAAAAAAACATGGCAAACATGTGATGCATTAAAACGTAATGAAAATCCCATTTACCTCTCCAAATTACTTGAACTATCTGTTGAAGTCAAAGCTAATCCGTAACCACAATCATAAAGGGGCACGTCATTGTCCAGCAGAACAAGACCACTACTTTGCAGCTTCCTTGGTTGCTGGTCTATCCAAAACGACTGCAAATGACAAAGAAGTTCACATTATCAAAGAATCTCAACACGAGTGATTCATTTACTAAGGTGGAGAAACTGAATGATTCTAGAATGAATGGTGCACAACCGTGGAAAGCAGCAAGCAAGCAACCCTGCTGGGAGTACACTCGAGCTCTTCCAAAGTCTTCTTCGATTGAAAATGCACCACTTGCATACATTAGCACAATTTTTGCAGACTGCAAAGTGTCATCAATGTGAGATTGAGTTTGCAAATGCTCTGGATCATGTCATAAAAGCATTTGAGGCAAATAAAAAAAACATACCTATGCAGCTGAATTCATCTACAAAGACGTGATCTTTAGGGCTTGAATCATCCAAGAACGGGTTGACCGCAGTCAATCCATAACTGTGTTATCTCTAAACAATTCCGGACTTCACCCAACAAACAGCAACAAATCGAATTCAGCACAAACCAAACCCAGTACAAATCGATTTCAGCACAAATTGAATTCGATCAGCATTCAATCAGCAAATTGAATTCTCAGGAAATTGAATTCAATCAGCAAACCAGAAATTCAACAGCATACATCAAATTCAATCATACATCGGTTAGAATCAGGGGAGCTTCATCACCGAACCCAGAATTGTTTTGGGTTCATCACGAACCATCGAAGACAGAACGATTCTGTGTTCATCACTGAAGAAGGAGAAGGGAGAAGAATCGAATCATCGAAGTCGAAGGATCGAAGTGTACCTGAAGAATCGGAGCGTGGTGAAGAATCAGAGGAGCTTGGTGTAGAATCGGAGAAGCTTGGTGAAGAAACGGTCATTCTGTCAACAATCGCAGAAGAATTGCAGAGGAGCACGCTCGGGATTTCTCCAAACAGTCGAGGGCAGAATGGTCATTCGGTGCTGAAATCCGGATTCCAAGCCTTCTGGGCTTAGGAATTCCGAGGTTTTGACCCGGAATACCTAAGCCCACACCGCCTGGAATACATATGCATGGAATTGGCCATTCCATGAGAAGAACACGGGCTTACGGAATCCCTAAGCCCAATTCCTTGACCAATCCAGGAGAAGAACGGGCCATTAGTTTTCTAAACACTTATAACCAATTGGTATATCATTACAGTGTAATGAATCGCAATGAAAAACAGTGTGAAAACCGTAATCCGAAACCCCGATATAAGATATCTAACAAACATTAAGATACGTTTCGATTATCTCCTCACCAATTCATGAGTAATATAATAATCTCCAATTCCAGCGTCAAGTGTTGGTTGGAACAAAAAATGGAACAAGTCTTGAAATAGACCGACATGTTATAATCATGTACAAGAGTTCAAATTATAAGAAGAAGAAAAAAAATACATATCTTTATTAAGTGCTAAAGAGGCACCCAATGCTCTCCTATGCAAGCCATATCCTTATAGCACTTTGGAAAATCAAGAAGAAGAAAAAAACACTGCTCCATTAGGCAGGCAATACGGGAAAGACGACGATTACGTTGAAGTCACGACTGACTGGCTATACATAAGCTGACAATTTGTGAAAGCTCAGCTTAACTCGAGAAGATGACGTAGTTGTTAGTGTCGATCAAAGATTCCAAGGGAACCTAATTACAAGCTCTTCCCGGGAAACAGGTTAGAGGGCCAGCATTGGCCGTTAATGAAGGAACCATCGATCCGTCCGCCACCGGGAACTTCTGCGATGGAGTGTAATTAGGGACACAAGTTCCATAACCAGATTGAATGAAGTAAGCTCCGTTCTTGAAGACATCCTTTGAAGACCTCCATTTCCAGCTCTTCCAGCTTCCACTATTCCCTTCTCTCTTTGTAACCTGCAAACCATGTTGTCAAATTACTTTTCCATGATCCATTAGGGTTTATTACTAGCTAGAAATGAGTATGACGTGGGGATATGTACATACCTGTTTGGAAGGAGACCTGTCAGGAGCATCGAAGTAGTTACCTTCACTGAAAATGGTGGGATTTGAACTGCCACCTATCGCATACATTATCCAACGGTCGTACCGGTTGTTGGCAACATGAGCATATCCAAACCTAACCCTGAAATATCATAAACCCTAGATGATCAGACTTTGCTGCTATAGTATGCATGTCTTTGTATGCAGAATTACGATACAGTTCATCTTCGCACCTGGGCATCCTCTCGATTAAACCCGGACCAAATGAGTTAAAAGCTATGGTGACTTTCATGATCTTATCTGCTACAAAACCATCGTTGTGCCCTAGCAGCATCACCTGTAGCGTGGAAGTGACAATAATAAGTCTCTTGTTATGAGGAATTGATAGAAAGAGTGGGAAAGTTATCGTACTTTGTCATGCTGAGTGAAGTAGTTGTTGGAGATGGTGACAGCAGTGGAAGCATGAATGACATCGATAAGGCCGTCAACGGCACGAGCTAGATAGCAATGGTCGATCCATACATGAGAAGACCCAAAGATAGCGATCGAATCGCCATCGCTGCCTCCTCGCTTCCCCACATGGGTCAGGCTGCTTCTGACCAAACCCGCATGACCGACCTTGCAGTCATGAATGCTAATCCCATGAATAATAACATGGCTCACGTCTTGGATCGTTATGCATGGACCATAAGCAATCTCCACCTTAGCCCCTCTCCCATCTATGGTCTTGAAACTAGTCACCATTAGCTCATTCTTGAGCTTAATGACCATACTCCTTGCAAAAACGATCCACAATGGCTTCGTCTGGATAACACCGTATCTTAGAGTCCCACGTCTAGGGTTTACTGGGTCATCTGATGAGTCAGTCACCACATAAATGGCACCGTACTTCCCTCCAGTTGCATCGTTACCAAACCCGATACCACAGTTGGCTAGGGCCTGACGGTTCTTAGCCCAGTTTGGGTCGAGCCGCCAACAAGAATCGATCACGTTCATCTTGGTGGCCGATGGGGTGTAGTAGTAACCCGCCGCCAGTGAGGTTTGGAGTAGTTGTGCAAGGCATGAGATAGATAGTAATATCACAAGGGAATAAGAGTACTTGGCCATGGCTTTAGATTTGATGCGTTGGGCATATGAAAAAGAAGAGTAGTCGTGGATATTATATAGAGAAGCTAAGGCCGTACGAATTAAGGTGAGGCACTCACGTCGTAGCAGGTGGATTGCATTTGGCTGTAGAGGATGTTTCAGTGTTAAATTCATCTAATTAAACGTGGTTGCACGAGCAACAAGATTAACGCTTGACTTGCTAATATTTAATTAAGGTTTCTGTCATATTAGGATAAGACTAGTTTGTTAATATGTTTTGCTTCCTTAAGCCACTTAAGGGCAGTTCATTTGATTAATTATGTACATAGTTTGGAGACACAAATTAGCCAAGATGTTTTGTATTTGTCCCCTTATCAAGGACTAAGTGAGGATACGATCTATTCAAAAACAATTGTGAAGTAGACATGTTGAGGATCAAGGTTGTCTTAATTCTTATCTAATGTTCTTACATAGGAGTGTAATTCAGGTTATATTGACAAATACTAAAAGTCGTGTGTCTGATCTCCGAAATATTTGAGTTTTTCTCCTAAAAAGAAACTCATAGGTCGAAATTGTTTAAAACTTCAGCAATTACGCTTCTATCAAAATAATAATTAGGTTCAGTCAATCCACTTATATCCCGATTAAGATTAATATTGTAAAAACAATCTATATAACCATGATTACATGACTAATCATATATTCAATTTTTTATTTTGTCTCACATAATTCGATTGACACTTCTCTTAGAAATGAAATAATTAAATTGAATTTTTGTTAAGAAAGTAACTATAATTATCCCAAGAGGCTATACCGACGGAAAAATGTGCATTGACCAGAAATTCATAACAATTTGTAAAATTATTTGAATTTTGAGCATGCTCGAACTCAATTCAAATAAGAATTTTCAATCTTGAACTTGGCCTAAACAAGATTTTTCAAACTCGAACTTCAAAGTTTAGGCTTGAGCTCGAATCGCATCCATATTTAGCATACTCGAGCTGGTCTGGTTACCCATAAACTAAAGCCAATATTTATTTTTTTTTGGCCAAAGTATACATCATGTATTACTCACAAAATTGGGGCAAAGGATCACCCATTACAATATCCGTATCAAACCGTAAAAGACGTAAAAGGGGGTTGGGGGTTGTGAAACCCAATCATAACGACACATCCCCCCCCCCCCCCCCCCCCACCCCCATAGCTTGTTTCGTCACCCAGTCCGCACAATTGTTGGCGGCTCGTGGTATCCTATTCCAGTCAAGGTTCCTAATCGACCTACCCAAGAAGAGACTATTACGAATGATAGTCTCTATCTTCCAAAAATGATGAGAACCTAAAATGTGGTTAATAACCACTTCCGAATCCGACTCGATTACAACCGACTCCCACTCATTGGCAATTGCCAATTTGACACCCTCTAAAACAGCCCTCGCTTCGAGGACTTCAATCGAACATGCCGAGATTGAAAAATGGATGCCTCCGACGACTCGGCCATCGTCATCCCGGGCAATGACCCCAACACCTCCTTCCCCGTTGGCCCGGGTCCATGCCGCGTCACAGTTGACTTTAACCGTTCCCGCTTGCGGCCTAGACCACCGTTGCCTCCCCCCGGTTTGTTGGAATCCGAGAGGAGCCTCACCTGATACCAGAAGTTGGCTTGCGTCCACCTCACGGCTGCAGGAAGTCCTATGCCGAAGTGAACCAGACTTGTGCAGGTGCCTCCCATACTCCTCAACAGCCGCCCGAGCCGAGCGGACCACCCACGACGCGTCGGGAGTCTTTCCTTCGAAAGCCATCCCACACCTGCATTTCCAAATAGCCCAATAAGCATGCAGCACCAGCTGCCATCTCTTATCCCGATCCTCCTTTGATCCGTTTTTATCCTGATGTCTCTTGTACAACCAATCCGTAACCGTTTGACAACCATCCATGGCAACCGTGAGGCCCAGAATTTCTAGCCAAATGTGACTCACCCACACACACTCAAAGACCAAGTGTTCAATCGTTTCCAGTGCCCCACAAATCGGACAGCCAGTAGGGATGAGCATGCCCCGGCGGGCCAGTCGTTCCCTCACCGCAATAGCTCCCGACAATAGTTTCCAAATGAAGGTACGTACCTTCGGTTGTACCGGAGACTTCCAGATAGCCTCCCAAAGACCTTGAGGGGATCGGTTTCCCCCAGCTCCGTGATACGTGTGATCCCCTTCAGTTGCTCCCATCCAATGGTAGGTCGACCTAACCGTCAACCTACCGTGCCTTTCGAAAGGCCATCTCAAAACGTCCACCGATGCTTGCAACGGGATAGGAACTCCCAGCACCAGATCGGCGTCCAAGTCAGGAAGAGCTGCCCGAACCTCATCTGCCCTCCACTCCTTCGTATTGGTGTTGATCCAGTCGACAACCACAATACCAGCTTGGGCTCTAGTGATCAGGCGGTCCCCCAAGCTGTGCTGATAGTTACCCGGGATCCACCGATCCTGGAAAGGCTTGATACGACTCCCATCACCCAGTTCCCACACAGCACCTTCATCGATCACCCTCCGACCCACAAGTAGACTCGACCAAGCCCAAGAGGCCCTACTTCCCTTCCCCGCATGAAGGAAGTCGGAGTTGGGAAAATAAAGCCCCTTGAGGACCCGGGCCCACAAAGCGTTCGGTTCATCAACTAACCGAGCTGCCATCTTGCCAAGGAGGGCCACATTGAAAAACTCAAGCTCCCGGAACCCGAGCCCGCCTTCCCTCTTTGATAAAGTCATCCAATCCCATCGAAGCCAATGGATCTTACGGTCCCCATTCGATGCCCCCCACCAAAATCGAGCCGTTAACCCATTTATGATGCTACACCAAGACTTGGGTAGTTTGAATACGCTCATCGCATAGCTCGGGATGGCCGAAATGATCGACTTTATAAGAATCTCCTTACCGACATTGTTTAGTAGCTTTGATTTCAACCCATGAAGCTTGGCCACAACCCTCTCCTTCAAAAAATTCAACGCTTCACTCTTTGACCTACCCCACAACGAGGGGAGGCCAAGGTATTTCCCCGGGTTTGCGACCAAAGGCATGCCGAACATATTAGCTACCCCCATTGCATAGGAGTTGTCGACCGAACCCCCACAAAACAGAGCTGATTTCGAGGCGTTTACCTGTTGCCCGGACGCCCCACAATATTCATCAAGAGTTGCCTTCAAAACACGAGCATTATCCTCCGAACCCTTGATGAAGAATAATGAGTCGTCCGCAAATAGAAGGTGGTGAACCTCCGGGCAAGATCTGGCCGGTGTGATCCCAATGAGCTCCTTACGACTGACCCTCTGTTCAAGTCTCCGGGAGAGGACGTCGGCAACAAGGATGAAGAGGTAAGGGGATAGAGGGTCCCCTTGCCTTATCCCCATCGACGGATAGATGATAGGCGTCCTCTTCCCGTTGACCACAAAACCCGGTATGTCACCGAGGTAACACACTCCCTGATCCACTTGACCCACTTAGCATCAAATCCCCTTTTAACCATGACCTGGAAGAGGAAATCCCAGTTGACCCTATCATATGATTTAGCTATGTACATCTTCAAAGCGCAATCCGGGCTCTCCGAGGTGCCTCTCCTGTTTTGTTTTGCTTTCAAGTGGTGGACCATTTCATGTGCAACGATAATATTATCCTGGATCTGTCTCCCTGAAACAAATGCACTCTGATAGGGGGTGATCAGTTCTGGCAACCATGTTTTTAGCCTGTTTGCCAGAACCTTGGAGACAATTTTATATCCAAAGTTACAAAGACTAATTGGTCGATAATCGGAAGCTGACAAAGGATATTGGATTTTGGGAATCAATGTAATATCAGTATGATTAATATAGGGAGGAAAAGAACCTGTTGAGAGGAAGGACTTGACCATGGTGACGATGTCTGGACCTATGACCTTCCATGAACGTTGGAAGAATGATCCCGAAAAGTCGTCTGGTCCCGGAGCCCTAGACCCCCCCTAGCTGATTTACTGCCCCCTTATCTCAGATTCAGACACCTCCCTCGTCAGGCTTGAGTTCATCGTATCAGTGACATCCATGTGAAGGTAGTCTAAGATGGAGAAGACCTGCCCTCGATTGCTCGGGCCCCCCGAAACTGGAATAGTACTGCTGCAGCTCGGAGTACCCTGAACCAGTCGAGCCCCACTGTCCCTATCATCCTGACCAAACTGATTCGAGAAGAACCTGTAGATTTCCCCCATGATATCCGGTTCGGTCTCTAGCCATTCACCGTTCGAGGCCCTTAAACGAATAAGTTTGTTCCTTCTTCTTCTCTCAAGGGTGGATTGGTGAAAGAAACTAGAATTCCGATCCCCCTCGTTCAGCCAACGCACTCTCGACCTTTGCTTCCAGTAAATCTCTTCTTGTTTCCAAAGGGCGTGTATCTTTGATTTCAGAATTTTCTCTTCCATCAAAAGCTGGTCGGTCGATGGAAGAGTCGCAATATGCTGCAGCCTTGCTTTTGAGCTCTCTATCCGAGCTCGGTTGTTCCCAAAAGCTCGTCTACTCCACTTTGAGAGGTCGGACCTGCAGGCAGATAGCTTATCACTGAAGTGGATCGGCTGCGAGATCCGACCCCCTCTTTCCCATGCCATCTTTATAATCTCGAAGCATTGAGGATTTTCCATCCACATATCCTCGAATTTGAAAGATTTGTACCCCCTTCTATCCTCAAGATCCAACCGAACCAGAATAGGGGTGTGGTCCGACCCAATGGCCGAGTCGTGTATGCATTGTGCCCTCGGATTAAGGGTAGACCATTGGCTATTAGCCAACGCTCGATCAAGTCTTTATACTATTCGGTCGCCCCCTCTTCTATTATTAGCCCACGTGTGCATTTGGCCCTTGAAACCGAGGTCTCCTACACGAAGGTCGTGCAAGAGATTATTGAATCCGTCCACCTTTCGTTGGTCCTTTCTCCTACCTCCAATCTTCTCCCAATGGTGGGATATGTCATTAAAATCCCCAATAAGAAGCCACGTCTCCCTACGGCTCCCCCCAATGCATCTCAATCTGTCCCAGTTCATGCTCCTCTTACGGTAATCCGGGTCCCCATAGATCCAAGAGATGAAAAACTTGGATCCTGCCGTCCCGAATTGGACCTCACCGTCCACAATATTCTTGCTAATATGCTTAAAAGAAATAGCCACCTCATTTGTCCACCAAATCGCTAATCCTCCACTTAACCCCACCGGGTTAATGTACAACGCCTTATCCATACCCACTGCACGTCTTACCCTCTCACAGGAAGACTCTAGTTGCTTCGTTTTCATGAGAAAAACAATCTCTGGCCGGAGTTTCCTAACTTGGTCTTTTAGGTGACGAACCGTCAAGGGAGACCCCAACCCTTGACAGTTCCAAGAGAGGACGCTCATTGATCCCGTGTGGCTGTTGAGGAACAGCCACCAGAATCCTTACCGGTAGATGAGCTAGAAACAGAATCACGCTCCACGCTTCCCTCGAACTTTCTGGGGTCCCTTCTCCCCCTAACTTGTCTTGGCTTCCAAGCAACAGATTTGGTTTTTTCTCTTCGGTTGCTGGGAGGCAGGCCTTGACTCGGAACACACAGAATACCATTGCCCTTTCTCTTTCGGCACAGCAGCTGTCCGCCGACAGGTCTCGGGGCAGGTTGGTTGAAGAGCATAAGGTGGGGGGGTGTCCAGCCGGGGGGCCAGGGATGGGTTGGATCGGGGTTGAGGGTGGGCAGGTCAGCAAGGCTTGGGAGGATGGGGGCTCAGGAATGCTAGGGAGAATGGGAGAGTGCAGATGAGTAGGGTAAGTAACAGGGAGGTGGGCGGGTAAGGTAGTAGGCACGGGTGTGGGGGATGGGTATGTGATGTGGAGAGGGCCGGGGCGGTGGTCAGGGATAGCAATCTTGAGGGGTGGTAGGGGCAGGGGGCACAGGCTATGTTGTGAGGATGGGGAAGGGGAAGGGACGGTGGATGGGCGCCTCCAGGGTTGGCTATCAAGGTAAGACGTGGGTGGAAGACTCAAGTGGTAAGCAGAATTGCTGTCGCAGGATGTATCAAGGAAGAAGCCTTTCGATTCATAGACCTCAAGTCCCTCCACTTCTGGTTCCAGGTTCAGGTCAAGGATCGACTTAACATTGGGAAGAGGCAGCAGGGACAGGTCGAGGTTGGTGTTGATGGCTGAGACAGAGGCTGGTCCCAGACCACCCGAGTCCCCAACTCCCATAATAGGCAATATCTGAGAGGCCTCACGAAACGGTGATTCCACCATTTCGGTCTTTGGAATCCTGGCACCCGGAGCCTCATAGGGAGTCTGGGAACTCCCTTCCTTCATCATGTCCTGCCACGTCTTCCTGGCGGGATCTCTGGTTTGTGGGAGCGGATTATGTCCCCCTCCTGGTTTTACTCAAGAGTTGAGCTTCCTCTGTCTTGGGCATGTAGTCCAAGGGCCATACATCGGGAGTCTCTCATTTTCCTCTGAGGCAACTATATCCAGATTGCACGCTTGCCCCGTGTGTCCTAGTCTCCCGCATCCGTAGCAGAAATCGGACAATCTCTCATACTTGATGTTCGCCCATTTCTCCTCCCCAATCTCATTAGCCCACCAGAAACCGGGGCACATAGGTAAACTATTGTCCACCTCAGCTTTGATTCTGATATAGCCCCTGATACTCATCTCATTTTCAGAGTCCACAGCGATGCATTTCCCCACCTTACTAGCAATCTGCCCGGCGTTGTCCAAGTTCATCAATTCAGCACTTAGCCCATGCACCTGAACCCACAATTGTAACTTATCGAATTCAAATTCAGTGAGTCTTCGGTTCGGGAACCAGAGCTTGAGGTTGAGGCAATGTCCATGGACAGCCCAGGGGGACATGTCCAGGGCCCTATCTCTATCAGCTTCCGATTCAAAGTCAAAAGCCATTATCCCTCCTTCAAGTTCAGACATTTTAACCGTGCCAAAGTTGCCCCAAGCAGCCTTCAAAACGGTAATTACTGCATTGTTCTTCACACACTTTTGAGAAACCATACGGCCAAGCGCACGGATCAACTTCTGGCTAGGGGGTTTCAGGACCAGAGGCACGACTGCCCTCAACAGAACGATAGAATGAAAAAGGCAAACAGGGTTGTATAGGCACGAAGAAAAGTCAGGGTATCAAGGCTAAGTCACTAGAGAGGAAGGTGAAGGACTTGCCGTGACCACTTCTTCCGATTATCACCGACCGAGAGGTGAGATTGAGGCAGCACTCCACACCTAAGGTGGAGATCACACACGGGAAGGGGCCGGTGTGAGAGGGGTTCTTCCGAGGAATAAAGTCAACTGGGCAGATGATCAGGGCTTCCGGAAAGATGACCCAGAAGAATCGGTGAGCTGAGCTGGGGGAAGACAACGAGGGAAGAAATCGGCGAGCTGAGCTGGGGGAAGGCAGGAATGAAGGCTTAGCGTTGGCTTTGGGAAAGAACCAAACACCTTCCGTGCGTGTGAAATTTGGGAATTTTAGGGTTTCTCTCTTCTCTCTCTCATCTGTGGTGAATTTCAAACTAAAGCCAAGATAAAGTCAGACGATTTTGACAACCCTGCGACTAGGTTAACAGAAGCTCACTCATGTTGGTCTATATATGAACATCACACTATATTTATAGAAGAGGTTAATAGGAGCCACTCAATTTATTCGGCTCGTTCAACGCGGAGGCTCAATTCGAACTCAGATTAACTCAAAATTATGGTGTTGAATTCGAGTATTGACCAAGTAATGAATCAATGGAAGCGTTTATAAATTTCATAAGTTATTTTTTTAAAATTACATTACTTTCAAATTGGATAAATATTTAAGTTTCAAAACTAGGGTTTCAAAGTAAGAGAATACAATTGCAACAACTGAATGTACAATTGCAATTTTTTAACTTTCTCATTCAAAATAGAATTGTAGTTTGATTGGAAATTAGGGTTTGAGAACTAAAAATTAGATGTCCAAAATTTGAACACCAAAATTATAGACACAATTAGGAACACCAATCTCGAAATAGGTACACTCATAAGATCTTCTGGAAAAAATCATCCATGTAGCAATTCATGTTAGCGATTTCGTTTACTCTCTAAATTTGTGGATTTCTGAAATTTATTCAATATAAACGGCTATTAGTTTTCATATCCAGAATCTATCTAGTTAATATTAGAACCGAAACCTACATGAAATTTCTTAATAATAACATGTTTCGGTTACCCAATTAGACCATATTGAAATTATTATTTTTTTAATCGAGTGCTATGTTTTTGTATAAAATTATTTTTAATATGTACATTATAATAAAAGTGAACATATAAGATATTAACAAAAAAAATCTAACAAAAAAAAATCAAGTAATTAACAAAATCTTATTTATGATATATTTATATTTATTTATTTAGACGTTCATTCCATTATGGTTCCAATGCGGGTATATTAATGAAACCATAAGTGAAACCGATTTGACAGGTTCCTATATATTTTTACCGAACCCTACCCAAACATCAAACATCCTACCTAGTGAGTAGGTTCCAGCTCCAAATTGGTACATTGTTCACCTCTACTTTTAACTCGGTCGATTGATATTCAATTAATCTTCTATGAAGGGGGTTGGTTGAAACATTTAAAACGTTGTTAGGTGCGATTGTAATATTTAAAAAAGTATCATCATATTTTTGCAAATCTAAAAATAATTTCGTCTAAAACTTAACAGAAACAGAGTGCTGAAAAGAGTAATGCTCAAACTTCATCGAAACATAAAGAAATGTTTTAAACATTAAAGTGCATTTCTTAAAGCTGTCCAAATTCGGTGCCAAAAGTGTCAATTTTCCCAAGAAAGTATAGGGGGAAATATTCATTTACTTTAAAGGAACAGAAACGTTTTTCAATATATCAAAAGATGAGGGACGAATTTAGCGTCACGGTCACGCTTGTTTATTCGTCTGTTCTCGAAAATCAAAGGGCGAAATTGCTGTTCGGCGGTAGCAGATGCCGGAAACGCACTTAGACGGAGGCGAACGCACTGTTGTGGAGCAGAATCAGAATCAGTATCATCCCATGGCCGTCTCCTCCGCTGCCGCAGAGGCGCTCCGATCAGTGCTCCACCACGCCCACCAGGCAGCGGAGCGGAGTGGACGTGCAGCCCACCAAGTCCGACTGGTGGCTGTGAGTAAGACCAAGCCCGTCTCTCTAATTCGTCAAGTCTACGATGCTGGTCACCGTTTCTTTGGTGAGAATTACGTCCAAGAGCTCATTGAGAAAGCCCCTCAGGTTCTTCTTCGTTGAAATTGGCAGTTATCTTGAAATAGAGAAATTTATTGTTTCTAGAAAATGATATTTTCGATTGCGAAACTCAGTGAGTAATCCACTTGTATTCTTAGAGAAATGAATTCTCAGAGTAATTTAGGAAATCATTCAAATAAGCTTTGTCAACTGAAATCTCTGACGAACTAGCTAGCTACTTGATCAAGAACTTTATTTGACTATTATGTATTTTGAATATGTAGCTTCCGGAAGACATTGAGTGGCATTTTATTGGGAACTTGCAGAGCAATAAAGTGAAGCCTCTTCTCAGTAGGTTTCTTTCTTACTCTCTTGCCGAATGCATTAGTATTGATAATGATAACCAAAGAAGCAAAACTAGAATAATTAGTCGTCTATTCTATTATTAAATTGAATTACTGGCTAATTTAGTATCAACTGAAGAATTAGGGAGAATGTTATTTGGGTGAATAGTGCTGTTAGATTTGAGTAATTACCTAGTTGCTTTGTTGGAGTGATCAAGTGCATGTTTAAGCCAAGAAGATCGTAAACTGTCTTGAATACTTGCACAAAGGATAAAATATGGTCAATTCTTAAACATTTGTTTCATATTTGGACTTTTGACGAGTGAATCTTATCGGCTTGGCTACGCGTGAAGTGCCATTGCTAAGTTGTCTATCCGTGTCTGATCTTCTGAAATAAGATCTTTCTAGGCATGTTTTGTGTTCTATATGGTGTTAATATACCATCAGTCGTAAATTCTATTATCTTCTGCATCACATTTTGTTTTTAAAAAGAAAATCATATCTAGGTAAATTCCGGTTCTTGTCTATTAGCATTTTACAGTGTACATTAAATAAACATCCATTTGGTAGGATTTATATTATCCCCATCCCACCCCACCCCCCACAACATCACACACTGCAACCTTGTCACGCTATTCCTTTTCTCTGGGAAGTACAGAAACCTTGAATTTTTTTTTTATAATGTTTTCCTTTGTTTTATGTATATAGCTGGTGTTGTGAACCTGGCATGTGTTGAGAGCGTAGACGATGAGAAGGTAAATTGCTATTCTTGAAAGATTTGCTACATGAGTAATTTCCTTAGTTTTCTTCTACAGTTTGTTATTCATTTTGTGAACTTTCAGATTGCCAATCGCCTTGATACTGTTGTGGCAAACATTGGAAGAAAGCCTCTGAGGGTCTTTGTCCAAGTGAATACCAGTGGAGAAGAATGTAAGTCACGTGCACTATTTGAATAGAAAAATTGCTTATGAGGAGGAACATTTGATTCTTTCAATTTGAAACATAAGTTTGAACTTTTTCAACATTAACAACAATGTGTAGTGGTGAAGTTTGATTGGATGGTGCCTTCTCTAAGATTGGTCAGCAAATATACCGTTTTAAATGCTGTTACCTTCTGCATTAACTTTAATCAATGAACCAACTTCTCTAAGGTTCCCATGAATTATATTCCAGCCAAATTTGGTGTTGAGCCCTCAGGCTGCGTGGAACTAGCAAAACACGTTACATCAAACTGTCCAAATCTAGAGTTCAGCGGTCTAATGACAATAGGTATGCTGGATTATTCATCAACGCCTGAGAACTTCAAGGTACTACTGCTGTCCCTCATTCTCATAGAATTTTATTCATATCTGGTTATTTAAATTCGCATTCTAAGTATGGCTTTTGTACACTTTTAGGCCTTGATGAGGTGCAGAAGCGAGGTCTGCAAGGCTCTTAGAATACCTGAAGAAAAGTGTGAGCTGTCAATGGGCATGTCTGGTGATTTCGAGCTAGCAGTAAGATTTAATCCAAAACCCTCATAATCTCTACTGCTTCTGTTCCAGAAATGATCAATATTTGCATCATGGTTGTTGTTGTACAGATTGAAATGGGAAGCACTAATGTAAGAGTTGGATCGACAATTTTCGGAGCAAGGGAATATCCAAAAAAATCATGATCCAGTTAAATTGGCATATATGCTTGATTTAAAGATGGTCATGGTTGTTGCTATGCTATTATCATCAATAGAAAGGCTTCTAAGTGGATGCATTTTTCAAATGATGGATTATGCTTGGAAGGGATTTAGAATTCATTACTATACTCACTCTCTTTTAATATATTTTTTTAAATTTAAATAAAGTTCAAGTAAGATTTCATTTCCCCTAATCTTATTGTGTGGGTTGTTAATGCGATTTTCGTTGATTTGGGATGAAAATCCTAGAAGTAGATGTCGTCGGACCGTTTCTAGTTCATACTTGGGATATTGTGAAGACGCCACAAACGAGGATCGAGATTCGTTTGATAAGTCGGTGATTGGACGATACAAGAAAAACTATGATAAGTTCATTAAAGGATGTCATAAAAGGGTTGGATACTCATATGATATGTCAGTGATTGAACGCTACACATACAATTTTGATAAGTTCGATGAAGATGTCACAAATGATGATGGAGATCCGTTTGATAAGTTAGAGATAGAAATGTCATAAACTCTCTGGTTTCAACCAAAGTCTGTTTAATTCAATTTCGAATTCTAAATATATAGAAAAACTATAACTATAGAAAATAGTAAGAAATATATCTTACCTAAAACTAATCCTAGGAGATAAATTTTTATTCTATAAATATAGGAAATAATATATTTTGTTAATATCTTCTTTCCTATTTTTATTAAAACTAATTAGGGAACTAAATTAATCTATCTTTAACTAAAAATGTAATGTATCTAAAAGTTTGAGTGTATCTAAAAAAGTAATAACTAAATCCACTTTTCCGATGTTTGACTGTTGTTAAATGTATCCATATGTTTAAAAGTGTTGTTTTATGTACCAAAATTTTTGAAGATGTTATTAAATGCACTCACTGTTATCTTTTCGTCTCGTTTTTTCGTTAAAATACACGTGATTGTCATGTTTTAATTTAAACTAACGGATAAAAAATGAAAAGACAAAATTGTCCCTCCCCCTTTCATCCTTCATGAGTGCAACTGTTCGTCTTCTGAACCTGTCAGTGTCGAGTCTTCTCCCAAACCCTCAAACCAGTAGACGATCAACCATATCGGACGTGATTTCGTTCCGACGAGAGGACTCCGTAGTTGGTGGTCTCCCGACTGGAGTGCGACGCAAAGTGTTTACTGCAGAAAAGTCATCGTAATTTCGCCAAAGGTGATGAACCGAAATCCTTTGTCCTGAATCAGTCAGATAAGGTTAAAGAAATGTAGCATTTTTCTTTCCCCATCTATAACAATGCTTATTTGATGGTGCATGTTTCGTATGATTAGATATTTGACCACTTGAATTAGGAAAAATTTACTGTTTTAGGAATGGATAAGGACAAGGAGAAACTTTTTCAATTATCGATCACGTATAATGGTAAGTGATCACGTATAATGGTAAGTGGGTTAAAGGACCTAATCAACGGATGCAGTACCAAGACAAGATTGAAGCACTAGAGTTGAATGATAAGAACTTGGATTATGTATCTGTTCATAGACTGTGTTCGTGCTATTGTGGATTGACAACAAAATGATCAATTTTTAACATACCACCCGGTGGATATCCCACATTTGATCTTGAAGCATTTAGATGTGAAGCTGATGCTCAAGCAATTATAAGAAAGCTAAGAAGTCATCGTCCAAGAATCATTGAGTTGTTTGTCATGGAGTTCATTCTTCAGCGAAAGTTAAGTACCAGAGGAAGGACAAGTCAAAAGATGAAGGTACGTCAAACACAAATGACTTTGTTAGTTCCAGTGCACCTCGACCTTCGACAAGTCAAACACCAAAGAAACAGCTCAACAAAAGACAAGGAGGAATAAAGAGATCACCCTGGTCCAAATCAACACAATGAAGGGAGAAGAATGATGAATAAGTTTTTGGGATATGATTAGTTTAAGCTTGAGTAGAACTAATGTTCATGGTTTTGTGTTGCACATGTTTGCGTCTGATGTTGATGATTTTGTGAAGAACATGTTTGCGTTTTCAAAGTGTTGTTCTTTTTTGGTTTGGGTTGAACTCATCTTTGTAAACTTTCAGTTTCTGTTTATATATGCACCATTATGTTTGGTATGTGTCACGTAATAATTCATAAAACATACAAGTGCATATAACAACAATACATATAACTTTATGGTGCATAAAACAACATAACATATAATATTATGGTGGCAAATATCAACATTAGTTATAACGAAATAACTTTTAAAAGACGAGGTTAACATGAACTCAACTGCATTAGCTTAACAAGAGGTTCAAAATACATCATAACATTCGTTCTAATCATTTGTTCATCTTCTTGAAGAAGATAACAATGAAAGCAGCACAAACCACCAATATAGCACTACAACCAATTGCATAGATAACTAAAACTTTATTTTCTCGGGGGGCAATTGATAGTTGTTCTTACAAGACATTATGCATTTGGTTGAATTTTGGAAAAAACACTTTTTCTATGGGGGCACATTGGAGGGTCTTCCCAATCAAAAAATTCACCACTTGAATCAACTTCACCTTGCATTCAGAAAAACCAGCAATACTGAAAATGCAATGCAGGGTAGGAAACTCTAATTTTTGAACCCTAACTGTAAATTACTGAAAATAAAAGTAAGTGTAGCCCTAACTTTTGCACCTAAGTAAAACATAATTAAACACTCTCCAAACTCAATTGAACAAAATATTGAATCAGTTGAAGAATTTCAGACTAACACTAACTCTAATTCGAAATATCATACCTTGTAATTAATGTTAGACTAATGAATCTTAGGATCGATTTAAACATGTTAATAAACTGAATAAACACATTTAAATCAAACAGCGGAAGCTTGAATCGAATTCGTGAACTTACCTCCAGCCATTGCTAAACTGAGTTTCGTGATTCGTTTGGAGCTTCTAAACCCTTACTCTTCACAGTAGATGGTGTATTCTGAGCTAAATTGAAGAAGAGTGGTGTCTAGGGACCAAAAACGAGTATGCTCTATATAATGCTCTATCCATCAAAGAGCATAAATGAAAGCATTGAATGGCTGCTTTTGTGGACGAATGATTGCTTAACTTGTGGATCAATTTCTGTTGTTGATTGGTCATAGAATAAGAGAAAATAAACTTGAATTTCTTCTTCAATAAGTGCATGTGGAAAAACATGCACTATGTGGGTGGATAAACTGTGCAACGTGGGCTGCTACACATATTTTATACAACATTCTCCCACTTGGTCCACATATATATATATATTCCATCATTCACCTTAATGAGAAAAATGAAATATATGAATCATGGCGATATGTCCTCTTATATTGAGTATTATCTTCCATGTATTACAATATATATCAAGTTTCTCAACGATAGCCCATAAAACTTAATGAATAAAGCCTATGTTCATTCAAGGTCCAAACTTTAGTAATGTTTTCTCAAATTAACAAACATATTTGTGCACAAAACAAAATGAGATAACATCATCTGAATAAGAGTATCAAAATATAAAAATGAATACTTACATCATGGAACCAAGTCCCATTCTTTCTACATGATCCTTGAATTTCTTTGGTGGCATGCCTTTAGTTAAAGGATCATCAATCATCAACTCAGTGCTAACGTGCTCAATGACCACTTTCTTTTCCTTAACACGTTCTCTGATGGCCAAGTATTTAATGTCGATGTGTTTACTTCGACTACCACTTTTATTGTTTTTAGCCATAAACACAGCAGCAGAGTTGTCACAATACAATCTTAATGGCCTAGAAATAGAGTCAACTACTCTAAGCCCAGAAATGAAACTCTTTAACCATACACCATGTGATGTAGCCTCAAAACATGATACGAACTCGGCCTCCATGGTGGAAGTAGCAGTCAAGGTTTGCTTTGCACTCCTCCAAGACACGGCTCCACCAGCAAGCATGAAATGTAACCTGATGTTGATTTACGTGAATCAACACAACCAGCGAAATCCGCATCGGAGTAGCCAATTACCTCTAAATTATCGGTCTGTCTATACATGAGCATGTAATCTTTTGTTCCTTGAAGGTATCTCATCACCTTCTTTGCAGCTCTCCAGTGGTCAATACCTGGGTTACTCTGATATCTCCCAAGCACTCCAACAACAAATGCAATGTCAGGTCTAGTACAGACCTGAGCATACATCAGGCTTCCAACAGCTGAAGCATATGGAATGTTTTTCATTTGTTCCCTCTCAAGCTCATTTTTAGGAAATTGGATTAGACTAAATTTATCACCCTTAACAATGGGTGCTATACTTGGCGAACAATCTTTCATCCGAAATCTCTCTAAAACTTTGTTGATATAGGTCTCTTGAGACAAACCCAAAATGCCTCGAGATCTTTCCCTATGAATCTTAATGCCAATGACATAAGATGCTTCACCCATATCCTTCATATCAAAGTTCTTCGAGAGAAATTGTTCCACCTCATATAGCAAATCCTTATCATTGGTTGCAAGCAAAATATTATCCACATATAGTACCAAAAAACAAGTCTTGCTCCCACTGACCTTCTGGTATATACATCGATCCATGACGTTCTCTTCAAAACCAAATGAAGTGATGACATTATGGAATTTAAAATACCATTGCCGGGAAGCTTGTTTAAATCCATATATTGATTTATTAAGCTTACAGACCAAGTGCTCACCATTAACAGAGGAGAATCCTTCAAGTTGTTTCATATAAACCTCTTCGTCTAGATCACCATTAAGGAAAGCCGTTTTCACATCCATTTGATGCAAATCCAAATCAAAGTGGGCAACCAATACCATGATCACACGAAGTGAATCTTTCTTAGATACAGGAGAAAATGTTTCCGTGTAGTCATTTCCCTCCCTTTGAGTGAATCCTTTGGCAACGATTCTTGCCTTATATCTCTCAATGTTGCCTCGTGAGTCTTTCTTTGTTTTGAAGACCCATTTACTTCCAATGGCTTTTACACCATCAGACAACTTGACGAGATCCCAAACTCGGTTAGATGCCATAGAATCCATCTCTTCTTTCATGGCATTGTGCCATAAGTTCAAAACCTCAGAACTCATGGCCTGTAAAAACGTCTCAGGATCATTTTCGGCTCCAACATTGTAGTCACATTCTTGTAGATACACAATATAGTCACTAGGAATCGCTGATTTTCTTACTCTAGTAGATCTTCTTAATGCTGAATTAACACTCTCCTGAGTTGTAGGATCATGTTGATCAGCAGGTTCTTCAACAGTTTCAGGCATCTGTTGAACTTCAATATCTACTAGATCAGGATCAACAGTTTGTGGTACTTCCATGACTGGTTCTTTAACACGCATTTGAACTTGAGGCGCGTTGTTAACAACAATGATCAGTCCATTACTTGAAGTGGCATACTGAGCATCTAAATGATCTTTCTCAGGACCTACGCCCTGGGATTGATCGCTCCCACTTATAAAGTCATTCTCAAGAAATTTTTATATTTCTTGATTCCACAAACCTAGTGCTATGATATGGACAATAAAATCTATATCCCTTAGACCTTTCAGCATATCCAATGAAATACCCACTTATGGTCCTCGGGTCCAACTTCTTTTCTTGTGGATTGTAGACTCTTACTTCAGACGGACAGACCCAAACGCGTACATGTCGCAAACTTGGTTTCCAACCTTTGAATAACTCAAAAGGTGTCTTTGGGACAACCTTGGTTGGAACTCGGTTTAATATGTACACGACCGTTTTAAGAGCCTCATTCCACAAGGATTTAGGAAGTTTGGTGCTAGCAAGCATGCTTCGCACCATGTCCAATAATGTTCGGTTTCTCCTTTCAGCTACTCCATTTTGGTCCGGAGAGCCAGGCAAGCTGTATTGGGCAACAATCCCATTCTCTTGAAGAAACTTCGCAAATGGACCATTCGCTTGTCCACTTTCAGTGTATCTACCATAGTACTCTCCAACTCTATCGGATCTCACGATCTTAATTTGTTTACCACATTGTTTCTCTACTTCAGCTTTAAACACCTTAAAAGCATCTAGTGCTTCATTCTTATTGTTAAGCAAGTAGAGATACATGTATCGTGAATAATCATCTATGAATGAGATAAAGTAGTTATTTCGGTATGCATCCATGTCTGGACTACAAATATCTGTATGTATGATTTCCAATAACTCAGAGCTCCTTTTGGCACCTTTCTTAGATTTGTTAGTCTGCTTACCCTTAATGCAGCTTATACAAGTCTCAAAGTCAGTAAAACCCAGAGCACCAAGTACCCCATCATTCACTAACCTTTTAATTCTTTCAATGGAGATATGTCCCAATCTTCGATGCCACAGTATAGAAGACTCTTCATTCATAACACATCGTTTAGTACCAACATTTTCGTGAACATGCATAGAAGTATGGATATCATTATTTTGCAGATTAAGGAGAAAAAGACCATCAGACAAAATACCACATCCAATAACATCAGACTTATAAAATAAATTAAATCCAGAGTCTGAAAAGTTAAAGGAGTAACCATCTGCTACAAGTCTGGAAACTGAAATTAAATTCCTAGAAAAACTTGGAATATAAAATGTCTTCTTCAAATTTAAAATGAAACCACTACTTAAAACCAATAAGCACGTCCCAATGGCCTCTACATGTGAGGGCATCTTATTTTCTGAATAGACACTTCGCTCACTTCCCATCGGTTTCTGCAGGTCTTGTAAATCCTGCAATGAATTGGTAATATGGATTGTAGAACCAGAATCAATCCACCACGTATTATGATTAACATCAGTCATATTGGATTCATAACAAACAAAAGAAAGTTGAGTACCTTTCTTATCAAGCCAATTTATGAACTTAGAGCATTGTTTCTTAACGTGCCCCTTCTTTTTGCAGAAGAAACACACAATCTCCTTCTTAATGTCCTTCTGAATAGGAATTTTCCCCTTTCCCTTGTCCTTAGCTCGATCCTTCTTCTTGTTCTTCCCAGGAGTCGTTAAATTCACATTTTCTTTTTCCCTTTCCTTTTCCTCCATAATCAGTCTACCCTCTTCCTGAACACACATGGTCAACAACTCATTGATTGACCATTTATCCTTATGTCTGTTATAGGATATCTTAAATGGGTCATATTGTTGAGGTAAGGTACAAAGGATGTAGTGAACTAAGAAGGATTCTGACATCTCAACCTCCAATGTTTTCAATTGGGTCGTTATATCCCTCATGCGCATGATATAATCACGCACACCTCTAATGCTGGTGAGCTTTAGGGACGAAAACTGTATGATGAGGGTGCTTGCCATTGCTTTATCTGAAGTGGCGAATTGCTCATCAATAGCCTTTAGTAAGTCTCGGACTTTGTGATACTGATCGACGGAGCCCCTAATACCAACATATATTTTTGTCTTTATGAACATAACGGAGAGACGATTAGATCGCTCCCACTTATCATAAAGAACATCTGCATCAGGAGAGCTGGTTTCAGTTACTGCAGGGGGCTCCTCCTTCCTAATAGCATAATCTATGTCCATCCAACCCAAATGAAGGAGAATTCTTTCCTTCCTGACTTTATAGTTGTCCCCTTTGAGTTCGGGAACATCACATCTCATATCAGTGTAATTAACAGGTTGAATTGCTGCAATAAAATTAAATATTCATGCTCATGTTACTAAATTTGAAACTATAAAAATATGACATATCCTACCAATGTAGAATTATGTTTAATTATGGATCTAGTGACATAAAACTTTCTTGTGGGCTAAAGTTCTAATTCAATTAGATTCATGTTAACTTTATAATAAAACTATCAAATTATGTTTCTTTTCCTAATTCCTGTGGGTAAATTAGAAAATATAATTTGATATTTTATTCTAATTAATTATACAAATATAATAAAAATTCATGTGGGATAAAATTTTATTATATTACGTATGATTAATCACAATTAATGTTTATTTTTAAATGTGATTCTGAATAAACTTTAATATATAGTTTCAATTAATTAAGAATGTTGTGGCTACTTCCTAATTAATTTAAACTATATGAATCACATAAACATTAATTTAATAATTTCGCTTAATTATTGCATAAACATATAAGCAATATTTTATAAATTTAATTCCAAATTTAATATATATATATATATTATCTTAAAATTGCATGTATAATTTAAAATAATGATGAATTATACAAGCAAATAAAAGTACAAAACACTTATAATTAAATTTATAACCATGTAGAATTAATTTACCAAAATTATACATAGAATCACTATTCATAATCAGTACTATTCATAATCGGTTCTATGCATAATATTCATAATCGGTACTATGCATAATCAGTACTATTCATAATTGGTGATATTCATAACCGGTTACTGTTCATGGTTGGTACTATTCATAACTGGCTACTATGCATAATCGATACTGTTCACGCGTACTGTTCATCTTCTCCAAATAAAACGAACAGAACAGAATATCAGATAAAACAGAGTATAAACCAGAAAAAACAGAGCATGTCCAATTAGCAAGGTAGAGGTAAAATCAACGTTGCTCTGATACCAAATGTTAGACTAATGAATCTTAGGATCGATTTAAACATGTTAATAAACTGAATAAACACATTTAAATCAAACAGCGGAAGCTTGAATCGAATTCGTGAACTTACCTCCAGCCATTGCTAAACTGAGTTTCGTGATTCGTTTGGAGCTTCTAAACCTTTACTCTTCACAGTAGATGGTGTATTCTGAGCTGAATTGAAGAAGAGTGGTGTCTAGGGACCAAAAATGAGTATGCTCTATATAATGCTCTATCCATCAAAGAGCATAAATGAAAGCATTGAATCGCTGCTTTTGTGGACGAATGATTGCTTAACTTGTGAACCAATTTCTGTTGTTGATTGGTCATAGAAGAAGAGAAAATAAACTTGAATTTCTTCTTCAATAAGTGCATGTGGAAAAACATGCACTATGTGGGTGGATAATCTGTGCAACGTGGGCTGCTACACATATTTTATACAACAATTAAGGCATCCATGAAATCTTTGACCAAAATACTTTCATGTATAGGTCGAAATGACATTGCAAAGTTGACAACAGATGCACTACTTCGTTTTACAGACTTCATCACCATGGTTGCGGGAACACTATGAGGGAGCCATGTAGGGGAGAAAAATGAAGTGGTTTGGGGGGAAATTGTCAAACTGAATGAAACAGTTTATTAATATAGAAGAGATGGTATAATGAAAAAATCAATTTAATCTCAGAAACATGTAATGATCACATGACAAGATAACATATAAAAGTACACAAAACAACATATGGGATACATTTAACAATATTTTCAGACATTCACATCCAGATGCGTTATGTCAATTTACCCTATTACAAATTTAAACAAACAAACAAAAATATTATTTTTTACTAAACACACTTTCGAATGACGCAACACAAGTATGCGTTGTGTGACCCCAAAATTTTGCGGTAATATACGGATTCCTTTGATCAAAAAAAAAAAGTATGCGTTGTGCAAACCATTTGAATCAATATAAAGCGCAGGACAACCTCGGAGTCGGTACCGCCACGAGTCTTGTCGCCTTCGGTGCAGTGAGCCCAAACACATCACTCATATCCATCTCACTAGATTTCATCTCATCCGGCAGCTCCCACGTGAAGCAATGCAATAAGTTGGCAACCGCAAGCTCCAACGTGTACAAAGCAAGTGATAACCCTGGGCAGGACCGCCTTCCTGACCCAAACGGTATGAACTCAAAGTTGCTGCCCTTCAAATCGGGAGCTGACTCATTCAGGAACCTAGACGGATTGAACCGCTCTGGGTCTTCCCACGATTCACAGTCGCGTCCAATGGCCCACACGTTGATCAAGACACGAGTTTTGGTTGGGACGAAGTACCCTGAAACAACGGTGTCCTCAGCCGCCTCATGGAGAAGGAGAGGTATCGGTGGGTGAAGGCGGAGAGTCTCCTTGAGGATGCACTTCAAGTACACAAGCTTTTCCAAGTCGGTCTCTTCAACGCGGCGATCAAAACCTACGACGTCGGCGAGTTGCTTCTGGGCACGTTTGAGGTCTTCAGGACTGCGTAGTAGCTCTGCCATGGCCCATTCTGTTACTGATGCCACAGTTTCCACTCCACCAAACATGATGTCCTGGCATTATGAAATATTTCATGCGTTTCCTTCTTGCAAAGGCTAGAGAACTAGTTGAAACAAGATTTTTTTTTCTTACTACCTTTTAAAAATTATTTATCAAACTATATCAACTCACAAATAAAATAATACCTATTAAAAATTATTTATAAAATTATACCAACCGGCAACTTGAAAATTTTGCTCCTATTCGCAACTATCATTTATGGGTAAGACAAAAAATTCTATCTGTAATTAGAGGTGTCAATTTTCAACCCGATCCGAAAATGACCCGGAATCGATCCGTGTTCGGGTCGGGTTCGGGTCATAAAAACGGAGTGGCGGGTCATTTTAGGGTTGACCCGTCGCAAAACACAGGTCGGGTTCAGGTTGACCTGGACCCGACCCGTGTTAAAAAAATAATAAGTAATAACCTAAACATAAATACGAGGAGTGTCGTTGCCATTTGGTCCGTAGTCTCAAGTTTGTACTCTGTATCGCCATTCTCTTCTCTTCTAGTTCTCGAGCCGTCCTGCGTCTTCCACTCAAGCACGCCGGTCTGGTCTTCGGCTGGTCGACTTCGCACATGTATTGTTCGACTTCGCCGGGCTCTCTTATTGCCAACCGCTCCAGCTCGCAGTCTTCGCCCAGCTGACCACATCAGCCTCCAGCCGTCTTTTATTAGCTAGTTTTGAAATGTTGAATTGCTCGTAGTTCAAGTTGATCTTAATCCATCTGGTTCTGTCAATTACCATCTTGCTTGGCTATTTTGTGTTTCTAATTGTTGGAAATTTTTTATACGAGGGTTGACATGCCTTTCAGCAACTTTAAGGGTAGTTCAAATTCTGAAGCTATTGTTCGACTGTCAGAGATATTCCTATGTGATGATCTTGCATCTGAGATTCTGAGTTGTTCACGTTGGTGGAATGGAGTTTGAAGATTACAAATTAGTGCCCTGCTTAACATTGTGTCTATCATTACCTTTACAATATATGAGAACTGCTTGAAAATTTTCTCGATCTTGATGCCATTTTAATCTTGCTGCAGTAGAAGCCATGAAGTTACTTGAAATTTGATCGTTACAAAGTTTTATTTCCTACAATGTACATTTTTTCAATGTTTCTCCTTCTCTTGTCAGGGCGGAGCAGAATTTCTAATACAAGCCAACACCCAAAAGCGCCAGAAAATTCTTGACAATAATGAGCCCACCCCTTATCAACAATCAGATGACGCCCCTTATCTTCAGTATCATTAGTTATGATTTTCCTTTGTTAACAGATGAACTATTTCCATTTTACAGTCAAGATGTGCTTGATTTGATTGAGAAGCCTACCAGCATTGCATTCCTGCCTTGTTTAGTTGTTTTGGAATAGGCGGGTCAGACGGGTCAACCCACCGACCTGCCAGGTTGGGTCCGGGTTGTAAAAGGTGACCCGTGCAGTACGGTGGATCGGGTCCGGGTTGACCCGTGCAGTACGGTGGATCGGATCGGGTTGACCCGTGCAGTACGGTGAATCGGATCGGATTGACCCGGACCCGTCGGGTTGACCCGAATTGCCACCTCTATCTCTAATTGGAGTTACGGGTGATGGTGTCTACTTTTTTTTGTTAATTATTAAAGTGAGTGAAATTAGCTATAATTATAATTTAGAATGTCTATGTAAATAAATAAATTCTAATATATTAAAAATAATAATTTATTAATTACTTATTTTCTTAATTAATTTTCTATGTATTCATTATATACGTTACTTTTATTATTATATGCAATATATAATTCTAAAAAAATTTGTAAAAAATATTACGGGGTGTTTAGTTGTTAGAATAGAACAGAGGGAATACGGAATTCGAAATTTGAACTCTCTTGTTTGGTTAAGGGAATCACTTACGAGTTACGAGGTAGGAATAAATATTCAGTTCGCTATTCCACAAATATTCGGAACACGGAATAGGGCTAAGAACAATACTACCCGCCATTATTTTGCTTAATTAATTAAATATAAACATTTTATCTAATAAATTATATTTTCAATTTTTTAATAGTTTAATTTAATTTTCTAATAAATTTTAATTTAATTTATTCTAAAAAAATAATTTAATTATTCTAATTTTTTATAAAAAAATTTTTAATATTTTATTCTAAATTATCTAATAGATTATATTGTAAATTAAAATTAATCTATTTTTTTGTAATTTAGTTTTATAAGTATTAGACATATTGAAGTAAATAATATATATATATATATATATTATTTAACTTTATTCCATTCTATTTTCGCATATTTAACTTTTCTGTATTCCTATTCCTTTCAAAGGCAATTAGTACTAATGTGCTACCCATATTGTCCGTCACAATGATTATCAGTCACAATTATAAATTAATTTAATTTCTACATGTGACTGTCTTACGCAAGTAGAAATAAATGTTTCTACCCGGGATTGTCCATCGAGGGTAGGTGTAAATGTTTCTACCCACTATTATCAATAGAAGGTACGGTTTAAATTAATTTCTACGTGTAAGTGTAATATTTTAGTTTTGAGATGAACTACAATTTGAAAAAAAAAACTTTTGAAACATATCATAAATGAAGGTGCGGCACTTGTGAAAATCCTCATATTTAAATATCTTATTTTTAAAAGGAAAAAGTCTGAAAATAGTCAATTATGTTTGCACAAAATGGTTTTCGGTGTAACTTATTTTTTAATGTGGTTAATGGTTCAATACGTTTGAAAATGATGGTAATTGGTACATCTGTTACTTTTTTGTTAAAAAATTCCGTTAAATATTTTTCATATATGCAAAATTAACCAAATATGTTTCTAAATGTTACAATTACACCCTACAAACTTACACTAATGTTTCAAACAAGTGTCAACTCGATTCGAGTCACACCTGGGGTCCCCTAGCCAGGGTCTGAACCCCGACCAGTTCACCCAACCCTGGGGACCTGGTCTGGGCTCGGACCCAAACCATAGGACGTCAGATTGGGGCTCAATTGGATCCCCAATCAGTTTGGACCGAACCTGGTTGAGTTTGGTTCAAACAATTGGAGCTCCAATTGAGCACCAATCTGGGTCCTATCGTTTGGGTGTGAACCCAGACTAGTTCGCCAAACCATGGGGACCTGGTTGGGTTCAGTTCAAACGATTGAGGCTCCAATTGAGCCTCAATCCGAGTCCTATGGTCTGGGTCTGAACCCAGACCAGTTTCGCCAAACCATGGGGACCTGGTCTGGGTACGAACTCATACCAGGTCTCCCAACCATGGGTATATGGTCTGGGTTCGTACCCAGGTCATAAGACCCCCGATTGGGGCTCAATTGGAGCCCCAATCGGTTTGGACCGAACCTGGCTGGGTTCGGTTCAAATGATTGGGGCTCCAATGGTCTGGGTACGAACCCAGACCAGGTCGCCCAACCATGGGTACATGGTCTGGGTTCAGACCCATGCCATAGAACCCCCGATTGAGGCTCAATTGGAGCCCCAATTGGTTTGGACCGAACCTGGCTGGGTTCAGTTCAAATGATTGGGGCTCCAATGAGCCCCAATCGGGAGTCCTATGGTATGGGTCTGAACCCAGACCAGGTCGCCCAACCATGGGTACATGGTCTAGGTTCGGACTCAGGTCATAGGATCCCCGATTGGGGCTCAATTGGAGCCTCAATCGGTTTAGACCAAACCTGGCTAGGTTCCGTTCATACGATTGAGGCTCCAATTGAGCCCTAATCAGGGATAATATGGTATTGGTTCGAACCCAGACAAGGTTCTCAGGGTTGGGTGACCTAGTCTGGGTTCGGACCCTGGTTAGAGGACCCCCTATGTGGCTCGAATCGAGTTAGGACTTGTTTGAAACATTAGTATAAATTTGTAGGGTTTAATTGCAACATTTAGAAAAAATAGTTGGTTAATTTTGTAAATATACAAAATCTTTAACGAAATTTTTTAACAGAAAATTAACGGAGGTACCAATTACCATCATTTTCAAACATGTTACACAAAAAACAATCGTTTGGGTTGGAAAACCATTTTCATCAAACATGTTGTACCATTTGCACACTGTTCCCTTTTTAAAAATTAATAATATATTTCCACTTATTAAACTAGCTAGATATTGAGAATTTACGAAGTATTTCAAAAAGTAACTACTGTGTAAAAAATATTTAAAAAAGTAACATTACAAAAAAAATATTTAGCAAAATGTATATAAGCACTACTCGGGGTAACGTTTTTTACAACGTGCACTACTTTGAGTAGTGTTTTTCACAAAACGCTAGTAGATGTAGCGTTTTTATGAAAAACACCACTCTCAATGGCGTTTTTTTTTTACGTTTTTTTTACTCCATCTCCAATGCCACTATATATACCTTAAAACTACTATATATTGAATAATATGCCTCCATCTCTAATGTCACTACCATTAGTATATATACTTTAAAACTACTTTGCATACTACTTAGGTACGTGTGAGATAGACATATATAAATCTACTTTATTCATTACTTTATTTTTATAAAAAAGTTTCCTATTGTTATTTTATTTTTATTTATTATATATTGATATGTTTTACTTTTCTTATTAGATGAAGTATATAATTTAAAACAAATTTGTACAAAGTATTAGTATTTATTTTAAAAAATATAACTTTAATAGGGTTCATTTGAATACCTAGAATATATTAATATCAATATGTTTTAAATAGATGTCAATTCTAATACTAATTTGATAAAAAAAAAATTCTAATACTAAATAAATCCAGGTACGAAAAATAATAAAATAATTTATATTGAATAAATTCCAAAAATTAATAGGTGATGAGAATAGCTCACTCTTAGGCTCTTAGCATTTTGACCAAAAAAAAAGGCTCTTAGCATAACTACTTAATCCAATTAAATTTGAAATCTTATTTTATTAATAATTTTTTTGGGGGAGGGAAGGGTTGTTCTTGAACGATATGTCTCTTGAATCCAATTAAAGGTTCTTGAATGATGGTATGTGTCATAGGCATATTATTCAATAACAACCCTTCATGTAATAAAAAAGTAAAACATATCAATATATAATAAATAAAAACAAAATAACAATAGAAAACTTATTTTAAAAAAATAAAGTAATGAATAAATTAGATTTATATATGCATATTTGACACATACCTAATTAGTATGCAAAGTAGTTTTAAAGTATATATACTAATGGTAGTGACATTGGAGATGGACATATTATTCAATATTTAGTAGTTTTAAAATATATATAGTGGCATTGGAGATGGAATCCAAAAAAGCATAAAACAAAATAGTACTAGGGTGATGTTTTTCATAAAAACGCTACCCCTACTAGCGTTTTTGGAAAAACGCAACTTAAAGAAGCGCACGTTGTAAAAAAAGCTACCCTAGTAGCGCTTATATGCATTTTGCTAAATATTTTTTTTTTGTATAGTTACTTTTTTAAATATTTTTTGTATAGTAATTACTTTTGAAAAAAAAAATTGCATAGTAACTACTTTTTGAAAAATTTCAGAATTTACCCCCCAAAAAGTAGATATTGAATATGTTATCATTTGATGTAAAAAAAAAATATGTTATCATTTGTGGTCTACATGTTTTTATTTAATTTTAAAATCTCGCAACATAATCTGTGTATTTATTTAATTATTTGTTATTCACTCAGTAAAGTTCTACCATCTCGATTACTGTAAATCCAGTTCGTCTTTAAGAATAGTTATAGACAAACTTATTTTCATTAATCTATATTATTAAGAAACATAACGTAGACGTACCATGATTATGGCCTTAATGTTATCTTTGGAGAGTCTGATCTGTATATCATCTGATTCCTCCACATCCTCGCTGTAGTAAGTCAGCAATTCGTCCACCATATCCATCTTCTCACCGTTCTTCTTAAAACCATTTCGAATTTAAAAAAAAAAATCTCCTTTCACCATATACACAATGAATACACGTTTCGTCTATCTTGCGTGAGGTGTCAGGAGTACATGATCGACCCGATTACTAGGATAATCAAATTTACCATATTTACCACCAAAAAAATAATCAAATTTGAAAACGTAAAACCAAAATTAAATGAGATATTTGATTAATGTATACTTTTTTTGTAATGATAATTATGTATTATAGAGTATTTTCAAATAATGAGATTATTAAAATGCTAAATAAAACTTATAAATTTTTTTAGTATCATTAATATTAATGCATAGATGAATCCAAGACTTTGAAAAAATTATTTTAATAAAATAGTAAAATATATTTCTTCGTTATTTTATTTTTTTTTGCCAAAAATTCTTAATATGTTATTACTCCAAACTAATATCATCCAACATTTAGGTATTATATGTCGAGAAAAAAGTAACAAAAATATTTTACTACAAAATTAAAATAACTTCGGTGATGTGTTGAAATAATATTTTATGAATTACTTAAATATAAAAATCTATCAATATTAATTTTCAGGGTTTATTATTTGTTATCTTTACAAAATAATTTTAGGATTGGTTAAATTTAGATTCTATGAGTATTTCTTTACTTAACCGTACATTCCAAATAAATCTAAAATTAAAATATGAATATACTTAACTAACTCTACTTTATGAACTCTGAATATATTAAAGTAAACAATAACTCTCAAAATATCTAAATAAAAAATAAGAAAGAAGTTAATCAAATATCTAATTTTATTTTCTGGTGCGAATTTTACTGGTAATTTATTGATGTTGTCACACTAGATTTTGATAGTCGTCGTTTCATGGACATGGTAGTTTGATTATTAAGATATTTTAATAATATATTGAATATCTTCACTAACATGTTCAGACTTATGAGATAGTTGGTTAAGACGTATGTCGTCATAAATAGTAACAACACCCATGTTCAAATCCAGGGGATGACGGGAGTATAATACTCACAGAAAGGTCGGATGTAAGGAGTACAATACTCAAAGAAAGGTCGGACGTCGGGAGTATTGTACTCAAAGAAAGGTCAGATGTCGGGAGTACAATACTCAAATAAAGGTCGAATGTCGGGAGTACAATACTCAAATAAATGTCGAATGTCGGGAGTATAACACTACAAGAATCTGTTGCAACAACGACGAAACTTTCGTGTTGACGCTAACAGTTGTAGTTAAATATATGTATATTGTGTCGACAGTTTTTGTTGTCGTTATTATTACTTATTAGGCACAATATGTTTTCCACTGTTATAAAATACATTTAGTGTTAATTTTTGTCGTCGTTTTATATTTTACATGGATGAATTTGTAATGTCGACCAACACTTGATGTTAAATAACTCCATTAATAGCAGATTAAATTTCCGTTGTAAATGTACATATTCAAATGCGAAAAGTTATGTCGTAAATATAGCGATATTAGCAATGGTTGTTTGCCGTAACTACTCAATTTTTGTCGTCGTTAAAACATAAGTAGCTGAGAAAATGTAAGAATATGTTTGCGTGTCAATATATTATTGACATTAGTATAGTCATTCAGTAACAGATTCATCTATTTTCGTAAAATAGTTTATTTAGTGGCGACTATTGTTTATGTCAATAATGCACAAACAACTATGGCAAATTGTCGTCACTAAAATTTAAGAACCCCAACTAAACCAATAAAACCGCCACTAAACTAAATTGAACCATTATTTAAAAGTAAAAAATAAAATAGACATATTTCTATAAACCTTTCACGCCTTCTCCAGACTGTCACTCACCCTTTCTCCTCTCTAACCTAACTCTCCTTCTCCTTCACGCCTTTGCACCTATTCACCCCCTCTAACCTTCCACGCCTCAGTCCCACGCCTCTCTTCAGCATTTCTTTGTGCAATTTGAGTTCTGCACCGACGGTAGAGAGAAGTTTCGAGGGTCAATGTCTTCTCACTTCTTCGATTCGGTCCCCTGAGTAAGATCCTTCGATTCAGTCCTCTCTCAGGCGTAAGTTTTTTTCGTGATTTTGACCTAATTTTGCAAGGTTTAGGGCAATTCATTCAAAGATTTGTGCAACTCTTCCTTCAGAAAGGTTTAGGGCAATTCCTTCGAAGACGATGTCGCCGCACGGTCGCTTTTCTGCCTCGACAGATCTTCCTCGGCCCTCGACAACTCCTCCTCTAGCACAGTGAGCTTGTAAGGGTAAATTAGCTTCTGGGCCAAACTTTTATTGCTTCATAGTTAATCAAATAGGATTTATTTGTTACGAAACAAGGATGGCAATATTAAACATACCAATTTTCTATGGATGGTTATGAATCAGTTTAACAGATTTGTGAAAGTTTTCGAAGCAACATTGGAACTGAGTTCTGTAATATATTCAGTTAAGAATTGTCAGGTAAACTGGAAACTATGTGTCATACGAGCTGTGATGGGACTCCTCAGTAGAAAGGAAGCATAGACATCTGTTCGAGGTGGTATGTGCACTGAAGTTTCAAGCAGGTGTTCATACTAGAGTATGGAATCATTGCGTATTAAGTGGCATATGAAATGCTCCATGGCAATCCTGCTGCAGTTACTCACCTATTAGTTTTAGGGAATCTTTGCTATGAAACTCTATAGTTGATGTTTTATGTTTTATCACATTCTCACGAAAATCTTCTTCCTTAACTATGTTTTATGCCATTTTTATATTTTCATTAAGTGTGTTGAATGAAACTATTAGAGATAACTCTTAAGTGTACTGGAGCATGTTATTTCTCTATATTGATTTATATTTTGTACTCTGCTAAGCTTATATTTCTCTGTGTTGACTAATCTATGTTTTTTAGCCCAATGATAACTCCGTACAAGTAATCTGGCACCCTTCCAAGTATAACATAAGAAAAATGATTGTATGAGAGCATGAATCTTATAAAGTTTATTGTTATTGCTAGATCTGGAATGACATTCATTATGGGAAAGCACTTGAGGATAGTTCTGTACTTTGCCAGTTTCTTCTCATCTCTTATGTTACAACACTGCATTTGTTTTATTCATTCAGTGATATTTATCTTACTATGTTATAAGTGCAGCTAATGCTGTGTCTCTAACTAATGCTAATAGAAGTTAAAAGTAAGAGAATGCACAGATCTTCAACAATTCATTCACGTTTCATATGTTTTTTTTTCCTTTCTATAATATGACATAAAAGTACAATATATTGGAACCTTAAGACAAGGCATTCGTATAAATTTATAATGTTTGCTGCAAATTGCAAAGCAGTAGAATATAGAGAATGTTAATGGATCTGAATTATCATGTATTCAATGATAGTTTATTTTGGTGTGAAAGTAACAGAAGTGGAAGAGCGCAATTTCAGGTAATTTATTAATTGTTTGCACATAAATTTCTGGATGTTGTCTAATGGGTTGTCCTTCTAAATATTTCCTAAAGTTCATAAGTGTTTGAACTATTGTGTCTAATGTTTTGTCCAAGACCTACCCTATGCAGGCTGGTGCCATCCGTAAGAACGGCTACATAGTCATCAAAAATCGCCCCTGCAAGGTACTACTGCATGTTTCAGTCGCTTTTGTACATAGGCAGTGTGAATTCTGATATAGTCCGCTGGTGGTGATCACTACATATAACTAATCAACATTCATGACAGTTCAGATTTATTATCGGTTAAACCGTCCTCTTTATTGTGTTTCCTTTCTATATGATCACGTGATATTGTTGAATTATTGTAGGGGATCGTGAATTAGAGACGGAGATGAAGTTCGTAGTTCCGACATTCCAAATTCACAACCATCTCACGTATAAAAGCATATTAGTTGTAGGTCTTCATCTAATTGAGAAGAAAATGATGTATTTACAAGTAAAATTATTGTAAGTTCTTTGGATGTTTATTAAGATGTATATATATAATTGGATAAATAATATATTATATTTTTTAAAATGTATTGTGTAGTTCATCTCATATAGCAATAACTAGATAATTAATAAAAACACATCACAAAAGTTTGTCTTCAACAATGATTAGTGGTTGTTGACACAAAAAGATTGTGTTTAGCATCGACATAAACTGATATTAGTGGTTGTTATCACTAAAACATGTATTTAGCAACAACATTACCTGATAGTATCAAGTGCTTTTAGTGGTGGATTTGTAGTCACTAGTCACTAAATACACGTATTAACAACATGTTAATGGACGTTGTTTCGAATAAAAAACAGCTCTTCAAAGTCACTGCTAAAAATGTAATTCAACGATGAAGTATTTTCATCAGTAAAACTCATCTTTAACATCAACAATATGTTGTCGCTTTTGAACTGTGTTTAACAACAGCGAATGTCGTTGTAAAAGATAAATGAGGAGTGTCATTCTAACAACGGCAAACCTTTTACAACGGCAAATTGCCGTAGGTATAACCTTTAACGACGGGGGCTACCGGCACGAAACTTTTGTTGACGCTAAAAGTTAACAACGGTATTTATGCCTTTAACAACGATTTATTACCGACGTTAAATCTCGAGTTTCTTGTAGTGTAATACTCAAAGAAAGGTCGGACATCGGGAGTAAATACTCAAAGAAAGGTCGGATGTCGAGAGTATAATACTTAAAGAAAGGTCAGACATCGAGAGTATAATACTCAAAGAAAGGTTGGATGTCGGGAGTATAATACTCAAAGAAAGGTTGGATGTCGGGAGTACAATACTCAAATAAAGGTCGAATGTCGGGAGTATAATACTCAAAGAAATGTCGGACATCAGGAGTAAATACTCAAAGAAAGGTCGGATGTCGGGAGTATAATACTCAAAGAAAGGTCGGATGTCGGGAGTATAATACTCAAAGAAAGGTCGGATGTCGGAAGTATAATACTCAAAGAAAGGTCGAACATCTGGAGTATAATACTCAAAGAAAGGTTGGATGTCGGGAGTATAATACTCAAAGAAAGGTTGGATGTCGGGAGTACAATACTCAAATAAAGGTCGAATGTCGGGAGTATAATACTCAAAGAAATGTCGAATGTCGGGAGTATAATACTCAAATAAAGGGTGAAGGTGTTAAAATGCCCAGATTTTCAAATCCTGGGGCCTCGGGATGTCGAGTGTAAAATACTCAAAAAATATCTCGAGGGAGCGCATTAGCCTCCTGACTATAAACAAGGTGCAATGTCAATTTTGTCCAAATATCGACATATATTATTTTGATCATATTCTTAGAAACAAATATGATAAATATTTATCGTGCGTGAGGTGTTAAGATATCTTAAGTGTATATTGAATACATTCATATACAATCTAAAATAAAATTAAAATGGAAGTTCTATAATCCACTGTATTTTTCTAATGGTTATACTAGACTCTGGCACGCGCTACGCGCGTGCAAGTTGTCGTCGTTTGTCTTGCGTGATGTGTTAGGAGGACATGATCAACCCGATTTCTAGGATAGTACAAAAATTAAACACTTGATTAAAAATATTAGTGGAATTGTAAAACTAAACTTAAATTACCTAATATAATGAAATAAAATTAATTTTGTTTTACATATTTTTAAGAAATTGCTCGAGCATCCATGAGTCTCTTTAGTAGTGGTTCTTGCTCGCGGATGCTCGAGCAATTTGTCAAATATATTTATAACAAAATTAATTTTATTTCATTAATAAAATTAATTTAAGTTTAGTTTTGCAATTTCACTAATATTTTTATCTAGTGGGCAATATGATATAACATAATGTAGACGTACCATGATTATGGCCTTAATGTTATCTTTGGAGAGTCTGATCTGTATATCATCTGATTCCTCGCTGTAGTAAGTCAGCAATTCGTCCACCATATCCATCTTCTCACCGTTCTTCTTCTTGTTCTTCATGTGGTGGTCGATTATCCGGTCAATGAACTTGTCTAGAGACCGCCGTGCCTCAACCAGTCGGCCGTTGATCCCCTGCAGGTCCATCCACCCTAGCCAAGGGAGGAAATCGGCGATGTTGAAGGCACCAAACAGTTTAGAGAACTCAAGTAATATAGGGATGAACTCATCTAATTCTCCATCCATGCAGTTGGCTGTCCCGAATGCTGCCCTGTATGTAATATCCCTTGTCATGATAAACATTTGCTCTCCAATGTTCATGGCGGTTCCGGTGCCTGCAGACACCTTCTGCACCATCTTGCCAACCTCATCGCCCACAGACTTCCATGACTGCGCAAGCTTACGGCTAAAAAGCTGCAATATTGACAAGGGTCTGCAGTTAGCTCAAAGGCTAACTAGCTAGGGCTAATTAGGTAACGAGTTGAATAATAGTTGGTTTTACCAAATATTGTAAAAGATATTCTTTGTTTGAAATAACTGTCAACGTTGACAGTTAATTAGTGTGGCTACACTTCTTATTATGATACAACTTATAACACTTATAGTATATTAGTCATTGACATGAACATTACATAAGTTTGTAAGTAAATGAGAACTTATGTTATAATAATTAATAGTTTGTGTCCCATTTTTTGTCTAAACTAATATATTAAAAGAACACATACATGTATTTTATTATTAATTAATTTATTACAATAATATACATAAATTATTTAATTTGACATGTGTTATTATTTAAATTAATCAAAATTAAAAATAATAGCACTTACGATTTCTTAATATTGCATTATACTCTATTAAACGATATAAAGTTTGTCTCAAGGACAAAGTTCAACGACAACAATTAGCTTACTGTCGTTTACCTTCATGACGACGATCTTGCGCATCTTGCGCCAGAACGGACTGTAGTTGGCAAACACCAAGTCAGCTCGATTGTAAGTGAGGTAGGTGACTGCAGCGGTGGCAGGTCGGTTGGAGAAGATGCTGTCTTGCACCTGGAGAACCTGCCTTGCATACTCCGAGGAGGAGACCACCACCATATGAGCCAACCCCGTCCTTAAATGGAAGAGACCACCGTACTTCCGAGCCATGTTGGCTAGACCACGATGAGTGAACTGATCGACTGCTAACATATTCCCGACGATGGGTATACCCCTGGGTCCTGGCGGATACGGCAGCCACCATTGTGACTTCCTCCTCATCAACAGACCTAACACCACGATAAGCAGGAGGACTGAGATGAGGATGGTGGTTGACAGGGTTTGGAGGTTCGCGGCAAACGTTAGGGTTCGAGAAGAGATGGAAATCATGGTAACGGGAGAGGGAGAAAGAAACTAGCAGAATGAAATAGAATTGGTGAGAGAGAGAGAGGGTAGCTGTTTGGATTTATATCGATTCTCCAATACTGTCCTCCAATACAAACATATAGCACGACAAAATAGTCAAATTAATGAGAGGAAGGGAGGATTAAACAATATATTTGTGCACGTAATATCAATAAGGAATATAGAGAAAAAAAATAGAACAATGAGTTATTTGATTATTTAAAATAAAATAAAAATATGAAATTTAATGTTTAGTTAATGATAGGATATTACGAATATGAAATAGAATTAGGTCAAATGAGATTTATATCATCATTTATTTCAATATATTTTATATATCTAAATAAATTAAATTTTAAAAAATAATTAAATTTTAATTGAAAATATAAAATCAAATACTTTAAAATAAACTAAATTATTAAACAAATAATTCAATTACGAATATAATTTATTTAAAACTTTAGAATAAATTAAATTATTAAAATATAATATATTAGAAATTTTAGTGTTTTTTTATAAATTTATAAATAATTTTATTATTATAAATTATTTTCTATTTTTTAAAGAATTTTAAGATTTTTTTAATTTTTAATTTATATATTTTATTATTTAAATTAAATATTATATTATATATTTACGTGATAATGACGTGGTGCTGATGTGGTGATAACATGAACCATTTAAAAGAAAAATGTAACGGAAGACTAAAAGAGAAACTAAATGAAAATTCTTAAAATATAAGGTACCACACATTAACCTAAAAATTATCAAAGTACCATTAAAAACATTGGTCAAAAATAAGGTATTATTGGAAGAACCATAATATTGAGGAAGTAGGCATAGTTGATGCCTAAAATCTTTGCTAATTTTTTTTTTTTAAAACATATCTTTACACCTAAGTTATACTAATCCCCTGAGCACCCTTAATTATTGTACAAATAGATACGTGAAACCTTCAAGTCTGTAAATCTTCTGCAATAACCTCGGGATGAGATAGTGAATATATACCCAATCTTGCTGGGCACTGATGTGTTCTTTATAGACGATCGTTTGGTGGGAACCAACACGTTTCCGTTATCACTGAACTCCATGTCATCGTCGTCATCACGGTCATCGTCCGCTTTGAATATTAGGGTGGAGGTACGCAGGTCGGAGGTACGCTTTCAAGTTGAAGCACGGATCCCTCGCCTTTTCCAGTGTGTCCTTCATCATGCCTTCTGATGAGCACAATACCAAAACAAGAGCAATTTCAATACGAGACCTTAAATACCTAGAAAAAAGTTGACTTTTCACCTAACTAGCTAACACTGACCTCTAACGGATAACAGACGAATGCAGGCTCATAACGGCCTTTGGAAAACCTGTGGAATGCAATCATGAGAACTGGAAGCGCCAGCAGGAACGGGGTTGCTAGTGCAAAATCATTTGTTCCCATGAGTCTCATTAAACGAAGTTGGGCTATGATGAGAGCGGTTATGATGTGGTTGTGAACGGCAGGCCAAAATGGTGCTGCGCTTTCGTACAACTGATTGTAGACGTTTATGATCTGAAATTTGTTTAAAGTATAAAATCAATAGGCAACACACTGCAAGAAGACATGCTATCTTCACATCGATATTAATTAACAAAGAATTATTTATAATATTGCTTTGCAATTACAATCTTTTATTGTGTGCAGTATCAATGATATGATGAGAATTTTAGTTGTAACTAAAACTTTAAAAATAAAGTTTTTTATGTTACAAGTAAATTATATTCCTAAACATTTCAGAAATTTATGATCAACACTAATGAAAAAATCCAAATTTTTTCACACTGATTTTCATACACTGTTTTTGTAATCAATGTGGAAACAGTGTGCAGATACCCCAAATATTGTTAACTAGATATCAGAATGAAAATGTAATTTTGTATATTCAAAACTGAATGTTACAAGGCTATTTATACACATTATTTCTACCTAAACTAATGATGACACTAATGTGAAATGTGGACATTAGCGTGTAGATTGTTGACAAATGTAAATGTAAATGTCAACAATCCTATTCAGTCCTTTTGACAAATGTGTTGTTCCTTTTTGACTTCATTGTTCTAACACTCCCCCTCAAGTTGAATAGTGGGATCTCCAATATTTAACTTGCACAATACATCTTTGAAGGTTCTTCCATTCACTGCCTTTGTTAGAATCTCCGCCAGTTGATTTTTAGAGCGTACAAAGGGAAGAGTGAGGATCCCATTCTCCAAGTTCTCTTTGATAAAGTGAAGATCCACCTCAACGTGCTTTGTTCGGTCGTGTTGCACTGGATTATCATAAATACTAATGGTCGCACGATTATCGCACATCAGTTGACATACTTCTTGAACTATGACCCCAATTTCTGTTAGCAGGTTCCGTAACCATAATACTTCTGTCAAGCCTCGAGCTATTACTCTGAACTCTGCATCCGCACTTGAAAGAGCTACAACCTTCTGTTTCTTACTTTTCCATGCAACTAAGTTCTCTCCAACTAGAGCAAAGTATCCTGAAGTTGATCTCCTATCCATCGGACTGCTTGCCCAGTCTGCATCTGTGCATGCTTCTATTCGTAGGTGTCCATTCTTCTGAAACAGGACCCCACTGCCGGGCGACTTCTTTAAATATCGAAGAACTCTCAGGGCAGCATCCATGTGATATGCTTGTGGTTTATGCATAAACTGACTTAAAACTCCCGCTGCATATGAAATGTTTGGTCGCGTGTGAGAGAGATAAATCAATTTTTCCACCAGATGATGGTATCGCGTACAGTCTGCCGGCTCAGCTCCCTCTACTATCTTCAACCCATGATTCATCATGATGGGTGTGTCTGACGGTTTACAATCAAGTAATCCAGTCTCTACTAACACATCTAGGACGTACTTTCTTTGAGAAATAAAGATACCTGTCTTGGAGCGCAGTACCTATATCCCAAGAAAGTATTTAAGTTAACCTAGATCCTTCATTTCAAATTCTTGAAATAAACTTCTCCTGAGATTGGCTATTTCTTCATGATCATCTCCTGTAATAATCATATCGTCTACATAGATGATTAAACATGTTACCTTCCCTCCTGTTTCTTGAGAAACAAGGTATGATCTGAATTACTCTGCTTGTAACCATGTTTTTTCATAGCCACTGTAAATCTCCCAGACCATGCCCTGGGTGACTGTTTCAAACCGTATAATGCCTTTCTTAGTTTGCATACCTCTGAGCCTTGAAATCTCGTCCTGAAACCCGGAGGTGGTTCCATATACACTTCTTCCTCCAAATCACCGTGTAAAAATGCATTCTTGACATCGAACTGATGAAGTGGCCAATCCTTATTTGCTGCTACTGAGAACAAAACTCTAATAGTATTAATTTTAGCAACCGGAGATAAGGTTTCTAAATAATCAATACCGTATGTCTGTGTGTAGCCTTTAGCTACCAATCTCGCCTTGTATCTTTCGATTGATCCGTCAGCTCGATGCTTTATAGTGAACACCCAATGACATCCCACCGCTCTTTTTCCAGGAGGCAATGTACATTTTTCCCATGTCGCATTTTTTTTTTCCAATGCATCCATTTCTACCTCTATAGCCTTGCACCATTCCGGATTCGCAAGAGCTGTTTCTATTGATCTGGGAATATCTTGATTGCATATGGCTGCAGTGAAAGCATTTGCAGTCGGTGTTAGGCTCCCCCTGGCTAGGTTGACTACAAGATACCGACTTCCTTTTGAATTGTACTCTGGTTCATACCGGATTGGTGGAACACCTCTGTTATTCCTTGATGGCAACACATACTTCTCTTGGACTGGTTCCACTGTCTCCTGTGTTTCTTCATTTTCTGGTCTTGGACAACCAGAATTATATGTGGAGGAGTGAATATCGGAATGAGCCATAGTAGGAGTACTAACTTCAGGGATATTCATTGGGAGTGACGTGTCTGAATCACCAGAAACATGTACTGTGGGAGTCGACGTCTCGGTGGTTCCGCCTACTTGCTCTTTTAGAATTATTTCAGGGCTTAGTGGTGTGAACCATGCTGGACTACTTAACCAATCTAGTGGTGGACTATTCAGAATCTCCCCCTGAACACCAGATTGGATTGAGTAGTAAAACTCAGTTTCAAGGAAATTGTAGTCCATCGTAGTGTACATACGAAGATTGCGAGGATTATAGTAGCGGTAGCCTTTTTGATGAATCCCATAACCCAGAAAGACACACTTAATCGAACACGGATCAAATTTTGAGCGTTCTGTTTTAGGAATATGAACAAAAACAGAACACCCAAAAATACGAGGTTGTAGTGTCAAGGTTGTTGGGACACTCATATTTTTTGAGACAACTTGAAGAGGTGTTTGAAGGTTTAACGCCTTAGTTGGAAGACGATTCTGGAGATATACTGAGGTTGCAATTGCTTCAGGCCAAAAAGAGGTAGGAACTTGTGACTCAAGCATAATAGCTCTTGTCATTTCAAGAATATAACGATTTTTCCTTTCCGCTACTTCGTTCTGTTGTGGAGTATGCGGGCATGATGTCTGATGAATGATACTTTTTTCTTGAATTTTTTTTTTAAGAGTTGAGTTAATAAACTCTCCTCCATTATCAGAACGGATGACCTGGATCTGGGTATGGAACTGAGTTTGAACTAATGGCACGTTCTTTTCATGGAAAGGAAAAGGAATTCGGCTTACAGATTCCGTAAGAAGTTGTTCTTTTCGCGGAATTGCCAAAAATTGGCTTACGGATTTCGAGCAGGGTAGGCTTATGGATTCCGGATGAAAAATAAAGAATTTCTAATCCTAGAGGACAATGAATCCGGAATAGAGCCATAAAAGACGTTTTTACCCTCACTTACTTTATTTATTTCACACATTGTCCTTCAGTTGGAACCGAAGAAACTCCCTCCCCAACTGAAGAAGCTCCCCGCTGGAATGCAAGCTCTCGTACGTGATTGAGCCCAGAAATCGAGCCCTTCGATCGAGCACTCTTCTTCTCCTTGTGCTCTCCTTCGATCGAGCCCATAAATCGCAATTTCTGTGTTCGATCGAACCCAGAATCGTGTTCTGGGTCGGGATGGTGGTCGTGGACGCGGTGGCGGCCGTTTCATGAGGCACCCAATGAGACAGGTTCAGTTCTGGTACACCTCTTTTTAGCGAAGCGTGTATGGTAAATAGCAGAATAAATATTCAGCAGCTAAATCTGACAAAAGTTTCTGGTCTTCATCATAAATCAGGGTCGTCAGAGGCCTCCTTGTGTATGAATAGAAAAATGACAATAACTAGCAACCATAGACAAGAATGCATCACCGTTGTTGAAACTATATTTGGATGTGCATCGGTCATGAAGGATGATTTTATTGTGATTAACTTCTTTGCTTTGGTATACTAAATTACTATCCGTGTCTTTTGTCAGTTTTTTATTTAGTTTACACAATCAATAAACTTTTTGAAGTGGCATTTATGCATGCATTTCCGTTGTTGAAAGCATGAAGATGAAAATGAAAGCAGAAACCAATTAGGCAGCAGGAGTTTGAGGTGTTAAGGTGGCAATATATACAAGTTTTAATAGATATAGTGGCAAATGTTCATGAATTCCAACAGAATAAGAACCCTGTTTGATCAATGTTTCTTTCAAATAGTATAGGCTAGGTTTAGTTTTCATATTGATATCAACTAAGATATTTAAACTACAATAGTAAATCTATATAACATTTCTTCTGCATCTTATCTAGGATCCTGTCACTGGTCTCCCCACATGGCATGAGAGAGCTCCATCTCCTCTACTTTTGTAAGTACACTGCTTTCTGCACAGCAATGTATAACGATCCTCTTTATCCATAGCTTGTACATACTGTTAAGGTCCAGTCAAGCAAATTCTTGTTGTGTGTTGGTTTGGTTACTCACTCATTAAGGCCCTTGGTAAGATTGAGATTAATGAGAAATTAAGTGTTTCTGTTAATGAGTTGATGAGTTTCATCATTCAAAATATCACATTAACATCCATTGGTCCATAGAATAATCAAACTGTATGAAGTTTATAATTTATTATCCTCTTGTTATGAACACTCAAACTGTGTGACATCTTTTTATAGGCCTGAATCTTTTTATAGCTTCTCTCATTTTTGTTTTTTGTGAGATTGATCTTAAACTTGGTGATTACTTCCTTATTCTGCAGCCTGCAAGGCCAGGGGATCTGATCTCAGGGTCCATTTCAAGGTAATGTGAAATTCAATGCAGCACTCTTTTATGTCTCGTTCGATATCTTTTATCTTCTTGATAGTGAATTATTAAAGTTCCAGGTCTACGTTGTTCTGTTCAATGTTCAGTTGCTGAAAGATGAATATTTTGCAAGCTAAGATCGCAGCCTTATATCAATAATTAGACAACTAGATTAGTCATTGATGTAGCTTAATGTTATTAACTCCGTGTCACTATTTCTTGAGAGCATATGAATAAATTGGATATGGTCTTAATTTATAAAACAGTTTCAGGATTAGTCCATTTTATTTTCATTTGTAAAGCTGACTTCATAGTTTTTTGTTAAGATTTGTCAAGTTCGTGCTAAAATTTGTCACTTTTTTTGGCTTTTAATTTGATTCTTAATTTAGTGGCTTACTTGTTTTGTCAACGACACACTTTACTTATATATACACTAGACAGGAGAGAGAACTCAATTTCCAATGACCAAAATTTTCAAAATTGGCCTTTCTGAAATTTTGTATATCTAAAATGATTGCCCAACTTATCAGAACAGAGATCTGTTTTTGTTAATATTTCCTGGTTTTGTTTCTTTAATGACTTGAATATTGATGTTGCCATCTCTGTCATTATTTTATAACACAAGGGAGACTGCATTTTCCATCAGAAAGATGTCTCTGGTTAAGGCAAAGAGGTACTTGGAGGATGTCTTGGCACACAAGCAGGCTATTCCCTTCAGCCGCTTATGTCGTGGTGTTGCAGCCGGAGACTCAGTTGGCAGCAAGCAGGTCCAAGAAGTGATGATCCTCGTCGGTATTGCTTCCTTTTTGTTATTTGTTCAGGTTCAGATAGTGGATGAAAGAACTACTTTATTGAGATCTTATTATCATTTTTCTTTGTTTGAAGTGATCGATCTTCTGAACCCAAACGATTTTTTTTGGTCCAACATGTTTGAAAATGATGGCAATTGGTACCTACGGACTATTGTCGTGGGTTCATGAAATGTTATATTCTGAATATTGTATTTATCGATATTTCTAATCATGTTAATGTTATGTAATCAATTGATTGTTTAAGAAATATTATTTTGCATGACAATTTACATTCTTTATTTTTTTTTTAAAATAATAAATTGGTCTTTTTAAAAAAATTAAAAAAAATAATAAATTGGTCTTTTTAAAAAAATAATAAAAATTTCGTTTTTTAATTTTTTTTATTATTTAAATAAACGTTTTTAATATTTTTAAGTTTTATAATTAATTAATACAAGTTGTTTATTATATACTATACATATACAAAGAGGGGCAAATATGTCATTTTAACACATTCCATTCATTTTTCGCATGCAATTCCACCAAAAAAACAACAGAATTTCTTATTCAATTTCATTCTATTCAACAAAAGTAACAACTTCATATTCATAACTTCTATTCCTTATTCTCAATTCCTATTCCATATTCCGTATTCCTTTTTCTGAATTCCGTGAAAGAAACGCCCCGTAAGTTGTGAAACTCTACAAACTTAGATGAAACTTCTGATTTATGCTTAAGAAAATATACCCAAGTCATTCGAGAAAAATCATCAATGAAGAGTACAAAATATTTGAGCCCATTGTTTAACATGCAAACACCATTATTTGGGGCAGGACCCAGACATCAGAATGGATCAATGAAAACGCAGTCTTAGCTCTAGAATAAGACTGTGAATACGATTGTTTATGACAAGTCAAAATATGAAGGTACGTCAAACACAAATGGCTTTGTTAGTTCTAGTGTACCTCGACCTTCGACAAGTCAAACACCAAATAAACAACTCAACCAAAGACAAGGAGGAATAAAGAGATCACCCATGTCCAAATCAAGACAATGAAGGCAGAAGAATGATGAATCCATTTTTGGGATATGATTAGTTTAAGTTTGAGTAAAACTGACGTGCATGGTTTTGTGTTGCACATGTTTGCGTCTGATGTTGATGATTTTGTGAAGAACATGTTCGCGTTTTCAAAATGTTGTATCAATTTTGGTTTGGGTTGAACTAATCTTTGTAAACTTTCAGTTTCTGTTTATATATGCACCATTATGTTTGGTATGTGTCAAGTAATAATTCATAAAACATACAAGTGCATATAACAACAATGCATATAACTTTAGGGTGCATAAAACAACATAACATATAAAATTATGGTGCATAAAACAACATAACATATAATATTATGGTGGCAAATATCATCATTAGTTATAACAAAATAGCTTTTAAAAGACGAGGTTAACATCAACTCAACTGCATTAGCTTAACAAGATGTTCAAAATACATCACGACATTCATTCTAATCATTAGTTCATCTTCTTGAAGAAGGTAACAATGAAAGCAGCACAGACCACCAATATAGCACTACAACCAATTACATAGATGACTAAAACTTTATTTTCTCGGGAGGCAACTGATAGTTGTGCTTCCAAGACATTATGCATTTTTCGAATTAAAAAAAAAAAAAACTCTTTTTCTATGGGGGCACATTGGAGGGTCTTCCCAATAAAAACAAATTCACCACATGAATAAACTTTACCTTGCATTCAAGAAAAACCGGCAATAGTTCAGTTGCAAAATACTGAAAATGCAATGCAGGGTAAGAAACTCTAACTAATGAACCCTAACCCTAACTGTAAATTATCGAAAATGAAATTAAATGTAACCCTAACTTTTGCACCAAAGTAAAATAGAAATAAACACTCTCCAAACTCAATTTAACAAAATATTGAATCAATTGAAGACTTTCGAACTAACACTAACCCCAATTCGAAATATCATTCCTTGTAATTAGGGCATTCATGAAATCTTCGACCAAAATACTTCAATGCATATGACGAAATGACATTGAAAAGTTGACAACATAGACACTTCTTCGTTTTACAGACTTCATCACCATGGTTGCAAGAACATTATGAGGGAGCCATGTAGGGGAGAAGAATGAAGTGGTTTAGGGGGATATTGTCAAACTGAATGAGAGAGTTTACTATTAAGGAAGAGAGAGTATATATGGAAAATCAATTTAATCTCATAACCATGTGACGATCACGTGACGAGATAACAGACGAAAGTAACGGTGAATGTGGATGTGGTGTAAATAACAACACTTTCAAACATACGAGTGCACAAAACATGTGGGGTACATTTAACATCTCCAGACATCCGGTTGCATTAGGTCAATTTACCCTATTACAAATTTAAACAAAAAAAAATATTAATTTTTACTAAACACAATGACCTAACACAAGTATGCGTTGTGCAGACCATTTGACTCAATATAAAGCGCAGGACAACCTCGGAGTCGGTACCGCCACGAGTCTTGTAGCCCTTGGTGCAGAGAGCCCGAACGCATCATTCATATCCATCTCACTAGATTTCATCTCATCCGGCATCTCCCACGTAAAGCAATGCAATAAGTTGGCAACCGCAAGCTCCAACGTGTACAAAGCAAGTGACAACCCTGGGCAGGACCGCCTTCCTGACCCAAACGGTATGAACTCAAAGTTGCTGCCCTTCAAATCGGGAGCTGACTCATTCAAGAACCTAGACGGATTGAACCGCTGTGGGTCTTCCCACGATTCACAGTCGCGTCCAATGGCCCACACGTTGATCAAGACACGAGTTTTGGCTGGGACGAAGTACCCTGAAACAACGGTGTCCTCAGCCGCCTCATGGAGAAGGAGAGGTATCGATGGGTGAAGGCGGAGAGTCTCCTTGAGGATGCACTTCAAGTAGACAAGGTTTTCCAAGTCGGTCTCTTCAATGCGGCGATCAAAACCTACGACGTCGGCGAGTTGCTTCTGGGCACGTTTGAGATCTTCAGGACTGTGTAGTAGTTCTGCCATGGCCCATTCTGCTACCGATGCCACAGATTCCGCTCCACCAAACATGTCCTGGCATAATGAAATGTTTCATGCATTTCCTTCTTTCAAAGGCTAGATACCTAGTTGAAACAAGTTTTTTTTTCTTACTACCTTTTAAAATTATTTATCAAACTATATCAACTCACAAATAAAATAATACCTTTTAAAAATAATTTATTAAATTATATCAACCGGCGACTTGACTTATAATAATCACAATTACCACTGCAGTCAGAATCATCTTCTGATTCAGTAGGCTCGTCAGATTCTGATTCGTATGTTAAATGTAGATTTTTATCTTAATTACATATACTTCAAAATCTTGTCCTTCGTCATTTAGGAACAATTTTTCTAAGGTTTTCTTTAAACTTTCATCAATATCTAAACTATTAATTTTATTTTTCATCTTACACTTATTAGCATAATGTCCTAGCCTTTTACATTTCCAACATAATGGAAGTGTTTTTTGCCGAGATTTCTAAGAACTTTCTTTTCTTTTCCTTTTAGGAAAATAATCCTGATTAGGATTTTTATAGTTTATGCGAAATACTTTATTAGTCCATCTCTTGTGATTTTTCTCTCCTTTTTCTAAAGGAGGCAAGTCAATCTGTTGTGTATAATAGTGTATTTACACTATCTGCTACTTCCATCAACATTTTCTTTTTTAATGGCTTGCAATATGTGCATCTTAGCCTCTTCGCTTAGATAGAAATCTCACCAACCTTTTAGTTGGCCAGTAAAGTCGTGAATTAAGGCTTTATAAATATTTTGATCTGGATTGCTATTAGCTTTACAAGCAGTTGCATACATAGTCCTGTAATGCAAAACTGTTTGAATTTGGTATTCTAACATACCATAATTGTTCCACTCAGATATGGTTTTACCATCAAATTGGAATCATTGAATTCATCACGATGTTCTATTTGAAGATCAACCGGTGTAGGCCTATGATAATAAGACTTTGTAGGAACATTATAAACTAACCTTTTCTTATAAGGAGAAGATAGTTTAGTAATCATGAATTTTTCTTCTGGTTTATTTGGCTGCTCTGATAAGAACATTTCTTCTAGCTGATTTATTTTTTCTTCTTCTCTGAAAGATTCAGAGGAGGAATCATCATCTTCCTTATCAAAAAAAAAAAATCATCTTCCTAAATTAAAGCCTCTTGAGCCTAAATTAAGGCGAGCAATTCTCTAATCAGAGAATTTGATTTCGGCAATCTTATTTTCAAAAGCTAATAATATAATTCCACTTATTAAAGTAGATATTGACAATTTACAAAAAAACAAAAAGTAGATATTGACATTTGTTATCATTTGTGGTCTATTACATGTTTTAATTTAATTTTAAAATCTCGCAACATAATCTCTGTATTTATTTAATTATTTGTAGGGTAGGTGTAAATGTTTCTACCCACTATTATTATCAATTGAGGGTACGGTTTAAAGTAATTTCTACGTGTAAGTGTAATATTTTAGTTTTGAGATGAAGTACAATTTGGAAGAAAAAAAAACTTTTAGAACATATCATAAATGAAAGTGCGACACTTGTGAAAATCCTCCTCATATTTAAATATCTTATTTTTAAAAACTAATAATATAACTCCACTTAATAAAGTAGATATTGACAATTTACCAAAAAAAAGTAGATATTGACATATGTTATCATTTGTGGTCTACAAGTTTTAATTTAATTTTAAAATCTCGCAACATAATCTCTGTGTATTTATTTAATTATTTGTTATTCACTCAGTAAAGTTCTGGTATCTCGATTACTGTAAATCCAGTTCGTCTTTAAGAATAGTTATAGACAAATTTATTTTCATTAATATATTTTATTTAAGAAAATCTCGTGTGCAATATAATATAACATAACGTAGACGTACCATGATGATGGCCTTAATGTTATCTTTGGAGAGTCTGATCTGTATATCATCTGATTCCTCCGCATCCTCGCTGTAGTAAGTCAGCAATTCGTCCACCATATCCATCTTCTCACCGTTCTTCTTCTTGTTCTTCATGTGGTCGTCGATTATCCGGTCAATGAACTTGTCTAGAGATCGCCGTGCCTCAACCAGTCGGCCGTTGATCCCCTGCAGGTCCATCCACCCTAGCCAAGGGAACAAGTCGGCGATGTTGAAGGCACCAAACAGTTTAGAGAACTCAAGTAATATAGGGATGAACTCATCTAATTCTCCATCCATGTAGTTGGCTGTCCCGAATGCTGCCCTGTATGTAATATCCCTTGTCATGACAAACATTTGCTCTCCAATGTTCATGGCGGTACCGGTGCCTGCAGACACCTTCTGTACCAGCTTGTCAACCTCATCGCCCACAGACTTCCATGGCTGCGCAAGCTTACGGCTAAAAAGCTGCAATATTGACAAGGCCGTGCAGTTAAGCTCAAAGGCCAACTAGCTAGGGCTAATTAGGTAACGAAGTTCTTCTGTTGAAATATTGTAAAAGTTTGTCTTTGTTTAAATTAACTAATGCAACTGTCAACTATACATTAGTTAGTGTAGACACTTCTTATTATGATACAACTTATTAACACTTATAGTATATTAGTCATTGACATAAACCATTGTTATCAGAACCGGACTGACCCTCGAACCGGCGAGGGGGCCGGTCCCCGGTTCGGTCAGTCTAACCCGGTTGGACCCAGTTCGATATGCGGTTTACTGTTCATAAGCAAAAAAAAATGAAAATACAATTATCAACTACAGATTCTCAAACACACACATAATTACCTCAAACACACACAAACTACATAGTCTAAAACATACACAAAACTCTCAAACACAATATAATTACCTCAAACTTTGAATATACATAACACAATAGTCTCAAAATCAAACACAATATGTCTAAACTTTAAACATAACTTCTAAACCGAAGAAGTTGCTCGGTCGAACCGAAGAAGTTGGTTTAAACTGAAGAGAACCACCCAAAAAATTTAAACCACCCCAAAAAAGCTTGAACCGGAAACGACCGATTTTAAAAAAAAACGCTTGATCCAACCCGGTTCAAACAATATTCATATGCGGGCCGATCAGACCGTCGGTTTGATCCGGTTCTGACAACACTGACATAAACATTACATAAATTTATAACTAAATGAGAACTTATGTTCTAATAATTAGATAAATTTCCTAAATAGTCACTTATGTTGGCACATGTGTCTGAAGATTGAATGATAAAAAAAAAGTGGAAAAATGACTAAAAGCTTCCACTATTTTTCATGTTCATCTTATTGTTCTTCCTTTTCAATTTCTTTATCTCGATTCAAATCCGAAATTTGATTTTGAACTCAGATTTGCGCAAATATGAGCTCGAATTAAACCCAAATTTGTGTTTCTAGGTTCGAATCAAACCTAGAAACACATAATTTAGTTCGAACTAAACTAAGGTATGCACTCTTGGTTTCATTTCGAACCTAGAAATGCAGATTTGGACTTAGTTCAAACCAAGATCTGCATTTCTGGGTTCGATTCGAACCAAAATTTGCACAAATCTGAGTACAAAATCAAATTTCGTACATTAAGAACTATGAAAACACACAAGAAATGGTAAAAATTGTGATTTTTATGACCATTTAATCACATTTGTCAAATATTTACTTAAGATTTCTTGAGATTGATTTACTCTATTAAAAGATATAAAATTTGTCTCAAGGACAAAGTTCAATGACAACAACTAGCTAACTGTCGTTTACCTTCATGACGACGATCTTGCGCATCTTGCGCCAGAACGGACTGTAGTTGGCAAACACCAAGTCAGCTCGATTGTAAGTGAGGTAGGTGATTGCGGTGGTGGTAGGTCGGTTGGAGAAGATGCTGTCTTGCACCTGGAGAACCTGCCTTGCATACTCCGAGGAGGAGACCACCACCGTATGAGCTAACCCCATCCTTAAATGGAAGAGACCACCGTACTTCCGAGCCATGTTGGCTAGACCACGATGAGTGAACTGATCGACTGCTAACATATTTCCGATGATGGGTAGACCCCTGGGTCCTGGCGGGTACGGCAGCCACCATTGTGACTTCTTCCTCATCAACAGACCTAACATCACGAGAAGCAGGAGGACTGAGATGAGGGTGGTGGTTGACAGGGTTTGGAGGTTCGCTGCAAACGTTAGGGTTCGAGAAGAGATGGAAATCATGGTAAAGGGAGAGGGAGAGGGAGAGAGAAATTAGCAGAATGAAATAGAATTGGAGAGAGAGAGAGAGTAGCTGTTTGGATTTATATGGATTCTCCAACACTGTCCTCCAAAATAAACATTTAGCACGACAAAATAGTCAAATTAATTAGAGGAAGGGAGAATTAAACAATATATTTGTGCACGTAATATCAATAGAGAAAAAAAATAGAACAATGAGTTATTTGATTATTTAAAATAAAATAAAAATATGAAATTTAATGTTTGGTTAATGATAGGATATTACGAAGATGAAATAAAATTAGGTCAAATGAGATTTATATCGTCATTTATTTTAGGGAAAAGTATGAAAAAAATGTAATATGTTTGCAAAAAATGGTGGTTGATGGAACTAGTTTTGGAGTGTAGGTAATTGATGTAACACGTTTCATGTTGTAGGTTTTAGATGGATACGTTTGTTATTCCGTTTATTTGTCCGTTAAAAATCAGCATGTGCCAGACACGTGACATGATTGGTCAGATTTTAATGAAAGTTTTTTGTAAATACCCAAGATACCCCTTCCTTCACTACCAGATCCATTCCATGTACTACTGCACTACCATTCCTGTGTACGACAGAATCTCACTTATGCACTAACCTATCGCCTCTAGTGAACCCAGTGACACCGAACCCGTCAGGATCCTGCAGAAGTGGGTTATTCAGGGGATTCAAAACCGACTTTAACAAAAGTACATCTTCAACAGTTGCCACCTCGCAAAATCAGAATCTCCCTCGCCATGAATCTGACACTTTCGGGTTCGAAATTGTCGAATCGAACCTTCTTTAGCGCTACGATTTTCCCTGTATCAAGATCTCTAGCCCGAAAAACACTGCTATATGTACCTTGTCCAATCTGTAGTTTGCAGCAGATGGAATCAAAATCAAAGTTGGTACGTCTGTAGTGTGCGGGCCTGTTCTTGGTACGACTCCAAGTTGTCGAAAATTGCTACTCTATCTTTGGTGTCCCATCTCTTCCTCTTCTCCAACCGGGCCAATCCTTCCTGTATATTCAGATGCATAAGGTGAGGGGACATACTACAAGATAAAACCATTAACTAATGATGTCTCTGCCCCAAGACCTGCAATTTGGTCATAATCCTAGTCTCAGATAAACATTACAGAAAACCAATGTGACATATATTTTGAGAATGTATATTGGGGAAGGAGCAAGCTCAGGAGCCATAAATCATTATCAAGGATGAAACAAAACCAAATAAGACATGGCAGGATTGAAGAAATAACATTTAAGAAATTTTATTTTATTTTAAAAAAAAAAGATATACCTTTATCACCAGCTGATCGGTTAAGAGCAGCAGATACTTCTTGTTTAACAGAACGTTGCAACTCTAGTTGCATATCCATGCATTCTTCCAGCATCCTCTTCCAGCATCCTCTGCTTTGGCGAGTCCAGCTGGTATTATGATGCAGTCCCTGGTGCCAAATTGGTTGTGGCAGGGGTGCTGGTGGCGTAGGAAAGACCATTGCAGGTCTGCCAATGCTACCCTCCATTTGTTCGTTGTTCTACAGCTCCTGATCACGCTCCGGTGATGCAGGGCTAGGAGTTAACAAGTTTCGATGCAGATCCCAATCAATTGGAGAACGTGTTTGTCTTTCAACATATGATTCTATTAATTGGTCCAAACTTTCTCGGAAACCACTTCGCAGAAGATTGGAAACGCTTCTCCTATAGTAAACATGGCAAAATAGCAATAAGAATCTACCAGTAAAAGGTTAATAAAACCTCCAGATCCAGTGTATAGGTATAACCCATAATTAAATTACCTGCTTAGAAGTTCTCTAAGACATTATCATCATCAGGTGGAGTTCTCTAAGTTTCATGCTATAGACATTATCATCATCAGGTGGGTGAAATCTATTATAACGTCTGACATGAAAAGTTCGTCGAGCTCTAGATGGACCGGTGGGCCCTTCTCGAGAAACATCATCATGCCAAACTCTCTGGGTATGCTGCAGACTTGGTTCGTCTTCCGCATTGCTTGGAGCTCACGCATCCCATCCGCCTGATGGAAATCGGCTAAGAAATCGGAGGAATCCGCGAGGAGTCGAGAGGTGATAGCATCGTTGGAGGAGATCGTTGTTGTTGAGAGACGATTGTAGAGGAGAGACACGGACAAGAGGAGGAGAAGGGCGGAAAGTAAGGCGCAGCGACTTGAGCACCATAATAAGGCCGACGTCGGGATCTGAGAGTTCGGAGCATTTGGTGTCTGCAGAGTCTACGTCTGCTGCGATAACGATCAAGTTATGGGGATCCAACAGAAAGAAGACAGGGACAGGGACATTTGAAGAAGACAATGACATTTCAGGAATTTTACTACATAAATACGTCATGTGCAGGGCATGTGCACACTTAACAGATATTTTGGACGAAAACATAACGACTGCATCAAATACCTACAACAACAAACATGTTGCATCAAAAACTACAAATGTGTCGCTTTGACAACATTGGGCAAACATGTTACATTTTTTTCATACTTTTCCCTTTATTTTAATATTGGATAAAATATACGACATTGTCCCCTAAAATTTACGCTGATTTTAAAATTTTCTTCTTAAAATTTAAACTCTTCCTTAATGTTTGGAAATGATGAAAAATTCTCCATTGTCAGATGCTCTTTCATGAGAGATTTTTCATCATTTCTAAACATTAGGGGAGACTTTACACTTTAAGGTATAATTTTAAAATCGGTGTAAATTTTAGGGAGCAGTGTCGTATTTAACCCTTCAATATATTTTTTATATCTAAACAAATTAAGTTATAAAAATTAATTATATTTTAATTAAAAATGTAAAATCAAATAGTTTAAAATAAACTAAATTATTAAATAAATAATTAAATTAAAAGATATAATTTATTAACAATTTTAGAATAAATTAAATTATTAAAATATAATATATTAGAAATTTTAGAATAAAAGATAATCAAAATAAAATTATATAACATATTGAAAATTTTAGAATAAAATAAATTATTAATTTAAAAATAAAATGTAATATATTATAAACTTTAGAAAAAATTAAAGAAAAAAATATTAATTAGAATAATATAGTTAGGTTTAGGCGTTTAATTAAAGTAGTTGAGTTAGTTTCGTTATTTTGTTTGTATTCTTTATTGTGAAAAATCTCAAAATAGTCATTCCATTCAAAAACATTTCCAAAATTTCAATTCAATATTATGCAAATTAGTCATTTCATCTAAAAACCTTTCCGGAATTTCAATTTAATATCCTCCAAATTTTAGACATAGTGATTACATATTTCGATCCTCCTCTATTGCGCCAACCAAATAACCGATAAAGCTTGAATGCGACAATCCTATTCGCCCAAACTATGGGCCGAAACACCGCTTTCCTGGGATGTTCTTTAGTACTTCCAATGGCGACTAATTCATGGTGAAAAAAATATTACTTTGAACCCAAGTAATATTGAGGAAGTAAGGTATAGCTTATGCCTAAAATCTTTGCTAATTTACAAAAAAAGGAAAAAAAAAAAAAAAAACATCTTTACACTAAGATATACTAATCCCCTCAGCACCCTTACTGTACAAATAGATACGAGAAACCTTCAAGCCTGTAAATCTTCTGCAATAACCTCGGGATGAGATGGTGAAGACCCAATCTTGCTGGGCACCGGTGTGTTCTTTCTAGACGACCGTTTGGTGGGAACCAACACGCTTCTTCCGTTCTCACTGAACTCCATATCATCGTCGTCATCACTGTCATCGTCCGCTTTGAATATAGGGTGGAGGTACGCAGGTCGGAGGTACGCTTTCAAGTTGAAGCTCGGATCCCTCGCCTTTTCCAGTGTGTCCTTCATCATCGCCTCCTGATGAGCACAATACCAAAACAAGAGCAAATTCAATATGAGACCTTAAATACCTAGAAAACAAAAGGTTAACTTTTCACCTAACATGCTAACACTGACCTCTAACGGATAACAGACGAATGCAGGCTCATAACGGCCTTTGCAGAACCTGTGGAATGCAATCGTGAGAACTGGAAGCGCCAGCAGGAACGGGGTTGCTAGTGCAAAATCCTTTGTTCCCATGAGTCCCATTAAAAGAAGCTGGGCTATGATGAGAGCGGTTATGATGCGGCCGTGAACGGCAGGCCAAAATGCTGCTGCGCTTTCGTACTCCTGATTGTAGACGTTTATGATCTGAAATTTGTTTAAGGTACAAAATCAATAGGCAGCACAGTGCAATAAGATATGCTATCACACAGAAATTTCACATCGATATTAATGAACAAAGAATTATTTCTAATATTGCTTTGCAACTAGGGGTGACAATTTCCGACACGACATGATTAAACGACCTACAATTTACACGATAATAACACGACACGATTACTAAGCGTGTCTAAACAACTCTTATACGTTTAGACACGATTTTAATCGTGTCTAAACACATTTAACGTGCTAAAACACGAGAAACACACGTTTAAACACAATTAATTAATCGTGTCTAATCGTGTTGATTCGACTGAATTTGTGTTGAATGTTGAATCTGTTGAGTGTTGATTATGTGTTGATTTAAACGTGTCTTATCGTGTCGTGTCTTCCATGTTATCGTGTCTTGTCGTGTCTAATTGTGTTGTGTCTTAATCGTGTCGTGTATCGTGTGACACGTTTAATAAACGTGTCGTGTACGTGTGGCATTTAGAGATACGTCTAAAATTTATTCGTTTAGACACAGACATGTTTATTGACACGACACGACTGTCACTCCTATCAATTATAATGTTTTATATGATGAGAATTTTAGCCTTTTAGGTGTAACTAAAACTAAAATTTTAAAGTTTTTTATGTTATAATTAAATTATTCCTAAACATTTCAGAAACTCATTATGAACAGTAATGAAAAAAATCGATTTTCATACAATTTAATTGTAGTGTAACGCTGACTAAACTGTTTTTGCAATCAGTGTGGAAACAGTGTGCAGAACTGCAGATACCCCAAATATGCCTTTTATTATCGGCGTGACAAACCGAAGAAGTGTTTGTTGAAAATCAAGGTTCAGTACCTGATGGCGGTAGACAAGGAAGGCGAAGCCGAAAAAGACGATTATGAAAGGAAGAAGGAGCGGCGTGACCGTCATATAGACGAGACCCATCAAGAAATACAACTGAATCTGAGGTTCTCCGGTGTCAAATCCAACACTTCCCGGGTCCATGGCATCCTCCCGATCTTTCTCGGTCTTCACCAAGAAGAAGTTCTTCAAGTGGAAGATTATCAAGGGCTTTATCCTCAAGATCTCTGCTGCAATTCCGGCCCAACCGTCTACCATGATGAAAGTGATAAAGAAAGTCGCTCTCTGGGGAATCGCAACTCCAATCGTTGCCGGAATCCTGCAGAGATCGATAGTTAAATAGTGTGTGTCAAATCAATATTGGATATTTCTCAGTCTGTATCACGCGTACTGAATGTCTTTATAACAAAGAGAAGAGAAAAGATAAAATGACGCACTGTTTCGGGCTCTCATTCATGAAAGATTGCAGCTGGTTCAGTGCTGACCCAGCAATTATGCTTGCTAGAAATGTATTCACGAGATTGAAAAGATAATATCTTGAAGCCGATCTTCGCTCCAGAGACGATAGAGATATGAAACCCTCGAATTTGGACATTATCATCAAAATGGTCGGCAGAAATATGAGGAAGAGCTTCAAAGCGAGCCCGGGTAGAACACCTTGGATCAGTGACTTAATAATCTTGCTACAAATCAGACATGACGTCATATGAAACGAGAGTCAATTAACTATCTGAGAACCGCATCAGATTAACTATTAATTTTAGTGCGAAGAGAGCAAACTCACATTTCGATGACGGATTTTAGAGCAGGAAGCACTTTTTCGATCCCCTCGATGGTTGCAAGAGATTGTACGAATGCAATGGGGATCATGAAGAAGAAGGTGAGGAAGAAGAATGCGACCCCCATGATCAGTCTCCTGATGGAAAGTGAAACATATGGAATTGAGAGGTTTTGCCAATAAACATCGCGTGGCTCGGGAGCCCAGTCTGTGAGCCATGCAGTTGGATCTCTGGATTGTTGGGTCTGTGCACATACTGCTGCACCCCATCGAGTTCTGAACGAGACAAATGCAGCAGGCACTATATGCTTGGGGTCCGATGTTACTAGTTCTCGTTCAGCAGCAATCTGAAATTAACAGTTCAAATCTGTGAGACATAAGACGTACGCCTTAACCAACTGTCTCATAAGTCCGAACTTGTGAGTGAAGGCGACTGGTATACTTTTAAGTCATTTTAACATCCTCCCTTAAACTGATGTTTATGAACATCGGTTTACCCATGGGCTTAGTGCCCGGCCTCGGCCTTTAATGGGAGTGTATCAATATTTTCAACGTCGCCATGATTTGAACATGCGCGCTCTGATACCATGTGAGACATAAGACGTACGCCTTAACCAACTGTCTCAAAAGTCCGAACTTGTGAGTGAAGGCGACTGGTATACTCTTAAGTCATTTTAACAAAATCAATTCAGCCAACATGTATAGAACTTAACATGTTTAGAAAACAAAAATACCAAAACTTACTTCCTTGAATAGTTTCTCAATCTCGGTCGTGTAGTAATCAATGGCATCCACTCGCTCTCCACAACAGCCCAGAAAACCAGTCTGATAAGCACAAACATCAATGGTTAAACACAGTTTCGAGAAAAAAGAACTCAAATGACAAGAAATAAGGATGCAAATTACCTTTGTCAAAGGCCTCTTTTCATTATTTCTTCTAGAATACTTGAGCTGGTAATAGTCAAGCCAGTTCTGCATTTTTTTCTTCTTCTCGACCAACTCAGCGAGTTTGTTGGCATTATATACCACCTTTCAGTGAAAACATTATCTGAGTATTCAAAATTCTACTGATGGGTTTTCTTTTAATCATATTGGTTAATCAAGAACACAGTTGATGAGAACTAATTACCTGCTGAGTTAGATAACTATTGGGATGATTAACGAGAAAAAAATGCTCGGCAAGCTCACTAACAGATTCATCTGGGTCTGGTGGAACATTCCTCACAAGGACCTGTCACAAGTTTTACTGATAAATAAATGGAATATCTCAAAGAAATTACTTCGAGCTCCAGGTAAGTGAATCATGATTCATGAACTGTACATTAAGTTAATTATTAACTAGAAGGGACACGGCAAAAATTAAATGTCATGTTAATAATCTTACGGTAAATTGATCCGGACGACGTTTGTCTGATGCAAGGAAGCGCAGGCGCATTGTTGCAACTATCTCATACTCCTTTAGCAACACATAGAATATCCAAACGGTAAAGGTATAAGCCATTACAATGTGTGCCCAAAATCTGCAGCATATTTATTCAGAAACTATATCCATCAGCGCATATATAGACAACACACACTTTAAAGTAATGGATGCATGTGGGTGTATACCTTGAAGACGGACATGATCAGCACGACTAACTAAGAATCTTAAGTCATTTTTCTTGAATTTTAGACAAACTGAGTTAAGAGAAAAACTCGAGAGATGAAGATTGATTAGTAATGGATTTGTTGAACCTTTGCGATTGCTGAGGGATATTTGATATTGATAGCTTGTCAATGTCACTTGCTGTTACACTGGCGAACTGGGCAGCCAAATCCAGAGTGTTATTCGTAAAATTAACCGGTACAAGAATTGTCCACGACAGAAACGCTATTGGAAGAAATATCTTAAGTCTGCAAAATTAATACCATCATAATCGTCAATATGGCGAGACTAAATATTTTTGAAGAAAAAAGTGGAATGGTTTTACAGCAAGCAATACCCCATCAGGTAGATCCGCAGATAAACAGCAGAATCCAATCCAGCATGCTCGATAAGCTCAGGTTCTGGCATTTTAAGAGCATCTGGCATCCAACTTAAGAACTTGAGGTATGACCTGTAATCCAAGTTAACAAACTTGCTCACCAGAGCTCCCCCTCGGGTTGGACTTTCTCGTACACCTTTGAGGTACCATTTCGGGAAGTACACTCGATCGTTGAAGGGTTGAAGCCTCAAGATTGCAAATGCCACAAGAAATACAATTGCGCTCAGAATGTTCACAGCTGCTGAAAGTCCTATATCTCCAATAGTAGCCATTTATTTATTCCTCCAGAAGATGAAGAAGGATATGCTTCGCTTCACCTGTAAAAGAAAACTACTATATCAGTAGAAGAAACTTCACGAAACATGCCAATAAGAAAGTAGTAGACCATTTGGATGGATTTAGATGATATTGATCAAGTGGACGAAATTTGTTTTGGCCCCAGGGTTACTGTCTCGACAAAAAACTACCAAGAAATTACAGTAAGCCCCACTGTTCTTAAAGTTTTCTAGACAATTATTCCAGAAAGCAGACCACTTTCACTTGTGTCTGTCTTTTACAAATTACTAACAGTAATTATTGTAAAGTTCCACAGAGAATTAACCACAACCAATCAAACTTTACCTTGACTAGCACAAGAGTTAATGAACAGAGAAAAGATTACCAAAAGCGGCAGCGATCAATCACCTGTTCGATCAAACTCCTAAGATGGAAAGAAACCGCAACCTATCAAATCCAGTGGCGCAATTTCGAGTGAGGCACAGACCTATCGGAAGCAGGCTCACTGAGCCGTCGAATTGCTACGTTCGGTCGTGAGTCACCTCCAGACCACCGTCCCGCTGCTTCATCATCCATCTTGCAGTAAATTTACGATCCACGCCATCACTCCCACTGGGCGCGGTTTTGCTGCTCCACCCTCCAACGAACGCGAATCCAATGTGAAGACTTACGTGTGATGTCAGACGAGGAAGTGAGAATTCTCAGATGAAACTGAAAGTTGGTTCCTTAATTTCTTCGGTGGCGGAGAGAGTAGAGAGACAGTGAGACGGACCGTAAAACGAGATGATAGGGAGGAGGAAGATAAAGTGCGGTGCAGTGTCGTTAGATATAGTAGATAGATAAGACTTCGTTTGTTCGTTTACGTTTTTGTCTCTCTCCCCTCTCTCACTCTCTGTTTAAGAGAGATAACACTGGTTTTAAGTTTAAGCACTCGGGTTAAAGTTTATTAGTCCTAAATTAATTACTTTGCAGAAAAATTGAGAGAACAGACCTTCAGTGTGATGGGTTTTAAGGAAATTGTTATCGAGTCGGATTCACAAACTGTAATGCACCAAATACACGAAGGTCCAACCCAGTGGAGAGTATCCGCAATAATACAGAATATTCGAGCACTAACAAATCAACAAGTGTAAATACGTCAACAAGTGCAAGTACAATGACGAACTATACCAAGACGGGTTAAACAACGCGCAAACTGAATAATAGCAAAACAAATATAAATGAAATTGAGATTGAATGATTGGATACTCCCTTTTATATATTATAGGTAATGATTAGGTCAAGACGTTTTTATTTCTTAGAATAAACTAGAATTGGAAGAAAAAAAAGTATGTTGGTTTGTTTACTGCTGTGGGACCGACCAAGATAAAGCAGACTTTATTTTTGTCGGCCCGGCTGACACGTGGGTCCTATAACGGCTACTTTAATGGAATCTTGGATCTGGAAATCGCCAGTGAGTTACGGATTATATTAATATTTTTCTTCCATTAACTCATAAATCCTAGATACGGTTAGAATCCCACCTTAACTTTAAGGATCATTTCGCTTAAAATTTTTAAAGAAAAAATAATTTTACACATGTGCGTAATTTGATTTTTTTTTTGGGTCAATAACGAGCTTATTTTCATAACATGAAATAAACCGATTACAAAGTTAAATCAAGTTCCATAAAACGACAAAGATCAGGTGGGGTCTTTCGACCCAATCCAAAGGACACACCCTTAAAATAGCTAACTTAGCGACACAATCCGCACTACAGTTTGCGGTTCTCGGAATTGCTACCCACCTAACGGTTGGTAACGAAGATGCCAAAACCCGAGCGTGTGAAAGTATAGCCTCAAGCCTCCAGGTAAACGATAACCCAATGATGTGATTGATTACCGTCTCGGAGTCTGACTCCACCTGAACATCACTCCAGCCCCGGTCCAAGGCCAAGGAAATTCCCTCGACGATCGCAGCTGCCTCGATCTCGACCGTTGATCCTGCTATCATGTGCCTCTGGCACCCGCCGATGAGTGTCCCTGAGTGATCCTGAGCCACTATGTTGATCCCTCCAAGCTGCGTCTGAGCATTCCATGTGGCATCCACGTTGATTTTCACTTGTCCCACGATCGGTTTTGCCCAGGCTTTGATGATCCCGGGTCGTTGATGGCGTCCTCTGCAATGTTCGTCTATTGCACGTCCTGGACTCCCCAGCGGTCGGTCTGATGTCCCCTGCTGCCATTGGTCGTGGACAGCTCGGCCCGACGCCGTCTGGGCATCCATCTCTCGCAGCGCCATGCTCACCTCCTCAGCTATTGCCCGAGCATTTGGTGTTCTGTTTTCGAACAACAATTTGCATCGAGCCTTCCAGATCATCCAGCATGTCGTCATGGTCGCTGCCCACTCCTTTTCCTGCTGATGTCTGGTGCTTGGATGAAGATGGTGCCCAACGCGAAGAGTGGCGTCTGTTCCCCACAAGATGAAGTTGGTGATGTCTTGCAGATCCTTTGGTCCCAGCTGCCTCCCCTTCACGATAGACCATACCTGTGTTGTCCACGGGCACCCTGCAAGAAAGTGGCTCTCCGACTCGGGTTCACCACAGGCCATGCAGCTCGGCGAGATGGGAATCCCCCTTGCCGCCAGGTTCGCTCGCAACGGCAGCACCCTAGCACACAATTTCCAAACAAACGATTTAATTTTGGGCCATACCTTTGCATTCCATATTCTCGTCCGTAGGTGTTGATCCGCCTGAAATGTTGTTGATGGAGATCGGCTCTGTTCCTTGAGCTGGTGGAAAATCGACTTGACCGTCGGTTTCCCGTCCTTGGTGAAAGGCCACCTGAGCATGTCCCCCACCACCGTTCTGTGAATGGGCACTCTGAGGATGTCCTCCACGTTGTTGTCACCTATTGCGTTCCTGACAACATCCGCACGCCATCTCCTCTGGTCGGAGTCCAACCAACCTGCAGTGAGTCCGGAAATAGGTGGCTCGACTGCTGAACATCCCGTGCTGCAGTTCCATGGTCGCGTGGTTGAGGCTGATGGCTCGAGGAAGGTGGTTCTGAGCCATAGACAGGGTCGACAGGGTGGTGGATCTTGAAGTCGGGTCTGGAAGTCACCCACCTATCCACAAAGGGTCGAATCATGGATCCATCCCCCACGCACCACACTTTGTTGCTACGCACAATGTCTCTCCCCGCTAGGAGACTGGACCATCCCCACGAAGCCCGGCTTCCCTTGTTCGCCTGCAAAAAACACGTAGTAGGAAAATATATACATTTGAGAACCCGCACCCATAAGGCATCGGGTTCATCCATGATCCGGGCAGCCATATTTGCGAGAAGGGCGAGATTAAAATGTTGGAGTTCGCGAAAGCCAAATCCCCCTTCCCGCTTCGAGGTGGTCATAATGTCTCATTTCTTCCAATGAATCTTTCTATCCCCGTTACTAGCCCCTCACCAAAACCTTGCTATGATCGCATTAATCTTGGCACACCACGACGTCGGTAGTTTGAACACGCTCATGGCATAGGTAGGAATAGAAGTGATTACCGACTTGATCATCACCTCTTTCCCCGCATTGTTAAGAAGTTTGTTCCTCCACCCGTCAATCTTGGTCTGAACCTTCTCCTTGATGAACAGCATTGTCTCTTTTCTCGACCTTCCCCAAACCGTAGGAAGCCCCAAGTAGTGCCCGGGGTCCTCCTCGCACCTTACCCCCAAGATGTTTGCTATCTCCTCTCTGACGGGGAGGCGTAATTTGATAACTAAAGTTAACTTTATATAAACATTATAAGCTTTTGTTTTAAATAAGTAAAACTAACTACAAATATTTAAGTAATACAGTCTTGGACTAGTCTATACAATTTTCGATCATCTCTATCGAATACAAGAATTTTCAGAGTTTATGTAGGCGAATTTAAATAACACAAAATGAATCTTACAAGTCGACTACTTCATTCGATAAGAAGTCGCTACAAAATGCATTTTCTTCTGATTGTTGATCTGGCAGTGAATTGAATGTCAGGTGATGGTTGAATTGAATGTCAGGTGTCTTTGGGTCCCTCTCCAATGCTTAAATGATTATATGTGTGTGTATAGCTCAAAATGTAATGAAAGTATGTAAAGCAAATGTATTTATAGAGTAGGAGAGACCAAACCGTAGAAGGTAACTGTATATCTTCGTGAATATTGTGTTGTTGAAGATTTGGATAGTAAATATTGCGGTTACGGCGAGATATTGCAGTTACCATATCTAATCCTTAGTGAATATGTGCCCGAGATATGCGGGATATCGTGGCCACTTCCTTATTAACGGCTGGTGGGACCAGAAGAGAGAGGCAAGACTCTCTTCGGGGCGAGCACTCCCATGGCGAGCAGTAGGAGGTTGCGACTTTATGAAGAATGGCGACCAGCTTTGGAGCCTTTGGCGTCCATGGCAACCTGGGCTCGATCTTGGGCCACTTTATGGTGGGTCAGATTGACTTTGATATAGGCCGGTCCAGTTCGAATAACTTGGGTTTACCCCTCCATGGTTATTGGGTCTTCTAGGCCTTTTCCTTATTGGGTTGTCACTATCAATACTCAACAATATATATATATATATATATATACATATATATTATACATATAAATATAGTATGACATATATATTATACATACATATATATATATTAACAAGTATATTATACATAAATATATAATATATGTATATAAACTCTTCTTTTTTATAACATAAATTTCAATAACATTAGGAAATACAAATACAATATTAAATACGAGAGAGATATACCTAAATCGTTTGGAGCTTAAATACCGTACGAAACACCGAGACCGATAATTACCGATATATTTTTTTCACTGTTTTTCTTCTATTCTATTCTCTCCAATCGCTTCTTCTTTTCTTTCTCTTCTTCAATCTTCTCCCCGTAGCCTATGCCTTCACCTTCTATTTATACACAATTTTACTTCTTATTTAATTATATAGTTTTTAAATAATAAAAAAGACAAACTTGTACAAAAGAGGAATATGGTCATGTTACTCACGAGTTGGACCCATTTTATTTTTTAATTTATTAATCTTTTTGTTTTTAAAAAAATTATTTTTTTTTCCAGTTTCATATATATATTGTATATATATATATACTATATATATTTTTTCAATTTCGATTACTCGCGTACGGAATTTTGACCCTCAGCCAAAATCAGGTCTAGGTGGTTTTCCCTTAGGTTTTGAGATGGAAGGCTGCAGCATGCACTTACCGTGACGAAATAGTGAATCAGCTCAACTCTGTGGAGGTAGATGGAATGGATTCGATCCGATCTTGATCAGCCGCAGTTTGATTTTGATTTAATGGGTCTTCACTTAACCTGCTAACAAAGCTCTCCACCAAGTGAGAGCTCAGAATTTAAAATCACTCACTAATTGTAAGTATCTCATATGTTTCAGTTCATTAATTAAAGGTTTCGACTTATAATGTTAATTATGGAAAATATTTCACAGTAAAACATTTTATCCTTTATGTTGGATTTAGGTTAATGGGTCGCCTATAAGTGGGAGCCCATTCAGGTAAGTCCGGTATGTGATACTGGCCATAAACCCTATCCCTCTATATATACTGATATATATGGGGTGCTCTCCTTAGAATGAAGAGAGAACAGAAACTGATAGCCGCCCACAGTTTAGACAGAGGTCAGCAACTGTGGAAACCTAGGTCACTGCCTGTTAACCCGTGGCGTGTCCTCCCGTCCGGCAGACCGTGATCCCAACCTCAGGCAGATCCGCTTCCGCTTAGGCAATCAATCCAGAGGTAACTTAATTATATGTGATTATGTTTTACCATATAGATTGCATGTATATTACATAATCCAACATTGGTATCAGAGCCGTGTTAGGTTGGTTTCCGAATTGTCGAATTTCAGGAAAATCTCCATCGCGGTCAGTTGTGATCGCGACGAGCCCGCCGCCACCGATTCAGCCACTCCAAGGCCGACATAGGGGCTGTCGGGGCCTTCGTGGCCGCGGCTCAGCCCCTGGTGGCTGCCGCCACGCCGAGGCTGACCGCAGCCTTGGCCCCGACTAGCCGCAGCCTTCGTGGCTGCGGCTCGGCCAAGGAAGGGCCGCAGCCTCCGTGGCTGCGGCCACCCCAGCCACGGGCCACAGCCTTCGTGGCTGTGGCCCTGCGACTGGATGTCGCCGAAGGCCTGGGGTTCGGTCGGCCAGTGGTGGCCGACCGACCCCCCCCCCCCCCCCCCCCCCCGTGGCCAGCCTTCGTGGCTGGTCACATCCAGATGGCCAGCCTTCGTGGCTGGCCAACTGGCGGCTGCTGCTGTGCTAGGGTTTCAAAACCCTAGCATGGCAAGGAAGGAGACAACTGTTCTGGACCGGTCTGAGTGAACCGGTCCAGATCGGTCTGGTCCAATAAGTTGGATCGGATCGGTTTAAACCCCGGTTCGATCTGAAAAGTTGGACTGAACGGTTCAGTCCGGACCTGTTTACTGCGGTTGACCGGCCGGTTCGGCTAGGACTGGTTGACTGAGGCTGACTGGTCCGGTTCAGGCCGGTTTAGATGGCTGAAAGCTGTTTAAGCCGGTCTGAGTTCATTCAGAGGCTTTTGGGCTACCTGAATTGGTCCGAAACGAATTTGGTTCCGATCTTGGATCCTTAGAGGGTCTTAGTGATTTGTAATATCCGGTATTTGTGCCTGGACCATTTCATTAATAATTATTTTGGGCTAATTATATTAACTGTTACATCAATTTAATTGCTGGGAGAGCCTTATATTGTTTAATGATGCATGACTGGATAGGTAGAACGCTGTGTGGGTTCCTTGAGTTCCCTGGATTACTTTGTGTTTTCTGCAGGGTAGATAGTCTTGCCTTACATTATTTGCGTGGCTCTTGACTCCATGACTGGTAGAATTAACTAGGTTATGACTTGTTGAGATCCCAGCATACTGTGTGAAAATTGGTCTAACATGTTAATTAATTTTTGTTAGAGTGACTTTGGTCCTCAAAGTTTTGAAATTATAAATTAACCCCCAAATTAATTTATTTTTGAAAGATTTCAATATATATGTGTGTGTATTGAATTATGTGGTTTGTTACCTTACTTGCATAGAATAGATTACCTTGGTAGGGAGATCTAGCTTTGGCATAGTCTAGGTAGCAAACCTTTAGGATTGTTTTAGTAGCATTTCAGAAGTTTGGATAAGTTCGAACTACACTTGGGGATATGTTCTTAAGTGTGAACCGGTCGGTTAGTCTGCGAGGTTCTCTGAATTTCCTTGAAAAATACTAGGACAATCGCCTTATGTTAGAGTTGAACGCTTAGTGCGATATGTTCGACCCGGTCCTTTGAGGACTGTTTGTATAGACTGTGTTTCGAATGATAGTAGTGACTTTAGGACATGCTTAGAAACGGGGAGTGCTTCTCGGCATAGCTAGGGTTGTCCTCCGAATTTAAGTATGTTTTAGAGTTTGTCCTATTAATTTGAGACTTGTCTTTTTACATGCATTAGAACATTGTTCCTTGTGTCTCCATGATCCTATTAGAATTTCCTTTAGTTAGAGAAATTAGGCTGCCATGTAGAACATCATTGTTTAGTTGGACAAAGGTCTTAGACTTAATGGTGAGCACTATAAAATTCGGAGAAAGCATATAAAATTGGTCCTAAGTAGAAATCCATTAACCCCATCAAGAAGATTATGAAAAGACCCGATTCTGGAATAACGAATCAGCAGAAGACTTTCCATTTGAGTGGGAGGTTAATGATGCTGAAACGTGCCCCATGATGCTGAGTACGGTGGATGAGTTTGAGCTTAACACACGGCTAAAGGGATGTGGGATACTTTGCAGGCTAGAAATGGTTCTATACGACTGCTTAGTTGTGCTCACTCAACATTAATTTTGATTCATACATGATGAATCCTCAGCACTCCGCGAGATAGTATCTGAGGCATATGGCCAACATGATTATGAATCTCAAGGAGAACGGTCAGTCAGTGACCGATGAGCAGCAAATCCAGGTCGTAATCCGCTCTTTGCCTAACTCCTAGAAACAGATGAAAATCTAAACAACTCATTCTAAGGCCCTCAATACCTTTGAACACGCTTGAAGGCACATTGAGTTAAAGAGGACAGACCCAAGGTCGCTGGACCTAAGGTTGAGGTGCGTGTGGCGCCATCCTCTAGACCTAAGAAGAGTCGCTGAAGGCGAAGGAGTAATGCACAGCGCGATGGCGCAAATGCATTGAAGGCAAAGTAGACAAAGACTGAGGTGAACTTAAGGACTCCTCCGAAAACAACACCGCGAAAATGTTTGCGTAAGGCTTAGAAGCCTAAGTACAGGAAATGCTCCAACTGTGGCCAGTGGGTACACTTTGTGAAGGCATGTCCTAAATCGATCTGACCTAGATGTCTTGTTGGCTACTTAGTGAACTTTGTGTTTCTAGTACAGATATGTTGACTGAGTCATGTCCTTTGTGGATTTTGGATTCAGGATCGACAAATCACATAGCCAAGGATCGTGACATTTTCGTAGAGTACCATAGAGTCCCGCAAGAAATTAGGTGGATTTACATCGGCAACAACTTTCGTGTTGAAGTCGAAGGGATTAGAACTCGTGAGCTGCGCTTGCGCGGCGGTAGAGTTTTAGTCTGATGTCATATCCTCTATGCTCCGCAGATTCGCCGATATGTTATTTCAGTCTTGGGATTAATGAAACTCGGTTTTATATTATCTTTTCATGAATCTTCCGTCCAATTGTTTTTAGGTTCAACTTCGTTTGGCTTTAGTATTATTTCTGGTGGATTTATTGTTTCGGATTTGGATTCAGGCAACAATAATAATTTCATGTTTTTTCTTCTACTCGCGGATATGTTTGCGATGTAAATGAAAGACAAACTAGACTTGACTACAGAGGTCAACATAGAATGCAGCGGCTAGCCCAATGGGGTTTGTTGTTCTACATTCCACAAGTGGAGTCGTCTACTTGTGTAAGTTGTCTAGCAGAAAATTCCACCGGAATGCCCTTTTTGGTTAGGCACCTAGAGCCGAATTTCCCTTGCAATTTATCCATTCTGATGTCTGTGACCCTCTTAGTGCTAGGGTTCGGCACGGAGCGCATAATTTCATTACATTTACAGATGATTACACCCGTTAGATAGGAGGGTAAAGGCCCTCCACCCTGATTGTGGAAGAAGAGTACCTTTCAGCGGAATTTAATGGTTTATGTAATGAAAAAGGGATCATTCATCAGTTGACGATCCCCTACACCCCTCAGCAAAATAGTTTTGCAGAGAGGCGCAATAGAACGCTCCTTAAAATGATTCGGTCGATATGGCGCAGACTTAATTTCCGATTTCCTTATGGGGAAACGCTTTGGAGACTGATGCCTACATCCTGGACCATGTGCCGACGAAGACGGTTAACTCCACTTCATATGAGTTTTGGACTGGAATAAGTTCTGGACCTTCACCATATGCATCCATAGGGGTGTGCCGCTTACACCCATGATTTCTCAAATAAGTTTGGGAAAGATTGGACCTAGAGGAAAGAAGAGTATTTTTGGTTACTCTGATACCTCCAAGGGTTATGTGTTTATAGCCGAGCAGTACAGTGGGAGTGTTACCGAGATCGAATCACGAGACGTAACGTTTGTAGAGAACAAATTTCCTAAGAAGGGAGAGATTGATTTGGATCGATCTCTATATGAGATGCAAGATCAAGTTGAGCAGATACCTATTAATTCGAGTGGGAGAGATGAAGTGGCAGAGGATGAATCAGTTCGTCATCTGTCAGATTCACCTCTTCCTGTAGCGAATGAAATAGATTCCGCTCCTGATGATCTTGTTGACAGTGGGAGCATTAGGGATCTCATTCCCAGTGGGAGCGATCATGGTCGTACCCCTGGTAGTAGTGAGTTGTTAGGCCGTGGGCTAAGACATAAGTTTCCCTTCCGACGATATATGTTCGAAGGTGATGGAGAACTGAACACCCTAATATCTGACGATATGGTTATTGTGCCGTAAAACGTTAGAGAAACTCTCAATGGAACCTTCTAAGAAGAATGGATGAAAGTAATGGAAAACGAGATGAACACTTTGGACTAGATGGAATCTATAAGGAAGAACGGTGTTTGTCACTGGTCAACCTTCGAGAGGACATAGAGAAATAGAGCTAAATGAGTTCTTAAGATTATGGCTATTGGAGTGAGTCTAGACTTGGAACTGCACTAGATAGACGTTAAGACCGTCTTCCTCAATGGTGAGTTAGAAGAATAGATCTATATGGAGCAGTCTGAATGCTTTGTGCAGAAAGACCATGTGTACTTAGTGTGCAAACTTCACAAATTGATATATGGTCTGAAACAGTTCGCTATGCAGTGGTACCGCAGAGTTCATGATTTGTTCGTGGAAAATGGATTTCTCTTAATGGATGAGAATCATTGCGTGTACACCAAAAGGGTCTGGACCGAACTTTGTGTTTATGATTCTATATGTAGATGACATACTCATAGCCGTAAATAGCTTGGAGTTCCTCACACAGGTAAAGGCCTGATTGTCTTCTCTGTATGGGATGACGAACATGGGTGAGGCGGCGCACATTCTTGGGATTTAGATCTCGAGAGGTCGCCGTAGGAGGCAGTTGTGGCTTTCAGAGGAAAGCTACATAAACAAAGTGTTGGAAACGTCCGACATGAGTAACTGCGAACCAATTGAAACTCCAGTTTACATTGATCAACCTCTCAAAATGAATATATGGACTAGATAAATAAATTTTGTAGCTAAGTGCAGTCGGAAGCCTGATGTGCGCAATCCAACACTTTATAAGTTAATGATGATGTAAATAGAATTACTCTGACCGTCTATTGGGGGTTTGTTAAATTGGTGGCACGTAAAATAGGGAATACGGATTTTGTATTCCCATATTTGGTTTGTGAAATTGGTGAAAGACGAAACTCAAATTCCTTGAGAAGTGGAAATAGTTATTCTTTTGTTTTTTATCTGGATTTGCTATTCCAGGTAGTTCGGGAATACGAAATATAAATAAAAATTATAAATTGTCCTTAGTCTTACTAACTAATTAAAGTAATACCTTAGTTTTTGGAAAGAATATATGGTGGTCTAGTGGTTGAGAACGTTGACTCCCTAATGGTTTGGTTCCGGGGTCACCAGTTCGAATTCCCCAAGTGCAAGAAGCTCATGTTACTCTCTAGTAGTAGCGCTGACTCTCTAGTGGTTTGGATCCAGAGTTTCATATTTCATTCCATTTCAATTAATCAACTAATTAATATTATATTATTATATTATATTCTTTATTTCGTATTCCTATTCATGTATGTGACTATAACAAAAAAAAAATTGATTTCACCCTCGTACAAATTTTTCATCGTAATTAAAGCCCATGTACCCCATTCCCACTAACAATTCTTCACAAACCAATCTCTCCTCAATAGCGCGGACTCCCTAGTGGTTTGGATCCGGAGTTACGAGTTTCGTATTTCATTCCATTTCAATTAACAACCAATTAATATTATATTATTATTTTATATTCTTTATTCTTTATTCCGTATTTTTATTATTGTATGTGACTATAACAAAAACAAATGTTTTCACCCTCGTACGTATTTGTCCTCGTAATTAAAGCTCATGTACCCCCATTCCCACTAACAATTCTTCACAACCCAATCTCATTCATTCATTATAATGATCCTTAATAGTTTTAAAACGCACAAGACCCTCTCCAACGCACCCACCCCCACAAAAAGGTTATACAATAAACCACTTTTTTAGGGCAAACGAAACCCTAACACCATTGAAATCCTAAGAAGGCGGCAACTTTGTCGGGTCAAACAAGAAGCTCCAACAAAAGCAGAGATTCTCACCTATAAATCCCTCATCTCCAATCCTTACATTCCTCAAGCTGCAGTAATTAATAATCGGGTGGTTTTCTTCCGCGAGCTGTATTCTTCGCAGATCACCCAAACGGCGATAATAAAAATGGAGATGAAGAAGGTTGCCTGCGCTGTCGTCTTCGCTGCTGCCTCTGTCAGTGCAGTGATGGCGGCCGAGTTAGCTGCCACACCCGCATCCACCCCAGTCTCAGGACCAGCTGCCGGTCCCACCAGCGCTGCCGCTGCCACAATGCCAGTCATTGGCTCTCTCATCGGTGCTTCCCTCGTGTCCGTCCTCACCTACTTCCTCCAGTAGATCAATTGGGTCAGCAGACGAAATTTAGGAAGAAATGAAAGGGGTAACTTATATCATATATATGGCTAATAAATGCATCTTTATATATTCAATGACATCTGTAATCCCATATGTTTGGTTGAATTAATGCAATACAAATTTATTTTATATATTGTGCTTGTTTGGCATCATAATGATCTATATATTTTGATTATATAGATATGATCGTGAATTTCGAAACCCTAATACCATTTTATAGAAAGAAATTCATACCGAAATATGGATTTTGTTTTTTTTACCTAAGTAAATAATTGTGCAACGGAATAATGTAAATTGTAAGTAGTGAGTGAGATGTGCATTGTTTTTTTAAAGTAGTTGAATGACTCATTTTATTCAAGAAGTAACAACGGCTACGATTTGGAAAGATCAGATACTGATATATGTTATCTGAACTTTCATAAAGATCATATCATAGTTACTTAAGAAAGTTGTGTTTTCTTTCTAGGTTTCCATTAGTAAATATATCACATATTAAATAAAATATTATCCGTATTTCTTCGTTAGGTTGTTAAGAGCATACTGATCTTAGAGGTTTGTGTTTGACCCAAATGATCTTACCAGTAAGTATACGTATATTTCATGTAAAATACGAGATTATCTCTAATATTTGATCAGATTTTGAGTTTCTTCCTTGAAAGTTTAAATCGTAAAATTTTATTTCTTCATATTTGACCGAAAATCAAGTTTTCTCAATCCGTCAACTTTTTCATCCAAATTTAACCGAATAAGTTTTGAAAATTGTAAAAATAACAGAAACTTACAAAAATGTCACAATTTAACTATTTCAAATTTTTTCAAATATTATAATTCAGTCCTGATTAGATTGGGACTAGGGTCTTGGCCCAGACCTAGACCCGAGCCCTAATCGAAATGGGGTCAAACTAGACCTCATATCAATTGGGGCTCGGGTTTGGGTCAAGACACAAATCTAGTCGCACACCCATGGGGGGCGGTCTGGGTCAAGACCTATATCTGAGACCCCTCAATTAGGGCTTGAGTTTGAGTCAAGACTCAGACTCGGGCCCCCTCAATTGGAGTTCAATAGGTGCTCAATCGAATCGAAACTTAATTGCAATATTTAAATCAGTTTGAAATAGTTAAATTGTGACATTTTTAAAAATTTTGTTATTTTGTAATTTTTGAAACTTATTCTATTAAGTTTGGATGAAAAAGTTAACGAATTGGGCAAACTTAACTAAAAACATATATATATAAAAAATAACATCTAAAAGTTCAAAACGAAATATAACATGTAAAACAAAAAACTCACTATTATGCTGAAAATGATTTAAAATCAACACGTAATATCATAACTTAATAAAATCCAAGTATTCGTAAGAAAATAAATATAGTTTAATTTATAAATTTTCATTTGTTAATATAAGATTATATCTAATGCTCGAATATTTATTATATATATATATAAACTTTTAATTTCAAATAACTCTAATTACCTTTAAGATATTTTCAAAAATTTCTCTCCATTAATAATTGTTCTATAAGTGTTAAAATGTCAAACTCAACACATCAATCATGGCGAAAAATATATTTTTTATCGTTATAATTGATAAAAAAAATCATAAATAAACCATCTCTATTTTAAATTTAATAACTAATATATATAATTATTCTTTTTATTCATTTTTCAAAGATTATAAATTATTTATTATGAACAATTTAAATTTATAATAGAACTTATTTTTTAAAATGGTATTGCAGATTATATTCACTGAGAAATTATATTTTAAACATTATAACATTAAACTTATTTTTTTGAAATATTGTTGCAGTTTATATTCACGTAACAAAATTAAGTAGGTTTTACACTATGAAACATAACTTAATCTGTATTAAAAAAACTGTTACCTATTACGGAAAGCGTGAATCAAATATCTATTATAGTTGATATTATCATTGATGAGGTTGAGAATGAGATTTACAGTGTATTTAGGATTTTATTGTACTAAAACGTAATGCTGAGGACCAAGTTGGTTTCAATGGTAACACAAAAAGCAACCTATCTGCAGACTAAATCACCCCCACCGACAATCAACTATCAACTGTCGTCGCGACAAAGATTGGTGACGTCACTGCGGTAGGAACAAACTATGAAGGGTACAATTGGTATTTCGCCTCTACATTGCAAATTGCTTAGAATAGGGTCACAAATAACAACTATATATTGTCATGCGTATTAATACGTTTATCGTTAGACATTTGTCACACACGAACACGCACGATAAGTTGATTGTGTCATGTTCCTCAATAACACACACGATAAGCTTATCGTGTCATGTTCCTTAACACGAACACAACACGTAATTTTTCGTGTGTGTTCATGTCGTGCTATCGTATTGTCTTAACTTAGTTAGATATACCTTCACATGTGAGAATTATAAAGAAATATTAAAATAACGAATTGTTAATATTAAGAATTAACAGTTCAAACATCAGATTTTACGAGTTTTTAATGTAGAATTGATAAAATTTAAAAATTAAATATGTTAAAAGTTATTCGAAAAAATAGATTTTCAAGTTCAACTTTATCGTGTGTGTCGTGTTCTGATACTTTATTGTGCTATTGTGTTATCGTTATGTCATATGTTTCTACGAACACGATTTTTTTTCATGTGTATTCGTATCGTGTTGCGTAAGAAATTATCAGTTCTAGTTTAGAAGATCTTCTATATTGGAAAATTTTGACAAAGGAATTATTTCTTTGTGGAAAATTAAATGTGGTTTTCATACTATGATAATATAGTTTTTAAACTACAAAATAAGGAAAAATTAATTTTAGGTCCCCTGGCCTTGCTAAAAGGAGAGTTTTACTCCTTATATTTCAAGAGATCTCTCTAGCGCTTGGAGTGTTATGGTCTGAAGAGGGTTGTAAGTAGGGTCGGTAATGGTGCAGTGAAAAACTCATAACCATGATTATAACTGTTACTATTTAATATAGTTAACCGTACCATTATGTTGTGGTGCAATTATGGTGATAAATTTTCTACCTATAATGGTTATGGTATTTGAGTTATACCCATGGTTATAACCATGATTATTATATAAATATAATAGTTTTTTATTATTAATAAACTAATTTATATAATATACTAAATATAAATTATATAATTGAAAATTTGAAATTGTTGAAGATTGAAGGCGCCAAAGTCCAACGATGGTAATATAGATAGATGTATTTTTTAAAATAAAATTTCCGATTTTTTATTATATTACATGTGTGGAATGAATATGGATATACAGGTAAAGCTATGGTTAATAACCACAGTTATTTTAATGGTTATGGTATTGAAAATTATATCCATAATGATTATGATTATGGTTATGGTATGTGGTTTAAAAATATAGTATGATTATTGTATTTGTCATATTCTGATCATACTCTAATCATCGACCGTCCGTAAGTTGTAACCCTCCTTCTCTATTGGACTAGCCTTGTTTGGGTTGGTGGGTTGATTGGACCGCCAAGCTAGAGTTGGAGCCACCATCACTATCCTTTAATTCACTTTGGGGAAACTATAAATAATTGATTATCCTGTAAATTAGGGATCAACGAGGTATAAAATCAGGAAATCATGTCACATTATATCGCTCTGTATTGATAAACCAAATGAATTGAAGAGAGATGAAGATGTGAGCAAAATTCAAATCAGTACTCAGTTATAATATTTTTAAAAAAATAAATGAATTAAATTGTGACATATTTTAAAGTTTGGTTTTTGCTATGATTGCAAATTTATTATGTTAAATTTGGATAAAAAAGTTGAAACAGTGATAAACTCGAACTTTAGTTTAACATGAAGGTGAATTACGATTTAAACTTTAAGAAAAAAAAAATTAAAATTTAGTTAAATATTATAAGACCATGTAATATTTAACCCTTTAAATTTATTCAATAAACTTACCCATTGCGACAACATACAATATAGACTGTGTTAATAATTGAGTAAAAATTTATTTGAACTCCTCAAAAGCTTAAGGTTTAATGTTCATTTCTCCTATTCATTAATTGAAAGTGTTAAAAGTAATAATACTCTATAATTCGACGATATTAGAAATCTATTTACCTCTATGGATCAATTACAACTGGTATAATTTTAAAACATCATAATATGACGTAATGAATCAACATTTAATTCATTAATTAAAGATTTCATATTCATATAAAAATAGTGATGGCTTTTATTTTTTGTGTGGTGACTGGTGAGGATTGATTGTCTATCCATTCTTGAATGTCGACCTTTTATCAGTGTGGATACTTTTTTCTTTTCCTTTAAGAAGATAGTATATTGGTGGGTCAGTGTCTAAGTAAAGTAGTAAACACAGTTGACATAGTAAATACAAAACATTGGTGAGGGGGATCCATGGGATTAAACCGAGGGCCAAGATATTGATTAAAACATGTGCAAAATGAAATCAGGGAAAACTTATTAAAAGTTAAAAACTAAAAAAAAAAAAAAAAAATTGCTGGCAACATTTCATATAATACGTTAAAAAAAATACTAAAGGAACAAGAACGACGTTCACATCATGGTCAACCCGTAAGAGCTAAGATATTGATCATAATTATTTTTCGATTCACATGGTTTTAACCTAAGAACTCTGATTAAGAGATGAAGCGTTAACATTTGACTAACATTATTATTTGTAACATTGTTAATATTCCATCCATTTTTTTTAAACATTATTGTTTTCTGTCAAAATAACGATTTTGTCATCTTATTCATCTTCATCTCTTGTTCAACACAAAAGTACGAATCAAACCCAAAAAATAGAATTTAGTATGATTTCGAATTAAAAAAATGCAATTATAGACTAAATTCGAACACAGAAATGCAATATCGAGTTAAATGACCTTAAATCTACATTTTGTGTTTGATTTAGTGTTGAAGATGAATAAGAGGGCAAAATTATCGTTTTGACGTATTTAAAAAAAATGGACAAATAGTAATGACGATACAAATATAATATTATGGTAATTTTTCCTTATTTTTGTTATGTAAAATCACATAAAAATATAATATTCTCAAATTGATTACAAATAATATATTGTAAAATAATCAAGATAAATTAATTATAAGACACAAATACCAAAGGTAAAATTATAAAAATCTTTATATAATTTAAACAATATTGAGTATAATATTATTTATAAAAATAAAATAAATAAAAGTATTTAAAAGTGGAAAGGAGTCAATGGTTCACATTTAAGGACTATAATGAGTAATTCATATATGTGAATTCCTCCTAAAAACATATTTTAGATTTGTTAATTTTGGGTGTAGTTGACTTTATTTCCTTTATTCTATGTAATAATATGTTATATTTTAATTCTACTTGTGAATTAGAATCACTCTGTAAAATTGAAAAATATTTTATCATTATAGCAAAAAAAATTGGGTGCTCTTTGTAATTTTTTTTAAAACCCCCGTTAAAGTTAACATAAAAAACGGAGCTAGTAAATTACTCTATTTTATGATTCCAACTAGCAATTTGCTACGAAAAAATATTAATTAGCAATTTGCACCTATATAATACAAGTTCATTTTTTTTTTTTGCTAATGAAATCACTTGAAATTAAACATACTCAGAGTTCGTAACATCAGATAAACATAACGATAATAAAGAAGGCGGATGTATAATGGTCCAGTTTGGTGGACACATCCCCTGTTTTGAAAGTCTCGCTACCCAATTTGCGCATCTATTCGCCTCTCGTCGAACAAATCGCCATTGGATTGATGGTATTCTCGATGTCGTCGCTAGTATATCGGTCGTCACATTCCTCAGTTCCCAGTCCGCGTTCGGGTCCTTTACATTAAGTATGTTGATCACGTATTGTGCATCCGATTCGACGATCACTTCTTGCCATTCATGATGGGCTGCTAGTTCGGTCACTTGGAGGATTGTCTTGGCTTCCAAACTCTTGATGCTCAGTCCTGTGGCTACCGAGTTTCTTCCCTCGATGATGCTTCTGGTCCAGTCCCTAGCCACCACCCATGTACCACCTTTATTCGTGTTCGAGTCCCAGGCCGCGTCACAGTTCAGTTTCACTACTCCGTGTCTTGGCTTTCTTCCAGTATTGTTCTCGCCTTCCAGCTCCCCTTATGGTTGACTCTGCTTCAGTCTGGAGTCGGCTCTTCCGTCAGAGCCGTAGCCTTCCTGATGGCAGTTTCCGGTTGTGGATTGTCTCCTTGGTGTGTGGATCGACACCTCTCCTTCCATACCTCCCATGTCATCGTTTCCCCTGCAAGTCGTCTTAGGCGACCCATCTCCTCGCATGTGTTTCCGAGCCCCTGCAAGGTTAGTATCCATTGTTCCCAATGCATCTCATGCTCCGAATCCATCCTAATGCCTAGGCCTCCAAACCAAGCACGTTTAGCGCATTCACACCCCAGAAGTGCATGGATTACTGTTTCCGCCTCGGGGTAGAAAGGGCATCTCTGTGTAATTTGGACGGTCTTGCTAGTTTTGTTCGTACTGGTATAGCTCTTTGGGTTGCTCGCCATATGAAGTTCTTTACCTTGGGGATCGCCTCGCTTCTCCATAGTTTCTTCTAGCTCGTTCCCGGAGTGCTGTGTGCATCCCCCATCCTCGAGTCCGTGTTGATGTTGGCTGCTTCCCTGAGCTTCTGATACACCCACTTCGGCTTAGCCATTCCATCTGGTGTCGTCGACCAGATGAGTCGGTCTTCTCCTGGTGTTCGGCTCAGGTGAATGGATTTGATTGCTCTCGTCTCAACATCCGTTGTGTGTGTTTTGGATGTTGTCAAGGTTTCAGTGTTGTCCATCAGGTGTTATTAAATGACTCACCCTCATCTCCTCCCCCTCGCGGACAGCTTCCCTGGCCCCCAGTCTCCGGTTTGAGAGACTTGGGACCCATGCATCGTGAGCCACTAGGATCTTGTCTCCCTTGCCCACTATCCACATACCTTCCTGTTTGAGTGTCTCTATTCCCGTCATTATGCTTGTCCATGCCCACGATGGACGAGCCCCCTTATTTGCCTCCATGATCGTTCCTCTCGGGTAGTACATACCCCGAAGTACCTTCGCCCATGTTGACCCTTCATCATTGTGGAGCCTCCATGCGGTTTTGGTGAGCATGGCCTTGTTAAAGTCTCGCAAGTCTCGGAACCCCATTCCACCCATATCCTTCGGTTGGGTGAGCTTGTTCCACCACACCCAATGTATCCTCCGCTTCTCATCTCTCCCGTTCCACCAAAACCGTGCAATCATCCTCGCTACATCGTCACACCACGTTTTTGGCAATTGGAATAATGCCATTACATGCGTTGGGACTGCGGTTATCACCGCCTTAATGAATGTTTCCTTACCGGTATTGTTAAGGAAAAAGATCTTTCACACGTGTATTTACTTTGTAATCCGATCCTTTAAGTACCGCATTGCTTCACGTTTGGATTGTCCCCAATTTGTCGGAATTCACAGGTACTTCCCTACATCCAATACAACCTCTATGCCCAGAACATTCGCTATCGCATACCTAGTTCCTTCTCGTGTTGTCATCCCGAACTGTATGCATGATTTCTCCAGTTTAATTCGTTGGCTTGAGGCTTGGCTGTACCTTTCAAGTGTTTGCTTGAGTGCCCAGGCATTATCCTCGCTTGCCTTTAGGAAGAAGATCGAGTCGTCCGCGAAAAATAGGTGGCTTATTTTCGGACAGGTTCTCTTCATTCGGACCCCTTCCATTCTCTGCTCTTCCACATCCCTGGTGATTTGTCGTGAAAGCACATCTACTACCAATATAAATAGATAAGGGGAGAGGGGGTCACCTTGTCTTATACCTCGGGTTGGCTTGAACCTCAGTGTTTTCTGTCCATTCACCACTACACTGTATTGAACTTGTGTAACGCACTCCATGACCCATTTACACCATGTGTTCGAAAAGCCTAGTGCCTCCAAGGTTCTATGTAGGAATGCCCATTCGATCCGATCGTATGCTTTGCTCATGTCAATTTTGACCGCACACTCTTCCCTCCCGCTCGTTTTATTGGTCCTCAAGTGGTGGAATACCTCGTGTACGATAAGGATATTATCATGTATGAACCTGCCTGAGACAAAAACACTTTGTAAAGGTGTAACAATGTTAGGTGTAAACACCTAATTTTGGCTCGGGATCAAAATACTGTATGCGAATAATCGAGCCAAGAGGAACTGAGATTGGAAAAATATATATAGTATATATTTGAAAAAAAAATAAAAATATATATTTTTTAAAATAATAAAAAATTCAACGGTGGAAAATTTCCTATTTTCCACCGTTTTTATTTTTTATTATTAAAAAAAAATTGTTTTTTTATTATTAATTTTTTTTAATAAAATAAGATTTCATTCTTCTATAAATTGAAGAAGAATGGTGAAGGATTGGAAGAGGAAGATACGGTGAGCTGCAATGAGAGAATGAGAAAATATTGGTGATTATCAGTCTCTGTTCCTCGCGTACGGTATTTTAACCTCCAATGAGTTAGGTATATTTCTATCATATTCAATATCATATTTGTATTTTCTAAATGTGAAATAAAATTGAGAGTTTATATGCATATAATATATATTTATGTATAATATACTTGTTTATATATATATATAGGGTTAATAGGTCCAATAGTACCATATGTTTGGGCCATGTGATCGGATGGTACCCCTATGTTATTTTATGGTACCATATGTTTCACAATGTTGTTATTTGGTCCCTTGTACTATTTGTCGTTAGTTCTTTCCGTGAATTGTCCACGTGATGCTCTCGTGTCGTAATATTTGAATTGAAATGTCTATTTTGCCCTAGGATGTTATTTTATAAAGCAAATCCACCATCATTCCATCGTCAACTCCTCCTTCTGGTTTTCTTTTTCGGCTACTTACTGGTTGGTATGTCTTCTCATTCATCTGCCTCTTCCAAAGAAATTTCCGAGTTCAAGTCGCGACGATGCCACTGTGGTTTACTCTGCATTGTCAAACCAGCCGGAACCTGGAAGAATTTTTCAAGACGGTTTCATGGGTGTCCACAATTTGAGGTTTCCATTCTCAATCTTGTTGAAACCCTAATTTTGAGTTTAATTTATGTGTTTAGAATTTCTGATTGTTGAAACCCTAATTTTGATGAAACTAAAATTCTTGTGAAAACCTAATTTTAGATCGAATTTTGTGTATAGGTTGGTGGAAATTGTAGATGTGGTTTCTTCTGGTGGGAGGATCCCCCAATGTGCCCTTATGGAAGAAGAGCAGTGCACAAGTTTGAAGTAATTCATAGTGAATTGTGTGCTAAATTGGCGAATGAGAATGTTGCGAAGAACGTTCTACAGAAGATTGTTGTTGCACTAGTCGTTGTCTGTGTTTTTCTTTGTGTTAGATTGGCTGCTTAGAATGGGTATGATTGTGTCTGTTGTTAAGAATGTTGTTGTTAGAGGTTTCTGTTAATGATGTTAGACAATGATTTTGTGTTTTCAGAAGTTACGGTACCATTCGACCACATTCCGTGAAGTAATTGGACCATATAACAACATATATTCAAAGATAATGTACCATATAACAACATATATTCAAAGATAATGTACCATATAACAACATATATTCAAACATAAGTCTGTAAATGTATCTTCATTAAACAACAACTCCCTGAAAACAAAAACAGACATCACAACTAACACATCAGCATGTAAAACATTCCGCAATTCCGCATATCCTTTAAAAAGTGTTCACCATGCCAAAAGAAAAGATGACAACATTTTCCAACCACATATACAACCATGTTGTTGACAAAACACAAAATTAGTGGCTGATAAGTCTAAAATCCCCCCAAAACACCAAAAACAGCACGATGTCACTGACTGAAACGTCTTCTTGTTGTGTTTAGATGTGCCATGTATGACCTTGTTCTCTTTGGTGTGACCACTTTAACAGGTTCATCAACCACCACAAGTTCTCTTGATTCGGAAAGCACAGGTGCAGTTGATGAGTACACCCGTTCCTCAACGATGTCATCAACATCAATTACTGTTTTCTTTGAACGGTGAACATAACTGGATTTTGATTTTGGTGTTCTGCTAGCCGTAACTTTAAATCTCTGTCTACTTATGGTACTATTGGACCTATTAACCCATATATATATATGTATAATATATATTTATATTATGTTTATGTAATACTATATATATCTATATGTATAATATATATTTATATTATGTCTATGTATAATATATATATATATATTATGTATATGTTATCTATTTATCTATATGTATAATATATATATATATATTATGTATATCTGAAAAAAAAATATTTTCAAAAAACAAAAAATGACTTAGGTCTTTCCCAAACTTTGATGAAGATTACAACTCGGTCCTTGGACTCTCGGGTCATTTCTGGGACGTTATCGAGTGTTATAAACCAAACCTGAAACGTTTTGGGCCATTTGTGCAATTTCTGAATTTTTTTCTTAATTCAGCTCGTTTTTTAAAAAAATTTACATTTTTTATTTCTAAACTTTTCTAGACATTCCATGATTTCTCAAAATGTTACAAATAAGTCGAGAATAATTTTCGGGTTGTTTTTGGAATTTTACCAAGTATTACAAATAAATCTAGAATAGTTTAGGGTCAATTCTGTAATTTTAAAAAATATTTTCAGTTCAGTTATAAGTTTTTCGAAAATTACATTTTTGATTTCTAAATTTTTCTGGACATTCCGTGACTTTTTAAAATGTTACAAATAAGTCTAGAATAATTTTCGGGTTATTTTAGAATTTTACCAAGTATTACAAATAAGTCCAGAATAGTTTAATCATTTCTGTCATTTTCGAAATATTTGTCCAAATCAGCTCAAATGTTAATAAATTACATTTTGGTCCCTATATTTTTTTTGGACATCCTATAACTTCTCAAAATGGGACAAATTAGTCCAACGAGCTTAATATCTTCAAAAAGAAATCATTCGTGCATGTTTTGACACGTTTAAAATGGCTCGAGAGTTAAACCATTTTTTTCGAGCACGATTAACTTTAGTTCTCTCTTGTTTATTTGAAATTAACTCATCAGAAAAAAATGTTTGTACATGATTTTTTAATTTAAAAAAAATGCATGTAGTCTTTTTTTGGGGGTCAAGCATGATCAAAACTAGGGGTGGCAATTTCTGACACGACACGACGCGATCTGCTTTAAAGCGTATATGGGTTTGACCTTAACGGATCCCGTGTCTAAACAACTCTTATACGTTTAGACACGATTAATAATCGTGTCTAAACAACTCAGATCTGCGGATATCTGTATAAACACGATAAAACACGATTAACTAATCGTGTCTAATCGTGTATACATGTGACACGAATAAAGACACAGTTAACTAATCGTTTCTAATCGTGTCGTGTCTAATCGTGACACGTTCAAAAAAATATATAAAATTAATGTTTTTCGTGTTAATCGTGTCGTGTAACGTGTCGTTTCGTGTTTAATCGTGTAAATTCGTATCAGTCAGGTCGTTCTTAATCGTGTTGTGTCGTATCGTGTCGTGTTAATCGTGTCGTGTCTATCCGTTATGTTTTTCGATTTTTAATTTCCAACAAAGTTAATCGTGTCGTGTTCGTGTCTGATGTTTTGAGACACGTTTAGAAATTTTCCGTATAGACACGAAACCTGTTAAGACACGACACGATTAATAACACGATACGATTAGACACGACACGATTGCCACCCCTAATCAAAACGGACAATTCAGGTAAATTGACAAATATTCAAAAGAAAACTAAAGTACCGAAAGGGCGGATTATGAGCTTGCGAGCTTTTAAGACGTAATAAACCCCCGAACTCGATTCTCTGGACGTAGACCTTTTTAAGCCCTAGGATGTTAACTCCATGTACCCTAGGCAAAATTTTAGAATTCCGATTAACCTGTAATTAATCAGTGGCGACTCTTTCAATTTTTTCGGTCTGGTTGATGACCCCGCTCGACTGGACCCGTCGCTCGCCAAGACACGCCAAGACACGACATTAAAAATATTTTTCAAAACGGGTCGGGGAAAGTCGGATTTGACGTCTGACATTAGACAAAACTGTTTTTAGACGATTAACTAATATTTTGGCTATGATCTTATAGTTGAAGTTGCAAAGGCTAATTGGTCTAAAATGTGAAGAATTTACGGGGTTAGAAATCTTAGAGATTAATATTATATCAGTACAAGAGTAACATGGGGATAGTACTCCTGAGTCAAAGAATTCCTTCACCAAATGGAATACATCGTCCCTTAGTATGTCCCAGTATCTATGATAGAACATTCAAGGGTAGCCATCCGGGCCCGGCGCCTTGTTTCCCGTAGTTGGAATACCACCTTCTTAACCTCCTCCTTGCCAATCCTTCTAGTGAGCCTATTATTTACTGCATCCCCGGCCAGCTTAGGAACACACCGCAGTTGGTCGTCCACCCCTTCGCATCCCTCCGTTTGGAAAATGTGCCGAAAGTGGTCCTCGCATTCTATCATAATATCTGCCTCATTTTCAATCCAGGCCCCATCCCTTCTTTGCATTCGGTGAATGGTGTTCCTCTTACGCCTTTCCACCATCGCTTGGTGGAAGTACGATGTATTCCTATCGCCTAGTCTTAGCCACTGAATTCGTGAACATTGCCTCCAGTAATCCTCCTATTTGGCTCATGTGTCTTCCAGTTTCTTTTTCAGGTTTCTCTCTAAGGCTCTAACATAATCACCATTCGGTCTTTGTTGTATCTCTTTCAGATGGGCTTGTAGTTTGTCTATCAGCACCCTGTTATTGATCGTGTTCCCCTTGTTCCATTTTCTTAGTTTTTGTCTGCATTTCCCCAGTCTATCGTGCATACCTGTCCGGTTTCTGTCATCTTTGTTTCCCTCCCATACTTCCCTTATGATTGCTCGGCACTCTTGCTTTTCTAGCCACGTTTTATAAAATCTGAATGGTCTCTTAGATCTGTTGCAGTTCCTCTCCATTTGCACCAGAATCGAACAGTGGTCTGATCTTATGTTTAATTTATGCGTGACCTCCGACTTTGTATGTGCTAGAATCCAGTCTGCATTTACAATTGCTCTATCTAGCCGTTCTTTGATTCGGTCATCTCCCTGACGATTGTTACACCATGTGAAGTGCTGACCATTATACCCCATGTCCACCAGCCCTGCACTTCTCATCATTTCGTTGAAAGTCTCCATATTTCTCGCTTGCTTCGGTTTTCCCCCTTGTTTCTCCGTTTCCGTTGCGATTTCATTGAAATCTCCTACGCACATCCAGGGTCCTTTTCGAGTTCTGGCTATAGCCACCAGTCGCTCCCATAACTTGATTCTTTTTCCCCAACTCGTGCTTCTGTATATCCATGTTATGTGCACCGGTACATTTCTGTTATGCAGTGTAATGGTGGTATCTATTAGTGCTTCATCTTTTCCGTGTACCCTTACTTCCACCTCTTTGGTCCACCATAGTGCGAGTCCCCCTGCAATCCCTGACGGATTGACGTAGCATGTCTTATCCACTTTCATTTTCCTCCTTATTGTCTCGCAATATTCTTCTGTGTTTTTTTTTTTTGTCTCTATTAAGTAGATAATTTTTGGTTTCGTCTGCTTGGCGAGGTCGGTTAGGTACGAAATCGTCAGGGCCGACCTCAGCCCACGACAATTCCACACAATGAAGCTCATTGGTCCCGTGTAGTTGTTTCGGGACAGGTACCAGAATTCATATTCCCTGATTGGCCCTTTGATGGCACAATCCTTCTTCGCACATTATTACCTTTCCTTGCATGTTTCCTTCCCTTCGGTGTCATGTTGCTTTTTAAACTCCTGCCCTCCCCTCCTTGGGCCAGACCTTTGTGTTTTTTCACAGCTTGTTCTACTCTTTCTTCCTTTTCTGAGTCATATTCCTCCCCAAACTTTCTTTTCAGGTTTTCCTTTTGCATTAGTGGGCTTAGTTCTGTCGACACTATGATCAGATTCCCAGACTCGGATGGTGAGTCAGGTGGTTCGACAATGTAGTTCCACCTTATGTTCCCGTTCTGGTCCCTGTTTTGTTGTCCCCCTTCCATCAGATCCTCATCTGTCATCACCTCGTCTATCCGTGGTCCAGTGGTTCCTTCCATCTCCGTTTTCCCCCATTCTCCCTGCGGTTGGTCTTCCCAGTCCATGGTGTTTGTTGTTCCGGCTCCCTCCTGTCCTAGTAGTCTCAATGTTTATTTGGTTTTGGTGTTCAGCTGTCATGCCCTCATTTCCAGCACTTTCCTTAGGTTCAGATAGTGCCCTTGATTTTCCTTGCTCAGTTTTCTGATCACTTCATCAAACTTCTATTTTTGTTTATGCATCCGGTACTGTGGGTCTTCTATCCTCTTCTCCTTGTGCCTTTTTTCTGCCTCAGGTGGCCTTTCTTGTGTTATCAGTCTCCCTTCAGGGAGGCCCCTTCTGTCCTCTGCTTCCCTGTCTTCTTGCATTCATAGGTATGTTTCTCTACCCCCTCACCGTGAGCCTCCTCTATTTGCATTTCACTTGACCCTTCTTCCCCTTTGGTGTACAACACAAGTTCCCTTACGTGATTTTGAGTTTCTCCCTTTTTTGGCCTCATCTACTCCTTTTCCATGGTACCCTGGTCCTCTTGCTTCCCTGGTTCCCCCCTTACTACTGCCTCAGTCATGCTCTTCTCCAACTTGGTTCCTTTTGGTGTGGCTTTCTCTTCTCATTCCTGTTTTTCCTTCATGAGGTCTTTCCAACTCCTTCATTTATTGTCTCCTGTAGGGCCCCCTTTTTTTGTTCCCACATACCTACATTGCTCTCTTCTTCTCTTTGGTATGTCTGCTCCGATCCACGGGCCATACATTGGTCCACCATCTCCTTCATCCGAGACAGCGATCTCTACACTACAAAGCCACTTAACATGTCCCAGCTTACCACATCCGAAACAAAATTCAGGCATCCTTTCGTATTTGATGGTTGCTCTACTCACCCCACCATTTCTCCGAGTATACCAGAAGCCAGCATGCATCGGTTTTGATATGTCTATCTCCACCTTTATTCTTACGAAGTCCTGATCGAGACCCATCGACCCCAGTATTTCGTCCACCTCTAGTAGGGGTGAGCAAAAACCGGTCTGGTTCGGTCTTGGGACCGAGACCGAAAATTTCGGTCTATTGATTTCGTTCTTGAGACCGAACCGAGACCGTTTAGATCGTTTATATGGTCTTGGTTTTTTCAGTTTTGGTTTGGTCTAGACTATTTGGACTGTTTGGACCATTAGACATAATTTTTATATACTTTTATATTTTACCAAAAATATTAATCAAATAAAACAAAATTAAATTAATCAACAAAATATGTACAAGTAAGACTTCTTGTAATATTCACCCGAGTCCTTTAGACTTTTACACTTTTTCCTAAAAAACATATTCTAAATATTTTGTGTAAATGTAAATGTCGCTCATGATATTAAAAAATATATATAGGTTCTTTTTAAAACTGAAATTATTTTTTAAAAAAAAACTCCTACGGGTAAACCTTTTATTTTGAAAACAATGTTTTCTATATAAACAATATTTTTTTGTTATTTTTTAGAGTAAAATAAAATAAATATTGTTATGCATTGTGATTTAAAAACATAGTAAGTTTTTTTTTCTCGTATTGCAAATCATGACCGTGCATATATGTAATCATCGTTTCAATAGTATATCTCTATATACTTTTGGTTTTCCCCGATGTTAAAAGTGGCATTGACACTCCCGCACCCTTTCCCTTGTCTGACTGACTGGACTCGAGTGATGAGTCTATCTGTTTCGTTAAATAAAGTATATTTTGCACCCCTAACGAAATATATTCTGCAGAATATATTAGAACTGATCCGGTCTAAATGGTGTCCAATGGTCTAAGACCGAAATTTAGACCAGAACCAATAAAACCATTTAAGTGAAACCGTTGGTTTCGGTCCTCAAATGTTTTTTTTTTTTGGTTTGGTCTTGGTCCAAACGGTTTTATTGCTCACCCCTAACTTCTAGCACAATTCCCAGGCTCTCCCCAATCCTCTCGACATTGTGTTTACTGAATTTACCCACTTCTAGGCCATGTACTTGGACCCAGAACTGCAGCATATTGAACTGGACATCTATTATTCTCATACTTGGTGCCATCTTTTCAGGGCCAAGCAGTTCCCCTGGATTGCCCAAGGACTCCAGTCCAGAGCATCGACCAGGTTCTTTTACTTCTCAAACTCGAAAAGGATCACTTCCCCCGTGATTTCCTGGACCCTAACTCCGGCATACCGTCCCCAGGCCTGCTGCAATACGTTGTGCACCACTGATGATTTGACATGCTTCTCACTAATTACTTTCCCCACACACAGATTACCTGTGGGGATCTCCCCATTCTCGACTATATCCACAAATTTCTCCATTGGTGTTCTATCATCATCATACTGAGAATCATACTCTTTATTTCGATGTTCCATTAGGCTTAGCAATTCAGTAATTCAGCTATACTACCTACAGATAAACTAAATACTTGAAATAATATTACATCCCTGCGATTCAATTGGCTTCTCGTTTGCCTATTTGGAGTGGGCGAGTTCGTTTGGCTGGGTTGGCTGTTCTTGGCTTGGGTTTTTCTGGATAGGCTGATTTCCTGGCTTTGTGCAATCGTCTCCTGCTATTCAGTTCGATACCGAACTACACGGTAAATTCCTTATCGTTACGGTGCATCCTCCATTGATTCCCCTCACGGCGCTTGCGTTTCTTGGCCGAATTTCTCCGCTCTTCCTGCCTCCACAGCGGCTAGGGTTTCCTCGATTGACCTTCCTCTTTCACCGCTCTGAACGCAATTGATTCCTCACCGATTTGACTGACTATCCCCCAACAATCCTTGCTGAATTTAGAAGTCGATGAACAGCCTGACAATTCCCTCACGTTTGACCTAGAGGAGAGAGACCAATACAAGTTCAATTGATAATTTGATATTTAATCTTTAAATTTATCCTTTCGGCTTATTAATCAATGCATTACAATTTTTAGACAATAACAAACTTTTATTTTTTGAGAATTACTGAACAAATGTATTATGATAAAGTCTCATTCGAATTTGTATTTTCAATACAATTCAAACTTTAATCATTTTTTAGAAATCACATATCGCTTACAGTTAAGAATTGGTTCGTGTATAAAAATTGATATGGTGAAGTTTTTTATTGATATGCAAAAGGGGAGATTGAAATATTATCTCGAAATCCATCTTCACTGCTTTAAGTGTATCCAACCAAAAGAAGTAATACAAAATAGGAAAGGAAAAGCTATTTTACCCAAAATAGAGAAAAATAAAGTTACCGAACCTAATTAATACGTAATGTTATTTTATATATTAGTGTGCACGCGTTTTGCGGTTCAACATCTATAGTGAGGTTGTTGGAGGTTGTATGGGGCGGGAGCCCCTACCCGAAGGCGGGGTTCGGGGCAGCGTCCCAACCCGCATTTTAAGTTGTATTGTATTTTTTTCAGGTATTATGTAACAGAAACCTATCATCAATATATTACAAAATCGCGTGGAGTTTACCACAAGGGGTGTTACCACGGAAAAACCTACTCTCTCTACCTTTCCTGAATCTCTCAATTCTTATTATTGTTCATTCGATTTCTGTGTGCGCTGTGAATCGATCCTAACAACGTAAAAGAATAAAGGAGAGATTAAAAGTGCTAACAAAATTGGTAGTACTTAGGACATCACTGCGAGAGCTTTCAGATGTTATTGGTAACACTATTGAAAAGGATGCGAAAACCCGAAATCTAATTTATATCATAAGGAGGGAGGACGAGAGGAACTGCCGTTCTGCTGAAACAGAGAAAAGGATCCAACTTTGCTTGCTTTGCTTTCTTGTTTATCTTAGCCAATACTACTCTTTAACATTGCTTGCTTGCTTCAAACCAGTATCCTCTCCCTTCCTCCTGAATCCAGATAGATTCTTATTGTCCTCTTTCTATCTCTCTCCCCCTCGTGCATTGTCATTTACTAGATTGTTTATTTCTGGCCGACACACATTTACATACGCACTCCTCCATTATTCTGAAGCTTGGAATCACTCTCTACAGAAAAAGACCACACTCACACTTTTTCCAATCTCTTCCTTCCTCCTTTAATGGCGGTCCTGCCTCTGACGAGGAACGCCTGCTTGGCCACATCAGTGCAGATATGAAACCCAGCATGGGCAAGCGCAAGCTTATTTCTTGCTTTTCAACTGCTTTCCTTAATGGGTTTTTGTCTCTTGCTGCGATCCTTGCTCTGCCTTTAGTTCTTGCCACCACGGATCCTTCCGACGGTAAAAAAAGTGTTTTTTTTTTTTTACTTTTTATCTGAATGTAGCATGATTTGTCCAATGATGAGCTTAAGACCAAGGCCTTTCTTTTTATTTTCTCCTCTTCCATTAGTTAAGTTCATTGTCAGATTAAGGATTCAATGTTAAGAAATGGACTTGGACCACAAGCCATTATATAGTGCGCCCGATTTATATACTGCGAGATAAATTATCTCTCTGGAGTAGTGGAGATGGCGGTTTGATCTCCATTCAGTAAAAGGAAAAGACCTTTCTTGCTCTGGGTTTGTCTTGTTATGTTCTTCGGCTTGGCCTTTCTGTAGCTGAATAGAGGCATAGTGGTAAGTATAATAAAGTGATAAATACAAGAGCGTTCTTCTATCTTCATCAAAATTTAGCCTTTCGGAGCCTTCAGAACATGCTTGCAATTTCAGCTTATAGGTAGCTTCTCTAATGTTTGAGGTGTAGGTTGAATGGCTAATTTTGTGAACCACGTTTATGAATCACGCAAAATCTCTTGTCATAACGTTTTATCTGGTATATTTATTTCCATCTGTCGCAATATTTATTCCGCTATGTGTTCTGCTGATTTGAGTCAGTAGTAAGTACGAGTTACATTCTCCAACATCCAGAAAGCAAAGCATGAATGATTTTCTAATTTTGTGGAAATGCTATTTTCTTTTAAATTCCGTTTGAACAATTTCACATCAACTTACTGTACTATTGGAAGACAAAAGAACTGCAATTGTAGGCCATAATTGACAAGGCTATATTTGTTTTGTAGCATCCTTTACTTTTGATTTCACATGAATTGTCTTAAATTCTTTTTCTAAAAATAATGTCTTGTAATATCATCTCTTATGGCTATAGCGATTCCCATCTGTCGAAAAAAACAATGGTTTATTTGGAGTTTATCTCTACAATCATTAGCTTGTGTTGTATTCATTAATAAAAATTCTTAAAAAAGAAGATAGCAATGATAGCCTCTTTTTCTTTGCAGTTCAAGGTCTTCAAATTTTGTACACTTCACTGAACAGTCCTCAGCTAACCAATTGGAATAGCAGCGGCGGCGATCCATGCAGAGACTCATGGAAAGGAGTGATCTGCGAGGGTTCAGCTGTAGTTTCCATGTAATGTTAATGGAAGTAAAATCCTTTTATGGGAAATCAAGTGATTTATATCAACTTCATTTAGCTAAAATGACATTACTTAATGTGATCAACAGTGAGATTTCTAGTATGGGACTCAATGGAACACTGGGATATCTACTCTCCAATTTTATATCATTGAGAACCCTGTAAGTAAAGTTCTTTGCCATTGTTCTTGGTTAATGGTTCTTTGCCAATTTTATCGTTATTTGGTGATACTATCTATATTCATTGATTTGTTCTTTCTTAAATTTTCAGTGACATGAGCAATAACAACATTCATGATCAGATCCCTTATCAGTTGCCACCGAATCTCACACACCTGTAATGACAACTCTCTATGTAATTAATCTCTCCTTTTTTGTGTGTTAAATTTTGCATCTGGGTTTTAATTTAATTTGTTTTATGCAGTAATCTTGCTGGTAACAACCTCACTGGAAATCTCCCGTTCTCTATCAGTAACATGGTTTCTCTTAGTTATCTGTGAGTAGTTCTGCTTGGTTAGCTAGAAGTTATTATTTATATATATGCTGCAATGCATCAAATGCATCTGTTGTTCTAGGAACATAAGCAAGAACTCTCTATCCCTGTCAATTGGAGACAGTTTTGCTCATTTGGTAAAGCTCAAAACCGTGTAAGTCCCGTCTGAACTTGCTTTAGCTGATTATGTATGGTGTGTATCAATATTGGCTAGTATGCATATACATATATAAATGAGTGTGAACTTTTAGCCTTTATATGAAGCATATGGTATCTTTGTTGATAATAATGCAGGGATCTATCTTTCAACAATTTTACTGGAGATCTCCCAGTTTCTTTCTCTTCATTGACAAACTTGTCCTCACTGTGAGTCCTGATCGAACAATGCTATCGGCTTGCTTAGTGAAATAAATGCTTCTTTCATACTATTTTCCACAGTTAACAGAGTTCTGTCTGCCTTTCGTAGTTACTTGCAGAACAACCAATTGACTGGTTCCATTAGCATTCTTTCTCATTTGCCATTAAATACTCTGTAAGCTCTATTCTTCTCTTTAACTACAGTTTACACATATACATGCATAAATAGAGACAAATATCATTTTAAGGAAAAAGAAAAGAAAAAACATTGTTCCCAAACTGAATATATTTGATATTTTTGGCAGGAATGTTGCGAACAATAGTTTCAGCGGGTGGATCCCTCAAGAGATTGGTTCTGTCAAAACATTCATGTAAGAACATTAATTACGCATAATTGGCAGCCTTAGCTTTTTGAAGTTCTCTGGATACTTGCACAGGAAGCTAGCTTTCATATGAAAGCGCAATTTGATCCTTTTGGTTTCTAAAAGGTGAATTTTTTAGTACAGATTCTCTATTTCCACACATAACCATGTTTCTTGATTGTGTTCTTGAAATGTATTCCCAGTTATGATGGTAATTCCTTTGCCAATGCCCCTCCATCTCCACCTTCACCACTCCACGTGCCGCCCCCTCACAGTAAATCTCACAGTAACCCTACTCAACCTAAATCCAACTCAGTGAAGAATGCACCAAAAAAGGGTTCTTCTTCTTCATCTAAAAGTGAGACATCGAGTTCAGCCAAAGGACTGACAACTGGAGCTGTTGTCGGCATTGTTCTTGGATCTTCTATTTTCTTAGTCTTGGTTGTGCTGGTAGCTGTTTGGTTTATGTCTAGAAAGAAGAAGAAGACATCAACTCCTAGACGGGCTCCGTCTCTTAGAAATCAACATGTCTTCAAATTGGACGGTGAGTCTGTTGCCTTGAGGTCTAAGCTAACTCCTCAACCATTGTAGAAACTCACTGTTTTACTGAGTTTGAGTCTTTCAATTCTGAAATCACAACGAATTCTGTTTTCCAGTAAGTAATGAGATGCAAGTGCCAAGACTCGAAGCAAGTTGTACCGTTGCTGACAAAAAAGTGCCACCTTTGGAAAAAATGGTGGCGGATAGAGTGGAGGGAAGAAACGGATCATTACGGCGGAACAAGTTCCCCATCACTGCTACACCATACACTGTTGCATCTCTTCAGACTGCTACAAATAGCTTCTGTCAAGAATCGCTCATCGGTGAAGGTTCCATCGGACGAGTTTACATAGGAGACTTAAATGGAAAGGTGAATTTTGTGCATGCCCTTAGTTTAGGTTAAATACCAACTTGATAGCTGAACTTTTGGAGTATGGATAGTTTGCTAGCTGAACTTTTTTTAAAAAAGTAATTGCTAGTTAGACTAATACAAACTTACTATGCTCTAGCTCTGTTCAACTCGGTTAATTTTACTAAGAAAAGTACATGTTCACTGCAGGCAGAGACATAATTAGCATCTTTAAAAAAAAAATACCAGACTATTTATACCGCTAAAGTTCAACTGCAAAAAACTAGAAACTGTCATTAACCTTGATAATTCAACTAGAAAGTTCTCATTTGACCATTAAAATTAGGGTTAAATACCAAGAAGCTACCTGAACTTTGGACGTTTTGCAACGAGCTACCCGAACTTTGAAAATTCAAAACGGGCTACCTCAACTTTGAAGAATGTGCAAATACCTACCTCTGTCCAATTTTCCGTCAACTGTCGTCGGAATATTGCAATTGGACGGAGGGAGCTATTTGCACCTTGAGGTAGCCCGTTTTGAATTTTCAAAGTTCGGGTAGCTACACCCTTAAAATTATTATAGTTTTAACACAAAACAGGTGTTACGTGATGTGCACGTGCAATTTTCCATATAAAATTAACCAAAAGTTGGAAGGACTTAGCAAATTGTGAATTTGTATTAGTTCGGAGAGCAAATTATTTAAAGAAAAGCTCAACTTGAACTTGCAAACTGTCCATACTTCAAATTTTTAGCTAGCAAGTTGCCCTTTCGTTTTAATTAGTTCTTTGTATGTTTCATTGCTAATTGCATATTTGTTCCCTCCCTCTAGATTGTAGCAGTCAAGAAGATCGACAATGCAGCACTGTCACAGCAAGCTGAAGATCACTTCCTCGAACATGTATCAAATATGTCTCGCTTGAGGCATCCAAACATTGTTGCGCTTATTGGATACTGCACTGAGCATGGCCAGCGTCTTCTTGTTCATGAGTATGTTGAAAATGGTAATTTACACGACATGCTGCACTTTGCTGAAGATGGTAGCAAGACGCTGATGTGGAATGCACGAGTGAGGATTGCACTCGGCACTGCTCGTGCTCTCGAGTACGTTGCTTTTTTTCCCTTTTCATTTTCAGTACAATTTTTTGGGGGGCAACGTTTTAAGTGTAGTTAATTCTTTCGTTTTTGCTCTTCTTTGTTGAGCTCACCCTCTGGACACTCTTTTCAGGTACTTGCATGAAGTGTGTCTGCCTTCGATTGTTCATAGAAACTTTAAATCGGCAAATATCTTACTTGACAAAGAGCTTAATCCACACCTGTCCGACTGTGGTTTAGCTGCTCTAACACCAAATACAGAGAGACAGGTACCTCCCGTTATATGACTTCATTTTCCAAACTAATAAATCTTTGAATTTTGATGGATATTTCATATTTTCTTGTGCAGCCTTCGACGAAGATGGTTGGTTCGTTTGGTTACAGTGCTCCTGAATTTGCATTGTCAGGAGTGTACACAGTGAATAGCGATGTATATAGTTTTGGAGTCGTGATGTTGGAGCTCTTGACTGGCAGGAAGCCGCTCGATAGGTAAACCCGAACAAAACATGTGTCTAATGATATACTCTTGTTAGGATCAAACACTCAATCATCTGATGAAGAAAACACTAAGAATTATAAGAAAACACTTCAGTTTTCAGAGAGGAAAGGAAGAGAAGAATAACTTTGATTTTTTGTGGTAACACCCAAGTGGGCAACCTCCACACGGTTTAGAAGATATATTCATGACGGTTACTGTTACAAAATACGTATGCATGGAGAAATACAGTACAGTACAGTACCCCGCCTTCGGGTGGGGGGCTCCCGCCCCACACACCCCGGCAACCTCACCGCGGAGGTTGAACCGCGAGACGCGTACATTAATACATAATCGACCATTACATATCAATCAGACTACAATACCTAACAACTCTCGCTCGTTGTTTTTGTCTGATTTTGCTTGTTTTGAATGCTATGTGCTGTTTTAGTTCAAGGGTTCGATCGGAACAATCACTTGTAAGGTGGGCGATTCCTCAACTCCACGATATAGATGCCTTGGAGAGAATGGTCGATCCTGCCTTGAATGGCATGTACCCTGCAAAGTCCCTCTCTCGCTTTGCCGACATCATTGCTTTATGTGTTCAGGTAAAACCTATCAATGGCAGGCAAATCATGTATGTGTTATTGTGTTTATATCGTGTTAGAAGTTGTTGTCTCTTTCTTATGCAGCCTGAACCTGAGTTTAGGCCACCCATGTCCGAAGTGGTGCAGCAGTTGGTTCGGTTGGTGCAGAGGGCAAGTCTCGCGAAAAGGCATTCTAATGACGACTCAGGCGGTTTCTCATTCAGAACCCCAGATCACGAGACAAACGACATGTGGCTTTGATCGATCTGCATGCTGTCGAGAAGGTCTTATGTATAAAATATACAGCGGAGTAGCAAAGAAACAACGATTCGATTGTATATTTAAGCTCAAACTACTTCTATCGATCGTTTATATTTTCAAAGCAAATGCATATAAATTTCTGTCCAAGTTCCATAATTTCTCGTTCCTCAAACCACAAATTTCAAGAAATCGAAACAGCGTGAACAGCTAATGGTATTCTAACAATGTGATTCAAGCTTCCAGTCCAGACAATTTGCCCGAAGCGGAAATCTTCCTTGGCTTCTGTAACCTTTATTTCGATGTTCAGGTCCTGCTTCTCCTGAGGATAGATGGTGAACCATGGTGGGTTTAAGGTAACGGTTGTTCCGTTTGGTGGAAGGACAGAGCTTGAGTACGTTTCTTTCATGGCCCCGACATTTTGCACTGTTCTATGAACTAGTATGGATCCTGTCAGGGATGAGATGGTTACTGAAGGGAGGTTTAGGTCTGAGGGATGGGCAAATGAGCTGGTGCACGGTTCTCCGGTGGCTGCCTGAACGGCTTTAGGTTGAATCTCCGGTAATGAGCACAAGAAAGCGATATAGTCTCTGTACTCTGCAGTTTCATCATTGTTCAAATATGGCAATAACAAGTGTTAGACCGTTTGGATAAACGCAGTAACGTGAATGATACTCAGTGACGGATGAATTATTACCTGAAGGGAAGACCAGACCGGGATCAATGGCTCGAGTAGGGATAATGTGTCCAGCTCCGAAATCGAACGGTGTAGAAGGGGCAAGGCTGAAATCAGATCCCTCCGCCATGATCACATCTCCAAAGCTATCGTAGTTAGTTGCCGTGGTGGCCAATGCAGAAGCGATCATGGAGGGTGTCCATGAAGGATTCCTCTGCTTGATTAACGCAGCCGTTCCAACCACATGCGGCGTAGCCATGCTTGTACCCGACAATAACGCAAAACTCTGACCTACAAATAAAAGAAAACAAATCAATACAGACATGTTCTTGGCTCCTGCATGACATGTGCTAGCTGTTTACCTCGTAGGATTGTTTCAGACACGCTCATGGGGCTCCAAGCAGCCCAAATTTGATGACCTGGAGCAAGAAGATCGGGTTTAAGAACATCCAAGGAAGTCTTGTTCTTGACATTGATGAAGTTGGGTCCTCTTGCAGAGAATCTACTGACTGTTGGGTCTCTACTATTTCTGCTACAGAATGAAGCGTCTCTTCCTTCCCCAATCGCTGCTCGACCGCCAAAGTTGGTCACTAACCCCATCTCATCTCGTGAAGTGTGTTCTTCATAGTACTTCAACAAAATCTGCCAAACGGAAGATCAGAATCTTGACTGCGACAGTTTTCCTAATTAATTACTGGAACTGAAAGCCTTCTTGGTCTGTTTTATTCTAAATTTTACAGTTCTGACTATATGTCACCTGTGCATCAGCAACTTCCGGGATCATTATCCCAGGGACAGAGAAAGGAATCGGCTCTGCAATGAAATCACCGTATGCCGGGTTCGCGACAAAGAGGAAGCCCACAAACCCTAGGGTTGAAGCAGTGTGGAGGATGTTGGGAATGGTGGATGTTTGATTGAGGAACCCGGATGAAAAGGTGCAGATAACAATGTTTCCTCGTACTAACAAAGGGTCGAACGCCTCCGGGAATTGGCATTCCTCAACATACGGCGCAGTTCTTGGAAACGTCGCGTTTCGATTCAAGGCATCCTTGGCTAGGACAAGCTTGTACAGGAACAAGCTGCTTCCTAGAGTTGGTCCTGACTCACATTCATCATCAAAGCTTAGTATGCTTTTTCATAATCGGCTCATATTTGAGTATGCAGTTCTGTATTTAACCCACTTACATTATGATCACATAACGAACTTGGTTGTGTTATTGGAAAGAGTCGCTCGAACATGATGCACGTTACAGATATTCTATATACCAGAATGAGTCTTTCAAAGAAAGAAAGAAATTCACATACCTGACAAACCCATCCCTGCAACTGTCTGGCCGTTTCCTAGGATCAGGGAACCAGGGTAGGTCCTGTCTGTGGAGGAGGCAGCTACTCCGACAACCCAAGGGCTGAAAGAAAGCACCGTGGAAGAGGCAGGTCCCTCATTCCCTGCAGCCTGGGCAACAAACACCCCCGCTCTTCTTGCAGACAACAGCACTATATCAAACGCACTTAGCACCGTGGGTGTGTCTTCAGGCGGCGCGTCAGGTCCCACTGAGAGCGCTAGTATGTCCACTCTGTCATGCACTGCCTTACATTGCATTGCATAGAACGTTATATGGCAGTAATGATGGCTTAGTTAGGGTTTATACGTAATGGCGCAGGTGAATATATAGTGTAAGTAATGCATACTTGATCAATAGCAGCAATAAGATCGGTTAGAGTTGACACTGTTGGGTAGACAGCCTTATAGACAGCTATACTGTGTTGTAAAAACATTCATTAGATGTATATGTCAAAACACGACATCAATAATAACCATTGAAGGAAGAGTAACTCGAGATTTGGGGGTTACTTTTACCTTGCACCAGGTGCAATTCCACTGGCCAGACCGTACAAGTAACCGTTTACGACAACCGGGACCTCTGCATTTCCGGCAGCTACGGATGCAACATGGCTGCATGTAGATAGTGTAGTCGAGAGGTTTCAGGTAACTCATCAATATCAAAATTAGAAAGCGCGAAACTGAAAACATTTCAATAAATTTTAACATTTCACGAGGTCTAACACTTAAAAATAAAAAGATCATGTAGTTTAGGGCGTTAATACTTATATTCCATCTAAATTTACATATTATTAAAATAGAGAAATTAACTTGTTCATATTGTATCACTAGTCGTGACAACTTGATCATAGTGTATCACTTGATCATGTAAGTGACAACTTGTTCATATTGTATCACTCGCTGTTTCGTATCATTAAGCGTCTTGTGTGTAAATATATAAGTTTTGAATGTGTTTTCAGGTTCAAGACACGAACAGTATATTAATCGTATTTAGACGTATAAAAGTTGTGTAGACAAAAAATATATGTTAAAATGTCAAATTTTTGTACTGACAAATGCAAATCGTGTATTACATATCAACCAACATGCGGATTAATTTCCTATATTATAAACGGATATAGATTGAACTTAGCCCGTTAGCACAAATTGGCCTATACTATTTGCTAGGGCTTCCTCCTGTATAGAAAATCCTAAATAACAGATCGTCATCGAGCTAATATTGAGTCAAAAGGTCATATATATATATATATATATATATATACGGCTAAATATCTTGTCAGTGACCAACCTGCCATGTCCCTCAGCGTCGAATGGAGAGAGGAAGTCCACAGAACTATTAAGTGAAGCCACTGCCTTGGCCCCCTCCGCAAAGAACCTCGCCGACACTATCTTCCCATTGCAGGAGGTGGCCGGAAACGATGGGCCCGTTTCGCAGGCACCGATGAACGAAGAAACGCTACAGTTACTAGTAGAGGCGGGTTTCTTCATTATTAACCGGGAAACATTACAGTTACTAACCGTGGAGGAGGATTTCATCTTCATCAGGTTTCTGAAACTAGGGTTTCTGGGATCGATACCCGTGTCCACAATCCCAATAACAACCCCTTTTCCAGCACCCTTTTTACCTCCTTGCTGCTTCCACACTCCTTTGGGTAAACCTAGGAACTGTGGAGTGTATGTTGTCATCAGTTTCACCCCTCTGTCTCTTTCCACCACCTTTACTCCTTTAACCGCTTTTAGTTTCTTAGCCTGGGATAAATAAGAATATAATGATAAGTGGACAAATAAGCATTTGTGATCGGTATATAGAGATAGACCTGAGAGAGAGTGGCGTGGAGGGCGAAGCCATTAACCACATGTTTGAAGCTGTATAGTTTGTGGTACGTTTCGTTGTCTAGGGTTTGTTGCAGAAGTTGATCATGAGATTCCACTAGGTGGTTTGCATGAGATTTTGACTGTGCACTGTTAGGGTTCCCATTCAGATGAAAAAAGAGAAAAATCTAGCTAAGGAAATTTTTACTTTTTAATATAAAATTTAACACCCAGTAATGAATACGGGCGCTATTTTCGTTTGAACCTGTTTAGATCTGGAAATTTTGCGGTTTTTCCATTGGAAATTGTTGAGGAGGTACCATGGAATGCAACAGCTTCTCCTTCCATTAAGATCAGGTAGATTGATCTCTCTTCTGCAGCAGCATTATCCACCATATGAGCTACTGCAAGGATCATCAGAAAGAAGATCATTAGGGTAAGTTCTTCTGAGACTGTCATGGAGGCCATCATCATAGAAACAACTTTATGGAGTTTCTTGAGTTTTTATCTGTATTTTTAACAATGGTTGAGAGAGAGAGACTATACTTCATTGCCATTTCTGCGCAGCGAAAACGCTTTTGGTCACACTATAATAATTGTAGGAGACTGCTGTTCCATTACGCAACCCTAGTTAAAAAAATTCAAGAAAATTGATTGATGTGTATAAGGCATGTTCTTCATGTCCCTTCCATATATTGCTCGAACCACCTTTGGATTCAAAGTGTGTCTAGTAGAGAGAAGATTGTTTACACAAGATTCAGTTCTCTAAAATCGCAGCTCATTTGAAAAAATATAGGATTTTCAGTGAAATTTAAAATCGACTGTCCATATAATCAATCTACCAATTGGTAGACCCAATCTTGAGCTAAATGAAACTTTTTGTTTTAGTATAAGCTAAAAAGACTGAGCTCACACAGAAATTTTCCCATTACTCAGGTCATAGTGAGCTTTCTATTGTCACTAATTAATTTAATACAATAAATGAACAAAAATGAAGGTAGACAAAAGTTGATATATAAACAACTTATTTCACCACTTCTGAGGGCATATAGAGTTTCAGCACAACGTGAAGAGCTCCAAAAGCTTATTTTACTCCGCCTTAACACGACTCTCGGGTGTTTTTACAAAGACAATTTCTCCTAAAGACAATCTAGGACGACACTAAAACCCTACACACGTACCATAATAAGCACAAACAGGACAATCAACATGATGTCCATTGGAAACAACGGTTGATCAACAACACTGTACATCTCACACGACATTACTCTTACAATTCTTGCCTAAATTTATGATGCCAAGATAGAACCATGTTTATGCCACCCCTTCTTTCAGTAGCTATTCATTCCACGTTTTAGCTAGCCTCCTCTACCTCTTGCGTCGCTTGGGCTCCACCTGTGTAAAAGTTATATATTCATTCCACTTCTTAATTACTAAATTCATATGATAGCAGAAAAGGAAAAGAAGAAAAAGAGACTGCATCAAGATAAGATCTAATCAGTTTCTGATTTGAACGAAAGAAAACTATATATGCACGTGGAACAAGTTGTTCAAATCATTTGATATCATATATATATATACACATATACACATACAATTTGCAGTATGACACATCAGAAATGAATCAGCAGCTTACAACTCCCTAATGAGTCACTAGTCATTGATGAGAAATCACTCTTTGAGCTCCAATTAGTGGCAAAACATTTCTGAATGATAAGGCATTCTTCTGAGAAGTGACCCTCGTTACACTTTTACACCGTAAGTAAAATCGTACGATACACGATAGGACATGTGCAGGTGCTTATTTAGCGGACAAACAACTTGACTGATTAAATTACCTAAGGCTGTGAAAGTGGGGATTGGATTCTTATTTGCCACTTAAGAGAAGCAATTAGGTTCACTTAGTGTTTCAAACTACTTTCTGTTCAATAATAGGATAAGTTTCCAGTACAGTTTCTTCATCAACTATCTACCTAATTACTCCAAGTCCTAATAATTTAATTTCTCCCTTAAACTTGAAATAAGTTACACCTGTGAAAGGAAAGTATCAGTGAATACAACCTTGTTGACAATGATTTTTGGAACAACGATTGAGAAGCATGAAGCGAAACACGAGGGAACTCAAGTAAAAGTGCATGTAAAGTCATAAGAATTAAGAAGAATAAATACTGAATACAATGGGATTGCCAAGACTGTTTGCTGAACTAACGGTTGGTTCAGATTGCCTTAGAAACATAACAGTTTCTTAGTTCCACTAGTAAAGGTATTGCAAAAATACGCACTTTTCCGAAAGATGTTGACTAAAGGCATCAAGAGTATTACCAACCAACAATAGGAGAAAAAAATGAATCTGACAGAGAAAACAACAGCAAAAGGTTACAATTGGATCTAAAGATTGCAAATATCAGGCAGCTTGGTACATCAGATCTCGTTAACAATTTCACTAAACAATGAACTTGAAAGAGCTCTAGGCAGAAAACATAACCGAACTAAACAAGGATGTTTGGCAAAGAGAGAAGTAATAATAATTAAAGAGAGAGCACAGTAGAGCCACAAAAGATGCAGTATCACCATGAAATTATAATCGAGTATGAACATGGATCTTACAAATACTAACCTACCTACCCCATCTCTAATAGGACATGGAGACTTCAGTTTATTCTATCTACACTTATTATTGACACATGCTTCACTTCTTCATATACCTAGTCTATGGTGAGTATAAGTCCACTGCCCATAGATAATGACATAGGCGGAGGGATTGGTCTTGTTCATAATAAAATCACTAGCAAATCACTTGTGTCATACCATCAGCATCCAATCTAATAAGGGGGATTATATAGTTCTATAATCTTTAGGGAAGTGCAATAAAGTTTTCATTACTCACCTTATGTGTCCATCTAATAACAGTTACTTTGGCCAAAAAAACGGAGCTGCAGCTAAACACCAGATATAATTTGTAAATATGGTTTTTTAAGTTCAATCCGCAAGTACGAACATGGATGAAATAGTATGGAACAAGGTAAAGAAATGGAATTTGGTCAAAAAAAAAAAGGTAAGGAAATGGAAGATGGAGAAGCTGAGTCAGTTATACAGAAACAGGAACAGAGGGGTATCACCTTTGCATCAACTTCCGGTGATGCAGAAAACCCGTTCTCCGCGCGTGGTTTTGCATCATCATCTGAACATTCAGAACAGACAAAGTGCTCCAAACGTTTAGCAGCTTCAATGCTCATACCGACACAACCTGGGTGATACCTGCAAGGAAAGTTAACAACTGGACTGACGGTCTACAAAAGCGAACACCTTGTATAAAATTTTTACCAGCTTCACTAAAAAACATGTACTAAACATGTGTCAATTACAACCAGAAACAAGATAAGCCATTTATCTTTTAGACTGGAGCTGTATGAAAGAGTAAGTAAGATATAAATTCAGTAGTCCTCAGTTGTTCAAACGATAGATAAGAACAAAACTCAATACATTTTGTTGATGTTAAATTTCCCAACGGCATGTTCTAGACTGAGGTCAAACAAGAAAATAGAATGCTCAGGACCGAAGTTTAGTATTGGCAAATCCTGCTTTCATCCTTGCATAGCGGTAGAATCCAGAACCTTTTGATTTTTCATAAATTCACTTCCTAAGGACCTTAGAATGAAAATAATCAGGTTCTATAAGGATGGACTACATGATGGAACTGATATGGACCAAGGCCATGGATATAAGTAATGAATAAACCTTTCATATAACTAGTGCAGCTACAACAATTATGCTCATCACTGCACTCATGAACAACTTTAAGATTATAAAAAGGTGTAGACGTTCAAATTTTCCATTCTATTGTCTCGACGTGCTCCATGAAGACACATCTTCAAAATAGAGAATTCAAAAGATGCATGGAGAAAAATTACCAGACTTGTGAAGAAGACACAGTTATGTGGAATGCACTGTACCCCAGAAGCAAGATCAGGATACGATTATCCGACTCCAAACAATGCGTAAGTACTAAGAATCCTCAAAACAAGCTCCTGGAGTTAAACTTATGACCAATTCAACTGAGGTGATCTTTAAATTTATGGCTCCCAATCAAAACATTTAACCAAAAAGGGAGAAAAAGCAACACCAAGCATACTATGACTACCCAGCAGAGAGTAGAAGAATTACCAGTCTTTGCACCCCTCACACTGCACCATAAGGTCATCGGGATTGTAGGGCATTTCACACTTGCAATACCTTCGCAGAAACATGAAAAAATAGCGTAAATATAGTAAATCCCTTAATGAAGTTGCAAGTTCACCGTTTGTTTGACAAGATCCTTCCTCGGAATGTTAGAAATACAGACAGCATCTCGGAAGGCATCGAAAAATGTCTAATTTCCTACCCCCCATAAAGAAACTAGTGATTCAAGCAAAACTAAGGTTGTAGAGAAAAATAGAATAACAGAACAAAAAAGAGAGCTTACACAGCCACTCTATCAGGCGTGAACGCGCCAGTGGCAGCCTTGTACTCAAAGCGGCAGTAGTAATCCTCAGCACCAACATTTTCAAGCTTGGTATAATTCTTGAAGGAGTGAACAATACACTTGCCTTCAATTGTGTGAGCACTCTGCATATCATAGTGATCGGACAAGAAGAGCTCCTTAGCTCCATGGAACTGCCGCCTGCCTCCAATCGACTCCTCAGGCCTGTAGTACCACCGGACCCGCACCTTTACGTTGCTCCTGTTGTCGGACTCGATCTTCTCTATCCGCGCCACATACGGCGGTTTGCCGGTGTCGGAGGGGCGCATCAAGACGCAATCCCCGGCCCTGACAACCTTGTTCGTGCCCCTGATGGTGTAGGCGTCGAGGTCCTTCTTGCCTGGCTTGGGCTTGGGCGTGATGCCTGGCCTGGTCTTGGCCATTGAAGGGACGGTCCGCAACGGCAGACGAGGGAGGTCCTAGCGTGGAGGAGATAACGCTGAAAGATGAGATTTGACAGAATAGTATTAGCGTTCCAGGCTCGGGTGGTAGAATTGAAAACCCTAGATTTCAGGTCAAGGATGAAGAATAAGAGCTTCGTATCTGTTGGTCTTCTTCGTGGAGATTTGGAAGATTGCTATGACCTTCACTGGTGTCCACTTACCGTCACTTCATAAAAACATGCTACTGTAAAATTTGAAGAATGGCAAAAAAAAGAAGTAAAATTTGAAGCGTATACATCAGTCTTATTATAACCGGACCGATTAACGAAACGATTTTTTTTTTTTAATGTTAGTGGTGAATACATATATTTATAAATATAATATTTACTCTGTTTAATTGCTTTCACATGTATTAGTGACTATGGGTACCAGACTACGGGTAAAATTAGGAAAAAGTATGAAAATATGTTTGCCCAAAGTTTTAAAACTGACACATTTGTTGTTTTTGATGCAACATGTTTGTTGTTGTTGGTTTTTGATGCAGTCGTTAATTTTTCGTCCAAAGCAACCGATAAGTCATCACATGTCATGCACGTAACTTAGTGTGATATGTCTGTATTATTCAGTGATGTGATAATAGCAGTTACTCTAGCAACGATGACACAATTCCCCTTCAACCCGCGTCTCCAATCTTCGGAATCCTCCATATCCATTGAAGGATCGATTCTTCCAATTTGCCTGTACATATTTATTAAATTTGTTGTGTGTTGATATGAATTTCAAGGGGATAACACAAAGGGGAATTATTTGGATTTGACCCAAGCACGCAATGATTAGGGTTTTGATTGAACCATGCATGCAGTAGTCTGCGGTAGCAAGAGATCTTTCTTCGAAGAAATTCCCTCATCTACTTCTCTGATTCCTATCTCAATAAGGATCAGACGATGCTCGACGCCTCCGAGATCAGTGGTTCAACCGTGACTTCCGGTATTGGTTATTCTCGATTGGGGTTATATGGTAAATCTTAAATTATGTGCTACCTGTTTGGAATTGTACATTGTGAGATTCTCATTTTTTAAGGAGTTTCTTTCAGTTTGCATGATTTAGAAATTCATTGGTTTATACTTTTTTGTCAGATCCAGTAGCTAATTCATTAGAGCAATCTATCAGCTCCAAAGTTGGCGCTCAAGCTGCTGAAAATTTGCAGAAGGTCAGTGTTGAAGGCATCATCTGCATAGTCTTCAAACTGTTGCTAACGTTTTAGTTATATGATAGATTTTGCATATACTTGGATATTCAAGCAAAGTCATGCTTTGGGCTCCTAGTCATTTCTTCAGTACCATGATGTCATTGAGATCCATGAGTAGTGAAAACTTATGAATCTTGTAAAGAATTGGCTTGTGGATTCCCACCAACATGCTTTTCAATCTTGTTCAATGAAGTCAATAACGTGTATGAACTTGTTTGTTTGTCTGGAAAATATTTCACTGAAGGAGCAAATTGAAGCACTTAACCGAGAGAACACCACCCTCAAAGCATGCTGTGTTTATTCAACACGGGCGCCAAAAGGAGTTTGATGATAAGAACCGAGAGCTACAATATCTGAAACAATTAGTTAGTCAATATCAAGAGCAATTGAGAACTCTTGAGGTATGGATATGGACCTTGTATATGTTCTTTTCTCTTGTAATAATATTGTAAACATACGACTTATGATGTCTTTGTATGGTGTGGAATAAGATCTTATATGGAATTGGCTTTGCCTTTTGGTAATTTTTTTGGGAGGGTCCACTATAATTTATATTTACATGACTTGTATTTGTGCTACCGGATTGAATCTGGCAAATTAAATATGCTAAAGCCCGACCAATTGTGTAAATGTATCGAATGTAACACTAATTTAGAATGTATATAATAATAATAATTTATGTGTTAAAACCATATGTAAGAAGAAATTTCCTAGAATTTAAAACGTGGTACGTTTTAATGCACACTTTGCCCATCCTCACCCAAATGCGAAAGGACAAATTCACAACATCATCCATGACAACGGATTCTTAAGTCATGAGCTCTCCGCCACTCTCAACTACCAATTACTACTACTAGTTCAGACGTTTCCATGGCAGACATTGCACCAACTCCATCTTCTGAAGATTTTTAAAAAGTAGGCACTGGGCAAATTTTTTTTGAAAAAGTTAGTATACTGAAAAAATATTTAGCAAAATGTATATAATCGCTATTGTGGGTAACGTTTTTTGAAAAACGCTGCTAGGGGTAGCATTTTTCATAAAACGCTGCTTGGGGTAGCGTTTTTCATAAAACGCTGCTTGGGGTAGCGTTTTTCATAAAACGCTATCTGGGGTAGAGTTTTTATGAATTTCGCTACCCCTAGTGGCGATTTTTTTTTAAATTTTTTTGACGATTTGATGTTTAATTTTAAAAAAATTAAAATTATTAAAAATTATAGTAAGTAGATATTTTAATTTCGATTCAAATGATGCAAAAAATATTAAATTTGGACTTATGGATTGACTGTAGGCTCTGCCGTAAGTTAAGATATGAAAATTTGATTTAAAAAAATATAATTCATACTCTGTAAGTCCAAACTGACCACGGTGAACATCATTTATGTTGTAATTCAATTATCTACCTAGGGTAATTTTTTTGATTAGAAATACAGTGATTTTGTAACCTAACATTGCTTGTCTTAAAATTTGACCGAAATAATCAAATGCATTAGGTGAAAAATTTAATTATGTACTTACTCAAAAAAAATCAAAAAAATTAAAGTGAGTAGATAATTTAATTACAAATTAAATGACGCTAACTAGACGTTAATTTTTTGCTTTTAGACTGACCATATAATACAATACATAATTTACTTCGTATTATACGGCCAGTCTAAAAGCAAAAAATTAACGTCTAGTTAGCGTAATTTAATTTGTAATTAAATTATATACTCACTTTAATGTTTTTGAGTAAGTACATAATTAAATTTCTCACCTAATGCATTTGATTATTTCGGTCAAATTTTAAGATAAGCGATGTTAGGTTACAAAATCATTGTATTTCTAATCAAAATATTTACTCTAGGTAGATAATTGAATTACAACATAAATGACGTTCACCGTGGTCAGTTTGGACTTACAGGGTATGAGTTATATTCTTTTAAGTCAAATTTTCATATCTCAACTTACGGCAGAGCCTACAGTCAATTCGTAAGTCCAAATTTAATATTTTTTGCATCATTTGAATCGAAATTAAAATATCTACTTACTGTAATTTTTATAATAATTTTATTTTTTAATTAAACATCAAATCGTAAAAAAAAGTCAAAAACGTAAAAAAAGAAAATCGTCACTAGGTGTAGCGAAATTCATAAAAACGCTACCCCAAGCAGCGTTTTATGAAAAACGCTACCCCTAGTAGTGTTTTTTGAAAAACGCTACCCCTAGTAGCGTTTATATACATTTTGCTAAATATTTTTTCAGTATACTTACTTTTTAAAATATTTTTTACACAGTAGTTACTTTTTAAAAAACTTCCCATCTTCTTCCTGGCTCGTCCCTTCGTCTAGCCCCCTTGGGTCGTCAAGGTCCCATCTCTTGTGTTCCTCTTCCTACCCATTATTCGCCGGTGGTACCCACCTCACGAGATTCCAGAATCTGTCTGTCTCTCTTCCGTTTTGTAATGAATCAGGGAGAACGGATTCGATCAGGAAGACGGGACGAGACGTGTGTGGAAGATGGGGAGACTCACTGTGGCATATGGAGGGAAATAGAGGTAGGGGTAACTTCGGCATTTCCAAAATATTTTATTTTAACGTTAAAAAAACATGTCACGTGCGTGGCACATAACAGTTTTTAACGGGACAACAAATAGAAAAACAAATGTTTTCATCTAAAACCTACAAAATGAAACATGTTACCTCAAAAATCGACAGTCCAAAACAAGTTTGATCAGTCTTCAATTTGGTCAAACATATTACATATTTTTCATACTATTCCCTTTAAAATTATGGTTACTAATCACATTATGGTATTGAAAATTGTATATGTAATGGTTATGGTAAAGTATATAGTTTAAAAATATAGTATGATTATATTATTTGACATGCATCATATTCTAACCATTATCAAACTTAGATAACACTGATATACATATATCTTTTACATAGGGGTAGTTGTCAATGAGTTCTCAATGGGTTGTGGTGCACCCGAATCCATGGTTCACCATCAAAATTTGGTAGTATTGTTAGCAGGTTATGGTGCGGATTTGAGTAAGTGACTACCACCATTTTGCGAGTCAGGTTATGATATTGAGTGTCAACCCGCACCGTTATGAATTTATATAATTTTATAAAAATTTAGGACTTATTTTACTTTAATAAAATATTAAGGAATAATATGCAGGTTAATCCTTTATATTTTTATTAAGAAAAATAAATCTTAAATATATAATAAAAAAAGTCATGTTCGCGGGTTGAACCATATGCACGTTTATTAATTAAACAGACCTAATAAATTACTATTTTATGTAAAATCAGTTAATTATTCAAAATTTTAAAATCCAGCCTACAATTAAGTACTTAGGTTATTTTTAAAAAAAACGGTCCGAAAAATTCTTAGTAGGTTGAACATTCACACTATACTTTGTGTACGTTAAATTTATTAAATACAAATATATACGTTAAACTTTACTTGTCATGTTTACACACAAATATAATTAAGATGCAATTTTTCACATATATTTAACTCGTGTTATTGTGGTGTATTAAGTTCATTGAGTGTATGAAACTGGTCATAGTAAAAATTATGCGTGTAGATATCAGATTCCAAAAGTTCTTAACATAGATTTGAAAGAAAAAAAAAACTAAACTTAAGATTATTAAACAAGATTTGTTTTTTAAAAAATATACTAAAAAATAATTAAAGTTGTAGCACAATTTTATTTTGTCGTGTTATGATACACAACAGTATAAAAAATTATTACAGTCGTGTTACAATTATTATATATGTTAATAATTTTTTTCATATATCATTTTGCATTTAAAAAAAAACATATGTTAAAATCAAGTTATTCAATCCATTCCAGAGTTGAGGAAATGGTCTTAAGACCAAATTATGAAGGGGTATAAGATTTCCAAAATCATAGGACTTCATCTGAAGGTCCTAAACTGGATTGCAAATCAATTAGGCATTATTATAAACTTCAACCTCTTAAAAGTACGTAAATCAATCACACCAAACGCACTTAAGTGCATGCACTAAAAGAAGTTCAGGATGCTCCCGATACAATAATTACACTACAATGCAGAGATATGCCTTAGTTTGTCCAAATAGAGCGAGCTACTGCTAGCGGTACATTACGATAAGACTGTATAATATAAAATTAGAGAAGAGTGGATGAGATGTCCATGGGATAGGGAGTTCCCAAGACATTGACATTGTCCATGTAAAAGTGTTGATGAGCTGCGTCGAGTACCATCAACTGCATATCCTCAGACGGTTTCCAATGCCTCTTCCTTTGGTTGATGAACCAATTGTTGATCTGCTTTTGATCCAGCCCCGTCGACTCTGCAAGTGCTATCTTCTGTGATTCCTGCTCAAACAAATACCAGTAGCATCTGATTCAGTAATGGCATCGTATTTGTAGAAGCCAAAAACACGAAATCATGATCTACCACAACATTGGAACATGATTATATATAGCTAATGCATGTGGGGATCAATAATCATATATAGCTAATGCATTGAATACCATTAGAACTCTGAACTCTGCATGAACTCGGTGATGAACAAGGGAGTTCTTGTAAGTTGATAAAACATGGGGAATCGAGTAAAACACTGTTAAATTAGGGTTACCGAAGGATAAGGCCATTTGTAGTGGCGGCTCCACCAGTCGAGCAACTGCTGGCGAGCTTCTTTGGGCAGCTTTCCCTTCTTTCTCTTCTTCATGAACTCCTGCTTGAGACTACCTAAGTATCCACTGTATTTCTGCAGAAGCTGATTTTTCAGCTCCCGATCTTCTGCTTGGGGATCAATGAAATTGTGATTCACGTCTAGTTCTTCCTCAGATGATGCATTGCTCCGCTCCATTCCATCAACAAAAACTGTCACAGAACAAATAGTGATGAATGAAATAGATTCCAATGTCCAGATATCATCTGTTGCCTTCTCTTGGCTCATTTTTGCAGAAAGGTTTAAACTATGGAAGTCTGAGTCATCCTTCCACATCGAACACAAGCATAACAAGCATCAAAGGTTGCCAGCCATCAAACTGGTTCAAAATTATGCAATCAACTTTGCCTAGCTGCCTCTAAAAACAGTATCAGAAATATTTATTTGCATTATAGAATTAATTCAAGTAAATAATACTAATGAAAATCTAAACAAAATATTGTCACTTAAACCGGGTAACTAAATAATACTAATTATGGTGCTATGTAAACCCATCTATCAGTGATGAATAATATTTTGCACAAACAATTAATTAAAGTTTTGTTCTTTTTGCTGAGTAAATCAATTGTATAAAGTTATTGTAGCTACTCTATGTAGAACTTACCAGACCCCACACACCAACAGGGTCTATATACTAACCTAGGACAGCAACAAACGGAACTATCGTATCTAATTACACAAGACCTACAAGACTAGCTAGAACAAAAACCCTAGTACAAGAGTTAGCCCTAACATGAGAGGTCAGTTGGCTCGTACAAGCAGCGGCTCACGTTAAAGCAGTTTTAGAAAAAGAGGAAAAAGAAACAATGGAGCATTGGAAGCACATGCCCATGAATGTTCCTAGAAAGTGCAAAAGAAGAAAGTCCAACGGAAGTAAAAAGTCAGGACTTGACATCAATTCTTAGCTATATCAAACAAGAAATTCTAGAAAAAACAAGTAAACAGGGTAAAATAAGGTGGATTTATCTTAAATAATGGTTAATCGTCCATAAATCTATTGTCTTTTTTTTTGTACAAGATATGGCTTTGGCAAGTAGAACCCGTGTCCACAGAGTACATAATGAATTAGTTAAGCACAGGTTTATATTGGATGAGTGGATAAAACATAAAAGTGTTTGACTTCTCATGAAAATCATGGTTTCTATCAATTTAATAAATCATCAATAAATGAACAGAGACCTGAAGAAAACAGTGTCGGGAAAAGTTACTAACAAAGAACAGATGGTCAAAATGTTTTGACTAGGGTTCGAAGAAATCAATCTGAAGACTCGATATGGAGATTAATTATGTGGTTTCTGAAAATATTGAGAAAGATAGATAGATAAAAGATGATAGTGTGTTACCAGGATCGGCAGAGGCGACAGCAAGGGTTTTGAACTGAGACTCGATCCTCTGCAGAAAAAGCATGGCTTCCTTAAAAGGCTTGGAGAGTTCTTGCTCGTACTTCGTCAGCATCTCGCAGTAGGCCTCCATGAACTGATCTAGGCCTGGATCTTCTCCTATGCACCCCCCACCGCTTCCATTCATCGCCGCCGCCACCGAGCATGCCTCATCAAGCTTGGCCACCACCTCCGCCGGCGCCCCCACCTGTTTTCAATTCAGAGATAAAAAAGCAGTACAATAACGACCTTTCATTTCATTTTTTTCTCCAAATATCTATTTCATCATTTCACTAGATCACCAAGAAAGATTGACATGTGAAAAAAATCTTATCATACTAAAAATGCAACGAAAATTTCATTGATCATTGCTTATAGTTGAGATTTGAGGTGCTACCTTACTTTTGACTTTTTTTCACAGCCTCCGACTGAGACAAAACATGTTTTCCATGAGGGTGTAAAATATAATAATTAAGAAAAGAAAACCCTTAACTAGTGCTAGGAATAGTTATAGTAAACCACAAACTTAGGGTTTCCTAGGTGAAGCATAGAGAGAGAGAGAGAAAGAGAAGTGAGAGAGACCTTTTGGCAGCTTGCATAAGCGGCTATAAGGCGAGGGTAAAGGGGATGAGCCATGATCTTAGCTCTAGCAGATGACCCTGAGCTACCGGTGCCGGAGATGTCACTGTTCATGTAGAAAACTCCGCGCGAGCCAGTTAGGCGGCGGATGTCGTCGCTCCCGGTTGTGGTGGTCGGCGGGAGCTGAAGAGGATAACTACTGTTAGTAGTATGAGCTGCAGATGAAGTGACCAACATCATAGGGCAAAACACCCCATTAATATTGTTATTACTATTGTTAATGTTAACATGGCTACTACTACCACTGTTGTTACTGTTCTCTCCACACAAACCCATCATCACAAACCCATCCATCATACTCTCTCTGTCTCTGTTTCTTTGTTATACTATACGAAGCTTTATAACCTAGACAACCAGCAGAAAGTGTTTCCCTCACTAAACTAAAGAGGTCTCTGCAGGAGAGAGAGAGAGAGAGAGTGAGTGAGAGATATTTTGTTTCATCTGAGTGGCCTCCCGAGTTTTGTGCTTCAAGTGGCAGTGGCATAAGGGACTTTTCCAAACAGTTCTCAATTATGTAATATATATATATATACATATACATATTGTAGGAAAGTAGTAAGCAAATCATGACTTACTACAGCAAATCATGACTTAACTTTAGGGTACTCAACTTTGATATTGTATCTAATACCAAAGACGTTATATCTATAAAAATTAATATGCTATGACATAAATGTAAGAGATATTCTGATTTCAATAAAAGATAAAGTCCTAAATTACAACATGGTATCATAATCGAGTTTATTGATCAGTTAGAATCGAACTCTGCAACGGTCATCATCTACTGATTACCTGTTTGAGTAGTCAAGTCATGTTGAAATTAGACGGAAGTGTCAGTTTCAGACAAACACTAGCCTCAACAGTTACGTTGGCGGCTCAATTGGCAGCTCTGGCGGTGGCTGCGAGCACTTCGACAGAGGAAATCAGAGCATATGGAGGCAATCATGCGAGTCATAAGGTATCTGAAATGTACACCCGACAGAGGAATCCTGTTCCAGAACAATGGTCACCTTGAGGTCGAGGTATTTACAGACGCAGACTGAACATAAAATAAAATGGATAAAAGATCAACCTCTGGAATCTGGATACTTTACTCTTGTGGGAGGAAACATAGTGACCTGGAAGAGCAAGAAACATAAGTTGGTGGCTCTATCAAGTGCAGAATTTGAGTTTAGATGAATTGTTTGAGGCTTAACAGAAGTGTTATGGGTACGGAAACTATTACTGAAAATAGTTTTTCCAGGTATATGCCCATGTAATGTGTTGTGCGATAATAAAGCAGTCATCGGTATATCGGAGAACTCAGTTCAGCATGATTGGGCAAAGTATGTTGAAATAGACTGGCATTTCATCAAAGAAAAATTAGAAGAAGACCTGATAGCACTCCCATATATTATATATATGCTCGAAGGATCAACTAGTAAATGTATTGACTAATGCAGTTAATGGAAGATTATTTCAAGACATACGGTGCTAGCTAAATGTGTATGACCCCACAATTCAGCTTGAGAGGGAGTGTAGGAAAGTAGCAAGCAAATCATGACTTCCTATAGCAAATCAACAACAAATCAAGACTTGAACTTTAGAGTACTCAACTTTATCATTGTATCTAATACCAAGGGTGTTGTATCTATAAAAACTAATATGTTATATGACATAAATGTAACAGAGATTCTGATTTCAATAAAATATAAAGTTTTAAATTACAAGACATACTAAACCTATAATATTTTACCAAAATATACCACATTTGATAAATATATACCAAAATGTCCTCGTGTGGAAAATAAATACAAATCTATACCTACTCGCGACTCCCATTCACGGCTGGAAACTTTACCCGCGAATGGGAGTCGCGGGTGTTTATTTTTATTATTTTCAGCTTCACGCGCGACTCCCATTCGCGGGTAGAGTTCTTCTGTCAGCTCTATCCGCGACTGGGAGTCGTGGGTGGAACTGGGCTGTTAGTTCCACCAGCGACTGGTAGTCGCACGTACAGCTGAATTTTTTGTTTTAATATATTTTTTAGAATATATTTTAATATTCTCACATACAAAATATTAATTTAATATATTGTAAATCGATGATCTACATATCAAATATTAAAATAATAAAAAATAATACTACACTTGATCTTAGTGAAAACACCAAGCAAGTTATGAATTGTAAAGAGTAGAAGTTTTGCTTTTATAGAAGTTGAGATGCTCTCCTTGTTTAGAAATACTCAGTGTGGAACTTGAAAAACCTTGAGTAAAACTCATCTCCTTATTTATTTAATGTAGGGTAAAATACGAGTTTCTCCCCTAAAGTTTGGTCCGTTTTTAATTTTCCCCTTAAAGTTTAAAATTTTAAATTTTAGTCATAATGTTTGGACCGAATTAAAAATCTCCCCTTTCTATCCAATTACCGTCTAGTTCAAACGGAAACCTTATCATGTGTGTGGCACATGCTATTTTAGTATTCTAAATGGACAAAACTGCCCTCCATGGAAAGGGGTTCCAGTCTTCTAGAGCTTCACCAGCAACACCATGAAGAGCAGAAGAAAATCAGACTGAGGTAACTTAAGACCCGCCAACCATTTTGCCATTGTCTGAAATTACAGCAGCATAAAGCACTCTATCATGCAGAATTACAGCAATATGAGCAAGTATATATATATATATATATATATGCCAAGTTCCATCTTTCAGGATATAAATACACAATATGAGCTTAATTGCACCCTTAGTTCTGCAAGACCTTTGTTAGTCTCGAAGACGTAGAAAATGTGCTAGTTCATTCGTCTTCCTCGAAGACAAATGAACTCTATTGGAGAACGATAGATAAACCTCCAGATCTAACTAGCACCGCACTCCGATTTCACTCGTTGAAGAAGAAGAAGAATAAAGATGGAGAGATATGGAGGCACTAGGAGCAGCTGGACTAGATCACCTGTTCAACATGAGGGACAATTTTTACTTGGGAGCCTATCAAGCCAATTCATCGGTGTCTTTTTCATGTTAAATCTTCGATATATCTCACAAGACGTTGGCATCGACCTATTTCACTAAACACAGAGTCAGATCTAACTGATTGATCAATGGAAACTTGACGACAACACGAAGGAAGAACCCTAGTTGGAAGAAGAAGAAGAAGAAGAAGAAGAAGAAGAAGAAGAAGAAGAAGAAGAAGGGGAACTCTAATCAAGAGCTTTAGGTAATAACTAAGGTAGGTGCTAGGGAAGATCTACAGACGTGATTATCCAAGGCAACTTATAAAATTCAAGGCAACTATCCAAGGAGGCTATCCAATGTCACAACCCTTTCCGGTAAGAAGGTGAAAGATGAGATGATGTAACAGAGAATGCCATGAAGGTTGAAGAAATGGAAGTGTTTGTAATAGAGGGAAATTGTGTCATTTTAAGATGTAAAAAAACCACGTGATTTGCACATGATAAGGTTTCCGTTTGAACTAGACGGTAATTGGATGGAAATTGAGAATTTTTAATATGGTCCAAACATTATGACTAAAATTTAAAATTTTAAACTTTAAGGGGGAAAATTAAAAACGGACCAAACTTTAGGGGGCCTAATAAATAAGTTCAAACCCTACTTAAAGATTTTATGTGGAGGCCTTATTCATTAAATAAACTCAAACCTTATTTATTAGGCATTATACATTAAATAAAGGGTTAATTAACTGAAACGTTACACATGTTTGCGCAAGTGACTAATAGGTTATAACTTGTGCAGGATGGTTACACATGTTTCAACATGTGATTAATTGGTCATTTCTACTGTTCACCGTGAAATATCACCGTTAAGTCACTATTCCAACATATAAAATGACAATATTACCCTTCTTTAATTAATTTAATTACTGTAAACCCTAAGCCCCTGTAATTTAATTACCCTCCTCTGTAACAAAGGACCATCAGCTCCATCCCGCTAACTTCAATCCCGCTGTAACTCCTCCATCGAGACCTCTGCCATCTTGCCCAGAGTAACTCCTCCATCTGTCGTTGTTGAAGAGCTTCAATTGCTGCCGATTGGGATTGGAAGCTAGAGATGGATTTGGTGTCGGAGCTGGAATCAGTGTCTTTCCTCTTCATTTTCACAAACATAACCATTTCTCATGTGGGCGCCATAAACTTTTGTCTTGAGCTCCAGTAACAAGACGAAGCCATATTCAATTCAATTTCAATTTGTTTGGATTGGAGATACAAAATGAATTGTAAACTGTAGTTATAAATTGAGTTTCAGTTCTGATGTTCTTCAGATCCTGTGTTTCAGTTTTTAGATTCTGGGTTTCATGTTATCCTAGAATGTGATTAAATGGTTACGTATGTTCCTTGTAATGTGATTAAATGGTTACATATGTTATCCTAGAATGTGATTAAATGGTTATGTATGTTCCTTGTAATGTGATTAAATAGTTACATATGTTTTCTTAAAATGTGATTAATACATTAAAATTGAGCATTATTACTGAAGTTAAAAAAGAGTAGTGATGATCCCTGAAAAACTAAACTCAAATTTTCAATTATCCCAAATTGAAAAAGAGTAGTGTTGAAGTAAGTGACTCATATTGTAACTTCCATATGCAAATTACTCTCCAATCCAACTTAAGTTCCATGAGAACAAATAAAAGTTCCATGACATGAATTTGCGCGTGCAAGGAAAAAATTGTAGCAGCCTTAAACAATCAATTCTGTAACTTCATATACACAAACTGAGAAGTGATTTAATTTTTGCCTTGAAAAACTGAGTAAGCATGACACATTAGACTAAGACAGTACACACTCATAAGATGAAGTATGTCCTTACTCTGAAATTATGCAGTTAGTTTTTGCTTTGAAAAATGAGGAAGCATGACAGATTAAGCTAAGATAGTACTCTCTCGTGTGAAAACAACGGATTGTTTTCTGTGTTTTATGCTTCTCGTTTCTTGGAGCTGCACAAAACTTGACATTTGTTGGAAATTAAGAAAGAACACGAAGCCTGTCTTTAAAAAAAAAAAAGAATGCTGACTTGGGAACTCGAGAATATTTCATGGAGATTGCATTTGAACCTCAGTTTCTTAAGGGAGAAGCTGCACGTAGTAATAGCAGAGTCTGGTAACAAGTTTATTGAATGACATGAAAATTGCAACTGAATAGTTGTAGTGAATAGTGTTCTTGGTTGTATTTTCTTCGTATGTGTGTTGCTTTGAGATTTAACCTCAACTAATAATGTTTGTACTTTGTTTTTCATGAGAACCATATTGCATTGCAAGATTAGTGATAGTTGATCATATATTAACAGGTAGCGGTTTCTACTAAAAGACCAGCTACACCACAGATTCTGAATTACCCAAATCTGCCATCTCAATTGATGTGCCAAGATCACAAGATCACCTGTGAACACTGAATGTTGATGTTCTAATTTGACATTAAATGATAATGATACATAGGTTATGAATTTCAACTGTTTTTTTAGGAGAAGGATATGTTTCCTGTACCCAACTTTGGATTGAAGCCGAGCAAACATCCAAGTGAATTCTTCTGCAAGATTTTGACAGCAAGTGATACAAGCACACATGGTGGGTTCTCAGTGGATTCTAATGAGTGGATTCTAATGGATAAGTAATTCCAATGGATTCTACACCGACCATGTTGCTTCAAATGAAAGGCACCAAAATCATAATTCCAGAGGGAATTCAAATTCAAATTCTGCCCCTGTTCCATCCAATACTCAACAGAAAAACAATACATTTTGGACAATTTGCATTCGGTGCAAGACCCATTATGTCCCAATTGCCATGAAGCGTTCTTCGCTGTGGAGAAGACACCGCCGCCACATGTTTTGAAGCATCCGAATGTGGGTTCTGTTCAAACCAACAAGAGAAGTCGTGGTGGAAACAACTCGCATATGAATAATAACACCGCTTCGAGACAATCGTTTAATTATTCTACACCACCAACTTCGGTTCATCAAGATCCATCAAAGAAGAGAAGAATGGAGGATTCACAAGAAGCTCGGTGACATAAAGCTGATTTCTACGGGAACTGCAGCTGTAGATGAGAAGGACAATTCTGTCATTTCATAAGGGTGACATGATTGTCACGTGCGAAACAGACGGAAAACTTTAACGGTTGAGTGACAGAGTAACCAATCAGTCACATGCTGGAACATGTGTAATGTTTCAGTCACGCGAAAAAACATGTGTAACCAATTAATCACATTGGTCAAACATGTGTAACGTTTCACTTAATTAACCCTTAAATAAATAAGGATATAAGTGTTCTCACTAAGATCAAAGTGTAGTATTATTTTTATTAGTTTAATATTTGATATGTAGATATCGATTTACATGATATTAAATTAATTTTTTGAATGTGAGGATATTAAAATATATTAAATTAATAAAAAAAAAATACAGCTCTACCCACGACTATCCGTCGCGAGTAGAGGTGACGGAAGAACTCCACCTGCGAATGGGAGTAGCGAATAAAGCTGAAAATAATAAAAAAAACAACTCGCAACTCCTATTCGCGGGTGGAGTTTTCACTCGCGAAGGGGCGCGAGTCGCTGGTAAGTATAGATTTGTATTTATTTTTCACCCAAACACATTTTAGTATATATTTATCAAATGAGGTATATTTTGGTAAAATATTCCTACACCTATCTCCTTCTCTTTTCTTTTTTTCTCTTTCAGCAAAGTTATCAGCTCAAATATTTTTCTCCTCCACAGGAATTAAGGTATAATCTATCTAGTCTAACGAATTTGAGTATGAAAAGTAAAATTATAATGCAGTTTTTTTAATATGCGTAATAATGTGAAAGATTCAATCTAAAATCATTTGACCTAATAAAAAACACTGCTCATCGTCTTCCTTAAAAGCAATCTGAGGTAGAGGAATTTAAGTAAGTAGGGTTTATACTGTAAAAGCTTTACCTTCCCGATGAAAACTCTCCTGACTCTTCCCCTCTTTCATTGCACTGCCAGTGATGCACTGGCGAAGGGAAAACCTCAGGAAGTGAAACAGTTTTCTTTTTAAATTCTGTAAGTAATAATAACAAATAATTAAATAAGGAAGATAAGGAAGAGAAAGAGAGAGTGATGAACGATCAAATCGATGGATAAGTGCAGAAGAGCAGAGAAACATGGTGGATGGATGGAAGGACTCGTAGAGTGACAAAGGGGTTTTGTGATTAGTCCGATGGATTTCTGAATTACCTAATTGTTCCATCCACGTAACCCCATTAATGACCTCACTCTCTCTTTAAAAAAAAATGAATGATTTCTCTGAAGAATTGTTTACTTTTGCAGAGAGGCATACATAAACTTTTTGCTTAGTTACTGTAAAACAGTACAAAACTAATTACGTCAAAAATATTAAGTAAACTACTTGTTAAAAATTAAAATAGTTCGGATGGAAATAGTTTTTATTTAACAGTTAAATAATATACATATTAATCTATGAATATATTTATATATTAATTCACCTAAATTGCATAAAATTAAAATAAGTAAAACTTTTTATGACATTTTCTCTGTAAATATTTGATTATCATCGCGGAATTTGGGGGAGATCAAATAGAGAATTAACATGTATTGTTAAGGATTTTTATGTGGTTCATTATAAAATATATAATTTATTTATTTAATATAATGGATTGTTAATTTGTTATACAATATATACAAAATGATTCGTACACTGATATTACTACATTAGGGTTTCTTTCTCTTCCCCATTTTACAATTATGAAAGTTACAGATGTATGTAATTCAAATTATGTTATTTGAGTTGATTGAAGATGTTCTTTTGAATTATTAGGGAATATTTTTTATTAGACTCGTATAGTAAGAATGATGGAACTAGTTCTTATTAAAAAGTTGCATCATGCAGTGCATTAGTGTAGAAATAATGCTCCAATGAAGGAATTCATGATTTGTACTCTCCTACTTACCTATTTTTCATTCTACATTTTTGGGGAGGAACCCAAATAAAACAGTTTCAATTCGAAACATTTCATACTGTTTTTCTAATTTTTTTTTAACAAAGTAAGTATAAATAAAATAATACTTAAAAAATAAATGAAAAAGGAAATTATTTAAAAAAGTAAGTATATAAGCATTGTAAGGACCACGAGTTTTATTAAAAATGGGGCAACTTGCATATTATTATGATAGTGAGTTAACTAAACTAAACTCGCATCTTGCCAAAGCACCAGTCAGATTTGAAGAATATTCTGTGATATTAAATGATCTTCCGCGAGGAGTGTTATCAATTATTATATCAGACATATTTGGCTTGGCCAAAACAAGAACTGTACATCCTAACTAAGTGTGTTTTTTGTTTTGTAGTATTATTCTCTTTTCTACCAAAAAAAACTAAAATAATTCAACAATTTATTAAAGGGTTGCGTGCGACTTTAGTTTTTTTTTTGACGAAACGATAATTGGTTAAAAAATAAACATTTGAGTTGTGATCCAAACGATGCAAACAATACTGAATTTCGATTTACATATTGAAAATACGTTTTATCCGAAGTTGAGATCTAAAATTTTAAATTAAAAAAATAACTCAACTAAAAACCCTCTAAGTCAAAACTCAACACTGTTAGCGATATTTATGGGAAATTAAGTTATATATCTAGTATTAAAAAATGATTTTATTGATAAGGTATATATTTAAATTTTAGATTTAATATCGTTTGTCATATCATTTGAACGGATTGAAAAAAAAGTTTAGAAGAGATATTTAATTGTGTATTTACTTTAAAAAAAATATAGTAAATAGATAATTAAGCAAAAGTTGTAAAATGTACATATATTTATTTTATTCATTATAGATAAATACGTTAAATACATTATTTAATATATAATTTTATTTTATCATTTCATACTGTCAAAACGAAAGATGAAACTCCAGGTAGTGAGTGACAATTGTCTTAATTAGTATATTGAATTTTGTCATAAATATTGTTAACGGTGTTCATCAATTTCGACTTAGAGTGTATGAGTTAAGTTTTGTGGGTAAAAAATTTAGATTTTAACTTATGACTTAACATATGGCCAAATGTTAAGTCGTAAGTTAAAATATTGTTTATGTAGTTTCAATCGCAATTTAAATATACTCACTCTATTTCTTTTATAGATATACAATTTAATTTATAAGCAAACATCATTTCCTCGAATCAAAACTGAATTCAACACACAAGCTTTAGTAATGTGTTAAACTATTTTAGTTTAACATGCTACTATAGGTTGCGAGTATTTTTATTTTTGGTACAACTCATTTTCCCTAAGATGCATTTATATATGGGTTAAATACCAATAAGTTACATGAATTTTAGACGTTTTGCAACGAGTTACCCAAACTTTAAAAAATCAAAACGGGCTACCTCAACTTTGGACGAAGGTGCAACAAGCTACCTCCGTCCAATTTCTGACGAATTTCCAACAAACTTTCGACTAATTTATGTCAACAGTTGACGGTAATTTCGACGTAGGTAGCTCGTTGGCCGTAGCATCTTCGCCAAAGTTGAGATAACCCGTTTTAATTTTTTAAAGTTCGTGTATCTCGTTGCAAAACGTCCAAAGCTTAGGCAACTCATTGGTATTTATATTAACCTTTTATAGATACTTTTCTAAATAATTGTTTTATACTAATTTTTCTAAATTATTGTTTTTCATACTTACTTTTCTATGTATTATTTTATTTATACTTATTGTTTTGAAAAATATTTTTTTGTACTTTATTGCTTTAAAAACTATTTAGCCAAACAGGATTTTTAACACAAACGATAATTTAAAAAAGAAAAATACGGTTCCTATTAACCATTAAAAACTAGTTTTATTCTGTAAAGCGTTTTATTTTTAGTACTCGGATTTAGTTCTTATATATTAGGCATGACTAGAGATACAATATATTCAGTTTGTATTACATGTAAAATTTGTTTTCGAATATCTAATTTATCCCATTAATTATTATAATTTAGAGACTTGAAATATTTTATACTGATGATACTATTTTTGTTAATTTTTTTTATAAATAGTATACAACCGTTTTAATCCCTTTATAATTCTGATAAGATACACACTTCACACAAGTTTAAAAACCATAATGAGCTTTATTCATTTACAAAACTCGAACTCGGTGCCTACAATAAGATTACGATGCAATGCAAGTCTAACTACTTGGGATACCCCAGGACTCTATCAAATAAAGATTTTAAATCGTTTAACTTCATTTTGGATAGAGTTAGGACTAAACTTGCATGTTGGAGGGCAAATTTCTTTTCGATGGTTGTTCGATGTATTTTAATCAATTCTGTGTTGTTCACGGTCCCTGCATATTTTATGCAATGCACTGATATTCCGTTGTCTACTTGCAAAAAGTTATACCAAATCAACATAAATTTTCTTTGGGGATTTTCGGATGTAAAAAGAAAATTGCACAATTTGATGGGATGTGGTTACTCTTCCAAAAGACAAGGGAGGGTTGGGTATCCCTATCTCGAAGGAAAGAAACCAAGTGATGCTAGCTAATTTTGCATGGAGATTAGAGCAGTCAAAAGAACATTGAGTCATGATATTGAAAAACAACTATTTGAACACCTCTAGGTCGAACACTAAGGGGGGATTCACTACAGCAAAAATCATAAATCTGGGATTCAAACTTCTAAGGGAGGAAGAGGGTTGGATAATTGGAGAGGGATCCAAGATAAATCTGTGATCTGACAAGTGATTGAGCAATTTTAAACTGCGATCCCTTATCCAGGGGCCACTTTGCTTGGAGGAGGATCTTCTAAAAGTAAGGGACATTATTCAGGATATGAAATTTGGGAAACATTCAAAATCTCTTTCCCGATTCCTGAGTCAATTATAAATCTCATTACAACTACTCTTAAAAGTTTTGGGGCGAATCAAGAGGATAGAAAAATTTGGATGAGATCCCCAAAAGGAATTCTCACTGTTGCTCTGATTCATAGGAGTATTAAGGAGAAACGTTACAATCATATCGAGTCAAACCCTGAAATTTGGTATTGGATCTGGAAAGGAGAATACATACCTCAGGTTCAATTATTCATGTGACAGTGTAACCATGATCGTATTCCCACAACTTTGTTACTTCACGAAAGAGGCATGGGCATTAGCCCAATATGTAAAAATTGTGGTGTTGCGGAGGAAAACACGATTCATGTGCTGAGAGATTGTGTGGTTGCTAGACAAATCTGGTTTGATATATGTACCCCTGTTGGAATTAACTTCCATGGGGTACTGATCTCAAATTGGTTGAAATCAAATTGTTCACACTAATGGAACTCAGTGACGTATATGCTAACTAAGTGTGTTATTTTGTTTTGTAATATTATTCTATTTTCTATAAAAAAAAAACGAGAGTATCGATAACGAATTGGATCATGAATCGTAGTGTTTATTTTATACTTCTCATTTCAGTTTTGGGCAATATTATAAAATTTGAAATGACATTTACAGTGGAAATGATTTTTTTTTTTCTATTTCATAATGTAATTTAACTATCCCATCAATAATTTATTTATAAAAAAACTATAACTACACTGTCAATTGGAAGTTTTTAAAAAAAAAAAAGTGATAGGCCACCATTGCTAGGGCATTGAAAAGGTTCGGCTAAGCTAAAGCTAAGGTTTATGTATCTATCTATCTAGGGAACGTGACAGGCAGCAGACTAATGGATTGAGTGGGCGTGTATATGTTTTTGTTTCGTCTGTCATAGGGTGACTATATATTTGTTATATACTAAAAATAATTCAAATTTTAAATTTTACTCCGTGGTTGGTAGGGGAAAGTTTGGGATGGGCGAGATGGATAGAACTGAGTCTGAAATAATTTCGGAACTCATGTTTGGAGAGAGAACTGAATCTGAGTTTAAAATCTGTCTAAGACTCTAAGTTGATCTTGCTTGACTTGAGTTGAATTCATGTTTAAATTAAAAACATAATGCAAACATTATATAATTATATCAAATATTCAATACAAATATTCAATATAAAAAAGTTTAGATTCTAAATACAACTCTAAATCCACGATAAACTAATTAAAAAACACCATAAATATTGATTTTAACCTATACTTGGACGAAACCAACTATTCGGTCTTTTGGATGAAAAACTCGATCTCGAACCTGAGTTTGAGATAAAAAACACTCTCATTTTTTCTCAACCTTAGTCTCATAATGTTTTTTTTTTCGTTTCATTAGTTTTTTTTGTTCACTCCTAGTGATTGATCAGATCATAATACTTGTGCGAGCCACGAGGTTATAAAGATTTTTTTATTTTCAAAATTAAAATGTAAAATTATGAATTTTTTCAAAATCTGTATATTTTAGAAAAAAATTTTGAAAAAGTGAATATCCAAATTTTTTTTTTAGCAAAGTGTGTATAGGCGCGGGAACCCGGGGACGCGCCTATAGAGTAGGCGCTTCCCCAGGTCGCGCCTATGCATAGGCGCACGTGTCAGGTCGCGCCTATGCATAGGCGCGACCTGGGGACGCGCCTATGGCGTATTAGGGTTCTATTTAAAGAACCCTAATCTTCGTTGCCGCCTCCTATCGTCGTTGCCGTCTCCCTCAGCTCCCGTTGCCTGCTGCCGTTCCGCCTGCTGCCGCCGCGCCTCGCCTCGCCTCAAGCGCCTCCTCGCCGCCGCCGTGTCCAGCGCCAGCTCCAGCTGCAGCTCCGTCGCCGCGCCTCCTCTCCAGCTCCAGCTCCGTCGCCGCGCCTCCTCGCCTCAAGAGCCGCCTCCCCTCGCCTCGCCTAGCCTCGCCGCCTCGCCTCCTCGCCTCCTCGCCGCCGCCGCCTCGCCGCCGCCTCGCCCTCGCCTCCCGACGACAGATCTCGGTAATTTTTTTTTTTTTATTTTTTTTTTGTTTAATTTTTTTAATATCTGATTATTAATATTTGTTGTTATGTTAATTAGCCATATTAATCGAAACGAGTAATTATAGTGCTAATTAATTATGTTATTGTAAATTAATTGTATATATTTGAATTATTATGATTAGTAAAAAAATTGTGCCCAAATAATTAATTGTTATAAATAAAAAATTTATACTGTTTAATTGTACAGTTATCATGCAGCCGCGCGTAGTTATGTCAACTTTGTCGCACGGTACCAACGTGATAGATGTTGGTCCTTTAGATCCATCGGTCCTTTGGGGTCAAGCTAATCATCGTTCGTCGGATCTGAGCGATAATCAACAAATAACGTTTCGCTGTTTAAAAGGCGAAGGAAATCTAATTTCCGAAAATGCACAAGCGATTGTGCAAGCTGTTGGTTTATGGGATGTGGTTGTTATGTCACATCCCAAACTCGATCCAAAATTACTGACATCATTGTGCGAGCGTTGGCGGACGGAGACACATACATTTCATCTGAGACATGGGGAGATGACGATCACGCTTGAGGACGTAGCCGTGATTCTTGGACTTCGTATACACGGAGATCCAGTAACAGATGATTATGCAGCTGAGGAAGACATGGATGCTGCAGGTCTTGAATTATTAGGTCTGAACTTACAAGGTCGTAAAGATTTTGTTAAGTTGACTACGTTACGACAACATCTGTTTCATCCTCATCTTACCGCCGAACAACAAGCGAGGACATTTATCCTCATGATACTTGGTGGTGTGTTGTTTACAACAACAAAGAAAGACAAGGTGTCTTTAATCTACTTACCCCTACTGAGGGATTTAGAGAGAGCAAGTCATTACAGTTGGGGTTCAGCTGTTTTGGCGGCTACATACCGGGGATTGTGTGATGCATCGGAGCTCAACGCTGCAACATTCTCAGGGTGTGCCATCCTATTACAGGTATTCCATATTAAAATTTTGGACTGAATATTTAGAATTGAGCCTACAATGTTATTAATTTTTTGCAATACAGTTATGGTCGTGGGAGCACCTTCACCTTGGTCGTCCTGTGCTCCAGGGTGAAGTTCCTGGTGGAGAGATGCATCCCTTAGGATACAGGTTGATTTTATTTTTTTTGGATTGATTGTGACAAACATCTGTATTCGTTATTTTGCTGAAATCTAAATGGTGAATATTTTTCTTAATAGGTGGGCATTTCTCAAAAGATCGTTCAGTCACCAAATTCGAACTACGAATTTGGTGTACTATAGGGATGACTTGGAGTCTCAGTCAGCTGATCAGGTACCATGTTTGAGGTTATTTTTCTTATCTACGTTTCGAATAATATTAACCCTACGTTGTGATTGCGAAAAACTTTCAATATTAGGTGACATGGGTGCCGTACAGTCCCTTTAGGTTGGCTACTGCACCCCCTGTCTGTCGTGACCACCCCGAGTTATTCCGAGCGAAGGTGCCACTTATCTATTTTAATGTGGTCGAGTGGCACCGTCCAGATAGAGTTATGCGGCAATTTGGACTGCAGCAGCACATTCCAGAGATAACACCTGCTGAGGTTCAAGATCATGCGCGACTGCATAAGATAACACGTAAAGGTGCGCAGGGGGAGCGTCGTTGGACGGCAATGCATCAAAATATGATTGCATTATGGAACAACCGTGTACCGTTTGTGAGGCGGGAAGACCAACCGGTGGTGAACGTCTCGCAATACATGGCATGGTATCGGCAAATAACCCGACGATTCATTACGACTCCATTTGCCGAAGCTAGTACGCCTCATCATCCAAGAGCTCCGTTTGTCCCTCACGGGGGACAAGTAGAGACAGTGGTAAGTACCCACGTAGTCCTTACTTCTGTCTATCATTGTTGTTAATAATTGACAATTCATTGTTGTCTATATTGCAGATGGGATACATGTCTAGAGGCATTCACCTTGCACGGAAAGCTGCGAGAGGTACCCTCAAGTTCACCAAAAAAAATTTCAAATTACTGGGCGAAGCTTACTTAGAAAATTGTCGGTCGTCGTACGATGCAATCGGTCAACTACCTGTGTACGCCGAACACAACCGACAGTCGGATGAATTAACTGATCGTGAGCTGAGGGTACTTCACGGAGGACGTGTTCGAGGAGCACCCGGGCGTGGACGTGGGAACATCGGGGAAGCCTCCTCAAGTCGAGGGCCTGGGGGACCGGCACGTAAATTTAGGGCTGTTGAACAATTGGAGTACACCGAAGAGGAAGAGGAAGATGAAGGTGAATATGATAGTGAATTTGACTGTTCCGACTAGTTTAGTGTTGCATTAAGTAATATTGGACCTTATTACAACATATTGTTATTAACTGCGTGTAAGAACTATTGCATTCATCTTCTATATTATTTAGCTATTTGTCCTAAATTTTGTAGATTTTTTTGGCAACCTTCAAAAATTGACATTTCTTACCGACAACCCATTTAAACCCCCCTAAAACGATGGTCTAGAGATGATGCTAATTTTTTTACTTTTTTATTATTTTCCTAAAATTTTACCGGACACAAATACTGACATAAAAAGAGTAATGCCACTGGTTACATGAAGTTCCGACATGTACATTTTTCTTAAAAATTACAACATCTTATACGTACGATATACTACGTATTACAACATATTGTTATTAACTGCGTGTAAGAACTATTGCATTCATCTTCTATATTATTTAGCTATTTGTCCTAAGTTTTGTAGATTTTTTTGGCAACCTTCAAAAATTGACATTTCTTACCGACAACCCATTTAAACCCCCCTAAAACGATGGTCTAGAGATGATGCTAATTTTTTTACTTTTTTATTATTTTCCTAAAATTTTACCGGACACAAATACTGACATAAAAAGAGTAATGCCACTGGTTACATGAAGTTCCGACATGTACATTTTTCTTAAAAATTACAACATCTTATACGTACGATATACTACGTATTACAACATATTGTTATTAACTGCGTGTAAGAACTATTGCATTCATCTTCTATATTATTTAGCTATTTGTCCTAATTTTTGTAGATTTTTTTGGCAACATTCAAAAATTGACATTTCTTACCGACAACCCATTTAACCCCCCTAAAACGATGGTCTAGAGATGATGCTAATTTTTTTACTTTTTTATTATTTTCCTAAAATTTTACCGGACACAAATACTGACATAAAAAGAGTAATGCCACTGGTTACATGAAGTTCCGACATGTACATTTTTCTTAAAAATTACAACATCTTATACGTACGATATACTACATATTACAACATATTGTTATTACAACATTTTTCTTCCGACGCCTAATGTGGAGATTTACATGTCTTCCGGTTGTGTCCACTTCCACCGCATTTGGAGCAGTTGTTTCTCTTGGGCAAACCTTCCCTAGCGTCCATCTCGTTATGGATACGGCTGGATTTTCTTCTACCACGCTTTGTCCTCCACCTTTCCGGATCATGAGTGTACGTCGGAACGTCAAACTGTGGCCAGCAGTAATCGTCCGGTACTGGTTGAAAACATGGTGAGTATGCTGCCAGACGTGCCTGGTTCGAATATAGCGGATCAACGTGAGGAGCCCATTGCATCCCTGCCTTAGTGAGAGCTGCCATTCCATGTGCACACGGGTGATGATATATTTGCCATAACCCACACTCACATGTTTGCTCAACCACGTTAACCGTATAATTCCCTGGAGTGGTCCAACCGACACCTTGTACAAATCTACCAATATCACGGACTTGGAAAACACCGTGTTCTCGACTGAACTGGGCCACTTGCATCCTGCCAAGCTGTTTCTGTGCGCGAGCAATGGTCTTTTGGACAACGTCCGACCACACCTTCGACTCCTCAATGGCAACCATTGCTTCGTGTCGACGCGTGAAGAAGTACGTATTGGACCTCCAATAAGTTAGTTTCACTAACTCAGTCAACGGCAATGCCCTTGCGCCTTTCAAAACGCCGTTAAACACTTCAACCAAGTTGGTGGTCATGTTTCCATACCGCGCTCCTCCATCATACGCTAAAGCCCATCTATCGAGGGGTATGTTGGATATCCAGTCCTTGTACTTTCCATCATGGATCGCCAATAGATTAGCATACCAAACATCGAACTTACGTTTATCAGGTGTGCTTGCCATTAGGTAAAGCTGTTTCTTCAGGATAACACTTTTGAAGACGTGATTGAAATTACTTGCTATGTGCCGTGCACAAAAGCGATGTGTTCCAACCCCGTATTGACAATATACAGCCTCGACCGCGTTAATTATTGCCCTGTGCCGATCAGACATTAGACATACATGGCGATCCTTGGTTACGTTATCCCTCAGATGCTGTAAAAACCAGTTCCAACTCTCGTTTGTTTCTCCATCTGCAATACCAAATGCCAAAGGATATATGCCATTGTTAGAATCGTACGACACGGCTACAAGCACTTTTCCATTGTATTTCCCATACAAATGTGTCGCGTCTATACTTATAAGAGGCCGACAATGGGAAAAGCCTTCAATGGCTGGACCGAATGACCAAAACATCATTCCAAAGGTCGCTACTCCAGTTTCCGCATTTACCCTTTTGGGCATGAAATCATACACTGTCCCAGGGATATATACGGCCATAGCCGAAAGTAACCTAGGGAGGTTTACAAACGCATCCTCATGCGTTCCATATAACGACTCCAACACCACTTGTTTCGAGTACCACGCCTTCGGATATCCAATCTTCGAGCCAAACTCGTTCTCCACCATCGACTGGATTACTGAAATTTTCAGTCCGGTGTCAGCTAAAACAGAATTTCTTATTAAAGCCACTATCATCTTGCAGTCGATGTTTTGGTGTCGCTCGATGAGGACTTCATTAGCACATGTATGTGGAGAATTCAGTTTGGATATTCTCCACAATCCAGTATGCTTAAACAGACTTCCTCTCAATGACCAAGAACAATTTGTTTGATCAACTTTACACCTGAAAACAATTGATTTTGGAGTGGATGTCTCGACAATACACACCTTCGAATTTGCTATGTGCCATTTCCTCACAGCGGCAGCCAACTCGTCCTTACTATTAAACTTCATGTTTGTGTTCAAGAAACTTTCACTCGACGTGTCATCATCAGCCGTAGACCACTCATCCCTTGATTGGAAGTTGTCTATCCAATTACTATCCACCCAATTTTCAGCAGTGGGTTGCATCATTTGCACGTCGTGTGAGCTACTTCCACCATGGCCACCTCCGTGTACATCTTCAGAGTTCTCGCCAACTTCAAACACCTCTTCGTTGTCTTCATCAATGTGCCCTATAAAATGTTGACTATACGGATCTTCTGCATTAACCACATGGTCATCTGAGAGTGCGTCAACGTCGACATCGTCATCTGAGATATCATTGTTGTGACCATGCAAAATATTCACTGTCTCCTCACCCCCATCCCCGATGTTTGGAATCAAATTGCGTTCTCTAGTCACGCTAAACACAATAAATCGACTAGCAGAACTTAACTCTAAAGCAAAAGACAATGCCGAATCCGACCGAATACGCAAAAATTTGCACAGTCCATCAGTATCCGTAAATTTATATGAAATGTTTATGGACATGGCTTCAACATCCGGCCAACTATACTCCATACATATAATTTCCTTTAGGCGACAAAGAGAGATATCCAAGGTAGCTGTAGTAATACTGGATGTACCACCAACATAAACCTCATTACCATTCTCGGACACTATTTGGCCGCCAAATAAGCAAATTATACCAATTTCTGTCATGCTTGATCCTAACAAAATTAGTAGTATCAAAATGCTTATCACATATGATATATACGTAAATATAACTCCTACACTTTTTAATAAAATTAATATTATGAAATATATACAAATAAATTACTTACCTTAGATGCTGATGAAGAGGAAGATGATGAAGAGGATGATGAAGCTGATGAAGAAGACGATGAAGAAGACGGACAAACGCAATTTATCGAAGTTGAATGTTAAAATTATTGATTTTTACTGTTTGAAATCGTACAATAATCGACGGAACCGCATATAATTGGTTCATAGGCGCATCCTGGGGATGCGCCTATTTCAGTAGGCGCATCCCCAGGATGCGCCTATTTTAGTAGGCGCATTCTGGGGATGTGCCTATTGCAAAGGCGCATCCCCAGGATGCGCCTACTGACATAGGCGCATTCTGGGGATGCGCCTATTGCAAAGGCGCATCCCCAGAATGCGCCTACTAAAATAGGCGCATCCTGGGGATGCGCCTATGAACATTTTTCTAAATATGTTTAGACGGTATATACTTTTTCAAAAAAGTTTTCTGACATATACACTTTTTGAAAAAGTTCTAAAGTTATCTCTAATTAAAAAAACAAAGCGTTAACGCTATATTAGAAATGGTTTGTTTGGTGTATTTGTCATAACTGATTATCTAGAAGACAGCCAAAAGAAAGAACAAAAGAGAAAAAGTAGTAATGAGAAACGTCATCCACCACTACTATTATCCTCCTGCTCTGCCCTAGGGTTTATGGAAAAGTACCACGTTTCCTTTTCTTTTTATCTTTCCCAGTCACTCTACTTCATTGCAAGGATTCTTAATTCAAACAGACCATTCATGAAAACTTTAAACCAATTCAAAGACTTTATTTAATACACAGACAACGCCTAGCAGACATGTAGGAAGACAAGACAAGTTCAAGATCTAGGGTTTGTCAACGACCAGGGTGCGTGGGAGCGTAAGAAAAATGAATACCTAATTCAGTCGACTTGTAGAACACAGAGATAAGAACCGATTCCAAATTTCCTAATATACAGGATATTGAATTTTTTTATTTAATTATAGGACAAATAGGTTTAATACATCAAGATGTTTACATATTATTAATATTAGTACTTACATATTTTGAAGTGTAATTATGTTAATAATTGTATTTATATATTTGTCTCTTATTTTTAAATGCGTAGTTAGTGTTTCATCAATTTTTTTCCATTATTCTATTGATTATTGTACTTACATATTTGTCTACTGTTGTTAAATGCATATCGTTAGTGGTACAAATAATAATACTCTAAAATATTCATGTGCACAAAATAACATAAGTAATGCATTTAACCATGATCAAATATTATGGTGCATCAAAGATGTTTACCCTTTAATTATATGAAAACCCACTTAATCTTGAAATTTAAGATTAGTTAGACTATATGATAAAAGGAACTACAATTCATAGCGAACTTATAAGTTAAAATTTCACAAACAATGCTACATTGAGAGAGTTTTAACATCTAACGTTTCAAAAACGAAATAGTAAAAAAGTTTTAGTTTTGCCAAAAAAAAAACTGATATAAAATTAAAAAAAAACTTATATAATTTAAAGCAGTTTTCAAAGCCCTTACTGAAGTGCAGGTTTGTCAAATTTTCAATTTTTTTAGCCTAAGCTAGTCTCCTCACTTAAAAGTTAAAGCTATATATAAAAAAATAGCTGAACCTCAAGCATATTTCGTACATAAAAAACTTCAATCAATTATTTTTTCTATTCTGATGCATACCATGGGTATAGCTAACAAAGCTTTATCATAAAATGATAAGTATGTACACTATATATCATAACAGAAAATTTAATTAAACATAACAAACCAATGTTGCCATTAATTTGAAAATGTATAAACATAATATTTTGAAAAATATCATGTTTTGTGTATGTATTTAGATGCTTCAAAAATACTCCTTCATCCGATGTGACTGAAAGTCCTTTGACAGCACTTCCTTGCAGTATTTATTTTCATCCAAACCCTAACCCTAACCCTAGTGTGAGAGAGTGATTGAATGGATTGGATTGGAGAGACATGGAAGCTATTCTCTGTCAACCAATCTTTTCTCATTACTTTACGTCACCTCCAAAATGCATGAAACGGAACAGACTCAGTTCAAACGGAACAGTTGCTTGCTTTACATCCAGTCTTCGCCTGCAATTATGAGCTGCACTGCATATTCTTTTATACGTATCAATGTGAAAAATTACTAATTCACTCTCAAACTTTGAGAAACTGTTGCAGTTTCATCCTTTTCCGACCAAATATTTCCAGTGCCAAATATTTATAACAAATTAAAAATAAATAGTTTTAACAATTTTCAAAGAGAATTACTAGCAGTATCTTTAAATGGTCAAGATCTAGATTATATTATTGAGAGGAGACGATTACCACTTACCAGCACTACAAGATCTACATTTTCAAACAGAATTACCAGTGGATAGTGAAACTTTGTCTTTGCCTCTTTGGTCAAGTATGTCAGACAGTCAGAGAAATTCGGGACTGTATTTACTTTCTAAAAATTATATCTAAACTTCATCTCCTCGAATTGAAGCATTCTGTAATATATAAAAAAACGAACGTTCACTTTAAATAAGTAATTAAACAAAAAAAACTTTAAATAAGTAGCGTTGATATCAAAGATGATAAGTTTATAGTTTTTTTTTTTGGCCGAAAATAAATTTTTAGTTTTTTAGTTTTTTTTTTATAGTTAAGGAAAAATAAAAACAAAATGGGTGACGAGAAGCTCGTACCCTAATCCTTACTACAACATAATAATTAACTAAACTTTATTGTCCTCGAGTATGCAAAACTCACGGCGTCCTTTCGGATAGCGTTTGTTTTTACCGTCGGTTGAACTTCATGAATAACGTAGATTTGACTTTGGCTAATCCCCATCGCTGCTATGATGTCAGCAACCACATTTGCTTCTCGAAAGATATGTCAGAACTTCATTCTGTCGAACTGCATCATGAGTTTCCTACAATCCGTAATGATGGACATTAGTTTAAGATTTGAAGAATTGTCATCAGAGATAAGCTTATGGGCTGACTAAGCATCTGTTTTTAAGTGAATTGATTTGAAACCGAGTTGTTTTGCCAGCATTAGTCCATCTCGAATAGCCCAACATTCCGCTACGAGACTGTTGGAGCAACCTAGTTTCCTAGAGAAACCAGCTATCCATTGACCCATATTGTCTCTTATGACTCCTCCCGAACCCGCCTGATTCAGATTTCCCTTAGATTCTCCATCCGTGTTGATTTTCACCCACCCTTGTTCTGGAGGGAGCCATCTAACATCAATAGAGATAAGCGGCTTAGATTTCTCAATCAATTGAATAACATTTTGGTGAAACCTGGCCTGAGATAAGGACAAATCGAAAATGGAAGTATTTAAAACTTTATCTTTAAAAATGAGTGAATTTCTGTTTTTCCAGATATTCCAAATTGCATATGGAAAGAACAGGACCCATTCAATTCCTTGAATAGGATCCCCTGATACCTTGCAACCAATCTTCATCAACTCGTTCAAAGGTAGATGAGTTGCATGAACCACTTTTGTTGGCAAAATAAAAGAGTTCCACATTTGTTTTGCATGCTCACCCCGCGCAAAATGTGATTGATGTCCTCCACTTCCGTTTGACAGATTCTGCATATAGCGCTGATATTGCAACCCCTATAATTCAACAATTTGCAAGTAGCTAATTTGTTTTTGAGACGCTTCCAAATGAAATACTGGATTTTAGGAATTGTTGTAGTTTTCCAGACCCAATCCCATTGAACTTGAACATGACTATTACTATCGTGACCTGCTAAAAGAGCATAGGCAGAAGCAGTTGTAAAGTTACCTGACCTAGAGCAATTCCAAATTTGTCTATCCAAGGATTCATTTGTTCGGTCGCCCGGAATGCTCATCAACTGATTCAACATGATTTTAGGAAATTCAAAGGAAGTTCTATCTAGGTTCCACTCAGCATTAAGGAATACATCCCCGACCATTAGGTTGTCTTCCTCATGCGAAAGTGGACCATAGATAGAAGAACGCAAAGTTTTATCTCCAACCCAAACATCATGTCAAAATTTAATGTCCCTACCATTTGCCATCACCCACCCAACTCCCAGTTTAAGAGTATTCATACCTTAGTGAATTGCCTTCCAATTACAAGGTATTTTGTTCGAAGAGGTCAATGTCGGCCCATTTTGCCTCAGTGTTCGGTGTCTAAGAATCGTGATCCACAGACTCGTTTCCTCTTTCAATCTCCATACAAGGCTACCCAGCAATGCTCTATTTCAAATTGATGTCGATTGAATTCCTAGCCCCCCTAGGTTTTTCGGTTTTGTAATTTCCTCCCAACTAATAAGGTGAATTCTCCTCTTCTAGTTCGTGGATCCCCAAACAAAATTCCTGGTTATCCTGTCCATTTCTTTACAAACTGCAATAGGAAGCATAGTACATTGCATATAATATGAAGGAATACTAGACAAGACGGACTTCACCAATGTTACCCTACCTGCCATCGATAAAAGATTAGCCCTCCAACCCGAAAGTTTGTTCCTAACTTTATCCAGGATAAAGATAAATGAATTAGCTTTAGAATTGGACAGTTCAAGTGGAAAACCAAGGTAATACCCTAAATTTTCTACCATCTTGAATGTTAAGTCTTTTGACAAATCATTTCTTTTTGTAGCTGAAACTTTTTTGGAGAATAAAACTGTCGACTTACCCTGGTTTACTTTTTGGCCCGAAATTGCACAAAAGTTCTCCAAAATCGAGTTGATGCAATTACAATTATCAATAGTAGCCTCTCCTATGAGAATAAGGTCATCAGCAAAGAACAAGTGGAACAGATTCAGACTACTTCTTCCCACTTTTGTTCATTTCCATTGTCTCTGCATCACTTTGCCATCAATAAGAAAAGCCAGATAATCCATACACAAGATGAAAATATAAGGGGACAGAGAGGATCACATTGTCTAATTCCCCTTGAGGGGTAAAAGCTATCGAGTTTACCCCTATTAAATAAAATCTCAATCGAAGAGGTGGAAATACAACTCATGGTCAACCTAATGGTTTTAGCAGGAAATTTGAAAAATTGAAGAGTACTTATAATGAAATCCCATTCAATTCTGTCATAATATTTTTAAAGGTCAATTTTAATGATCATGCACCCTTTTTGGCCCTGTTTATGCTTAGAGAAGTGAATGACTTCTCTCAGTAAGACCACATTGTCAGATCCCCTTCTCCCCGGAACAAAGCTAGTTTGAAATGGAGAAATAAGGTTTTTCAGGCAATGTCTAATTCTGTATACAAGGATTTTTGAAATCACCTTATAAATTGAATTGCAAAGACTGATAGGTTTAAATTGAGAGACAAAAACGGGGTTACTATATTTGGGGATCAGGCACAGAAATGTTTTGTTCCAACTGGTAGGAATAATCCATTTTTCAAAAACCTCTCCAACAGCGATAGTGAGAGAATTACCCGTACAGTTCCACAACTTTTGGAAGAAAGCTGGGTGAAGACCATCCAGACCAGGAGCTTTAAACGGTTTAAGGTCCCAAGTGGCTTTCCTAATTTCTTCCAAAGTGATAGAATTGTTTAAACGGAGAACTTGAACATCAGTTAAGAAAGTTCTCCAGTTTTCAGGGCAAACATCAAACAAGGAAGAAGTGACCTTTGAGGTAGTGAAAACATTTGAAAAGAAATCTTGGTTCCCAACCAAGTATTTAATAGCCAAAATCTTATTCCTTCTTCTTTTAACCAGAGTAGAAACATGGTAAAATTTTGTATTTCTGTCTCCATCACTAATCCACTTGGTTCGAGACTTGGCAGCCCAAAGTTGTTCCTCCTGGTCAAGAATCTCAGAAAGCTCCCCCTGAAGTTTCTTTTCCAAAGAGATGATAAAATTGTTTGGAGCATTAGCAATACATCTTTGAGCTCCCAAGATCCTCCTCAAAACCTTTTTTTTTTTGAAAAACATTACCAAAAAACTATTTATTCCAGGTTCTGGCTTTCTCAGGGAGAATGCTAATGGCAGGGGTAATCCTATTGCTACACACATTCCAAGTGTTCTTGACCAGGATTTCAAACCCCGGGTGATCCAGCCACATAGGTTCCATCCTAAAAGGTCTAAAGTTTCTATCCTCACTTTCCCCTCCACTTTTAAGGAGAAGTGGACAATGATCTGAATGTGTTCTCGTTAGGTGAGTGACAGACGCATTAGGAAAACAAAGTTTCCAATCTAAGTTACCAAGCATCCTATCAAGTCTCTGTTGGATTAATCTATTAGAGTTCCACATATTGACCCAAGTAAACTTAGGCCCCCTAAAACCAAGGTCAATCAAATTACAATCACTAATCATGTCATTAAAAAGAGACACCCTATCCATGCAAACACTATTCCCCCCCCCCCCCCCCCCCCCAAAAAAAAATAAAAATTCAGAACTATTTGCGACATCATTAAAGTCACCTACAACTAGTCAATGACTAGATATAGTAGAGGCAACCGACTTAAGATTATCCCACAATAGTAATCTTTCATTTAATTTAGGGCTAGCATAGATCGCAAACATGAACCATGAAAGAGTTGAAGGGATAACCTGGATTTTGAAGTGAAGTTCCTGCTCGGTAGAAGTCATCTCCGTAATATTAGTCTCATGATCATTCCACATAACTAGAATTCCTCCCTTAAAGTCTCTGGCCTCCACCCCTAGAAACTTGTTGAAAGGTAATTTATCTGCTTGCTCAACCATCCTTTGACCACTAAGTCTAGTGTAAATTAGGATCAACACCGTAGGCTTGTGAGTACGGATAATGTGCTTAATCGCCTTGACAGCTGCCGGATTGCCAAAACCTCTAACGTTCCACACTATGGATCTCATGTGTGCTTTTTCAGGAACCATATTACTTGATAGATGTATTTGATTAATAATTAATCATCTAAAAATACGACCAATCTAATTACATAGAACTACTAACATCTAAACTCATGTTAGATAACTCACCTTGGCCATCACTTCCTTGAGTTAGAGAATTCTGAGTCCCTTGCATAGTAGGTGGCTTTGCGAAATTAGACATGTCGATTGATTCTTTCTGTTCCACATCCAAGTGAAATCTCGCGTATGGTGATCCTTGAACTTTTTCTCTACTATTCCCTATCGATTTTCCTCCGCTTCCCAATTTTCCTGTCTCCTTGGCCTTTGGAAAATTCACAGAAGTAGTTAAATTTGTTTTCACATTAGGAAAATAATTAGGACTAGTAAGATTATGCTTCAATGTGGTGTCGGTGGATTTTAGATCTTCCTCAATTGTCTTAAGCTTGATGGTCCAAACACCTGAATCAGCCTCAAGCTTTGATTTGGGCTTGGCCAAAGCCACCTGCCCAACCTTTTGGAGGAGGCCCAACCGCTGGAGGAGGCCCATCCGTAGGAGGAAGCCCAGTCGTAGGATGAATCCCAACCAATGAATTATTTTCTTGGGCTACACAAGCAAGCCCAGATTCACTACCCAACTGGAGGAAGCTTCCGTCCGTGATTTTCAGCATGGAAGAGCTACGGACCGGACTGGCTTGAGGGGAGATGCGGTCCGGTTCTGTTCCAGTTATAACCAGTTCTACTTCTTCAATTATTTCATTTCCTTTCCTTGTCGAAACACACAACATCTTCTTCCCGTTGTGTCTCTACCCAGCACGAGACCTGTCATCTTCAATTAATTTCTTCCCGTTGCTTCTCCAATCATTAACTTCCTTCTTCCCGTTGGTTGTTGTGGTTGAGCTAGCCGTTATCAGCGAGGTGCGGCGGTGGTCAGTCGACTTTCGTTTTCTCCTGTGTTCGACAAGCATCCATGGACCTCTATCTTCCTCGTTCGGTTTCTCGTCCTGTTGGGTATGATCAGCATCTCCGTCCCTTACCTGGTTCAGCTTGTTTTGATCCGCCTTAGGTGAGCTCCGTTCTTCTTCCACCTGAACCGATTTTTGTTGGAGAAGGCAATTCTCCTTAGAATGCCCTTTAATTCCACAACTCAAGCAAATTGAATTGATTCCCTAATATGAAATTCTTTGGGTATAGTCTCCAATATCGATTAGTGATGGAAGAGGTTTGCTAATATCAAATTGAATGCATAACCGAGCATATCTCCCACGTTCCGCATTTTGCGTGAAGTTGTCAATTCTTAATAGAGACCCGATTGTGTTACCAACCCCCCGAAGAATTACTAGGTCATAGAATTCTATTGGGAGGTTTGACAATCTTATCCATAAAGCAACTATGGAGAGATTAGCTCTTTGTGGATTGAATTTGGGTTCCCATAACCGTATAGAAAGAAATTGCCCGTTGATAAACCATGGACCGTTCTTAAGGACACGGTCAAAATCCTCTTTGTTTTTGAAATTTAACAAATAGAAACCTTGATCAAGGAGGATGCAATCCATCTCCTCGGAAGGTTTCCACATCGATTTTAGTCGAATGACCAAATAGTTATAATTGATGCTCTTCCCCATCAATTTGATAATTATGGAAGACTTGTATTTATTGCGAATTCTAACCTTTTCCTTTATAGTTAATGGTTGAGTAATGCATGTATGGATACATTGAGAGAATACACCATACAGAGTATTTTTTGTTTGTCGTACTTGGTTTGAAGAACTCTCATTCTTAATGTTGGGATAAATATTCAATTTTTGTATTCCGTTAAATTTTCTATTCAAAATTAACAAAATATATTTTAAAAATTACAAAAAAATCATTTAAAAAATAACACAGTTAAATCATTAAAAAATGTATGTATGTCACAATTAAGTCTTGATTCAATTGATACTCGATTAATCCCCAGTCGAAGGAGTTATAATTCGGGTCATGACCCAGATAAACACGTCCATATAGTCACATTTGAGTAAGATCCAAATCTTAGCCCCTCAATTAGCAATACAACAAGTCCCAATTGAATTGTGTTCAGTTGAGCCCTAATTGAAAGGGTTATTGTATGGATCTTGTTCGAGACTAAACCCCATGGACTAGGGCTGATCATGGGCGGGCCGGGCCGGTCCTGAAGGCAAGACCGAGACCGAAATTTCGGTCTTGCCTTTTGGAGGATCGAGACCGAGACCGACCTCGGCCAAAAAAGCCCGCCCGAGTCGGTCTTTCTTGACTCGGGCCGGTCTCGGTCCTAGACCGAATCTACACTAAAAAAAACAAAAAAAACTATGAATTCACGGTATTCTTTAGTAAAAGGCAAAGGAATAGTTCACCTCTCAAAGAAACACTATGAACTCTTTATATTCTTTAGTAAATTTATCAAGATGCACCTTTTATAGAGATAGAAAACCTCCAAAATCCACATTATTTTCGGTGTGGTATTATGAAAATCTCAAATACACATACATTCGGTCCGGTCCGGTCCTAAACGGGCTTTCGGGAAAAAAGCCCGAGACCGAGACCGACCTTGAAGGAAAAAACCCGCCCGTTCGGTCTCGGTCCTAGTCGGTCTCGGTCCTAGTCGGGCCGGTCTCAGACCGGTCTTGTCGGGAATTCGGTCCTACAGTCTTTTTTGATCACCCCTACCATGGACATGCCAGTCTTGATTTTTATCCAATACCTTCTACTAGGACTCCATTGAACATATATAATATTTTTGAAAAAAATAATTGTGACATTTTTAAAAAATTGATATTTTTTTAAAATATAGGGTTAATAGGTCCAATGGTACCATAAGTTTGGGCCATGTGATCGGATGGTACCCCTATGTTGTTTTATGGTACCATATGTTTGGTCAATGTTGTTATTTGGTCCACATTACTGTTGCTGTCAAGGTTAACTAACAGAATGCTGACGTGGCACTGACGTGGCGCTGGCGTGGCGCTGATGTGGCGGATAAAAATAAAAAAGAATAGAAAAGTTAATAAAAATAGGGAAAAAATTATAAAAAAATTCAAAAAATATTTAAAACTTTATCTATTAATAAAATTTATTTTTTATAATTTTTTTTAAAAAAAAATCGAAAAAAAAAAGCTAGGGTTGGACCCTTGGGTCCAATTGACCCAGCCAAGGGTCGAACCCTGGGCTGGGTTGGACCCCCACCAGGTCGCCTGACCTGGGCGACCAGGTCTGGGTCTGACCCAGCCCTGGGTTCGACCCTGGCTGGGTCAATTGGACCCCAAGGCTAGTTCGACCCTTGGGGTCCAATTGACCCAGCCAGGGTCGAACCCAGGGCTGGGTCAGACCCAGACCTGGTCGCCCAGGTCAGGCGACCTGGTGGGGGTCCAACCCAGCCCAGAGTTCGACCCTTGGCTGGGTCAATTGGACCCAAGGGTCCAACCCTAGCTTTTTTTTTTTTTCGATTGTTTTTAAAAAAAAATTATAAAAAATTTTTTTTATTAATAGATAAATTTTTAAATATTTTTTGAATTTTTCCGATATTTTTCATATTTTTTTCCTATTTTTAAAATATTTTCTATTTATTTTTATTTTTTAAATTAAATATTATATTATACATCTACGTGACGCTGATGTGGCGCTGGTGTGGCGCTGATGTGGCGCTGACGTGGTGCTGACATGAACCATTTAACAGAAAAATCTAACGGTTGACTAACAGAGTACCATAGGACAACATGCTCCAAACATAACGGACCATTTAACCACATCAAAAAACATACGGTACCATCCGATCACATTGCCCAAACTTATGGTACTAGTGGACCTATTAACCCTAAAATATATTATGTTAATTGGATGAATATTTTGACGGTTGAGAAAACTTTTTTTTTTTTGGCCAAGTGTTGAGAAAACTCAACATTTCTAAATATTTAAGAATAAAGTTTTCAAAACTAACATTAAGAATGATTTTGAAACTAATGACATGTTCTTTTCACGGAATGGAAAAGGAATTCGGCTTACGGATTCTGTAAGAAGTTGTTCTTTTCCCGGAATTGCAAAAATTTGGCTTACGGATTCCGGGCGAGGTAGGCTTAGACATTCCGTGTGAAAAGTTCGGAATTCCTAAGCCAGGCGCGCTAGGAATGAGGAATAAGAGGCGAAATGACCGAAATGCCCTTATATTATAATTTATATTAATTCAACTATTTTATCTTAATTAATAATTAATTAAATAAGTTATTTATTTTATTTTTTAAATTATTAATTAATTATATTATAAGTTTTTATTATTCTTAATTTTAAAATTAATTAATACAAATTATATACTATACATATACAAAGGGGCAAATATGTCATTTTACCACATTCCATTCCATTTCCATATACAATTCTACCAAAGAAACAACAGAATTCCTTATTCCATTCATTCAATTCCACCAAAGAAACAACTTCATATTTTTATCTCCTATTCCTTATTCCATATTCCTATTCCTTATTCTGTATTCCTTATTTCGAATTCCATTAAAGAAACGCCCCGTAAGACAAACATTAGAGAGCAAATGGTGGTTTAACCTATTTTTTAAATTTAACTTTAAAAAAAAACTAAACACAGTCTGGCACAAACTAATAAATTATCACTTTACGTAAAACTAATTACCAAGTTGTTCAAAAATAAAATTCTTAAAAATTCAACTATACGTTTCAAACAAAACACTACCAAAACAAAAACCGTTTTCTCAAAATACTGTTATTTAATTCGGTGAGTTCAAAATTCAAAATACAGCTCAAAACCGTAACTCCCTTTTACTGAAATTCAAACTCAAGAAAGCCCAATTGACATGCTAGGTCTGTCTTTTTCTTCTTTGTGGAAATGAATTTTCAATATAGTAATAACTAATTATTTTAAATGAATATGTGTGAAAATATGTACGAAAGAGTATATTTGTATGCTTTTAAAAAAACTTGCAACAAATTGCCGAAAACAAATCGTGCAACAAGGCAACGAGTTGAGTGGATTACAATCAATTCGGTGTCTCATAAAGTGTGTTCAATTCTATATCTAATTAAAAAAAAATGATTTTTTTTTTGAAAAATATACATATCAGAAAACAAATTTAGAAAAATATATATTAAAAACACTATTTAAAAATTTAGACATATTGTTTTTACCAAACGCGGTAGCGTTAGGTACACTCTTTTGTTTTTAATATTTTGACGACTCAATATTTAATTAAATTAATAGATAAATATTTAAATCTGGACCAAATTTTGACTTACAAATTAAATATAACACTTCCTCATACTTGAAATTATTAATTTATGAAAAAAAACTTAGTTTGAATCCTAAAAGTCGAAACTCAACGAGCGATTAATATTATTACGGTCATAATTCAATTATCTACTTAATATAATTTTTTTTTTGTAGTTGGTGTCTAATTAATTTTATAACCTAAAGACATTTATCATATAATTTAATTAGGAGGACAAACAACGTTAGATTGGAAAATTAAAAATTGAAAAATGTATTACGGCCTAAATACCACTAATAGAATTGAATCTTAACTTAAAAAATGTACATTAGAATAAACACAAAATTTATAATTATATAAAGATGTTATACAACAACTTTTGTAATCTTGTTTCATGGCTCCACTCAACTCGTTAGTCCAATTGACTCCTTTGTTACTACTTTTCTATAACAAAAAAATATATCTTCTATATCAAGAAGAAGAAAAAACACCTACTCAGTTTTAAAAACCTAAGTAATAAATATTCATTTTAAGATAAATCTAGTTTATGTATTTATATTATTTAATTAAAATGTATAGTATTGATTATGTTTCTTACTAGTCTATGAGCAAAATGTCTCAATACACTTACATATTTGTTTATGTTTTTTTTGTCATCGCTTATATTGATATTTACACCTATATTACTTAACATATTATATGCACCACCACTTTTATTCTGTCAAATATGTCAAAATGATAAATAAAAAAAATATTTATTTTCAACACTAAATCTACCCTCAAAATGTTAAATTCGAACTCAGAATCTTTTCAAGGTTTATATTCAACCCATAACAACATTCTTGGATTCAATTTCAATCAATGAATGTTGTTCTAAGTTCAAATTTAACTAATAAGCAACATTTTATGGTTGAATTCAAACCTTGAAATAGATATTATTTTTTTCTGAATCGTACATAAATCTACTATTTGAGGTTTGATTCGTAAATTTATGTTGAAGATGAACAGATGTATAAAATCGTTATTTTGATGTAAAACAAAAATATTTAACGATAAAATCGTTGGAACACTAACGATAGTGTAATCATTAACAACATTTAACATACATACATATGTAATGAATCACACAAAAATATATGATACAAATAACCACATAAGATAAACAGATGAATGTCTTACTAATTAACAAAACATTATTTATGCCTCACATAATTTTGAAAGTTGTTATGATATAAAAGTAAAGAAAATAAAACATATTAGTCTAGATTTTTAGGTTCAATATGATCATTTCTTACCGATATCATTATTTTTACAATTTTATATAATATTAAAACTCGAATAATTTAATTGTTTAAACAATTCTCGTAAAAAAATGGTATGATAACTTAGGTTTGTGTAAACAAAAGGGTTTTAGTGAACTAAAATCGAATTTGGTCTGAAACTGAGTTAGTTTTGTTGGACTAGTTTGAAAAATATAAGAATTTTTTTAGGTTAAAGTGAACCAGTTTTTTTTTTTGGCCAAGAAAACATTCATTCAATTACTCAAACCGGAAGGTCCGCCAATCCATAAAACATAAAGAAGCTAAACAAGATGGTAAATTAACAACTCAATTGTTTGGACAAAGTCCTCGCCTAGATTCCGATGCTACCCAATGGGCGCACCGGTTCGCCTCACGACGAACAAAACGTCAGTGGATCCGTGGTATGGATCGTGCCTTCTCCAAGATGTCCGCTAGAATGTTCCGAAGCTCCCAATCTTTGTCCGCATTACCCTCTTGAAGATGGTTGATTACTTGTTGCGCATCCGACTCGATTGTTACTTCAGGCCATCCTTTAGAACATGCAAACACCGTTGCTTGGAGAATCGTTCTCGCCTCAAGTGCCTTAGCACTCGTTCCTATCCCGGTTGAGTTCCAACCTGCTATGATCTTCCCCGTCCAGTCCCGTACCACCACTCCCGTGCCTCCTGCACCAGTCTGGACGTCCCATGCCGCATCACAGTTCATCTTAATCACCCCCCTACGCGGTCGCTCCCATGTTCGCACCGCAACCTCGCGCCCCCGAGCCATGTGAACCTCCCCTCGTTCTCTCACGGACCACATCTCCTCGGCCATTGTCATGATGGATCGTATGGTGACCTCTGACCTCGGATTGTCTTCCGCATAAGTAACTCGACACCGCTCCTTCCACACCTCCCATGCTATCGTCTCCTCTACTAGCCTATGTTTCCTTCCTCCTTCTCCTCCCACCTCACCCATCTCCATCCACTCCCACAACCAAGTCACCCACTCCCGGCTCATGGTCGGCTCCAACTGTATTCCCATGCATCCGAACCAAACCCTCCTTACCCATTCACACCCCATCAACGCATGGGTCACGGTTTCTAAGGCGTCACGGAATGGGCACGAAGGATTCAGTTGCATGCCCCGTCTAACGAGCTCAGTTCGAACCGGCAATGCCTTACTCAAGGACCTCCAAAGAAAGTTCTTAATCTTTGGAATGGAGTCTCTGTGCCACAGTTTACTCCAATGTCCCTCCCCCGGTTGGGCATGCCCCTCCACGTCCCGACCCTCCTGAGGTCCCTCGGTTTCCCTCAACCGCCTATAGACCAAACATGGTCTTGCCACTCCATCCACCGCCGTGGGCCACATTAATGCATCATTTCTGGCCTCCGGACCTAGATGGATGGCCTCAATAGCATGTCGCTCCCTATCAGATATTCGATGTTGGATCGCCGTGACATTCCAACCCTGACTATCTGCATCTATCAATTGACTCACTAGGGTTCAATCCTCCTCTTCCCCCTCCTGTCTCGATCCCAGTATGTTGTTCGCTATCCCTGGTATCCATGCATCCTGAAAGACCCTTACATTGACCTCGGTTCCAACTTGCCACACCCTTTCTCTCCTCAGAATATCCTGGCCTGCCAAAATGCTTGACCATGCCCATGATGGTCTCACCCCTGCCGTGGCACCCAAAAGATCCCCCCGAGGGTAGTATAGACCTTTTAGTACCTGGGCCCACATCGACTCTCCATCATTCTGGAGTCTCCAGGCCGTCTTCGTAAGCATGACTCTATTAAAATCTATCATATCCCGGAATCCCATCCCTCCCATGTCCCTGGGTTGTGTCAACCTCCTCCACCGTACCCAATGGATCTTTCGCAGTTCACTCCTCCCGTTCCACCAAAATCGGGCCACCAAACTTGCTATCTCTGCACACCAATTTTTAGGTAGTTTAAAAAAAGCCATTACATAAATAGGGATTGTGGTGATTACCGCCTTAATTAGGACCTCATTCCCCGCGTTGTTCAGAAACATCGTCTTCCACCCATGTATTTTCTGAATCACCCTCACTTTCAGATAACGCATCGCCTCTATCTTTGACCTTCCCCAATTAGTTTGTAGCCCAAGATACTTTCCCGCATCCTGGACCGCCCCTATTCCCAGCGTCTCCACACCATATGCTTTGTGTTCTCTCCCACCTCCCTTCCAAACTGTATGCATGACTTCTCCAAATTAATTTTCTGCCCCGACGCCCTGCTATACTTTTCGAGTATACCTTTCAATCCCCGGACATTTCCCTTTGTTGCCTGCAAGAAGAAGATCGAGTCATCTGCAAAGAACATATGATGTATCTCGGGGCACGCTCGTTTCATCTGGATCCCAACGAGCCTCTTATCCTCTACCTCTGTCGTGATCTGTCTGGATAACACATCCGCCAGAAGGATGAACATGTAAGGGGATAGGGATCCCCTTGCCTGAGTCCTCATGACGGTCTGAACTTACTCGTCTTCTTCCCGTTCACCACCACGCTATACTGGACCTTCGAAACACACTCTTCAATCCATCGACACCATTGGTCTGCGAATCCCAGTTTCTTAAGCGCCTGTGTAACAAATTCCCACTCTACGTGGTCATGGGCCTTACTCATGTCCAGTTTGACTGCACACTCTTCCCTTTCCCTCGACCTGTTTGTCCTAAGGTGATGAAACACCTCGTGGGCAATAAGAATGTTATCGTGTATGAACCTGCCTGAGACAAAATCACTTTGAAAAAGAGTTACAAGCTTAGGAAGAATTGTTTTTAACCTGTTAGCTAACACTTTAGATATGATCTTGTAACTGAAATTGCAAAGGCTTATAAGTCTAAAATGGGTAGTATTTATTGGATTAGGGATCTTAGGAATTAAGACTATATCAGTATAACAATAACCAGACAGTAATACATTCGATTCAAAGAAGCCTTTTACCGACTGGAAAACCGTTTGGTCCCGGAGATTTGTTTCCACATTTGGAACACTGCCCTCTTAACCTCCTCCCTAGTGATCCCTCGTGTTAAAACACCATTATCCACCTCCGTCACTAAGCGTGGAACACATCTCATCTGATCCTCTACCCCCTCTGATCCCTCAGATCTGAATATATCGTGAAAGTAACCTTCACATTCCATCATTATATCTTTTTCGCTCTCCACCCAAACCCCGTCTCTCCGCTGCATACGACAAACTGTATTCTTTCTCCTCCTTTCCACCGTCGATTGATGAAAGTATGCCGTATTCCTATCCCCGACCTTCATCCATTGAATGTGAGACTGTTGTCTCCAATACTCCTACTCCAGGCCTATTCTAGCCTCCTTTTCATTTCTCTCTCTCTATCCCGTCTATAACTGTCGTTCAGTTCTGATTGTATCCCTTGCAATTCCCCGTGGATTGCCTCAATCACCCTCTTATTATTCGGGATAGTCGACTTACTCCATTGTCGGAGCTTTCCTCTGTACTTCCCAAGACGGGTATGTATTCCTCCCGTCGACCTTCCCTATTCCTGACCGTCCCAGATCCGACGAACTACATCACAGCACCCCGTGTGCTCCAACCACCCTTTTTCAAATCTGAACGGTCTTTTGCTCCTTACTTGGTGTATCTCGACTTGTATGATGAACGGGCAATGATCCGAGCCAATTTGCAATTTGTGGATCACCGTGGCAGTCGGGAAAGTCCGTATCCAATCCGGGTTCACAAGAGCCCTATCATGTGTCTCTTGGATACGGTCTTCCCCTTCCCTGTTGTTACACCATGTGAACGGGTTACCTTTAAACCCTATGTCTACTAGCCTCGTGTCCCTCATCATCCCATTAAAAGCATCCATTTTCCTTACTTCTTTAGGTCTCCCGCCCCTTTTCTCACTCCCCATGGCAATCTCATTGAAATCCCATGCGCACATCCACGGGTCTCTGAGCCTATTCCATAGCTCCATACGCTACCCCCAAATCGTGCTCCCATAGAGCCAGGTTATATGCATTTCACTCCCATCGTTCTAGTGATTGTTGTATCAATTATATTCGCGTCCATCTCATTTACCTTAACATTGACCTCCTTCGACCACCATAGTGCAAGCCCCCCCCCCCCCCCCCCCCCCCCCCCCCCGGAGATCCCCTCCTGGTTGACATTCACTCCACCCTCCATATTTACCTTCCTCCTTACTTGCTCACAAAATGATTCGGAATTTTTTGTCCCCATCAAGAATATAATTTCCGGTTTATTCCTCCTTGTGAGATCGGCGAGGTACAGAATTGTCAGGGCCGATCTCAACCCCTGACAATTCCACACCATAACATTCATTGGTTCTGGGTAGCTGTCTCGGGACAGCTACCAGAACCCGTCTTCAGTTGTTTCTCCCTCTCCGTATTTATCTTCCGTCGAACCGTGGTCCCCTCACGGGTTCCTTTATGTCCTCTTCCCCGACCCCTTCCTCTCGGCCTGCCCCTACCCACCACTCCATCTTCCCCGTGACCCTTGTGTTTCTTACCCCTTTGGTCCACTCCTTCCTCCTCATCCGACCCGTAATTCCCCTGATGCTTTCGTTTGAGGGTTATTTTTTGAATGAGTGGGCTTAGACCTGTTGGTATGTTCGGTCTATCCCCACTCATTGTCGGAGATTCAGGTTGCTCCACTATGTAATCACACACATGGACCTTAACCTCATGGAGCTCCTCGACCCTCTCCATACCTAGCATCGGGTCTGCAGCCACCTCCCCTGCTACTGTTTGTTGCAGCTTCACCTCGTCCTATCTCCCTTCCGTGGGCTGACTTGCCCTCCTCACCACAATGACCTCTCCGCCAGTCAGCAAGTCCTCAACCTGAGTATCCATCAACTGGAGGACACCCTTAGATGTGATCCCCCCCGTTGCCCCTGCCTTCCGACCCTTGCGGATAATACCTCTTCTCCACCGTGTAGCTTGATGCACCTTGGTGCCAATCCTTGTCCCCTCCCCCCTCTATTCGCCCAATCCTCGCTCATCTCATACTTGTGTTGTCGACTCCATTCTGGTGGGCCTTCTCCACGCCAAGCTTGCATCTCCATACCCCTGCTACGGCTAGCTTCCACTTCAGCCTCCCCTCCCATTCGACCCTCCACACTCTCAGCAAACACCACTAGTTCTGACCCTTGTTGTCTACTCCCATACTGCTGCCCCCTCTCCGCATTGCACCCTTTCATGTGCTGCCCTTCTTCCTGATTGCTCTTTCCCATTGGGGGTGTTCTGGACCCTTCTCTCTCAGTCCTCTCCTTCATCAAATCCTTCCAGCTCCTCCTCTTAGCCTCACATGAAGACGTGCCTGGGCTTTTGCCCACATACTTACATTGTTCTCTACGCCTCTTTGGTCTGTCCGCCCTTATCCAAGGGCCATACATTGGTCCTCCCTCTTCATCCTCTGAGACTGTGATCTCAGAATTACATCCCCTCTCCGTGTGCCCAACCCTCCCACAGCCGAAGCAGAACTCCGGAAGGCGTTCATACTTAACCGTTGCTCGACCAGGTTCACCATTCCTTATGGTGTACCAAAATCCAGCTTGAAAAGGTTTAGTACAATCTATCTCTACCTTTATCCGTATAAAGTCTCGGTCCAGTCCCATTGTCCCCAGAATGCCATCCACCTCTAGGACTGAACCTAGACTTGCATCTATGACCTCGGAATTCCTCTTGCTGAATTTTTCCATCTCCAGACCATGTATCTGGATCCAAAATTGTACCAGATGAAACTGAACTTCCTTGATTTTCATCCCCTGGTGCCACTTCTTCAGTGATAGGCAGTTGCCTTGCACCGCCCAAGGGCTCCAGTCCATTGCATCCGACAAATCCTCCACCCTTTCGAACTCAAACAGAATTACATCACCGGTCATCTCCTGCACCCTAACTCCTGAGTATCTACCTCAGGCATTTTGCAAAACACTATGAACAACCATTGGTTTCACGTGTTTATCACTGATGATCCTCCCAATACACAAATTCCCAGCAAGCATGTCCACATTCTCCGGGATATTAACGAATTTCCCTAGCATAGATCTATCATCTACTCTAGGCAATTGTGCTCGGGGCAAACGATCCATAGCTAAGGCAATCTACGAATTGAAATACAACTACCTAAATTATGCTAGTGAGATAGGCTTACCTCCTTTGATGCCATGTTCCAATGGATTATGCGACCGACTCAGTTGGTGGAGGCTATGGGTCGAATCTGAGTCGAGTGTGGCTGGTGGAGTAGTGTGGTTGTGCAATCGTCTCAGGCAAGGATCCCCGTTACCGGTCCATCGATTCCACCCTTAAGACCCCTGATGCCCATACCTCGGATTTCTGGTGGCTCCCTCACTATTCTGGTGACCCTCGTCCCTCAGCTACCCTCACACACCCTCCACCCCTCACTTGACCTCCCTCAGTAATCAATCGCTGAAGCCCCAGCCAGACTCACGATTTCCCGGTGGATCGCCCATGACCGCGCTGCCTCCGTGACCTAAACACTCCTCCCGTCATTCCGCGACCGTGCAATCGAACTCGCACAGACCTAATCAAGCTAACCCAGCAATAAGCTGTGACAAGAGGCAAGAAATTCGCCTGGCAACTCCCTCACGCGCAGGATCGCACGAAATCGCCGGAAACCCTAGACGCGGAGAGAAACAGTTGTTTTTTAGTGAACCGGTTCAAGAACTAGACACAATTAATTCTCCTCCGCATAAGGCTTTGCGAGACTGTCTACTCTTCGATCGATTGCAACCTGCATCCTTCTCAGCGCGACATTGACTAGTCATCATCATGAGTCCAACAAGTAAGGTAAGCCCCAAACCCTAATTTCTAACTAAACTTTAATTTCTAGTGGATTTAATTCATTAATGACTGATTCCAATGGATCAGGCTGAGGAATAGGTATCTATGTCAAGTTTAAAAGTTACTGTCGTAATATGTACGTAAGTAGGGTATATAAGTACGTAATATATTAGTCGAATGTATGTATTTACACGTATATATATTATCCAAATTCAATGGAACTTGTTGAATCTCAATCACGAGATTAGTGTATTTATCCATATCATACTTACTCACCCATAGACAAACTAATTTTGGTCAAGATCAGATGATCTTATATCATTTTATTAAGATTTAATTGAGTACCGATAAAATTATAATTTAATTGTAATATCTATATAAAAAATAAAAGAGTTTAACTATATTATATTATTTTTGTTAATTTTAAAATATAATTAATTGAATTTAGATTGAAAATTGAAAGGAAAAGATACCTTCAAATTTGTCCATACTTTTGAGGATATAAACTTTGAAAAGAAATCAAAATATTAATGAATAATAGATGTGAGAAATATACATTTTTGACCTAAATATACCCGAAAAAAAATAAATACGAAAATATTATCAGTTTGTAAAAAAATATAAAAATATACCTAATAACAAATGATAAATTATTATAAATAATAAATTTAAATCTGAAATTTTAGTAAAGAGAAAATATTAAACCATTATATCATATAGTAAGTGATAATATAATTACCCAACACACCTTGTCGTTGTCCGAGTCCGAGGATGCCTAGTCTCCCCTCCTCAGCCATGATTTGATTTTGATATGACATAGTGATTAGTGTTGAATCGATCTCCCTTTCCTTCCACCTTCCTCACAGGTTGAGTTTATGGTCCATCCACCTTCCTTAGAATAAAAATAATGGAATCCGTCTATCCGCACCAAACACTTGTTCTGGCCGACAGAATCTGCATTTTCGATCGCTGACATTAAATAAAAAAAACCCGTATCCCACGAGATATGAATCGATGCTTGCAGATAGCGTACGTTTAAATTAGGATGTAATTATAAATTAAGATCAAATTTACATGAAAAAGGATCAAAAGTTGAATTTAAAGTTAGGGTAACAATGGGTTAAACTACCTATAACGTATATCATGTCAACCATTTATTTTGATCATAATTAATTTGTAGGTAAAATATCTATATCTATATCTATATCTATCTATCTATATATTAATTTGGCTAACTCATATAAAATGTTAACAAATAATCTTTTTGTTGTATTTTCTCACTCTTAATGTTCAATTAATCTATTTTAATTGGTTCATGTCAATCATAAATTTCTCATTCCTAAGTGGCATGCCATGTAAATCACTTTAAAATCCTTCAAAGTCTCTCATTCATTCTCAAGATAAGTTACAAAACTCATATTAATTCTATATATTTCACATTATATTTATGATGTTTGCTTATATATACTTTATAAAGTGCAATTTATATAATAATAAAATACAAAACATTATATTTTATGAATATCAAGTATGCACATATTAAAATTTCTCTTACAAAATAAAATATTGATTAATTAAGAGTACATTTCATATATTACCTAATAACTCTTATTAAAATAAGAACATCACCTACTTTATTACAATAATATAAAATAAATTTTAACAATGTTAAGAAATTAAATAATATGTATTTATAAATAAAATTGATAAAATATAATATGTATTAAAATATTAGAATATTGTTAGTAACTTAGTATTGTTAGAAAAATACTACTATTTTTATATGAACATAAAAGTTAAGAGTATTATATAAATATTATCACTTTTTTTTAGAATTTTATGAAAAATAATTTTTCATGTATATTTATAGCTCAACATAATTTTGAATTATTAAAATCTTATTTATATAGTAAAAATATAATATATTATTACTTTTACTAAAATAAATAAATAAAAATAGTAATGATTTTAATAATATTTTGTAAATATATGCACTAATATACATCATACAACTATATAAAAATATTTAATTTAAAAGTATTACTTATTATTTTATTATTTACTGTTAATATTAATTTCTATTATTGACTCATGTATTTTTGCCTAATTTATTGAACAAATACACTTAATATAATTTATATTTTTTGTTTTTCATAATGTAATTTATAATAACTTATTGATATACTTAATTATTTCATGCATTTTTAAAATTTTATACTTTTTATTGTAAATAATTAAACTTATAAGTATGAGCTTTCTGAAAAATTATTATAGTTTGTATTCACATAAAAAATAATGTTATAGTAATAGACTTATTGTATTTTTTTAAAACAAATTATTATAGTCTATATTCACTTTAAAAAAATTTAAATAAGTATTATGCTATACACTATAAAAAATAAAATAAATTATATATAAAATATAAGAATATTTAAAAATAAAATGTACTACTTAATGCGTTTCTTCGCAGATCGGATATCTAGTTATCATATATTTATTGATATGTAATAAATGTATATTATGTAAAGCTTAAAGGTGAAACATGAAAATATATATTTTTTTGGCCAAAATATATAAACGTGTAAAACATGAAAATATATAAACGTGTGAGAAAAGATGATTAAAAGATAATAATGTCATAAAGTTAATTATTTGTATGTATTAGTATTAATATAGTGTATTTATTTATTTAACGTGTCTTTAGTATGTTTATGTGAGATGAATCTAGTGCCGACAATTAAAAACTGTGATTATTATAACCATCATTTTTATACGTAGTTAACCGTACTATTATGGTGCGGTACAATTATGAAAATAAATTTTATATTTGTAATGGTAATGACATTTAATTCATAACCACATGATTATAACTGTAATCGTGCTATTATATATAATTATGTTTTATATATATACTACTGAAAGTGATAGAATTATAGTTGTTTGCGGTATTATCCAAACTATTGTGTTAATTTTGTTAAAAATACATTAATTTAATTTCACATCTCACTGATATGTTTAAATTACTATGTTTTAATAATTAAATTATTTTTTTTGTATCGAAATGTTCAAAATTTATTTGATATAAACTTAAATAAAATATAGTAATTTTAAATATGAATACGAGTAAAATTGTAATTAATTTCGTGACTATTATATGTTGCAATGTGAACATTTTGTTATGTTTAGTTGTTATTTTTGTAGATTAGATAGTTTAGGGGTTCTTTCGTTATTTTGGATTCTATGAGGTTTATCCTACATTGTAACCCTTTACCTATTTAGTCTAGGGTTGATGGGGATGAGGATGGGGATAGATGAATAGAACCGCCCAAGAGAACCCATCAAGTTTGGTTTCCTGTTTATCTGTTCTGTTCGGTTCTCTTCTCTAAGATTTCTGATTTCCACATGGTATCAGAGCCCCCAATCGATTCTTGGCCTTGATTCTCTGATTCTTCGCGTCTTCTTTACCTTCTTGAAGAAAATTGATGCAGCAGTAGTGTTTTCCATTTCACTCTCCGTCTTCTAGCCTTCTTCATCTTCTTGATGATCATTGTCACACTATTGTCTCAGTTTGATTCCGTCTTCATCTTTTGCCTTTGAAGATTGGGATTTCTGGAGAATCGTTTAGGATTACAGAGGCCACAACTTTTTTCATCGAAATCTCCACCATTTCTGTGACTCCCATCTTTCAAGAATATTTTTCGGATTCTTGTTGGTTCAGTATATCCACGGATTTTCGTATCCCGAGGCTTCTTCTAAACAGACGGTTGAGATTATTCCCTTACCCACAACTTTTCATATCCCAAGGATTGTTTTCTAGAAAGCTCCATCATCAGAGACTCTCCATTTTCCCAAGGCTTATCAAGAAGCTTCATTCTCTTGGTGACCATTTTTCAGAAATTGTTCATGTGGTTCAATTACCCACGACTTTCTCCTATGTTGTTCTCTATGATTCTTCAGTTCTTGGGTTGTCTGAAACTTCGATATGCACGGTGAGACTGCGGACGTGGTGGCTCAGGACACTACAGTGGAAAATAAATTCGTACGTGTCGTAGCAGATGTGGAGGCAGCCAATCTGTGAGCAGATTTTGAGGTTGAAGTTCATCCTAATCATCCTTTATACCTTTATCCCTCATATAACCCAGGTATGAGCCCTATTTCTATCAAACTCACTGGATCTGAGAACTATCCTATGTGGAGTCGGGCTATGTTGGTCACCTTGAGAGGTAAGAACAAAATAGGGTTTGTTGATGGGTCCTTTGATAAGAATCTGTTTGATTCTTCTTTGCATGCTCTGTGGGAAAGGTGTAATGCGGTTGTTTTTGGCTAGATTTTAAACTGTATTTCCGGAGATCTATCCAGCAACATTATGTACTTTACTTCTTCGTAGGGGTAGGCATGAACTAGTTTGGGGCCGAACCAGTTCATGAATCGTACCTTTACCACATTTTAAAGAGTTACGGTTTATCGCTCCAGTTTTTGACTAATTTACCGTACGTCTTTAGAACCAGTTTGACTGAACCACTTTATATATATATTAAAAATATATATATAATAATACAAAATAAATAATCCTAATCCATAAATCATAATCTATAATCCATTAACCATAATCCATAAACCATAATCCATAATCTATAAGTCATAATACATAATTCATTACACTAATGTAGATTGTAAATCATCACCGAACCAACTTTAGTCTAATGGTTTAGAGTATATATTTTAAAAATTAAATATAATATTATATTAAAATCGATACAAGAAGTTGTACAGTTTACCGTTTGCGAACCGATTTTTTGTACCTCTTCTGAATCACTCCATATTTTTGCAAAAAATCGTTTATTTTGTGAACCAGTTCGGCCGAATCGATTCAAAACGGTCTGGTTCGTCCGAACCGATTTTTTATGCTCAACCCTACTTCTTCGTTTCTTTTCTAGAAGGATCTCAAGGAAATATATGATAAAGTAAACGATCCCCGTCTTTATCAATTACATAGGGAGATTTGCATGGCCCAACAAGGACTTGATTCGGTTTCAACCTTTTTCACTCAACTGAAACTTTTGTGGTCAGAATATGACACTACAAGAAGCTATTGCAACAACGACGGTTCTTTTATGTTGACCCTAACAGTTGTAGTTAAAAATATGTCTCTTGTGTCAGCAATTTTGTTGTCGTTATTAATACTTATTAGACACAATATGTTTTCCACCATTATAAGCTACTTTTAGTGTTAATTTTTGTCATCACTTTAATTTTTACATGGATGAATGTGTAATGTCGACCTACTGTTGAGATTAAATTACTCCATTAGTAGCAGATAATGTTTCCATTGTAAATGTTCATATTCAAATGCGAAACATTTTGTCGTCAATATGACGATAATAACGACTGTTTACCATAACTACTGAATTTTGTCGTCGTTAAAACATAAATAGCAAAGAAAATGTAAGAATAGATTTGCGTGTAAATATATTTTCGACATTACTATAATCATTCAGTAACATATTGTTGATGTCAATAATGCACAAACAACTATGACATATTGTCAACTAACATTAGTCGTTGTCGTCACTAAATTTTAAGAACCCCCACTAAACCGATAGAACTGCCACTAAACTGAATTGAACCACCATTTAATTTAAAAAAGGGTAAATACAAGTTTCCCCCTAAAGTTTGAGCCGAATTTAACTTTCCCCCTTAAAGTTTAAAATTTAAAATTTTAATCCTAATGTTTGAACCGAATGAAAATTTTCCCCTTTCCGTCCAATTGCTGTTAAATTCAAACGGAAATCCATCATGTGTTTGACACTTGATTTTTTACATTTTGAAATGACAAAATTGTCATTCATTACAAACACGGTTCTTCTTCCTCCTCCTTCCTCCATCATCGTGCCTTCGTTGGGTGCATCGTGACCTGCACTGGCGCGGTCTAGTGGCTCCCCTAGTTTTCGACCCCATTTTCTCCATTGTTGCAGTTCTTTCTATTGACATTGGTAGCCTACTGCAAATGAGCTTCCGAAAATGGCTTCCGTAACTTCTTCGCTTCTTCAAAAATTCAACTTTATTTCTCAATCTTCCAAAAACTTCAAATTATGCTTCTCAACCATTCATTTCTACCCTCAGCAACAGCAGGCGCAGCGTCTTGCCTCTAACCAGAGGAGAAATTTTTCTGAAAGGACGAATCCTAATGGGGTCGTTGTTGTTGGCGACGCAATCTCACAAGCGTCATCCTATGTCGGCATCGAGTCAAAGCTTGACTCTCTCAAGCTCAAGTTACTGGTGAGCTTGGAGCTGTAAATTTGCAAATTGTTGTATTATCAGTGATGATGGGAGTATTCTAGATTTTAGGGCGTACTTGCTCATTCACATGGAATGAAATGATTGTTGCTTCCTATACTAATACCTAATATCGTCTCCTATTTAATGAAACAATTAATTTCGTTTTGATATTGAATTGTAGAGTGTTGTTGCTGGATTGAACAAAGGTATAGCAGCAAATGAAGAAGATCTGTAAAAGGCACATGAAGTTGCTAAGGAGGACTATTTTGTCCATTCAAAATATTAAAACGTCAGTGCTTGACATATGATCACATTTCTGTCACAAGTAAACGGCAATTGGACGGAAAGGGGGTAATCTTTATTCGGTCCAAACATTAGGACGAAAATTTAAAATTTTAAACTTTAAGAGGAAAACCTAAAAACGGAGCAAACTTTAGGGGCAATGTCGTATTTTACCCATACAAAGATTTTGCTGCTTCATTATCTTAAGTTGAACTTTTGTATACTGCAACAACTTTGGTAGTTTAGTTGTGTATGCTTACTTAAATTTAATCGAGTCCATGTGATGGAACGTTTAGGGTGCATAATATTAATGTGCTGCTATTCATTAATCACTATATCTTCAACAACATTCAAGTAACATTCAACAAAGTTAAATCTAAGAAGGCCTTCAAAGATTGAATTTGTTCATCAACTACTATTATCTTAACTGCTCCAAAAATCTCTTTTTTGTTGTTGAATGGTCTCTCTGTGTGATTGGCTACATTAAAAGAGTGAGACAACTTTTCGATCAAATAACAGCGAGATCTTCGCCAATATTTGAAAACCAAAGGACCCTTGGAACCCTTAAAGGCAGTTATATTCGCCCTTGACATTGCAAGGTAAGGAAATCCGTCAAACACAATATCACTGTTCTTCAAATATGACCATGGACACAGTTTTCACTTTTCACCGACTAGTATACGTTAGCATTTCTAAGTTACAAACTCTGCATCGTGCAGTTTACTTGCATATACTAGAATGTTAGTGTTTTAGTATGTTGCTACGTTGCACCCGAGGTTTTCAGAGATGGAGAATATGACACCAAAGTGGATGTTTTCTTATTTGCTTTGATCTTGCATGAGGTAAATATCTTTTCAATTAGTGATCTTTTATATTAATGCATATCAGTAGTTGTTGGAGACAGTTAACAAATCAGATTTGGAATTTAAATTGTTTTAGATGATAGAGGGATGCCATCCATTTTCTGTTAAGAATGACAAGGAAGTTCTTAAAGCATATGCAGCACGAGAGAGACCACCATTTACCTCTTCGTCCAAACACTACTCCCATGGCCTCAAAGAATAAGTCCAGTCCAGTTTGGGCAATCATCTATTCGAGTCTTATGTGATAGAATGCGAGGTTAGTATTTTAAATGTTATGTTATATCATACTGTGATATTCATTGAAGTGTTGATTCGTATTGGTGAGTAACGAAGGATCTAACTTCATAGGTTTGGCAGTTATAAACATGTCTAGTGTTTTGTAGTGTATTTTAGATTATTGTGTTAAATGATTTTGTGATTGTATTTATTGTGTTTCATTTCTATATGATCACGTGATATTGTTGGAGCTTGTAGGGGATCGTGAATTAGAGACGGAGATGAAGTTCGTAGTTCCAGCATTCCGAATTCACAACCATGTCAAGTATAAAAGCATATTAGTCGTAAGTTTTCTTCTGATTGAGAAAACTATGTATTTACATTCAAATTTATTGCAAGTTTGTAATTTGGATGTTTATTAAGATGTATATATATACTTGGATAAATAATATATTATATTTTTTAAAATGTATTGTGTAGTTCATATCATATAGCAATAACTACATAATTAATAAAAACACATCACAAAAGTTTGACATTAACAATGATTAGTGGTTGTTGACACAAAAAGTATGTATTTAGCACCAACATAAACTCATATTAGTGGTTGTTATCCAGTGTTATCAGAACTAGACTGAACCAGCGGTACGACAGGAAACCAGACCCCTATTCGTTTTGGTTCAGCTAAAAGGCTGAAATGCATATGAACAGTGTTTGAACCGGGTTAGACCAACCAGGTTTTGAAAAAAAAAAACGTCTTTTTTCAAACCGGCTCGTTTCCGATTCTAGTTTTTTTTTAATTGGTTTAAATTTTTTGGGTGGTTCTCTTCAGTTCGACCGAGAAACTACTTTGGTTTAGAAGTTATGTTTAAAGATTAGATTTATTGTGTTTGATTTTGAGACTATTGTGTTATGTATGTTCAACATTTGAGGTAATTATGTTGTGCTATATTGTGTTTGAGAGTAATGTGTATGTTTGAGACTATATAGTTTGTGTGTGTTTGAGGTAATTATGTGTGTGTTTGAGACTATTTAGTTTGTCATTGTATTTGCAATTTTTTTTGCTTATGAACAGTGAACCGCACGTCGAACCGGGTCCGACTAGGTTGGACCCGCTGAACCGGGAACCGACCCCCTCGTCGGTTCGAGGGTTGGTCTGGTTCTGACAACACTGTTGTTATCACTAAAAACATGTATTTAGCAGCAACATTATCTGACAGTATTAAGTGCTTTTAATGGTGGATTTGTAGTCACTACATACACGTATTTACAACAAGTTAATGGACGTTGTTTCGAATAAAATGCAACCCCTAAAAGTCATTGCTAAAATTGCAATTCAAGGATGAAGCATTTTCATCAGTAAAACCCATCTATAACATCGAAAATGTGTCTGTCGCCTTTTCATTGTGTTTAACAACAACCTGCTTTGGTTGTAAAAGAGTTGTGGGAGATGTCATCTTAGCAGCGGCAGACATTTGTCAACGGTAAATTGTCATAGGTAAACGATTTAGCGGCGGGGGCTACCCTGACAATGATTTCGTTGTCGCTAACGGTTAGCGGCGCCATTTATGCCTTTGATGGCGATTTTATGTCGACGCTAATGCACGAGTTTCTTGTAGTGTGATGTTGCTAGTGCGCTGGATCCTTGTGATGTGAAAAGTTTAAGGAGCACATAGTTCATTATGATAACCAAAGGTTATGCTTGATGGGTCTGAATGAAACATTCTCTATTGTGAGGAGTAATCTGTTGCTTTGGGTTCCTAGGGCTCTACCTAGTCTTAATCATGCTTATAGTATGATGATACAAAAAGAAAGTCAGGATTAATCGGCGTGGCTTCAGTTAATATTGTATCCTCGTCTGACAGTAGGGTTAAGATGAACCTCAATGTTGAATGTGAATTTTGCCATAAGAAAAGTCACACTAAGGACAGATGATATGCTAGGGGATGTGACTTCGCCGTAAAAAATGCCATGTGAAGGACAATTGTTTTAAGCTAAGGGATATCAAGAAAGGAAAATTTTCTAATCCTCGGGCTAATGTTGTTTCTGTTGTTAGTTCCTCTCAGCCTGTCTCTGTTAGCTCCGCTGTGAATTAGTAGGAAATCCAAACTTGCAAGGAGGAGTGAGCTTCACAATAAGCAGTTTGGACAATTCCTCCAGACCATTAATCGTGTTGGCGTCTCATCTGTACACGCATCACCTGATGTTGGTACGCACGTTAACATGGCATGTATAACTCGCCTTAATTCTCATTACCAAAATGATGTTTGAAGCCTAGATACACGTGCTACTAATCACATGACTAAGAGATCTGATTGGCTTGCGAATTGTAGGTTAGTTAATAAATCAAGAGTACAATTGCGTAATGGTATCCATTTATCTATTGATAGTATAGGATATTATAAATTCATGTTGAACAAAATGTTATTTTTTTGCCAAAATTCAAGTATAATCTCATATTTGTCTCCAAGTTATCCTCTGAATTGAACTGTTCTGTTACATTTTACCCCAAAATTGTTGTCCTGAAGGACCTCTCGAGTGTGAGGGTTTTGAGAACTCATAGTGAAGAATCCGGTCTTTTTTTGTTTAGACCTTTATATCAGACATTGTTTGCGTCTGTTTCTACTGATGTTGCATTACCTTCATCTAGTAAGACTGATTTGACCATGTTGTGGCATAGAAGATTTGATCATGCATTGTCTCATTCTTTGCAACATGAAAATGGATTAGATTTTTTCAGGAATAAAAATTGTGCTGCTGATAATTGTACTGTTTGTCCTTTGGCAAAAATTACTCGTTTATCCTTTCCTGTATCACAATCAAGAGATGATTCCTTGTTTGAAATTGTTAATGCCTATGTTTGGGGCCCTTATCAAAGGCCAACTTATGATGGAAATAAATATTTTCTCACACTTGTTGATGATATTTCGAGAATGACATGAATATATTTGATAGTGACTAAATCTTATGTGGATGTAGCTCTTAAAGATTTTATTGCATACACCCACAATCAGTTTAATATAGGAATAAGGGTGGCGAATTATTTAGCGATTATTTGAGTACTTTGTTTAAGGGAAATGGAGTTTTTTTGAAAAAGTAGGCATTTGAATTTATTTATTTTAGAAAAGTAAGTATACAAAAAAAATATTTCGAAAATTAGGTATACACGCACACCCGTGTAGCGCGTATTGGCAATACGCACACCCGTATAGCGCGTATTGGCAATACGCACACCCGGGTAGCGTGTATTGGCAATACGCGCACCCCAGGGTGTCGTGTATTGAATAGGCGTCACTCCAAGTGACGCTTATTCATACAAGTCACTTTGGTGTGGCGCCTATTGCCTTTTCTTTCTTCTTTTTTTTTAATATTTTGTTCGATAACGACGACTCGATGTTTAATTAAAAATAAAATTATGTATCTATTAAAAACAATTATAGTAAGTAGATATTTTAATTGCGATTCAAATTATGTAAAATATATTAAATTTGGATTTACGGATTAACTGTACGCTCTATCGTAAGTTGAGATATTAAAATTTGACTTAAAACATTATACCTCAGACCATGTGAGTCCAAACTCACCACGGTTAACTTTATTTATGTCGTAATTCAATTATCTACCTATGGTAAATTTTTTGATTAGAAATACATTAATTTTTTCACCTAACATCGTTTGTTTTATAATTTGACCGAAATAATTAAATGCATTAGGTGAGAAATTTAATTATGTACTTACTCAAAAAAATAAAATAAAATAAAAATACAGTGCTTAGATAATTTAATTACAAATTAAAAGACGTTAACTATGCCTTAATGTTTTACTTTTAGACTAACTGTATAATACGATACGTAAAAAACTCTACATACGATACAAAATAATCTAAATAGTGTTTTAAACAGTAATTTCACTGTTGAAATAGTACATGTTGGATCGTGAAATCATGGATGCTGATCTGGCAGTGAATTGAATGTCAGACAAGGTGGGGAAGACGCTTCTGCTCCAACTCCGGTGAACCTGCAGGTAGGGGAGCGCAACAGAGGAGGTGTCTCTGGGTCCCTCTCCGATGCTTAAATGAGTATATGTGTGTATAAAACTCAAAACGTAAAGAACGTATGTAAAGCAATGGTATTTATAGGGTAAGAGAGATAGAACCGTATAAAGGCAACTGAATATCTTAGTGTATATTGAGTTGCTGAAGATTCGGATCGTGGGATATGGCAGTTATTGCGAGATATTGCAGTTACCAAATCTAATCTTTAGTGAATATGTGACCGAGATACGCGGGATATCATGGCCATTCTGTTATTAACGGTTTAGTGGGACCAGAGGAGAGAGGCAGGGCTCTCTTCGGGGCGAACACTCTCATGGCGAGCAGTGAGAGGTCACGGCCTGGTAAAGAATGGCGAGCACTCATGTAGTCCTCAGAGGCTTTGGGCTCGGTTCTGGGTCATTCTATGGAGGCCGGTCCGGTTCGAATGTTATGGGTTTACCCCCTCTATAGTTATTGGGCCTTCGAGGCCTTTTTCCTTATTGGGCTGTCACTATCGATATCCAACATTTGCCCCCGAAGCTTGATTGAAGTCTCTTCAGTCGAGCTTTATTTCCTGGTAGGGTTTTAGATAGTGACGTCTCAGATTCGGTTTTCTTCGTTTCTTGTACTGGTTCATGACCTTTGAGGCATTTTGAGTCGGTTTGGCGAGCAGTTTTTTCTTCGTTCAAAGCTGAAAAGATATCCTTCCTTTTATTCCCCTTTGGCGATCACTCGAGGTAATCTAGGTTTATGAAAGTCTATCTTTCTTGGCAAGGCGATCACTACCTGCCCAGGGTACTTCTGATAGCGCTTACTAGCGCTGGCGACCCTCTTGTCTCCTTAGTGGACTTGTTAGCATTTAATAACTGCACAGTTGTCCAGAAATCGAACGGTCACTTGAGGCACGCCTGACATTTACTTTTCCGTAAACCTAGGGTAGTCTGACAGCTGTCTGCACCAGCCAACCGTTTGTCTCCCCGAAGTGTCTCTTGGAATTCTAACATTGCTTCGTTTTTTTCCAAAAATGTGTAATTATTCTCTATGTCGCTTCGATTCGTCCGTGGCGGTTACTCCTTTTTGGGCTTATATAAGAAACGTTAGTTTCTCTGTTTTGTTCTTTACGCTTATTCACTCCTCCAAGTTTCCAGAGCCTCTTTGCGAATCCTTCTTCTTTCTCTTTCAATCCTCTTCAGTTCTCCTTTCGACCATTTCCATGGCCCCCAGAAGTCAGAGAGTCAAACATATGGCCATCAAGGGTGCTAACAAAGCCAGCGCCCCTCAGAATGCCAGTGTTCCCTTGACCATTAGGGATGAAGTTGTGCCCTCCTCAGCGGGGAAATAGCCTGACGTGGGGAGGTCTGCGGCCACCCCAGTGGTGGTAGATGGGCTTGTACTTCAAACGCCCATCTTTTCTCCGAAAGGTAAATCCCTGTTCTTTCAATGCTCTGTTTTGGTGATATCCCCTGCTGTTCTTTGCTTTTTATGTTTATCATTGCAATATTTGAATTTGTTCGAGTAGACGTCAAGCCTAATGAATTGAAGCCGGCTTACTTTAAGACCGTGGTGGCGCTCGGTGGCTTCAGCGTGGAGGATGCTCCTAGGTATCCTAGCTTAGGTCTGCATTTTCCTCACGACGGAGAGGTTTACATTTATGCGGCCCAGATCGATGCTGGGTTGCGTTTTCCTCTCTGTGAGGATTTACAGACCTTGTGTCAGTTTTACGGGATTCACCCCACGCAGCTTGTTCCGAATGCCCTCAAGATGTGGGTCGGTTTCAAGTTCCTGTGCATACGCCAGGAATGGGTGTATTCACTGGCCTTGTTCCGGTGTTTCTTCCGACTGGCAGCAGGGGCAAACCACCTCCACCACTTCCAATCCCGCTGGCCGAAGTTTTCAGAGTGGGGAGGCCCTCAGGGATGGTTTTGGAACGTCCATGTCCGCCTGGTCGATGATTTCTGGGCCACTAACTCCAACTACAAGAAGTTTTACTTCTTGTACAAGGGGGGTGTACCCTGGAAATTGTTTGCTCCGGACAAGGATTTTCCTCCCTCCTTTGAAGAATTGTCAGGGAGTGACCGGAATGCCATCGACAACCTGTATCGGCTGCATCGGTCATCCCAGTTCAAGTCCATCCGCTCAGTGGCGGAGACTACTGAGAATGCCCTTGAGATGGCGGGCATTCATCAAGCCACGCCAATCTTTCATGATTGGGTAATTCTCTAACTCTTATCTTGTTTTATCACTTGTAGGCAAGGTCGTAAGCAAGAGCCGAAAACTGATAGGTCTCTTTGATGACCAGGAATCGGCGGGGTTGTCCCCCGACCATGTGCTGCTGAGCTCTCCTCCTCCCCCCCTCTAGGCGATCGTCCAAGGGGAAACCAGAGGAGGCCCTTCCTTGCCAGCGAGGTATGTTATTTCACATTGCATTATTTCCATATTCCGCCTTATTTCTAAATTTCCTGCATTTGTTTGACGCGACTTTCTTCTTTTTGTTTTGCAGAAGAGTCCACGGTTGACGTGGTCCGAGACCCTTCTCCTCCACCTGCCAACAAGGTAAGGAGTGAGGAGCAGACGACTGTTGAACAACATCCTGCTCCTCCTCCTCCTGAGGGTCCTTCCACTGGCAAAGGGAAGGCTCCTGCTTCGGCGGTCATCCCTCCTTCCCCTCAGGGCCCTACGGCTGGCCAGGGGAAAGTTTTATCTTTGGAGCCCCCACCTCCTACGGCGTACACGGTCCCCCCGAAGGAGTCTGGGACCCATAAGAAGGGTTCTGATGCCTCCAGCTCCTCAAGGGTTCCTGGGGAGGTGTATTGCTCCATGGCGAGCTTGTTCCAGCCGCTCAAGGCTGCGAACTCTTGGGGTGCTTGGTTCCCTTGTGGGGACCTTTCGAAGAAGGGGTGCCCTGCCCAGAAGAGCCTCCGGGGTAGCCCGGACTTGTGCATGCGGCTCCTTGATGGGATAATTCCCCCCAAGGACCGTTCGTCTGTCCCCACGGAGCTTCCTCAGATCGAGGGGTTCCTTCGGTCTCACTACGAACGAGTCGCTCTGGTAAGGCCTCGTTTCTTTTCCTTTTTCCATAGTCGTTCCCTTTTGTTCGTGTTCTGACAATTCTCATTTTTCTTTTTGTTGTCAGCTCGTTCGGGAAGAGGTGATGATCGGCCATGTCTTCGGCGAGCTCGCCGGCAAGCATTCAGACCTGCTTGTCGAACTGGAGCAATACCGGAGCACGGGGATCTCCCCTGGGCAGCTGGAGGCTATCAAGACGACTGCTAACGCGGCGATCGCCTTGGTAGACAATGCTCGGTCAGAGTATTTCAGCAAGGAGCAGCGCCTCCTTGCTGATATCAAGCGGAGGGAGGCCGATGTGGCGGCTGCCCTTCAGGATTTTGAAGCCCTTCATCGGTGCCTTGATGAAGGAGAAGCGGTCTGGGCTCGCCTAGACGCTGAGTTGAAGGAGGTTCGCGCTCAGCTGGCCGAGTCGGACGCTCTTCGGGTCGCCGCTGAGGCGCAAAGGGCCGCTGCTGACGCCCAGAGGGATGCTGCTGAAGCCAGGGGGATCGCCCTGGAGGAGGAGAAGAACCGGATGGCTGATCAGCTGAAGGCGGTTCCTTCACCCCAAGCCGTGGTTGAGGAGTTCAAGGCCTCCGAAGACTTTGAGGACCAGGCCTTGAAGGTGATGAAGTCGGCGATTGCCGATTTTCTTCAAGACCTGGTGGAGGAGGTCCAGGCGGTCGACCCCAACTTTCCCCTTGGGGAAGTTGCATCCTTGAAGAGCTTCTTGCGGATTCGCCCTTCTCAGCCCGCTATTGCTGAAGAGGCTGCTCCCGGAGGCGAGCCCAGTACTCATGCCCCCGAAGGCGAGCAGAGCACCCTTGCCCCCGAGGATCCCAAAGCTTGAAGCCTCCAACTCTTTGGCGACCGTATTTATTTTTATCTTTTATAGATAGTTGTCTTTGTAATTTTCTTTTTGGTTTGTAATTACTTTCTTAAGACTTGGGTTTTTATATTGAATGCCTTTTGTATTCATGAGCCTTTTTGAACATGTTTGGCTATTCATCCAATGTCTTAATCGTAATTACTCTCCACTTTTTCTTGTTTTGTAATGTCGTCGACCCTTAAAGCCTTAGACCAAGCATAAGTCGAACTTTCTAAGGATAATACTTCTGACACTTGAAAGCGTAAACTTCTAAGTTCAAAGAGATATTACCTTCTTTGAAGTTTAAACCTTTGAGGTGTTGGCATAATAACAGGGAATTTGTAATTTTTCAGGCTTTATCATCCATAGTGATCGCCTAAAATTTCTTTGGCCTGACTTTGGCGTCAGGGATTTTATTTTGCCTAACGTTTTGCTAGGTCTTTTGGTCTGACTTTGGCGTCAGGGCTTTTTTGTTTTGCCTAACTTTATTGCTAGGTCTTTTGGCCTGACTTTGGCGTCAGGGCTTTTGGCCTAGCCTTGTTACTAGGGCTTTTTTGGCCTAACTTTGACGTCAGGGCTTTTTGGCCTAGCTTTGTTGCTGGGGCTTTTGGCGATAGGGCTTTTTGGCCTAACTTTGTTGTTAGGGCTTTTTGGCCTAGCTTTGTTGCTATGGCTTTTGGCCTATCTATGGCGATAGGGCTTTTGGCCTGACTTTGGCGTCGGGGCTTTTTGGCATGACTTTGGTGTCAGGGCTTTTTTAGCCTAGCTTTGTTGCTAGGGCTTTTGGCTTCGGCTTGCTTCGAGTGGACACGCTTTATGAAGGAATGGCTTTCTTTTATTGACATAACAGTTTGATTACAAGCTATGTATAAAATCTTCTTAAATGCTCAGAATTAAATGGACGGGGTAACCTCTCGCCTTCGGTCGTTTCCAAATAGTAGGATCCTGGTGCGACGATCTCTACTACTTTGTACAGTCCTTCCCATTTGGCTGAAAGTTTATTTTTACTGTCCAGCCTTGTGAATTCATTCCTTCTCATAACCATCTCCCCCACGAAAAATTGGCGAGCGCTGACTTTTCTGTTGAAATACCGAGCGGTCGCCAAGCGCATCTTTGCCTGTGTCTTTTCCGGGAGCCATCTATTTTCCTCTGCTAAGTCGAGGTCAGTTTTGCGCTCGATCTCATTTGCCTCCGCGTCAAAGTGTAAGACTATGTGGGTAGGCACTGCTAAATCGGCTGGTGCTACTGCTTCTGATCCGTACACTAAACTGAAAGGCGTTTCTCCTGTGGCCGCCTTAGGCGTCGTTCTGATTGCCCATAATACGTTTTCCAGTTCATCTGCCCAGTTCCCTTTGGATGCTCGAACCCTTTTCTTGAGTCCTGCTAAGACAACCTTGTTGGCTGCTTCAGCTTGCCCATTCGTTTGAGGATGATGTACTGAGCTGAAACGATGGTCCACATGATATTCTTCACAGAGCCATTTCAGCTCCTTTCTAACAAATTGCGGACCATTATCACTGATGAGTATCTTAGGAATGTCAAACCTGGAGAATATGTTGACCTGCAGGAACTTGATGACCTGGAATTCTGTTGTCGAAGCTAGAGCTTTCGCCTCTACCCACTTAGTGAAGTAGTCGATTGCCACTATAATGTGAGTACGCTGACCAGTGCTAATGGGAAAATGACTCAATATATCGATTCCCCATTGAGCGAAAGGCCAGGCACCCGCCATTGGGGATAATAGTGTCGATGGTCGACCCAATCGTGGTGCAAACTGCTGGCAGATCTCACACTTTTGTGTTAACTCGGCTGCATCTTTTCCCAAGGTCGGCCAGTAATATCCCAATCTGAATATTTTCCTGGTTAGTGATCGAGCACCTTCATGACATGTTGCTGCCCCTTCGTGAGCTTCTCGAAGAACCTTTTCTGTTTCAGGATGAGCAACACACCTCAAGTAAGGCGTCGAATAGCCTCTTCTGTAGAGTTCTCCATCGATGATTAGATAACTGGCTGCGAGTCTTCTAATCCTCGTGGATTCGCCTTCGTCCTCCTGGAGGATTCCTTCTTTTAAATAACTTTGGAATGGGGTCATCCATGTGACCTGTCCTTGGATGTTGAAGACCTCTGCTCTGCTTTCCAGGACTGAACATAGAGCTTTCTCCAGAAATTGTACATCCTGGACTGTCGCCTCTCCGAAGGCCAGTTTACTCAAAGAATCTGCCATCTGGTTTTCTTGGCGAGGAATAGACTCAATCGCGAAATTTGGGATTTCCGCGACCAGCTTTTTGGCAATGCTGAGATATTTCTTCATCTTTTCTCCCCTTGCCTCGTAGGCGCCATTAACCTGATTGACAATAAGCTATGAGTCACTTTTTACCTTAAGCGCAGTTATACCCATTCCTTTTGCTAGTCTGAGTCCAGTAATAAGAGCCTCATATTCTGCTTCATTATTGGTCGCCGGAAATGTCAAGGCGATCGCGTACTTCAGAGGCTTGCCCTCAGGAGGAATAAGAATTAAACCTGCCCCCGAGCCTTCCTTTGATGAAGACCCATCCGTATAGAGTTCCCAGATTTGATTGTCGTCTGCTGACTGACTTGGCCTGTTTTCTGCTTCTGTTTGACCGTTACTCGTGTTTTCCACTATAAAATCAGCTAGTGCTTGACCTTTGATGGACGTTTTGGCGTCAATTTGATCTTGAACTCGCTGAGCTCGATCGCCCACTTGACCATTCTTCCTGAAGAATCTGGCTTCATCAGGAAGTTTTTGAGAGATTGATTGGTGAGGATCGTGATGTCGTGCGCATGAAAGTAAGGTCTTAGCTTCCGAGCAGCAATAACTAAGGCATAGAGATACTTCTCAATCTGGACATATTTTATTTCTGCTGAGTTGAACATTTTGCTAATGAAATACACTGGACTCTGAACATTATTTTCCTCCCTTATTAAGACAGCACTGGTTGCCACATCGCTAATGCCTAGATAGAGGAAAAGCTGCTCGCCTGGAACGGGCTTTGCCAGAGCTGGGAGTGTTTGGATATGCCTCTTCAAGGACTGGAACGCTTCCTCGCAGTCTGGCGTCCACTCGAACTTGCGGTTGGCCCTCAGGGTTTTGAAGAATGGGAGGGACATGTCGCTCGCTTTAGAGAGAAAGCGGTTGAGAGCATCTAGGCATCCATTCAGGCACTGGACTTCCTTGTGGCAGGTTGGCGACTTCATTTCCTCTATGGCCTTTAGCTTTTCTGGGTTTGCTTCGATTCCTCTTTCACTGACCATAAAACCCAGAAATTTATCGGACTTGACCCCGAAGGCGCATTTGGCAGGATTCAGGCGAACACTGTGTCTTCTCATGCATTCAAAAGCTTCGCGGAGGTCCGCCGTGTGAGGATTTCCCTTAACAATTTTGACGAGCATATCATCCACGTAGGCCTCCATGTTCCTTCCCAGCATGTCCTGGAACAGTCGGTTCACCATCCGTTGATAAGTTGCCCCAGCATTGATAAGGCCAAAGGGCATCACCTTGTAGCACAGAATGTCCCCATCAGCATAAAAAGCGGTGTGAGCCTCATCGTCGGGATGCATTCTGATCTGGTTGTAGCCTGAGTAGCCGTCCATGAAGCTCAGCATCTCATGACCCGAGGTAGCATCGACCAGCTGATCAATCCTCGGAAGGGGATATGAATCCTTGGGGCAAGCCTTGTTCAAGTCGCGGAAGTCGACGCACATCCTCCACTTGCCGTTTGATTTCCTGACCAAAACTGGGTTGGCGACCCAGCTCTGGAATCTTACCTCTCTGACGAAGTCAGCTTCAATCAACCTGCCGACTTCCTACCTGATCGCCAAACGCTTATCCGTCCCGAATGATCTTCTCTTTTGGGCGATCGGCTTGATGGAGGGGTCTATCCTGAGCTCGTGGGAGATGATATCTGTGCTGATTCCTGGCATGTCGCTCGGCTGCCAGGCGAAGAGCTCTTTAAATTCCTTGAGGAGGGCGGTCATGGCCTCCTTCTGATCCTCTTTCAAGGTGGTCCCAATGCGCACCTTTTTGTCTGGACCATCGATCTCGACCTCTTCCAATTCCTCCATGGGTGCTGGCCGAGCCAAGTCCTCGCGGGGGTCGGCCTCTGTTTCGATGGTGAGCGCCTCCCTTTGGTTCTTCCTGCGTAAACAGTTCACATAGCATTGCCGCGAGGAAGGCTGATCTCCGAGCACCTCTCCAATCCCGTTAGGAGTAGGGAACTTCATCTTCTGGTGGACAGTGGAAGCCACAATCTTGTTTGGGTTGATCGTGGTCCTCCCTATGATGGCGTTGCAGGATGTAGGTGAATCGACCACCAGGAAAGTGACCGACACCTTGATGCTCTCCCATCCCTCACCAAAAATTACTGGCATGGTTATAGCCCCCAGTGGATAAGTTGTTCTTCCCGCAAACCCGATCAGCGGAAAGTCGACCCTCTTCAGGTCGCGTTTGGACTTGCCCATCTTCTCAAAAGCGTCTAGAAATAGGATGTCTGTCGAGCTGCCTCCGTCGACCAGAATCCTTGCAACATCACAGACATCAATATCTGTTGTAATGACCAGAGCATCGTTGTGGGGAGTGGTGACATGTGCCAAATCATCTTCGGAGAATGAGATGACAATGTTCTCTTCAAGTCGGGGCCGCTTCCCCAACTGAACTGCTGTAGAGATCTGAGTGGCGTAGACCTCCCTGGCGCTTGACCTCTCGCCGCCTGCACCCAATCCTCCTGCAATCAGATTCACTCTCCTCTTGCTTCCAGATGGCTCAGCTTGTTCTGCAGGGGCTGGCGAACGATGACTCCTGGGGGGCGTTCGACTTCGGTCTCGCCCTGCCACAAATTCTTTCAACATTCCCCCTGAATCAGCCTCTCTATGTCCCGCTTCAAAATTTTGCAGTCATCTGTCTTGTGGCCCTTGCACATGTGGTATCTGCAGTAGCTCTCGACATCCTTTCCCATGGGCAGCCCACCTCGACGAGGCATCGGTGACCTCGCCAACGATCTCCTCTCCATCTCGACTAGTACCGCTGAGATCTGCCTATTTAAAGGCGTGAAGTATTCAGGGACCTCTGGATGGCGAGGCGCTGGAAGAGACTCGACTCGGGGCTTGCTTTCCTTTCCCTTCTTATCCTTCTTTACCTCCTTCTTATCATCGCGTCGGGGGTCATGGACCACCCTTAGCGAGGTCGTCAGGAGGTTAGCCTCGATGTTCGCCCGTTCAAGGTCTATGAAACCTTTTGCTCTGGATGCCAGTTCCTCCAACGTCTCAATCTCCTTCACGTGATAGCTGTTTCGCAGCTTTCTTGAGGCCTTGTTGGCCACATACAGACCTCTGTAGAAGGCTCGAATGATCTCCCCATCCGAGATTCGGCGATCTAATTCTGTGACGTTTTGATGAAAACGCCCGTAGAAGTTGGACAGCGACTCTCCAGGCTGCTGTTTGACTGAGTCAAGGGCGACCACGCTCTTCAGCAACTGGCGCTCGCCCATATATCTCTCCAGGAACTTGCCTCTTAACTCTGCCCAAGTTCCGATTGATCCTGCAGGGAGGCCGAAGATCCAGGACGAGGCCGAACCCGAAAGAGTAGATGGAAATAACAAAGCCAAGTGATTGGGATCATTTGAATTACCCAAAAGGGAGGCCTCATGTTTGTTGACATGTACGGTGGGATCTCCTCCACCGCTATACTCAGGTATGGCCCGAGCAACCACATCCTTCGGGATTTTGATGGCGACGAGCCCGTCGGTAAAAGGATGAGAGGACTGCTCCTTGAAGGGAGCTACGACTTTCAGCTGTCTTGAAGCCTTTTGTTGAGGAAATCATCCATCTGATCCACAGTGCAGTACATAGGCGAGGTTCCAGGTGGAGGAGGACCGGAAGGATTGGCAGTATACGCGGCTGCTGGCTCCTTAGTGTATGCCGGAGGTAGGGACTGCTGACCTGACGTCATCTCCTGATCCTCCTGAGGCGCAGTGGGACCAGGATTTGCCGCTTCCGAAGGTGAGGGCCCTGTGGCAGCAGGGCGGTGGTTTTCCTTAGGAGCAGAGGGATTGTTTTCTTAAGAAGCAGGGGCTTGGCGGCGCGCCTGTCCTAGGATGGCTTCTAGCAGGGAGACCATCTCTGGGGTTAATATAATATCCTGCCCAGCGATGTGGACTGTCTGCGGTGCCGGTGCTCCGTTTTGATTAGCAGCGGGGGTCGGTCTTGAATCACCGACATGCTCTCGAGCTGTTCGCAGAGGAACGACATTAACTCCTGCTCGGCTGGCAGGTTCCTGTTGAAGCGGTGAAGCGGCGGCGGAATCAGAGCTATCTAAGGATCGCTCCCTAGTCTGGTTCCGACGGTTGCTTTGGGATCGAGTTCTCATGGCTAAATTGCTCGTTCCCACAGACGGCGCCAAATGTTGGATCGTGAAATCCTGGATGCTGATCTGGCAGTGAATTGAATGCCAGACAAGGTGGGGAAGACGCTTCTGCTCCAACTCCGGTGAACCTGCAGGTAGGGGAGCGCAACAGAGGGGGTGTCTCTGGGTCCCTCTCCGATGCTTAAATGAGTATATGTGTGTATAAAACTCAAAACGAAAAGAACGTATGTAAAGCAAGGGTATTTATAGGGTAAGAGAGATAGAACCGTATAAAGGCAACTGAATATCTTAGTGTATATTGAGTTGCTGAAGATTCGGATCGTGGAATATGGCAGTTATTGCGAGATATTGCAGTTACCAAATCTAATCTTTAGTGAATATGTGACCGAGATACGCGGGATATCATGGCCATTCTGTTATTAACGGTTTAGTGGGACCAGAGGAGAAAGGCAGGGCTCTCTTCGGGGCGAGCACTCTCATGGCGAGCAGTGAGAGGTCACGACCTGGTAAAGAATGGCGAGCACTCATGGTGTCCTCAGAGGCTTTGGGCTCGGTTCTGGGCCATTCTATGGAGGCCGGTCCGGTTCGAATGTTATGGGTTTACCCCCTCTATAGTTATTGGGCCTTCGAGGCCTTTTTCCTTACTGGGCTGTCACTATCGATATTCAACATTTGCCCCCGAAGCTTGATTGAAGTCTCTTCAGTCGAGCTTTATTTCCTGGTAGGGTTTTAGATAGTGACGTCTCAGATTCGGTTTTCTTCGTTTCTTGTACTGGTTCATGACCTTTGAGGCATTTTGAGTCGGTTTGGCGAGCAGTATTTTCTTCGTTCAAAGCTGAAAAGATATCCTTCCTTTTATTCCCCTTTGGCGATCACTCGAGGTAATTTAGGTTTATGAAAGTCTATCTTTCTTGGCTAGGCGATCACTACCTGCCCAGGGTACTTCTGATAGCGCTTACTAGCGCTGGCGACCCTCTTGTCTCCTTAGTGGACTTGGAGTGGCGCCTATTCAATACACACCACCCTGAGGTGTGCATATTGCCAATACGCACCCGAGGGTGCGCGTATACCTATTTTTCGAAATATTTTTTTTGTATACTTACTTTTCTAAAAAAAAATCAAATGCCTACTTTTTCAAAAAACTCAGAAAAATGAGATAATACACCAAAGTAGTTGCCCATACATCTCATCAGCAGAATAGTAGGGTTGAGAGAAAACACAAACACCTTTTAGAAGTGGCTCAGTCATTGAAATTGCAGGCTTCTATTCCTAATAAACTTGGGGCGGATGCATTTTTACTGCTTGTTATCTTATTAACAGGACCCCATCTTCAATTTTTAAGGGAAAATGTACGTTTGAAATCATGAAGAACAAGAAATCTAGTATTGCTCATTTAAGAACTTTTGGTTATCTTTGCTTTGCTAAGAATCTTGTTATGCATGCTAAATTCGTTTCTAGGGGATTGCCTTTTGTTTTCATGAGATATTCACAAAATCAAAAAGGATATAGACTTTATAACCTGGATACGGAAAAAAAATTGTGAGAAGGAATGTGCAATTTTATGAACATGTATTCCCTTTTACGAGAGACAAAGATGATAGGTCTATGCCTATAGAGAACAATTTGTTCATGATGATATACCATGTCGCATGCTTACTATTCCTGTGGAATCTGCAGTAGAACCTGCAGGTGATGATGCTTCTAATCATTCAGATATAAGTCATGACAATGCCTAAGTCGGTATATGGAAGAACTTAAGAAATCCCACTTGGATGTTGCACTTAGTATTGTTAGATACAATAAAAATGATATTGGTCTTGGCATATTTCTTGATTCTGCTAGGCCTATCTTGACTGCCTACTGTTATTCGGATTGTGCTGGTTGTGTAGAAAGTAGAAAATATGTCATAGTTTATTGCATCAAGTTTGGAAATTCATTAATTTCATGAAAGGTCAAGAAACAGAGTATTCTTTCAAGATCCTCGACTGAGGCTGAGTACAGGAGTATGGGTGCCACTCTTTCGAAGATTATTTGGCTTCTGTGTCTGATAGTTGAATTGGGAGTGACACAAACAGAACCGGTAAGTATATTATGTGATAGTCAAGCAGCGTTGCAGATTGCTTCTAATCTGGTATTCCACGAGAGAACAAAACATATATAGATTGATTGTCATTTCATTCGTGAGAAGATTCAACAAGGTTTGGTTAGAACACAACATGTGAAGACATTTGAACAACTTGTTGATCTCTTTACAAAGGCATTACCGGGACATCAGCATGAGCACCTGAAATGCTTGCTTGGAGTGAAGAATATATTTGAACCCCTCAAATGTTCAGATTGAGGGGGAGTTTCGTTATTATTATAGGGTTAATAGTCACAGTGCCCCCTAAAGTTTGGTCGAAATTTAAGAATCCCCCTTAAAGTTTAAAATTTTAGTCCTAATGTTTGGGCGAAATAAAAAATTCCCCCTTTCCGTCCTAAGTCCGTTTATTTGAGACGGTAAACCGACACGTGCCTAACACGTGACTTGACTTAAATTTCAAAGATTATTATATGTTATAATCTGAACATTTTATTATGTTTAGTTGTTATTTTTGTAGTTTAGGGACTCTTTCGTTATTTTGGATTCTATGAGGTTTATCCTACATTGTAATCCTTTACCTATTTAGCGTAGAGTTGATGGGAATGGGGGCAGATGAATAGAATCCCTAAGAGAACCCATCAAGTCTGGTTTTCCGTTTCTCTGTTCCACAATTAATAGTTGTACAATAATTATAATTATGATATATAATTTAAAAATACTAGTATAATACCTATCCACTAGTGAATCCTGTTCCTGTCTCCTCAAATGGGTTCGCTGCCCGAAGTAGATTTTACTCGGAAAAGCCCGAAGTGTTGAGAGTATCGAGGGCTTTCAAGTCTCAACATCTCAGGAAACGTTGAATTAAGCTGATTAGGTTACATTACAAGGAGTATAGGCCAAGGGGGTCAAGATAGGAAGGTATGGTGGGGCTCTCCGACAGGTACACCATCCGTAGCCATGGTTCATAGGAGTATCAGCCAGAAAAGGCACAACCACATCGAGCAGGATCGGAGTAAGTGGAACTGGATCTGGGAAGGTAAAAACTTACCTAGAATCAAACACTTTTTGTGGTTGTGTAATCATGATCGTATACCTACTGCTTGCATGCTTAGGAAGAGAGGTATGGATATTGATCCCGTTTGTAAAATCTGTGGCCTATTTGAAGAGAACACCCTGCATGTCCTGCGGGATTGTCAGTATGCTAGGCAGGTTTGGTCGGATATTGGTATTCCGGGTGACATAGATTTTCATGATAACCAGTTAGCGGTTTGGTTGAAAGCTAACAGTCATGATGATAGGGAACATCACGAGGGGATGAAATGGGGTTTGATTTTTTCCTCTACTGTGTGGTTTATCTGGAAAAACATAAATTCGTTTATTTTCACTAACAAATTTCTGGATAGAGATATTGTGAGTCTAACACTTTCGCAGGTAAGAGAAATCTCGATTGCACTGGAGAAGTCACAACACGCACGGAGTGGGACGGAGCTCGAAGTTAGATGGACTACTCCAGAGTTTGGTTGGACCAAACTGAACACAGATGGATCAGCGATAGGAAATCCGGGACCAGCAGGATGCGCAACGATCCTAAGAAACCACCTAGGTGGTTGGGTGAAAGGGGCTCAAAGAAGACTGGGCATAACGAATAGCTTGGCCGCAGAGTTATGGGGGATAAGGGACGGACTTATATTGGCAAAGAAGATGGGAATTCAGGACCTCCATGTGGAGTCGGATGCTAAAGAGGCGATAGGTATGATCCTAGAAGAGAACTTGGAAGACAGACCGTTAACCCCTATTATCTGTGATTGCAGGAGACTGATGCTGGGATTCAGGAGAGTGAAGCTAAGGCACGTGTTCAGAGAAGGAAACGGAGCAGCTGACATGTTGGCTAAGGAAGCGGTCAACATAGAATCAACCTTTGTTGAGTTGGATCAACCACCTAGGAGTGTTGTAGCGATTCTTAGACTGGATACCATGGGTGTGACTAAGACTAGACTTGTAACTCTAGAGTAGACTAGTTTGTATGATTTTGTTTCAGCATTTACCAACAAAAAAAAAGGTTACATTACAAGTCTGAGATGTATTTATTTGAAGATAAGAGTAAAATATTATAATTAAAATGACCATATTTAAAAGAAGAATGCATTTACGTAAAAATAAATTTTAGAAGAGCATATATTTATTATTTTTAAACTATCTCAAAACGACGCCGATCATAGGACTAATATCAAAAGATAGATATTTAGTTTGTTTTTTTTTTGGTAGAAAATATAGATATTTAGTTTAATGTAATCAATATAATATGTAATATAGTAAGGGGTAAATAGCTGTTATAACTTATAATCATCAATTGAACGAAACCCAAAGCAAAATTTTGATACAAATAATAATTGTTTTTAAATAATAAATATATGAATTCAAATAAAAAATACCCAAATAAGAAGAAGAAGAATAAGAAGTAGAAGTACCATTCGGATGATTTCACCCTAATTAAAAAACATTTTTTAAACTGTGTAATTAATTATGTTTAGTTCTGTATATTTTATTTATTAAAAGTTCGTTACTTCGTTTTATGTAAAATTAAATTAAAATAATTTTTTATTCCAAAAAAGGTAAATATTCGTTCTATCTCAAAGTGATGATTTGTTTTTCAAATATATCTCAAAATAAAATAAAAAGTAAATATCAAAATATCATCAGTTTTAAAAAGATATATAAAGTATATCAAGTCACGAATGAGATTCGCTAGTGGATACACTGAAAAAACATACCAACGAACGTCATTCACGGATTATCTAAAAAGCATCATCCGCAAATGGTATAAATGAATATAAGTATCACATTCGAATGATATTCACGTGTGGAATTTCTGTTGCAGACCCAATAAAAAATGATGAGAGAGAGATATGCAACTTTTGCATATATATATAAGAGATTCGTGACTGAAGCAAAGTTATACCCGCTAATGCATTTTGAGAGTAAGATTTACACCCTCGAATAACATTCATGAATAATACTTTTTATAGGGCTGACAATTTCTGACACGATTAAACGATCTTCAATTTATACGTTTAGACACGACACGGTTATTAATCGTGTCTAAACGTATAATACACGACACGATTGTTTGGACACGCTTAGAAATCGTGTCTAAACACTTCTAACATGCAAACACACATTTAGACACGATTAACTAATTGTGTCGTGTATAATAGTGTACTAAGTGTGTCTAATCATATCGTGTCTAATCGTGTACATAGTTATTTCTACGAATTGAGTTAGTCTTAAATTTCTACTAATAGAGTAAATGACTCTGTTAAATGTAGAGTTACAAGTGGATTAGTTAGTTCAGGATTCTGTTACAAGGAGCTAATCTTCGATCTTCGTTTCTTCTACAATTGGTATAAGAAGTGGCAGAGAACACCTGCGTTTGTCAGGAAAGTACCTCCTTCTGATTATCGATTGTTTTTTTGTGTTTCGCATTCTGTGATTCACAATCTGCATCTCTGGTTCTGGATTTTGATCTTTGTTCGTGATTCTCCGTTGTTCGTGATTTTCTGATTGTGAATCTCTGGTTCTATTTCTTGATTGTCTGATCTGTTCTGTTCGTGAATCGTGCTTTTCTGTTCGTAAATCGATTATGGCCGATCAAGCTGTGTTGCCTGCTGTGCTGCCAATTACGTTTTCTATTGACGATCCTTTATTTCTTCATCCGTCTGATTCTAGTGTTGTGTTGTGTTCTTTCAAATTAACTGGAACAGAGAATTATCAGTTGTGGAGTAGGGCTGTTATAGCTCAGCTTTTGGTGAAAAATAAGCTTGCGTTTATAGATGGAACCTGTACCAGAGATTCAGTGTTATTGGAGCATCAATCGCGTTGGGATCGTTGTAATGTCGTGGTTCGTACATGGCTGATGAATTCTGTTTCACCAGATTTGGTTAGTGGTGTTCTATACATACCTACAGCATTTCAGATTTGGAAAGACTTGAAAGAACGTTTTGAAATTGTGGATGGAACTCGTGTGTTTCAGTTGCATAGAGAGATATGTACAATTCAGCAAGGTACTCTTAGTATTTCAGCTTATTTCACAAAGTTGCGCAGATTATGGGATGAATTTTCTGCAGTTTTTTGTGCTCCTGAATGTAATTGTGGAGGTTTAGAGCGGTTCAATCAAATGTTTGAGCAGTTGAAGTTGTTTCAGTTCATGATGGGATTGAATGAAACATATCATGGAGTTCGAAGTAATCTGCTTCTTACGAGACCTTTGCCGTCGGTAAATTCGGTATACAATTCTTTGATGCAAGAAGAAAATCAGAGAATTATTGCTGGACTGATGCCGAATCCAGAGGATTCTTCAATTGCTTTGTATTCATCTGGAAAACCGAATAATAAACGTGACTGGAGTTCGGTAATTTGCAATTATTGTGGTCGTAAAGGCCATGGTGAGGATCGTTGTTTCAAAAAGTATCCTAATCTGCGAGAGGAGTTTGAAGCAAGCAGATTCAAGGCAAAATCTGCAGCAAATTTTGCTGGAATTGCTGATGATCAAGTGCCTTCCAATGCTGTGAATAATGTTCCAGTTTCTAACTCCCAAGTTGGATTTACTCGTGAACAAATGGAGCAGATACTCAAAATGATTCAGCCAACGGAGAGCCCTATAAGTGCTGATATTCATGACAATGTTGCAGGTATGAAACATTGGTTTTCTGCAGCGGTGAATTTTACTTCTTCTTTTGTATTTGGATCTTGGATCTTGGATCTTGGATACTGGAGCTACCGATCATATGACAACACGTTTGGATTGGCTGGTTAATGTTCAAGAATTCAAAGACACTTCTCCCAAAGTACGGTTACCTAATGGTGCAGGAATTCGGGTTACTCATTTGGGAGATTACATTCTGTCTGATGGCCAAATTTTGAAGAATGTATTTTATATACCTGAGTTTCGGTTCAACTTGATATCAATTTCCAAATTGACAAAGGATTTGGATTGTTCTGTGCTTTTTCGATCTAATGGAGTTTTTCTCCAGGGCCGTTCGATTGGGATGGAGAAGAAGATTGGTATGCTGCATAATGGGCTATATTGGTTACAATTTCGAAAGGATGCTGTTGAAGTTAATCATGAAGTCATGGCAAGCAATGTGAAGATAGAAGAATCACCAGAAGTTTGGCATTCTCGATTGGGTCATACACCGGGTCGAACTTTACGTTACTTAGGAATTTTGAAATCTGATGTTGTCTTCTCAGATTGTACTATTTGTCACTTGGCTAAGCAGTCCAGATTACCTTTTCCCACTGCTCATATTTCACCAGCTACTACTGGTTGTTTCGACTTATTGCACTTGGATGTTTGGGGACCGTATCGTGTATCTACTGTTGAAGGATTTCAGTATTTTTTGACTATGGTTGACGATTTCAGTAGAAGTACATGGCTTTTTCTTATGAGGCTGAAAAGTGATACATTAGTTTTGATTCGTGATTTCCTCAATCTAGTTGCTACACAGTTCAATAAAACTGTCAGAATGGTCCGATCAGATAATGGGACAGAATTTTTCAATGAGTTTTGTTCCGCAATGTTCAAGCAACGAGGCATAATTCATCAAAGTAGCTGCGTTGGGACTCCACAACAAAATGGAGTTGCTGAACGGAAGCATCGTCATATTCTGGACATGGCTCGTGCATTACGTTTTCAAGCTTCTGTGCCGATCAAGTATTGGGGAAATTGTGTTATTACAGCTGCATATTTGATAAATTTGTTACCAACAAAGGTTTTGGGAGGTAAATCTCCATTTGAAGTGTTGAGTGGCAAGAAACCGTCCTTATCTCATCTTCGAACTTTTGGTTGTCTGTGTTATGTTACCAATTTTACTGAGCGTGATAAATTTGCTGCACGAGCACATCCTTCGGTGTTTTTGGGTTATTCTTTAACTCAGAAAGGTTATCGTGTAATGCGTCTAGATACACAACAAATGTCTGTGAGCAGAGATGTTATGTTTGTGGAGAATGTGTTCCCTTTCAAGAAAGCATAACAGAGTTATCGTTCAAAAAATGTTGCTACTGGTTCTGCAGAGGAAGTGTTTACTGATGAATCTGTTGAGTTGAATAATTCTGCAGATGAAGGTAGAGTTACAGATGATACTAGCCCTATGGTTGATATACTTGCTGATAATTCTGGGGTTGATCGAGTGTCTTCTCCTAGTATTGAGATGGATGGGCCTGGAAAGGAAGATGAAATGCCTAGACGATCGTCTAGACTATCTCGACCACCAATATGGATGAAAGATTTTGTGTCTTCGGCCAACAATGTTCGGTTTCCTATTGACAAGAATTTGTCTTACAAATATATCTCTCCAAGTTATCAATCTTTTCTTGGAATGGTGTCTAAACTGAAGGAACCTGCAACATATCAAGAATCATTGCAGGATGAAAGATGGAAACATGCTATGCAGCAGGAAATTACAGCACTTGAAGATAACAAGACTTGGGAGATTGTTCCTTTACCGATCGGCAAGAAAGCTATAGGGAGTAGATGGGTTTATAAAATCAAGTATAATGCTGATGGTTCGATTGAGCGTTTTAAAGCTCGTCTAGTTGCGAAGGGATATAGCCAAGAAGAAGGTGTTGATTACAAAGAGACCTTTTCCCCAGTGGCTAAGATGGTAACAGTTCGGTTAATTCTTACGTTGGCTGCAACAAAAGGTTGGCATCTTTGGCAAATGGCGTATACAACGTGTTTCTTCAAGGAGACTTGGAAGAAGAAGTTTACATGTGAATACCTGAAGGTTTTTATCGTGATGACTCGAATTCTGGATCTCCTCGAGTTTGTCGTCTGCTTAAATCATTATATGGTTTAAAGCAGGCTTCACGACAGTGGAATCGAAAACTTACTGATGTATTGTTGGCTCATGGTTATCAGCAAAGTCTTCATGATTATTCATTGTTTTTCAAATGCAAAGAAGGGAGAATGGTGTTATTATTGGTCTATGTTGATGATATTTTGATCACTGGAGATGATGATGGTCTTATTGCAGAATTGAAGCTTGTTCTGCAATCGAAATTCAGAATCAAGGATTTAGGCAAGCTGAAATATTTTTTGGGAATGGAGATGGCCAGATCTGCAGAAGGAATAGTGTTGAATCAGAGGAAATATTCAATTGAGCTGATTGCTGACACAGGTTTAAGCAGTTCCAAACCTGCTGTAACTCCAATGGAGCAGAATGCAAAGTTCACCTCCGCAGAGTATGATGCTGTTACTGGAAATAAGGATGATGCTGAACTTGAAGATCAGGAGCTGTACAGAAGGTTAATTGGTCGCCTATTGTATTTGACGGTTACACGACCGGACATAGCATATGCAGTTCAACATTTAAGTCAATTCATGCATTGTCCGAAGCAATCACATTATGATGCAGCTCTAAGGATTGTGCGATACATCAAGAATCAGCCAGGTCTTGGTATTTTCTTTCCTTCGAATAATGATCTTCATTTGAAGGTGTATTGTGATTCGGATTGGGCTTCATGTCCGATGACTAGAAGATCAATCACTGGATATTGTGTGATGTTCGGAGAATCAATTGTGGCGTGGAAAGTGAAGAAGCAAAACACGGTTTCTCGTTCGTCTGCAGAGGCAGAATATCGGGCAATGGGAGCTGCTGTAGCAGAAGTGGTGTGGATCAGAGGTTTACTTAAGGAGATAGGTGTTGAGCAGATCAAACCAGCTGCTCTGTTCTGTGATAATCAAGCGGCGCTTCAAATAGCTGCAAATCCCATGTACCACGAAAGGACAAAGCATATTGAGGTGGATTGCCATTTTGTTCGGGATCATATCATGAAGAAGACTGTTATTACAGAGCACATCAGCACAAAGGATCAGCTTGCTGATATGTTAACGAAGGCATTAGGAAGTATTCAGTTCAATACTTTGCTTAGCAGGATGAGAGTGAAGAATATTTTCAAACCTGAGATAACAGATTGTGATATTAGACTATCCACTTGAGGGGTGTGTGTTAAATGTAGAGTTACAAGTGGATTAGTTAGTTAGTTAGTTCAGGATTCTGTTATTATGACAGAGTTCTGTTTCTAAACTACTATAAATAAGGGATGTGTTCTGTTATTCAGATTATTAGAGTCTGTAACATTTACACTCTATCAGTAGAAATTCTCCAGCTCGACTTGAGTCTGGAGCCTCTGTTATTTCATCTTCATCTTCTTGACAGACTCATTAACTACTCATGAGTTCTAATTAGAATTGATTATTAAAAAAATACTCAAAGTTTAGTCTACTTAAAAAATTAATTTATAATTTGAGGTTCAATATTTAATAAAATAACCAAAATTTGAGTACAACTTTTTTGTAATTAACCATTTTCAGAATAAGCTAAATTCTATAAATCCTTAACGAATCCTGTGTCTAAACAACTATATACATTTAGACACGATTAACGACTTATACGTTTAGACACGAGACATGTTTAGACACGTTTAAGATTTATCCGTTTAAACACGAGACATGTTTAGATACGGCACGATTAATGACACGGTACAATTAAACACAATTGTTACCTCTAACTTTTTATATTCATAGCAAATTCTATTTTAATATTAAAAATAATAACTGAAATATTTTAATATTACTTTTATTTTTGAAGTATTTTTCGGAAGAAAAAAAATCCAAACAGACAAGATAAAATTAGACAATTTATAATTTACTCAATACATATATATATATATATATATTATAATTACATATAATCCCGGGAATCCGTCTAATACAACACATTCTTCGTGAAAATGCTGCGAATGTTAAAGAGATTGACTCCCCCTCCAGAAGCGTTGTCGACAGCCCTGCCGTCAATTCCGCCGCTGCCAACTCTCGCACCGCTAGGACCAGTCGCCTCGCTCCGACATCCGAGACTATTCCGGTACCCAATGCACGTTGGCACGTTCAAATTTAATCGCTTCGTTTTGGTTTCCGCGCTGTATCCCTTCTTCAGAGCGCTGTGAACCACCGTGTCGGAGCCTCCAAAACCAGAGGCTCCGCCACGCCTCGCTTGCCAGACCGGGCTACTGCGGCCAACGTGGACGCCAACTCGACTAGGGCTGCTGGGCCACTTGACCCTCGACTTGGAATCGCCCCCTGAGTTGCTCCTCGAACACGGCGCGCTGCTCGCCTTCCGGCCCGACGTTGACCCGAATAGTATTCCGTGTCGGGCATGACTCCTCTCGGCAGATTCACTCCTCGTGAAGGGCCAAATGTTTATGTTCAGCTCCGGTGAGCCCGACGCATTTCGGCCACGCCGCTCCTTATCATTTTTACTTTTGATTTTTTCCTCCACTGCAAATTGAATAAAGGATTGACAATTAGAGATCCGTAATTACACTCGCCACCGTGAAGCATAAGGCTAATAGAAAATAGTTAGTTACCGCGAGCTGCGGCACCTTTGGCGCTTTTCTTCTCTTTGCTCTTCTTAAAAATGTCCATCCACCGCTTGGAGGAGGAGGAGGAAGCGGGCTCCGACGTAATGTCCGGGGCAAATCGAAGATTTGAATATTGAATGGCAGATGGTCCGACATCGTCAGAGTTGCGAGGGGACGGCGTCGGATCCTCCATATCGGGAGTTTCATACTGCGGGATTGTGAGACGCTGGAGAGGAAGCAGGACGCCGTCAATGAAAAGCTCGTCGGCGGAGAGAATGTTTGTTGGGGTTAAAGACGGGTTCCGGACCATCCAGAACTCGAATTCCGGAGACGTGGAAGGGCTTGCAGTCCTGCTGCTGCAAGGAGTGTGCTGTGCTTGGAGGAGTTGCTGATCATTGGCCATGGCGATGCCTGATCTGTCCATTCTCTTCTGGTCTGTTAGAGAGAAAGAGGGAGAGAGATTAATGGAGGGGCAGTAGGAGACGGTGGTTGGAATGAAATGCTGAGGAGTTTTCCGAGATTTTCTCTCTCAAAAAATTTATCAGTATCATTTTATTTTGGGTTAATAGGTCTAAATGTACCATAAGTTTGGGTCATGTGATCGGATGGTACCTTAAATTTTTTGATGTGGTCTAATGGTACCATAAGTTTGGTCGATGTTGTCCAACAGTCTTCTGTTAGTGAGCCGTTTCCTTTTATCGTTAAATTGACATGTGATGAGCACGTGAGTGGTCTGAACCGAATGAAGAAGAAAATGTGGACTAAAATACCCTTTGATGCATTCCCTCCATATGAACCGACGTTTCCAAACGAACAATTGCAAAGTTTGGACTCCTTTAAGAACGTTCCCTCCTCAAACTCTTCCCACACTCACTCTTCCTCAAAGTTTAGGTTCTGCCACCGATTGGAGTCTTCCCACACTCACGCGTCGTTCCTTCGCCCGCAATCAGTCGTCGGCACCTTCAATTGGTTGAATCAAGCCGTATCGTCGCCCGCAAGTTTTGATCTTCCAAAAAGGTAAGTTTTTTACCCTTGTAGATGAGTAATGTTGGTAATGCATGAGTGTTTTAGACTTCAAAACTCGTGATTTAGAGGAGATAAGTTAGGATTCGTGCTGGTTTAGTGCTGTCGGAGTCTTGCTGTTGCGGTCGAACAATTCGTGCTGGTGTAGTTCTGTTTTTGTCGAGGGTTGTCTTGTTTCAGCTGATGCTTGTAGTATTGTTTAATTGCTTGTTGATTGTTGTTTCGGTTGATGCTTGTGAACCGTCTCCTTGATGAAATTTATACAAGCATCAGTGACAAGGGTCTACAACTTCTGATTAGTTAGAGATGAATCACTCATGGATTGCTTTTCATTTTGATGGATTTATGCGGTAAAGATGGAAAAATCTTTCTGAATGTCATTAATCTTATCATATACATTAAATAAGAAAAAGTGTATCTGAATGCCATTATGCGGTTGAGATATTAATTTTGCTTGTAAGTATATTTATACTATGACAAGTTAAGGAGTGTCACTTGGCTTATGCAGGTGCATTGTGTCTGGGCAGCAGCTGAGGCTTATTCAGCTCCATCCATTGTTCTCACATCTCATACACAGGATGGATTACATGTTTTCGATGATTTTAGAGAAGCTTATGCATGGTTAAGCCACAATACCGATGCGGATGAGAAAGTGAGTTATGTAAACATGGATTGACTAATATCCACAATACCGATGATTACTTTCACTGAATTTACATGAAAGCTAAAGCATCCTACTGATTTCTGTTGATAGATTATTCTAAAATCATGTATTTTTTGCAGGTTGCATCATGATGGGACTATGGTTACCAAACAACTGCCATGGCTAACCGCACTGTCATTGTTGACAACAACACATGGAACAATACACACATAGAAACAGTAGGAACTGATATGTCATCTCCTGAAAAGGCTGCTTGGGAGATCTTAAAGTGGTCACACCGAAGAGAACAAAGCCATACATGGCACATCTAAACACAACAAGAAGACGTTTCAGTCAGTGACATCGTGCTGTTTTGGGGGGGGAGGATTTAGACTTATAAACCGCTAATTTTGTGTTTTGTCAACAACATGGTTGTATATGTGGTTCGGAAATGTTGTCATCTTTTCTTTTGGCAGGGTGAACACTTTTTAAAGGATATGCGGAATTGCAAAATGTTTTACATGCTGATGTGTTAGTTGTGATGTCTGTTTTTGTTTACAGGGAGTTGTTGTTTAATGAAGTTACATTTACAGTCTTATCTTTGAATATATGTTGTTATATGGTACATTATCTTTGAATATATGTTGTTATATGGTACATTATCTTTGAATATATGTTGTTATATGGTACATTATCTTTGAATATATGTTGTTATATGGTACAATTACTTCACGGAGTGTGGTCGAATGGTACCGTAACTTCTGAAAACACAAAATCATTGTCTAACAGCATCAACAGAAACCTCTAATACTAGCATTCTTAACAACAGACAGAACCATACACATTCTAAGCAGTCAATCTAACACAAAGAAAAACACAGACAACGACTAGTGCAACAACAATCTTATGTATAACGTTCTTCGCAGCATTCTCATTCGCCACTTTAGCAAACAATTCACTCTGCATTACTTCAAACTTGTGCACTGCTCTTCTTCCATAAGGGCACATTGGAGGATCCTCCCAGCAGAAGAAACCACATCCACGATTTCCACCAACCTAAAATTAGGTTTTCACAAGAATTTTTAGTTTCATCAAAATTAGGGTTTCAACAATCAGATATCCTAAAACATAAATTGAGCTCAAAATTAGCGTTTAAACAAGATTGAGAATGGAAACCTCAAATTGTGGACACCCATGAAACCGTCTTGAAAAATTCTTCCAGGTTCCGGCTGGTTTGACAATGCAGAGTAAACCACAGTGGCATCGTCGCGACTTGACCTCGGAAATTTCTTTGGAGAGGCAGATGAATGAGAAGACATACCAACCAGTAAGTAGCCGTTTGAAGCAAAGCACAAGGAGGAGTTGACGATGGAATGAATGATGGGGGGAGCTGCTTTATAAAAGAACATCCTACGGAAAAATAGACATTTCAATTCAAATATCAGTACACGTGAGAATCACGGCAAAAACTAACGACAGTTAGTACAACGGACCAAATAACAACATTGCGAAACATATGATACCATAAAACTATATAGGGGAACCATCCGATCACATGGCCCAAACTTATGGTACTGTTGGACCTATTAACCCTTTTATTTTTTAGAATTCAGCAGAATCTTTAAGCTTTATATTCTAATATGAAACTATATATAATATTTATTATACACTATATATTTATATATATATATATATACTATATTAATATTTGTACAAAAAGCAGTATTATCATAATCGGACCGGCGGTCCGACCGAAAACAGGATCCTTGTCCGGTTTGGTTCAGCTAAAAAACTGAAATGCATATAAACAGTGTTTAAACCGGATTGGACCGGACGGTTTCCGATTCTATTTTTTTTTTGGGGGGGGGGGGGTTTAAATTTTTTTGGTGGTTCTATTCGGTTTAAATCGACTTCTTCGGTTAGACCGAGCAACTTCTTCTGTGTTAGAAGTTATGTTTAAAGTTTAGACCTATTGTGTTTGATTTTGAGACTATTGTGTTATGTATGTTCAAAGTTTGAGGTAATTATTTTGTGTTATATTGTGTTTGAGAGTAATGTGTATGTTTTAGACTATGTAGTTTGTGTGTGTTTGAGATAATTATGTGTGTGTTTGAGATTATGTAGTTTGTAATTGTATTTTCAAAATTTTTTGCTTGTGAACAGTGAATCGCACGTCGAACTGGGTTGGACCGGTCGAACCGGGAACCGGCCCCCTTTCTAGTTCGATGACCGGTCTGGTTCTGATAACAATGACAAAAAGGAAAAAACTATGACTTTATTATAGCGTTAAATACCAAGTAGCTACCTGAACTTTGGACGTTTTGCAACGAGCTACCTGAACTTTGAAAATTCAAAACGGACTACCTCAACTTTGAAGAAGGTGCAAATAGCTACCTCCGTCCAATTTTTCGTCAACTGTCGTCGGAAAGTCATCAGAAATTGGACGGAGGTAGCTATTTGCACCTTCTTCAAAGTTGAGATAGTCCATTTTGAATTTTCAAAGTTCGAGTAGCTCATTGCAAAACGTTCAAAGTTCAGGTAGTTACTTGATATTTAACCCTTTATTATACCATTTTCTATAGTTATTCGACATTTCTATTCATGTTTAAAGTATGTTAGTATATTATTTTTAATATTTCTTTTTCAATTGTATATATATTTATCTAATCTCATTTTTATTATATACACTTATTTAAATATTTGTGTATATGCATTTAAATGATCAAATAATTTAAACTATATGTATAAAAACTCGAACATATAATATAAAAAATACGAGTATTAACCAATTACGCCTAAATATAATTACTCTATATTTCAATTGTTATGTTAATATATGTAACATTAAAATTTTATAAATAATTATATTTATTTATTTATATCTATCTATATTATTAAGTGTACACACGTTTTTAAAATTTTCATATTTTAATATCATTTTAAACTATATACTTTTTATGTATATGCACTAAATTAACTGACAAATTATAAAAAGTTTTAAAAATTATCTACAACTCGAGTATGTGTGTATACATAAAAGATACATGTATTAACCAACTACATCTCTGAACATGATTACTTTAGGTTTAATCTATTTTAAATTTTCTTAATTTATTATTAATATTGAATATTCTTAATTATTTTAATATTTTGTTCAATTATTATATTCATTTATGTAACATTACATTTTATAGTATGATAATTATATATTATGTTAATCATGTACATGTATATTGATAAATTTGTAGAATTTAAAATTAATTAGTTTGTGTGTACATTCTTTCATGTATATTTAGGAGTGAAATAAAATAATTTTTCAGCTTTGTTATTTAGTATCTTTTCAAAATTTAATCAAATTTAGAGTATATGAGTATTTTATTACGTGATTCTAAAACTTAAAAGTTAATAAATTCTATAATACACATTAATAAAATATGCACATCAATAGTCAAACAAATAATTAATCCAATAAATTCAAAATATTTGAGAGTATAATCTAAATAATACTTAGCCCGCCTTTATTCATGAACTTTGTAAATATCACAGGAAAAAAAATGAAAGAATGAGTTAATTAGATATCTAATTTCACTTTTTTGGGAAATTACAATATGAATTTCTTGATGTTGCTACAGTATATTTGTAATAGTTATTGTCATTTTATATACATAGTAGTGAGCATTGAAAGATATCTTAAGAGTATATTGAATGTTTTCACTCACAAGTTCGAACTCGTGAGACTGTTGGCTAAGACTTAAATCATACATAATATCATAGCGTCCAAGTTCAAATTTCAGGGATGTCAGGAAAAAAAAATACTCACATAAAGGTTGAGGGTCTCCCATAAAGGTCGAGGTTGGGCATCACTCACAAGTTTAGACCTACGAGACACTGATTAAAACATATGTCTTAAATCTCACATGGTATCAGAGCGCGCATGTTTAAATATGGGGACGTCGAGAAAAAATACTCTCATAAAGGTTGAGGTAGGAGACATCACTTACAAGTTCGGACTTACAATATAGTTGACTAAAGCGTACGAACCGATAATATTGGGTCGGTTTCAAAAATCTATATATTTAGATAGTATGTAGAACCGCTCACCCCTAACTTCAGTATAGAATAGACTACTAGTGTTTGTAAACGTCACAAGATCAAATTCAATAAATATTATTTTATAAACTTTTTGGGAAAATTATAGCATTCCATTTTTAATTCCAAGAAATAAGGATTTTTTTTCAATTTTTTTTAAACATTAATTATCAAGACTCGTATATATATTAATTTTCCAATCTTATCGTCGAACATGGTACTTTTGACTTATTTTGGTTTGGTTCTGCCATGGAGCTTTCACCATCAATCATTGCTTTTAGGGGGTCAGGCGTAGAAGAGCTTTAACTATTGAAAAGGACGGGATAGAAAACGATGGAAATTATCGTATCCATATATTTAGATTTGATATATATATATATATATAACAGTAAAAAAAATGATTTGCGAGGGTTATGTGCATCAATTTTTTAATAAAGGTTAGTGGTTATCGATCATATATTAATTTTATAATTTATTACAAAATATTAGCTCAACTTAGATATAAATTAACTATATATATGAAGAAAAAAAATTATAATAATGACTATCTATCATATTTCTATTATACAAATCATGTTATACAAAAGTGGAATGTGAGATTCGTGTTGCAACAACTGTCCAACAGTACCTCCCACACTCCAGTCCCATTGGATACGCATATTCCTACAATAAAAATATTCACTTCAAATAAATTCATCAAACTAACTACTCTTTATTAATAATGCTCACTTCCTCTCCTTTCTTTTGGAAAATTGTTTCGATTTGATTGTTACCTCACACTCACACTCCAGACACTGTACTTACCTTTACCTTCTGTTAACAACGCTTCATTAATTGATTTCTCATACAATATAATTTCATAACTACATTCCATTTAAAAAAATAAAATAAAAAAATAGAATAACTAGGGGTCTCTAGTGAGGGACCTTATTTCTTTTCAATTTTTATTTAATTATTTAAGAACAAATCAAATTATCATTTATTTAATTAATTTTTTCAAAACCTACCCTTTTTTTATTACCAAAAACTTACCTCATAAATGGGTTCTTAGTCGAAACCGTCACTCACTCACTTCTAGTCAAATTTAAAAATCAACTTTTCCACCCGACTGAGACAACACAGAGGATGTTTCCAGTCCAACAATGGATTATACCACACCACCATAGTATTCCTAATACATAATAATCACCTCCAGCAATCCTTTATTACCTTTCGCGCCGAGTGGTGGTTCTGTAGAACATACTCCAAAACTTCACAAACAATTATTAAATTGAAATTGATAGGTCCCAAATCAACAGCATCTGACCTAATTAGGTTTGAGCTCCCAATTCCAACAATAAGGTATGGTTGACAGATTCCGAAGCTGGCCCAACAAATTGAATTGGACCTAAAACATATCCAGAATGAATGAATAAATAGTAGTTTAGGATATAGAAAAAGGGGAGGCATCATTTTGTAAAACCATGCTTTCAGCAGTAGTTTAAGATTTTGAAAAGGAAGTCCTACACCCATAGGCCATAATAGCTAATGCAGACATCGTCTCTACACATGAATAATAATAAGATGACAAACAGCATACCAGGACTGATGTAGCGATTATTGATGGCCCAATCGTCCCTCAGTGAGGAAAATTTCTTGAATGGGGCACCTGAAAGTCATCCGTCCATACTCGGTTAATTCAATCCATAATCAACATGATGCCAAATAATTTGAGGTTGTGCATTATGATAAAGAAAAAAGGTACATGTGATATTGAGACATAATCAGAAATGATTTGGTCAACGGATAGAATCTTACCGTCGAGCTCCACCATTGCCTTCTTGATGACAGGCTTGAACTTCCCTGCAAGTCAAGCAATCCGAAAAGCAAATCAACAAAGTAACAGATTTAACAACTGGACGGAACCCCACCCACCCCCATCCTGAAGTGACTAACAAAAGCATGTTCTTCACTGGAAGAAACCAAAAGAAAGCTTTGGCTCTACAAGTAAATGTCTAAGATGAGATAGGGATGCTCCGCCAAAAGAATACTAGAATAGACATCGAAAGCAATGACTAAAAAGAATGGAAACTCAAGGTGACCGCTATACCATGTCTCCTCTCTACGTCCATTAATGAAGTCAATGCAGTCCCACCAACAGTCCATTCAGCAGCAGGAGCAGCCAAGTTCCCTACCTAGAGAAGATATAAAGTCGATCATGAAGCTGAATGGAACTGTTGTTTATCACTACGCATGGTGCAAGCATTATATGCAATTGAGATATTAATAATCAATATTTAAAGAGACAAGCTAGGGTTCGAATCCCATACTGATGAAATCAAGCCAGTTTTTCCACTGTGGAGGAGGGCTCCAGCACCATAACCCAAAGCATAGCAATATGTAGCATCAAAGTTTGTAGGCAATCCACATCGCCCTTCATATCTGAAATTGAAGGTCAAAAAGGCCCAATAATACAGACATATTGGTTGCATACAACAAAAGAAAACAAATCCAAAACCTCGTATTATGGAGATGGGCACGGATAGCTATTTCTATGTCATGTCAAAGAAAATTATTTTGTTTGCATGGTATTATCTTTTTAATTCATTAAACACTCTATCTAGAACCTGCAAATTGATTCAGCACAATGTTCTATATGGGTACAAACAAGATGAGAACTTACCCGAAAAAGTGGGACTGTCCTTTGAAATTTCCTTTATATGTGCCTTGCTTTTTCCTTTTCTCCAGCTCAGTCTCGACCATTTGAATAAGCATTTTTTCGGTCTCTATTTTTGCAACCTACGATCATCCATGCAAGGAGCCAAAGAATCGGTCACTACTATCCCCATGAAATGATAATGAATCTTATGATGATAGGGCAATAAAATAATGGAAATGGAAGAGATACCTGCACATTCCCATGGGGATCCCTTTCAAGCATTAACTGTTCCTGGATAGTTTGAGGCAAAAATTCAAAGAGCATCAGAGACTGATCTGTGAGTTTTTTCTTCCACACCCCTCCTTCATCAACAACGTCGTGGGCAAGAATTTCATTCAATTCAGAGATAAGGAGTTGGACCTGTAGGTACAGGCAACGACGAAGATTATCATAAGATGGATAAGAACAAATACTAAACAATCTGCTACATCAGACCTATGCAAAGAAGAAAATTAAATTAGCGCAAAACTCAAGTCTGATGGTGCACCCTTTTGAGAGAAATACCTCCGGGATAAAATCAATTAGGCCTTCAGGAATGAGGATAACACCATAGTTGTAGTCGAGTTTTGCTCGCTTACATATTACATCCACAATGTAATCTGTGACATTTTTCAGTGCGAGCTTCTTTTCAAAGACCTGCAGAAGTACACTTTGCACTTTTAATCAGCAATCTCTATAAAATAAATAAGAGTGAATGTTAGCGAAATTACAAACATTTGCCAAAAGTAGAACAGGTCTCACTAAGCAGAGTTACACTACTAAAATAGAATCGTAAAATGAGCTATGATAGTTAAATCATGCTAACCAATGTGCAACTCAAAATATGTCAGAATTTATCAAGATAACTGTAGGCTGGTGAGTAAAGTAAACAATTGCTAACAAGAGTTCTATAGCTACCAAGATCATGCATGAATATATATGCGAATAAACATCAGATAGTAATAATAAACATATTTTGTATCGGTAGTTCGGTACTTAAAAGGTAATCTTCTTTTACTCTTTTATTTATTTTAACGTATATTTGAAGCCTCCAAGAAGAAAGTCAAATGCCTTTGTTGGAGTTAGTTCTGATAATTGGACTAAGTTATATTAGTTTAGCTGTTAATGAAGAAGTGATTCAACTAAGTTCATTACATGTCATTTCAAAATCACCATACAAGAAGACAAATCAGTTACTGGGAAATGACAGTAACTACATGTAAATCAAAACAAGAAGGGAAAAGGACTACCTCTTCTCCAATAATAGTGACATTTGGATGAGTTTGCAGTGCACACTCCAATGTAATGTGAGAAGCAGCTCGCCCCATGAGGCGGACAACTGACAACAAAATGTCACAACAAGCTAATGTTAGGAAGTACATTTGGAAGGATGACTGCTTCCAAGAGAAATTGATTACTCACAAGGGTTTCTAAGTATATGAGTTTATACTGACGTAATTTATTTATTTTGGCTGGAGTTTAAACAAGTTTTTTTTTCTTTTCATGTCTCCTTTTCATTTTTAAAAAGAAGCCCATGAGGAAAAAAAACTCAAAACAGAACCTAGCTCCAGGAATCTTAAAATATGAACAAAAAAACAGAATGGTGGGTTATAACTTGACAATAAAGCCAGCTATTAAGAAGTAGTATACATGTTGATGAATTATACATCATACTAAACTCAACTACTTACAGTGATAATATTTCCCAGTTGACCGGGCATCTACCATGACATTTCCAATCATCTCAGCATATATCTGCAAACAGAGGCATCTGTCTATTCTAATCAATATGCTACATGAAATTTTTTAACATCTATTGGAATCTATGAATGTCTTTGGCTAAGAGAGACAAATGACACGTTAGAGAATATTACAAATGGCATTGGGACATTTTCTGGTAAAAGAAATTTGTCAGTACAAGAGAAAAGTCCAAACGAGCATATTTACCCTGCATGCAGTATCAAATCCAAAACTGGTAGGAACCTCTTTGCATTTGAGATCACCATCAATGGTTTTGGGGCAGCCAATCACACGAGCTTTCAGATTATTGCTCCTGGTATTGCAAGATCTTTGTGAGAACTGAAGTCACCAGAAAACAATCAAATTTTAGAGACTTCACACCATTAACAAAACATTATCCAAGCAAACCTGAAATTCTCAGCAAGGAGACAAGCATTTGTATTGGAGTCATCTCCTCCAATAACAACAAGGCCATCCAGATCAAGTTTTTTCGCAGTTTCTTGAGCTTGCTTAAACTGTAATCAAATCCATATTTGGCATTTGAGCATTTCCTTCCAATCTTGGAGCATAAGCCATTATCTTTATGCAAAATACCATACCTGTTCTGGAGTTTCAATTTTATCTCTCCCACTGCAAATCATGTCAAAACCACCCTAATTGAAGAAACAGAAGTACCATGAGCACATTACATTGGCATCTAATCTTTATTAATTTTTTATGGAGAAGCTAAGGATTATAGCAAGTAAAGTGCCGTGGTTACAGATCCCTTAACTAATCCATTTAATCGAAATCATTTTAAAATATTAAATAGAAAATCGGACATCGGCTTGATAGAAAGCGCACATAGTTTGATCCCCAAATTCCCTGTTTGGATCAACCTTCTACAAGACAGTCCTTTTGCTTTATACCAGAAAAAGTTTCAAGAAATAGAAGTTTCGCGCAAAAGGCTTGATGAACAGGCACAACTAACTAAACAACTTCCCATTGTGCCATTGACATTTTGTCATGTAATAGACTCAAGCAATAAATAGTAAAATTACCTGATTCCTATAAGCATGGATGTACTCTGAAGTCAACTCCACATACTTGCATTTCATGACACCGGCAGGACCGCCTTTGAACCCATACAATGTGCTTCCTTTTGCATGCTCTTGCAAATAATCTGGCAAGCAAATCGAAACACATTAAATCCAATAGAAGGCAATAAAGCTTTCGCTGTATACTTTGCTACACGCTATGGGTTATCACAATTTAAGCAGCTCATTCTTATATCTATCTATCCAAAGACTTTAGATTAATTTGCTCACCAAAGATTCCACAAATCACATTGTGGCCCCCTGGAGCTTGCCCTCCTGACAGAACCACGCCAATTTTCAACTTCTGTTCTGTCAATGGTGAGTCGCTTGGCATCAAAGAGACTGATGGTTGCCCAAAGAGACATGGAAACAGCTTCCCAATCTCACCTACACACAGAACAGCTCAATCAGATGGATCTCTACATAGATGTGGCTCAATATTATACAGCCTGGCCAGTCAAACAGAGCATGTAATATTTAGTCTAAACTACTAGAACACATTGATCCAACAAGGATTCCTGCAGACATTCTAAACTACTAGAGCACATTGTATACAACGCACCAAATTTATCTCACCACTGATCTAATAAAACGAAACTTCATAAAACATAATGGATTCGTAGAGTAAATAGAATGGAGGGAGGACCTGGATTGCCAGCAGCGGAACTGGGAGGTCCATCGACGATCTTGAAAGAGCTTTTTAGCACAGAGGGGAGAGGTAGAGCGTAATCTATACGGCTGGACTGGACCTCGCTGTAAACAGAGGCAAGACGCCCAGACTGTGCCGGAGCAGAGTTGCCTGTGGTGAAATCGCCGTTGATCACGAAAGCCGGAGCCATGTCTGTTGGGGGAGGTGATCTGTGTTGCAGTTGGAAAGGTGTGAGTTTGGCGAGTGGTGAGGCGAAAATCTCTACTCCCTGCTCATGTTAAGACAGCGGTCTACGTGAAGTTGAAAAGGGTAAGATTGTTATTTAGGCTTTGGAGGCTCCGCTACCTTCCTTAGAATATGGAAAACTACCAAACTCATCCAGCAAAGTAGTACCTGAATAAGTAGCTCAACTTATTCAAATAAATAAGTAAATAGGTACGTACATTTAATTACCGGTATACGGAAAATATCACTTGAAAAGCAAATAGATATCTGAACTTATACGAATTAGCAAATAAGTATCTGAACAGTTTCAAAAACCGGTTCAGAACCGGTTCGGTTGAAATAATTTGCTTTGTTTTTTTAAATCGATTTTATATATCAAACACATGCATGACTCAACACCAGACATTCTTAGAGTGTTCTTTGATGCACCGAGAACGTCTGGAGTTGAGTCATGCATGTGTTTGGTATATAAATCCTCCTTTATTTTTTTTTAAATAAAGTGGTTCGACTGAATCGAGACCGAACCGTCTTTTGAACCAGCTCAAGTACTTACTTACTTATTCGTGTAAGTTCAGGTACCTATTTGCTCATCACGTACGTGATATTTTTCGTTTATTCTTAACAAAAATTAACGGTAGATACCTATTTGTTTATTTAAGAAAGTTAGACAACCTATTTACTACAAAAAAAAAAAAAAAACATACTTGCTAATAAGTGTCAAGTTCGGATACCTATTTAGTAGTTTTCCGTTATACTATTAGATGATCTGATGCGTGCACTTAAAGCAGTGAATCCGTGTTGTGGTAGGTGACTATAAAGTCGCACCTAACGTTTCTCAGGTTGGTAGAGAAAGATCGAAAGCAATGCCAAATGGGTTAAAAGATTTTAAGTAATTCAGAAATTACATTTTTATAAATAGGTATTTTATATATTTTTTTTATTAATTATCTTAAAAATTATAAGTGTTCCTCTATTAATTTGGTCGCTAATTTTAAATGAAAAATGATAATGTGTTTGGTACGTAAATCACTTCGGCCATCCGCCAAAATTCAAAACAAATAATTATTGTGATTATCTAAATACTCTGTATTTTATGAGCTTCATTCATCTCCTACATTCATTGAAGAATTTTTCACCAATATATATCTCATATAAAACAAATTTACGAAAGTATCATCATTTATGTTGTAATTAAATTATTTACGCATTGTAATTTTTTAAAAATTTTCTTAGTAATTATATAATTAAATTTACAAAAGATGTTATGTTAAAAAATTAAATATATATCTAATCAAACAAACTATAGTAGATATATAATTGAATTACGACATAAATGACGTTAACCGTGTTGAGTTTAAACTTACAGGGTCTTAGTTATATTTTTGTAAGTTAAATTCTCATATCTCAACTTACGGCAGAGCGTACAGTCAATCGTAAGTCTAAATTTAATATTTTTTGCATGATTTAAATTGCAAATAAAAATATCTACTTGCGATAATTTTTGTAATAAATACATAATTTTATTTTTAATTAAATATCAAGCCATCGAAGAATAATGTAAAAAAAAAAACTAAAGCAAACCCATTTGGCATGTATTGTCATTTTGGCAATATACGTCACTACCCACTTGGGTAGTGTGTTATGCTATTTTGACAATACACGCTACTTAACGTATCGCTTATACTCAAATTTAGAAATATTTTTTAATTTTTTTACATATTTACTTTTCTGGTTTATTTATTTTTAACCTAATCACTTTTTGAAAAAAATCCCAGTTCGTACCTATTCTCTCTAGAATTGAATCGAGATATAAACCAAGAGATTTGGTTTGGGATTGCACAAGAAAGATTGAAAATTTTCCAAAACACAAATACACACGACAGCCAAATCAGACCAAAAAACAAAAATGCAGGAGACAAATCCTAAGAAACAGAATGAACTCTCAGTTACCTTAAAATTCAGCATCCCAATTAGCAAAATCTTCTCAGAAGCAAAAATCATCCATCCATATCATCTGAAAATCGAAAACCACGACCACCTCCCTGAGCTTTTATGCTCAACCCCACCATACAAAAATAAAACCAAATTATCAACTAACTCTTCATTGCTCTGTATTCATTACTGCCTCATCAGTCTTTACTGATTGATCACCATCTACGTTTGTTTCCTTTTTCTCACCTTCACCTGCAGCCTCCTCTGCATTGGCGCAATGGTTCTTCAATACAACCGATATATCCGCCTCAGAAGCCCCGGCAAGCTTGAACCTCTCCACAGCAGCATCCATGTGTTCCTTCCAACCAGCCATTCCTAATTTGCACTCCACTTGTGATCTCTCAAAGTGCATGTTTCCCCAGAACAGATGAATCTGCGATCTCATCACAGCAGCTTGCTCGGCCGCCTCTTCTGGAGAGAGGGAGAGAGATGTCTCTCTCTCCCTCTCTGCCTCAGTTCCTTGTTTCTTCTTCCTCTTCAAATTAGTATCCGGGTCTTTGATCTCCTTTGCTCTCTGTTCCTCCAACTTCTCCCACATTTCTGTAGCAGACTTCATCTTTTCCTCTGCACTGCTGAAGAGTTGGAGCGTCTCTGCTGGGTCCCATCCCGAGAGGTCGATTTTCCTTGCCAGCGCAAAGGACCAGTGGAGTTTGGCCATTTCAAACTGCTGCTGCCCTAAAGCTAGGAGACCTTCATAGAAATCGGGTTTTACCACAAGCGCCTCTTCGTACTTCTCCCTTGCCAAAGAATACTTGTCCTTAACCCAATCGTAAGCCAACTGAAGCTGTGCTATCACCACATCATTTCCTGCAGATTCATCCAAAGGAATCCGCTTTCTTGCAGCACACATATGAACATTTCCCCAGTTGAAGAAAGCCAAAGCTGCCACTTCTTGGAATTTCGCAGCAGCCTTTTCAAACAGTTTCTGAGCATCTTCACTCGTGACGGTTTCCTCAAGGGCTTCAGTGCAGAGCTCCATTCCAACTTCATGGAGGTCGATATGGGCATCTGGGTCAATCCCCACATGGGTTCGGAAAAGCTGTGCAAATTCAAACAGCCAATCGTCCATCTCAACCTCCTTGGACTCGGTTTCATTAATAGTATCAGAGACAGTTACTGCCTTGTTGTCTTCTTTTGATGCAGCATCTTCATCTTCTTTATTATCCTGATCATCAATTTCAACAGGCTTCTCCTCCTCTTTCTTCTCTTCTTCTTCATCCACTAAATCTGGCTCTTGCTCGGGACTCACCTCCACTATATGAAATCTAAGCATTCCATAAGTTTTGAATTTGTCCGAGTCAGGCTCCTTTGGAGCAAGACTATCCACACTGGACTCTGCCAGTCGAAGCTCACTTGTATTGGTTATGGTCACCAAGTCACCGTCATTGTCCTTATACTTGACTAAGACCGACTTCGAGGATGGGAACCGTTGACCAACTATCTCCCTCAAAGCTTTGAAGCTGCAATTTACAGGCATCTTGGACAGCCTAATATCATGGTCATAAACAAGCTTCAATGGCCTCCAGGGAATAACAACCTCCTTCTGCGGGACCTTAACAGGTGCAGAAGCAGTGACAGGGTATATCCCTTCTGTCTTTTTACTATCCCCAATCAATGGCTTTGTCGAACCACTCAATGGCTTCAACACCAGCTTCGGCATCTGGGTTTTATTCTCAGAAGCATTCTCAGTTGTTACATTAGCTTGGGACTTGTCTGTTTTTGTACTAGGTGGTGACACAACCGAACCTGCAGTTGAGTTGGTCCCTTTCTTGGACACTGCCCGGGAGGGCAAGCATGGTCCAAGGCCAGCCACAGGCGCCCCACGGACTGCAGAAGCCCCTAGGGCGGCTGGAGAAGGGCGGCTCTGAAGGTCCTGTTGCGTCTCCTGAATTGGACCTAGAGACGTCTTTAGCCTCCTAGCAATCTCCAGAGCATCATGGTTGTTTGGTTCTGCCACCAACAAGACCTGAACATCTTGCATAGCCATTTCCGACTTCCCTACAGCCTCAAAGGCCCTAGCCCTCCTAAGAAGCGCCCTCAAATACCGAGGCTGAACCTGAAGAGCTAAAGTACACTCAGAAATCACAGATTCGTAATCAATCGGCTTCACTTGCATCAAACAAGCCGCTCGGTTACTATGATACACCGCACGGTCAGGGTGGTTCTTCGGCGTGAGGCGAAGAGCTTTATCGTACTGCTCAAGAGCACCTGCAAAATCCTTGCTCTGAAACCTCTTATTCCCTTCTTCTTTCAGCTCATTGGCCCTTTTCAAGAAAACAGATGAATCTATACCCACACCACCATTCGCAGTCGGGACAGAATTGTTGCCGTTATTATCAACTGAAACATGGTTTAAAATTGAACCTGAATTACCCTTCTTCTTCCTACCCCCAGACTTCCCCATAAAACTCTCCTCGCCAAATAAATGACTTACCGAAAAACAGAACTTTATCAAGAATCCTCAATCAATCCGCTAATCTGTCGACGAAGAAATTACCACAATCTTGCTCCTGAGCTGACTGCGTAGAGGAAATGAATAGAAATAGGGAAAAGGGTACTTACAGTTCCCAAATCAAAGCTGAAAGTTCCAATTTTTTAGTGGAATTCGTTCAGCGTTTGCTAACAGAAGAAAGATTTAACAGAAATGGATGATTTGCGGAAGAACTCGAGAACAGTGCACAGAGAGAGGAGAGGGGGGGGGGGGGGATAGAGTAAAGGGTTTTTTGACGTTCGAGTTGAAATTTGAAACCCTACGTGGTTGGATCAATGTTGCAAGCAATCTGATGTGTTGCACCTTCACGTACTAGGGGTGGACTCAATTATTAGCCGTTGATTTCATGGACTGACTGTAAGTATGACGGTGGTGATTTGTTGACAGATCAGACATTTGATGTAAAGGCCAGACGAAAGGATCCTTTTATTTTGGCCAAAAAAAAAAAAAGGAACCTTTTGAATCTCCTTGTGTATTTGGGTTCTGATTCCAAACGTGCCGGACATACCTAGATGTCAATTTTGCGGGTGGAATCAATCGTGGTAGATTCATTTATGGATCGTGTCACGATTTATTAAATTTAAATACGATTCATAAGTTTTCACGGGACAATTCTCGTGATCCAAACACGGTCCACAGATCGACGAATCAACTTGCGCAATCAAAAAATTACATTGTAAATTTATGGGTCAATACATAATCTGTGCGACCTTCTAGGTTTAGAGTTATAATATCTCTATTTTATTTATATATAATATTTAATAATATATTATAAATTATTCAACAGTTCGATAGGTTGACCTGTGAATCAAATGTATATTATAAATTATCCAACGGGTCGATGGATTGACTCGTGGGTTAAAGGTTACGACTCAATCATGATCCGTTTTTTAGACAGGTCAAACGGGTCGTGTCAAAATGACTCGTGGGTCAAAAAAATTGAACTTAAACACAACCCGTGGATGGGTCAACCGCAGGTCGCCCACGAGTCGTGTCCAAAATTGACATTCCTAGACATACCCAATTTGGGCCTAGAGTAAATGTTTGATTATTCGTCCTTGAATTTTCATCTTTGAATATCAGCCCCTCGTACTTTAGAGTTCATTTTTTTGAAGAAAACAAAACTAAATATGAAATTCCATAACCATGTTTACAAATACTTATAGGGTTATATATATAGATAATACTGTTCCTAAATTCTCTATTATGGACCCTCATTCATGATGGGTCTCCCAAGTTCCAAGGGCTGCAAGCTAACCTAGGCGAAGACTCAAATTAATGAACCTCAATTCAAAATCTAATCAATTGACGCTTAAAGTGAGTCTCAATCGGGGACATTGGTCTGAATTTGGGAAAAAAGAAGTTAATTTTGTTAGAATTCTAGTTGAGTTCAATTGTAATATTGTAAAAATTTATTAGACCTTAATTATGACATTTGAAAAATTAATTGACTAATTCAGTTGATTTAAAAACTCAAAACTCATTTTTAACATTAATAAATTTATTAGGGCTTAGTTGCAACATTTGTAAAAGACAATTAATTTTGTTAAACTTTGAGTTGTTGTCTATTGTAACATTAGTAACACAAATCACAGTTGATATTTTGTAAATTTATTAAAGTTTACATCTAATTCATGATTTTTTATTATTATTTTGGTGTCCTTAAACTTTATAAATAGTGAGTATTTTCTTTTATTTGAGTATACTACCAAACATTCTAAAAATGATATCTCTTGAGGTTGCTCTAGGTTCTGTATTTTGAATTTTCGTCTTCGATCCTCTAATAAAAATTCAAGAATTGTTCAGTTCAGTTAAGAGAAATATTGTTTTTGTTTTTGCTTTGACGACACTATTCTATCATGGGAGACAATCTTCCCGTTTTTCTTTTACACGAACCTATTACGGTGAGGAGACGCAATTGCTTTAAGGAAAATCATGCATATCATGGGTCTCAGTTTAAATAAAAGGGTTAATTAAAAAAAAAACGAACTTTGAGGACAAACCAAATATTTTTTTTACAAACATCAAACCAAACTTTTAGAATTGAGCATTTAACAAATTTATTTCAAATTTTCATTATGTTTGAACGAATTTTTCAATGTTTGATGGAGTTATTAAGTCAACATGATTAGTTGAAGTATTTTAAAGAAATAGTATTACGACTTAATAACTCCCTCAAACATTGAAACCGTTCAAACATAGTGAAAATTTGAGGTAAGCTTGTTGATTGGTCAATTCCAAAAGTTTAGTTTGTTGTTTGTTAAAAAAAGTTTGGTTTGATGTTTGACTTTTCTCAAACTTTGGTTTGTTTTTTGATAATTAACCCTAAATAAAATCCATTTTCTTGGGACAATTTCGTATCTATTCAAAATTTACATGTTACTGTATGATTTATACAATTTTTGTCATTTTTATATTTGATCCGAAATAATTGTTATTCTACATATTCATCATACGGAGTACTGACATATAGGGGTGACAATTCATATCGTGTTGTGTCACTAATCGAGTTGTGTAATTAAACGTGTTGTGTATAAACAGACATGTTTTAAAAGTTTCTTCAAACTCAAAATACGAACATGACACAATTATTAAATCAGATCATACGTGACACATACAATTAACATGATTTTTCATATATGCTTGACACGTTGTGTAATCCAACACGAAACGAAATTCACAAAATTTATAATTTAATTTCACAATAAATTTAAAATCCACAATTGATTCAAAAACTTGCACAAAAATAAACCCAAATATTATATATATACTTAATCGTGTATATTTAAAGATTGAAAGTGTTTAGGCATGATTGTATAAGAGTTGTTTAAATATGAGATGTGTTAATATCAAACTCATATATACATAAATACATATTATTACATAATTAATAATTGTGTCGTCTCAGAATTTATCACCATACATACATATAGAACGCTAATGCAGTGTTTAATTTGTAGTCATATTTGTTATTTTTAGTATATTAAAGATACCGAAGACCATGAGATAATATTTAATCAATTTTTTTTTTTTTTGGCCAATTATATATTTATTATTTAAGAGTATAGATATATACTTATATTTATGGGAGAGATAATATTTAAAACTATACTTGATATATCTTTGTGAAAAATAAAAATATGTAGTCTTGTGTATAAAACTAATTTACGAGAGCAAGACTGTAAAATATGGAATGGAGTGTTAGTTTATAACGAAGAATAGGATAAAATTTATTTTGTTTATGGGAAAAGTAGGAAAATGCACCCGGATGTTTGCATATGTCGGCAATTGGACTCATAATGTTTGTTATCACGCTCATATGTTTCAGTTTGTTGGTAATTGGACTTTTCCGTCCAATACCGTTTGTTATCCGTTAAATTGTCATCACGTGATGAACATGTGAAAAATGCACCCGGATGTTTGCATCTGTCGGCAATTGGACTCATAATGTTTGTTATCACGCTCATATGTTTCAGTTTGTTGGTAATTGGACTTTCCGTCCAATACTGTTTGTTATCCGTTAAATTGTCATCACGTGTTGAGTGATTTAATCACAAATAAATATACCAAAAATACCCTTGTCAGTCTTCTTGGTTCTCTCTTCCTTCGTCGTGGTCCTCCCCTGTCGAGTAGAAATCATTTCTCCTTCTCTGAACTACAAATGGATGGCGAAGAGCACCAATCCGTGGGCGTGGAAGAGGAATGGAAATTGTCTTACGATCTACATATCGACATCCTCCTGAGGCTTCCCGTCAAATCACTTTCTCGATTTAGGCGTGTCTGCAGAGCATGAAACTCCATCATTACCAGTCGTCGGTTCATCTCTGATTACCTGGGTCTTCATTTGAGAAGGGCCTTCACAATAGACTTCACATTCAGCTTCTTCAAATCTGGGTAGTGTTGTCCACACCCGACAAACATGATTGGTGCCTCTGATACATAAACCATCGAAAATGCAGATCAACAACATCATTCCCAACTAGAGCCTCACCAACGAACAAAACCAGATCAGGATTGTTGAGATATATGAGCTTTGATAGAGCTCTCATGAGTGGTTCATTATCCTGAGAATAAGGTAAAGAAGTTTAAAGAAAAATGTTTGGTAACTAAATATTCCCATCAATGGATGCAACAAATAGTTTCATACATTAGCAGCTTTAGCAAGATACATTTTTTACTTTTCAAAATTGGGAAAAGTAAGTAAATGCACCTGGATATTTACACTTGTTGGTAATTGCACCCATGATGTTTGTTATTACACCCGGATGTTTACGTTTGTTGGTCATTGAACCTTTCCGTCCATTCTGAAACGTTTTCCGTTAAATTAGGCTCACGTGGTTGTCATGTGCCTGACTCATAAATGATAATACCTAAACTAACCTAGGCACTTTCTGTTGATTAAGTCTTTGTATTTCTTCCCTTTTTCATTTGTCTTCTCCCTTTCTTTTTCACTTTCTCGTTCGGGCGCTGCGTCTTCTCCTTGCAAGATGAGGTCTGGTAAGTACTTTGAATCTTCTTTCAATTCTTCTTCCCCTTTCGCATCTCACCCGGATATGGCCTATGAGGAACCACTTTGCTATTGCGGTCTACAAACCCGTGCCAGAACAGCTTGGACCATAAAAAATTCCGGTCGTCTGTTCTTTTCATGTCCGAGATACCAGGTAATGCTGTCAATTCCTTGAGTTAATTTCGAAGATATGGTCGATTAGTGTATTCCGAAAAAATGAATTTTTTGGAAACCCTAATTTCTGTCTACCACTATGCAGCCATTGAAAAGGGGTTGTGATTTCTTCGCTTGGGCAGATCCACCGATGTGTGTGTATGGAAGGAGAGCCATGGCCAAATTTGTGTCAAAAGAATCCGAACTCAACAATCAAATTTTTGTGTTGCGCAGTAGAAATCAACAACAACTGTGTGTTATAGTGTTCTTACTTTTCGTTGTTGCTGGACTTATGTTGAAGATGTAGCTACATTTAAAACGTTTGTTGTATAGTGTGTAAGTTATGTACGTTGACATTCAGTTGTGCTTGATGAATGTTTAATGAATACTTTGTGGACCCACAAGTTATGTACGTTGTTATTCAGTTGTACCTTATGTTTGGTGTATAGTTTGTGTTTCCACCCTTATGTTTGGAAGAAAATTGGTGAAAACACCCATATGTTTCGCCATGAAAATCCAACAGAACAAACATTATCCAACATAACAGACAAACCAAACTGTTTAAAGAAAATCCACCTAAATAAAGGTTTACACATTATCCACCAGAATAATCAACACAGACCATGAGACCAACCTGTTTAGATAATATCCAACACAAAGGTTTAACAAACATAATATCCAACAAAATGAAGTCACCCAACCTAACAAACCAGAAAACGTGACCGAACCTAACATCCCACAAAACATTGCGGTCACAACATCCATTTAAACAAAACGGGGTGAAGTGCTTTCAATGAGTAGATCTTCGCACAAAACGGGGTGAAGTGCGGACACCGTGTACCGTAGTCTTCTTTCTTGTTTTTCCTTTTTTAAGTGATTGGGGAGATAACTGAAAAGGTATATGAAAATCTTCCAAACACTTGCATTGCCGTACCTGCACAGAAAATCGTTATGTACAGCAAGTTATAATTATATAAAGAAAGATTTCAGCTAACGACAAAGATGCAAAACATTTAGCAGAAGTTGACCTTAAAACTGAGATGGAAAAAAACATTGTAACAGAAGGAAAAAAAAGACTCAAAGAGACTTACCTCCTAAGGCATTCATCATAAAAGCCGTAAACTTGAGTAATCTGTAAAGAAGAACCAAAAAGCAAAAGGTTAAGTTAACATAAGATCAATTACAGCCAACAATCATCTGAAATAAAAGAACTACATATTGTACCTGCCGACTTTCATGATTTCCTCTTAGAATAGTAATCTGTTGCGGATAGCGCACTTTTAGTGATACCAGCAGCTGAAATAATGCTAAATCATATATACATCCCTAGAATATACTCTTCCACTACTGTAATTCACAGATAATTTAACAACTGATATCTGAATATTACAAGACAGTCTCCAACTTGGTTTTGGATTTCAATCTGATATACTACTCTAAATAATATATTTGTCATTAAAATCAAGAAAAAAATAATCACAAATACATTGTTTAACCTGAATATTCACCCATCATAGCTTCAATGGAGTTAATTTTTCTAAGATGATCTGGAACGGTGCTTATCATATGGAGTACTGTAGTTTGAGATTAAATTCCATCGGCATAGTTCATTTTCAATGCATCTGTTATAAGAGGGATGCAGCGACTTACTGTAACAGTTTAAACCAAGATATAGTCACAACCTAGATGCAATAATAGGAAGATTCGTCTAGTTAACCACACAACTAAATGCTATCATGCGAAGTGTCAAAATATTCATAAATTAGCCAGTATTAAACTACAGTAAAAAAATTGTCCATAAGAACATAAGCTTCAAGGAGAAACCTTCCTACCGACCTAAACCTTGCTGCAGAACTAAACCCTCTACCGAGACCTTGCTGCAGACCGAGACCGAGAATAGAAACAGAAACCCAAACCGAGAACATAACAGAAATGAGACCGAGCTTCTCTGCAATTTCGAAGAAGGCGCTGCAATCGGTGGTCGGACTGGAGCCGCAACGGAGTTTCTTCGTCGGAGTCACAACGCCAGTTTCGTCGCAGCAACCACGGAGGAGACGTCTTCGTCGGAGCGAGGTGATGGGTATGGAGGCTTAGGTTTTGACAACTTCTCAAATGGGGAGGGAGAAGTCGAACCGCGGTATGAAGAAACAATTGGTTTCAAAGAAGGTGATGGGATGTCAAAAGGGTAAACTTGTCTTTTTACATTGCATTTTTTCAAAATAAACGTTCGCACATGATTACCACGTGACATTTAACGGGTATAATTAACGTTTGGTCCAATTACCAACAAATTAAAACATATGTGTGTCATAACATACGCCAAAAAACACATGGGTCCAATTACAAAAAAAAAACATCCGGGTGCATTTACCTACTTTTCCCTTTCAAAATTAGTACTTGCATTCTTCTAGCAGTGTCAACCAGAACCACATTAGATCCATCACGTGGAACCTCGTGGATTGCTTCTTTTACCACCACTGCAAGATCTTTCTCATACCCTTTCTCAAATATCGAAACCTGATCAAATTATTTAACACACAAAAAGTGTTTATTAGGACATTTATTTAGGAAAAAAAAACTAATATCACATGCAATATCTGTTAATTATTGGCCAACTTGAACTTATGAAACATACTTGGAGTCTACGTGCATGAGTTCTGAGTTGCTCAACAACTCTAGACCGGAAGGTATCACAAGCAGACATCATGACACTGAGATTATGCTGCTGCAACCAGAAGGCAACCTATGCAACAATAACATCAATTAGCATATTATGTCCAACATAAGTACAGAACCCCACCTAGTGATAATTAAATTTAAATGAGAAGCTAATTTGATCATTCAGTCTCACCTTAGCCAAATTGGTAGATTTTCCAACACTATTAACACTGACAAAGACAACAACATAAGGTCTGTTTTGCTCTTTGGGTGCATGCACATCTCTCAGAATGTCACACGGCTTCTCAGCTATCTCCTCGGCCTGAGCAACATTTTTGATATATTAGGAGAATCAGTAAAAGGTACGCCAGTGATAGCATTAATACAGGAGACAAAGACATGAGACCTTACCACATTCTTTGCCATGAGCCTGTCCTTAAGAGCTTTCAGAGCTGGCTCCAAATCAGCTTTATTCAGATTTGCCTTCCCCGCAATGCTGTAATATGCTTGTGAATCATCAGAAGCATATATACGCAGAACTATGAACCAAATATAATATAACAAATGAAAGAAAAGCAAAAAAGATACTCTAATGTTTTCCAGACATCAAGTTAGTAGATCGTGGTAGATACAGAATTCCATCCATAACCAAATACTACAGATTACAGAACAATGTAGATATGTGCATACCTCGAAACATAGATGAAAACCATCCCTTCTTTGCATCAGGTTTGTTTCCTCTCTCCACCTCCTCTTCTTCATATTCACAGCAGCGCCGGAGCCGAATGAGAATGAAGTAGCAGAGGAAGCTTAAAAAGCAGATGTAGTGGTGGTGGAAGGAGATGAGACAGCAAACGGAGTTGCAGTAGCGGACGAGGAGAAGGAGAACGGAGCAGGGCCAGTGGAGGCGAAAGTCTTCAAAAAGGTGATGGAATGGTCACAGGGGTATATTAGTCTTTTTAGATTGCATCGTTTAGAAATAAACGGATTCACGTGACACTTAACGAGTATAATTAACGTTTGGTGCAATTACAAACAAAATGAAACATCCAGATGTAATAACAAACGTCAAAAAACATTTAGGTCTAGTTACAAAAAAAAAAACTCATCCGGTGCAATTTTCTACTTTTCTCTTTGTTTCTTAATGTTTGAGCTTTTACTATTTTAGCTATTTTGTCATCCAAATTTAAAATAATATATTTTAAAAATTAATAAAATATTTTAAAAATATCACAATCATATTTCTTCACAACTTTAGTATATATTTATGGAACCAACAGGTATAAAGCAAGTGTCACGGGCTTGGAGAAAGTCTTACGCTCTCGCCTTACTCGTGCGGCCTTAGGGCGATACCTAAGCAGCCTTTCCCTCAAAACGACCAAGAATACTTCAATATGAGAATAATTTCGACCCTTATTACTCTCTTGATTTTCCTTGATGATTACAACTGAATCTAAGACCCCTATATATACACCTAAGAGGGGAAAAGACACCTAATGCACTATACATTGAATAATGAGGTTCATGAATGTATCTAGAGATACATGAATGCATTTAAAGATACATGAATGAATGAGGAGCTGCATTCACGAATCTAAAGGGACATTAATGAATGTGGAGATGCATTGAATCCAAGATCCAATGTATGTAAAGGTACATTGAATCTAGGATACAATGTATCTAGCCCGGTGCGCCGAATTCGGATGTTGGAACGACCCCTCTAGAAATTCCAATGTATGTCCGTGTCGGGTGTCCCTTCCATCCATCCCTTTGGTTGGTACGTGACATTCTCCCCCTCCTAATTAAGCGACGCCCTCGTCGCGTCTCCCGAACAAGATACCTTGATTGTCCTTTTGAATTGTCAATTGTATCATGCCGGTCCTTACATTGTGTGAGACTCTGGTAGTCCCTTTCTCGTGATAAGGTTTTGGGTGTTGGCTTCCGTCGATATTTCTGCAGATCCCTACCTTCCACAAGTCTCCCAATGTGTTGTTTGTGCTCCCTCTTCCCAACACGTTTGAAACCTAAGAGCTGGTCCTTATACCCACGAGTAACATCCCCACGGTTACGTTGAAGGTTGCAGCTCTTACTCTCCATTGGCTTCTCCTGTGTTTGGTTGTTTATACCCTTTTGAATTGGCACGTTTGATTGCTTTTGGAGCTTCAGTTGTGTGTTAACTAAAGTCTTTGGAGAACGATTATGTGCTGAACCGAGAAGCTCCTTCAGCTTCTTCTGAAACTTGGACAGCATGTCTTCCTTCGAATCTCCGCGAACTAGGGTTAACTCCTTTCGATTGTTGCTCCCCTTCCTCTTGCCCTCGTCCATCCTCAATATGGTGGGATAAGCATGGCTGCTTTCTTGAAAGTCCTCCTGTATTTGCATAGCTGCTAATGCTTTCTTGCCATTTCCATTCGAACGTTTTAACGGCACAACGCATTGGCACTTTGCATCCAAGATACATATGCAGTCTTCGGAGGGTACTATCATAGCGTTGACCCGATCAAGGAAGTCCATCCCGATAACAAAGTCGTAGTCATCGAGAGGGACAACTTCCATCGTTTCCTTGCTGCTCCATAGGCCCATTTTCATGCTTACTTCGCGCATGATACCGCAAACCGGTATTTCCTCGGAATTCACCGTCTTGAATCGTGCACTTGTGTTCTCCAAACGAGTATTCATCTTCTTCGCGACCCTCTCGGACATGAAAAGGTTGGAAGCACCCGTATCAATAAGTGCTTGCATATGTTTCCCCGCGACTTCCACGTCCGCGAACATTAACCCTTTTGTCTTGGCCCTCCGTCTTTGAATCGCGTTAAGACTTCGTAGCGCTCCTAATCGTACTTGCTCCTGCACCTCCTTTTCTTCTCCATCGTCCAAGCTAATGAGAGCTGCAAGTTTATTACGCATTGGACACTCCCGTGCCAAATGGGGTCCTTTGCATAAGAAACATTCTAAAGGACCGCGCTCGCCTTTCCGTCTAGGTGAGTTTTTCCCCTGGTTCTTCCCTCCATCGGCCTTCTCATTGTCGGAGCTGTAGTGTGTTCCTCTATCCGAGTTGTAAGAGCTGTCATGATATCCGTTGTCGCTGGATTTTTCCTTTTGCTTTTGCTTCTCCGACCGAAAATCGAGTAGAGCCTCGGCCGTCGACATTGCTCTATCAATGGTCTCCACACCCCGACGCTCCAATTCTTGCTTTGCCCACGGTTTGAGTCCATCCATAAATTGGAAAAAGGCCTCCCCTTCGGTCATGGATGGAATTTGTAGCATCAACTCCGAGAATTGCTGCACATACTCTCGGAGTTCCCCCTTATGCTCCAAGCGACGAAGCTTCCCGCGTGCTTCATTTTCAGCATATTCCGGGTAGAATTGGTTGTGGAATTCTGCTGTGAACTCCTCCCATGTTCTAATCGGTTGAGCAATCCGATTATCCCTCTTTCGACGCCACCAAAGAAGCGCCGTGTCCTGCAAATATGAGGAGATCATCCCCAACCGAGACGTATCATCCTCTACTCCCGTTGCTTGGAAGTAGTCCTCAATGCTGAACAGAAAATTGTCAACATCTTTGGCCACACGCGACCCTTTGAACCTGTCGGGTCGAGGAACATCTAGCCGAGTTCCGTAGTGAGCAGCACCACCCCCGTCGATGCGTACTCTCTGCACCTGGTTGAGTTGCCTTTTGAGCCCCTCCACCTCGGCTCGCAGCCCCACCAATTCGGAAATTTCAGTCCGTATGCCCGCAAATTCTGTCATCTCATCTCGCAGGGCTGAAATGACAGCTTTGAGCGAGTCGTCCCGCTTGTCGAGTTCATCCGTTGTTGTGTTAACCACACCTTGCACTCCCTCACGAAGCTCTTCCAAATCAGAACGTAGCTCATCCACCCCGTTGGATGCGTCCTCGGCCTTTCCTTGGACATCCGCTAACACGTCCTGCAGCTTCGCCATGCGGTGTTCTAACACCTTCAACTGATCCCTTGAACTCTCGCGACTCTTCTTGAACTTTGCTTGTTCATCCACCTGAACAATCTCACTTTGATTGTTCGAACTCATTGATTGGATTAAACTCTCGCTCTGATACCACTTGTCACGGGCTTGGAGAAAGTCTTACGCTCTCGCCTTACTCGTGCGGCCTTAGGGCGATACCTAAGCAGCCTTTCCCTCAAAACGACCAAGAATACTTCAATATAAGAATAATTTCGACCCTTATTACTCTCTTAATTTTCCTTGATGATTACAACTGAATCTAAGACCCCTATATATACACCTAAGAGGGGAAAAGACACCTAATGCACTATACATTGAATAATGAGGTTCATGAATGTATCTAGAGATACATGAATGCATTTAAAGATACATGAATGAATGAGGAGCTGCATTCACGAATCTAAAGGGACATTAATGAATGTGGAGATGCATTGAATCCAAGATCCAATGTATGTAAAGGTACATTGAATCTAGGATACAATGTATCTAGCCCGGTGCGCCGAATTCGGATGTTGGAACGACCCCTCTAGAAATTCCAATGTATGTCCGTGTCGGGTGTCCCTTCCATCCATCCCTTTGGTTGGTACGTGACACAAGGCACAATGTTTTGCCGCACCTATCAAACCAACATAGGACAAATACAATGGTAGGATTCCAGATATAACGCGTAAAGAACAGACATTATTATAAGACCAAATCAATGCGTCCGTAGTATCTGCCGAATCTAGACAGCAATAGCTTTGGGATGTCCGTTATCAGACAAAAAATCAAACAAGGGAAGGGAGGGACCCTTCTTTCTTAACATAGAAGTTCAATTTGTGCAACTCTGAAAACCAACTGCTAACTACTATCCTAAAACCAACTGCTAACTACTATCCTATTAATGTCTGTAAGTCTTCCAAGCTAATCAATGTCGTTTCTTTGCATTCCTAATCATGTTCTGCAGTAGCTCAGATTAGAAATTTGATTGGTGTGACCTTCTAGCTTCTTGGGTTGTTGAAGGATCATGTTCTTCTTGGGTTGTTTAATTTATAAACCACATTTTCATACACTACTAAATGATTACTTATGTTGTTTTGTATAGATAAATAGTCATTTACGTTTTAGAAATGTGAATTTTTAGTTAAACTTGTCATATTCAGTCAGTTATGTTTAATAAATTTGATTTAATGATCACTAAAATAACGATTTTACTAATTTCTTTTATCTTATTCTTTATGTTCTTCATATTCATATCCGAAATATGATTTCGAGCTCAGATTTACAGTTTTAGGTTCAGTTCGAACCAAACTCAAAACTGCAAATCTATGTTCGAAATCAGATTTCGGGTTTGAATTGGGGGAAACTTGAAGATAAATAAATAGTATTTTAGATATTTTTTGGCATTTCTTTTGTGATCGGTAAGTTACATTTTAAAATAACTGTTTAGTACAAATTTTAACTATTCAACACAGTGTTATCAGAACCAGACCGGCGGTCCGATCGGGAATTGGACCCCTCGCTGGTTTGGTTCAGCTAAAAGACCGAAATGCAAATGAACAATATTTGAACTGGGTTGGACCGATCGGTTTTCTAAAAACCGATCAGTTTTACTAAAACTGGGCGGTTTCCGGTTCTTGTTTTTTTAGGGGTGGTTTAATTTTTTTTTTTTGTGTTTCTATTCGGTTTAAACTAACTTCTTCGGTTCGACCGAGCAACTTCTTCTGTTTAAAAGTTATGTTTAAAGTTTAGACCTATTGTGTTATGTATTTTCAAAGTTTGAGGTAATTATGTTGTGTTTGAGAGTAATGTGTATGTGTTTAGACTATGTAGTTTGTGTTTGTTTGAGGTAATTATGTGTGTTTAAAATTATGTAGTTTGTAATTGTATTTTCAATATTTTTTTGCTTGTGAATAGTGAACCGCACGTCGAACTGAGTCCAACCGGGTTGAACTGGAAGAACCGAAAACCGGCCCCCTCGCTGGTTCGAGGGCCGATCTGGTTCTGATAACAATGATTTAACCACATACGTCACTAATAAGATCATTTAACTTTCTATAATTTGATATAACTATCTTTAGTAATAAAAAATAACAACTCTCTCTCTCTATTATATATATATATATATATATGTATATGGGTGCTCCATATAGACCTATCTATGGAATAAATTAACTGTCATTGATACATTCCTGAGATTCCTCCATCCATTATACTGCCACAATTCTTGTGTGAGTTTGAAGTTTATAGGAAGGCAACTGAAGTGTGCAAAGTGTCATATTATTTTATTATCTGCAGATGCATCAGCATCAGCATTCTTCGCATGCCCCGAAATTTGGCGACTGGGACGACAACAACATCCCGTACACCGCCTTCTTCGAGAATGCAAGAAAAGAACATGGCACTGCAACAGTAAGGTTTAACCCTAATGACCCAGAAGACGACAACCTCGACGCCTTTATGTTAGGCACAAGAGGCTCTGAGATCCACGGTTCCGATAATCGAAGCAGCAGCCTGGCGAAATCGAGAATCGATCAAAGCAGATCGGATTATCCACGCGGACAGCGGAGGAGTCGGGTTTCGGTGCATACAAGGCAACCCAGTGCAATTCAGACGTCTAATGAATCTGTAAGTTTTTGCTGCAAAAAGAATAAACTGAAAAAAAAGCAGGCGAAGTCCAACTTATTTGATTTGGGATAGTATCGGTTCTAAAATTCAGCAAAATCATCTAACAAATATCAACCAATACAATATCAATTATCATACTAAATTTTCAATATAGATATATTCAAATTTCATTACACAAATATGAAATAAGATGTACTAAACTGAATTAAGATGTGTTGTATTATTAGTATGGATACTTGGGATTGCCTGTCCATAAAATAAGGTTGTGTGTGTGTAAAGTTGTGTGTCTGTGGTCTCGATCTATTTGGAAATTGGGTTGGCAAGACCGTGATTATGACAGGTAATATTTTACACAACACGATACAAAAATAAATCATGTTCGTACAAACATACGACAAAACAATAACATGATAGTATGAAAGTATTTTGTATACGTGTTTAGGAATCAAAACACGATAAAGTTGGATTTGAAAATCTATTTATTTTAAATATTTTTCTAAACAAGTTTTGTCTAATAGCTTTTAAAATTTATTTAGATATTTAATTTATAGAGTTTATTAAATCTATATTAACAAATCGTGAAATTCGATGTTTGAATTGATAATTCTTATTATATGAATAATTTATTATTTTAATATTTTCTTATGAATCTCGCACGTGAACATATAATTGACTAAATTAACATGACATGAACACTCACAAAAAATTATGTTTGTGGTGAAGATCATGTGATACGGTAAACTTGTCGTGCGTGATCATGTAACACAATAAACGTATTCATACACACGATAATACATACGTACACATGATTTATCACCCCTAACTGAGACTGAGCTTTAAAAAAAAAAACGTCCGCTCAGTCTCAATTTTAGATTCATGATAAACTATTTGAAACAATCTCGAATTTTTTTTCTTCCTTCAATTTTTCGGTTTACCAATATTTTCTACCCTGCCTCAAAATAGAGTGATCTTCTTATGATCGTTGTGTTTTTTGTTTCATTTTACGGCAGCATAAGAGAGTTACTCCGATACCGAAATTTGGCGCGTGGGATGAATCTGATCCGAGATCAGGAGAAGGCTTCACCGTGATTTTCAACCGGGTGAAAGAGGAGAAGCAGTTTGCTTCCTCCACGTTCCCCACCGCGCTACCACCACACCCAAATAACAGTCACATCCGTGAAAGGAAAGCAAAGTCTTGTTCTTCTATGGTGCGTATCATGTTATTTAGTAAACATTGAAAATGTTGGTCTTTGGATCGGTTTGTTGGTTATGATTATGCCGTGTTGTGTGTTTCTGCAGATATGTTGCCGCCTCTTTGCCAAGTAAAGTTGATGCACGGATGAAGCACTTTAGAATGTTTTAAAGGAAGGCATGATTTAATTTAGCGGGTGTAAGATTTAGTGTAAGGGTAAAGAATTATGTCCTAATTAAATTATTTATGTATCTTGGCCAAAACAAATACCTACGTGTTGATTAAGTATATAATTAAATTTTCCACATAATTCATTTTATCATTCTTGTCAAATTATTGGACAAAACGATGTTATGTTAAAAATTTAAGGGTAAATTACGAGTTTCCCTCCTAAATTTGAGTTGAATTTGAATTTCCCCTTAATGTTTTAAATTTTAAATTGGGTTAATTACCTCAACCGTTACTTATGGTTGACCCATGTGATTAAAAGGTTACTCATCTTTTTTTTTGTAGCTGAAACGTTACTTAAGTTTGAACATGTGACTGAAAGGTTACTCCGTGAAGTTTCCGTCACATATTTCCGTTAAACTGTCACGTGCAAGTCACGTGACCTAATTTAAAGACGATTCTACCCCCCTTTTATGTTTATGGATTATGAAGTAGTAACGGTTAGGTAATAAAATGTCCAAACTAAAGTAACCGTTTAATAACATTTAGAAGAAGATAAAACGTCATTTAACAACTTTCCCACAAACATAAGTCACCACATTTGCAACCATTTCATTTTATTTTCTTCTTGAATATCTGATTCTGTTTGATGAAAATCCAGTTAAATAAACATCAAGTAGCATCAAACGAATTCATAATACATACAACAATTTTCTATTTTCTATATTTTCTCACTATCACTATTCCTATTCGTATCTGTCAAGGCAATATTTTCCTACTCGGTTGACACCTCAACTTGATCATTCTTCTCTTCTGTTTCTGGGGAAGACTCATGTTTCTCTTCAGATGTCTGCACTTCAATATCACACCAATAAAATGTTACTTGGTTGGCCATCTTGAACTCCCGAGGCTTGTGATGGTTGCAGACAATTAATTCACAGTAAATTAAAGTGAGACTTTGTACCCCAATTCGCAACAAGAGCATAAAACCATTCCTGCAAGTCAAAACAAGTATTTCGGCATTCAAAGAAGAGAAGACATTCTATCGATCATATCATTTTTGTCAGACATACCATTTACACAATTTACATAGAGTAGCTAAATAGTTTATCTGTATACCATTCGAAGCTTGGGAACCACTTGGGAAGGCCGTCCCTTAAGCGTGATCAGAGTAGATAAGAAGACTCCAACAAATATGGGCGTGAAGATGAACTACAACATATATATATATCCTTAAGATTAGATACATATTATTATTCCAAGTAAAATAGGAATAACACTTTCAGATGTCGAGATCAAATCACCTGATCCAGAAACAGGCGGATGGAAGCACCCAAGGCACCCGTCCGTGTTACAAACTTACTCAGATACAGATACCTACAAACAAACATGGTTAAATTGAATTGCTGAACAAGAACTGAGGCCTAGTCTAGAATATTTACTAACAGCATAGCAGGACCATGTTTATCCAAGATACAGCAACAAAATTCATTTTATTAAAGAAAAAACAAAAGGAATTTATCTAAGCAGGAGTAAATAGACGTGTTCAAAATATGATAGAGGTGTGACTACTATTGCATCAACAAAACTGTTACAGTGACTAACTGAGAAGAATAAACTTGAACTACAAATAAATTAGAACATGTTTCTTCCAACGACATGCAGGGTACGGAATACAAACTTAATCATACAGTTATCACTTTAATGAAAAATACATCAGCTTCATTAACTGCAAATTTAGGAAGGACAAATTTATTCAATATCTATTCACCAAAAGGGAACTTGGCTAGTTCCGAATAAGATCCTTAAAATTCATTCATAAGCTAAACAACATTTTCCATAAGGCCATAACAGGAAACTGAGAGGAAACAAAAGGACATAGAAATATATCCTCTTTATAAAAGATGCAGAAGGCAATACCGGAATGCAGCGTTGGTCCCACTAAAACCAGCCCTAAGAGAGTAAACGAGAAAGTCCTCTTTGCATCAAGAATCGACACTTTATCAAATTACCTGCAGAATCAAGCTGCAACGATTTGATGTCTTCCTCAATATCTACAATTTAAATAAATGAAAAACTTACAGAGGTCACTAACCTAATTGAACTTACTCTTTTCAATGGTTGTAGACAGACGAAATCAACACGGACTTGCTCACCACCTAATTACTTGCCATTGAGAGTTCTCATGGCCTGAATTGCATCTTCAAGACCGCCACCGCTCACCACCTACAGAGTTTTCAATGGTACTCCCAAGCTCCGCCACCGCCATTTCCTGTCCAAACCTAGAAACTGGAAGAAATTACAAGGTGTTCTTAAGTAGACAAACTTAGGGTAGTTTCAGAACTTCAAATTACAACTACATCACGCGACAATCACATGTCACTACTTAACGGGAAGAAGTAACGGCAGTTAGGTGATAGTAACGGTTCAGTCACATGTGTCAACATAAGTAACGGTTGAGCTCAAGTTTGAACGGTTCAGTCACATTGTCAAACATAAGTAACAGTTCATGTAATTAACCCTAGATTTTAGTCCCGTATGAAAAATCCCCTTTTGCCGTCACATATCCATTTATTTCGGACAGAAACTCCATCATGTGCTTGACACATGATGTTTTTACATTTTTAAAATACAAAATTACTCTCTATCGCCCTGTACTTGGAAGAACAATTTGGAAGATCAGCTTCTCATGGAAGACCTGTGAAGTGAACTTGGACTTGAATCAGCTTGTCACCACGTGAAAATTGGAAGATCAGCTTGTCACCGCCTGAAAATGACATTCCTTCTTCGTACCTTGTTCATGTAGAAGAACCTTATGCTGCAGTCATCTTAAAGAAAAAATTGACAAACCATGGTGAGTTTTGGCATGAAAGGTGTCAGGTTTTGGCAGGAGGAAAGATATTGACGACCATGACCGGAGTACATGGTAAGTTTCCCAGTGACCTTATCAACCATATGAAGGATATTACATTAGGCAAAGACAATTTGGAATAACTTCAACCCTTTCCAGACTTTCCAGAACATAAGTATGAACAATACAGTACCCAAATCCCACAGGAAGCGACTACACCGACGAACACTACTCAATTCCCTCATATAGACCAATTGACAGGGGATATGAGATGTATTCTCGCAGGTTTCCTTCCCATGGGAATCCTTTCTCCTAATGGGAAAAGTATGAAAATGCACCCGGATGTTTGCCAGAATTGGTAACTGCACCCGAATGTTTTTTGCCGCAACTAAGTGCACCCATATGTTTCATTTTGTTTGTAATTGCACCTTCTGTTAAAATTTCCTGTTAAGTGTCACGTGAAAGACACGTGAGACCGTTAATTTCGAAATGTTTACAAATCAAAAGACGTTTCTGCCCCTCCAATCTGCCTGACCTGCTTCACCAACAGGGTTTTGCCATGCTGATGTCACCTCGGGCACACCATCGTTAGGGAACTGTTCCTAGGAGCCATTTCCATTATTTGCTCCCGGACCTGCAAACAATGCTAATGTGAGTTGGTTCCCTTGTTCATCTCCCAGACCTGCAAACAAATCGACCAAGGGCTCAATCACTTGTGGCTTCGTGGGTTTGGGTACAGAAATTGCCATAGAAGCAATTGCCTTATGTTAATAAGAGAATCAAATCAAACCTCTTCAATCAATTCCAGTTTGAAATTCCAACACTATCCCATCAGTAGTATATTCTCATGTTCGGTACAGAAACACCAAAGAATCATCATCATGTAATGAGGTATAATCAATTAGATATAATGTATATAAAAATCGGGACATACCAAAGAATCACGATCATTCATCGCATCTACTTCTACAACACATTAGAACGGAATCCTCCAAAAACCGAGTAAGTTGTGAGGTATAGAGCGGTGGATCGTTCCTAAAATGGTCGACATGCGGAGTAGAGACAAAGTTACAAGTCGTAACCTCGACTCCTATCCTTTGCTGCTCCTCCATGAATGCCTCAACCGACCTTGCAGGAATGACCTTGTCTGCAGAGCTGTAGATATAGAGCTGTGGACATTTCGGTTGTCCAGCTGACAATAAGTCCATTACGTTGGAAAGTCTCCTGCATTTTGCAAAGAATATGAATCAAAGATTGAATTTTTGGAGAAAAAGTTGATTTGCTGCAGGATTGGATGGAGATTAGGACTTACCTGTTGACGGATGGAAGATTCAAGACCACAGCAAAGAACTTTTCCAGAACTAAAAGCAATGCTGCTTCGGTGACAGGAGGTTTTGTGTCTAGAACGGATTCTTTCGAGGGTGAAAATCCTTTCGTTGCTGCACTGCGTTTTTTCAGAAAGGCAGCGGAAAAACCGGATGCCCACACCTGATACATAATGATATCAATTAGCAAAACAGCAAGAACTTCACCAATGACCTCGACCTTCTCATTTCTCCACTGTAATTCCCATAGTCTTCACTCTGAGAAGCGCTGTATTCGTAGCCTCCTCGAGGAGGCGGTGATCGGAAATCATCCCTCGCTCCATACTGATCATCACCGTGAGCACTACCATTAGCACCTCCACTCGAATCTCCTCCATCACGTCCCTTTCTCTCAAACACGATCAGCTCAAGCTTATGATCCAGATACATTCCGTAAGTCTTGACAAAAGCTGACTGATCCCACGAACTGCAGTAGGAAAGCTTCAAAAGTCGGGTCGAGCGGGTAAAGTAGGCGATCCCTGTTATTCCACGAACTATTAAATGGTACATACCAGTGGCAGTTCTAATGGGAGTGCCTGAGTTAAACCTAAAACGAGAAGAAACTGGAAAATAAATCAACATTATTTCGTCCAATACACAAATTCCGTCGCAACTTCATCTGAGTAAGGTATCCCATTATACTGAACCCTCTCATATCATACTAAAGCCGTAAAGCAGCACAGATGGGAAATAATTGGCAATGGATGATAAATAAAAGAAACAGACCATGAGAGACCTTAATTCAACCAACGTTTGACGTGCTTAAAACCCTCTAGATGATTGCATGGAGAAAGACGCAGTTAGTAGGATTAGGTAACAGATGAAACGGGAGCTTCAAAGAGACAAAGGTACAATTTTGGAGGTAATATATATGGAAGAAATTGCTGAGATGGTAAAAGAGGGGAAGTGAGGAAGAGACGATGCGAGAAGAGCGTTCAGGGAGAGAGAGTGACGGAGGAGATAAAGAGAGGACTTGAGGAAGACGAAGAAGTTGGAGGTCCCTTCTCTGTACTGGGTTCGGCCATTGGATTGGACTGGATGAAGTTGGGGGTATTTTCGGCATATCAGGTCAGATATATGGCACATGGACAGCACATGCCTGATATTTAACGGTTACTGTCTGAATTGGATGGAAAAGCTCAATTACAAACAAGTGTAAACATATGGGTGTAAGAACAAACATCATGGGTGCAGTTACCAATTCTGGCAAACATCCGGGTGCAATTTCATACTTTTCCCTTCTCCTAATGAATCCAAGCAATCTTTGCAAGTCAGGGTTTTTAAAGCTTCCATTTTGATCCAAGTCTCCCGTCTTTTCGAGTCATATCCTACTAGTAGTGTGTGGTAAGCCAGGAATCCAACCCTAATTTCCTAGATCCTTGCTTGCCTCCGACCGATGGTCGATCAGGAAGACGAGGATCTCAAACTCGCCCTTAGCATGAACATGCAATTCTCGCCACCGGAGCCCTAGCGGAGCAAGCCCGAGGACGCTGCAGAACCCTCAGCGCCGTAGGAACGACGTCAGACGCAGCGGGAGTTGATGGCAGCTGCTGCTGAGAAGCGGATGCAGGCTTTAAGGAGTGCCCTGCCTCCCTTGTCGTTGCTGCATCTTACTGGAAGCGGCTACACCGACGGACACTACTCAATTCCTAGAGTGAAAGGAGGGTAATTTTGTCATTTCCCACCTTGAAAATACCACGTGACTTGCACATGTCAACGAATCCGTATGAAAATAACGGAGAAATGATGGTAAGGGAGAAATTTTAAATTTCTCTAAACATTAGGACTAAAATTTCAAATTTCAAACATTTAGGGGGAAACTCAAATTCAACTCAAACTTAAGGGGGAAACTTGTATTTTTTTTAAAACATGTCAACACTGTTTTATATCTAATTAGTTTTGTTTTTAAAAAATAAATTAGAGTAAGTAGATAATTGAATTTCACCATAAATACCGTTAAGGGGTTTGAGTTTGAACTTATATGGTTTGAGTTAGATTTTTTTTAAATTTTATATCTCAAACTACTGACCTAGGGTAAAGACATAGTAATGTGTAAGTCTATATTTATTTATATATTGCATTATTTGAATCATAATTAAAATATATATTAACTCTTTTTTTTTTTTTTATAATAGATGCATACTTTAATTTTTAATTAAATATCGTGTAATCATTTTTTTAAATAACTTATACTACCAACACGCCACCCAAGATCGTGTATTGTGTAAAAATGGGACAATTCGTTGCATTGGGTGCGAATTATGAAACAATCCACGCGCATATACCTATTTTTCTAAATATTTTTTTTCATACTTATTTTTAAAATATACTTTTTAAAAAAAATCCACCAAAACACTAAACTTTTTATGATAATGAGAAACGTCTTAAGTTGACATTGACTCAAAAATATCCATTTCGGACATACACTCAACTGATATTAGGGATATTAAATATTGTAATTCAATTATTTAATTAGTACATTTTTTTAATAGATATATAATTAAGTATTTTTTGGTCATATATTAGGTCATAGACTCTCTAGATCAAAATTAATTTCTATAACTAAGTTCGGAGTCGGCGCTGCTTGTGTACACTAAGTAGGTTGATCAATGGTTAGCGCATGATACGAGTATGACAAATACCATAATCATACCATATTTTTAAACTATATACCATAACCATAATCATTGTGAGTACAATTTTTAATACTAAAACCGTTTTCATAACATTAGTTATTAATCAAAGTTTTACCCGTATATCCATAATTATTACTACATGTGAAAGTAATGCAACATCATGAATGTTATCTTAATAAATACATAAATTTATGTTACAAATAATAAAAATATTCAATACTAACACCATTCAATATTAACTCTAACATCATTTAATATTAATAACATTCAAAATTAACATTATCACCATTCAATTAGAGTTCGTTTTAAAATTATGAATTCGTGAAAATTGAAAATTCTACTTCTATTAATAGTATATCTTAATACTAAATAATTATTATATTTATATAATAACCATAACTACAATCACGGGTAAAACTAAAATACCATAACCATAATCATTACAGGTAGAAAATTCATCACCATAATCGCACCGCACCATAATACGTACGGTTAACCATATAAAAAAAATGACGGTTACAATTATAATTTCGGATTTTCACCGTATCATTCTTTTGCCATAATCAACGTATCATTCTCAACCCTAAGACGAAGTCATTTTTTTTAAGAGGTTAAAAAAAAAACTACTCTATGAGGCCCAATCTAAACAGAAACGCTAAGACATGATTCGACCACTATAAGGCCCACCTTTGCCGCACCCGATTCAAAATTTGAATTCCTTCTCCATCTACGGCACATGAGAAACGGCGTCGCATTATAGCCGAAATTCCTCAAGCGCCAAAATCAATATAAAAGGGGAGAAACAATCAAACGGAAGTTTAACAAATAGTAACAATTGAAAAGGCACAGTGTGTTTCCTTCTCCCTCTCGCTGCTTCAAAATCGTCACAGATGGAGATAAGGCCCGGAGTCTTTGGTTCCTGTTCGAGAGAGAAGCAGAGCGTCTACCAGGATTGGTTTAACCTCGCCGATGCAGGTCTGTCCGATTCTATGTGCATTTCTCTGTTTGTTTGGTGGTGAAAGATTTTCAATTTCAGTACCGTTTTTGGTCTGTAATTGATGGTTGTTTGGATGTCTGCGTGTTTTCAGATGGAGATGGACGGATCACAGGCACCGATGCCACGAAATTCTTCTCGATGTCGAAACTCTCTCGCCAAGAGCTCAAGCAGGTGCTTTATTTCACTATCTCAAGAAGTCAAGACTTCATTTGGTCATTCGAGTCCTAGAATTGCTAGATTTAATGGTCTACGAGGCAATCGATATCCGTGTTTAGTTTTAATTTAGTATATTCTGTTTCCGATACTAAACAGTGGGTTTCGAAATTGAGTTAAACCCCTGAAGTAGTGCAGGTTGCTCTTTTCGACATGCAATGTTATTTATAGTTGAATCATTTTCGAAGTTGCAATGGCTTTATACATTCAATCATCTGCCTCTTGCTCCTTATCGTAGAAAAAGAAATTTGAGTCTTCGTTGTTTTATGGCAGGTTTGGGCTCTTGCTGATTCCAGAAAACAGGGATTTCTAGGATTGGAGGAATTCATTACTGCTATGCAGGTCGGGTTTTCATCGCATCATTAAGTTTCGAAATTATTACTGTTGCGTATTTATTTAGTTAAAGAGAGCTATAACCTAATCTTTTGAGCAGCTGATTTCTTTGGCTCAAGCTGGACATGATTTAACGTCCGACAGCCTAAAAACTGCGTGTGAGTAAATTTCATTTACTACTATTCATCGAGTTCAAATATGCGTAGTTGATGTAATTAGCAAAAAACAAGAACAGAGGTTTTTGAGTTAAAGCCCTTAAAGCAATGGTGAAACATAAAACCTTATTGCCTATGCCGTACCATCATTGCCTTCACAAAATTATAAATCGTTTTTTGAAAAGATTGGCACCCTTTCACAGCTCAATTATGATACCATAATTGAACTAAACATCGATGGTGCCCACAAACAAAACTTCAAACTTAATTTTTAATCACACATGAGACTAGCAACATTAACAGAATGATAATGAAAAGAAGGAAAGCTTATCTTCAACATTGCGATTGATATTCATCAGAATAGTCTCCACCTATGTTTTGGCAGCAAATGTTCTTTGGTTCCTTCCATTCCAAACTTCATAGAGTTATCAAGTCTAGAACAGCTTGTTTTACAAGATCTCCTATAGATTCCTCCTTCAATAAGCAGCCGCTTCTATATTCTTCTTGCTAACCACAAACTTGCATTCCACCAATAATTTCTGAAAGAATTATTGTCCACACTTCGTACACTTGCACCTGAAGAACGATGATTTCTTGTTTCAACTTCTGCAACTTCACAGGTTACACAGTTTGTTCTTCTAAGAATGAAAACATAGTGAATAGTTAGAATATTCTTCACAGAGAGACACGATGAAACTTACCCATGGAGTTTTTTTCAAAAATAAAATTAGGCTGTGGTAGTATACCATTCTACTTTATGCTGAATCTTGGCATACTTCGTACTAGAAAGTATTACAACCATCCCCTGTTTTCTAGCTTGTCGTGCCTTCCACCCTGCCGAGATGAAATGTTGAAATTTTACAATCCAAATGCTCTCCCATTTTAATCTTTATTTCCTCAATCACAATTCTCTATTATCAGCGTATTCTTTTGTATATTTATTATTTGGATAATTCAAGCTAATGAGCTTCTTTAACAACTAGCGAAATCTGTATTATTAACAGATGATCTGGAGGACATCGACACACCGCTGATGGAAGGGTTGGATGCCTTACTATTAGTAAGTTAAATAGCCTCTTCATTTCATTGACTTTGCTGAAAGTGATCATCTTTCATCTCATTATCATCTGTCTAAATTTAACTTTATCAGGGTTCCCAGAGAAACAAGAGAGCAACTCCCATTGTCTCAGAAACAAACGGTAATTATACCAGAAAGTACTTGTCGAGTTTATTTTTACCCTTTTCATAAAAACATTCTGTTCGGCAACTTAGGCAATGCTCAGCCTACAGCAGCACCATCAACTCAATGGTTTGCTTCAAAGTCTGGGAGGAAGAAGGTAGAGTTTCTCTTAGAATATATCTTATTCAATTTCTTGTTTTAGTATACTATTTTCTTCAGCCGAACCAAGATGGCTTCAATTTAGAATGTTTAACTACTACTTTATTATTGATTTCTTCATCAAGTATTCATTACCCTGTATGCATTAATTCTATTTTTGTTCTCTTTGAAAGGCACCACAATTTTCCGTCACATCTATCATTGATGGTTTGAAGAGATTGTATACAGAAAAACTAAAGCCTCTTGAGACTACTTATCGCTTCAATGACTTTGGATCATCATTCCTGGTCAGTGAAATGTACATGTTTCAATTCTTTCACAATTTGAATAAGAGAATTCTTATTTTTTAGAAGCTTAGTTGCTACTTAGACATCTGGGCTTTGTTTATGTTATATGAATCCTCCATTTATTTATTTATGTATTTGCCTTTGCAGACTAATAGTGATTTTGATGCTAAGCCTATGATTATGCTTTTGGGCCAGTACTCCACTGGCAAAACGACTTTCCTTAAACATTTACTTAAGTGTGAATACCCAGGTTTGATAGAGTGCTCTTCAATGAAAAATTGTTCATTTACCAATTGTCAAATGTTAATCTTACACCGCAGGAGCTCATATTGGACCAGAGCCTACTACAGACAGATTTGTTGTTGTCATGGTAAAAAGCATATATTTCTTCATTTTTATAATTTGTTGTATATAATTATTTCAGTAGCTTGGGTTACATCTTGCATCCTAATTTTTTCATCATATTTGATGGCAGTCTGGACCTGATGCAAGAAGTATTCCTGGCAACACCATTGCTGTGCATGCGGATCTCCCCTTCACCGGATTGACCAATTTTGGGGGATCATTTTTGTCAAAGTTCCAATGTTCCCAAATGCCACATCCAGTGCGTAATTTATTTTCTTCTCTATTTTTTAACAAATTATTTTCTGACCTTTTTTTAACATTTATTTCATTAAATCTACAGCTTTTAGATCAGATCACTTTTGTTGACACTCCTGGTGTCTTGTCCGGAGAAAAGCAAAGAACCCAACGAAGCTATGACTTTACAGGAGTCATATCATGGTTTGCAGCCAAATGCGATATGATCCTTCTTCTGTTTGATCCCCACAAACTTGATATTAGTGACGAGTTTAAGCGCGTAATTTCATCTCTACGTGGCAATGATGACAAAATACGCGTAGTTCTGAATAAGGCAGACCAAGTTGATACTCAACAAGTAAGATGAGCTTCAAGCAACTATTTATTCCAGTAGCAGAATTTGCTTATCTCACGAATAGTAATAATGATTATAATTTACAGCTTATGAGAGTGTATGGTGCGTTGATGTGGTCGCTTGGAAAGGTCCTGAACACTCCCGAGGTTTCGCGTGTTTATATAGGGTAAGTTCGTTCTTCTTTCAGTTTTTTATTAGAATTGCATCATAGTAGCATCCCAATTAGCTCCAAACAGGACGGCAACTTCGTGGTTCTTATTCAATACTGACTATCGTCTTGTGTTGTGCAGTTCATTCAATGACAAACCTATTAACAAAAAGGCAATGGGTCCTATAGGTCTTGAACTTTTTGAGAAGGAGCAAGATGATCTTCTATCCGACTTGATGGACATTCCTAAGGCAGCCTGTGATCGCCGAGTAAGTCTCCATCACCCTTACATCTTCATCTATATTATGCTGCACAAAAGGAAATAGCTGATCATAAATGATTCCCTTGTACTAATCAATATGTAATCTGCAGATCAACGAATTTGTTAAGCGTGCTAGAGCTGCCAAGATTCATGCATACATAATCAGTCATCTCAAGAAGGAGATGCCTACCATGATGGGCAAAGCTAAGGTCCAACAACGTCTACTCGACAATCTTGAAGAAGAATTTGCCAAGGTACATACATACATGTTCGTGTGACTGAGCCAAAAAAGAAGAAGTTTTTGGAGTTTCGAACAGTCCGAATCTGATTTGTCATTAATGTTTGCCAAACAGGTGCAGAAGGAATTTCATCTCCCTGCAGGTGATTTTCCAAATGTGGAGCAGTTTAGGGAGGTTTTGAGTCGATACAGCATTGATAAGTTCGAGAAGCTGAAGCCGAAGATGATACAAGCAGTGGATGACATGCTTGGTTATGAAATCCCGGAGCTCTTGAAGAACTTCCAGAATCCATATGAATGAAAGACAACACTTACCTTCGTTATATGTTTGGAGTAAAGTATTACGGACATGGTGAGGATTATATATGTGTTTCGTACGATCATTTATCCCTTTAATGTTTAATTTTGCAGCTCTTGTATATTATTATATCATATCATGAGGTTAGGCTGCTTAAGGGAATTTATGGCAATTGCCAATTGGCAGTAACGGTATTGGCTTGAAACTCTTTGGTTGTTGTTTAAGGCTCTCTATCTTTAGGAGTTAGGTAATGGTTATCAAATTAAAATGAAAAAAAAAAAGCATAAAAACAATGGCATGTTTGATTGGTGAAATTGGAATGAAATAAGGAGTACGAATTGATTCCGTATGAAGTTGTTTGTTTTGCGGAATTGAAAATTCACGGAATTTGTATTTCTAGAAAAGTAAGAATAGATTTTCCGTCCGAAAAGCTCGGAATTAATATTACTAGCTCTCCTAGAATATGGAATAGGATATGAAAGGATAAAAATAGTCTCCCCTATTTTTTGTATTGATGGTGGCACTGCCTGCCCTTGTGATTTGGGTTACTTTTTCTTTACTAAATAATTATATTTTAATAATATAATTTTTAGTTAATTAAATTATTAAAAAGTTTTTAACACCATATATCATTTGATTAATTAATGATATTTTTAATTTAATTAATTTATTATATTAATTTATTTAATTTTATAATTTCAAAGTTTTTTTTATTTTTTTTTAATTAAATATATTTTAAGTTAAATTATTCTTAATTTAAGCTTTTTAAATTAATTAATATAATTTTTACAAGTTAATTTTATTATATGTTATACATATTAAAGTAAATGATACATATCATTTTAGTATTGTACCCTATTCCATTTTATTTCCATATATCATTCTACTAACCAATCATTTCCAAGACAATTAGTTGTTTTCTTTTGGTTGTTGTAGTTTCTGATTTACCAAAAAGAAATAAATCAATCGTTGAAATTTCATATTCCATTCTATTTTAATTCACCAACCAAACAATATTATATTATTATCTCTTATTTACCAAACAAAAATATATTATTATCTCTTATTCCATATTATTATTCCTTATTCACCAACCAAATTTAACGTTAGTAAAAAAAAAGGATGAATATGTGATCTCAAGTATAAAATGTCCAAAGCAAAACTCTTTTCCATTTCATCATTGTCGTTAGGGCTAATCATGAGCTGGATGGTTCGGTCTTGGAGGCAAGACCGAGACTGAAATTTCGATATTGACTTTTTGAGGAACGATGTCTTGCTTGACTCGTGTCGGTCTCGGTCTTGGACCGAATTTCTTTGTCCAAAAAAACAAAAACCGAATCTGGCCATTTCAATTTGTTTCATTTCAAGAACTCCATGGAAGAACACTTAGAACATAACAGAACAATTGGAGAGTGGAATCGTAACAAATGAACAGAACATTTGTAAATCAACCAGATTCGTAACAATTGAATAGAACAAAACAATTGAACAGAACATTTGTAAATCGTAACAAATGGAATCTATTGATGTAAATCGTAACAAATAGAAGAGTAATTACCTGAGAGTTTAAGAAGAGATCGTCTTCAAGAAGGAATCGTTCGTCGTGGAAGAGTGCTGGACCCATGGAGGAGTCGGGAAGGAGACGAGAGGAATGCTGGTGCTGGAGCCGTGGTGGAGCCGGGAAGTAGACGAGAGGAAGTGAACAACGGACCAAATCGGAGATAGTTAACACTTTCGCCTCAGTGTCGTCTTCCACCGGAGATGCAGTCCTCCAAGAATAGGGTTTTAACTTTTAACAAAAGTAAACACCTCTCTATTGTTGATATTCGACTTCCTTTGTTTATGTCGACTTTTCTTTTCATTAATCAATGTGTGAGTTTCTGTGGGGCTTGACCTCTTCTGTGGGCTTCTTTTATTTGTTGGTGGGCTTGGCTTCTTCTATTGGGTTTCCTCAAGGTTGGGTCCGGCCGGTCCTAGTCGGAATTTTGAAAAAAAAAACCAAGTCCGACCTTGAGAAAAAATCCTGCCCGTTCGGTCTCGGTCCTAGTCGGGCCGGTCTTATCGAGAATTCGGTCCAGACAATCTTTTTTTATCACCTTTAATTGTCGTCACAACCACCTTCTACTTTTTACATGTGTATCTTCTTTCTACTGTCAGTTTTCTATTTTATTCTCTTAACATGTGTATCTTCTTTCTACTGTCAGTTTTCTATTTTATTCTCTTAGCGAAGCCTCTTGAGTGGTGAATCAGAGGCTTTTATCAATCCTCTGACACGAGGAGCAGAGGTGACAATTGTGTCGTGTCTAATCGTATTGTATTATTAATTGTGTCGTGTCTAACCATGTGATGTGTTTAAACGGATAAGTCTTAAATGTGTCTCAAAATTTCAAACACGAACATAACACGATTAACTAATAGATCACACGTGACACGACACGTGACACAATTAATTTTTTTGAACAAAACACAAACAAAAAATATGTCGATTTATACGATACGACACGAGATGATTGGACATGACACAAACTTATAAACACGATATGAAACAACACAATTAAACATGACACAATTAAACACGATACAATACAACACGATTAAACGCAACCCAAAACTTATAGCAACGACACAATTAAACACGAAATTCAGTATTTTTACCTAAGTTTATCCAATGAGTAAATTATAAACCAAGTTAGGTTCAACTCAAGCACAACAATTGCATTAAGCAACTTATGAAGACTAACAATTCTTTAAGGAAACAAGTCAAGTCGTGAAACAAACAACATAATGTGAATTATATTTCCCAAGTAAATAAATACAGCATCTTGAGGTATATAAACAAAGCTTAATCAAACTTGGTAGACAGACCTAGGTGAGAGTCGTCCAGCTCGGATGCGGACGAGGAAAGTGAATGCGGACGTATCTGCGTAGATGGGCGAGGATGGAGGAGGTAGACCTAGGTGAGAATCATCCAACTCGTCCATCTCGGGCGAAGGAGGTAGACTTAGGGACGCAGATGAAACTCACGAAGCTCGGGCAAAGGTGGAGACTTTGACATACCAAGAAGTGGAGAAGCTCCAATGAGGGTGTCAACGCCATCATATTTGGACCGCAATTAAGTGGAGAAGCTCCAATGAGTAGTATACTCATTGGACCACAATAAATCTTCTTGGCTCGCCGTGAGGATGGGCGTGACTCGGGGCATGAGCTGTAGAATGGCTCGGGGAATGAGATGGCATGTGAACGGGCGCAGGGGCGTGGTGAGGATGGTGGTGCGCTGGTGAAGGTGCGGGATCATGTTGGTGGTGGGAAGGATCTAGGAGAAAGGGTTGGGCGACTGGGCTAAGATAGGAGCTACGAGTTCGACTTCGATGAAGAGGAGGAAGTGGTACAACAGTGGAGCTTCCATGGTGGGTTCTAGAGAGAGAGTAAAATGCAGTGAGCTGCACCACTTCCATTTTGAAAATAGTTAGGAGAGTCAAAGACGTGCTTCCGTGGGATTGCTATGCAAAGTATGATTTGACAACAGTGATTCTATGTCGTTGGATTGTTTTCAATCCAACGGTGAGTAAGTTAAATGGGTATAAACATGCCACATGTTTACACGACGGGATTAGACACGATTAGTTAAACGTGTCTTTATTCGTGTCACATGTATATACGACACAGTTAAACATGAATAATTAATCGTGTTTATACAGATATCTGCAGATCTAAGTTGTTTAAACACGATTATTAATCGTGTCTCAACGTATAGGAGTTGTTTAGACACAGAGTCTGTTAAGGTCAAACCCATATACACTTTAAAGCAAATTGTGTTGTGTCGTTTAATCATGCCGTGTCAGAAATTGTCTGCCCTAACGAGGAGAGACCTCGATTGAAATGTTTGGTATATATCTTATTTTTTTAAATATTTTAAAATTAAGTTTAACTCGATTAAAATTTAATTGAGCCAATTGAAGGGGTTATGATCTGATTTTTTTTAATCCAAATCGTAATCTTGAGCCACACTTGATAGTTGAATTGGAATCAGTTTAATCACAATTCAAATGATGTTCAATTGAGCTTCTTTAAAGTAATAGAGTCTGACAAGACTGTGACTAACTTATTCGATTGACGTATAATTGAGCCGAAATATCTGAAACACCCTTTGCAATAATCTTTATTCACATTTGAATAATATTAATGTTAGTATTGATTTTAAAGTTTTTTACATTTTTAGAAGGGAAAAATATGAAATACCACCCAAATGTTTCCTTTGTTTGGTAATTGCACTCATATTGTTTGTTTTAACACTCGTATGTTTCAATATGTTTGTAATTGCACATTCCCGTCCATTATCATTTGTTGTCTGTCAAATAATAATCACGTGCCTTTCATGTGATGTAATAGTAAATTTATATACCCAAAATACTCCCTAGCCTTGATAAAAGATGCCTTCTTATCCTTCTCGACTTCTGCAAGTGCAACATTTGAATGCAGAAGCATTGATGAAGTTTAGTGTACAATAACATGGTTGAGAATAATAGCGATTTAACTCGTGAAATTTACCTCGATCATGGGAAACTTTCTTTGCTATTATTTATGGAGCCTCTGTTAGTAGAATAATACAAAATTGCAGTTCAGAACATCATGATTAAATAGCAAAATGCGAAAAAATGATTGAAAAAGAGCAGATGATCATGATTGTTTAGATTAATGCATCAAAGGATCAAGAACACTACATGTAGCAACCCATTGTACATCTACACATGAACCATGGCCTCGAGGAGTCAAAGCATACAAAATTCAGACCTTATTGTTTAAATTCTAAAAACATGATAAATACATACAGATACAACAATTCATGCCAGTAAGAATACTTTAGTTTGCCACAAAGGTTGTTCTTGATGAAAAGTGGATACTTCCACAGAATCCCCTAGAAGAACAAATACTATAACCTTTTTTTTTTGGCCAAAATACGATAACCTTTCTAAGATTGAGAATAAGCAATTAACTTTAGCAATACATATAAATTGATTAAGAACATTATTTTTTTTGTTTCTTCAATTACAAATAACATTTTTTTTTCCTGTAAAAAAAATCAGAACCCAGACGAGAAAATACGAAAAAATAGCTCAAAGAAAGTAAAATGAAGCAAGGTGGGGGTTACTTTCGGGGAGGACGATAGCTTTGTTATCATCTGCGCATTTCTCGGGCGTTGTAGCTTTGACCTTCTCGTCGGAGACATATTCTTTGGTTCTTCCGCCAAAGATGGAGAAGAGAAGTCTTCAAGATAGAGAAGGGAAGTCTTCAAGATGTGAAGAGGAGTAGATACGTTTTTCTGTCGAAATTAACTGTTGCACATGTCGTGCACGTGACACTTAACGGGTAAAATTAACGGAATGTGCAATTACAAACAAAATAAACCATATGGGTGTACTTATTTGCAGCAAAAAGTATGTGGATGCATTTAATAAAAAAAGTAAACATTCTGGCTGATACACCATCTACCGTGAAGATGGTGTATTTAAAAGAATTCAAACTGAAATGTCTATTTAAAAATGTTGACCTCTTATATAGTTGGCATATCAATTTGAGATTAGATCTCGGGAATTAGCATGAACCAATAGGACAAGGGTACACCAGCAAATACAATTTTCGTTGGCACAAATGGTGTCTCTCTGTATTGTTCGTTGGTTGACACTGTCCGCTATCGGGAACTTGCACTGTTAAATTGTTAATTTCCAAAATGGCTGAAACACGAGAGGAGGAGCAAATACACTGTTTTTATTTTCAGTCGCCTCCAGGTTTCGCTTCCAAGAATTTTCTCATCTCCGTACGATTCGATGGAGATTACGCCACGCGTTAGGATCTTGCTCCAAGGAGCAGTAGAAGCTCTATCGTGAATGGTTCAATCTCGCCAATTCAGGTCTCTCTTGATGTTAAAAACGTGTAGCAGGCCACGTTGCACAGTTCAGCCGCCCACATTGTGCATGTTTTTCCACATGCACTTATTGAAGAGAAATCCAAGTTGGTTTTTTCTTCTTTTATAGTCAATCAACAACATAAATTGGTCTACAAGTTAAGCAACTATGCTTTTAGTTATGCTCTTGTATGGATAGAGCATTATAAATTGCATTCTCGTTTTGGTCCATATACACTATTCTTCTTCAATCAAACTTTGAATACACCATCTACCGTGAAGAGTAAGGGTTTAGAAGCTCCAAACGAATCACGAAACTCGATTTTGCAATGGCTGGAGGTAAGTTCACGAATTCGATTCAAGCTTCCGCTGTTTGATTTAAATGTGGTTATTCAGTTTCTTAGCATGTTTAAATCGATCCTAATATTCATTAGTCCATCATTTGGTATCAGAGTTACGTCCACCATTTTACAGTAACATGAAAATTAAAATGATGAACACTAACACTGATTCGATGTATAATTTTGGTAAATTACTTCTACATGGCTCTATGAATTTAATTATAAGTGTTTTGTAATTTTATTTGCTTGTATAATCCATCATTATTTCATTTATACATGCAATTTGAAGATAAATAATATTAGTACATTTGGAATTAAATTCATAAAATATTGCTTATAGTTTTATGCAATAATTAAATCAAATTATTAAGTTAATGTTTATGTGATCCATATAGTTTAAATTAAGTAGGGAGTAGCCACATCATTCTTAATTAATTGAAACTATATATTAAAGTTTATTCAGAATCACATTTAAAAATAAACATTAATTGTGATTAATCATATGTAATATAATAAAATTTTATCCCACATGAATTTTTATTATATTTGTATGATTAATTAGAATAAAATATCAAATTATATTTTCTAATTTACCCACAGGAATTAGGAAAAAGAACATAATTTGATAGTTTTATTATAAAGCTAAGATGAATCTAGAATTTTAGCCCACATACAAGTTTTATGTCACTAGATTCATAATTTAACATAATTCTACATTGGTAGGATATGTCATATTTTTATAGTTTCAAATTCAGTAACATGAGCATGAATATTTAATTTATTGCAGCAATTCAACCTGATAATTACACTAATATGAGATGTGATGTTCCCGAGCTCAAAGGGGACAACTATAAGGTCTGAAAGGAAAGCATTCTCCTTCATTTGGGTTCGATGGATATAGATTATGCTATTAGGAAGGAGGAGCCCCTGCAGTAACTGAAACCAGCTTTCCAGATGCAGTTGTTCTTTATGATAAGTGGGAGCGATCTAACCGTCTCTCCGTTATGTTCATAAAGACAAAAATATTATGAGGGGCTCCGTCGAGCAGTATCACAAAGTTCGAGACTTACTAAAGGCTATTGATGAGCAATTTGCCACTTCAGATAAAGCAATGACGATCACCCTCATCATACAGTTTTCTTCCTTGAAGCTCACCAGGGATATGCGTGATTATATCATGCGCATGAGGGATATATCAGCCCAATTGAAATCATTGGAGGTTGAGATGTCAGAATCTTTCTTAGTTCACTACATCCTTTGTACCTTACCTCAAGAGTATGACCCATTTAAGATATTCTATAACACACATAAGGATAAATGGTCAATCAATGAGTTGTTGACCACGTGTGTTCAGGAAGAGGGCAGGCTGATGGAGGAAAATGAAAGGGAAAATGTGAACTTAACTGTTGGATCGTGAAATCCTGAATGCTGATCTGGCAGTGAATTGAATACCAGACAAGGTTGGGATGACGCTTCAGCTCCAACTCCGGTGAACCTGCAAGTAGGGGAGCGCAACAGAGGGGGTGCCTCTGGGTCCCTCTCCGATGCTTAAATGAGTATATGTGTGTATAAAACTCAAAACGTAAAGTACGTATGTAAAGCAAGGATATTTATAGGGTAAGAGAGATAGAACCGTATAAAGGCAACTGAATATCTTAATGTATATTGAGTTGCTGAAGATTCGGATCGTGGGATATGGCAGTTACTGCGAGATATTGCAGTTACCAAATCTAATCTTTAGTGAATATGTGACCGGGATATGCGGGATATCTTGGCCACTCTGTTATTAACGGTTTAGTGGGACCAGAGGAGAGAGGCAAGGCTCTCTTCGGGGCGAGCACTCCCATGTCGAGCAGTGGAAGGTCGCGACTTGGTAGAGAATGGCGAGCAGTCTGAGAGCCTTTGGCGTCTCTATAGACTTTGGGCTCGATTCTGGATTACTCGATGGTGGGCCAAGTTTGGCTTGTACTTGGGCCGATCCGGTTCGGATGTCATGGGTTTACCCCCTCTATAGTTATTGGGCCTTCGAGGCCTTTTCTTACTGGGCCGTCACTATCGATACCCAACATTTGCCCCCGAAGCTTGATTGAAGTTCCTTCAGTCGAGCTTGATTTCCTGGTAGGGTTTTAGATAGTGACGTCTTTGGTAATGGTTCAGTGCCTTTGAGACACTTCGAGCTCATTTGGCGAGCGATTCCTTCTCTGTTCATAGCCGAAAGAATATCCTTCCTTTTATTCCCTTTTGGCGATCACTCGAGGTGACTCAGGCTTATGGAAGCCTATCTTTCTTAGTTAGGCGATCATTATCTACCCGAGGTATTTCTGCTAAAGCTTTATTAGTGCGTTGGCGACCACCTTGTCTCCTTAGTGGAATTTTAGCATTTAATAACTGCACGGTTGTCCAGAAATCGAACGGTCACTTGAGGCACGCCTGACATTTACTTTTCCGTAAACCCAGGGTAGCTTGACAGCTGTCTGTACCAGCCAACCGTTGTCTCTTGGAATTCTGACATTGCTTCGGTTTTTTCCAAAAGGGTGCAATTATTCCTCTGCGTCGCTTCGATTTGCTCGTGGCGGTTACTCCCCTTTTGGTCTATATAGGAAACGTCAGTTTCTGCATTTTGTTTTTTTACGCTTATCCACTCCTTCAGATTTTCAGAACTTCGCTGCAAACCTTCCCTTTCTCTTTCAATCCTCTTCAGTTCTCATTTCGACCATTTCCATGGCCCCCAGAAGTCAGCGAATAAAACACATGGCCATCAAGGGTGCTAACAAAGCCAGCGCCCCTCAGAATGTCGGTGTTCCCTTGACCATTAGGGATGAAGTTGTGCCCTCCTCAGCGGGGAAACAGCCTGACGTGGGAAGGTCTGCGGCCACCCCAGTGGTGGTAGATGGCCCTGAGCTGAACACGCCTATTTTTTCCCCAAAAGGTAAACTTTCGCCCTTTTATTGCTCTATTTTGGCAATATCCTCTGTTTTCCTTTGTTTTTATACTTGCTGTGCCATACTTGAATCATTCTGAGTAGATATCAAGCCTAACGAACTGAAGCCGGCTTACTTTAAGACCATGGTGGCGCTTGGTGGCTTCAGTGCGGAGGATGCTCCTAGGTATCCTGGCCTAGGTCTGCATTTTCCTCACGATGGAGAGGTTTACATTTATGCGGCCCAGATCGATGCTGGGTTGCGTTTTCCTCTCTGTGAGGATTTACAGACCTTGTGTCAGTTTTACGGGATTCACCCCACACAGCTTGTCCCGAATGCCCTCAGAATGTGGGTCGGCTTCAAGTTCCTATGCTTACGCCAGGAATGGGTATATTCACTGGCCCTGTTCCGGTGCTTCTTCCGGCTGGCAGCAGGGGCTAACCACTTTCACCACTTCCAATCCCGCTGGCCGAAGTTTTCGGAGTGGGGAGGCCCTCAAGGATGGGCTTGGAACGTCCATGTCCGCCTGATCGATGATTTCCGGGCCACTAACTCCAATTACAAGAAGTTTTACTTCTTGTATAAGGGGGGCGTACCTTGGAAATTGTTTGCTCCGGACAAGGATTTTCCTCCCTCCTTCGAAGAATTGTCCGGAAGTGATCGGAATGCCATCGACGATTTATATCGGCTGCATCGGTCATCTCAGTTCAAGTCCATCCGCTCAGTGGCGGAGACTACCGAGAATGCTCTTGAGATGGCGGGCATTCATCAAGCTACACCAATCTTTGATGATTGGGTAATTTTCTAACCCTTCCCTTGTTTTATTACTTGTAGGGAAGGTTGTAAGCAAGAGCAAAAAACTGATAGGTCTCTTTGATGACCAGGGATCGGCGGGATTGTCCTCCGACCAGGTGCTGCTAAGCTCTCCCCCTCCTCCTTCTAGGCGTTCGACCAAGAGGAAGCCCGAGGAGACGCTTCCTTCGGCCACTACTGGCCCTCGCCAACCAGGTACTACCTCGCCTTTTGTTGATTTAATGTTTTTACATTCTGCGGTTCTCTGACTCCTGACTTATTGTCTTGTTGCTTTGCAGTGGAGTCCTTGGCGGACGTGGCCCGGGACCCTCCTCCTCCTCCTTCTAAGAAGGTCAGGAGTGAAGAGCACCCTGATGTCGACCAACATCCTTCTCCTTCCCCTCCTAAGGACCTTTCTGCCAGCAAAGGGAAGGGTTTGGACACGGCGTCTCCTTCTCCCTCTCTTCAGGGCCCTTCTGCCGCTAAGGAGAAGGCCTTGTCTTTGGCGCCTCCCGCCTCTTCAGTGCCCACGGCTCCTACTAAGGAGTCTGGGGCCCAAAAGAAGGGGCCTGCTGCTTCCAGCTCCTCGAGGGCTCCCGCCGAGGAGTACTGCTCCATGGCGAGCTTGTTTCAGCCTTTTAAGGTTGGGGACTCTCGGAGGCCTTGGGTCCCTTGTGGGGACCTTGCCAAGAAGGGGTACCCCGCCCAGAAGAGCCTACGGGGTAGCCCGGATATGTGCATGCGGCTCCTTGATGGGATAATTCCTCCCAAGGACCGTTCGATTGTCCCTACGGAGCTTCCTCAGATCGAGGGGTTCTTACGGACCCACTTCGAACGAGTTGCCCTGGTATGATTTCGCCCTCTTTCCATTATTTATTCCTTGTCATTCCTTTTCATTTTGATGACTTGACATTTTCCTTGTGCTTTTGTTGTCAGCTCGTTCGGGAAGAGGTGATCCTCGGCCGCGTTTTCGGCGAGCTCGCCGACAAGCACTCTGATCTGCTTGTCGAGCTGGAGCAATACCGAAGCACAGGGGTCACCCCCGGGCAGTTGGAGGCCATCAAGAAGACTGCTGACATGGCAATCACCTTGGTGGACGGCGCCCGGGAGGAGTATTTCAGGAAGGAGCAGCGCCTCCTTGCTGATGTCAAGAAGAGGGAGGCTGATGCTGCAGCCTTCCTTCATGAAGCTGAGGCCCTTCATCAGTGCCTTGATGAAGGGGAGGCGGTCCGTGCTCGCCTGGAGGCCGAGTTGAAGGAAGCTCGTGCCCAGTTGGTCGAGTCAGACGCTCTTAGGGTCGCCGCGGAGGCCCAGAGGGATGCTGCCGAAGCTAGGGGGGTCGCCCTAGAGGAGGAAAAGAACCGACTGGCTGATCAGCTGAAAGCGGTTCCTTCACCCCATGCCGTGATTGAGGAGTTCAAGGCCTCCGAAGACTTTGAGGACCAGGCCTTGAAGGTGATGAAGTCGGCGATTGCCGAATTTCTTCAAGGCCTGGTGGAGGAGGTCCAGGCGGTCGATCCCCACTTTCCTCTTGGGGAAGTTGCCTCCTTGAAGACCTTCCTGCGGAGTCAGCCTTCGCAGCCCTCTGTTGCTGGGGAGGCTGCTCCTGAAGGCGAGCCCGATACTTCTGCCCCCGAAGGCGAGCAGAGCGTCTTTGCCCCCGAGAACCCCAAAGCTTGAAGTACCTAACTCCTTGGCGACCGTATTTTTCTTTTTTAGATAGCCATTTTTGTATTTTCTGTTTTTGGTTTGTAATTATCTGTCGAAGACTTGGATTTTTCTATTGAATGCTTTTATATTCTTGAGCCTTTAATCGACTTCGAACATATTTAGCTATCCAATATCTTACTCATAATTACTTTCCACTTTTTTCTTGCTTTGTAATGTCGTCGACCCTTAAAGCCGTAGACCCATCATAAGTTAAACTTTCTAAGGATAATACTTTTGACACTTAAAAGCGTAAACTTCTAAGTTCAAAGAGATATTACCTTCTTTGAAGTTTAAACCTTTGAGGTGTTGGCCTAATAACAAGGGATTTGTAATTTGTCAGGCTTTATCATCGATAGTGATCGCCTAAACTTTCTTTGGCCTGACTTTGGCGTCAGGGCTTTCATTTTGCCTAACATTTTGCTAGGTCTTTTGGCCTGACTTTGGCGTCAGGGCTTTGCCTGACTCTTGGCGTCAGGTTTTTTGAGGCCTAACTTTGTTGTTAGGGCTTTTGTGGCCTAGTTTTGTTACTAAGGCTTTTTTGGCCTAACTTTGTTGTTAGGGCTTTTGGCCTGTCTTTGGCGACAGGGCTTTTTGGCCTAGCTTTGTTGCTAGGGCTTTTGGCCTAACTTTGTTGTTAGGGCTTTTGGCCTGTCTTTGGCGACAGGGCTTTTTGGCCTAGCTTTGTTGCTAGGGCTTTTGGCCTAACTTTGTTGTTAGGGCTTTTGGCCTAGCTTTGGTGCTAGGGCTTTTTTGGCCTAGCTTTGTTGCTAGGGCTTTTGGCCTAACTTTGTTGTTAGGGCTTTTGAGGCCTGACTTTGGCGTCAGGGCTTTTGGCCTAGCTTGGTTGCTAGGGCTTTTGGCCTAACTTTGTTGTTAGGGCTTTTTGAGGCCTGACTTTGGCGTCAGGGCTTTTTGGCTTCAGCTTGCTTCGAGTGGACACGCTTTGTGAAGGAATGGCTTTCTTTTATTGACATAATCCGTCTGATTACAAGCTATGCATAAAATCTTCTTAAATGCTCTGAATTAAATGGACGAGGTAACCTCTCGCCTTCGGTGGTTTCCAAATAGTAGGATCCTGGTGCGGCGATCTCTACTACTTTGTATGGTCCTTCCCATTTGGCTGAAAGTTTGTTTTTACTGTCCAGCCTTGTAAATTCATTCCTTCTCATAACCATCTCCCCCACGAAAAATTGGCGAGCGCTAACTTTTCTATTGAAATACCGAGCGGTCGCCAAGCGCATTTTTGCCTGTGTTTTTTCCGAGAGCCATCTCTTTTCCTCTGCCAAGTCGAGGTCAGTTCTGCGCTCGATCTCATTTGCCTCCGCGTTAAAGTGTAGGACTCTGTGGGTAGGCACTGCTAATTCAGTTGGTGCTACTGCTTCTGATCCGTACACTAAACTGAAAGGCGTTTCTCCTGTGGCCGCCTTAGGCGTTGTTCTGATGGCCCATAATACGTTTTCCAGTTCGTCTGCCCAGTTCCCTTTGAATGCTCGAACCCTTTTCTTGAGTCCTGCTAAGACAACCTTGTTGGCTGCTTCAGCTTGCCCATTCGTTTGAGGGTGATGTACTGAACTGAAGCGATGGTCGATGTGATACTCTTCACAGAGCCATTTCAATTCCTTTCCAACGAATTGCGGACCATTATCGCTGATGAGTATTTTGGGAATACCAAACCTGGAGAATATGTTGACCTGCATGAACTTGATAACTTGGAATTCCGTTGTCGAAGCTAGAGCTTTCGCCTCTACCCACTTAGTGAAGTAGTCGATCGCCACTATAATGTGAGTACGCTGACCAGTGCTAATGGGAAAAGGACCCAATATATCGATTCCCCATTGAGCGAAGGGCCAGGCACCCGCCATTGGGGATAATAATGTCGATGGTCGACCCGATCGTGGTGCAAACTGCTGGCAAATTTCACACTTCTGTGTTAATTCGGCTGCGTCTTTTCCCAAGGTCGGCCAGTAATATCCCAGTCTGAATATTTTCCTGCTTAGTGAACGAGCACCTTCATGACATGCCGCTGCCCCTTCATGAGCTTCTCGAAGAACTTTTTCTGTTTCGGGTGGAGCAACACATCTCAAGTAAGGCGTCGAATAACCTCTTCTATAGAGTTCTCCATCGATGATTAGATAACTGGCTGCGAGTCTTCTAATCCTAGTGGATTCGCCTTCGTCCTCTGGGAGGATGCCTTCTTTCAAATAATTCTGGAACGGGGTCATCCAGGTGACCTGTTCTTGAATGTTGAAGACCTCCGCTCTGTTTTCAAGGACTGAACATAGGGCCTTTTCCAGAAATTGCACATCCTGGATTGTCGCCCCTCCGAAGGCTAGCTTACTCAAAGAATCTGCCATCTGGTTTTCTTGGCGAGGAATAAACTCAATCGCGAAATTTGGGATTTCCACAACTAGTTTTTTGGCGATGCCGAGATATTTCTTCATCTTTTCTCCCTTTGCCTCGTAGGCGCCATTAACCTGATTGACAATAAGTTCTGAATCACTTTTTACTTTAAGCGCTGTTATACCCATTCCTTTTGCCAGTCTGAGTCCAGTGATAAGAGCCTCATATTCTGCTTCGTTATTGGTCGCCGGGAATGTCAAGGCGATCGCGTATTTCAGAGGCTCGCCCTCAGGAGGAATAAGAATTAAACCTGCCCCCGAGCCTTCTTTTGATGAAGACCCATCCGTATAGAGTTCCCAGATTTGATTGTCGTTTGCTGACTGACTTGGCCTGTTTTCTGCCTCCGCTTGACCGTTACTCGTGCTTTCCACTATGAAATCAGCTAGTGCTTGACCTTTGATGGCCGTTTTTGGCGCAAATTTGATCCTGAACTCGCTGAGCTCGATCGCCCACTTGACCATTCTTCCTGAAGAATCTGGCTTCATCAGGAAGTTTTTGAGAGGTTGATTGGTGAGGACCGTGATGTCGTGCGCATGAAAGTATGGTCTCAGCTTCCGAGCAGCAATAACTAAGGCATAGAGATACTTCTCAATCTGGACATATTTTATTTCTGCTGAGTTGAACATTTTGCTAATGAAATACACTGGACTCTGAACATTATTCTCCTCCCTTATTAAAACAGCACTGGCTGCCACATCGCTAATGCCTAAATAGAGGAAAAGCTGCTCGCCTGGAACGGGTTTTGCCAGAGCTGGGAGTGTTTGAATATGCCTTTTCAAGGACTGGAATGCTTCCTCGCAGTCTGGCGTCCATTCGAACTTACGGTTGGCCCTCAAGGTTTTGAAGAACGGGAGGGACTTGTCGCTTGCTTTGGAGAGGAAGCGGTTAAGAGCAGCTAGTCGGCCGTTCAGGCATTGGACTTCCTTATGGCAGGTTGGTGACTTCATTTCTTCTATGGCCTTTAGCTTTTCCGGGTTTGCTTCAATGCCCCTTTCGCTGACCATAAAACCCAGGAACTTCCCGGACTTGACTCCAAAGGCGCACTTTGCTGGGTTCAGGCGAACGCTGTGTCTCCTCATGCATTCAAAAGCTTCACGGAGGTCGGTGGTATGAGGATTGCCTTTGATGGATTTAACGAGCATATCATCCACGTAGGCCTCCATGTTCCTTCCCAGCATGTCCTGGAACAGTCGGGTCACCATCCGCTGATAAGTTGCCCCGGCATTGATGAGACCAAAGGGCATCACCTTGTAGCATAGAATGTCCCCGTCAGCATAGAAAGCAGTGTGGGCCTCGTCGTCTGGATGCATTCTGATCTGGTTGTAGCCTGAATAGGCGTCCATGAAGCTCAGCATCTCATGACCCGAGGTAGCATCGACTAGCTGATCAATTCTTGGAAGGGGATATGAATCTTTGGGGCAAGCCTTGTTTAAGTCGCGGAAGTCGACGCACATCCTCCACTTGCCATTAGATTTCCTGACCAAAACTGGGTTGGCTACCCAGCTCTGGAATCTTACCTCTCTGACGAAGTCAGCTTCAATCAACCTGCCGACTTCCTGCCTGATCGCCAAACGTTTATCAGTCCCGAACGATCTTCTCTTTTGGGCGATCGGCTTGATGGAGGGGTCTATCCTGAGCTCATGCGAGATAATATCTGTGCTGATTCCTGGCATGTCGCTCGGCTGCCGGGCAAAGAGCTCTTTGAATTCCTTGAGGAGAGCGGTCATGGCCTCCTTCTGATCCTCTTTCAAGGTGGTCCCAATGCGCACCTTTTTGTCCGGACCATCGATCTCGACCTCCTCCAATTCCTCCATGGGTGCTGGTCGAGCCAAGTCCTCGCGGGGATCGGCCTCTGTCTCGATGGCGAGCGCCTCCCTTTGGTTCTTCCTGCGTAAACAGTTCACATAACATTGCCGCGAGGAAGGCTGATCTCCGAGCACTTCTCCAATCCCGTTCGGAGTAGGGAACTTCATCTTCTGGTGGACAGTGGAGGCCACAATCTTATTTGGGTTGATCGTGGTTCTCCCTATAATGGCGTTGTAGGATGTAGGTGAATCGACCACCAGGAAAGTGACCGACACCTTGATGCTTTTCCACCCCTCGCCAAAAATCACTGGCATGGTTATAGCCCCCAGTGGATAAGTTGTCCTTCCCGCAAATCCGATCAGCGGAAAGTCGACCCTCTTCAGGTCGCGTTTTGATTTGCCCATCTTTTCGAAGGCGTCCAGAAACAGGATGTCTGTCGAGCTGCCTCCGTCGACCAGAATCCTTGCAACATCACAGCCGTCTATATCTGCCGTAATGACCAGAGCATCGTTGTGGGGCGTAGTGACATGTGCCAAATCATCTTCAGAGAATGAGATGACAATGTTTTCTTCAGGTCGGGGTCGCTTCCCCAACTGAACTGCCGTAGAGATCTGAGTGGCGTAGACCTCTCTGGAGTTTGACCTCTCGCCGCCTGCGCCGAATCCTCCTGCGATCAGATTCACTCTCCTCTTGCTTCCAGAAGGCTCAGCTTGATCTGCAGGGGCTGGTGAACGATGTCTCCTGGGGGGCGTTCGACTTCGGTCTCGCCCTGCCACAAATTCCTTCAACATTCCCCCCTGAATCAGCCTCTCTATATCTCGTTTCAGAATCTTGCAATCGTCTGTCTTATGGCCCTTGCACTTGTGGTATCTGCAATAGCTCTCGACATCCTTGCCCATGGGTAACCCACCTCGGCGAGGCATCGGTGGCCTCGCCAAGGATCTCCTCTCCATCTCGACTAGTACCGCTGAGATCTGCCTATTTAAAGGCGTGAAGTACTCAGGGACCTCTGGATGGCGAGGCGCTGGAAGAGACTCGACTCGCGGCTTACTTTCTTTTCCCTTTTTCTCCTTCTTGACCTCCTTCTTACCATCGCGTCGGGGTTCAGGGGTTACCCTTAGCGAGGTCGTCAGGAGGTTAGCCTCGATGTTTGCGCGCTCAAGGTCTATGAAACCTTTCGCTCTGGATGCCAACTCCTCCAATGTCTCTATCTCCTTTACGTGATAGCTGTTTCGCAGCTTTCTCGAGGCCTTGTTGGCCACATCCAGACCTCTGTAGAATGCTCGAATGATCTCCCCATCCGAGATTCGGCGATCTAATTCTGTGACGTTTTGATGAAAACGCCCGTAGAAGTTGGACAGCGACTCTCCAGGCTGCTGTTTGACCGAGTCAAGGGCGACCACGCTCTTCAGCAACTGGCGCTCGCCCATGTATCTCTCCAGGAACTTGCTTCTTAACTCTGCCCAAGTTCCGATTGATCCTGCAGGGAGGCCGAAGAACCAGGACGAAGCCGAACCCGAAAGAGTAGATGGAAATAGCAAAGCCAAATGATTGGGATCGTTTGACTTACCCAGAAGGGAGGCCTCATGCTTGTTGACATGTACGGTGGGATCTCCTCCACCGCTATACTCAGGTATGGCCCGAGCAACCACATCCTTCGGGATTTTGATAGCGACGAGCGCGTCGGTGAATGGATGAGAGGACTGCTCCTTGAAGGGAGCTATGACTGTCAACTGTCTTTCCTGGAGCCTTTTGCTGAGGAGGTCATCCATCTGCTCCACAGTGCAGTACATGGGAGAGGCTCCGGGTGGAGGCGGACCGGAAGGATTGGCAGTATATGCGGCTGCTGGCTCCTTGGTGTGCGCTGGAGGTAGGGACTGCTGACCTGACGTCATCTCCTGATCCTCCTGATGCGCAGCAGGACTAGGATTGGCCGCTTCTGAAGGTGAAGGCCCTGTGGCAGCAGGGCGGTGATTTTCCTTAGGAGCAGAGGGATTGTTTTCCTGAGGAGCAGGGGCCTGGCGGCGCGCCTGTCCTAGGATGGCTTCCAGCAAGGAGACCATCTCGGGGGTTAAATTAATATTCTGCCCCGCAATGTGGACTGTCTGCGGTGCAGGGGCTCCGTTTTGATCAGCAGCTGGGGTCGGTCTTGAATCACCGACATGTTCTCGGGCTGTCCGCAGAGGAACAGCATTAACTCCTGCTCGGCTGGCAGGTTCCTGTTGAAGCGGTGAAGCGGCGGCGGAATCAGAGCTATCTGAGGATCGCTCCCTAGTCTGATTCCGACGGTTGCTTTGGGATCGAGTTCTCATGGCTTAATTGCTCGCTTCCCACAGACGGCGCCAAATGTTGGATCGTGAAATCCTGAATGCTGATCTGGCAGTGAATTGAATACCAGACAAGGTTGGGATGACGCTTCAGCTCCAACTCCGGTGAACCTGCAAGTAGGGGAGCGCAACAGAGGGGGTGCCTCTGGGTCCCTCTCCGATGCTTAAATGAGTATATGTGTGTATAAAACTCAAAACGTAAAGTACGTATGTAAAGCAAGGATATTTATAGGGTAAGAGAGATAGAACCGTATAAAGGCAACTGAATATCTTAATGTATATTGAGTTGCTGAAGATTCGGATCGTGGGATATGGCAGTTACTGCGAGATATTGCAGTTACCAAATCTAATCTTTAGTGAATATGTGACCGGGATATGCGGGATATCTTGGCCACTCTGTTATTAACGGTTTAGTGGGACCAGAGGAGAGAGGCAAGGCTCTCTTCGGGGCGAGCACTCCCATGTCGAGCAGTGGAAGGTCGCGACTTGGTAGAGAATGGCGAGCAGTCTGAGAGCCTTTGGCGTCTCTATAGACTTTGGGCTCGATTCTGGATTACTCGATGGTGGGCCAAGTTTGGCTTGTACTTGGGCCGATCCGGTTCGGATGTCATGGGTTTACCCCCTCTATAGTTATTGGGCCTTCGAGGCCTTTTCTTACTGGGCCGTCACTATCGATACCCAACATTAACGACCCCTGGGAAGAACAAGAAGAAGGATCAAGCCAAGTACAAGGGAAAGGGGAAAATTCCTATTCAGAAGGACATTAAGAAGGAGATTGTGTGTTTCTTCTGCATAAAGAAGGGGCACGTTAAGAAACAATGCTCCCAGTTCATGAATTGACTTGATAAGAAAGGTACTCAACTTTCATTTGTTTGTTATGAATCCAATATGACTGATGTAAATCATAATACATGGTGGATTGATTCTAGTTCTACAATCCATGTTACCAATTCATTGCAAGATTTGCGAGACCGTCAGAAACCGATGGGAAGTGAACGTAGCATCTATTCAAGAAATGCTTAATGCTGAAAATGCCTCCCAGATAGAAATTTCAGTAGGCAGATGGTCTCAGTTGGCTAGTGAAGGGGAAATGCAACAAAGGGGATACATTAGGTTCAAAACTGAAGTGGGGGTTGATGCACCTCTGGTTTCTGGCTTTTGGTGGATCAACGTGGATGGTAAGGAGAAGTGGGCTCAACTGAGGTATGAGAGACTTCTGATTTTTGTTACGGTTGTGGCTTCTTGGGTCACACTTCCCAAATCTGCAACCGTGACATTAAATAATCAGAGGAGAATCCGGGAAAGCCTATGTATGGAATATGGATCACTTGCGTGAGACAGCGTAATCGCAACTCCAGAAGTCGTCTAGGAGGTAGTTCCTCCACTTCTAACCAACCTAGGGACCCAACTAGGAAGTCTTGGAAAGATATGATGAGGGAAGGTGCAGTAGATCAGTCTGTGAAGGGAGAGGGGGACAGAAAGCCCAAGTTGGAGCTCTATGACCAGATCGTGACCTATGGAAACAGGGATTTACTGGAGGAACAAACCGATTCTGGAAGAGTTGCTCATCCTGTGGAGGATCCGAAATAGAACAATGAACCTATCCACAACACAGATCTAACCCTGTCCCTGATACCGTTAACTCAACTAGTGGGGCTTATCGATCTCAATGTTGAGCCTCCGGAGGAAGAATCATACCAGATAGTGGCTAAAATTCACCAAGCCGACTTATCCTTTGGACTCAACCCTCCGACTCCCAGTCTGTCATTCAAAACCTGTCCTCCAGTAGGTGCTGACCCGAGCAGAGATCTGATAATTGGGAGGCCTTTTCCAGGGAAACTTAGGGAGGGGGCACAAGGAAACCAGAAGGGGCCAAGAATTAAGGCAAAGTTTCAACATATAAAAAGATCTACTAAAGAAGGTCCTCTAAGAATAGAGTACATTCAGGAAGACACCGAGGAGAGCTCCCATCAAACTAAGAAAAGAAAGGGTACGGTGGAAGCACAGTTCCATGAGATGCAAGTCCATCAAAAAGGGAAGGCATCGATCATAGGAGATGCATGGAGACCACGGTTTGTAGGGGACCGAAAGGAACTTGGTAAGACATTGGTGACAGATCGCAAAACGAATTCTGGTGTCTGTTCCAAAACAGCCACACGAGATCAATGGCCATCCTAAGCTGGAACTGTCAGGGGTTAGGGTCTCCCCTGACGGTTCGACACCTAAAAGACCAGATACGGAGAATCCGACTAGTCATTGTGTTCCTTATGGAGATGAAACAACCAGATTCTACGTGCGAGAGAATAAGATGGGAAGTGGGGATGAGCCAGGCATTGTACGTACCTCCAGTGGGTACGAGTGGAGGTTTAGCGCTGTGGTGGACTAATGATGTGAGGATTGACTTTACTCACATAAGCAAGAATATTATAGACAGTGAAGTGTTATTGGGAGGAAGTGGGCAGACTCTAAGAGTTTCCTGGATCTATGGGGACTCAGATTATAGGCGTAGAATGAAAAACTGGGATAGGCTTAGAGGCATAACTCTGAACCGTACAGACCCTTGGCTAGCACTGGGGATTTCAACAACATTACCTCTCACCGATAAAAGGTGGGAGGTCGCCCAAAGGATCAGAGGAAGATAGACGGCTTCAACAGGCTGTTAGATGATCTTGCACTGGGAGACGTCGGCTTCAAAGACAATATGTTTACATGGTCGAATAACAGGGGTGGTGAGGACCGAATAGCTGAGAGGTTGGATCGGGTTCTGGCTAATGCGGAATGGTTCAGAATATTCCCCAAATCACAGTGCATTCACGGGCTGACTATAGGCTCGGATCATGCACCTATTCGGGTTTGACTTGACATTAACGAAACAATAGGGAATAGGAACTTCAAGTTCGAGGAGATGTGGCTCCAAAAACCAGAGTGCCTAGAGGTAATCCGGACTGCATGGGACAAAGGTGGGAGCCTACTATGTCCAGACGACTACAATATCAAGATCGCCTCCTGCATAACTGATTTGATCAGATGGAGTAGAAGAACTTTCGGCAATAACAAGAAAATGATCGAGCAAAAAAAAAATAGGCTGCAGGAGATTGCTCGAGCAAGACCGACATACCAGTTACAACTGGAAGAAAAAGTTCTCAAATCAAAGATTCATGCCCTATGGAAGTACGATAAAATTTACTGGAAGCAACGTTCTCGGGTACGATGGTTGAAGGAAGGTGACAGAAATTCCAAGTTCTTCCATCAAACTACAATTGATAGGAGAAGGAGGAATAAGATCGTTAAGTTGAGGGATGCGGAGGGACATTGGATCGAAGAGGAAGAGGGAATTCTGGCTGATATCTTCTCCTTCTATTCGAAGCTGTTCGGATTCGGAGGGAGGACAATTTGGGAAACAGGGAGGGGCACGAAATACTTGATTGCCTAGATGAAGATGTCACGAGCTTAATGAATGACAGTCTCACGAAGGAGGTCACAAAGAAGGAGGTTAGAGACGCGGTAAATCAGCTTGGGGGATCAAGGGCTCCAAGACCAGGCGTGGAAGGTAGTTGGGCCAGACATCGTCACCATGGTCAATGCCTTCTTTCAAACAGGTATCTTTCCCCCTAATATTAACCATACTGTCATTTCTCTTATCCCTAAGGTTCCAAATCCCGTGACTGCATCTGAGTTTCGCCCAATTAGCTTATGTAACTTCGGTTATAAGATAGTTTCAAAGGTTCTGGCAAACAGGTTGAAACCCTGGTTGTCAGAACTGATCACCCTCTATCAAAATGCTTTTGTCTCAGGTAGACAAATTCAGGATAACATCTTAATAGCGCACGAAATGTTCCACCACCTAAAGATCAACCAAAGGGGAGGAGAAATAGAGGCAACCCCGACTGTGCCTTGAAGATAGACATGGAGAAGGCCTACGACAGAGTAGACTGGGAATTCTTGTTCCTTGTTATGACACGAAGAGGATTTGATCAGAGGTGGGTCCAATGGATGAAGGCATGTGTCACAACGGTTACCTATCAGGTAATGGTTAATGGGAAGAAGACGGGGCCTATTAAACCGGTCAGGGGATAAGGCATGGGGATCCACTCTCCCCTTACTTATTCATTTTGGTGGCCGACGTTCTATCAAGAAGGATGGATCAACGAGTGCGACAAAAGGAGATACTCGGCATCAAACCTACGAGTACTTGCCCAGAGATTCACCATCTCTTATTCGCCGATGACACACTGATCTTCATGAAGGGAATGAGAGACAATGCATGAGCGGTGAAGGATACTCTCGACGAATAT